>JARDYH010000002.1:365214972-366510969 GCA_029215795.1 Anniella stebbinsi
GGTTACATTTATTGAAAACAGTTAACACTTTATACAACATCCTCATAGAAAAGGATCCCCCTCACACACACACCCTACTGCTCAGGTTTAGCCAGTTAATACAGATGCCCAGGTGCAGACTTGCGTTCTATTGCAAACTATTCACAAATCAGGCAAACAGGTTTTGATTAAGATAGAAGTGACATGCAGCCTGATCCTAGCCATGCTTACTCAGGAGCAAGTCATATTGATGCCAATGAGGCCTACTCCCAAGTAAGTGAGCATAGATTTGCAGCCTTCATCACAGCCATCCAGTGAGCTTTATGGAGAATCAAATTCGAAATGTCCACACCTGCATTAGTGACATAGTTTTTTGCACCAGGAGGGTAGATAACCCAGCAATACTGACACTGGGAAATTGAGCCTAAGAGCTCCATCAGACGAACGTTTTATTGCACGCTCATTACCTGGCACTCACGGATTTTCGCGGGTCCCTCTCATGATATCATCTGCCTCCTGCACACCTCCTGCCCCTTCTAGCCTTCTTCACGCAACAACAACAACAATAACAACAAAACACCCTGGTAAATCCAACTTATTTTTAAAGATGGAACTTGCCACTATGTCCTGCTGTGTGCAGGAGAAACAGCGCAATCAAAATGGCCCACTGAATGGGTCACATGCATGTTGTTTACTTCCTCTTTTGAAAGAGGAAGTAATGAGGGATAAAAACACGGGCGGAGAAGCGATGGTAAGAAAATCTGATTTCCCCCTGTGTGATGACGCTCTAACTCTTTCCACTTTGGCAATCAGAAGTTTGTAAAGAATGGCTGTGTATTCAAGTCCTTTATAACCATGTACATCAACTTTGTGATATATACACAGCTATGTGGGTGTGTGGGCAGTGGATGCTGCTGACTCTGATTTTGGTGGTGCTGAGAATCCATTCTGGGTTTTAGTCAGAACCAGCCAAAACTCTAAAGGAGCTAGCCAGTGTACTGGATCCTAGTCCCAAAACAGGTTCAGCACTTTGGATAGCTCCTTTAGAGTTCTGTCTGGTTCTAATGGAAACCCAGAATGGATTCACAGCCACACCAGAGTTGGAGCCACCAGCCTTCACTCTGTGTGAGTTTACCAGTATGTCTCCTAGAATCAACCGCATACTGTACAGATCAAGCTTATGAGTTGCAATTTTTGGCCCTTCAGGGTAGGCGAGCCCATTTCTCCATCCTATTTGGTTCTCCCAATGATGTCTCATAATATTCCCATTCTACAGATATTGGGGAGTTGGGCTAACCATTTTGTCATGCCCATTCAGGGAACAAGACCCTCATGCAGATAGAATTTGGACCTAGATCATAGCTTGAACAAAGTTAGATTCCTGGCCTCCAGGCAGGACCAGCCCTAACAGTAGTTAGAGTGTGGCAGCTGCCCCAGGTGATAGATGCTGGGGGAATAGTGGTGCCCCCGGCCATTCTTCCTGCGTGTATGCACCATCTTCACCTCAAGCCGCAAAGTGACCTGGGCCAGGTGTGGAATAGGATTCTCTTAGCCATGAATCTTGGAGAAGTTCAAACACTTCCACCCACTCGGGCCAGAGGGCAGAACCACATGGCCATGCCTGTGCTGGATTAGTCCCTGTTTCCTAATTTCCATGTCTACAGGACGGAAGGGGAACTTAGATACATTCACACATTCAAACCATGTCTTCAAGCCGACCTTTCTTCAAGCATTTTGAACATTTGGCCTCCAGTGCTACGCTGGTATCTTTGGTTGGCTTAATATAGAAATATATATACAAACGGATTGGGTGACGGGTATGGCAGAAGTAGCGGACTGAGCCACGCACAATGGCCAAAACACATTAAGAGAATAAACAGAGGAAAAGTGAACACATTTTGGTGCCGTCACTTTTCGACTCCCAGTGAAGGGTGATATACATATATTTCCCTACATCTGGTTGCTTTATTGCCATCCCATTGTGAGTATCTACATGTTTGTGGCTGGGCTTCCTTATCAGATGGAAGGGAAAGGGAAAACTGCCCATCCAGGAACAGAAAGGGTTATACATATATATATATATATATATATATATATCATATAAATATACACGTTGATTTTATGGAAGGGAGAGAAGTGTGCCGAAGCTGTACACTTTGCTCCCGGAAGGGCAGTGGTAAGGGGGATGTCCCTTTCGGTTCTTCAAATGCCAAGGTTCTTCCTCCATTTCCTTCCCGTCTTATACATAATCTTTCCCAGCTGAGGGGGCGCTCTTTGGGTATGGCCGAGATGGCGGGTAGGAGGTTTCTCTTCGGGGACAAGAGCAGCAAAGGAAGGCCCCACCCAAGAGGGTTAGAGATGCGGCTGCCCAGCCAATGAAGAGAGCTTGTCCAAACTCAAATCTGGAAGAAGGAGGAGGGGGCAAAACCATTAGTAATGAATCACAGCAGCTAATCATGAAAGTCATTAATAACAGTACCTACTAATTAATGACATTTAATTTTCACAACGGAGCAAAGGTAGCCTGTATGTGTTGCCCAGGACGGAAACACTTCCAAGGAACAGTTGGTTTTGTTTTTTTCCAAAGATGGGGGTTGCAACATTTCCCCCTTTCTTGCTACCAGCAGTAACCCTCCCATCACATGCCATCACATGCTGTGCAGAGCCTCATTTGCATGTCTGGAGACTCCCTGGCACTCTGAATATGCAGATACTATAGTTCGCCATTGTCACTAAGTTTTCCTCCCTTACTCCCCCCACCCACCCCTTTGCCTTTAACGTCTTGCCTGGAGAGCTCAAAAGGTTGCATATTTGGGGAGGTAATAAAGGTATTACAGCAATATGAATTTTGGAATTTAGCTGTCTGGTTATTCCTGACAATCAACTGTTAAAATTAATGCAGATATACCATATACAAAGGCTTAATGAGGGAGAGAGGTTTACTTGGTATAGAAGTTCTTCCCTGTTGACAAAATTTAGCTAACCCATTTTTCTAGGAGGCTGTCTACATGTGGGGAAAGCCCCACGGTGGTTGTGGATCTTCACCCCATCGGATAGACGATGTAGGGGCAGGTTGACACCTACCGTGGGGCTTCCCTGTGTTGCTGCATTTTGAAAAAAAGTCGGGGAACCTTTGCCAGAGCCCTGAGTATCCATTGGTGTCAATGGAAAAAGAGGTTATGTTTTTGTTTTCTTCCACACTTGGTAGCTCTCCCTACATGATGAAACACCTCCCCAAAAACCCTCCCCTGCTTTGCAATTGGTTTGGGATGACATGGGTATTTTATTTGGGTTTAATTGGGTGAGAAATTAATTGGCTGGCTTCGTCTCTTGCGAAATTTAAATAAATTCTAGTAATTAGACATTTGCAAAAATAAAGTAGCACATGCAGGTTTTATGCAGATTTGCATCCCATGGGCCAAACTCTTTTCTGTGCCTAGAAACATTCCTGCCAGGGTTTATATATGATCATCCTTCAGAGCCTCTGCAAGCATCTCAGCACAAGTCCTGACCTTGCAATGCAACTTGCATGCCTTAAAAGGCAAGCAGTGTGATTCTGTCACAAGACATGTTCAGCCATGTTGGACAAAAGCTTGAGAAACTCTCTTATGGGAGTCAGGACTAGCCCAACTCCAATCTTAAAGCCAAAAGGGAAATCCTTCCAGTATCAGAATCAAAATCAGCTACTCTTTAACAGGCAAGCTGCAATTTGCTGAGTCACACAATTATGACTGACTGATTGGTTGATCAATTTGATTTGTTTTATAAAGCAGCGGGGTGCTCAAAGTAGCTATCAAGTCTCTTCTGTGGGGTGGATATTCAAAAGGAGCCCCAGGGTGGAGGAAGGAAGGTAGATATATCAAACACTTAACCGGTTTATAGCTAAGTCATGTTGGTACCATTTCAACTGCTCAAAGGTCCCTAGGAGACAAAGTATTCAAAATAGTGGAAAAGAGAAGAGGAAGGAGGAGGAGGAGGAGGAGGAGGAGGAGGAGGAGGAGGAGGAGGAGAGAAAGAAAAGTCATTCCCTTCCAAAACGGAAAAGGGCCACAACTCAGTGATAGAGCAACATGGCTGTGCATACAAAAGATGCCAGGTTCTGTCTCTGACAGCATCTCCATATAGATCTAGGAAAACTCCCATCTGAAACCCTGGAAGACCACATCCAATCAGAAGAGAGATAATAAGGCCAAATGGGCCAACAGTCTGGCTCAGGATGAAGCACCTCCACAGGATCAAAAGCTGGTATAGACAAAAGTGTTTTCTTCGTTTCTCTATCAAAAGTTCAGAATAAATCTACTTCGTGTGTTGCCTCTCCCCCAAGAATATAATCATGCTCAGTAGTGAACAGGTAAATAATACAATAAATAAATAATAATTTTTAACCCCAGATTTTCAGGGTTTCTCCGTAGTGAACTGCCCACCCAAATCTTTGGATTTGGGCCATCCTTGTGGAACTTCAACTCTCAGTAGCAGGGACGTTCCACATACAAAACGAAGTATTAACAAATTCGCTAATTGCTCCCAAATTTCCCATTTCCCCCTAAAAATCCAGAAATTTTTGGTGATCCTTTACAAGTGGTCCAGGGGGCAACTTTTTGTCTCATGGATTCTGGAACTCTCCCCTCTCCCCTTCAGTCCTGTGCTGATGCATAAAAGCTCCATTTACCTGGTGTTGACTGGTGTGTAAGGGTTGAAGAAGTCCTGAGCAACGCGATGTCCATACCATGATGTGGCCACCAAGGCAGCGAACCCTGTAGTTGACGAGATCAAAGGATATAAGTGAGTCAACAGGGAAGACTTCAACGTAGGGGCCCAGATCCCATTGATATGAGATGAGTTGTAAGCATCTGGGACTTGGAATCTGGGTCACCTTTCATCTGAATACCACACTATAGCACTGAGTAAGGAGCTCTCCTACTCAACAGGAGCCCTACGAGGTGTGGACATGAATTCTGTTGGATGCAGGACTGAGACAAGATGTCTCTCCCCTCCCCACAATTGCCTCCCTATTCGCGTCATTTTGATTATTTTCAAATGGGAGTTGTTGTGGGAACTGATTCTTCTTGCTTTCAGGGGGTGCTTAGTTGTGGTGGCTTCCTTCCCCCCTTCCTTTACCTTTTTAAATGGTCTCTTCCACTGTTTTCTCCCTCCCATGTTTAAAACTAAAGCACTGGCTGTTGAAGAAAGAGGCCACAGGTGTGTTTCCCCAATCCCCAGCCCCAGTTCTTGCACGAAGTCAGAGCAAATTTCCTTCCACACGTGAGTACTTTCCCTTTGCTGGGGGGAAAGGAAAGGGGGCAGACCCTTTGGAGTTTGCATATCACAATTGGACCCACTGGCGAGGAAGGAAAGTAGGGGAAAGTTTGCCAAGCCATCTTTTTGGCTTCTGCCAGTGAAGGTCATCTTCCAATTACCTAGACTAGCCTTCTCCAACCAGATGCATTCCAGATGTGTTGGACTGCATAGCCCCTGGGCATGCTGACTAGGGATGGTAGAAGTTGTGGCTTGGCACATCTGGAGATCGCCAACCTGAAAGAGGCTGGCCTAAACTTTTCATTGCAAGCCTGCTCCTCTTCTCTTCTGTGGGCTTGTTCCTGATGAAGCCATTGTGTAATACCTTTACACCTGGCCTACCTTCCACCTTGGAGCTCAAGGGGTAGCCCCATCGTGCTTGAGATTCAGGCTATCTCCCATTTAGGCACTGACCAGACCCAGGGCTCCTTTAGCTTCAGCAGGCTGCCATGTCATCTGCCCTCAGGCTACCCCTTGGGACCTCCCTATTGATCAGCCCCCAAGGCTGCCAAAGGTCTGACCTCCTATGACCCCACTTCTTCAGAGTCAACATCTGGCCCAGTGGCACACTTGCAGCTGTCCCCTCTCTTTCCATCCTCCTCACCCACAAGAAAACAAAAAATTCCAGGTTCAAACAGGACTGGTAGATATAGTTTCCCCCTCCACCACCCCACAAGAGATGACAAGAGATGCTCTTAACCTGAGATAAGGAAGATGATGCCTCCGAGGACTGCCATCCTCATCTTCTTGACCTCGTCATCCTCCATGCACTTCATGCATTTCATTCCGATCATGGCAACGAAGGAGCCAATGAGGCCCAAGAGGATGCTGGTCACCATCAAGGCCCGGGTGGCCTGCAGGCTGGCTGCAAAAGAAGACATGGGACTGAGTCAGACCACTGAATCACCCAGCCCAGCATTGTCTATGTGGCTGTTGGTAGCTCTCCAGGGGCTCAGGTGGAAAGAAAGGTAGCTTCTCTCATCTTCTGTCTACTGCAACCTTTTAACCAGGGATGGCCAGGATTGAACCTGTAATCTTCTGTGCAAAACGTTTGTGCTTGACTACTAAGACACACAGTCCTTCACTAGGAGAATGATTGTATTTCCCTGTCATTAAAGCAACTGAGCCAGGAGATACCCTACACCAGCTTTCCCTGACTTGGCTCCCTGCAGATGTGCTGGACTGCAACTCGGATCATCCCCAGTTGGCTGGCAATGATGGGAGTTATAATCCAACACAACTGGAGGGTGGTAGGATGGGGCAGGCTGCCCTGCATGCTTTTATTTATTTGAAATATTTCTTGGCTGCCTTTAAGGTCAGGAGATCTATTACAATACAATACCATATTATAAAAACCAATAACAGCCATGTGACAGCAAAAAATCATTAAAACAACAATGAACAGCAATAAAACATTTGGCCACGTCAGCACTAAAAACCTACAACACAACTGCAGAACGATCCAGTAAAACATAATCAAGGGAAGATGGACCACTGATGGCAACCTATTCCAGAGGTGTCAGGCCACTGTGGAAAAGACCCTTTTGAAGCAGTCAGGATTCTCATTTTAAGGAATAGTTCTAAGGGGGCAATTTGAACTCTGTGACCATTCACACCACCGTTATTCACCTGGTATAATCACCGCCATATCTTTCCCTCTCAAAGGATCTTAGTGTGGGCTACTAAATGCTGAGCTCTGTGTACAGGTTCTGATCCGCTCCTTCCTAAGGTATTTTTGAATGCTGAGCTGTGGCAGGGCATGGTGATTCACAATGGCAACCCAAGTCGAAGCATTCAGAAAACTGGGTCACCACCCCAAGGAGCAAGTGTTTCCTATCTCCTGCTATAGTTAGGGATGAAATCATTGGCACTATCACCAATGGGACTTTTTGGGAGGTGTTTCCTTGGTGCGTCTAGCTAGTAAGACTACTTCACATTTGTGTTGCGCTGTTGAATATTCAAAATGCTTTGTTGCAATCCTTATAACAATCCTTTAAGGTACGTCATTGTTGTTTTATTTGCTTTACTGAAAACTTTTCTACCCTGCCTTTTGGTCGGGAGGTTTGCAAGATGGCTTACAATGTAAACAAGCACAATTCTAAAAGTAACGATTAAAAAAGGGAATAGTGCCCAGTGCCCAGTTATTATATCTGACAGCCAGGAAAAATCAAATATGGGCTCAGAGATGTCCATCAGTTGTTGTAAACCACCCAGGGAGTTTTGGCTATTGGATGGTATAGAAATGAAGAAGTGGTGTGTGAAGGCATATGCAGGCAGAGGTCTAATACTGAAAGAGAATGACTTGTTACATAGCAGTTCTGAGTTTTCCTCTCTAAACAATCCTGTGCCTCAGTTTCTCCTTCTTGAAAATGGGAAGAAGATTCTTGTGAAATTGACATTTCAACGCTGAGTGCATTTACTTGGAAATAAGTCCCACCCATTCCGATGGAACACTTACAAGGAAGTAGCATATGTCAGATGATTCACAGCCTATAGCTGGTTTCCAATACTCACTGCCCTGGGAAGAGGCCCCATTGAACTCAGTGGGACTGACGTCTGAGTAGACATATGTAAGACTGTGATGTTAATATGATATGACAGCATTGGTTACCCACCCAGAGCCTAAGGGTTAGGAAGAGTTATACAGCTCAATAAAACATCATTTACTTATATAAGGCCTGTTTTAATAGCTAGCCATTTTGCAAGAAACTCTGGGGATGAGTATCTGTTAAAATGCAACTCCCTTTCCACGTAATTATGACATATAGTTAGCACCTAGGTGCTCTTGAATCAGACACTAAAGTCTTGAGAAAGAAGGATCCCTCTGACTTCAGAATGCTGAATCAACAAGTGAAGTAAATGAGTTGAGGTAAAGGTTCTCAGAAGTAGATGATACCATCATCACCTCTTTGCTGAAAGACATTTTTGGTGCTTTGAGCAATACCTGTTGCCTTAGACTGTTCCTGTACTGAGCAATATACAATTCATATCCTACAGTATTGTCTTCCTGCCATATCTGATCAAATGTGAGCATCATGGATGTATCTGGTTCATATCTTCTTCAGTCGAAAATTGCAGCAGGAAAAATGGCCATAGGACTTTTCCTCTAACCCCTAGAGTCTCATTGTGGCCTAGGAGGACATACATTCTTTCAGGCCAAGGCTAGGCAGGGGGTGCACTGCAGACCACTAGGCTAGCCAGTTTCTGGTAGATCAACTTGTAGTGCTTGCTAGTTGCTGGAAGTCTGAACTTGATGGATCACACGGCCCAATCCAGCAAAGGCATGCTATGTTCTTAAGCAAGAGTGCAGGATCAAGATTGCTTCAGATAGATTAGATAGTCTTCAAAGATTGTGGAGCACGTACTCTTGCATTTTACATGTAAAACAGATCAGTGGGCCACAGGGACTCCAATAACCAAAAGAAAAGAAAGAGAGAACATCTTTTTTTTTCACTGGTACATGGACCAATTTGGGGACACTGATGGACATGGATGGCTAAGTGCAACCTCCAGGATCAGAGTCAGTTAGCCAGTGTGCACCAGCCATTGGGGAACATGGGCGGGAGGATGCTGTTGCACCCATGTCCTGCTTGTGGGTCCCTGGTCGACAGCTGGTTGGCCACTGTGTGAAGGTGTTGGACCAGATGGACCCTCGGTCTGATCCAGCATCAGGGCTCTTCTTACGTTCTTATGATTTGACGGTAATGGCAGCTTTTTAAAAAAACATATATATGAGTGCCTTAAATCCCCCCCCCTAAAATACCATTTGTTTGTGGACCTATTAGTTACATTCTCCCCAAAAGGTACTCAGAGGGACATACATCATTAAAGCATCATCATCATCATCATCATCACACACAAAACAAAAGTAAAGCAAATAAATATTAACTTGAATATAACTGCAAACTGTGAGAGAAAACTGTTTTTCCCACCAACCATGAACTGCCTTTTTAAACCAAAATTTCTCTTCAGTCTTCTATCCCATATTCAATAATAATAATAATAATAATAATAATAATAATAATAATAATAATAATAATAATAATCATGCATGTAACAAAGAGCAGCAGAAAGACTCAGAGTTGCTCGTTAGCCTCTTGTGTAGACCAATCATCATTGTTTTGATAAGGGAATTGTCTCCCTGACCCTGGGTACAGAGTCAGCTAGCCATATAGGGAACGCAAGACACATCACGACTTGAGGGGCAGCAGTATCTTTAGGGCTCCAAGAAACATCTGGGAAATGTGCCCAAGAAACCCTTGACATTTTTCGGAGGATGTTGGGGCACACCAGTTGGATCATACCTGTGCACTTCCCACGGTGGAATGTTTGGGGATTACACCTGACAATCACAAAGAGCTTCTTTGCAAATTAAAGCTGCATTCCTTTAAAGATACTAAGTCCCACTGTACTTAATGGGGCTTACTTCTGAACAAACATGTTCAGGATTAGGTGATGCAAAGGGTGGAGCGTCCCATGCATTTAAAAAACAAAACAAAATAAAACAGAGCTGATCTCCTGAATCCGTGTAGCCCCACAACCTTTCCCAGAACAGAAGAACGTCTCTCCTATTTTGCCTGCAAAAGGGCTTGTTTGTATCACAAGTTTCATCTCATAAAAAGGTCCCCACCACCACCATTCTGGAACTAGGCTTTAAGTTGTTAATTTTCGAAGATAAAAGCTGTGTGCCAGTCCAGAGAACTGCAGTGCTAGTTCCATGTACTTGGTGGTGTGCATTAGTACATGCGGAATCTATATATCTATATATCTATATATCCCTCTAAATTTCTTAGAAGGAGATGCAAATGTGCATATCATCATCATCATCATCATCATCATCATCATCATCATCATTTTTTGAATAGCAGCCATTAACCACCACCACATATTCTACCTTGAATATATATATATATATATATATGTGTGTGTGTGTGTGTGTGTGTGTGTGTGTGCAAGGTATCATTGGAAGGAGGGGGAGTTGCTGGTCAAAGAAAGTACAAATAATAACTCCTTGTGGCAGAAACGTGCAGCCTTCTCCCCACTAATGTGTCAAGAAATGTCCATAACCTCACTGTGGTTCTTTCTGCTCCCTTGCTATTCAGAAATTCCATGGACCTGAAGAATTGTTGTGAGAATCTCAAAGTGCACAAGAACATGGGAAACTGCCTTCTTCCGAACGGGATCCTGCTTGGCACGTCTAGCCCAGTATTGTCAACACTGACTGGCAGCAGCAGTGGCTTTCTAGGGTTTCAGGAAGGCTTACTTGGAGATGCTGAGGATTGAACCAGCATCCCAGGGACCACACACATGCTTTGCATATGCTCTACCATTGAAGGATGGACCCTCACTAATCGACTGATGAAACTACTTTGAACAAAATAAATGAATAAACACATTTCAAGCTGACCAACGAATGGGATGACATATGGCACCATCCAAGACAGAGCTGAGGTGCCAACTATTTAACCAGGAGATGGAATGGGAGGCAGCTGCCAGGGACCATTCCAACAAGCCCAATGGGGACATGGCATCTCTCCCAGATGATGGTCCAGAGAGGCTTGCAGCAGTGTGCATCTTGCAGGTCAAGAAGGCAAGCGGGTGGGATGGAGGACAGCCATTTGCCCTGAGGATGAAGCTGCTGCTGGCAGGAAAGGTATCCTGAGAAGAATCTGTCTTGGAGGCATCCAGGTACAACCTAGGGTTCTGTCTGGTCTGTGTTGTGCTTTCCAGGTGAGAGATCAACGCTAGCAAAACAATTAGGGCTAGCTTTTCCATTTGGTTTAGGGTGTTCCTGATCTCTGGGGAGTTCCTTGAGAAAACCAGCTACAGCTACAAAGTGGTGCACCATGCTCCTATGGCCAGATCCAATGTGGATGAACATGCCCATACTCAGGATCTGTAAATGTGATCATCACCCAAGTTAGGTTAGTGGGTCTCCAGGGATAGCGAACTTCTGTGACAAGTTTTCTCGTGCGCATAGCATATTCCAAGATCTTAGAGTGTTACTCTAGAGTGCACTATGGCAATATACATCTGTCGCTTCCTGTAGGTTCCAACGAGACTTGTGCACAAAATGTCCCAGCATACTGTTCCTACTTATCTTTTCAGGTATCCTCATAAGATCACACGAGGAGCCTCTCTTGGGTCCATCTAGTCCAGCATGTTGCTTCTCATGGTGGCCAGCCAGAGCTTCTGCAGATCAGCCAGGGCTTGAAGGTCACAGTCCTCTCCTATCGTTGGTCCATTGCAGAGCTTGAAGCTCACCCCTGCTGTTGCTCCTCCCTAACTGACAGTATACAGAGGCCCATTACTATAGAACATGGAGGGCTCCATTCTTATTTATGGTGATTAATAGCCACTGGAAGATGTATCCTACACACTCATCATCATCATCATCATCATCATGAAGTACTTTTTTAATTTGTCCTGAAACTGATGCTGCCCACTGATTTTGTTGGATGACTCTAAATTCCAGAGGAAAAGGGAAGAGAACTATTTATCTTTATTCCCTTTAATTTGTTTCTTTATTCCCGTGTTGGAACTTTTTGGAGATGGGATCTCGTTGCTCACACTTAGCGGACACTGTAGCCTTGATTATTAATATATGGATGGCCTTTTGGCTTCCTGCACAGTTCAGGTTATATTAGGGATGTGCACGCCCAAAAATATCGAATTGTATCATTATCAGAACTTTGGACCAAAAAATTTATCGTCTCTGATTATATTGTAGGTGAACCGCATCGTATCGTATTTCCTATAATTATCAGAAATACGATATTATATCATTTCTCCATTTTGCCCTAGAGACTCTAGAGTTGATTTTTGAGTCAGAAAGGCCTAAAACTTCTTAATTTTCCAAGTTAAAGGTTTGAAACTTGGTCACATTGCAGACTGAGTGTTGCTAGTCTTGTGTGCCAAATTTTAGAACAATCGGTGCAAGCGTTATTCGGAAGTAAGCTTTCAAATACATTGTTTCAGGTGGCTGAAATTTGGTCCTTTTTCCAGAGATGTCATCGTCCAGTACTCATGGGCATCGCACAGATGGCCTTGAGGGGACTCATCTTCTGTGCCCAATTTCAGACGCACAGCTGCAGGTGTTACTAAGCTCTCAACAACATGCACTGTTTCCGGTAATGCACTCCATGCTGCTGCTGCTGCTGCTGCTGCTGAGACTTATAGGTATATTTTTATGAACTTTCAAACCTGTGGATAAACCTAGTAGGCAGTGCCTTCCACATGCAGTCATAAAAGTAACATGTGTTAATCAGAAGATGGTGAACTGCTGCTGCCTTGTCTCATTGATTAGGCCACGCATGTCTACAAATCAAAAGAATTGGGGGGTAGGGGAATAGCATGGGCGTTACAGTTATTTTAGAGCCAGCCTTAGCAGGCAGGGCCTTATTGGGCCAGGAGATACCCCAGGTAGCGAGGAAACCTGGAAGATCCCATCAAAACAACCCTCACGCACCGCCTTGACCTCATTGTGCTTGAAAAATGACCCAGTCTGCCCGCCATCCCCGTGCAGGCAGGTGGGCAGTTCTTCATACCAGAGCTGTACACATTGGCTGGAGCAGCGGCAAATAAAAGTCACGTTCTGGGTAGGCACTTTGGCAAATAAATAAAAAAGTCACGTCCAGGGTAGAGGTAGGCACTTTGGCAAAGAAATAAAAAGTCATGTTTGGGGTAGAAGTAGGCACATTGCCAATTAAAAAGTCACAATTAGGGTAAGAATCATCAATAGGCTGTGAGCAAGGGTCTCCAACTAGAGTAATGTACTCTAGTTAATTGATATTGATGTAGTTTCCTAGTAATAAGAAAAATGCTGAATATAGATTTGAGTTTTAGTCACGTTCAGGGTACAGGTAGACATTGGCTGGAGTGGAGGGAAATAAAAAAGTCACGTTCTGGGTAGAGGTAGGCACATTGCCTGGACCAGAGTCTCAAAAAAAATGTGTGAGGGGGTCCAGGGGATGCTTCTGCAGTCCCTCACTAAAGCAGTCCCTCCAGACTGGAACCATTGGCTGGAGCAGTGTCTTTCAAAAAGAAATAAAATGTGTGCGAGGGAGAGACAGCCACCCCAGAACTGCCCCCAGCAGCAATAGCATCTCTCCTAGACTCAGAGGCACCTCGGCCAAGGCGCGCCTTAGAGCCGTGTTTCATACTGCTACAAAGTGATTGAAATTATTTATATTAATAACAATCCTTTGCAAACAGTTTGTGTGCTGCTTTGACCACAGATTGTGTAGTGTTATCCTGTGTAGCAGGCAACAGGACACACCAGCACACTCACAGTCAATCAAGCAAACACACACACCCAGAGAGAGAGAGGGAGAGAATATATATATATATATATATATATATATATATACATTAAAGAAAGTTAAACAGGGAAGAGGAAAAAACACACTCACCCAGTCACAGTACCCCCACTCATGCTAACCTAACCCTTCAATCAAACCAACCAGAAAACGTATAAAAACTGTAACTCAAACACACAAGCCACGAACAGCCTAACAAACCTGAGACACAGAAGGGAACAGAAAGATGCAAGATTACAATGAATCTCCCAACAATTCGCCACCAAGTAACTATAAGACCCAGGAGCCAGGACAGAGCTCCAGCAAAATCCACCCTTCTCCCCTCAATGCCTAACTCCCAACAGAGCTGGAACACCAAGTGTTTTATGCAGGGATATCCTTAGCCCTCCTCCAACATTGTGATTGGAGCCTGCTGGAATCCTTGCTGCACGATTGGTCACCGTCTCAGCAAACACACCCCACCTTCTAGCTCCGTCCATGTGGCGGCAAAAGAGAAAGAGCCTTCCGATAAAACTATAACATCCGATAATTATCGTAGGATTTTTTTATCATCTCCGATAACATCTGGAGGACCATACATGGTCCTTTTGCAATAGACCATGTGAGAAACAGCAACAGAAGAGGACTGAACGTGGTGTGTATGTGTGGGTGGGTGGGTTGTGTGTTTGGAGACCAGCTCAAAGTAGTTACTAGCTGACCTGTTGACCCCTTCCAGCTGAGCTCTATGATTATTATGGTTCTGTGACCCACTTTATACATTTAAATGACTCAAGCAGTAAAGTTGCTCCTTGTGTGAACCACTTTGAGGCAGCATGTGATCAAGAGTTGTTGAGGGGTTGAAGCCTTAGTGGGACTGGGAGGTAGACTAGCATTACTTCAAATGGTAATTTTGAGGCCCAGGGTTCTCCGGAGTAGGGCCCTGTTTTCTTACCACCTCCCTCCAAAACCCCACAGTTTTACTCACCCTGGTGGTATTGGGGAATCCCAACACCAAGGAGGGAGTGTGGGTTTTCTGGAGGCCATCCGGGTGCAAGAGATGCCCCCTTCTTCCTGGTGGAAGGTGACCAATCGCTGGTCGCCTCCCACCAAGACTGCTCCCTCCCAGATCAGATTGGCCCCAGAGCAACATCAAAGGCAGAAAAGCCATACTGACCTCACTTCCAATGCAAAAGTCGTTGTAAGTCCCTGACTTTTTCAGTGCACAGCTTTGCGGGAAAGCCCCACAGTGGCTGCGAAGCTGCTTCTGCATCATATACCTGTGGAAGACTGTGACCAGGGGACTTGTGTGCCTTGCTCAGTCTGCTATCCAGGTGCAACTTCAAGGCCCTTTAGCAATCCCTTCTTATTCCTCATCTATACACCAAACTTGGGCTGGACAAATAGAGAACACCTTCAACATGTATGGCTGTCCTCTGTAAAAGAGGCCCCATGGCCACACTAAGAGACAGACATTTAGGAAGACTGATAGAAATACAGTCCATCTCACCCTAGTGGAGAAGACTGTGGCCAGGCAACCCGTGTGCCTTGCTCAGCCTGCTGCCCAAGGACTCACTCTCATGGTTCATTATCTCAAAAACAGAATTGGACTGAACAAAGGGCTGTCCTCTGTGAAAGAGGACACAGGGCCACACAGCCCTATGTTGGCTCTTACTCAGATGCAGCGCTAACCAACGTGGATCCTTGGAGAGAAATCTCACCACATTAGGCTTGTTCTATGAAGCCCCTTGGAGATGTTCTGTGAATGCGCATAGCGGGAGGAGGGGTGATTGTGGCAGCAGTCCACACCAATGCCCTGTGTACGTTCATTTTGAAGGTCTGGAATACACCTGACACACATATGCATGTAGCCTGCTATCCTGCATGGAGCAGGGAGTTGGACTCAACTCCCTGCTAGGCCCCTTCCAACTTCTAGGCCCCTTCCAACTCTACTGTTCTATGATTCTATGATCCTTCTCCCCCAGTTCCATGTGCTCATTGAATGTCTGAAGACAGTGAGCTCAGTCTCTCCCCACCTGGTGCCTTCCAGCTGCGTTGGACGACAATCTCATAATTCCCAGCCACCATCGTAGTCCAACACCTGGCTGAGGGAGGCTGAGGGAGGCGTTCCATCGCCCTAGGGACCATGCGACTAGTGTTATAACAAATCTTGGGGGAAACGTTTCTCAAGCCAATAATTCTATCTTACATTTCCTTAGAAACAGAGGTTGGCATCCCCCACCCCCCACTCACATGCACAACGTTGGATTGAGATGGGTTTTGAAATACAGGATATGAGTATTAGGCTTGGTGCATTTCACACCCTCCCTCAGCAATGTCTTCCCTGTCCTGCCCCAAATCTGTTGCTCTCAGTATGCCCCAAGAAGTTATTTTTGAAGTGGTCGTTTTTCCTGCTGTTGCACGGCCGATTTCCGGTTGCGCCCTCCTCTCCTCCTTTTAATGGAAGGCAAATTCCTGTGCAAATGATAACTGCTGTTTATAAAGATTCCTGCTGTGCTGCTGCTGTTTTTGGAGAGGGTGCAGAGGGTGCAGCTTTTGCAAAAAAACAAAACAAAACAAAAAAACAATAATAGAAACTTAAAAAGCGTGCACACCACACCCTGGATTCTTTAGTGTTCTCCAGGCACAATAATACAGAGTCTTGCCTAATGCCAAGAAAACCCTAAATGTCCTGGAGCCCAATCCAGATGGAAAAAAAATAAGTGAACACATGACCTGCCTTGGTAGATCAGACAAAGGTCTGTCGAGCTGAGCATTGTGTCTCTAGCAATGGCAAACCAGCTGCCTCTGGGGACCCACAAGCAGGGGATGTTGTTGCTTGCCATATTTTCTCCAGCAAATGCTATTCAAAAGTAGACTTCCTCTGGACATGGAAGATCCATTTAGATATTGGATATGCCTATGCAACATCTAAATGGACCTTCCTAAATCTACTATCAATGATTTTTTTGTTGCACCTTTCTGAAACAAGTCAAACCAGAGCGGGGGCTGTAAAACTTAGAAAACGATCTTTAGGCTCATCACAACAATTTAAAGAGCCAAGTTAAAAGATGAGTCTTTCATGACCCCCTTCCTAAAAGCACGGAGGGCGACTATTTCTTGTGCACAATAGTGTATGCAGAACCAGCATCCTCTAACATACAGTTGGGTCTTGTCTCAGAGGCAGGCCTAGTCGGGCATCACACTCAGCAGGAGCCCTTTGACAAGAGACCCCTGCCATTGTTCCTCCTCTTCACCACTGCAACCTGCTTGTTAGCTTGCTTCTTGTTCTGGCCCAAATAAGAGTGGTAGAAGTAGGAGAAGCAGGAGATGCCGCTGCTCATTTGCTCACTGACTCTTTACCTGCCAAGCAAGCAAGTGGTAGCAAGAATGCGAAAGAGGAGGGGAGGAGGAGGAGGAGGAGGAGGAGGAGGAGGAAGAGCAGTTAGCAATTGTGGTGGTGAGAAGGTAGACTCTTGACCATGGTCCCTCAAAGACCTGCAGATGGCTCTGCTTGCAGAAAAGTCTTTAGTCTACTCCAGGGTGACCAGATAAAATCCAGGTCAGGGCTCCTGTAACTTTAACAGTTGTAGAGAAAAGGGAATTCCAGGCAGTGTCATTTGTATGCAATTAGTTCCTGGTGAAATCCCCTCTTCCTCACAACTGTTAAAGGTGCAGGGGCCCTGCCTTCTTTTGTATCTGGTCACTCTAGTATAGTGCCTGCAGCTTTAACTGTTGTGATGAAGAGGGAATTTCACCAGGAAGTAATTGCATACAAATGACACTGGCTGAAATTCCCTTTTCTCTACATCTGTTAAAGTTACATGAGCCCTGACCTGGATTTTATCTGGTCAGCCTACTCATAGATGAAATACTTCCAAGTGAGTATGCTTAGCAATACGGCCTTGGAATGAGTTTCCAGCTCAAATGCATAGCTTCTTGCAGACCGATACATGTTCGATGAGGGTCCTTCTCTTATGCATTTGCCTTGATCCAACAGCGCCCCCCCCCCCCCTGAACAGAACTTTGGCCAAAAGAATAGAACACAGGACCTCTACTGAACCAGTAACTGGTGTTCGGAAGTAGTACACCCCCTTTGACACTAAAGGTTCCGTTTAGCCAGGCTTTCCCAACCTGGTGCCCTCCTAGCATGTTGGACTGCAAGTCCCATCACCCCCAGCCAGCCTTCTAGGCCATCTGCTCTGTCCTTCCGCTGGACGCAGGAAATCCAGTGCTTGAGCATCTTCAACACATGAGTGCCAGGTGAAGACTTCGAGTGCTCAAGAGATCCACCTGCCGCATAACTGCTTCCATTGGCGAAGTGCTCCTGCTGTCAAACACAACTCCTCATGTTCAACTGAAATCTTCCATCCTGTAACTGAAGCCCATTAGATCTGGTCCTGCTCTCTGGGGCAGCAGAGTCCAACTCCTTGCCCTCTTCTTTGGCCTCCTCTACACCAAGCAGGATATTGCACTAGGAAAGTGGTATGGAAGCGGTATAGAAGAGGCAGGAGCCCCACGACTGCTGCTTTATAGCGGTACTGAAGTGCACTGACAACTGTTGGGGCCCATAAGACACAGACCATATGCCGCTTTCATACCGCTATATCCTGCTTGGTGTGGCTCCTGCCTTTCATATACCACTTTCATAGTGCAATATCCTGCTTGGTGTAGATGAGGCCTATGTGACGACGGCCCTTCAGGGATTGGAAAGTGGGCCCTATCACACCCCTTCTCTTTTGCAGGCTACACATTCGCAGTACCTTCCACCTTTCGTCCTAGCATTTGCCTTCCATACTGCTCACCATCTTCATCACCCTCCTCTGCTATCCACTCAAATTCATTCATATCTCTCTAAAAGTGGGCACCATGCTTTAAGAAGACGGTCAGCAGTAGAGAGAACAAATTCTATGATGAATGGCACTGGGAAGTGGGTATGTTATAAGTAAGGAGGTTGGCCTTCCTCAGGGAGCTTTGCATGGAGGAGACCTCTCCAGAGCTTTGTGCCCCTGACAAGATGTGTGGGACAATCCCCCCCCCTCCCCACAGTATTCTCATAATGACAGCTTCTTGACAGGGGAATTGAACGAACTCTCGGTCAACACAGCAATCTGTCTGCCTTTAAGATGCTACAGTGAGGATCTGCTTGGTGCTGTTGTTTTCAGAGGGAAAGGGAGGGAGTTGAGCCCCCGTAACCCTCCTGCAAGCACGGATGTTTAGCCACACTTTCAGCAGCCAGAACCGCTACAAAAGGCAAAACGCGGCAACCTGCAGAGACCCCGCCCTGAATTCCATCGCTGGCAGAGGCCTTTGGACAGTTACGTGAGATGTTCTGGGTAGGGAGAAGAACAGGCTGGGGTCTGGTTGCTGAACCATCAAAAGGCATTCCACAAGGAGGTGTTTCCCAGAAAGCAAGCAGAGACTTGCATTGCCATCAGTTTGTACATCTCGCAAGCTCCCAATGCTTGCAGAAGGTGAAGGAGGAAACTTCCCAATACAATGGCTGTTTGGAGGGAGAGTCATGATCAACACGCTCCAAGTTTGCCATTGGTATGTGATCTGCACCCAATACAGAGCTTTCCAACTGCATGCCCACTATATCGGGCGTGAATGTCATCAGAAGGATCTCCAAATGACATTTCCGGCTTCAACAGCACTTACCACAGACTGAGCGGGGGTCTAGAATGTACCCAGAATCTTCTGTGCTAGCAGAAAATACCCTGGGGTACATTCTGAGTTCTTCATCCATCAAGGGAGCTAGTTGGTCCAGAAGTGGTTTGTATGATCATACACCACTTCCAGCCAAGTTAATGCCTTGCACAAACTGAGAGTTGGAGGTGGCAGACGGGGGCTACTCTGAAAGCTGCTCCCACCCCTCCTCCAGAGAGTACACCAGCCCCAGGGATGCTCTGCAGCCTCCTTTCACTCTATAGATGTCACTGAATTCAGAGTTTTCTGTGCCAGACTAGTGGCACCAGGGGCAGAGGTACTAGAAATCCACCTGGATCCCAGCAAAACAGCCTGGTCTGAACCACAACCCAAGCCTATTGGATCAGGGTCACCTGAGCCAGGGACCTCTGAGCCTGCACCCCACAAGGAACTGATCCCCTCCATGCCAGGTACTTGTATCCCCATGTTGACTCGTCAACGCAGGCAACACACCTGGGTGAAATTCTCAAAGCAGAGGAGAAGGTGTAATAGTGCCAAAGCCCTGCCCCTTTAAGGCCTTTCACAACTGAAGGAAGGGGCGGAGCCTGGCTGTGGCTCTGGGAGTATAAAAGCTCCCATTCCACTCTTAGTGGGAGCAAGTTGCTCACTTGGAGCTTTGCTTAGTGCTGTAGCTACTGTCCTGCCTTGGGGTCCTTGTCTAAGGCCTTTATCACACCTACTATTTTCCCCCAGGTTTGCTTCTGCGGGTTCCCCCTCCGTTTCGTATTCGAGTCTAGCGTTTTGACTCATGTGGTCGGTATTGCTGAGATACCTCAGCTTGGCCTGTTGAACTTTGCCTGTTTCAGACTTTTCCCGTTCAGGGAGAAATCGAAACAGAAACTAAAACCTGGGATCTCAGGGTGAGAGAGCAGCAGGAGGGGGATGATGTCATGCGAGTTCAGCGCTGAAGAAGTGGAGCAAAGCCGAGGCGGGTATGCCTAAAACCACCCATGTGATAACGACCTGAATCAGGGCAGGACATGACAATGACATGATATGACAATGACATTATCCAACCTCCAAGCAGCCCCTTCCAAACCAGCTCACACAATCCAGGCCACAAGATGAGTCTCCAGACAGAGCAAGGACTGGGGAAGAGAGACTCCCAGAGCAATGGCACAATGGATCATGCAAGAGAGTGAAATGGCATATGCTGTAGGGGTGTGGAGAGCCAAGACACCCCCCCTTCATCACAACACCCCCTGACCCACATTCACCAGCTTTGCAAATGTAGCAGCACATCATCTGTGGGTGGGCATTTGAGGTTGGCTGCGCTCTGCAGCAGCCACGTGATTGCTTTGCTGACCTCTGCACAGATGCACCCAAGTTCCACCTACAATCGCAGCCCCTCCCTTTGGTCATCAAAATTGGCCTTTGGTCGACCATTTCTCCCCTCACAAGGTTGTAAGATCTCAAAGCGGTGAGGAGAAGTGGCAATGAGGTTATCTGAAAGCCTCTATAGCTGCAACGGGCCAATTTGGCAATCCAGTTTGCTTGCTGACTGTTTATTCCTCTATTACCATTTTTAACCGCACCCAGGGCATCTTCCAGTTCCTTATTAATCAACTAGTAGTATCCTAATCGGAGCAAATCTACAGAATCCATTTCTCCTTGCACCTCTTCAGACAGCCGTTTGGCTTGATCCATAACTCTTGGCAACAGCAAGTGTCAGTGCTCATCATGGGTGGGGTGGGGTGGGGTGGGTGGGGTGTGCATGGGAATATCAAAGACCATCACTTGATGTGGTCTTGTGGCTTGGCACTCTTGTCTGTTCTCCCTTCCCTGTTAGCTCGGGTTGCTACTGCAGCAGTAGGGTGACCATATGAAAAGGAGGACAGGGCTCCTGTATCTTTAATAGTTGCAAAGAACAGGGAATTTCAGCAGGTGTCGTTGGTATGCATGCAACACCTGGTGAAGTTCCCTCTTCATCGCAACCGTTAAAGCTAAAGGAGCCCTGCCCTCTTAACCAGATACAAAAGAGGGCAGGACTTCTGCAGCTTTAACTATTGACATGAAGCAGGAATTTCACCAGGTGCTGCATATATGCAAATAACACCTGCTGAAATTCCATTTTCTATGAAACTCTTAAAGACACAGGAGCCCTTTCCTCCTTTTCATAGGGTCACCCTACGTTGCCCCTTTCTTTAACCACTTCTGAAGAGGCTTAAAGGATGGCCATGCATATACCGTCGCTGATGGAAGGACTGGGGTGGGGGATGTTGATTTGAATGCATGACTGCAAGTACGGAATCGGGGCCCGGTCGGCAGGTGTTCCATTAATTCACACCAAATGAACAGGGCGATAGGCGAGCTCCTGCCTTGGTAAGTAGGGTGACCAGATAAAATCCAGGTCAGGGCTCATGTAACTTTAACAGTTGTAGAGAAAAGGGAATTTCAGCCAGTGTCATTTGTATGCAATTAGTTCCTGGTGAAATTCCCTCTTCATCACAACAGTTAAAGGTGCAGGCACTATACTAGAGTGACCATATACAAAAGAAGGCAGGGCCCCTGCAACTTTAACTCTTGTGATGAAGAGGGAATTTCACCAGGAACTAATTGCATATAAATTACACTGGCTGAAATTACCTCTTCTCTACAACTGTTAAAGTTACATGAGCCCTGACCTGGATTTTATCTGGTCAGCCTACCATTGGTAAGTGTGCCCTGAAAATGTGTGTGTGGGATTTTCAAGGTATCATGAGGCAAAGGTGGTTTTAGGCTTGTGCTGGGCCAAACTTTCAACAAAACATTCATCCTGAATTTAGTGTTTGTAGGGGACAGTTCAGTGGTGGTAAAGGAGGCAAATCCACCTCCCCACTTTTGTATTTTTCAGGTTGGTGGGGGCCAATTTTGAGGGCAGGGGACGGTGCTCCCTATGCAGCTTTCTCTGCAGTGTGCCATTCTTTAGTTCCCCAGAATGTCCTGGGACAATGCAGAAAGTCAATTGTGATAGTGTCATCCAAATACTACTAGGAAGCATCCATCATGATACCCTCCAAGATGTCACAAATGGGAATAAGGGCATTCTTGTGTCCCCGAAAAGATCTGGTTCCAGCTTCCCCAACCTGGCACCTTCCAGATGTGCATGGACCACGGAGGTACGGATTTTGTTAAATCCATCTGTCTTTCGCGAATTGTCTGTCATCTTTCATCCCATCATCCACTCACTGATGGAACAATATTTTTTTAAAAAGGTGTATGAGAATTTAATTCCACTTGTGCAATGGCACATTAGCACAATTCTGCATTAGCGCCGCTCATGCACACTTCTACAAGTGCAAGTCTGTGCAAATTGCCCCCTCCCAAAAGTCAATGTTGCTTAATGTACTGCAGCGCACACCAGGCTGTTTTGAAAGCACATGTGCAAAAGTTCTTTCCTGGGATTCTTTCCTTACTCATAAATCTAGGCAACACTCTTGTTGGTTGCCATGAACTATACAATTAGGGCACCCTACCAAGCAGCCTGTTGTTTGATGAGTATCTTCCCTCTATTTGGGTCAATTCTCTCAATCCTGTTTTGAAGATTTTTGATGTAGTTATTGTCCACAATCCAGATCTAAATCCTCCTGTTTGTTTCCAGGGATGGCTGTTTTGGCAGGGAGAAAAGGGGATGGATTTCCAAGTGGCTCTCAACCAGGGCTGGTTCTAGGAATTACAAGCACATGCACACAGCTCCATCAGCAATACAGCTGAGCCAAAATGTCCACACCCCACATACCATTTTCTAACCCCATTTTAGAACTGGTAAACGGTAGGATCAAGAGATTTTCATGGAAGGGATGTCTCAAGAGCTCCAGGTGGCTGATGGGTCCCCAATGCCCCTCAGAATGGAGCATTCTGGGAAAGTCAAAATGGCAGCAATGAGTCAATCATGACTACAGGAGTTCTGGTGACATTTGCCTCCACCCCACATAAAATTGTGTGCCCCTCCACTGAAATATAAAAAAAGGAGGGAGGTGTTTTTTTGCTGCCTCGTTTGCCTCCCCCCCACCTCCCCAATTTGGGTTGAACTTTCAGTGGTTTGAAAGTTGAGCCCAGCCTTAGCACACTCACCAACATGACACACTGGGAGGTAACTTGAGGAAAACTGATGCTCTTTCCTCCTAACATTCCAAATCTAGCTGAGGAGCTTTTACACATCACAACCCTGTCTAAAGTCAAGGTGCAGCAGTCTGGCCATAGAGACTGAGCTACACACCCGGAAGTCCCAAGTTTAAATCTTACCTCTGCCATGAACATAATAATTGGTCTTCCGCAGGCCACGCTCACACACCCACATATCTACAACATGGGGGACAATAATCCTAGTTGTAAGGGTTACAACTAGATAACATAGGCTGAGTGCTTTAAACCAGGGTTGTCAAACCTCTTGCAGCCCATGAGCCGAGTTCCATTTTGGAGCTCTCGGGGGCCACATTCCAGGGGTGGGTGGGATTGAAGGCAAAAGGGGCGTGGCCAAAATAATAATAATAAAAACACACACCCAACCAGCGTATTTTAGCTTCAAGCTCTTCCTACCAGTAACTAAGGCCCTTTCTACACCATAGGAGTGTAGAGGACGGGGAGCGGGTGAACCTGGAAGTAGCCACTTCCAAGTTCGTTGCTCCAATGCACACTGGAAATGTGACGACCCGGGCCATCGCAGCTGCCATTTCACTTTACCCCCCGGTTCCGGAGAAGAGCGCATGAGCGCTCCACCAAAAGGTTTGTTTGAAGAAAAAAAATTGTGGGTGAAATTGCAGCCCCCCCTCCCTCCACCATCCTGGGGGGTGGCGATTTTGGTTTCCTCCTTGTCCCTGATGGCCTTGGAGCCGCACAGTGCGGCTCCGTGGCCATCGGTGCTGCCGTGCTTACGAGCGCATAAGCGCCGCAGCACTGGGGCGGGCAGCCACATCTTTCGCGATCCTGGGAATTTCCCGGGACCACGGAAAAATTCGGGATTTTTCTGGTTCCGGGAAACCAGGAAAAATGCCATGCCCCCGCCCCCGGTAATCCCTGTGTGTCATGCGGACTCACAGGGAGCAGCCGGGATCCATCCCTGGCGTTTTGCTTGGTGTGGAAAAGGGCCTAGGCCTTCAAAGAGGCATTTCAACTGTTTAGAGCTGGGGGTGGGGCAGAAAATGATAGGCAGATGGGGAAGGGGCGTGGCCAGGTAAAGGGGGTGTGGCCCTTTAGGTTTTGTGGCCCCAGAGGAGCCAAATTTAGTTCAACACCTCTGCTTCAAACACTTGACAGCACTAAAAACGTTAAGCAATATTACTCACAGTTTCTAAAGATAAAGGATCAAGTCCTGAAACATGAAGAACATTAAGGCAACTCTGTGAGTACAAACAATATGTTTGAAAGGCCTCCGTACCAATTTATTTATTTATTTATTATTACAATTATATCCTGCTTCCCCCCCCCCCCTTGCAAGGAGCCTAAGGTCCTCCTCTCTCCACTTTATCTTCACAACAACCCTGTCAGGTAAGATAGGCTGAGAGTCGGTGACTGGTCCAAAGCCACCAGCGAGTTTTATGGATGAGTGAAGACTAGAGCCCGGCTTTCCCCAGTCCAGTGCTCTAACCACTGGGTCAGACTGCCTCTCAGCTCCCTACAGGTAACTATGGAGGCAACTATGGCGGCACAATAGAGAACAGTCCTACCAGGGACAGGATTCAGTTCCTCCCTTGTAAACAGGCCCAGTCAGGGCGTGTTTGCATCACCAGGGTGTGGCCCACAGCGTGGGGACAGGTTCTTGCTGAGAATGAATCTTGACGCTCTTGGATGTTTGGTGGAAACACCCAGGTGCAGAGACGGTGACTTGCCAAGGCAAATAAATCCTGTATCATATTAATAATAGTAGCAAATGATCCTTTTCCTGAGAGGCCCAGAATGCAGTGCTGGTGTCAGGGAGTGGATTTAATAAGCAAAAGTCTCATCAGACGAACGGAAAGGCTGTTTGTGTAGTGTTGGCTGCTATCTAGTCAGGGCTTCATAGGCACAAGATATTGGGGTATCTAATCTGGGGGTATAGTTCAAGCCCAGAATCTGTTTCCAGGGCCATGTGATAATCAAAGAAAAGCCTGTCCCTGACCATGTACAGAGTACACTTCCTCACTGCCAGGTAGCACCACTGTGACCTTGGATTAAAAAGCAGTTTAAAAGAGCCATGACACCAGTTGTTTTAGGAGTTTAGGGTGGGCTTTGCTGGTGGATTTGTTGTTCAGACTCATAAGCTGTTCAGGCCATGGTCATGGCAGCTCCCTTCAGAGCACTCCTGACAATGCTGAACTGTAAGGTGACCAGATAAAATCCAGGTCAGGGCTCATGTAACTTTAACAGTTGTAGAGAAAAGGGAATTTCAGCCAGTGTCATTTGTATACAATTAGTTCCTGGTGAAATTCCCTCTTCATCACAACAGTTAAAGTTGCAGAGGCCCTGCCTTCTTTTGTATATGGTCACTCTAGTATAGTGCCTGCAACTTTAACTGTTGTGATGAAGAGGGAATATCACCAGGAACTAATTGCATATGAATGACACTGGCTGAAATTCCCTTTTCTCTACAACTGTTAAAGTTACATGAGCCCTGATCTGGATTTTATCTGGTCACCCTACTGAACTGTATCTGTGCTGGCAAACACCACACCACCAGGCTAGCATGCAAAGGGATCTCGTGGTCCCGGAAGCCAGCAACCTTTTTGTGCCAAATTCCAGAAGGGAAAGAGCAGGCATAACGCGCCCGTCTCTGGCCCCTGAAGGACTTGTTCTGATGCCAGAGGTTTTTGTGGGCCTGAAGCCATGTCATGAGGTGCATTCATAAAGTGAATTCTTCCTGGCAAAAGCTTATGCCACAATACATTTGTCAACCATTTAGTTGCCCCTAGTGAGTTGGTTTACTGGTTCAGACAGAGCTCAGCAGGAAACTGTAGGAGATTTGCTGAGCGAGATAAGGTTCCTAATCAGGGGGTGGCACAATCTAAGACAGGAACCCTGGAACAGATATACTTTCTGACGCCCTCAGAATAGCTGAGCGGTTTGACTCCACTGGGAACACAGCTTAATTAGAGCTCAGCCCCAGAACTTGTTTTTCTATGCCAAATCTCTAAGACAGAACAACGGAGATGAAAGTGATCTTCTGAGCAGGTGTAGAATGTCTTTCGATCACCACTGAATAAGCACAATCAACCCGGACCTCATGGTAATCTAAGATAAGAGGGAAGGGTGTCCAAGTCCAAGGATGTAAGCATCTGGGCAAGCTTAAGCCCCGGCACCTCTTCATTATTATTATTATTTTTAAAAAAGCATTAAGTGGGAACAAAAGGGATATATGGCACAGTTAAGGACAAGCTCCCCTAACAAGCCAATGCTTCTGAGAAACACGCGGACTGAAATCAACAAATCTTTCTGAAGTCCAGTTAGAAGAAATCTACTGAAACAAAGCCTAAATTTGAAATCTGAAACGACCCTGGGACATTTCAAACGCCTGGGAAGGCCATCAACGTATGTGGTGTCCCATGTCAGGTGCATGAAGACCCCCTCAGGTTGTGAATACCCCCATTCACATGGGGAAAGGAGAGGTGAGCTAGAACTAGGGATGTATGAGAAATTTGTTTCCATTTGCTTTTGACCAGACTTTACAGAGTTCACCTCTCCCAGAACCAAATGCAATCTGTGGTTAAAATCCATACATTTCTGAGCTTTGCCACAATTCTCAGAACCAAGGGAAAGTATTTGAAAAATGTGTACATCTGGAAATGCTCTACATTTTAAAAATGTGCATCATAGATACATACATTGGGGGAAATGCACATGAAAACATGCACAAATTTTCATGCTAAAAAAGCAAAAAGCAAAGCTTGCAGTCTAATATCGACACAAGTCAGAATGAGCTTCAAGGTGGAAGTTGGAGAAGTTAAACCACTTGTGTTTTGCTGATTCTCACATCCCTAGCTAGAAAAGGTACAGATGTACACACTTGCACATGGCTGCAGTGAAGCCCACGGCCTCAGCTGCCCATTTTGGGTGACTGTGCATAACTGATCCCATCTGCAGAGGCCGTGTCCTGCATGCAGGTGGAGGCAAATGTGAACTCAGAGACATGCCAGTGGCAGGAGATTCAATGACAGTGAACAGGCCCGCTGGATGTTTGTGTGTCCAAACGAATTAATTTAAGCTCTAGTGCCCATGAGATTGGGCTTGTGAATTCCTCCTGTCCTTTCCTTGATGTGAACAAGGAAGCCAGCTGACCTGTTCTTCTAAGAACAGCATGAAAACATTGTCAGAAATGCCTGCCAAGTTCCAAACTCCAACCACCGTTAATGATGTGGACTACCTTGTTCAATGGTCTGCCTCTTTCCTCCAGAAAGAGCAGATTGCACTCAAGTGCCCTTGGAAACCCACCTTGAGACTTCTTCCCAGGTTTTGGTGGTTCCTCGGGCAGGTGAAATCTCATGAGCTGTCAACTGTTACATGACCTCAAATATGAAATGCCACTGTATGCCATCTATCAGTCTTCTTAGATACTAAAATGCCATTGCATGTCAACTTTCAAACACTGTCAAGTTCTAAATATCAAAGCATGCCATCTGTCAAGTAGTCAAGTAACTAGATACAGCCTTTCTTCAATAGTGCAAATTGGAAACCTTGCCTTCAGAGCATCAGATTATACGAGAGAGAGAGAGAGAGAGAGAGAGAGAATTGCTAGCTTTATTTCTGAGAGTTCCTCTGCTTTTAAAAAACTCAGCATGCATTTTCTAGCCAAGGAAGGGTGCCTGTCAGAAGGATCCAAAATAGTCCAGGTGTACTTTTGTTCTGGGCCAACTGCCATGATGAAGCAGAATTCTTTAAAATAGGACAGCACTCTTCATTACAGAGGGAGGAGTTCTGTGCAACTTAGAAGCTTACTGCCAGAAATAAGTGACTCCAAAAAAAAGTGTCACTAGTGGCCCCACCCTTGTGAGAAAGAGATAAAGATCTAGTAGGATCTTGAAGTGTAACCTGAACTGCAAGAGCAATTGGCATTTGCAAGCTGAACAACACCTTCCTACAGGTCTCAATCATTGTTTTCTAACTCTCAAGAGCCCTGAGTCCATGTCCTGCCTCCACCTTAGTCTCCCCAGGAAGCTTGGAGTGAGTCCCCATCTGCCAGCCTACATTTCCCCCTCCCCGTTTTTTATAAAATGGGAATAGCAGAGTCCTACCTCACAGGATTGTTGCACACCAACACAATATAGTCTAGCCCTTTGGATACCCAGAAGTGCTAAATCCATGTTAACCTGTAAGACAGCCCTATCTCTGTGTGGCACAAAGGTTGGTCTACAAGTGTTTCCGTCTTGTTCCGTCAGGGCTTTGAGGCCGTCCCAACAACAAAGAACATCTGCCGAAGCTGCTGCTTACCTTCCAACTTGAGCAAGGTGTCGTAGACTTTGCACTGCATCTGTCCCGTACTCTGCATGACACAGGACATCCAGAGGCCCTCGTAGATGGCTTGGGCGGTCACAATGTTGTCCCCGGCGTAAGAGGAGATTTTCCACTGAGGCATGGCCGTGCTGACGATGATGCCAATCCAGCCCACGAATGCCAGGAGGAAGCCCAGCAGCTGAAGACCTCCGCTGGCCATCTCGACTCGGCAAAGTTGGAGCACCTGGGAGATTCGAAAAAAGCGGCTTCGCTGGCGGTGGAGTCGGAGCTGTGGCGGGTCAACTCTGGAGTCTTCTTGCGCCGATGCTGCCGAAACAAAGAAAGTATCTTCTTGTCCTTTCTTCTTTTGTAATCCAAGAGATTTCAGAGCAAGTTGCTGGGCTGAGACGCTACCTGAAGAACTGGCGTTTGGAGCACCTCTGGCTCCCTATTTAAACCAGAGCCATCAGAGAGCCCCCTAGTGGTTTCACTTGAATTTCCCAGCACACTCTGTGTCCTTCCTGAAAATTCACTGCCACCAAAAGCCCAGGGTTAAACTTGGGATTTTTTTTTAAAATGCAATGATTCTTTTAAAACACAATGAGGGGCGAAAGGAGCCTTTTCTCCACCAATTTTCCTAACCCTGTAATAGTTCAACGCTTGGCATATGCCTGCGTTCCTGTCAGTCATACTATATGGATATGCTTGTGCTTCCTGTATATTCCCTCTCTTGTGACACATCCATTTCAGGATCCACCCTGTTCCCGTGCTGGTGTTCAGGTACAGCAATAGCAGAAGATGAGATGTGACTAATGCCCTAACCAGTGATTCAAACACACCTTCTTGCTCTTATGTACGTAATGCGTGTTGAAATTCTTCAGAGACAAAGGTTTCTCTTCTCTCTTGTCTAGTCAAGCCTCACTGGATCCAGGTAAATACCAGAGATCAATTCACTGCTTCCAGTGCTGGTTAGGCTGGCTCCTGGGTGCCTCCAGCTTCCAAGGTGAAGCAAGTTGTGACCAACGAGAGGGTCTTTTCAGCTGCCGGGTCCCATTTATGGAACTCCCCTCTTCCCGCCCAAACACACAGACCGTTTAGGTTTCAAGCTAAACCTTTTATATTCTCCCAGGTCTATCTAATACTTCAAATATGTAAAAGAGCAGGGTTGAGTTTTGGCTGTCTGCATTGTACTGCTTTATTTTTTTAGTTTAATTTCAATCTTGTTGTATGTGTTGATTCAGTATTCGATGTTACATGATTTCCTTATTGACAACTACTCTGGGATTAATAGATGAAAGGCAGCATTTAAGGAACAACCCCCCAAACTCTTAAACAAACATTTAAAGAAATAAAACATACAGATTAAATTTCATATTGTTGTTAGCGGACAGAAAATTAGCAAAGAACTTTGAACAGCGTGAGTTGTAAATTATTTTATTTATCATTGATATTGATAAGATGACTATAAAAACAAGTTGTCTATGCATTGTATAATTACAAAAATAAAACAGAAATACAATACAAAGGTCTAAAACACAACACCATAAACCCACACAATAAAACCAGCACAGTAACAATACAGAAGCAAATACAAAATCCAACATGATTAAAAAAAATACAATACAGAGCCAACCCGCTAGAATACAGTACTAAATGAGGAGCTAAAACGAGCCAAGAAATAAAGCAAGTATTAAAACCGGTAACATGTAGGAGGGATTAATATAGCAAAGATTTAAATGGCTTGGGGGTGATGCTGGCACCAGGTGAATTTCCCTGGAGACAATATTCCATTACTGGTGTGATGTGGGGGAGGAGACATCCCTGAGAAAGCCCTCTTTTCGGTAGTCACCCTCTGGTCTTCAAAATGATGGGGCACCCAAGAGAAAGACCTTCATAGATTACCTCAGGGCACCTCTAGACAAATATGGGCAGAGACATTCTATCAGATATTGAAGTCCCAAGCTGTGAAAAATGGTCAAAAACAGCATTTTGAATTGAGCTCGGAAATAAATTGGTAGCCAGCATAAATGAGACGGGACTAGAGATGCTGGAGAAATCCACTATGGATTCCAATGAGATTGGATTCCCCAAAAGGCAATTTGTGGAGTCTGCAGTGACATTGCTCGCTGCACAAGTGTTACTAGACTATGGATCAATATAGCCAATATATCCTTCTCCAAATAGGGTCGTAGCTGGGATACCGGCCTAAGCTGTTAAAAGGCCCTCTATGTCACACCTCGAATGACAGTGATGGATTCAGAAGTACATCCATGCTATGAACCTGCTCCTTCAGGGACCATGCAACCGCCTCCCAAACAGGTTGGATCTCCCTCCCCTGATCTGGACCAAGGGACCACATATCAGCGGTGCTCTCTCTTGCCTGGAATTACTTGTTAGTCTTCATCTAGATCCATTATCACAGCCGGACACCAATCTAGTACACCAGCAACCTGGCCTGGCTCCAAAGTGATGGAAAAAGAGAGTTTTGCATCATCACCAAACTGATGACAACATACTCCAACCATCTGAATGTCTCAGCAGTTTCATGTAGATGTTGAGCAACATAGGTGCTGGGATGGAACCCCTGTGTGAGCACAAGGTGAAGCTGTCGTGGCATTCAACAGAAAATGGTTTGGAAACTTCAGCTGGTCCAAAATAGGGCAGCGAGGTTGTTAATGGGTATTGGCCAATGTGATCATATTATGCCAGTACTTTCCCAGCTGCATTGGCTGCTAGTCTATGTCTGGGCACGAGTCAAAGCCTTAAATGGTTTGGGGGCAGGTTACCTGAAGGATCATCTCCTCCCATATACACCTGCCCAGACATCAAGTTGTAATTTATAATTTTAATAGTTGTGAATAGCCCAGAGACCTTTGGCTATTGGGTAGTACAAGAAGGGGAGGGAGACAAAACCCAGACCATCTTCTGCAAAGGGTAGAACCACTGCAAGACAGTCCCACTAACACCCAACTCAGATAGTATTCCAGAAGTATACCATGGCCAAATGTCTCAAAAGCCATTGACAGGTCAAGGAGAATCAACAGGGTTGCACTTTCCCCATCTTTCTCTTGACAGAGGCCATCCCACAAGGTGACCAAGGCTGTTTTGGTGCCAAATCCAGGTCTAAGCCCCAAAACAGAATTGGTCTCATTCAGCATACACTCAAGTACCTTGCCCAAGAGGGAGACATTTGTCACTGGCCTATAATTATTATGATCTTTTGGCCAGGTCAACAAAGGTTTCTTCATTGTCCCCTTTAAGGAGGCTTGGACCACTCCCTCTCTTAAAGAGCTGAGTACCTCCTGGACCCAGCTAGCTGTCCCCTCCTGGCCCAATATAATCAGCAATGGGGAGCAAACATGGGGTTGGATGAACCCTACCAAGCCTCTTGTCCACATCTTCAGGCTCCACAAAGCAATATGGGACCAAACAGAGTTCTGGACTCCTTCAAGGACTGAACTGAACCAGCTGCAGAGTTCACATTGTGATGGATACAAGTGATTTTACCCTCAACACGTCTCACAAAACTCTCCCAGCTTCTCAAAGAGGATCCTGCTGTATCACTACAAGGCCCCAAACCACTGAGAAAAATACTGTTGGACGAGAGAATGCTGTGGTGGGGCAGCAAAATGGCTTCCCCGCTGCCATCACCATCTCTACATAGGCTCCATAAAGACCTCTCACTAGCATTCGTTTGCATTTCTCCATTTGTGTCCTAGATGTCTCCCAACCTGTTTCATTGCCCTCAGCTCAGGTTGTGGACAGCCTCCCAGTGGGAGTTAGGAGGGCAGAAACCCCACCTCTGTGTCTATCTCCCCCTACAAAGCCCAGACAGCCAGACCTTAAAAAAGAGATGTGACATGGAAGTGATTCCTCCTCTCTCCCTCCGTTACCTTTTCTCCTTGTCCCCAGTGAGGGGGGATGTTCTGAACATGTGTGACATGCTAAAACATCCCCACAGCAACTACCCTGTTTGGGTGAGGAGTTGTTGTTGTTGTTGTTATTTTGGAATGCCCAGTGCACAGATACACAATCACTCTTGGTTGGGGGAATGGCTTTCGGGCAGGACGACCTGTCAAGTGCTCACCTCCGAGGTGTGAATACTGGCTGTGAAGCAGAGAGCAAAACCGGATTGGCTGTTCCCGCTTTCCTAAGGTTGATCGCTGTATGGCGCCATGGAGCCAGCCTGCAGTCAATCACTGTTTTGCCCCTCAACCACCTGCAGCACCATCTGGAGATGTCACAGGGTAGATGACACCGTTGTTTAAAGGAGACTGTTGCATTTAAGCAGGGGAAGTCTGGATTCAGATCCCTGCTCAGGCGTTTGAACGTCAAAGAGGGTGACCTCTGGCCGGTTCCATCTCTTAGGCTAACCTACCTCACAAGGTTGTTGTGAGGATGACACCAAAATACTTTCCCCTGAGCATTCTGGGAAAAGGATGGGATCCAGTAGTTTTTCCTCATTTTTCAACAAACTGAATAGTAAATTAAAGGGCCATTTGACAACATCTAAATGTTACCTGGTGAGGAATCCATGCCGAAATCAATCATAATTCCCCTAGGGAGTCTGATGGATGTTGATTTTCAATATAATCAATAACTGAAGATTGGACTTCAAATTAAAGGGAAGAAAAAAAACAGCCACCTCAGAAGAGTGTTGTTTTTGTTTGAAACGTCCGAACTCCCTGCTTGCATGTTCAAGTGGTTGAATTAGAAATGAATGCAGAGTTCCAGATTGCAGATTTGAAAACTAAAAGCTGTTGATTGCTTTGGAACAAACAGGTTCTCGGTTGGAGCGAGGGTGCTTTCCCAAGTGAAACTTAGACCCCCTCTACAAGAATTTGGTTTGATGCCTGGTTCTCCGATTATGCGCATCTTCTCGGAAGCGCTTTATGGTAAATGACTGTACGCAGGAGGTAATTGAGCGCACAACTGGTGGCCTTACCGGTTGTTTGAAATGCACTTTAGAAGTAGTTAATGTGGAGAATCGCTTGTTTGCATAGTCAAAATGCGCTTTAACGGACGCAGCAAAATAAAACTTGCTATTTAACGCACATTCGATAATGCGCATAATCGGATAGATAACGCGCCTCAACTCCCAATTTGTGCTCCGCTCATGTAGAGGTAAAATTTTTAATGAGACTTGAAAGAGTTTTAAACCTCAGTTTTGTATCCCCTGCATTTGTAACTCAGATCTAATACCTAGATTGGCTCAAATCTACAGCCTTCTTCAGGCATTACGAGAAGTGGTGAAACTCTTCACTTGAGCAGCTCTGGCTGTAGCCAGCCACGCATACGGATCATGTGGGAGCCTACATGCGTTCAGCTGTATGTGCAAAGGGCTCCCTACCACAGGCGTTTGCATCTACGTGTGGATACCTATGGATGAGGCTGTGTTTTGGGGATGGAGCTACTCAGGATGGCCCCGTCTTAGCTTGCGCGGTGAATTTCACCACTTTTCGTAATGCCTGAACAGGGCTTTTATCTGATTTCAATCCAGTCCTCTCCTGCTTTCTTTGCCACATTAATAACATGTTTCCTGAAAAAGTGGGAGAGAGGCTCACGGGTGCTTTTTACGCCAGATGTGTAACTCCCCCACACCTTAATCTCCATACCGAATTTCCCAAACCCCCTAAACACTCTGTGCATTGGAAAATAACTGTTTGCTTGTTCTTCTCCCTTGCCAAGGCCCCATGCGGTGTTTGGATCCCTCCGTCTAATCCTCCACCACCAAGTCTTTCTCAGACAGCGTCCGCCCTAATTGCTCCGCTGCTCCAAGGCAAACAAGCCTCGACAGCTGAAAACAACGATGCTCTGAAATGAGAGCAGGTCATTGTTTTGCCCTGGACATTGCTTCATCTTGATGACTTGGGGGATTTCACCCGGGATTCTTTGAGCAGCTTGCAAAACATGGCAGCTAAGTAGTGATTACCCGTCAGGGTTGACTCAACCACAAAGGGGATTCAGGAGGAGAAAAACAAGAGCAGGTCAACTACACACCTGGAGTAAACAACACTAGCTCAATAAATAGAAAAGTACCTCTCTGCTTCCCCCACTCCTATTGGATCTTCTTATCTCTTCATGCTTCTTCAGGTCTGAAATCCACACACACACACACACCCGGAATTCTGTTGCGATTTTGCCGTTCCAAACTATGTTTAGATTTGCTTGTTTTTCATTTTGAAATTTTGTGCAAAGCAGAGTTTGCCAGCCCTTTCCATCCATACTGTTTATTCGTGGCAGCCCAGACATTCACATGTGCATACCACCTCTCGAATGCGCATGAGACCGTTAGGGATGCTTGAGGAATCCAGTCTCTACCAATTCCAATAAGAATCAGGTGGCTGGATCAACGTGCAGGGAAGAATCTCAAAATAATCACATAGAAAATCACATCAAATCTGCATTTTCCAGTGTTTCATCAATGCTCACGGGATCGTCAGTAACGTAGCATCAGTTGGGAGGTTCAAATTTTGTTAAATCTGTTCCGTCTGAGTATTGCAGATTGTCAGTTGCCTTTTATTCTATCATCCACTCATTGATGGAATCGGGGGGGGGGGGGTAGAGATGTACAAGAATTTTGTCTCACTTGCAAAAGTGCACATTAACACTAATCTGCATTAGCACAAGTCCATATTAGCAAGAATGCACATGAGTACATGTGCAAATTTGTGCAATTCCTCCCAAATGTAAAAAAAAATAAAAATGGTTAGCAATTCTGTGGAATCTTTACATATTGGGGAGGGGGGAATGGTCTGCTTGGAATCCACAGCCGGATTCATAGAAATCCAAATTCGCTCAAGTCTGTTGCAGACTTCTCTGACATCCCTCGAGTCAACGGGGAGGTGGGGAGAGATGCAAATCAACGGAAGGAGCTCAGAGGTGCAACGCGATGCACTTGTCCGAATTCGGAATTAATTTTGGGAATTCTTTCAGTTAAACTGTCCTTCAGGAGAAGTAGAATGGAGGAGTGATTCAGGACCAGAGAAATACTAGCGGGAAAGAAGGCAAAAGGCCTTCTTATCCCTAGGCTCAACCAGGCCACTTTCTCTATCTTTGGAGCCTTGTATAAAACTTCTGTTGAATATTCTCCAGATATTTTTAGAGTGCTGAGATATTCATGGCACCAATTAATATTTGATATCAAATATCCGACAGCTTGACAAGATTTGACACATCATGAGAATGCCACTGGAACTGGGTTGGTAGAACCTGTGATGTGCAAAAGGCCCATATGTGCATCGAGCAGAGAGGACTCCTTACAAACTGTTGTGTTTTTGTTATTCGAACTAAGACTGAATACGAACACCTGCGAGGTCTGCATGTCTAGAGCATCTAAACTAGGGAAGTGCAGGGGGCCCCCAGATCAGATCGGGACCTCCGACGTTGTCCTGGATCGATTCAGACAAAATCGGAGGTCCCTCGGATCACATCGGACCCAATCCCGATCCGAAAATTGGACGTCCAATTTTCGGATCGACCGCCATTTTTGGTGTTTTCCCCATAGACTTGCATTGAGGGAAAGAAAGCTTTCCCCCAATGCAAGTCTATGGGAAAAACATGGCGGTGCCTGGGTGAGTGGGGGCCTACTCCCCCTCCCTGTTCCTCCCCCCTCACTCGCGCTCCTTACCTGCAGGGGCATCCGCTTCCCTCCGGTGCTCGAATCTACTGAGAAACAGGCTTCGCGGCCTGTCCCTCAGTAGCGCGCCGGGTGATGACGTCATCACCTGGCGCACTACTGAGGGACAGGCCACAAAGCCTGTTTCTCAGTAGATTCGAGCATCAGAGGGAAGCAGCCACTCCAGCAGGTAAGTGGGGGGGCCTTCCCGCCTCCCCACTCACATTCCTTACCTGCCGGGGCATCCGCTTCCCTCCAGTGCTCAAATCTACTGAGAAACAGGCTCCACGGCCTTGTTCTCAGTAGCGCGCCGGGTGATCACCCGGCGCGCTACTGAGAGGCAGACAGCGAAGCCTGTTTTTCAGTAGAAGGGGCAGTGGACAGCAGTGGATGGCCCCGGCAGGTAAGGAGCGTGAGGGGGAGGTCTGATCCTCTGATTTTATCTGAACCGGATCGGGTCCTTCTGGACCGGTTCGGATGAGATCGGACGATCCAGAAGCCGGGATTGTAATCAGATAATTTTATCCAATTTTGGTCGAATCAGCTTCGGATCGTGGATCAGACCCGATCTGATGCACACCCCTAATCTAAACTCCACCATGTCTGTGCATGTTCTGCAGTGGGTTGTTTTATCCCTTCTCCATTCTGAAGGAAATGTAAATCTCCCCATTGTATTGATCATGCTCATGGAATAGTGTCACTTCACTTTTTAGTTACTGTATTTCAAACCAATCAGTGACAAGGTTGGAATCTCAAAACTGAATAGATGGCCTCCTCAGTTAACAGCCATCCCTTCTTCAATGTTTATTTTTCGCTCATGGCTTGGTTTCATTTCTGAATCCACCTAGTCAACTGAGGTCATTTATCTTGTGTACCGGACAGATTTTTTTTCTTGTTTGGATTACCATAGACCTCAGTGCTGGTGGGTGGCACTGGGAGGAGAGACTGAAAAGGGAATCTCAGGAGGGGGAGGGGGAGGGAGAGGAGGTCTGGAGGAGAGTGGTGCAAGCTGGCAGCGGCTGGTAGGTGAGGAGAAAGTGCCTCTTCTGAGGTTCCCACCTGTGCCACCCAGATTCCAGCAGCTCCGTACTGAGTGTAGGGCAAACACCGGGGCAGGGATGGGAACCAGGACCAATCGGGGGGGGGGGGGGGGCAATGGGGCCAGTTGGCCCAGAACCCACAATTTTGAGGGGGCACTCCGACGAGGAGGTTCCTCCCAGCTTACGCTACTGCTTCCGTAGCGTAAGTGGCCCATCGAGAAGCGAGGAGCCCGCCTTGCGGAAACAGCGCAGAAGCCATCCGTCGTGAAATTCTGAATGTGAAGAAGTGATGTCTTACATCTTGAATAAAAGTGCTTCCCCCATTACCTTTTTAATAAATCGTTCTAGCTCATATATGTATTTATCACTGAATCAGTGCCACTGATTAAAAAATACTTAATGAGCAGTTTGAAATGGGGGGGGCACACACTTCCCATCTGGCCTGGGCATAGGACCAGCTCTGTACGGCCCTGGTGGGAACCACATTCACCCTGAGGGCTGAATTCAATTTCAGGGAAGCTCCAGTGTTGGGAGGGGGTGAAGGCAAAGGGGGGGTTGGGTCAAAGGCCAAAGGGGTCGGGGCAAAGTAGAAAAAAACTTACCAGCATATTTCACGAGCTTGCTGCCAGTAACTATGCCTTCAGAGGCAGTTCAACCTATAGAGCTTTTCTACACAAGGCTATTAATTGGCTGCATCTACTTTTGGTTTTGTGGCAGAACTAAGATCTGAGCACCACACAAGGAGTGTTTCTTTCCCTGCTTTACATGGTACATCTATTACAGGACAGTGAAGAAGAATCAACACGGCTTCCGCAAGGGCAAGTCCTGACTCACTAATCTTCTAGAATTCTTTGAGAGTGTCAACAAACATATAGACAGGGGAGATCCGATGGACATTGTTTACTTGGACTTCCAAAAGGCTTTTGATAAAGTCCCTCACCAAAGACTCCTGAGCAAACGTAGCAGTCACGGAATAAGAGCAGAGGCCCTTTTATGGACCAGTAACTGGTTAAAGAACAGAAAGCAGAGAGTAGGAATAAATGGTCAATTCTCCTGATGGAGGGAAGTAAACAGTGGAGTCCCACAGGGATCGGTATTGGGACCAATTCTTTTCAACTTCTTCATAAATGATCTGGAATTAGGAGGGAGCAGCGAAATGGCCAAGTGTGCTGATGATTAAGGTTCTTTAAACACAAAGGGACTGCGAAGATCTCCAGAAGGATCTTTCCAAGCATGGAGAGAGGGCGTCCAAATGGCAGATGCGGTTCCATGTAATGAAGTGGAAGGTGATGCATGTTGGGGCAAAACAAATCCCAACTTCAAGTAGAACCTGATGGGATCTGAGCTGGTGGTGACCGAACAAGAAAGAAATCTTGGGGTTCTGGTGGACAGCTTGATGAAATTGTCAACCCAGTGGGCGGCAGCTGTAAAGAAGACAAACTCTATGTTAGGCATCATTAGAAAAGGAATTGAGATAAAACTGCCAGTACCACACTGCCTTTATACAAACCTATGGTGTGACCACACTTAGAATACCATGTACAGTTCTGGGCACCACAGCTAAAAAAAGATATGATAGGGCTGGAAAAAGTGCAGAAAAGGGCAACTAAAATGGTCAAGGGGCTGGAGACTCTCCTCTATGATGGATTTTTTTAGCTTGGAAAAAAGGAAGCTAAGGGGAGACATGATAGAGGTGTACAAAATTATGCATAGTGTGGCGAGGGAGACATTTTTCTACCTGTCTCAAAATATTAGAACCCAATGGGGTCATCCCAGGAAGCTGATTGGTGGGAGATTCAGGACCAATAAAAAGAAAGACTTCTTCACACAGAGCATAGTTTAAATTAAGGAATTCATTACCACAAGAAGTTGTGATGGCCACCAATTTGGATGGCTTTCAAAGGGGGGTTGGATAAATTCCTGGAGGAGAAGGCTACCATTGGCTACCAGTCCTGATGGCTACCTCCACTATCCGAGGCACTAAGCCTGTATACACTAGTTGTTGGGGAACATGGGTGGGAGGGTGCTGTTGCACCGTGTCCTGCTTTGTTGGTCCTTGGTCGACAGCTAGTTGGCCAATGTGTGAACAGGGTGCTGGACTAGATGGACCCTCGGTCTGATCCAGCATCAGGGCTCTTCTGATGTTCGTAAGGCACTTTGCATATCATTTATGATAATTTTTAACATCTGTCCCCTGCCTTTCATTTGTAAAATTCAAAGTGGCTAAAGTAAAGTAAAGTACTAAAAATAATGGGGGAAAGGCATCAACGTAAGGTCAATAAAAATGAAAGAAAAAGTCAATGATGAAAATCAGTAAGTGGCAAAATCAATACAAAACAATGGATCCCAGGCGGTACGTTGCAGACAGCATGAGAAAGAAAGACACAAAGCCCTCTGCTCAAAGATGCTCAGTCAAAGGTGCCCGATTTATTTTTTTAACTGTAACTCTAGGCCAGGGGTATTGTGCCTCAGGCCAATGGGCCAGTTCCAACCCTCCAGAGTTGACCAGCTGGCCACACACCCCTTCTTCTGGCACCTTTCCCAATCACCAATCATTTGGTGGCTTTTCAGCTTTTTTGTAGTCTTTTTCCCCCCGTTCTAAAAGGTTGAAATGCTGCTCTCAATAGGCTGACCAGATAAAATCCAAGTCAGGACTCATGTAACTTTAACAGTTGTAGAGAAAAGGGAATTTCAGCCAGTGTCATTTGTATGCAATTAGTTCCTGGTGAAATTCCCTCTTCATCACAACAGTTAAAGTTGCAGGCACTATACTAGAGTGACCAGATACAAAAGAAGGCAGGGCCCCTGCAACTTTAACTGTTGTGATGAAGAGGGAATTTCACCAGGAACTCATTGCATACAAATGACACTGGCTGAAATTCCCTTTTTTCTGCAACTGTTAAAGTTACATGAGCCCTGACCTGGATTTTATCTGGTCACCCTAGCTCTCAACCCTTACTTACTGGCAGTGCGAGCGTAAAGCTACACCATGCTGGTCTCTTTGGCCCAATCCTTTTGCGTTTGGCCAAGGCCATTTCTGCATACAGGCCCCGCCCACCAATGGAATGTGGCTCCAAGAGATTCTCAGAACTTGAATCCGGCTCTTGTGCTGTCAGTGCTTTGGCTGGTCTGCTCTAGGCAACGTGAGTTGGAGCAAAACTCAGAAGATCCAGCTGTCTTGTCAGGAAAATCGATTTAGGAAGAGAGACTGTATGATTCACCTGCATTTCCTTCCTGGAAAAGATGAGATCAAGAGGAAACACTCACATTGGGAGCTGCCCAGAATGTTGCAAGAAGAAGCCACCTTTCGCATACTTGCTCTTCTTTGGTACATTCCTGTGTCACGCAGGATGAGGCCTCAACCTCTTGGCCTCCCAACTTCCTTGGAACCTCTGGTCTCTTTCCTCAACTTGCTTCCTCTTTTATCTCAGGGCGTTAGTCAAACATGCCCTGGCACCTCTTACGACATGCAGCTCTGATGGAAAAGGTTATCGGAACCTCAATTCTTTTCGGACTCACCCCAAGTCCTAGTGGTGAGAAAGAAGGGAGCTTTAGAACAGGGGGCCTAAATAGAGGGGAGATTGCAGTCTCCTGCAATTTTCAGAAGGGCTTCCTACGCATTTATTTATTTGAGTTGTTGTGACCTGCCTTTCTACCCAAAACAATGGCACCAAGGCAACACACAGACACAATTACATTTCATTAAAGCAATACATTAAAATACAATAAAAAGATAACAATTGCAGAATGATAATTACAAAAACAAAAACAACCAGCACCCAACCCAACAAGACCATTTACAGGCCAAGGGCCTTCTTGAATAAATCGGTCTTCTTAGTACCAACATAAAGGATAGTGTTATGTCCGTAGCAGAGAGCGAGAGAGCCTAGATTCCCTTGGGGCAGAGTTCCACAGCCTGGGAGCAGCCATTGAAAAGGCCCTCAAACATGAAATTCTCTCCCCATCCCTACAGTGTATTGTCTCTCAAAAAAAGCCGTCTAGGCTGCCTGGCTAAATCCACCTCAAACAAAGAAATTCCATGGATCCGACAAGCGGGGCTGCCTGGGACTGAAGTCTGAGGAGGCAGCTCTGCAGAGGACTCTGGTGCAAGCAAGGAGAGGCAGGAAAACTGTCTTCTCCAGACCAGTGGCTGGACATGGTCTCTGCCGGGGTCACAGTGACATCAAAGAACCCAGTTCCAGCTAGTTAGAGTAGAAACCAGTCAGAGCCAGGGAAATGCTAGAACTGGCATAGAAAATGTGAAGGCGGTCAAGGCTGTCCAGCCAGTTGAGGTTGATCCCTCCTTAGTCAGCAGTGCAAATCCTCTTTCAGCCAGAGGGGCAAATTCCATTTTGGAAATGCTCTCAGGGGGCACATTCTTGTACCGGGTCTCGAAGAAGGCAAATGCTCCAGGGCCAAAATATCAGCATATTTTAGCTAAAATTATGCTAGTAGTTAAGCCTCAGGAGGGACAATTCAGCCTTTCAGAATTGGGCAAAAAACTGCATGGAAGTCAGGGAAACACCAAATGCTCAGTGCATGTGGGGGGAGGGGGCAGGGAAAGAGGGAGGGGCCATCTGGGGAACCCCAGAGAACCAGTTTGGTCGGATTTGGCCCGTGATCCTGGAGTTCTGCACATTCTACGTAGACCTCCCTATTCCAATTCCCTGGGAGCCAGCTATACCTGTCATCGGCTAGGACTGAATCGTATTCTGTTGGTATTCCCATGCCACTGCAACTGCTTGAAGCTTCTGGCACATCCCACTGTTGAAAACAAGGGTTGGGTCCAGATGGTGGCTCACTACATGTGGTCCAATATGGCTGCTGTTTTCATTCTTCACCCCCCCCCCCCAGTGGCTTTTTTATACCTTGATTCTTCTCTCCAAATAAGACGGCTTCTCTCTCTCTCTCTCTCTCTCTCTCTCTCTCTCTCTCTCTCTGCACTTTTGTCCACCACACCAGACCACAAATCACTGGGAGGCAACAACCACAAATAATCTCACCCAGAGACCATCCAAAACATTGATCTCATGCTCCCAACGCCTGTTTGGGTGGCTGCAGAGGCATGCTGTGGGTCTGCCCCAACCCACAGTCTTCAAAGTCTTGGGCCTGTTTATGCCAAACAACAAAGTCTGGGAAGAAGCAACAATAAACCAGAGATAAGCTCAGTGCAGCCAGCGGGTGCCACCCCCCCCTCCCCCCATGTAGCAAACACGTTTTAAAAAGATGTAAAACCCAAACTGAAACAGACCTTATTTCCACAGAGCATTCTGCTTTCCACTTCACTCTCTTGCATATCTTTCCCGATATGAACCTATCCGAACACTACGTTCAACATCTAAGGCCCTTCTCCGAGTGCCTACTCCAAGGGAAGCTCGGAGCTTGGCAACAAGGGAGAGGGCCTTCTCTGTGGTGGCCCCCCAACTGTGGAACGATCTCTCTGACGAGGCCCGCCTGGCACCAACGTTGTTATCTTTTCGGCGCCTGGTCAAGACTTTCCTCTTCTCTCAAGCATTTTGCAATATCTGATGAGCCTGGGTTTGTTTTATTTTTAGGTTTATAGCTTTTTAAAGTTATTACAGTGGTTTTAAATGTATGTGTAAATTATGTGTATATTGTATGTTTTTGCCATTTTAATTTTTGTATATTGTTTTTAATTGTTTTAATCTTATGTAAACCACCCAGAGAGCTTCGGCAGTGGGGCGGTATACAAATGTAATAGAAAAAATAAATATCGCAGGAAGGTCCTTGAACTGTTTCAGATGGTCTCACTTTTAGGAACTGGGGATGTAAATAAATAGGAGCATCTTAAGATTGGGCTCTAGCATTTAGAGGGATTGAGAGGGTGGTGGTCTTCTCCTACACGGACCTGTCACCCATGAAGATCTGCAGCCAAGGCCCTTCTCTAGGGAAGAATCTACACTACTGCTTTATAATGGTTTTGAAGCGCACTGACATCTGTTGAGGCCCACTGACACATTCCATAGACCGTTTTCAAACTGCTTTCAAAGTGTTATATGTTGCTTGGTGTAGATCTGGCTTGGGTTTAACTGCCATCAGGATTTAGAGATGGCCTTTTACCCAACTCAGGAAATTCACCTAGTACTGTCACTATCATCATTTAGGTGCCAGGCGAAAACTGACTGGTTTCCCTAAGCTTTTAGTTTTAGCTTTTAATCAGCAGCCTGAGTTTTATATTCTTTGTATGAGCTGATATTTGTTTGTTTTGGTAATGCTTTATGTATATATATATATATATATATATAGTACAAAGTGCTTCCTTTACATGATTATCGCAAGCGTATGTTATAAATGGTCCTGGGAGATACTCCAGGTGGTCTTGGATGAAACTAATTATTTTGATCTGTTCCAACCTCATTTGGGGACAGAAATAGCCTTGGTTGCCTGAATGGATGGGTTACACTGGGAAATAGATGGGGAGCGCTGCCCCCTTACTTCTCTGGCCCCACAATGCCTTTCGGCACTATCAACCATGGTCTCCTTCTGGCTCACCCCGCTGGAGTAGGCAGCGGCTCCAGCCCTTTCTGAAAGGATGTACCCAGAATGGTGTCCTGGAGGACTCCTGTTTCCTGCCCAATGGCCATTGGAATTTGGAGCGCTTGTCCCTTCCCATGCTTGATGAAGCCACTGAAGACACCAGCTGGAGGTTTGGACTGCAGTGTGGGTACCTTTATTCCCTCCAACTTGTCGCAGAGAGGCCACGGAAACCCTGAACATGTATCTGGAGGCATTTTGGGATGGATGAGGGCCAACAAGTGGATGCGTAATCCAGAGAAGACAGAAGAGTGTGATGTAGTGATTAGTGTGTTGGAATGGGACTCAGGAGATCTGGGTTCCAATCCCCACTCAGCCACGAAGCTCACTGGGTGACTTCGAGCCAGTCACTGGCTCTCAGCCCAACCTTCCTCACAGGGTTGTTGTGAGGATAAAATGGAGAAGCAGAGGGTCATGTGAACCATGTTGGGTTCCTTGCAAGAGGGGGGGAAAAGGTGGGATATGAATGTAACAATAAATGTGAATAAATAAAATTATTTCATTCATCCTATGGATGGCTGAATGAATGAACAAATGCAAATTTTGTTGCATATCCAAATTGTTTTCAATTGGATGCATATTTTTAACCACTGATTACCTGGCACAAGACTTCGCAGAGCTAGCCCCCAATAGGTCTCCCCCTCAACAGAAAGTAAATTGGATAGAATTGGGGGACTGGGGAAATTGTCCGTACCAATATCAGTATTACTGTGGCAAGTTTTAGAATCATCAAAGCTAACAGAATACTTCTTTGGTGAAATTTGATTTCTTCCCACACTAATCATTTGCAGGCATATCTTTTCAGCATTGTTTCTTTTTGAATAGTGGGTATGTGTCAGTGGGCATATATTTGATGTGTTTATTTACATGTTTATTTTATTTGTTATATTTATGGCCCACCTTTTCCTCCAAGAAGCCTCTAGTCCCAATCCAATACTTCAACTATTATACCACACAGGGAAAAGAGTGAATATTTTAGGTGGGTGATCATTAAAGATGTACATGGATATGGATCCCGAGACTGGATCGGATCGGGCCGATTCAGGCCGATCTGGGCCCAATCTGAACCTGATCAGATTGGACCCAGGGGAGGGAGGGAGAGAGTGGGGAAAGTGGGAGGGAGGGCTCTGCACGGACCCGGAGCAGATCTGGATCCAGATCCGGGGCGGATCAGATAGGGCCCAATCCGGACCTCCCAGATCAGGATCCAGATCGGATCAGGGGGTCCATGCACAGCCCTAGTGATTATATATGTAAAATCTTGAAAATATGTCTATGATTTCTGGCATGTGAATTTCTTATATTCGTATTGGATTATATGTATAATCAGTAGGATAATTTTCTGTGGGGCTTCTTCTGTCATGACATGTCTGCTCATCCTTGTTGCTATCTTTAGGTAGATGTTTTAGCCTGAGAAGCTATAAAGGCAACTGTCTTAGGGGAAAGGGGAGAGAATAAATGACTCTTCTACTAAGGCTCTGTTTGAACTTGCTAGCATGAGTAAGAAACCAAAGATAGTTTTGTTTTTGTTTTCAGTCTTTCAGGTATGTGGGTGGCTGAAACAAAGTGTTCTGAGTCAGGCAAAACACAACAGTAATTTTGAGGCCAAACTGCAATTCCATCGCAGAGGGGATTGTAGCGATCAAATGGGGATTTAAGGCTGGAAAACAGAAGACGCGTCTGGACAAAAACTCTACACACCTGCCAAAATCCTGGCCTCTTCAAAAACACCAGACTTTGCTGTTTCAGTTAAGCCAGGCAGGCATATCTGTCATGCATGAACCCTGTCCTAAGATGGTCGGTATGATAGACATTGAACCGGTTTGCCTAGGAGCCCACGTGTGGGTCTCCACGTGGTCAGAAGCCTCTCAATAGCAGCTTTAGCAGTCAATGATAGCTGCTGCGGCCATCTCTTCAAACTCCCTTCTAGGCCTCAGCACCCCTGCCTACTTGCCTGCCTATCATCCTATAACACAGCATCCCCCCAACTTGATTACTTCCATGCTGACTTAGAATGATGGGAGTTGCAGTCCAACACATCTGGTTGGCAACAGGTTGCCGAAAGCTGCTGCAACCGTAGCAGGCTCCTTCTTGAAGCATGAGACAATCATAGAATCATAGAATAGTAGAATTGGAAGGGGCCTATAAGGCCATCGAGTCCAACCCCCTGCTCAATGCAGGAATCCACCTTAAAGCATCCCTGACAGATGGCTGTCCGGCTGCCTCTTGAAGGCCTCTAATGTAAGAATAAAGTAGGCATGTAGTCTATGGTTCAGACAGCTGCAACAGACACTCATGTTGCAGCTGTCTGAACTGATGGCTGCTACCATCACCGAGCGGCTTCTGGCCCAGCCATGGGCTCCTGTGTAAACTGGTCTTTCCCATACCTGCCAGGAGACAAAGGGAGAAGACAAGGAAATTCGTATCTATTTAACCATTAAAGAATGGAGATATTCAAAACATGCTGAGAATTATTCCTTAATTAGCTTTTCCAGTTGCATTATTTTTCATTTGTTTGTTTTTAAAGAGGTAACAATTTTATTTATTTTATTTATTTTGCAACCTGTGTCAGCTGCTCACCCAGATCCACCACCTGTTTTCCTGCTTTGAAGAGGCTTCTTTACAAACCACCTCCAGGTGTTTCGGAATACCTCTGCTCCAATAGACCAGCGACTCCTGCAGGTATCCTACTTTAGAGAGGACAGTCCTCTGGTTTTGAGAGCTGGCAGAGGGCAGCCCTCTATCTGAAGGTGAGAGCAGAGCAGGGCTCATGAAGTTGCCCACCCACACTCAGCACCTGGACAGCAGACTGAGGAGCAACCACGCAGGTCACTGAGGGCTCCATCAAACCTATTTTTTTTCCTGGTTTGCCTCTACTTTTTTTTAACCTCCGTTTCATAGGTGCTGCAAGCGCTCCTCCCTGTCACGATCGTAGGTACACCGGCGAACTCTCTTTCCACTTGTTTGCTCTCCCGCTGCTATTGCGCCTGCTCCACCTTGCCCCACCCCTTCTTCTTCCCCCTCCAGTTCATTGGCTCTTGTCATTGATGGACATATTGATCGACGTGGCAGCCTTCCCTCAAAGTAAGACTTTAGAAGTAAGCAGAGGGTTGCAGAGCACTTCTTTCCAGTTTGCTGTTTTAGACTTAAAAAAAAAAAAAAAAGCTTCTGAGTGACCACACTATTAAAAGTCAATTCTCTCTCTGTTCAATGGAGTTTACTCAAGAGTAAGCAGGCATCAGATTTTAGTATGACTTGTATGTAAACACAGTTGAAATCAATGGGATTTACTCTTGAGTTAGGGAACCAGCAGCTATCTATTTTACGAACTGGAGATGCACAACTTTGCATGATCAAAGTAAAGGAAAAGCAATCCTTCACAAATGAAAACAGGTGGAAGTTTGTGCTGGTGGACTATCAGGAAAAGGGTTTAAGGGGGGGGGGAATTAAAAAATTCCAAAAAAATCAAGGGATGAACCGATCTGATTCAAACCTGGCATGCCGAAAGCTCTACTTAAGAGCTCAAGGTCCCATGTTTCATCTCTTTATTTTTTAAAAATGAGGGAGCTGTGGGCACAGAGGGTGGGGATGGAGCAGTAAAAAGTCAATTCATTTGAACATTTGACAGGGAGGAGTGCTGGAGGAGGAGAACTGCCCTGCCCTGCCCTCCCCTTTCCCCTTTCCTCAGCAAGACTCCATTCAAAGCACACTTGCCCCCAACAAAGGAAAAAGCGAGGGGACAGCACCAGGCAGAGGCTTAAGAGCACATTAAAGTTGCTTAGGGAAAATAATCCAGACTTTCCCTGCACCAAATTGATATGCAAAATGGAGGGAAAGAGGTGAGTTGGGCGCAGGACAGGGGCGACGTCATGTGAGTCCCGCACTGCAAAACCAGGTACCAGGCGTGGAGAGAGTGAATTACACTACTGGTGTGATGGAGCTCTTAGTCTTCTTCTCCACTACATTGAGAGGTCTTGAATTTCTATGTAAATTAGAGGTATTATTTCTAAATTGGCACATATACATCTGAATTTGAATAGGCAAATATTATGCAGATTGGTGTCCCCTTCTTTCCTCTCTTTGGTGATGCATTTCTCTCTTTTTTTTTTTTTGCTGATGTGTTAAGTGACCAACCTAGAGCCACAGGAAAGGCCAAAAACAACTCTGCTCTGTGGATCCTTCTTGCTTCTCAGGCGAGCCTCGCCTTCCAAGCTGGATCCCATTGGTAGGCTCTTGTGGACAACCGCACAGGCAGCCCAAAGGCACCTGGGAACACTGTTGGGTCGGGGCAAGTCTCCTCTTTTGTGCCTGGTATGTGGGTTCCTCATTCCTCTCTCTCTCTCTCTCTCTCTCTCTCTCTCTCTCTCTCTCTCTCTCTCTGTCTCTCTCTCTGACTCAAGCTTGACTCCCAGGCTGACTTCGATTCAGAGCTCCATCACACCAGCGATTTATCACACACTCGCCATGTGGTTTTGCAGAGCGGTGCTCACATGAGGTCGTTGCTGTCCTGCGCTCATCTTGCCTATTCCCCCCCCCCCCATTCCATTTTATTTTGGTGCGGGGAAAGTCTGGATTATTTTCTCCTCTCGCTTTTTCCTTTGTTGGGGACGTGTGCTAATGGAGTCTTGCTGACAAAAGGGAAGGGCGGGGCAGTTCTTCTCCAGCAAGTTGTCCCACGGACTTGTGAGTCGGTTGAATGGACTTTTTAGTACTCCATCCCATTGCCCGTAGAAACGGAGCCCAGATGAAACCTTAAATCAGTAAATCGCTAGACAACACAGCCAGAGCCGGGGGGTGGGTGGAAAGAGCCCACGCCCATCAGAGTACCACAACCAATGAGGAAGGAGAAGGGGTGGAGTGGAGTGGAAGAGCAACCAAGCGAAAACCCACGTGAAAGGGACCACGTGTGATGGAGCCCTTGACGCGCTTATGGAACAGAGGTAAAAAAACACACAGAGGCAAGCCAGGGTGGGGAAGGTGTGCTGGAGCCCTCATACTTCTTCTTGGCAATCCCACACAGTCCCAGATCCTGATCTTCTGGCCCGACCCTCGGATTGTTCCGGCACGCTCTGCCCCACGCTTCCCATTTGGTCCTGCCTCAGATGCTCCGGCACACCTCCACAAATCACCCTCCCCCTTCCCTGTGGGGGGAAAGAGCTTTCCCTTGGGCAAGGAGGAAGAAGCAGATTGCAGGAGAGTCCAGAGAGAAAATTGTAGATAAGTTGATTATTATTATTATTTATTACATTTATATACCGCCCCATAGCCGAAGCTCTCTGGGCTGTTTACAAAAATTAAAAGATTGAACACTCAAAAGACAATATACACAATTTTAAACCATAAACATATAAACAACTGACATTTAAAACATTTTAAACTGTTAAGCCTGATGGGAACATATATGTACCGAATGCCCAGATCTTGTGAGATTTGTGGGAGCCAATCAGAAACACTGGTGGAGCTGAGCAGCTGATAGAACCTAGCGTTCCCAGACAAAAGCCCGTTCTTCCCCCTCTTGCATTCCCATCTGTGCCTTTCCCAGGACAGGGATGATCTCCTGAGATGACACCATGGCAGGGTCATATCTTTGTCCTGAACATGAGATAGAAAAGAGACCTTTCCTCCTGAAGCGGAAGACCGCACACCCTCATGAGCCAACACTTCGCTCTCAAAGTGAGTCAGCGACGGAATCGTCCCTTCGAAAGAAAGCCTTGGGCCTGTTCTGAGTTCATGGCTGATCTGACAGTGACGAACTCCATGACATCCATGCCTGATTCACAGGTTGGGCTCACCCTTTTCTAGAAAATCTAAATTCCAATGCAGTGCTAAATTTTGACTCCAGTAACTGAGCAGGGTGGGGGGAAATGAGATTAATACTGCCACCTGGTGGATAACGCTCAAAATACAGACAATTCATCGGAAAACCATCTTTTGCCCACCAAAGTACTTTTCAGACATTACACTGAACACTTGGGGAGAGGTGGAGAGCAGGAATGGTTCTCTCCCCTTCCACACGGTCACAGAAAAGTGTTTACAATTCAACTAAAATGCCAACAAAATTCTGTACCAATTCAAAAGCTGTCAAAAAATGTCTCCGTTCAAATTTACCTTTTAGAATTTGAAGCCATTTCACACTTTGGTTTTGGGGATTTTTGTTTTTTAAAAAAAAAAACATTTTCGATTAATCTAGTGATATTCAGCTTGCTAAATGCAATTCTTTAAACCCCTTTTTCTTCCCCCCCCTCAAACGCCATATGATGCCAGTATCGATGAGAGGTAATGTTGAAATACATAGACTGTCGGAGACTACACAGTCGTTCTCCCAGCCTTCCTTTTTACTAAGCCCAACTGGATTCAGTGGGACTTGCTTCCGGGTAAAGATGTGCAGGGCAGGGCCATGGTTGCAGTACTGTAAACGTAGGCGATCTTCCTTGGGAATCCATGGGCCTTACTTCTCAGTAAACATGCATAGAGTCAGATTCTTGGTTCCCCAGCAGGAATAACCATTTATTCCAAACTAAACAGTTTCCCTTCCTCCTCTGTCTCTCCAAATCAGGTGTGGGTTGCAGATGGCTAGCTAAAATTGCCTTCAATTGCCACCTCCATGGGCAATCCAAGAGCAAATCCCAACTCCGGATCTATCTGGTTTGAGCTTCCTGATTCCACCTGTGACCAAGCAAATCAAGGTATGAATCAGAGGCAGCTGCACAGCCCTGGGAAATTGGAATGTGCCAGCCTGCTTGCATGGTTGCTTAAACAAGGCCTCTCCTCAAACATGGCCCTCCGCTCGCGGGATGCCTTGCTTTCTTTGGAGCTCCTCGGGGTGATTTTGCAATGCCGGAGATCCTTTCCAACACTCTGATCGTGAGGTGCAGCCCTGCGGGGGCAGGGAAAAGCCTCTTTAGGCCAGGCAAGGCCTCTTCCACCCTTCCCAGGCCCTCTGAGCTGTGCAAGCTCATTCTTGGCCTCGCTCAGTGCAGCTCCCCGCTTTCCTTTCTTCTGCATCTCCGAGCTGCTGCTCTGTTTCCCGGAAGCAGCCTCACCCCTGCGCTCTCTTCATCAGGCCCTCCTCCAAGCCCCCTTCTGGCACCCGCAGTGTGGTGCCATCAGAATCCCTTTGTGGAAGGTCCGTAGCTCAGTGGTGGCGTTTCAGCTTGGTTGGCAGACAAAAAGTCCAGGGACCAAACCCGGTCATCTCCAGTTTAAAGAATCAGGGTCATGGGAAAGTCCTCCGTCTCCCTGAGCAGAGTCACAGACAGTCAGGCCCTAGACAGCGCTGGGCTAAAGCAAGTCACCGATCTAAGCCTGCTTCCTAGACAGCTTTGCTCAGGAATAAGAGATGAATCAGTTTTCCTTCCTCCCACATTTCCATGCTTTTAAATCTCAAGTTCTTTCCAGCACATGTATGAAAAAAGTTTGTGGAGTTGGGTAAATTCTTCTCAAAATCCGACTGAAACCAAACGCTCACCAATCGGCACCAGCCAAATTCAATAGGTGTAGCTATTCCCACAGCACGGACCATGGTGTCCCTGCCTGCCACGTCGCTGTTAAAGATGAGGAGGGAGAAAAGAGGGGGCAGCCGGCCCGAATTGGCTGAACACACAGGGATTCAAACCCAGAGTCTTAAGAACTACCGTATTTCACCTAATCTAAGACACCATCGATTTTTAGATGCACCTTAATTTTAGGACCACCGTCAGGAAAAAAGTGTGGCGTCGATTCTAAGATGTACCCCATTTTCAGACACCTAATATTGGGAATCAGTGCATCTTAGAATCGAAGAAATATGGTAGGGCTGTGCATGCCCCCCCTCGATCCGCCACCCAGGGACCTGCTGGGCTGGCCCGGCCCGGGCATGAATCGCCCTCCTCCCTTCCCCACTCACCGCCAGTGCCGCCCTGGTCCTTGCCACCAGCGCCGCCCCGGTCCTCACCACCCCGGTCCTCGCCACCAGAGCCACTTGCAGCAGCCTCCTCAACCTGGAAAGACGGCGTTACTACAAAGTAGGCCACAATCCTGTGGGTGATCTCATGGGATCATGGCCTACTTTGTAGTAACGCTGTGTTTCCTGGCCGGGGGGGGGCTGCTGCAAGCGGCGCTGGAGGCGAGGACCAGGGCAGTGATGGAGGTGAGTCAGAAAGGCTGTTCCTCGCTGCCGTGTCGGTAGCAACTTACTGGCAGCAGCCTCCCCGGCGCTGGCACTGGCAGACCAGGGCAGTGAGGACCAGGGTGGCGCTGGTGGCAAGGACCGGGGCAGCGCGGACCGGGGTGGTGCTGGCAGTGAGGACCATGGCAGCGCAGGAAGCCAAGGAGGTTGGTGCCTGCGGCACGGAGGCGAGTGGGGAAGGCTGAGTCACTTGGGGGGGGCATGCAGAGCCCCTTTATGAAGGCGCTGTGGGTGGGGGGGTGTATCTTCAACCCCATACCATTGCTGGAGAAATCCAGCAATTCTTAGACACCGTCGATTCTAAGACGCACTCCATTTTTACAGACGTAAATATGGGGGGAAAGTGCATCTCAGAATCGAGGAAATATGGTAAGCATTCAAAGCCCTGGACCGGGATGGACAAATCCGCCCCTTTTGGTTTCTCCACATTCAGTTTTTTAAAAATCTCAAGTTCTTTCTTTATGAAGAAATGGATGGATTTTCGAAAGTTCTTGCCAAAAAATGAACCAAGTGAATTTCTCCCCCATCCCTACTCAGGTCTCACTGAGGTTTATGATGTTTTAAGATTGCAATTTTAAAGTCTTCAGCAAAGGTTTTCCTGACCAGCATCAGAAGCTGCTGTGGCCATCTGTCCTTCCACGGCCTTATTTATTTATTTATTTATTTATTACATTTATATCCCACCCCATAGCCAAAGCTCTCTGGGCAGTTTACAAAAATTAAAAGATTGAACATTAAAAAGTCAATATACAAAATTTGAAACCATAAAACATAAAACAGCTGATATTTAAAACATTTCAAACTTTTAAGCCTGGCCAAAAAAATCAGTTAAAAACCTCAACTTAAGCTGTTAAAATGCCTGGGAGAAAAGAAACGTTTTGACCTGGCGCCGAAAAGATAACAGTGTTGGCGCCAGGCGGGCCTCATCGGGGAGATCGTTCCATAGTTGTGGGGCTATTCTCTGCTATTCTCTAAGGCTTGTCTCTTCCAGATGGAGGGTTCCTAGTGCCACCCATCATTGGATGTCTGCCGTAAAGTACAAACAGAATTCCCGTGCCCATCCTATCTGATGCTGTGCCATGACATGCCGCATCCTTCTGCCCATAACACCTTTGGCTGCTCCATACCACCATGTGCTTTTTTGCTTAGGTGTTTGGTGGTTGGTTGGTTGGTTGGTTTCTTCTTCTCTACAATTATGCAGTTGCACAATTCTGAATGTTGAAAGATTCACTGTGTAAGTGCATATTGCCTCAAATTGGATCTGGGCACCACACTTCAAGAAGGATGCAGACAAGCTGGAAGGGGTTTAGAGGAGGGCAACAAGGATGATCAGGGGTCTGGAAACAAAGCCCTATGAAGAGAGACTGAAAGAACTGGGCCTGTTTGTTTATTTATTTATTTATTTATTTATTTATTTATTACATTTGTATACCACCCCATAGCCGAAGCTCTCTGGGCGGTTTACATAGGATTAAAAACAATTAAAAACAATATACAAAAATTAAAACAGCAAAAACATACAACATACACACAATCTGTACATTTAAAAACCACTTCAACACTTCAAAAAGCTACAAAAACAAAACAAAACAAACCCTGGCTCCTCAGATATTGCCAAATGCTTGAGAGAAGAGGAAAGTCTTGACCTGGTGCTGAAAAGATAACAGTGTTGGCGCCAGGCGGGCCTCGTCGGGGAGATCATTCCACAATTGGGGAACCACCACAGAGAAGGCCCTCTCTCTTGTTGCCGACCTCCGAGCTTCCCTAGGAGGAGGCACTCGGAGGAGGGCCTTAGATGTTGAACGTAGTGTTCGGGTAGGTTCATGTCGGGAAAGGCGTTCCATCAGGTACTGTGGTCCCAAGCCATGTAAGGCTTTATAGGTTAAAACCGGGCTCGGAAACATACAGGCAGCCAATGCAAGCGGGCCAGAGTAGGTCTTATATGTTCGAACCTACTGGTTCCAGTTATCAATCTGGCCGCTGCATTTTGCACAAGCTGGAGAAGAGAAGATTGAGGGGAGTCATGATAGCACTCTTCAAATACTTGAAAGGTTGTCACACAGAGGAGGGCCAGGATCTCTTCTCCATCATCCCAGAGTGCAAGACGTGGAATAATGGGCTCAAGTTACAGGAAGCCAGATTCTGGCTCGACATCAGGAAAAACTTCCTGTCCTGACTGTTAGAGCGGTACGACGATGGAACCAATGACCTAGGGGGGTTGTGTGCTCTCCCACATTAGAGGCCTTCAAGATGCAGCAGGACAACCACCTGTCAGGGATGCTTTAAGGTAGGTTCCTGCACTGAGCAGGAGGTTGGACTCGATGGCCTTAGAGGCCCCTTCCAACTCTACTATTCTATGATTCTATGATCAGGACTGTGATGTTCCAGGAGCAGAGAGTTAAACCTTTCCATCCCCCGAGTTTTATCGCTGACATTTCACATTTTTAAAAAAGAAAAAAAGTATCCATTTGAGTCATTGAGTCATTTTCATTTTTTAACCTTCCCGGCAGATGGGAATGGACTTTCCAGGCAGAACTAGTGGTAGGGCAATGATTTGACCCTCTCCGCCCAGAATGGAGATACTGGGTGATCCAGATACTGGGACGCATGCGCTTACACCAGAGTAAAAGCACAGAAGTGCACTTTTGGACTTTCAGAAATGTGCAGTTGCGTAGTTGTGGAGAAGAAATAAACAAAAACTATCCAAACTAATATTACTAGTTGCCTCACAGAATCACCACCATTTATTTTATTGCTAAAACAAGGAATCGTTGTGTGTGTTGGGATGGGGGTGAAGGAAAGAACAGCAACAGCAGCGGGGAGCGGTGTGATTGGCTGCCTGGGCGAGGGAGAAATGTGGCAGTCCAGTCAGGCTGAAGCAATGAAAACATTTAAGAGAACATTATCTTACATGTTACGCAGCCACACCTCCACAAAACAATGCAAGCTCCCGCAATCAGGCAGCCACGCCACTGTTTTTGTTTTGTTTTGTGGATCATGGCACACCAGGAAATAAATAATGATAATGAGAAAATATGGGAGAAATTGGGAGGAGGGAACATGGAATGACACAGGATGGCTGCACGGAACTAATGACATCCTGTGGGCAGTCCAAAAACTGCTAACAAGGCAAGGTGATCGCAACTTAACTCCCCACCCCACCCTCCAGTTTGGAAGACCCCTTACTCCCAAGATCCCTCTTTTATTCATCTGATGTAGCTGATATGCTCTCGGGGGAGAGAAGCTGTCACTTCTAGGCTCTCTTCAGCAGGAATGGGCAAAGAGGAGGCTGAGGTCCACCCAGAAGAGGCTGGTGGCTCCGATGTCCATAGGGTAGTGAATCCACTCCAGGTTTTATTTGACTTGCGCAAGTGGAATAAAATTCTTGTATATCCCTTTAAAAAATTCTGATTCTGTCAACGAGCGTATGACGGAATGAAAGACACCTGATAAGCTGTGAAACACAGACAAAAGTTTTAACAAAATCTGTACATCCTTAGTGGACCTGGGGGTCCTGGTTCTGTCAGGTCCAGTCAAACTCAATTCGTGGGTTGCCAAAGTGAGGCAAAGTCACAAACGGATCAGTTCAACAGTCTATTGAGTATATACACAGATAATAAATGGATGCAGTTAGAATATGCAAAGAAAGCTCACATCCCTTCAGCTGAAAAGCTGACCTTTACTGCAGCTGATTGTACTCTGGGTCCCCAGAGGGTATGAGACATTCCCCTAGGACTGGCAAGTGCTCTCCAGGATGATAATGCATGTATTCCCCCCTTGGAGCGAGACCAAAAAGCAAGACCAGCCTGCTCGATTTTATAGGTGCCTCTCCTAAGTTTCACAGTCTGTCATGAGAAAATCGCTCCCTTCTCAGGAGATTGGGGGGGGGGCTCGCTTTCACTTCTCATGAGAATGAGATCATGCAGCTGTGGCTCTACATGCTTGGTACCAAGTAGCTTGTGAGAGAGGCCAACTAAAAATTGCCCATTGTATCTCAGTTAGCTGAAATCTACTCACTATGTTAAGCTGCACAGATTTCTATGCATTCAGTGCACGAGAGACAAGGCTCACCTGTGGGAGCTCACTAGCTTCCTCACCAAGCTTTCCGTATCAAACCGATTTCATGGACCAAGGGGATTCTGGTTCAAACCACAACAGTGAACCGCACAACATGGATGCCAGCTCTGCCTCTGTACAGCACTCAGTACCCTAATGGTGCTAAATAAATATGAATTCTAACAGCAGGACACTACACTGGAGAAAGAGGGTTTTACAGCACCTGAATCTGGGACCTTCCCTTTACTTGTAAGCCCCCTTGGTACCCGAATTTGTATCTGAAAGGTGATCTATAAATAACTGGAATGAAGGAATAAAGCATCATGTTATTAAGTGATGAGAAACAGCATCAGTTTTATTAACATAAGCCATGGGTGTCTGGGAGGTCAAAGTAGAGCTGAAGCAAATAGTTTGGATGGGAAAATTTTCATCAGGACTCTCCTGTGGCCAAAATGCATATTTGGGGGTGAAACCATCAGTACTTGTAATTGGCTGGGTTTTGAGCCTTTCTAGAATATTTCTACTAGATCGGGCACACATGTTGCATAGCATTGCTGTGGGGTGGAGTGGGGGGGGGCACATTCTAAGAAAGGGATAGATTTTTACCAAGGGAAGTCACCGCCAGGTGACATTTCTTTGGAGTTCTTCTGTGCATATTTAATCTTGTGGTCCGGTTCGGGTGGATTGCTCTCTGCAGCATGTGATCGGACTAGATCAGCCTTCCTCAACCTGTTGCCCCCTAGATGCGTTGGACTATAATTCCCATATGGGAGATGTAGGCCAACACATCTGGAGGGCATCAGGTTGAGGAAGGCTGATCACCTCCTACTCTGCACTTCTATGATGGTTTCTCCACATGCAAGAGGAACCGCTGATCTTCAGCACAGGATTTGGGTCATGGCTGGTGTTTGAATGAAGGTTCTGCAAAATCTTCTCCACCACCACTGCAGGGAGAGCGTTGATTGACTCCAGGTGATTGGTAGCCACATCTTGGTTGTTTAGCACAAAGTCTAGGCTCTCCTCCTCTCTCCTCTCCAGCCAGTGTGTGTCCCTGTTCAGGCGACAGAAGCTGCATTTCCTTCTGTCGATCATTAGCAAAAGGAAGTTGAATATTCCCACGGAGGCAGGGCAATGGGCTGAGGCTTTCATGCAGATCAGGTGGGACAGGATCAAGACCTGGGAGGTGAGACCCCAGTTTCAGAGGAAAATGAAGCACCTTCTCCAATACCTGGGCTGTTTCTTTGCCTTCTTCTCTGCTGGATTCCTGATTGCAGCTACCTGGACCGACTGCTGGATGGTGAACACGGATGACTCCCTGGAGGTAAAGCGCAAGCGAAGGGAGATGCCCACCTTGAGTCAGTGGTATGAGAGCTGATGCTGTTGGCATTCCAAGCTATGGACTCTCTGCCGGATCTCAAGGTGGCTGGCTTTCTCCCCGGCAAAGCTTCCCTTGGGATTTTAATGGCTGCATGGCAGCCAGAAATTCATTAGGGGGTGCAGCTTCCCATGGCAAGGAGGAGCAGTGGTGAGGGAAATCTTCACCAGTTGAATTTTTGTCTGCAGCTATTCACATCCCAGGAAAAAGTGGCAGGTCAGGACATTTCTCAGGACATAGGCCTGGCTTTTTGGCTTATGTTATTTTGTAGAGCATGATGTATTTATTTCTATTTATTTTATTTATTGCTTTCTATACCGCTCAATAGCCAAAGCTCTCTGTACACTGATGATGCATTATTATTATTATTATTATTATTGGAACTTTTAAATCATTTACCAGGAAATAAGTCCCATTAAACACAGTGGGACTTTCTTCCAAGTAGTCATGCATCAGATTGTGCTGCAAAAACTATTTAGATTGCAATCCTATACATGCATATCTGAAGGGGGGAAAGACTCATTGAACTCAATGGGGCTGACTAAGCTTGTATATCATTGCTCTATTCATCCATTAAAATAGCATCCCTGATTCATTTGGCAACTTATTTTAAAATAGTCATTATTTTTCATCTAAGTACATAAAAATGGCAGGCACCGTCACAGAAGAGGTGCCCCCCTTTGCTCCCCACACAAAGGAACACTTTAATGATAATAATAATAATAATAATAATAATAATAATAATAATAATATACCACCCCATAGCCAAAGCGCTCTGGGCGGTTTACAAAATTTTAAAAGATTGCACATTAAAAAGTCATTATACAAAATTTAAAACCATAAAACATAAAAACAGTTGATATTTAAAACATTTCTAAACTTTTACGCCTGGCCAAAAATTCAGTTGAAAACCTCAACTTAAGCTGTTAAAATCCCTGGGAGAAAAGAAAAGTTTTGACCTGGCTTGCTGAGACATACACATGGAGCATTTAAAAACACAGTAAGTGTGCCTTCCCCACATTTATACAGGTTTAATTGATTAACACATATTTGATTAATTGGATTCTTTAATCAGGAATGATGATGATGTCAGAATTCCAATGCAACATCAGAGTGATTTCCTTTTTCCACCCACCCAATTCTACATCGGTTTGATTATAGATGTTCTGTTCCTTTTATGAAAACACAAACCTCCAGGGAGGTTTCAGGCTTGTGAAAGTCCATCAAAAACAGCTCCTTAGAGCAGGGATATCACATGGACTTTGTATAGGGACTTTTGTTCCTATGTCATGTATGTTCCCTCGTCTTGTCACATTTTGTGAGTGGCAGAGGTGTCTTGAGACTTGGGGAAATATTTTTAAGGAAATGGCCTACTCAGTCAACATTTGTGAGTCTTTTTTGCATTCATGAAAGGGATGGGATATCTGTAGAATGAAGCCCTTCAAACTCTGTACCTGCTTAATATCAAAGCAAATATTGGAGTAGAATCATAGAATGGTCGAGTTGGAAAGGGCCCTCTAAGTCCATTGAGTCCAACCCCCTGCTCAGTGCAGGAATCCATCTTAAAGCATACCTGACAGATGGCTGTCCAGCTGCCTCTTGAAGGCCTCTCTAGTGCCTAGTTTGTTTAAAAAAGATAGCTTGCGAAAACTTCACAGGTTCTTCTAAAGAACAAAAACTAGGGATGTGCACGGCCCTCCAGAATCGGATCGGAATCAGAATCATAACTTCCGATGTGGACCTGAATTGGTTCGGATCGAATCGGACTTGCCTCGAATTGCTTCGGATCCAATTCCAATGCGAGAATCGGACTTCCGATTTGAGCGTCGGATGTTTATTTTCCCCTATAGACTTGAATTTTGGGGGAAAATACACCTATAACTTTGTTATTTTAAAAGATGGAAACATGAAACTTGGCCACAGTGCAGATGCCACATAAGTAGTTATTTCTGAGGAATTTCAGAAACATTCCTGCTGGCGTTTACTCGCAAAGAAGTGTTAAAGTACAGGTTTTCAGGCTGCTATAACTTTCTCATTTCTCAAGATATGTGCATAAAAGTTGGGGACCTTACAGATGGGCTGTTGGTAGTCATCTGTGGACAATTTCAGAGGCAGAGGTGCAGGCATTTACTCTCAAGGTACTTCTAAAAAATCAGATTTTCCAGGAAATCCAGTCCATGCAAAGTGCTCTTAATTTCTCATTTTTAAACATACACACATTAAAGTTGGTGTGATCAACAGGATTGGATGATGAAGCTGTCAATTCCACCCCCTCCTCCCTTCTCCCCCACCGTGCCCAAGTTTTATTTTTAAAAAGAAGATATAGGCATAATGCAATCCATTTTTCAAAAAATCGTTGCCACCAAAGACCTGCACCAATGTTTCTGAAATTTCTCATACATGACTAATTACATGGCATCTGCAATGTGGCCAAGTTTCTTGTTTCTAACTTTTAAAGTAAAAAAGTTAAAGGCATTTATTTCTCCAAGGCAACCCTTAGGGGAAAACACCTAAAATAGAGGCCCTATTCTCTGATGCGATCCTATGCAAATCAGATTTAAAAAATCAGTTCAGAAAGAATCGGAGTTCCTTGGACCAGCATCGGAATCGGGAATCGGATGTCTGATTTCCCTCAAATCAGATTGGAATCGGGCATCGGATCAGATTCAATGCACATCCCTAACAAAACTGTAACTGCAAAGGTGCTATTGAAAGAATTACAGCACACTAACAGCGTGGTCCTACACATATCTTCTCAGAAATAAGCCCCACTGCATTCAATGGGGCTTACTTGCAGGGAAACAGATACAGGACTGAAGCTTAAGGTTACAAATCTATGCATGATTGGACAGAAAAAAGCCCTACAACATGTTGGCTGAGGGGTGCTGGGAGTTATAGGACATTTTTCTGTCTAAACATGCATAGGATTGTGCCTGAAAATAAGTTGGGTTGCCTTCCAACCTCATTGCCCTGGTCTGCAAAGGGAAATGCCTGTTCAGCCATAGGCGGCTTGGAAAGTGGACTGATGTGCTGTTTATTATGGGGAACTGAAGATAAATCATCCTACTTAACAGCAGAAATTGGTTTAACCTTGCCTCTTTGGTTCAAAGGCACCTCCAGCTGCCTCGTTCCCTCGGTCTTTCATTCATGTGCCCTTGGGGTTAACGGCAGCCACGCTTCACACGGTCTTGCACTGAGTATGAATACCAAAATGCTCCACAAAAGGGCCTCCGGCATTAATACCTGATGGATTGAGTCACTTTCCTCACTTACCCAACTCATTGCCTCGCTAAATATCAGCATATGGTTAATGAGCTGTAATCCTTTCAAAGAGCTGGCGTCGGAGTGGCCAGATGTTGAAACAGCAAGCAATGCAAAGTGGATCTGCTTTGCAAAAAGAAAGAAGGCCCAGCAGCCCGGGGACTAATCCAGACCACTTTTCCCCTAGGTCCTACTTTAGAGAGGATGGGAAATCTAATTTCTCAGGCTTTGCCTCATTGGGTGAACTCGAGTTTGGCTTCAGCAAGTCTCACTCCAGAGTTTCTTCCAGACTCCTTGCAGCCTCCCTCTTCCTCTCAAAAGAGGACTGAACCCCAAAATTTGATCATATTAATTTATATGGAGAGATGCAAATATAGAAATCCTTACTATTATTTAAATAGAAATGCACTATACCTCACCATAGCATGGAAGACCATGACCAGAGGATCTGTGCACTTTGCTCAGTTTTCAGTCCAGGTGCAACTTCAAGGCCCTTTAGCTCTCCCTTCTTATTATTCCTCATCTATACACCAAACTTGGTCTGGAAAAATAGAGAACACTTTCAAAATATAGGACTGCCCTCTGACAGCCCTTCAAATAGAGTACCGTCCTTTGTAAACAAAAAAACTAAAAAAAAAGGCCATAGGGACACACTAAGAGATACAGATTTAGGAAGTCTGATAGAAATACAGTCCATCTCGCCCTTGTGGAATAGACTGTGGCAGGCAACCCAGGGCTCACTCTCATCGTTCATTATCTTTAAAACAGAATTGGGCTGGACAGGCCTTCAAATGGAGGACTGCCCTCTCTAAAGTAAGACACACCTAAGCACCCAATCTCAAAACCCCTCCCCACCTTTCCCATGAGGTCTTTAGCCTAGCCTGCTGTCGCCTTTCCCAACTGAAATGAACCTGTCAGACTCTTGGTCCGTCTGGCCTGGGATTGCCCTTCCTCCCTGGCAACAGCTTTCCCGGGTCTCTGATAGGCTTTTAACTGGAAAAGTCAGGGAACAGACCCAGGGGCAGCCACCTGCAGGCAAAGCGGTGGAGGCTGGGGGCTCCGATTCTGCTCCAGGTTTCAGTCAGAACCAGTCAGAACTTTAAAGGAGCTGTCCAAGGTGTGGAAGCTCCTTGGAGAGCTCCTTTAGAGCTCTGACTGACCCACTCTGCCACTGAACGACAGTTTGCCACAGGCCTGTATTTGGTCCGGCTCATGTTCATTGTTAATTTCGTATCCTCCTGCCTTTCCCCCAAATGATGCTCAAGGCGTCCCGAGGGCACTATGTCCTCTGCCCCTCGCGCTCTCGTCTTCTTTCCCTTGGGCCCCCGTCTTCCCTTTCTCTTTGTTGTATCTCCCAAGTGGAGAACATGGAGTGTGTAAATGCTTTGGGGAAGGGGCTTTCTGTAACAGCAACAACTTTCTCCTGCGCAGTTGAGTGCGACGTGCCGTGGCCTGTGGTGGGAGTGCGTCACCAATGCCTTTGATGGGATAACGACCTGTGACGAATATGACTCCATATTGGCTGAGCACCCAGGTATGTGGATGCTTTGGACTTCTTTAACCAGACTGGGGCCGGGGTGAGAAAAAGAGATGGTGGGGGCGTCATTGGCAGGGGCATTGTCCCCACGAGGTGATCAACATTCTTGTCTTTGGCTTTAGAATCATAGGGTGCATTTAAAGCTCTTTCAAGGCGCATTAAAAAAATTACCTCTACAAGAACGGAGTGCAAATCGGGTGTAGAGGCGCGTTATCTCCCCGATTATACGCATTATCGAATGCGCGTTAAATCGCAAGTTTTATTTTGCTCCGTTCGCTAAAGCGCATTTTGACTGTGTGAATAAGCGCTTATGCGCATTAACTACTTGTAAAGCGCATTTTGGACATCTGTTAATGCGCTTCGCCACCTCTCTCCGCCTCTCGTGCAGAGGGATTAGGCGTAAATGCGCTTCTGCGATTATGCGCATAATCGCCTAAAAGCGAATCCTTGTAGAGGGGACCATAGAATGGTAATAATAAGCATAATAATAATAATTTATTTCTTACCCACCTCTCTGTTTGGATCGAGGTGGGGAACAACATTAAATATAAAATATGTTAAAATACATAAAACTGATTAAAACATGGCACACGTTATTAAAACTGCATTAAAACATCCTAAAAACATCCTAAAAACAGTCTAAAATTCCACTGGATATGCCTGTTGGAAGAGAACAGTCTTTATAGCTTTCTTAAATTCGAAAAGACTGTTAAGTTGATGAGTCTCCTCCAGCAGGTCATTCCACAGTCTGGGAGCGGCAGAAGAAAAGGTCCTCTGGGTGACGGTTGTCAGCCTAGTCTTGGCCGACTGTAATAAGTTCTTCCCAGAGGACCTGAGCATGTGGGGTGGATTGTAGGGGAGAAGGCAACCCCGCAGGTAACCTGGACCCAAACCATGTAGGGCTTTAAAGGTGATGACCAACACTTTGTACTTTACCCGGAAACTAATTGGCAGCCAGTGACGTGATTTTAAAGCTGGCGTAATATGATCACCCCTAGGTGTACCGGTGACCAACCTGGCTGCCATATTTTGAACTAGTTTCTGGACTAGGCACAGAGGTAGCCCTATGTACAGCGCATTACAGAAGTCGGGCCTCGAAGTTACCAGCGCATGCACTACCGTCTTTAGGTCTTCCAACTCTAGGAAGGGGTGCAGCTGGTGTATCAGCCAAAGTAGGCACTCCTGGCCATGGCATCTATCTGGGCTGTCATTTGGAGTGACGGATCCAGGACCACCCCCAAGCTGCAAACACCGTCTTTCAGGGGGAGTGTAACCCCATCCAGAACTGGTTGATACACCTCCAAACCCAGGTTGGGGCCTTTGACAGCAAGCACCTCCGTCTTGTCTGGATTCAGCTTCAGTTTGTTTTTCCTCATCCAGCCCATTACCGCCTCCAAGCATTAATTCAGAGGAGGCACGCTATCCTTAGCTGAAGCTGTTATCGAAGGCATAGAGAAATATATTTGGGTGTCATCAGCGTACTGAGAGCACCCCGCCCCATACCTCTGGATGATCTCTCCCAGTGGTTTCATATAAATGTTAAACAGCATTGGGGAAAGGATGGCACCTTGTGGTACGCCACACAGCAGCTCCTTCTTTGCGGAGCAGCTATCCTCAAGCATCACCATCTGGAACCTGCCCGAAAGGTAGGACCGGAACCACTGAAGCACAGTGCCCCCGATTCCCAATCCCCTCAGACGTTCCAGAAGGATACCATGGTCGATGGTATCGAATGCCGCTGAGAGGTCCAGAAGTACCAACAGGGACACACTCTCCCTGTCAATGCTCAGGCGTAGATCATCCACTAAGGCGACCATAGCAGTCTCAACTCCGTATCCCGCTCTGAAGCCAGTTTGAAATGGGTCTAGAAAATCAGTGTCATCCAAGACTGCCTGGAGTTGGAAGGCAACTGCCCTCTCGATCACCTTGCCCAAAAATGGAAGATTTGATACCGGCCTGTAGTTATTAAGGTCCAGGGGGTCCAGGGAGGGCTTCTTTAGAAGCAGCCGTACCACCGCTTCTTTTAAACATGATGGAAAACTCCCCTCCCTGAGAAATGCATTAATAATATATTGTAATTGTGATCTAACTGCATCTCCTCCCTGGGCGACCAGCCAAGAAGGACAGGGATCGAGAGGGCAAGTCATCTTCCTCACTCATTGGAAGGGGCCTCTAAGGCCATCAAGTCCAAGCCCCTGCTCCATGCAGGAATCCACCTTAAAGCCTACCTTAAGGATACCTTAAGAATATTAAAAATCATCTATATTTCATGATATACAAGCAAAGAAGTTTAGCTTCCTAGGGCACAATCCTATGCATGTTTAGACAGAAAAAAAGTCCTACAGCTCTGAGGGGGGAATGCTGGGATTCCTGCATTGAATAGGAAGTTGGACTTGATGGCCATAGAGGCCCCTTCCAACTCTACTATTCTACGATTGTTGGATTGTAGGACTTTTTTCTGTCTAGCTATGCATAGGATGACACCCATATTTGCCTATCCCACTTTTCTTTGAGAAATATCCCAAGCAATTTACAAAAAAAGGATAAAATAAATCTCAAAAATCAAAATTTTAAACAAACATTTAAACCGCAAAAATGCCAGAAGCAAACCTTAAAAAGAAAGAAGGCCTAAATTCTTGAAGTAAGGCATCTCTGTGACTTTCCCACAGTTATGGGTTTTCAAACATGGATCCTGTGTGGTGAAATGCAGAAGCAACCATACCAGATATTCCAACTGTTAATAAAAAATAGTTTTCTCTCACCACCCCTGTTTTTGCATTTCTCTTGTGTCCCACGGCAGAAGTCACCTCTGCCAATTTTCAAGGTTTTTTTTTTTTTTTTACAAAATCAACAGCTAGAGGTTGATAAGGTTTTTGCAATAACAAACTTCAAAGCTTGCGCAAAGAAGGCATTCGAAGATGTTTCAGCCACCATCCTTTGCTCTCTTGGACCAAATCAGGGATCACTATGGGGAAAAGTTACAGTGTCAAAGACTGTTTAGCGTAGAGAAAAGGCAAGTAAAGGGAAGACATGACAGAGACGTACAAAATTATGTGTGGTGTGCAGAAAGTGGATAGGGAAACATCTTTCTACCTCTCTCTTCGTACTAGAACCCAAAGGAGCCTTCCCACAGAAGTCAACTGTGGGAGATTCAGGACATATAAAAGGAAGCACTTCTTCACACAACACAGTTAAATGGAATTTGCTACACAAGATGGAATGACGGCCACCAATTTGGATGGTGTTAAAAGGGATATGGACAAATTCATGGAGGAGGAGAAGGCTATCAATGACTACTAGTCCCGATGGCCATGTGCTACCTCCAGTATCAGAGGCAGTAGCTGGGGATCGTGGGCAGTTGAACCCAGGTCTTGCAGGTGATCTTCCCACAGGCATCTGGTTGGCCACTGTGTAAACAGAATGCCTGATTCAGTATGGTTCTTCTTATGTTCTTAGCACATGTTGGTGTATTTCCCCCAGCAGAGGTAATGAACCATGCTTCTTGCCTGGGAATGAAAGTGGGACATGGCAAGATACACTAGCCATGCTTGCTAGTGGTGATTTACTCCGTGGTGGAGCTAGGGCTGTCCCTGCAACCAAACCAACCCCTTCTTCCCCCCCCCCCCCGTGAATGAGCATTGCCAGGGCTGACACCGTGCGCTGAAACAACCTTTCTTCTTATTTCTTAACATATTTTAGAGTTAGGGAACAGCTAACTGAGCATGTGCTTGTGGTTATAGATGCTCATCTTATTATTTTTACTTTAAAAATAAGCTATTCTTTTCTTCATCAAAACGGTGCTTATTCCCAAACTATAGGTTTCTCCCCCCCCCCCCCACCCCAGTCTAAACATGCATCGGATTGCAACCGAAGTGAATTAAAATGTGAAAATCCACATGCTCAGTTCAGTTCTTTTTAATATTATTATTTTCAGGGTTAGCAAACAGGTTTTTGTTCTATTTTTTGCTGGTATATATCAGGAATGTAGAAGCAGTTATGAAGCATGGAATGAGGAATGGAGGGGAGGGAAGAAATGTTAATTGTACGCGTCACATATGAAGTTAGAAAGATGGCTGTCTGAAGTTAGTCCCCTGACCCATCTCTCCATAAGATCGTTAAGTCAAGGATCTAAAGTGACCCAGCTGCAGCGCTGGCTTCATCCCTTGAGCCTATGCCCGTATTTCAGGCTGCGCTTAAGTCCCGTGGTTTTGTGTCCCAATAACTGGCAGAGTTCATGAATGCAAAATAGCTTAGCTATCGACCCCATGCTTTGCATCTAGAAGATCCCAGGTTCAAGTCCAGCTGCCAGTCAGGACAGACAATGCAGAGCTGGAAGGACCAAGCAGTCTAGAGGCGGTTCAACCGTTCCCCGTTCCAGTTTGCCTCCGTGTGTCTCAAGCCACGCTCTCACTCATTTTACAGTGAAACTGGTGCTGACCCGAGCGATGCTGATTGCCGCCGACATCCTAGCTGGTTTTGGCTTCACCTTCCTCCTCCTGGGCCTCGACTGTGTGAAATTCCTCACAGACGAACCTGGCATCAAAACTCGCATCTCCTTCGTATCCGGATTAGCTCTGTTAACAGGAGGTAGATAGCAGCAGAACTTTGGGACTCAAATTCAGAGTGGGCAGAGTTGTGGGTTTGTATGCACACACTTGCGCAAATGCACTAATGCACATTACTTAATGCAAAGTAGCGCTAACAAGAATTAGTGCAAATCCCCCCCCCCAAAAGAAAGAGTGAAAAACTGGTTTGCAAGTCCTCAGACTCTGCATGACTCACAAAAAGCCGCTGTGCAGAGAAACCCACAGCCTGGGTTCATAAAAATGTCAGTCCCATTAGAATCCGTGGTGGATTTCTCCTCCATCTCTACAGACATGAGACTCAGCAAGAGACCACGTCAAAGGGATGATAGACACACAGGCCTGCGGGGGCTGGAACTGAACCTTCTCATTCCATTCTAGTTCTGTCCTGGCATTTGGCAATATTCAGTGGCACCTGATGATTTCTTGAGTTGGTGGGACAGTTATTTCCAGTCCCCTTTCTCTTCCCCACACTTACAACCAGTAGAGTTTCCGTAGAGCAAAGAGTGCCTTTAAGCATGTGCACAATACCATGGCCTCCCCATTGAGAAACATCAGTTGTTTTCTACATACTGATAGAGACACACCATGTTTTTCAGGAGACACATGAGGCATTCTGCCCATTGCAGGGCTCTCTATAATGCATTCTAAGCTTGCCCAGGAAAGGCAAAGGGCTACGCAAGGTTCTATGCAGGATGCTGAACCAGCCAGGAAACTGGTTCAACTCCCCCACCCCTTTTCAGAAGAGCTTTGTAGCCCTAAAGCTTGTAACCCTAAAGCCCTAAGTGTGTATAAGTGGAGTGTGTGTGCCTACAAATGTGTGGGTGGGTGTGGTCCCCCACAACCCCAGTGGACACCTGATGTGGCCCTCAAGGTCAAAAATAGTTGTACACCTCTGCTATAAACCAAGGCAAGCAGCTACTCTCTCTTTTACCAGCTGAGGCTGCCAGGTTTTGGAGGGCCCTTGGGCAAGACAGCCTCAATGGACTGACCTTCTCACCGCCATCATCACCAACTCATACAGCCCCTGCTCCTCTTTCTCACCATTGCTACCCCTTGCTTCCTTGACAGGCAGAGAGCCAGGGAGCAAGCAGGCCATGGCATCTCCTGCTTCTCCTTCTCACCACAACCCTTCTGGGCCAGAATGAGTGGCAGGTGAATAAGCAAGTTGCAATGGGGAAGAGGAGGAGCAAGTCCAGGTGGGCCCTCTGCAAGTGCCTGACTCTGCCTACCATTGTTGCTGGCCTTGTTCTCAGGAAGTTAATTCTGTTCACGATATCCCATGCGATGAGGGTTTGGTGTATGGCTGTGCACGGATCCAGATCCGGATCCTGAATCTAGATCGGATCAGGCTGATCCGTGCCTCCCAGATCCAGATACAAACCGGATCATATTGGGCCCGGATCGGTCCAGATCAGATCTGCGATCCAGATCTGATTCGGATCTGGTCACAGCATTCCCTTCCACTCTCCCCTCCCTCCCCCCACTCTCCCTGTTTACCTGCTGCCTCCTCCACATCATCCCCCATCGTCCTCTTTCCTCACTGTGTGCCGCTGCATTTCCCGCTTGTGTCAGATGATGATGTCACCCGACACGAGTGGGAAATGTGGTGGCACACAGCAAGGAGAGAGGATGATGGCAGGATGATGCGAAGGAGGTAGTAGGTAAGCAGGGAGAGTGGGGGGAGGGAGGGGGAGAGCAGGGAGAGCTGGAGGGAGTGCTGTGCATGGATCCATATCGGATCCAGATCTGGATCTGAGTCAGATTGGATCACGCCCAATCCAATCCGAGTCAGATCGGGCCCGATCCGGACCTGGCAGATCTGGAACCGGATCAATCAGGGGGTCCATGCACAGCCCTAGTTTGATGCTCCATTGGAACTGTGGCAGGCATAAGAGCCTGGCTGCAGGTGGGCACATCTTGTTTTAGACATGAAACACCTCGGAGGGATCCCATGAGGGTCAAGGGATGATCACCTCCAAGGTCAGGTCCAAGCAGGAGCTTCCTCTGTTTCTTGCAGGTGTCCCAGGGCTCATTGGCTCCATCTGGTACGCCATCGGGGTCTACGTAGAGCGCTCCACCTTGGTTTTGCACAATGTCTTTGTGGGCATCCAATATAAATTTGGGTGGTCGTGTTGGCTCGGACTGAGCGGGGCTCTAGGATGCTTCTTATCCGGTGCTTTGCTAACCTGTTGCATGTATCTCTTCAGAGGTAAGAACCAAAGGCAAAGAGGATGTGTGCTTGTCCACTTGGACTATACACAATATTATGTGCATCCCCAAATCAGGCATCCATGCCCTTCCATGTGCCACAGCAGGAAGACACAACCATGCATTTATTTCAGTTATTATATTTCTATGCCGCCCCACAGCTGACGCTATCTTGATGATTCAGAAAAATTGAATGTGGATGCAGGCACTGAAGCATGTCAAGATTAATACACGGGGGGGGGGGGGAGGCTGTCCATGGCGCATCAGATTCCCCAGGCCTCACATTTTCTCCCAAGAGACCAGAATATGCTAAAAGGGGTGGGGGGGGGGGGTTGAACCTCAGACCCACAGGTCAAATCTGGCCAACTCAGGATCCCTTACCTGCAGTGGAGGCTGGTGGCTGAATCGGCCCTAAGTTTCAGTGAGACCCATAGAATCATAGAATGGTAGAGTTGGAAGGGGCCTATAAGGCCATTGAGTCCAACCCCGCTGCTCAATGCAGGAATCCACCTTAAAGCATCCCTGGCAGATGGTTGCCCAGCTGCCTCTTGAGTGCCTCCCTAGGTAATTGGTTCCATTGTCGTACTGCTCTAACAGACAGGAAGTTTTTCCTGATGCCCAGCTGGAATCTGGCTTCCTGTAACTTGAGCCCATAATTCTGAGACCTGCACTCTGATGAGTCAGAACTCTAAAGGTGCTTTCCAAGGCACAGAGCACTTTTCATTACTTGTGAAGCACCTTGGATAGCTCCTTCAGCGTTCTGCCTGGTTCTCACTGACAGCCAGAACAGTTTTACCACTCCACTGACATTGCTTATCTGGCCCACTGGGGTTGCCCAGAAGGTCATGCCCCTTTTTCCATGCCCTACTCCCAGGTTGTATGGTGGTTTCCCATAGTTCATGCATCCCCCCACACCCTTCTTGAAATGCCTTTCCTAAGGCTTAGTTTCAAATGCTTGTTTTAACTAGGGATGTGCACAGACCCCCCGGATCAGATCGGGACCCGGATCAGGACCTCCAATGTAGTCCTGGATCGGTTTGGACAAAATCAGAGGTCCCTTGGATCGGATCAGACCTGATCCAAAAATTGGACATCCAATTTTTGGATCGGCCACCATTTTTGGTGTTTTCGACATAGGCTTGCATTGGGGGAAAGAAAGCTTTCCCCCAATGCAAGCCTATATGGAAAACATGGGGGGGGGTGAGTGGGGGCCTAAGTCCCCCCTCCCTGTCCCCCCTCCCTGTCACTCCCCCCCACTCGCGCACCTTAACCTGCCGGGGCCATCCGCTTCCCTCCGCTGTTCCAATCTACTGAGAAACAGGCTTTGTGGCCTGCCTCTCAGTAGCGCGCCAGGTGTGCAACTGAGAGGCAGGCCATGAAGCCTGTTTCTCAGTAGATCGGAGCAGCAGAAGGAAGCGGGCGCCCAGGCAGATAAGTGGGGCCCTCGTCCTCCTCCCCCCTCGAACTCCTTACCTGTCGGGGCACCTGCTTCCGTCCGCTGCTCCAATCTACTGAGAAACAGGCTTCACAGCCTAGTTCTCAGTCACCTGGCACTCTACTGAGAACTAGGCCACAAAGCCTGTTTATCAACAGATTGGAGCAGCGGATGGAAGCAGGCACCCTGGCAGGTAAGTGGGGCCCTCGTCCTCCTCCCCCCTCACACTCCTTACTTGCCAGGTCCATCCACTGGCATCCGCTGCCCCCTTCTACTGAAAAACAGGCTTCGCAGCCTGCCTCTCAGTAGCGCGCCAAGTGACATCATCACCCAGCGTGCTACTGAGAGGCAGGCCGTGAAGCCTGTTTCTCAGTAGAAGGGGGCAGCGGATGCCAGCGGATGGCCCCGGCAGGTCAGGAGCGTGAGGGGGGGAGGTCCGATCCTCCAATTTTATCTGAACCGGATCGGGTCCTTTTGGACCAGTTCGGATCAGATCGGACGATCCAGAAGCCGGGATCGGAATCAGATAATTTTATCCGATTTCAGTTGGATCTGCTAATTTTATCCGATTTCAGTTGGATCAGCATGGATCAGACCCGATCCGATGCACATCCCTAGTTTTAACCTTTAAAGTCCTGGACTGGGGTCAGGTTACCTGAAGGAACGTTTCCTCCTACCCAGACATTAAGATCATCACCTGAGGCCTTTCGACAGGTACCCCTGCCAAATGAGGCAAGATGGGTGACCAGAAGAGAGAGAGAGCCTTTTCATAGGTGGCACCCATTAGTGGAATGATCCCCCCTGAGAGGATGGTCTTTTTGGCTCCAGTGAAGCCTTTTTTTATTCTCCCAGGCAGTTTAAGAACTGTTTTAGTACTCTATTCTGCTGATGTCTTTAATCTGGTTTTATGATATTATAATGTTTTTGTGCTTTGCTGCTGATTTTTTATTGGTTTTATTCTGTGCTGATTTTTTTTCTTTTTAATAGTTGCGTCTTACTTTTTTAATCTATTATTTACTGCCCAGAGAACTTCATTTACTGGGCAGTTTAAAAGTACAGTATTTAAATAAAATAAATAGCTAATATATTAATAGTTTGGTTTTGGGGTCCTACTGATTTTGCCTTCAGCCTTTGTCAAAACCAAATTCAGACCATGGGCTGAAAGAGGTTCATAATAATAATAATAACAATTATTATTATTATTATTATTAACCCGCCTCTCCCTCCGGATTGAGGCGGGGAACAACAACATCAACCCTGTACTAAATTACAGCTGGCAGGTATAAACAAAATGGATTCTTCTTATTGTTGTTGTTATTGATATTGTTATTATTACTATTTTCACTAGCTGGTAACATTTTTGTGTTTTATCTCTCCCATAGATGTCAGCTCTAGCAGATGCATTTCCTCTAGTACCTTACGGAAAGCCTATTCCCCTTCTGGGGTGACCAACTTGTACCATCCATCCTCCCACACAACCACTGCCAAAATGTATGCGATGGACACCAGAGTGTGAGGAAGGGGAGATGCTGGTAAGATGGAAAATGTTTTGCTCATCTTCTTCGCAACTTACTGGGCTCAGACGCGATGGTTCAGAAGCTGTGATTCATCCTAAAAGACTCTGGTTGCTTTCACAAATGATCTTCAGGACATCTTCTCATCCATTGTATTTGGATTTATTTTTAATGACTAGGGTTAATAGTGTGTGTAATGCAGGAAACACCCATATTTAATTTGCCTGATCAAGAAGTATGAAATTCCATAAATCCAGCGGATTCATGTCCCTGTTTCCATGGACAGATACGTGCCTCATCGATTGGAGGCCTTCTACATTGTTGATTGCCATTGGGGCTTTCCTTCTAGGCAATTTCTCTCCTGCTGTGGAGGTCTGAGTGTGCATTGTATAGGTTGATAGGACAATCATCCCACCGTGGATGCAGGGAAATCCAAAAACACCTGATAGGGCCTCATGTGGAAAAAAAGAACAACCCTAGAAATAGCACCATGAAAAGAATAACCTTTTTTTGGACTTCACTGGCTTGCTAACAAATGCTGCTTTGGGATGGTCTGTATCCCTGTTTGTCTGCTCTCTGCACAACCTGTATATATGTGTAAATAAACAGATATTATAAAACACCGTAAGTCTGCTGTGGGCTTTCTTTCCAAAGGAATTGGCCTTCTAAAGCTCTCCCTGGAACTTTCTGCCACTCGGAGAATGGGCAAGCATGAAACAATGTGCCAGTCATATATGCAGGTTTTTTATTGCACACAAGACATGTATGTGTAAGAAGCTACAGCCACTCACAGCTGCCCAGTGCATACACAGAGGAAAAGCCATGTGCATGAATAATATCTAAATGTTCAGATTTATGCTAATTCTCACCTGAAAATAGCTTCCACATTGACATTTCTGTACATGTGAAGTGGTCCTCAGCAGGTCCTTCCGGGAGCTTTGTTAAGTTACACAGAATTCTTCATTGGGCACTTTGGAAATTGTTTTATTTCAACTACACAGAGCTTAAAATATACTGCATTTTCATTTATTTTAGATGCTTTGCCTAGATAGCAGGCTCCTATCTGCCAAAAACATCCAAATGGGCATGGGGCATTGAGCAGCAAGGGGGGTGGGGTGGGGGGTCAAATAGCTGGAATCCCAGACGCTTTCTGCCAGCATCATCTCATAGCTCTGTCCAACCTCTGTTATTGATGCATCTCACGCCAATGGCTTCCAGTGATTTTGTTTGTCAGTTTTTCTGCTATAAGGGATTTCATGTCAAAGGCAATTCCTTCAGGGCAAGGGCAAGCAAACGATGCCTCAGGTGCTGTTTGCCTGGGCCAATGGGGTTTGTTTTATTCCCATGCCACAGGCTCATTTGGCATGGCTTCCAGATGGAAAGGGAGAATTGAGAGCAGTTGGCTTATGCCAGCCTCGTCCGGGATCGTCTCAGCTTTTTAGCTGCCTGAAGCTGAAATGGCCCTCATGTCATTGGGATCAGTGGAGATTACAGTGCATGGCGGGGGAGAAAGGGTGACCGTTCCCTTCACTGGGGGCTTGAGAAAGGAGGCAAGGGAGGTGTGTAACAAGCAAAGAAAGAGCAGCAGGGAAAGATGGCCTTGTTGCTGGGGACATGGATAACTTCCTTGGCTAGGGTGACCCTATGGAAAGGAGGACCGGGCTCCTGTATCTTTAACAGTTGCACTGAAAAGGGAATTTCAGCAGGTGCCATTTGTGTGCATGTAGCACCTGGTGAAATCCCCTCTTCATCTCGACAGTTGCAGGATCCCTCCCTTCTTTTGTATCTGATCAAGAGGGCAGGGCTCCTGCAGCTTTAGCTGTGGTGATGAAGAGGGGATTTCACCAGGTGCTGCCTGCATACCAATGTCACCTGCTGAAATTCCCTTTTCTATACCAGTGTTAAAGATACAGGAGCCTGGTCCTCCTTTCCATAGGGTCACCCTATACCTTGGCCAGATGAGGGGGGGACAAGTAGCCAATCTGTCCTGGGCTACCAAATGATTGCCAAGCAGCTCGAGCAACCAGCTGGCCAGGCTGATGGGGTCCTCAGAGCACTCCAGTAGCCCATGCTTTCCATGGCATGAATTAAAACAGCAACAACATGTGGAGATTGGGTTGGAAGGGAGAGCGCTCCATTTTGCAAATAAAAGGGAAGCAGCGTCTTGCCCCCTTGTGGCCAGAAGGAGAGGAAGTAGTAAACTTTCTACCTGGTTTGTCAACTGGAGGTAATAGTTAGTAGTACCACTGTATTGAAAGATTTTTGATTTTATACATAAACAACCAGCCTCCACCCGCCTTCTCCCTTGATGCCCCACACATTTACCTCTTCATTTATACGCATACATTGTTTTTTTAAAAAATCATAATGTATAGCGTTAAACAAACAAACAAACACAACAGAAGAAAGAAACCTATATGTACATGTATAAAAACATTATCTGCAGTATTTCTACCCCGTCTCCTGGTCATAGGCAGTTGATGGTTCCCTCTTGGGTATTCCTCTTTTCTTTTCACTGCTTTGGAATTGATGAAGCAAATGCCTGACTTTTAAAATATTTTGTTTATTTTGTTTGTTGCATTTATATCCCACCTTTCTACCCACAGCACATGATCCTCATCCTCCTTTTCACTTTATCCTCCCCACAACCCTGTGAAGTAGGCTGGGCCGAGAGCCATTGTGGCTCAACATCACCCAGTGAGCTTCATGGCCAAGTGGGGACTAGAACCCAGATCTTTCGACCCTCAGTCCAACACTCTCACCACTACACCACACTGCCTCTTTTTATGATGATTCACTTTGAAAATTCATTTGCAAAGGTGGCTTGCACTGCAGTCTTATTGTGTTGACTGGCACAGCATCCCTGTGAGGTTGGTCACTCTTCCTTAGTGCTGTGCTGAAAATTTCTACCACATTTTTTTTTAATCATTCTCATTCAATTTGAGAGAAAAGAAACTCAAAGGAAAAGAAAATATCAGAGAAATTTAGGGTGTGCATGGAAGGAAAAATCATATCTGAATTGGAATCAGGACTTCAGATTTTGCCCTGAATTGTATCAGACAAAATCGGCGGTCCAGCGTATTGAATCAGTTCCGATTCCAATACGAAAACCGGACGTCTGATTTTAGAATCAGACGCCATTTTAGGTGTTTTCGCCATAGGCTTGCATTGGGGGAAAGAAAGCTTTCCTCCAATTCAAGTCTATGGTGAAAACATGGGGCGGGTGAGTGGGGACCTAATTCCCGCTCCCTCCCTATCCCCACTCACACTCCTTACCTGCCGGGGCCATCTGCTTCCGTCCGCTGTTTCCTTACTACTGAGAAACAGGCTTTGCAGCCTGCCTTTCAGTAGAGCGCCGGGTGATGTGGATGACGGTGGCAGATAAGGAGCACGAGTGGGGGGGAGGGAGGGCTGCTGTTTTAGGTGTTTTCCCCGTAGACTTGCATTGGGAGAAGCTTTCTTTTCCCCCATGCAAGCCTATGGTGAAAACACCTAAAATGGAGGTCCGATTTTCGCAGTTAAAATTGGACACCAAAAAAATTGGATCGGATAAAATCGGACCTCCACAGGATTGCATCAGAATCGGGTATCGGATGCCCAATTTCCTCTGATTTTAAATGGAATCAGACATCGTACCCAATACGATGCACATCCCTAGAGAAATTCTCATGGCTTGTGATTTGGTATCTTGTGCTCATCTTACTTATGAGGTGGCCAAGAAGTGTGCGTGAGTGTCCCATCTTTCATTGTACAATCGTTTCTCTGGTTGCTTGTAGCCTCCTTGACTTCCCACACTTCAATTAAAGCACAGTGGTGGCCCCCAATTATGGAATGATCTCCCCGATGAGGCTCGCCTGGCACCAACATTGTTAACTTTTCGGTGCCAGGTCAAGACTTTTCTCTTTTCCCAGGCATTTAACAGTGTATTCTTGTTTGTTTGTTTGTTTCTGCTTTTGACCCAGAATAATTGTTTTAAATGGATATTATATTTGTACTCTGTTTTTATGCTTTTTAAATTTTGTATATTGATTTTTAATGTTCAATGTTTTTAGTCTTTGTAAACCGCCCAGAGAGCTTCGGCTATGGGGTGGTATATAAATACAATAATAATAATAATAATAATAATAATAATAATAATAATAATCATCCAATTCCTCCCATAAGGCTTTTTCTGATCAGGAAGTGCAGGCAGACTGGGAGGCTGCAGAGCAAGAGGGAGATGTGTAATAAAAAGGAAACACATACACACACACACACACACACACACATATACATATTGCCCTCAGCCACCTCACAGTGATTAGGTAGGGTGACCATATTTGGAAAACCAAAAAAGAGGACACCCAGTGGTGGGGGCAGGAAAATGGCTTTCTGTGACCTCCAGAAAGTGAGTCATTCCTGCCCCCTCCCCCAATGCTCCAATTGGGGTGTTTTCTCTAATGTCTGGGAATGACACGCTGTCCCCTTTAAGGCCCTGATTGGAGTAACGGAGGAACGATGCACCTCCAGAAAGCACATCATTCCCCCCGCCATGCTAATAGCAGCCTTAAAGGGGAAAGTGTGTCTTTCCAGAACATTATAGAAAATTACAGAAAATCCCCCCTGACACCCAGGATAGAACCAAAACCAGGACAAATCCAGGGAAATCCTGACAGTTGGTCATGAAAACATCACAAAAATAAATTATAAAATCCTCTGAGAATGAGGCAGAAAAATGGAAGCCTCTTTCATAAGGGAAGAAAACTTTCAGGAAATTGGGGATCAGATTTTAGCACCACACTGGTGCCACCTCGTCCACCCAACACTGCCCCACCTCACACCTGCGCTGTGGAGGATGCAAAATGGGGAGCCGTCTGTCAACACCTTTGGCAGTGAAAAAGAAAAGAAAAGCCATTACTGTACATTAGGGGGAAAAGAAAGAGCCTGCGCTGCAACCCCTGCCAATGCCGGGCCCAACCTGTGTGGAACTGTTGGAGAATTTCTCCTCCCTCTGGAGAAATTCAGTGAACATGACTCCCCCATTTCTTTGCCCACAAATAGGGTGGAGAGAATTGCAAAAGACCTTTTGTGCACAGCAATGCCCATGCTCCCATTTTACCCATGAGAGGTCCGGAGGCTGAGAGGTGACTTGGCCAAGGCTTACCTGCCAAGTCAAAAATTAATATGCATGGTGCTCAGAGGTAAAACCAGCAGTTGCAGGGAGATGGTGTTTGAAGGAGGAGGAGACAGAGGCAGAGTGTCAGAGAGGCCAGGAGAAAACAGTAGACCCTGTTAATGCACTGAGTTAAACTATCTTAACAAACCACACCATTTAGATAAAGTTGGGAGTTGTTCCTTTTAGGGATGTGCACGGACCCCCCGGATTGGATCGGGACCCTGATCGGGACCTCCGAGATTGTCCTGGATCAGCCAGGACAAAATCAGAGGTCCCTCAGATCGGATCAGATCCGATCCCGATTCGAAAATCGGAGGTCCGATTTTCGGACCAGCCGCCATTTTCACCATAGGCTTGCATTGGGGGAAAGAAAGCTTTCCCCAAATGCAAGTCTATGGGGAAAATGGCAGCAGGGGGTGAGTAGGGGCCTAACTTCCCCTTCCCTGTCCCTCCCCCCTCACACTTCTTATCTGCTGGGGCCGTCCACTGTGGATGGCCCCGGCAGGTAAGCCCCCATTTGCGCTCCTCCTTACCTGCTGGGGCCGTCCGCTGGCATCTGCAAGCACCAGCGGACGGCAGTGGACGGCCCCGGCAGTTAAGCCCCCCTCGCTCTCCTCCTTACCTGCCAGGGTGCCCTCTTCCTTCCGCAGCTGTAGATCTACTGAGAAATAGGCTGCGAAGTCTAGTTCTCAGTAGCGCGCCAGGTGATGTCATCACCTGGCGCTCTACGGAGAACTAGGCTTTGCGACCTAGTTCTCAGTAGATCTATGGCTGTGGAAGGAAGAGGGCGCCCCAGCAGGTAAGTGGGGCCCTCCCCCCCTCGTACTTCTTACATGTCAGGGCCATCCGCTTCCATCTGCTGCTGCCTGCAGGTGACAGTGGATGGAAGCGGACGGCCCCGACATGTAAGTCCCCCCCGCGCTCCTCCTTACCTGCCGGGGCCGGCCACTTCCATCAGCTTCCACCCACGGGTGGCAGGGGATGGAAGTAGATGGCCCTGGCAGGTAAGCCCCCTCCCCCCACTCACGCTCCTTAGGAGCACGAGTGGGGGGAGGGGTCCAATCCTCCCATCCAATACGATCCAGATTGGGTCCTTTTCCGATCAGATCAGATTGGCTGATCCAGGTGCTAGGGATCGGGATCGGATAATTATATCCGATCCAGGCTGGATCAGGTCTGGATTGTGGATCGGATCCGATCTGGTGCACAACCCTAGCTCCTTTGATTACTTGGGTGACCCTATGGAAAGGAGGACCGGGCTCCTGTACCTTTAACAGTTATATATATAAAAGGAATTTCAGCAGGTTCCATTTGTATGCATACAGCACCTGGAAAAATTCCCTTTTCATCCCAACAGTTATGCTGCAGGAGCCCTGCTCTCTTGACCAGATACAAAAGTGGACAGGGCTCCTGCAGCTTTAACTGTTGTGATGAAGACAGAATTTCACCAGGTGCTGCATGCCTACAAATGACACCTGCTTATATTCCCTTTTCTATGCAACTGTTAAAGATACAGGATCCCTGTCCTCCTTTCCATATGGTCAACCTAAGAAGTATGGCTGAAACAGATAGGGGAATTGGATCCCAGCCCCTCACAGGCAGGAAGTCCAAAGAAAACAAAAGCCAAATAATAGAGGCAATTATATATTTTTCCCTTCACCATATGGTGGCTGAGTGTGTGTGTGTGTGTGTGTGTGTGTGTGTGTTCCCCACCCCATCATATCCTCTCAACAGCCCCAGAGGGTAGGTCACCAAAGGAAGAGTAGATGCCTCCAGGTCACCCAATAAGCATCACAGCAGAGCTCGGATGGAATCAGGGCCTCTCTTCACTGCGCCTCCTTCTCTCTGCCACTTGAGTTCTAGCAAGCTCCATTCAAATCAAGCCTTATTCATCCTTCCCCAGCTCTTACTGGAGTTGGACTTTTGTGCCTGAGATTCGCGTCCTTCGGTGTTTTCCTCGAGTGATTGGCTGCTTCATATCCAAGGCAACATTCAATGGAAATGACAGGCCGGGAGTAGATATCCGTTCCTGTGAAGAGAAATTTAGCTTTTTCCTGGGCTATTCAATCAGAGGCAGAATGAGCTTTTTAAGCTGGAACACCCCCCCCCCCCAAGCCTATCTACACTACTGCTTTAAAACGGTTTAAAATGGTTTAAAATGGTTTAAAACGGTTTATAACAGTTTTGAGCATTGTTGGGGCTCAGGACACGCTCCACAGACAGTTTTCCAGACGTTTTCAAAGCGTTCCATCCTGCGTGTGTAGATCGGCTCATCATCCGGCTCATCATCTGCCATGATAGCTCATGACTTAGGAAATCATGTCCAGAACAGGCTCGTTAAAGATGAATGATTCAAAGAAGTCTGGAGCAGCGGCGCCTCCGCCACCACCCGGCCACAACAGGCTCAGTGTCCCCATCATGGGTGGTGCTGTGTTCCAGAAAGGGACCGTTGCTGACGGCCCATCTTGGGATTCAAATCTCTTATAGGTCCAAAAGAGGGAACGACCCGGGCCACAGACACTGCACAAAGGGACCCCCTATCTTTCTACCATGGGTGAAAGAGTAGCCAGATCTTGGAGGCAATTTTTCTCTGAAAAACACAGGCTGGAGGGAAATAGGGCAGCCCGTCTTTCCTCCACTGCTTGTCCCAGATGCATTGGGGGGGGGGAGTGTGCGTGGAGGAGTCGGAGGTCTAGTCCTGCATCTCTGCTGCAACCCATCTACTTTGGAAGGCAAGAAGGATGCTTGCATGGCTGAACTGACCAGTAGGCTAAGGGGGTGGCAGCCCCTGGCTCCCCCTTTGAGGGGGGGCACTAGCTAGCCCCGCTGTCAAATTAAGAGACAGAAACTGACTCCTTTTTTGAGTGTGTGTGTGTGTGTGTGTGTGTGAGAGAGAGAGAGAGAGAGAGTTTCTCTGTGTCTGTGTGTATCTACATGCTGTAAAAGAGGAAGCTATAGTTTGGATTTCAGCTCAGTGTGATAGAGCCCCAGACCGGGGGGGGGGGCAGAGAGAATCGTGTTTCCCTACCTTCACTATGGCCTCCTGCTGCTGTCCCACAATAGCAACGGTCTCTTTACATGGTGAGAGAAAGTGGAAGCAGCAACGACCAAACCCTCTCCTCCAAATTCTCAGACTTCTCATGCTTTCCTCCTCCTTCCACATGCAAAATCCATCACACCTAATCCTTCCCCCACTGGTTTGCCTCCGCGTTTTTTTACCTCTGAGGCAAAGGCGCGTCAAGCTTATGATCCCTTTCACCTGAAGAACTGCTCTTTCACTCTTTGCTCCTTTGCTCTTCCACTCCACTCCACCCCTCCCCTTCTCTTTCTCCCTCCAGTTAGGTCCTGGCAGATGAGCACTTCAACCAGGCCGCCTTTCTGCTGGGCAAAATTGGAAGGACCCTTTAGTCTGGCTCTTTGGGGGCATGGAGGGAGTACAATCCAGTCTCTGCAGAGATTCAGACATTGTATGAGTTTTAAAAAGGCTTTCGAGCCTGGGATGCAAGGTTTGGGTTTTATACTGAGGCTTGAAGCCAGCTGCTGGGAGAGATTACTTTTCCCTGCCAAGACCTGATGCAATCCATTCAAGCCCCCAGTTCCTTGAAAACTACACAGAGGCTTAAGGGCGCATTCATTGTGCTTAGGGGAAATAATCCAGACTTTTAGCGTTCCAGGAAAGGCTGGGGAAGAGGCGGGCTATCAGCAGGACAGGCACAGTGTCATGTGAGTACCGTGCTGCCAATCCGCACACCAGGCATGGCGAGAGTGCGCTCAATCGCTGGTGGGATGGCGCTGATAAGGATGTCTCTTTTGTGAATGGGCTTCCCTTCAGAACATTGTACTGAAAATACACTATTAAGGCCAACTAGGCCAACTTTCCCCAGCTGGGCAGAAGCCTCTCCCCAGGTGAGTCAAGGAGAACCCAAGCATGGCGCAGACTTGGGCCTGAGACGCCAGGGAAGCAGTCTGCGTCGTCACTCACCGCAGGGTCACCCTCACTCCCCTGCTCTTGCTACACACGCCCCACTTCCTCAGAGAGAGATGCCCCCTGGGCAGCATTGCTGGGTTCGGAGCCCAGCGCTGTGCAGCATTACGTGGAAGTAAATCCTGCTGTGTTTGATGGGTCTTGCTCTCATTACTGGGAAAGTGTATTTTGGTTCTGTTGGATGAGAGAGTGCTGAAGATTTAGGGAAGGGGTGACAGAACCTCTGTCAGCCTGAGAGCTAAATTCAAGTTCTGGGAGGTTTTTTTGGGGGGGAGGGGGGCATTCCAATGGTGGGTGGGGCCAAAGGCAAAAGGGGCAGTGCCCCAAATACCAAAAACATCAGCACCTTTTTAGCTTAGAGCTCTTACTGCAGGTAACTCAGCCTCAGCAGAGGAATTTCACTCTTTTAGAATGGCGAGGGGGGAAACTGCACCACAGCCTAGAAACTACCGAATGATTGGCAGTTGGGGGAAAGGGGTGGGACCAGGGGAAAGGAGGCGTGGCTTTCTGGGGAAGCTCAGAGGGCTGGATTGAGTGTATGGACCTGTGTTTCAACACACCTGACTCAAGGTATCGTCTTTATTATTTGCTTTATTCAAAACTATGCAAGCAAAGAGGAAGTCCTTCAAGGAAAAAGATCATCCAGAGAGCTAACTGAACATTTCCACATGGCACATGCATTGCGCCCCTAGTCAGGGCCGGCCCTATTATCAGGCAGAGGGAAGCAGCTTCTGCAAGCAGCAGTTCCTGGGGTGCAGAGCAGCTACAGTCCCTCCCTTGGCCATTCCTCCTGAGCCCCTCCGGTTGTTCTCATCTTCTTAAGCTGGCTGGTTATTAATACTCAAAAGAAAATGATGATGGATAATTTATAACCTTCCCTGAATTTCTGTTTGCTCAGGAAACTTGGGCCAGTTAAAGCTGCAGAAGCCCTGCTCTCTTTTATATCTGGCCACTCTAGTATAGCTCCTGCAGCTTTAACTGTTGGGATGAAGAAGGAATTTCACCAGGTGCTGCATGCATACAAATGACACCTGCTAAAATTCCCCTTTCTGTACAACTGTTAAAGATACAGGAGCCCTGTCCCCTAATGCTGGGGAACCCTGTGCTAAAACCAGGAGCCATGGCGGCTATTCTGCTCGGGCTCAAGCTGTGGGGAGACCCATCTTTTGTCTGCTTGCAGCACCGGACTCTGATCCATTTCCGAAATTATGCGGCTTCCGTGAGATAACCTTGCTTGTAACTGGCAGTGCTCACCTGCTTGAGAGGAGGAGATGCCAATGCTGGGGTTGCACATTCTGCCTGCCCAACAGTTCTCTCACTTATTACGCAGAGGTGCCTGCCGCTACAGGCCTGGGTGAGAAGCCAGGGCCTTGGAAGTTCATCTCCACAGGTTGACCCGATTTGCAGATCTGCCCTCCTCCCAGGTCTGATTCCCCAAGTCAGCACTAACTGAGGAGGTGGTTCTGGCAGCTTTTTTTGTGGTATGTGTGTGGGGGAGGTTGGACATACCGAAGGGGCTGCTGTAGCCATCTGGCAACTGGTTTGCTCTGTCGGCATTTGGCAGCGTCATGTTGTTCCAGCACAAAGAGTTCCACAGCCGCCTTGCAGAGAGTTTGGGCTCCGTGCAAAAAGCTTCTTAGCCTCCGCTTTGTAAGCTTCAGACCGGGGCCAAATCCAGCTCTCCTGGGCTTCCCCAGAGGCCACGCCTGCTTCTCTTGGGTCCACCTCTTGTCCCTGGCGTTTGAGTTCCTGGCTTTTCTGCAGTGTTCCATCCCAACACCTAACACCCCTCCCAAGCCTCAGTTACTAGTAGTAAGAGCTTTAAGCAAAAATAGGATGGCCTATTTTGTATTTTGGCCACTCCCTTTTGCCTTTGGCTCCACCCGCCACTGGAATGCAGGCCGCAAGAGCTTCTCCCTCAGTATGAAAGAGGTTCAGCGCCACTGCTTTAGAGCATGTCAAGCGCATGACATGCAGCTTGGGTGGGAGCCCTTGCGGCGCATGCTTCAGGGGTGAAATCTGGCATTTGCCAGGCATTGCTGGCCTCTCCTGTAAGCTGGCCTGATGGGAACCTTGGTCCCCTCTGGAAGGATTTGGTTTGGCACCTGGTTGTCCGATTATGTGCATCTTTTCGCAAGCACACATGGGCATAATGCACTTTAATGGTCGTGGTAAATTAAAACTCGCTATTTAACACACATTTGATAATGCGCATAATTGGAGGGAAAACGCGCCTCAATCCCCAATTTGCGCTCCGCTCTTGTAGAGGTCAAAATTTTAATGCGTCTTGAAAGAGCTTTAAATGCCTCTTGAGGCACCCCTTGAAACCCAGTTTAGACTTGAACATCCAGCAATGGACAATGAGGGGCAGGTTTCATTGCAGGTGCAGCGGGTCTCGAGACAGCTTGGAAAATACCTCCTTTGGCTTCTCCTTCATTCCTAGGGCAGCTTTCCCCAATATGGTGCCCTCCTGATGTGTTGGACTACAAATCCCATCATCCCTGGCCTGCAGCCTAGGGAGTACACCTCACTGGATTAGTTATGAGTGAACAGGCAAGGAATTGTGCTGTTTGACATCAAAGTGTCCTGTGTGTCACCTTTGTTGTTTTTGCTACAACAGTCGCACCTCCATACAAAATGTACAAATAAGCAATATTGTTCTCTGCACTTAGAAAACTAGCATGTCTAGGGCAGGATCTACACTGCTGTTTTAAAGCGCTTTATAACAGTAGTGACAACTGTTGGGGCCCAGGACACACTCCAAAACAGTTGTCACTACTGTTATAAAGCGCTATAAAGCGCTTTGAAGCAGCGGTGTAGATCCACCCCAGGAGAAGGGTTCTAGCTTAGCTCCCATCCTGACATGTTACTTTTCTATATGCAAGTAACAGGTCCCTCCCCTTTCTCTCAATAAGAAAGCCTTCTACTCGGCAACCACCAATGTAAAATCTGAAGTAGTATAGTGCAGATCTGGGCTTAAATTCTAAACTAAATTAACTGAAGGAATTGCACTGAAAGAAAATTTCCTGTCCTCTGCTCCCCCCACCCACCCACCAGCAGCTCACCCATCCCCCATGCCTCATCACCTCTCCCTCAAGTCCAACAGATTCTGTAAATGAAAAATGCTGGTGGGAAATCTTGAACTCGGAGAAGCCGCTTGAAGATCCCGCACCCCAATACATTTCTGCTCTAGGACTCCTGGGTTCAATTACTTTGTTGTACAACCCGTGACACACTGGAGGCATTGAGCAAATTCCTTCTCCAGTTGGATTGAAGAGACACAGTGAATCAGACCTCCATCACACCTAATTTCCTCCCTACCCGGTTTGCCTCTGTGTGTTTTTTTACCACTGAGGCAGAAACGTGTCAAGCTTATAATCTCTTTCACCTGGGGTCTCAGGTCTTTCGCTCCTTCGCTGGTTTCCTCTTCCACTCCACTCCACCCCTGGTTGAGCACTTCAACCAGCCCTCCTTTCTGCCAGGCAAAAATGGAATGACCCTTTAGTCTGGCTCTTTGGGGGCATCGAGGGAGTACAATCCCATCTTTGCAAGATTCAGGCATTGTATGATTTAAAAAAAGTAATGCTTTGGAGCCTAGGATGCAAGGTTTGGGTGTTATATTGAGGCTTGGAGCCGACTGCTGGGAGAGATCGCTTTCCCCTGCCAGGACTTGATGCAATCCATTCAAGCCCCCAGTTCCTTTAAAACTACACCAGAGGCTTAGGGTGCATTCAATGCTCTTAGGGAAAACAATCCAGACTAGGAAAGGCTGGGGAAGAGGCGGGGTGTCAGCAGGACAGGCACGGCGTCATGGGAGGACCGTGCTGCCAATCCGCACACCAGGCATGGCGAGAGTGCACTCAATCGCTGGTATGATGACGCTCTCAGTCTCTTGAGCCAACCCAGGTAATGGATCCTTGGTATGATCCAGAAACCTGTTGCTATGCACAGAGGCTCTGAGAGTGGAGGCTGGTGGCTGCAATGCCAGTGGGGTGGTGAATCTGCACCAGTTTCAGTTAGAACCAGTCCGAACTCTAAAGGAACAAAGTCCCTTGGAGAGCTCCTTTAGAGTTCTGACTGGTTCTGATTGAAACCTGGAGAGGATTCACCGCCCCACTGGCTCTGATGATGCAAACACAGCCCCCCACCCAACCCCTCAGACCTGGGAACTCTGCGCATGCTGCAATGCATCCAATTGGATCCAAAGGTTTGCCCACAAAAGCAATGCTGAACTTCTTTTCCAATTCCCAATCATTTTTGTTCACAAAATAGGCTAAAATGTCTTTATTGTATGGGCGTCTCTCTCCGTCTCTCCCTTCCTCCACACCAAGCACTCTACCGATGTTCCCTACTGATGTAGGTCTGAGGCCACACCCCTTGTAGGTCTTGAGGCTGGGCAGCTCTCTTGCTTCATGACCTCTCCGTAGGAGGGAGGTGGTCCACTTCCCACCATAACATTGAAGCTGGAATCAGAAGAGCCCCAATCAGGGTTCTGGAGGTGGGGATGAATTTTGGGCAGTGTCCACAGGGCAGCATCACTCTCTGGGAAGACAAGGAAGATGTTTCCATGGTGACTTTAGAAAGCAACCTCTCAAACCCTGGCAACTCCCTTATTATGACAGGTGAGACTCTTTGTCCATCCCCCCCCCCCCCCCCGTATTGTCTACTGACTGACAGAGTCCCTCCGGGGTCTCAGGTCTTTCTCAACGCCTCCTACCTGAAATCTTTTTAATTGGAGATGTTGAGGATAGAAACTGGGAGCTTCTCCATGCTAAGCCCTGAGTTACAGTCCCTCCCAACAGGTTAAGCTGAAGGTGGCAGGATACAGGCAGTGTAGACATATGTTTTGGATTGGTATCTTAAAGAGAATGAAACCATCCAAATTTGGATCAAGCTTGATAAACTCAGCTATCTCATCTTTGACATTCCTTGTGAAGGCAGTTCCCTGAACAATAATGATGGGGGAGGTTCAGGACAGATACTTCTTCACACAGCACATAGTTAAACTCTGGAATTCACTGCCACAAGATGTGGTGATGGCCACAATTTGGGTGGCTTTAAAAGAGGGCCTGATAAATTCCTGGAGGAGAAGGCTATCAGTGGCTGGTAGTCCTGATGGTTATGTCCTACCTCCAGTATCAGAAGCAGAGAGCCTGTGTGCACCAGATGCTGGGGAACATGGGCGGGAGGGTGCTGTTGCACCTGTGTCATGCTTGTGGGGTGGTGGTCAACAGCTGGTTGGCCACTGTGTGAACAGAGCGCTGGACTAGATGAGCCCTTGGTCTGATCCAGCATCAGGGCTCTTCTGATATTTAGCATTTATACAAAAGTTTCCAGATGTTGTAACTTTTCCACATATGGGAGTTTCTCCATGGTGTACAGATGCAGTAAGCCTATGTACACTAGTTGCTGGGGAACATGGGTGGGAGAGTGCTGTTAACATTTATGGCCCGCTTGTGGGTCTCCCGTCAACTGCTGGTTGGCCATTGTATGGACAGAATGCTGGAGTATATGGACCTTTGGTCAGATCCAGCATCAGGGCTCTTCTGGTGTTCTTATGGACTCCAGCCCTGGATCATTTTTTCCAACTCTATAATATAATTTTTATGGGTGGTGACCAGAGCTATAGGAACCAGGATCTTTCCCAAAGGAGGCAATTCTTCATCCACCCACTGGAGTACAGGAGGTGTCACTACGAACTTGAGTGGGGTGGTTCATAGAGTGCCCATCTTAGACTAGGGAGCCCTGCGTTCAAATCCATGTTCCGGTGTTATCAAATGACATGCATGTATGAATTAGTATTTAGCATTGCTGATTGGTGCATCATGCCTGATGTTTCTCTTCATACAGCCAAACAGTTCCAGAGCGCTTTGTCCCAGAAACGTTTCCTTTTTGGGGAACATCATAGCCCTGTCTCCTTTGTGTGCGGAGTAAGTATTCATTACTTCAGTTAGGATTTTTCATCAAGTCTTCTGATTGAGCCAAGATGAAACGCAGCTGCTCTCCCTGCACCTAGATTGGAAACTCACCATATACGGAAACAGCATCGCTGAGAGCGAAAACGGTGAGCGTGCGTGGCGTGGAAGGAAAGAGCCTCCGCCTTTTGAGCCAGCACTGGAGACAGCAGGCAACTGCGCATGAGAGGGTTGCGACAAGGAAGACTGACACACAGAACCTGAAGAAGAGAAACATCCATAAAACTGGGCACCACCCACCAAAGGTGGACTCTCCAAGAGAGGACCTGGTGGTCATGAAGAGGAGGGCACGTTTGTGGACTGGTAGGAAACGTGGCTGGTTTTGGTGAAGCTGGCATAAGAGGACTCACTCCAGCAAAGGTTACTTTACAGCTTGGCATGATATGGGGAATTCAAAAGCAGCAGTTGCATCATGCTATTGATTAGGTCCAATTAAAATAGAGAGGGTGGGAGGTTGGACCTTTTTCAGCCCGAGGACTGAATTCATTTTGGAGAACGTTTTGGGGGCCACAGCATTGGTGGGCAGGGCCCAAATGCCCCCCACAAATACCAGCATATCTTCGTTTAAAGCTCTTACTGCTGGTAACTTTGCCCCCCCCCCCCGCCCCGTCATCCTCCCAGGTACCAAAGGCCACCAACATCTTGCATATGTGTTTGGAGCACATCAGTGATGATCAGGCCCATCAAGAAGTCTTGCGGTTTCTCCGCCTGCTGGGAAACAGCCACACGCAAGAGGTGGTGAAGACGCTTCTTGACTGCTCCCTTCCATGTGATTGGTAAGAGGGAAAAGGCACAGGGGCTTCCCATGCTGGGGTGTCTCTGACAGGGAGGGCAGATCCTCCTTCAAACCTGTCAGCATCTGATACCTCCTCCACCTTTGCTATCATTACGACTTGCCCCAAGATGGAGAATCTCATTTTTCCAAGATGGGGTATTCAAGCAAGCAAGTGGTAGCAATGATGAGAGGGAGGAGGAGGAGGAGCAAGACAGTGCTGGTGAGAAGAAGGTAAGACTCCCTGAGGATGGTGGCCAATGAAGGGTGTCTTGCCCAAGGGCCCTGAATAGCCTGCAAATGGCACTGGCGGCCATTTGGGGATGTCCAGAGGGCCAGATTGCGGCCCCAGGAGGTATGGATTTGATCCCTGGTCCTGAGGTTCTGCACCCCTGAATTTAAACATCACAAAGTAGTGGATGCCATTTTAATAGGTCCTAATAATGACTTGGATTCTCGTCCATGAAAGCTTCTGCCATAATAAATGTGGTAGTCTTTGCAGTGACACAAGACCCGTTCTTGTTTTTACTGCAACCAGCTAACAGAATGACCCGGGATGAATGTCTAGGAAACCAAAAAATGCAGAGGGAAGCTGATGGAAAAGCCTTCATATCTTCTGTTTGGAGAGTAGGAGAAGTTCTGTAGACTGAATCCAGTTAATCTCCTGCCAGGTGCAAAACAGATTTCAGGTGGCACCCAGGGCTATTTGGATGGAAGAGCTGCCATTGAAAATAGAAATGCTAGCTAAAGCTAGTCAAAAAAGATCCCACCTACTTTGGTAAGGCAGACCAGAAAACGACCATCGACTTCAGTACGTGTCTAACTAGCAAGGAAAGGAATCTATTTATATAACCTTTCATTAATGCCTCCTCCAAAGAAGATTTGGTACTCACCAGATAGACCAGGCACTGAAGCTCTGCTCTTCATAACCAATGCAGCTGAAAATTAAAATCATAGCAGTAGTGCACCAAAAGGAGATAGTTGTGTTTTCTCAGTAGGTGTGCAAGCCCATTTGATTTTGCAGTAGAATTTGCCCAAACCCACGTCTTTCAGAAATGTGTCACTGTACTTACGATATGATTCTGAAGGCTTAATATCCATCACTTGGCAGAAAAGTTGAACCTGGACTAAAACTGGCCCCCAACTCAGTAACACCCCACCCTCAGTTGTTCCACTTACATAAAATCCAGAACCTTAAACAACCTGATCCCAAGAAAAAAAGTCATAAGGTGGAGAATTGGCTCACCTCTCCGCAGGTTCACATTCGACTCTTGAACTTGCTGGCTGAAATATACATAGAACATGAAGAATCAAGATGATGAGGAGAAGGAGGAGCCTCTCTCCCAGTTCCACCGGGGGGGGGGACCTCTGGGGGAGGGGGGCAGATTCTGCTCTCCAGTGTGACAGGAGCGAACAGGGCTCCTCATTTCACACCATTAGGCCACAAGGAAGATCCAGCAGAAAGAACCACTCAGTTGTGTGGAGGAGATGTTCACACGGATTTGGCTTTTGCGTAGGAAGAGGTTTGCATTGCCTCCACCTCTCCCGTTCGCCTGAAGATCCTGGCACATGGGGAGAAGTTGCAGACCAATTTTGCCTGAAGGTAAATATGAGGTGCATTTTGGAGAACCCTCTTCCCTGCAACGCATAGACAGGGCGAGCATTGAAGGAAGCTAGATGAAGTTTGGAAAGAGGAACCATATGCCTTGGCTTCCCCCTGAAACTTCAGCCAAAAAACAGAGAGAAGCAAGTATCTAAAGTATCTTAGCATTCTGAGAACCTGCTTCTCTCCTTTTTTGGCCCTGAGTTGGATGCTCTCCTCCTTCCCCCCCACCTCTGAAACTTCACCAGAAACCCCCTGCTGACTCTGGCCAGATCTGCACCAAGCAGGATATAGCAGTATGAAAGCAGTATATAAAAGGCAGGAGCCACGCCAAGCAGGATATAGCAGGATATGGTTTGTGTCAATGGGCCCCAACAGTTGTCAGTGCACTTCAATACCGCCACAGAGCAGTAATGCGGCTCCTGCCTTTTATATATCACTTTCATACTGCTGTATCCTGCTTGGTGTAGATCTGGCCTCTATCTTCTTCTGCTCCACCCATTGATGACACATGTGGTGGTTGCATGCCAGAGTGTTTCTGTATGTAGAATCAAACATGTCCTTGTGTTCATTCTATGTGTAGCTCTATTATTAGTATTAGTATCAGTATTATATGTACTACTTTTTCATCCTGCTTTACAGAAAATTGTTGCCACCCAAAACAGCTAGTTAACTTATGGAATTCACTGTCAGAAGATTTGGTGATCACTTCTGGCTTAGATGTCTGAATATTAGACATATCCATCAACTGTCACCTAGTTGGCCAGAAGAGAAGAGAAGCAGGGCTATTCAACCACCTCTGCTGAGACACCAGCTGCCTTTGGCTCACTATCAACTAGAGCTTTGTTCCTGGCAGTTAGAGCTTTCAGCTACAATAGGCTGGTATTTGGGCTCCTCCCTTTTTGTCTTCAGCTCTACCCACCACTAGAATGCAGACCCCAAGAGCTCCTCTGAAACAGAATGAGGCCTTTGGGTTGAAAGAGGTTCATGCATCCTGCTTTAGGGGAACTGCAACCCCATATACAATACAGGTTGAATGCCATTTCCCTGGTCAGGGGAAGGCAAGCCACTGACACCTCTTACCTATGAGAGCTAAATGAGACCTGCAGGCACAGAGCGTCATCACATGGGGGGAAATTGTTTTTTCTTACTGTCACTTCTCTGCCTGGGCATTTGTCCCTCATTACTTCCTCTTTTGAAAGAGGAAGTAAACAACGTGCTTGGGGCCCATTGAGTGGGCCGTTTGGATCGCGCTGCTTATCCTGCACACAGTAGGGGATAGCGGCAACTTCCATCTTTAAAAATAAGTTGGACTTACTGGGGTGGTTTTTTGTAGCATGAAGAAGGCTAGAAGGGGCGAGGCGCGTGGGAGGAAAGTGATGTCATGAGAGGGACCCGTGAAAATTCGTGAGTGCACAGCAATGAGCATGCAATACAACACTCGTCTGATGGAGCTCACAGAAGCAAGGTGTTGGGGAGAAAGAACAGCCCATGGGAAGGCTATTAGCATGTCTTGCTTGCAAGCATCCAAGTGGGTGCAGGGTTGCTGCGCTCTTAAATAGTCTTGTAGATCACCATGCTCTTTAGATCATCTCTTGAAGATCGTCTGTGGCAGCCCTTTCAAAAGAGGAAGTTTGCTCTCAAATACCAGTTCCTGGGGAACATGAAGGGGAGGGTGCTATTGCACCCATGTCCTGCTTGTGGGCTTCCCAAAGGCATCTGGTTGGCCACTGTGCAAGCAGGATGCTGGACTAGATGGGCCTTTGGTGTAGTCCAAAGATCTGCTGATGTTTGTAGGTTCTTCCTAGGCTCTTACGGCAGGCAGCTGAGAGCCATGGAGCAAGGGCTGAGCTTTGCAAAGAGTGCAGGCCTTAGGACCCGAATTCAAACACAGAACAGCCACCACACTTGTCCCATCTAGACTGTGGAATATGTGTGTGTGTGTGTGCGTGCGTGCGCATTTGTACTCAACAGCCATCCACACTGCCTTCATAAGATGTACAAAACAGATTCCTCCATAAAACAACAAAAACAACGTAGAATCCCCACAGAACGCAATAGGCAAAGTCTCCCTTGGGAGAAACAACGTTCCCCTTCTCCAAAAATGTATTTCCTTATTTGGAACCTAAAAAGGAAATTGACCATTTTCTCTTTTCAGTTTTTCATCGGTATAAATGATGTGGAAACGTATAAATAACACATACGGAACCGAGCTAATGTAGCAGCCAGAAAAGATGTACAAGGGGGATTTTTCACAGATCTGTTTCTCGCCATTAAAGCTTTATACACCATTAGCAGGCTTGTCTTCCCCAAGGTGAGATCAATTTTACAGTGCATATTCATTATTTCTTACCACCAGCCGTTGTGTTACTTTTGTGAGGGACAAAGTTAATGATGGTTGGGTTGGGTTCCTCAATAGGGCAGTGGAACACTGGCAAAAATATGTTATGTAGAACAAGGTAAGGGTAGGGGATTGTGGCTGAGAAACAGGCGAGTTTTGGGTGGGGGTGGGGGGCTGTGATCTGAAGCACATTTATAGTAGCTTCCATTTTCTCACACACACAAAAAACCACCACATTTTATTTTCCTGACTGAAATTTGCCCATTTATGGATGCAAGGGATTGAATGCCCATAAAAAACAACATTACCAAAGAGTATTCTTCCTCTCCTTTGGCTTTGTGTACAGGATCAGGCCTTTTTAACTTCAATTGCACACTCACTGTGGGCAAGATCCAAAATCCAAGGTGGGCTGAGGCTTATGTTTCTCTTAGAGCCACTCCCCCAACACTTGGTAAACTGTTTTTAACATCAGGACAACTTTTTTTTAAAAAAAATTCATTGTACAACATAAAGATGGACAATTCAGTCTATCTCCAGTCTGTGTCCGTTTCACATTCATTCATTCATAAGTCTGTTCTATTCTGTTTTTGCAGTAATTTATGAATTGTTTTTATGTATGAAATGCAGGAAAATTCACATTATTTTTGCACTTAATTTTTTCTCAAAATTCACAATTTCATATGCATTCTACCATAAACTATGGATTCTTATAGTCAAATATCTATTTTTGTATCCGCTGTAATCAGTTTTAATTGGTCCTGTAAGTTTTCTTGAGTGCCATTTTTTTGTAGAAAGGCACAGTACAAATTAATCAATTAATTAATTAAATCTAAAATGTATGTTCTTATACGCATTTTGGTACATTCATTGAGCTGAGACCTGCATCACAAAAATGTGAAAACCAAAACATAACTTGTTCTTATGCTCTATCTTTGTCTGGGAAGTACGGATCAAGTCAGTTCGCTTAAAAACACAGACCTCACAAAACTCTTGAGCCACACCCTAGTGCGACATGATTTTGTGTGCTAGGGGGCAAAACAATTCCAACCCCCCCCCCACTTGCGCTGTTGCAATCCAGCCTAAACACTGAAAATCCACTCAGAACTAAGGCTCAGACCATACAGCATGGGGAGATATGTGAGCATTGGAAAACAGCATCTCCTTTGGAGTTGAAAAGCCACGGGTCATGTTCTCCAATCCTCCTCAACTCTGCCTCATTGCCTGTCATTTGCAACCAGATCTCTTTGATCATCAACATTGCTGCCCAAATTAAGAGACACCAGCAAAGCAAGCAACACATGTCAGACGTATGTGAGCGCAACATTACCTGGGAAAATCCCAAGCAGAGACCTCCGATTTGCAAGATAAGCGACGAGAACAGGCCTGCTTGAAGATCCCACATTTTAAGCAAGAAGAAGCTTCTCCAGCTTCAGCCTGAGATTTTCCTGCTGTTGCTCGGCAAGGTGTTCCAACTCCTGGGAAAAAAAAATAACTTGTGTCTTGGGATGTGGAGGAAGGACATCAGGCAATGGATCCATGTGACTTGGGAGTTACAGTTGGCCTCACTTGCTTTCATGCAAAAGGCAATCTGGAGCGAAACTGGTGGAATCTTGTGAAGGTCAGCATCTTGCAAATTGGAAACGTCCTGTCATTACACCTGTGAATCCCCGAATCCAAAGGTGTGCATGCATGGGGAAATTCCAATCAAGTAAATATGAGTTCAAATGATTATAATTGCAGCTACAGATTTGTTTTTGGCATGTTCCCCCCACCCCAATTTGTCTGGTTCTGTACTTCTCCTTCCAACGACCGTCTCCTCCCTTTCCCCAACTTTGTTCTACATTTATTATTACTAGAGTTTTGCCTGGAGTACAAGCAGCCAAGTTGCAAAACCACCATTAACTCTGTTTCTTGCCCATTTGACACAAATGGTGTCACATTCCATTCATTCCAGGTTAAACATTAAACTGCAATTGCATCCTATGGCCAATGATTGACCGAGAGGAAAGATGGCACCTTGGAAATATTGTTTGCTCGGTCATGGTGGAGGCCATGAGTGTGTGCTCTCTCTTGGCCTGAATCCCACCCTCTCAAAAACTGAATGGTTTCTAGCTTCATACCATCTTGGTCAAGTGTATCTCCATCACTCACTGGCTGCAACATCAGAGGGCAACTTAGTCATGTGAAGCAGCCATCAGAGGTCAACGCTTGTTATGCATGACAAAGGAAGACGGTCCTGACTTTGAGCTTCTTCGGATGGGAGTGGGGGGGGAATCATGTTTCCCTCCTGTCGCTTTGCCTCCTGCTTTTGTCCCACAACAGGGACGAGCAGTTCCTCTTTCTTCAGATGGAGGAGGAGGTAGTAGCAAGAGGAAGTAAATAAAGACCATGCCGCCCATTCTCTGGGTGTCCCCCCTTGCTGCTTTTCTTGCCCACAGCAGGAAATGGTGGCATGTTTCACCAAAAGGGAAAAAAATCGAATTTTGCTGGGTCTTTTTTTTTGAGACAGGAAAATGATCAGAAGGAGCAGGAGACGTGCAGGAGACGGACGGCATAGTGAATAGGAAGTGCAAAATCCGTGAGCGCCCAGTAACAAGCATGCTATAAAACGCTCGTCTGATGATGCTCTTTGTCATCAGACAGGAGTGGGGGGGCGAGTTCCCTACCATTGCTTCTCCGCCCCCGCTCCTGTCCCACATCACTTCCTCTTTCTTCTCGGAGAAGAAAGAGGAAGTAAACAAAGACCACGTGGCCCATTCAAGGGCCATTTTTATTGCACTGCTTTGCCTGCACACGGCAGGAAACAGCGGCACGTTCTGTTCCCCCACAAAAAGTCGGATTAAAAGGGGTCCATTTTGTGGCAGGAAAAAGGCAAGAAGGAGCAGGAGGTGCGCTGGAGGCAGACAGCGTTACCTAAAGGATGCAAGAAAAACTGTGAGTGGGCAGTGGCGTGCGTGCAAGAAAACTCTCATCCGATGAACCCTTCTGTCTGGAGCTACGAGAACCTGTGTGTGGCTGTTCCCTGTGGTGAACCACTGAACTGCAGGTGGTCACCTTTTGAGAGAAGTGCCGTCGTGCCCTGGACTGATTTGGCTCACCTCCCTAGGATGGCTGCTTCTGCTAATAATAATTCCAGGTGTGAATTTTCATACCCATAAGTCACTGCTCTGCAAACCAGATTTTAGGGAGTGCTTGTTGTTATTCCTATCTCCTGGGCATACCCCTTTGGAAGATGGCTGTCCTTACTCAGCGTTGAGGGAAAGGTACTCTGCATACATTCAGAGGCACTTTCCTTTTGAGCTGACCTGAAAGTGTTGACACTGAATTCAATCTACCACATGAGTGCGCAAGCGGGGGGCCCATTGGCAAGGGCCCACTGGAGTCTGGCCCTGGATGCACCAAGTTGTCGTGATTCCGTGCCCTCCCGCTGGAGTGCGAGACAATACAAAGGTCTACCCAGTAATCCTCAAAGCTTTATTCAGTACATAAACTTCTCCTTGCACTTTGAGAGAGTTTACACCTAGTAACCTTCCTCTAGGCTAACACTTGGCTAAACTAAGCGAGACAATTGTTCTTTCAACAAAGGCGGCGGTCTTTCCCCTGAGTCTCTTTCACTTCAAGGAGGATTTCTTTGAAGAAGCCTTTGGCGAGACACTAGCTGAGCTAACCGCCTCTCGCCTACCTTTAGCTCCGCCCGTTTAAACCTACGGCGTACTCTGGGATCGATCAGCTCTGAAGTCCCCTCCCCCTCAGAGTTGAGTTCCCACAGACTGTGTTGTTCGTGTCCTCATTGATAAGGTCTTGTGAAGATTCATCCCTGGCGGGTGAAGAGCCTGGGAGACTCACCTCCCCCATTTCCTGGGTAAGGTGGGACGTTTCTAGCCCTGTTTCTTCAGCTTCAGAATCTGATTCTGGTTGATAGCCTGAAACTCCTTCCCCCACACCAAGGGGGACAGGCCTGGTCATGACATGTATACAGCATTCAGAAATAAAAATGGAACACAGGGTTCCCAATTAATCAGTTCCACTTCAGAAGGAAGATGTCCAGTGATGGGACGGAGGGAGGTAACAAGGTCAAGAACAGCAGCACCTTCAAAAGATGGGGTGGGGTGGGGTTTTCTATTTATCTGGGGACCAGGCAATGAACTGGGCTTGCAGGTACTGTGCGTGCCTTACAAGTTACATCTTTGCTCTGCATTCATCACACAGAGCTCCATATTGCAGCCTCGGCTTTTCTTTATAAATTAATAACAGCACAAACTTGAGCATGTGGAGGAGACCAGTGGGAAGATCTCATTACTGCAACCACTTCTGCCTTTGGAAAAAGGCTGTCCATCATGAACTAATTTCAGATTGCTTCTCTTTTTTTGCAATCATTTCGCCCCAAGCAGCCTACCGGTCCTTCCACAAGATATTGCTATCTGGAATGCCAGTACAGAGCTCTCCAAATTACTTCAATTAAAGGTATCCCATGTATCATCAGTACAATGTGTTCACAGCAGGCAAATGTCCAGGATATAGGAAAACAGATCTGGACCCAGCACACAGGATGCTATTTTGCAGGTAGAAATGAACAGGAATGGATGATTTCAGGAGGCTTGCAAGTTATAGAACTAGGTTTGTATTGATGATTCTGGTAGACAAAAGGGGCCATGCCATCAAGTTGTGGAAAACAGAAGGCTAGGCCATTGATTCTTGAATGGTCTCACTTGTGTCCAACTTGCAACTCAAGACATCTGCGTTCTCACCTCCTCCCCCACAAAAAAAAAAATGATGAAAAGTAATTAGGACAGGATCACAGTTCCTTCTCACATGCAGCATTTTTAGAACACTGTCCAATAAGCCCGGAGGTTTTCCTTGAATTACCCCCAAAAGAGGTCAAAGGAAGAGAGTAATTGGCATACAATGTGCACCTGCTAATGTATACGTATAGGTGCAAATTTAGAAATGATTATTTTAACTTAAATAGAAATCTAGCACCACTCAACATAGTGTGGAGGTCTATAGAGTGGCCTGCTACCCAGTTGCTGCTTGCTACCTGTGGACAGCCAACCGTTCTTATGTTTCATTTTCTTTAAGTCAGAATGGGACTGGAAAGCCCTTCAAATAGAGGACAGTCCTTGGTAAAAGAGGACACATGGCCACCCTGCTTTCCTGTAAAAGCACCGCTGAAATTAAAGGGAAATGACATGACCATAAGCAGCTTCCATCCATTTCATGGGGGCTTGCACAAGAACACTTTTTTTTAAAACAAAGCAAAATCATGAATGTTTCCTATGCTCACCCTAAGATGCTCTGAACTCATGACACTGACTTTGTTGGTATCTTTACACTCTGGGAAGCTGACCCCATTATATATTTAGTTGAGGGCACAATCCTATGCATGTTTAGACAGGAAGAAGTCTTGGCTGAAAACATCCTATGCATGTTTAGACAGAAAAAATCCTAAACATGCGCAGGTTGCACCCTTACTGAATTTCTCTAATTATCTTTATATATTTCCTACTTTGCTTGCTTGCTTGCTTGAGTGGAATTTAAAACAAACCTTTCAAAACATTTGGTGCATCCCAAATGGCCAACTCTTGAAGATGATCTCCTTCAAGGAGAGGGTAAAAGAAAACAAGAGTAAAAAACCTGTGATTTTGAATGAACATCTGAAAAGTAGGCAAGTTCTGAAGAAGATGTGAGCCATCTACTTTGATATTATATTGTTGGTTTCCCATTGTTTATCATTTGCTGAATTGCAAGCTGGCATCTACACCAGGGGTAAGCAATGGGGTGCCTGTGGATGCCGTTATTGGTGTCTGTGGAGGTGGATGCATGCCTTGCTTGACAGTCGAACAACTCAACATTGCAGGTCCTGCTTCTCTATCAGGGCAGGGCTCCTGCTGTTTCCTTGCGGGTTTCCTAGAGGATCTGATCAGCCACTGTAGGAAGCGGGATGCTAACTAGATGGCTCCATCCTGATCTGCTCCAGCACATATATTCTTATGCCCCCCTGAACTAGATCTAAGGAAGCAGAGAGAACCTCAGGGCTGAGCATCTTGCATTGACTGGAAGGTACAGCCATTTATTATTATTATTATTATTATTATTATTATTTGTCGCAACAGGATTGGGCCTGACTGATCGGTACTCAAGCGCCTCTTCATTTGCCATTCCTTCACAAGTGCTAATTACTTATTTACCTAAAACCTTCAAGCCCTCTAATGAGTTGAGCTCATTTAGAAGCAGCGCACCAAGTGTCCCCGAGATCTTTTACGTGGGTTGCACATTCGAATCACGCTTTATAGGGCAGGTGCTAAAATGTTGAGAAAGGAAAGGATGGAGTGTGGAGGCGCTTCTCCAGTTGCTTCTGATAATTAGAGCTCCTGGGTGGGGACTCCAGGCCGCTGGGCCCCCTCCCCATGTGGCTCCTTGTGCAAACGGCGGTGGTGAGGTTAATTGCAACGCTGACACAAAGAAACATTCAAAATGGGGGGGGGGGGAACCTAAATCCAGATAATTAGCAGAAATAGTTCTTGAGAGAGAGCTTCTCTCTCTCTCTCTCTCTCTCTCTCTCTCTCTCTCAACTTCTAATGACCTGAATCAGAGTTGTTTACACAGCAGTTGATGATAAGGCATTATTTTATTTATTTATTTATTCATTCATTAAAAGAAAATCTCCACCCCATCCAGTTTTTTCCACTGGGCAATTTCCAAGGGGGAAATTTTGCAGCTGGGGAAGGAAAGGTGAACTCTCCCCTCCCCACATGCTGCAACACCTTTTGTCACCCCCCCCAGGAAATATCTCCCCCTGCATGCCAGTTGAGTTGTGTGTGTGGAGGGGGGGGGGATTTCCCATCGGTTTGGGATGATCTGGATCAGAGTGCAAATTAATTGAAGAGTTTATTTTATTAGCGATGATCTGGGTGAGAAATTAACCTGCTGGTTTTCCTTTTGTGAAATTTAAATAGATCCTACTACTTATTTCTCAGTTTGCAAATACAGATATCAATGGCTAGACCGACAGTAGTTTGTGAGTGATGGTTGAGCTGAACATGCAAAAGTAGGGGAATCTTTTTTCAACCACAACGTCAGCCCCCTTGGGCACAGGGGCCAACACATGCATGGCAAGTGATGAAGGGCAGGAGCCCATTGGGATGCGCATGTAACTGTCGAACCACGGGGCTCCGGGACCCATCAGCCTGAGTGCTCAGACCTGTGAGATATTACTGCAGGTTAGCCCATTCTCTGCTAGTTTGCCCATTCTCTCCCAGCCTGGCAAATATGGTGGATTTCCATCCATATTTCGCACGACGGGCAGTTGGTCATGCCTTTTCACTCTTTTTTTTCTCAAATTTTCAGACTCAAAACAAATTACCATAGATTATGCACAAAAAGAACTTCCCACTGACCGGTATTTCATATGCAATGCTAACTTCCATCCATGAGGCCCTAGATGGGGTGTGTGTGTTGGTCCTTTTTCTGTATAACATCCCATAATACATTTTGCTATGCACTAAAGCTAGCTATCTGCTAGCGAATTACATGCAAAATGTGGGGCATATCAGACAAAAGATAGCTTAGCTCTGCCCCCAAAACTGACTTTTTGCCTCTATGGGAAAAAACACACAAAATGGTGTTACCAATCATAACCATGGATGGCCCGACCAGGACACCCACAAAAAAGATTTGTGTGGGCCTTGAATCTTCTAAGCACCTGGCCACGTGCTTGACTAGAAGCCATGGGCATAAAGGACTCCAGTATGGGCCTGTTCAGACAACACGCTAAGCTATGGCTAGGCCGCTAACCCTTTTGCAGCAAGTGGTTATTGAGCGTGTTTAAACTGTGGGTATGTAGCCACCATGGTTAGGAATGGTTCACACAACACACTAAGCCATAATGTTTAGCTCAAAATGCTTCACCATTTTGAGCTTTGGAAATGTCCAATTCCCCTTCACACCATACATATAACTTTGCAAATACTGGCAGAATGTGCTCCAAAAAAGTTATGTTGCTCCCTTGCCCATTGGCCCTAGAAATCAGATTCTGAATTTTACAGGATGTGTGGACTTTTGTTTTATTTATATATAGAGCTTTGGGGCAGATGAGAGGCACTGGGAACTCAAATTGGAAGCGTCTAATAAATAATAATAATAATAATAATAATTTATTTATATAACACTTTGTTACAAAGCACTGTACATGAAATAAAATAGGTCAGCAGTTTGCAAAAATGCAACAAATGCAATAATTCTGATAAAAGACCTTAACTGGATTTAAAAGAATAATAAAACCTTAAAATGAAACCCATAGCAACGGTGCAGTGGCCCCCACAGGGACCATCCGCATGCTCGACCTCAGGAACAACCGCTGTGTTCTGAACCCATCTGGGTGCCACTGACAAAGCAAGCTGGCCTGGCTGATTCACTGAATGCAAGAGTGGCGAGGATGCAGGTACGGGTCTCTTTATGGATTCTCTACACTTGCCTCCGGCCCGCCGTAGCCAACAGATTAATTGCATATGTCAGAGGGACCTTGGATACCGCACAGAGCAGCCAAAAGAAGCCCTGGGGAAGGGTCGGGAGGGGGAGAGAACAGACACTATAAACCTGAGCACCATTTTACAATCATGTGCACTGGTCAATGTCCGGGAAGCCTGAAGGACCCAGACAGGATAGACTGCAGAGAAACACAGGGAAGGATTCAAGCAGGGTTTAATTTGTATAATTATTATTCACAGTTGGGCAATACCTTTATTATGAGGACCAACCAAAACTCCACAAAATTCAGGCAAGGCAATTCAAGAAGCAGAAGATGGGGAGGAAACCAAGCTCAAATAACTGGCCAGGTGTTAATTGCCATGAGCACTGCAACTTAAATAGACCCAGTCTCAGAATGGAGATTCGCAATCTGCATGAAATCATCAGAAGGAGGTGTTGTAGGTATCAGATTATATATCTAGAAATGCATTTTGGGATGGAGAAACTATGGCTGATCTCCATTTCTGAAATCACAAAGACCGGCTGTAACAAAGACCGGCTGTAACTGATGTGTAACCCTGATTGTTATTCATTTTAAAATTTGCATCCTGCCAAACATGACTCCATGATAGCAAACGCATCACATTGCCAAAGACAAACAATACTGCGCAGCAGTGGAGCACCCACCCTGCATGCAGGAATGCCTGGTGTTGCTGGTTTGAACAAGGATGAGGTAGCAAGTGATGGGGGGAAAGGCCTCTCCCTGAAAATCCAGAGAGCCCCTGCCAGCCACTCGGGGCTAGCCAGACTCATGGAGTCACTTCTCAGTGGTAAATTAGGGTTAGGGTGAATACCCAGGTTAGGGTTAGGGTTGAGGAGGCTTGGCTCCCCAGGCATGAACTGGGGATACTGAAGAGCCTACCAGGGCCAGAAAGAATGAGATGCCCACCAGGAGATCTTGTATACTGACTTTTAGTAGCTGGAGTCACTTCTCAGTGGTAAATTAGGGTTAGGGTGAACACCCAGGTTAGGGTTAGGGTTGAGGAGGCATGGCTTCCCAGCCATGAACTGGGGATGCTGAAGATCCTACCAGGGCCAGAAAGAAAGAATGAGTGGGCCACCAGGAGATCTTGCATACTGACTTTTAGTACCTGGGTAGGGTGACCAACTGTCAGGATTTCCCCAGATTTATCCTGGTTTTGGTTCTATCCTGGGTGTCAGGGGGGATACTGTAATTTTCTACAATGCCCTGGAAAGATACACTTTCCCTTTAAGGGCCACATTAGCATGATGGGAGGGAATGACACACTTTCTGGAGGTGGGTCATTTCCTTCCCACTGCTCCAATCAAGGCCTTAAAGGGGAAAGTGTGTCATTCCTGGACATTAGAGAAAAGGCCCCAACTGGAGCAGTGGAGGGCAGAAATGACACTCTTTCCTCTTCTCTGCGCCAGTTGGGGCCTTTATGGTGGTGGGGTTGAATGACATCCTTTCCAGAGGCCCCAGAAAGCCACTTTCCCACCCCTGGAATGGGTGTCCTCTTTTTTCATTTCCCAAATATGGTCACCCTAGCATGCATAATTCCCCCCCCCATACAAACTAATAACATGTGCCCACTCCCACACATGATTCCACCTCCTACATCTCACAATCTCATAAGTCATGAAAGGAAACTTTCTGTTTTAATGGTAAAGGTGCATTTTCTACATTTCTAAAATTAAACCATGGCCCACACTGGTGCTTTCTGCCATGCCACAAGCACACACTCATTGTCATAAATCACCAACATTAAACTCAATAAGCAGGAGGGAAGTGTCAATAAACAGTCCGTGGTCGAAAGCCAAAGTATCCATCAGAAACCGGGTCAAACAATACTGGGTTCAAGAATGTGCCAAAGAGTAGTCAGAGTCCGGTCCAAGGTCAGGATATATCCAAGCGAGATCAAGGAGCTGGTATGCAAGCGATGAAGACAAAGCACCCAGAACAGTAGTTACTTCCAGCATCGCTTCTGAGTTCTGGCATATCTTTTATGGGGATGGTGGTGATTGGGAATTGCTGTCAGCTGCATTGGCCTCCAGCTGGCTTCTGCCTGCTTCCATGAAGGGCCACTCCCCAAACACTCCCAGGCTCAGCTGTTCCTCCTTCCTGCTTAATCCCTCAAACTGAAGCACAACACTCCTGCATGTCCCAAACACACCCCTTTTTGCTATTTTTGTAGAAGGGAACATCTACCCAGAAGAAGAAGAAGAAGCTGCCTACAAGCTGGCTATGTTGTAACTTTTTTGTAGTTCCTAGTAAAGGTATTATTTTATCAATGTTTTGATGTTTTTTAACCTTGATGAACCATCACAGCTGCCAACATCTCTCTCTCTCTCTCTCTCTCTTTCCTAGCTGAACAGTCTCTAAGGGGCCTGTGCCTGGCCCAGCAACTATCCACCCCCACCCCAGAGTTTTGCTAGCCCCCATGCAGCAGGTCTTTTGTTGGGCAGTTAAGGCTGTAGTATTCAGTTTTACTTTTGAGTCGACATCACTGTTCTTGCCCTGGTATTATTATTTTTTTACTGAACTGTTTTGTGCATACTTTTTGCTGCTGTTTTGTTTAGTTGTGTATTTTAATTTCTCCCCTCTCCCCCTCCCAACCATTCACATTCAGCTTGAGAGAGAAGAAATTGCCTTTAAAAAGAAATACAAAGGAGAATAAATTTTGGAGGAATCCTCATGGGTTGGGTCGGAGGTTCTTGGGCTTACTTTACTCATGAGGTGGCCAAGGAGGGTGTGCGATTGTCCCATCTTTCATGGTTCAATCCTCTCTGTGGCAACCCATGGCCTCCTCAGCTTTCCACACTTCAGTTAAAGCCATCAGGAGGTAATTCCTCCCATGGGACTTTTCCATTCAGGAAGCACAGGTGACCTGGGAGGCTGCAGAGCAAGGGACAGGTGTGTAACAGAGAGAGGGAAAGGACACATAGGGCCCTTCATCACCTTGCAGTGATCAGGTAAGCTAAAAAACACCGCCAAAAGGAATTCAAACTTCTGCCTCAGAGAAGTGGGAGGCTCAGCACAGTTGATGTTATTGCCACCTGCACCAGCAGTGCAATAAACCAAAAACCCTGAGGAAAAAAGAAAGAAGCTACAATCCCTGCCAATGGTGAGTCCTTCCTGTGAGAAACTGTTGGAGTATTTCTCCTCTCCTGGGAGAAATTCAGTGAAACTGGCTCTGATTTCTGTGTGGCTGTGATTCCATTCTGGTTTCAGTCAGAACTCTAAAAGAGCTCTCCAAGGTGCTGAATCCTATCCCCCAAATGGGGTCAGGACCTTGGACACTTTGTTCTGGCTGGTCCTAACTGAAACCCAGAGTGGAATCACAGCCACACCAAAATCAGAGCCAGCAGCCCCCACGGTTTCCAAGGCCAGAAATGGGCACAACGGATGGCCCTGTATTGATAGAACCTGTCCTCTCTAAAGCAGGACTCCGGCCACCCTAGCCAGTGAGCCCCGAGACTGACATTTGGCTTCCCCAAGTGACTGCACTTCATAATCCAAGGGGTGCAACCAGTGCTCTGCTCTTGTGAATTTGCAAGAGATCCTCTGGGTGCACCTCTCTGCTGATGTGCTGCTTGGCAAGCACCCCTAAATATATGAATGCCCCAAAGTGACCACTTGTGTTATTTGGCTAGCTCTGCTCACATCCCCAAACAGCACTAAAATTCATTGTCAACCTTTTTATAGTGATGAAGTTGGCAGTTCTCAATGCTCTAATCTTGGCTGCCCAAACCAGGTTGCTCCAAGGAACTGCCCTTAATGCTTGACTCAAGAAAACGCTTCTTTTTAAAGGACACATGAGTGCGCAATGGGTTGCCTTGTCTTAAGGCACATGTACACACACACTCACACACACACACACAGCATCTCTTTAATGCTGAGCACATCCCACAAACGCTCCTCAATAAAGGGCAATGAAAATTAATCACAGTTGGACATCTTCGTGGTTTGCTTCTTCTCAGAGCATCATTTATCAGTTTAGTTTTTTTCACCTATTCCTTTGGCGGCTATGGACTGCGGCAGGAACGCCGCACCGAAGGCGACTCGGACGCTGGAGCCGGGAGAGATCATTTGGAAGTGCTTGGGCATCCTGAGCCGAGGTCGCTCCTCCCGCTCCACAGCATATTAGAATCAGAGATGTGCAGATGATTCCCACTCTGCATGAGAATAAGAGGCAGAGGAAGACGTGGGCAATCAGGGACAGGAGGGAGAAACAGCAGAGGGGGCTAGCTCTTCTGGATCACAAAATGGGTGCGGCAGGGGCTCAGGGGGTGGGATTGCTGCTCTGCTGCGTTCATCTCAAGGATAATGGGGTGAAGACGGATGTGAGGGTGAAAGGCAGCGGCAGCGGGGGCTCCGCTCATTGTGTGAGCCCAAGTTGCCTTGCAGATGTGCATTCCATCAAGGGAAGTGCTGGATCAACCATGGGGCTTTGCTCTTTGTTCAGGCATCAGGCCGGCTGTCTGCTAATTAACGCATGCAAACAAAAATTAAAGCAGGGCATTTATTTGATACTAATTCATTTGATTTGATTTATACTCTGCCTTTCTCCCATCACACGGTACTCAAAGCGGCACATGTGCATGCATGTTTATTTTTGGTAGCCCCGTTCAGAAGACACCTTCAACCATGGCTTTAACCAGAATGCACACATAAGGAAGAAGAGCCATGCTAGATCAGACCAAGGGTCCATCTAGTCCAGCATTCTGTTCACACAGTGGCCAGCCAGCTGTCAACCAGGATCCCACAAGCAGGACATAAGTGCAACACCACTCTCCCACCCATGTTCCCCAGCAACTGGTGGACAGAAGCTTACTGTCTCTGCTACTGGAGGTTGCACTTAGCCATCAGAACTAGTAGCTGTTGATAGCCTTCTCCTCCAGGAATTTATCCAACTCCCCATTTAAAGGTTTCGAGAAGTAGGAGGAAATAAATGACATTCCATTTCAGATTAGAAGGATTTACTTAAAAATACATTTACACGCACACATGAGGCAAAACAGCATCAGGATTATGTGCAGCCATTGTGGATGATAAACAAGCAAGCCATGCAAAAGTATCATAGAATCATAGAATGGTAGAGTTGGAAGGGGCCTATAAGGCCATCGAGTCCAACCCCCTGCTCCAGTCATGACAAAGAGGTTAAATTTCTTGATGCCCCAAATGACGGTGCCCTTAGAACACTTGGTCATGGAACTGACCAGAAGGGAGGTGACCCTGGGTTGAATCCTAAATGGCGGCACCCAGAACCTAGTACAAGATGTAAATGTTGTTGAACCAATGGATAACAGTGACCACAGTGCTATCAAACTAAATTTATATTTAAGTGGGAAACTGCCCAGGAAGTCCAACACAGTCACATTAAACTTAAAAAGAGGAAACTTCTCTAAAATAAGGGGGCTGAAAGTGAGAGTCAGGAGAATTAAATCCTTTCAAAATGCCCGGTGGTTACTAAAACCCAAAATAATAGATGTTCACCTAAAAGGTATACCACAGGCTAGGAAAGGTAGCGCCATGACCAAGAGGTCACCGGCATGGTTAATGACAAGTTTCAAGGAAGCTGTTAAAGAAAAGAGGGCTTCCTTCAGATACTGGAAGTCTTGCCCAAAGGAGGAAACAAAAGCTTTGCACAATGGAGCTTCCAGCAGACCACAAGAGGCACAATGAAGCGTATTACACGAACAACATCAAGGCTAGGGAGGCAGTGGGATCACTGGATGACAATGGAGATAAAGATATAGATATAGATATATTAAGAAGGGCAACTAAAATGATCAAGCTGTTGGAGTAACACCCCTATGAGGAAAGGTTACAACAGCTGGGACTATTTAGCTTAGAAAAAAGGTGAGGAAGGGGAGACATGATAGAGATCTACAAAATTATGCATGGTGTGGAGAATGTGGAGAGGGAGACCTCTCTCTCTCTCTCTCTCTCTCTCTCTCTCTCTCTCTCTCTAAATATTGATTTGTAGGAGATTCAGGACAGATAACAGGAAGGACTTTTTCACACACTGGCTGCATTTGGACAACACATTAGTCAACGGTGGGTTGAGTAGCCAACTCACAGTGGGTTATTTTGTGGATACTCCCCACACAACATATTCCTACACCACTGTGGGTGGTTGGGGCTGGCATTGAGTGGACTAATAGTCAACCCAGCATTTGACTGACACAGCCCCCGCCCCGCCCCTCTCCCCTCCCTCCCTCCTCCCTCGGTCCTCCCGGTGCTATCCCAGCAGCCTCAACAAGTTGCACAGGTTGTAGCACAGTGGCAGCCGCCGCTTTGGTCGCTCTTGCCACTTGCCTTTATGGGCTTGTGTTTTAACCCACTCACCACACACCATTAACACACTCACCCCTCCACACAACACTTTAAACAACTGGCTTCGAGCTAAATAACTTGCAAGCCAGTTGTTTCTCTCAGTTGCGTATTTGGGCGGAATAGCATACCGTCAGTAGTTTGTGAGCGGCATGTTACCCTCCACACAACACAATCAGCAACACAACTGACTATTGTTCCCCCCCCCTCAGTTGCTTAATGTGTTGTCCAAATGCAGCCACTGTATAGTCAAACTATGGAATTCACTTCCACAAGATGTCATGATGGCCACCAATTTGGATGTCTTTAAAAGGGAGTTGGATAAATTCCTGAAGCAAAAAGCTATCAATGGCTATGTGCTATCTCCAGTAGCAGAGGCAGTAAGCCTAGGTACACCAGTTGCTGGGGAACCTGGGCGGGAGAGTGGTGTTGCGCTCATGTCCTGCTTGTGGGATCCTGATTGACAGCTGGTCGGCCACGTTGTGAACAGAATGCTGGACTAGACAGCTCTTCTGACGTTCTTAGCAGTGTGAACACATGTGTTTGCAATTCAACCTTGATACCGGGTCAGCCTTCCCCAACCTGGGGTCCTCCAGTTGTGTTAGACTGGCCAAGTTGGCTGGGGATTCTGGGACTTGCAGTCCAACACATCTAGAGGGCATCATTTGGAGATAGCAACATTGTCATCCTGGTGTTCAATCCCCCAGGGTTCTTTTTGTTGTTCAGTTTCTTGCCCTAATAAGAAATATTGTGTGTGTGTGTGTGTGTGTGTATTTGCATGCCACACCCAAATGCACATGCATCCATACTTGGGCTGCTGCCTCCATCGTTAAGCTACGGAGGAAAGGGGGGGAAGGTAATTACAGAACACATCTTGGGTAATTGTTTAGTTCTATTTTGGAGGTTTCCGTTTGTCACTGTAGCAAAGCCTTAAGCTGTGACACCATTTATCATGTTGGAAGTCAGGGTTCAGGCACTGTTTTTTAATCAGGAATGCCTCGGCCTTTGCAGTGACAGGAGGAGTCCGCTAACAAGGCAGCCTCCGCAGGGAATAAAGCGCACTGCCAAAAATAATGGGGCCAGCATAATGGAAATGGAACAGAGAAATGCTGGGTGGAATTCCTTGCGTCTTTCTCTTGCTCCTCCTGCTGCCCCGGCTCTCTTTTCGACAATAGCAGTGCAGGACCGTGATCATAAGATGTGGCTTTCTGTCTGCAAACACGCACAAGTACAGGCAAATGCAATGAATTCATGCTTGGATACCATCTCTCTCGCTTGCTCACGCGGAGCCCTCCTGCGGTTATTTCTTTGGCAGGGATGAAATCTCTCGTGGGTATTTAGCTACCAACTAAGAGCAAAAGCCTCCCATTTCCATATCCCCATATTCCCATGTTATGTTCTCCCCCATCCCCTCCTTGCATGAAGTGCTGGATCCTTTCCAAATCCAGTGGCCCCTCGGGCTGGAATGTAGGGTGACCCTAATTTGTAAACCAAAAAGGAGGACCACATGGTCAACTGCCAAGAGGGAATGCCCACCAACATGTTTGGCCCCAGGGGGCGTGTCCAGCACCAAGGGGGGGGGTGTGCCCACCTGAACATAGCCTTGGTCACATGTCTGATTTTACAGCACACAATTAAGACAAATCTGCTCTACATAGCATCTTAATGTTAAAATCACTGAAATGAAGAACAATGTATCTGAATTTAACTTCACTTACTCCTACTTTTGTAGCTTTTGCTGTACTTTGAAGCTTTTGCTATACTCTGTGTGATACTTTCTCCCCTTCCCTCAAATATCTTTTCTGACTGTATTCTCACTCCGCTGCAAACTGCTGCTGCTTTTAACAGGGCTTGCTGCTGGCCAAAGAGAGCTTTTGATGTGTGAGCAGGAATTTGAACTCGTGGCTCTCTAGTACCAAGGGCAACGCGGGGCTCATCTAAATGATTTATTGTATGCTCATGATTGGCCACTCATGGAAGTTTACAGATCCATTACTTGATATCATCAATGACCAGGACGTCTCCTGCACTATCACCTGGAAATCCCACTATTAAATGAACCACTTTTAATGTGGTATTATCTAGGAAAAAGTGATATCATCCACTATTAAGGGTGCTGTCTCAATAGAAGTGAATGGAGCATGTTTACAGGGGAAGCATTCAATTCAAACCACATGCTTGCCCCTCTCCACCCATTTATTATTATTATTATTAATTATTATTATTATTATTATTATCATTATTTCCATTTTTATACCACCCCATAGCCAAAGCTCTCTGGGCAGTTTACAAAAATTAAAAACATTGAACATTTAAAAACCAATATACAAAATTTAAAACCATAAAAACTGAAAAACAAACTACATATAATTTAAACTATCCAGGGGTCAGTTAAAAAAAGCTCAACATATGCTGTTAAATGCCTGGGAGAAGAGAAAAGTCTTAACCCGGCGCCGAAAAGAAAATAGCGTTGGTGCCAGGCAAGCCTCGTCAGAAAAATCATTCCACAGTTGGGAAGCCACCACTGAAGAGGCTCTCTCTCTTGTTGCCATCCTCTGAGTTCCCTCAGAGTAGGCACTCGGAGGAGGACCTTAGATGTTGAGCGTAGTGTACGGGTAGGTTCGTGTCGGGAGAGGCGTTCCATCAGGGTGTTGTGGTCACAAGCCGTGTAATGCAGCCCATAACAATTGCACCAAAGAAGCAGAAAGCACAAAGCTCCAGGTAAGAAATGCAGTGTCTCCACAATACCCCTAGGGGGAAGGAACCTGGTGCCCTCTGGATGTGCTGGACTATAACTGCCAGGATCCTTGACCATTAGCCATGTTGGCTGGAGTATATGGGAGTTGTAATCTCAAAAAATCTGGAGGGAATCAGGCTGCGTACCCCTAGTCTACTTACTGCATGATATCACACTAGTTCTCTGTGCTAATATAGACTAGGTAGATCTGGGTTCAAATCCTTACTAAATCATGGAGCTTAATGGGGCATCCTAAAAGCCAGTCACCCTCTTTCTCTCTCTCAACCTAATCCACCTCACAGGGTTGTTGCAAAGATAAAACTGGATAATCTTGCAATGCTGCCTTGGGTGCACGGAAGACGGGCAAGATGCAAGGAATAAAATAGAATAGTAGCATTTGCAAAATAAATTAATTAAACTTGGCTCTAGAACAGCCTTTTCCAACCTGGTGACCTCCAGATGTTCTGGACTACGACTCTCATCATCCCAGTCAGCACAGCCATAAGGATGATGGGAGTTGTGGTCTAGAACATCTGGAAAGCGACAAGTTGCAGACGGCTGTTTAAGGGAGGAACACATATAAAATAAACAAGAAACGAGGCTTTGAACAGTAGAGGGTGCCATTGCATCTGTGTCAGTATAAAAGCAGTTTATTTATTTATCTCTTCTTTCTATAAGCTTCGCACTGCACCGCTTTTCCGAGTTCCAGGGTGGGACGACTCTTGAGGTTTTGGAGATTTGTTTCTGAGTGTGCCATTTGGTTGGGGCTGGAAAGTTCATTGTCTAACTTCATAGAACCATAGAGTTGGGAGGGACCTTGTGGAAGCTCATCTTGTCCAACTGCCAGCACAAGGCAGGATGCTGCTTGATGGCTTCCCTGCCTCTTCTCATCTGCTTCCATTGAGGGAGAACCCACCAGTTCCCGGCTCTGCCTGCCCCACTAGGGAGCAGGGCCTCGCTACCAGGAGGTTTCTCTTGACGTTTCAGTCATAGAATTGTATAATCGTAGAGTTGGAAGGGGCCTCTAAGGCCATCGAGTCCAACCCCCTGCTCAGTGCAGGAATCCACCTCGAAGCATCCCTGACAGGTGGTTGTCCAGTTGCCTCTTGAAGGCTTCTAGGGTGGGAGAGTCAAATCTGCTTCACTTCACCATCCATCCCTTGGTTCTGGAACGCAAACAGTTTGAAACTATTTCTCAGAGAAAAGGACTGCTTTTTAAAATGGGGAGTGGGGAAAACCTCCAGCCGCTGCACCATCCCTTCTGCCTTAGGGGGGGAAATTCTGTCGAAATTTCTGACGAACAACAATTCTGCAGACTGGAGTGAAATTTCTGAAAATTGAAATGAAACGGAACTCCAAAGGCCTTGTTTGGCTTGGGTGTATTCTCACGCAGCCCTTCTGACAGGGCAACATGGGCTGTTCACGTTGAAAAGGAGTTCAGCCACCCCCACCCCAATAAAGGATAAAGAGGGATACAGAGCCACATGAAATTTGCCTATGTGGCAATTACCTGTAGCCCTGGGACAGCAGAAATGTCGGGGAGGAACACTGGCCCCGTCCATCAGCCAAGGAGCCACCAATTTCTGTTGAAGCGAAATCTCCAGCAAGAGATGGCCAGCTTGGCCCAGACTGCATTTAAATACCTGCATCTGGCTCTCCACCTTGCTCTGGCCTTGAAAAACCGATCTCCCTCCTCTTCATTATTCCTCCCCTCCCCTCATGTGTGTCTTGTCCTTTTAGTTTGTTCGCCTGACACCAGGGCTTCTCTCTCTTTTCTTGATTGATGTGAGCCGTCCCGGGAGACAATAGCTGGCTGAGAAACGGGATAAAAATGCAGCAAGCAAATAATAAATATGCTAATTTATATGTATAAATACAAGGTTAGAAACATCTACAGAAGTTTAAATTAAAATCCTGTACAACTGAGCAGGGAAGACGGTGGGCTGTGTAGCTGCTGTGCTACTATTGAGAGGCAGCTTTAAGTGTTTATTTATTTATTTATTTATTACATTTGTATACCGCCCCATAGCCGAAGCTGTCTGGGCGGTTTACATAGGATTAAAAACAATTAAAAACAATATACAAAAATTAAAACAGCAAAAACATACAACATACACACAATCTGTACATTTAAAAACCACTTCAACGCTTCAAAAAACTACAAAAACAAAACAAAACAAACCAGGCTCCTCAGATATTGCCAAATGCCTGAGAGAAGAGGAAAGTCTTGACCTGGCGCCGAAAAGATAACAACGTTGGCGCCAGGCGGGCCTCGTCGGGGAGATCGTTCCACAATTGGGGAGCCACCACAGAGAAGGCCCTCTCTCTTGTTGCCGACCTCCGAGCTTCCCTCGGAGGAGGCACTCGGAGGAGGGCCTTAGATGTTGAACGTAGTGTTCGGGTAGGTTCATGTCGGGAAAGGCGTTCCATCAGGTATTGTGGTCCCAAGCCGTGTAAGGCTTTATAGGTTAAAACCAGCACCTTGAACTGGGCTCGGAAACAGGACTTGGATGGGACAGCGCTTCTAACAGAGGGCCCTTTCAAATCCCCCAACAGGCCTTCAAATAGAGAACCCTATGTTCAACTACAAATCCCACCATCCCCTGCCAGCACATCTAGAGCACACCAAGTTGGGGAAGGCTGAAATAGAGGACTGGCTACTTTAAAAATGGGTGGGATCGCATTTGAAAACTTCAGGAAAATAGTCACAATTCCACGGTAATATGTTGCGTTGTATTTTAAGTAGAAACATACACACACACAATGGAAAGCCTTCTGGGATAGAAGCAGCTGCAGGCTACAGGAAAAAGTGTCGGTGAATCGGGTCCTGCATCGTGTACAGCTCCTACCCTAGCTCACCCATTATGAGTTATTTTCACCAATTACTGCTGCTGTGAACTGTGACTTGTGCCACAAGAAATCAGTTAGTCTTTCAGAAGACTCTGTAGTTTTTGCAGCTTAACACGGGCCCTGCTGGAAGTAACCCATTGCTGCTAGCTCTAAAAATGGATTAAGTAATAGCATTTGGGCACACCGGATCAAAAATCTGTGAGCCAGTGGCTGCTTTTCATTATGCAGAGTGCAGGAAATTAACTAGCCTGCGCTGCCTTTGATTTGGCAGTGTTTGGGGTCGTGTGAAGGCACTTCACGCATGCTCAAATGTATTCATGAACATAATTGTATCACATATAACATAGCACTCATGTTAGCCTTCCTTTTTTGCAGGGATGATTTCTGGGTTCTTGGACTGCAGAAAACCTCTGCTTTGCTTTTAGGGATGGGGGGGGGGGAATCCACACTGAATTAAGTTTTCTTTTTTTTTCCCTGAGCAACAAATTTCTATGGAAAATCCATCTGCCTGATCACATTTCAGCTGTTTGTGTTTTGAAATATTGTTAGTTATTCACTTCAGTTTAAAGCCTTCAGTGCTTTTGGGTTTGTTTGTTTGTTGTATATATAATTATATTTTCCCAACAGACACATGTGTTTTGGAGTCTTAAGGCTGCATCATAAAATGTTTGTTGTTCTCCCAGATTAGGGGGTTTTACTTTTGAATGGAGATAGTTGAACACAAAAGACTTAAAATTTCATGAGAACACAGATTGTTTGGTTGCATAAAAGTCAAAATATTGCAAGAGTGTCGATAATAGCATGGAAATACATAATGCTTATTCATGTAAACATGACTCATGAGTGAATTCATCAAAAGGCATGTTTCTGAATGTTCTGCCATTATGTCAAAATTGGGAGCTGGAAGTTATGAGGCTTCAGTATTGTCCCCCACTCCCCAGTTCTGGTTTGTTTGTAATAATTTGGGCCTCAAGTGTATTTGTTCTTGCCATTTGTCTCAGCAGGAGGGCTGAAATTAGAAAGCAAACAAATAATTGATGGCATTTTAATTGCAATTATTTTCCATTCTTCAGTCTTCTGCTTGAAATGAGAGGGAAATTCTTATGAAAGAGAGAGAGAGAGAGAGAGAGAGAGAGAGAGAGAGAGTGAGAGAGAGGAGAGAAAGAGAGAGCGAAAGCGAGAGCGAGAGCGAGAGCGAGAGCGAGAGCGAGAGAGAGAACTCCGATGGAAAATAAGGAGCCAGCCCAGCTGCAACACTAAGGAGAAGTCCAATCCAGAAACCTTTTGTAGCCCTTTGTGGCTAGAAGGGCCCCTGTGGCCAGCAGGTCCTGAGCTTGAGAATAGTCCCGTGCCCTAGAAGATGTGCTAAGCCATTGGTCTAGTAGCCCTCCGCAGGGGGTAAAGCCAAGGGTTGTCCAGTGTTTGGTCCCCTCTACAAGGATTCGCTTTTGCGCCCGGTTAGGCGATTATGCGCATAATCGCTGAAGCGCATTTACACCTAATACCTCTGCATGAGAGGCGGCGAGAGGCGGCGAAGCGCATTAACGGATTACCAAAATGTGCTTTACAAGTAGTTAATGCGCATAAGCGCTTGTTCACATAGTCAAAATGCGCTTTAACGGCCGGAGCAAAATAAAACTCGCGATTTAACGCGCATTCGATAATGCGCATAATCGGAGAGATAACGCGCCTCTACGCCCGATTTGCGCTCCGTTCTTGTAGAGGTAAATTTTTTAAAGCGCCTTGAAAGAGCTTTAAACCTCTCTTGTAGAGGCAGCCATAGACCCAATCCTCTCTACTCTGAGAGGAAGCAGCTCTTCAAGGCAGCGGTAACTGGTGGCTCCGATGTCCGTGGAGCAGTGAATCCAGTACAGGTTGCATTTAGAACTCTAAAGGATCTACCCAGGGTGAGATGCCACGGATCTCCTGAATACAAAGCATCTGCCATCCCACAGAGCTGTGGGTCCTCCAATCTTCTTCCTCCATGGGGTTAGGCTTCTGACCCAGGCCACAGTTCCCTGCATCTGCTATGTCCAGACATTGAACAACCTGAGTTGTGTGTGCGCATTCATGCTGCTTTGCATAGGATTGCACCCAAAATGAGTCAATACAAGTCCCAGGTGAGAGTCAAGATGAATTCATGGAGCTTTTCTACACAAGGCTGTTAATCGCTGTATTGACTTTTGGATGCATTGCAGATCCAACCTCTATGCAAAGAGTTTTTCCTTTCTTGCTTTTCCACTACGTGACCTCTAGGTGGAGCTGTGCTACAGCAGAATAGTGCAAATACACAAGTACAAACAGTGCTTTCAGAAATAATACCTCATTTTCCCCATTTTTTTAAAAAAAAACAAACAAACAGGGAAGTGCTCGGAAAAAAACAAAAATGAAAGTGGACGATCACAACATCATGTGCTACCTCCAGTATCCGAGGCAGTAAGCCTGTGTGCACCATTTGCTGGGGAACGTGGGTGAGAGGGTGCTGTTGCACCGTGTTGGTCCCTGGTCGACAGCTGGTTGGCCACTGTGTGAACAGAGTGTTGGACTAGATGGACCCTGGGTCTGATTCAGCCTCAGAGCTCTTCTTAGGTTCTTATCGAAAGAGCCTGTGAACAAACATGAGTGACGAATCAGAAGCACACAATAAATACCTTATGTAGTAAATCTTCTTATCTGGGTGAAGATTCATACATCAAACCCACCATTTTGGAATTCTGCCATTTACAGGAGTTCCTCCTGGAAGACTGGGTCCACAGCAGAGGGCCCTCTCCGAGTCTCCATCATCTGCAGTTCATCATATCGACCCGTTTTGGTTGTAGCACCTGTGCTATCAAATGCCCTCAGAAAGGATACCAGCTGGCTTCTGAGTATGATGAAATCCTGGCTTTTGAAAGAAGGCCTTTGGGGACGTGATGAACTGAAAGGTTAGGCCATGCTGCCTACTCTTTTTCCATTGCCTTTGCTGTTCTGGGTCACAGTATTGTGCTGGATTTGAAATAGTTTTATTGGGTATCTTTTCTTTTTAGTTTTTTTTTAAGCTCCCTTGATTTTCTTTGGAAAGAGGCAGCTTACAAACCCTTTAATAAAACAATAATTTTCCCCCACTGCCAAATTTTGATATTCAGATTTGATTTTGAGAGACCTTTAAACACACACACACCACCTGGTTTGTCTAACAAGAGCCCCCACCTCCACCTGAAACTAGAAGTTAGCAGAAGTTTGTAAAGTTTTTTCTCCCCCGAGTCTCATTTCAACCACAGTCAAGAAGATGTGCTGTGACAAACTCTGCCCTCCTCTTCACGGCGCCTGGATGGCGGCAGGCAGCGCAGCCCGCATTGACGATCCTTCGGGCCATCTACAACAGAAGGAGCGTCAAGGCGGCTTTTCCTGCTGCCGCTGCACTTGTACCTCCCCAGCGGCAGCTGGAGGGACGGCTGGGAGCATCGGCTACCCTCTGGTTTTTTTTTTTTTTAAATAATAATGGGGGGGGGAGGTTTGGAGGCAATTTTTTAATTTAGTTTTTAGAATGTGGGGAGGTTCGGAGATGCAGAGGTTAGTTTTTTATTTTAGTTTTTAGAATGTCGGGGAGGTAGGAGGTGCAGAGGTGGTGCAGTGAGCTTATGGCTCGCTGCTCCACCCCCTTCCCTTCCCTGCCCATGGCGACCAATCAGTGGTTGCCATAGACGGGGCACGCCTCGCAGAAGCTCCGGAGCAACAGCGACAGATGGCAAAAGCTAAAAATGCCCGACTTTTTTTAGTGTGGAGCTTTGGGGCTTTGCCCCTAGGTGGCTTTGGAGTGGCGGCAGAGTCATGTAATCCACCGGCCGCCACTCCAAAGCCACCACGAGGGAAAGTGACTGCCTAGAGGTACCCTCTTCCTCCCCCACTGTTCCAGAGAACAGGAGAAATGGGGGAGAGACCTCGTCACACACACATGGTCAAAAGCAATACATATTATTTTATATATAAGTGAGGAGGAGGAGGAGGAGAAACAGCAGTTAATCCTGGGGTGGGGGTGGAGAAAGGGTGAGCGGAATAAGCGCTGGGGTTGTGGAGCAGCTATTTCTTACTATCCAGATCTTAAGATGAATTGGTGCCTTGGATGTCCCAGTAGAACTTTCAGTCATTTCTGCGAGACTGTTTGTACAAGAGAACTACCCACCACTGCATCGCGTTCTATGTTAATTAGTAGATGCGTGAGTGTGCGCATCATTGAGAGACTCTGCCTCAGGCTCCACACTGTCCTGAGACGGCCTTCCTGGTGCTTGCCTTTCAGGCGGCACATAGTGGCCTCCCTCACACCAGCGATTTAGCGCACTCTTGCCATGCCTGGTGTGTGGATTTGCAGCACGGTATTCACATGACGCCGTCCCTGTCCTGCTAACACCCCGCTTCTTCCCCAGCCTTTCCTAGAATGCTAAAAGTCTGGATTATTTCCCCTAAGCGCATTTAATGTGCCCCAAGCCTCCGTGTAGTTTTAAAGGAACTGGGGGCTTGAATGGATTGCATCAGGTCCTGGAAGGGAAAAGCAATCTCTCCCAGCAGCCGGCTCCAAGCCTCCATATAAAACCCAAACCTTGCATCGCAGGCTCCAAAGCGTTTTTCTAAAATCATACAACGCCTGAATCTCTGCAGAGACAGGATTGTACTCCCTCCATGCCCCCAAAGAGCCAGATTAAAGGGTGGCTCCATTTTTGCCCGGCAGAAAGGTGGTCTGGTTGAAGTGCTCATCTGCCAGGACCTGACTGGAGGGAGAAAGAGAAGGGGTGGAGTGGAGCGAAAGAACAGCTATTCAGGTGAAAGGGTTCATAAGCTTGACACGCTTTTGCCTCAGAGTTAAAAAAAAGTGTGGAGGCAAACCAGGGGGAAAATTAGGTGCAATGGAGGTCAGTAGCTTCATTAGCTCAGCTGTGTTAACACAGCGAGCCATGGCACCCTGATGCCCCAGCATCTGAGATGAGGGGTAGGGTCTTCCGCACTGTGGCGATTTGTGGGGGCTTGGAGCCCCAGTGTCTCTCATTTCAGAAATGCACTACAGGAATGATTGACAATACAGTGTAGGATGGAAATTTCAAGATCTCAACTACGATGTTACATAGCTGAGAAAAAAAGGTGTGTTAGAGAGGAGGACATGATAGAAGTTTACAAAATTAGACATGGTGTGGAGAATGTGGTTAAGTAGACATTTTTCTCCCTCTCCGAAACAGAACCCGGAGTCATCCCATGAAGCTGAAGGGTGGGAGATTCAGGGAAGATAAAAGGAAGGACTTCTTGACACAGCACATAGTTAAGTTATGGAACTCACTACCACAAGATGTCGTGATGGCCACCAATTTGGATGGCTTTAAAAAGGAGTTGGATAAATTCCTGGAGGAGAAGGCTATTAATGGCTACTAGCCCTGATGGCTATGTTCTACCTCTGGTATCCGAGGCAGTAAGCCTGTGCGCACCAGTTTCTGGGGAACATGGGTGGAAGGGTCCTGATGCCTGGGAGTTGCAGTCATAGAATCATAGAATAGTAGAGTTGGAAGGGGCCTATAAGTCCCACACACTTGGAGGGCACCATGTTGGGGAAGGCTGTTGCATGCCCACAGCCCTGGCACAATTGAAATGTGTAAAACGAGAGGTTGTGAGGCAGCCATACAGGCCTCCAGTTGTGGGGAGAGAAATAGATTCTGCACTTTGTCACACAGAGCTCTCTTTCTCCTTTCTCAGTACACTTAGGTTGCAATCAGAAAAAGTCCTAAACCCCTCCCCCCCCCCCATCAGTAATTTTAGTCCAGCTTAAAAAAAAGCCATAAAACTCCCATGCTACCTGGGGAATGCACGTCTAAACATGCATAGGATTGCGTCCTCAAATAAAGGATCAGCACACAACCTCACGTGGGCGTCTGGGCAAAGGTGGTTCATCAATGGGGGAGAGGCACTCTGCCTATGTGCAGGAACTCCCAATGATTAATTAAGAACATAAGAACTTAAGAGGAGCCCTGAAGCTGGATCAGACCAAGGGACCATCTAGTCCAGCACTCTCTTCACACAGTGGCCAGCCAGCTGTCGACCAGGGACCAACAAAGCAGGACATGGTGTAACAGCACCTTCCCACCCATGTTCCCCAGCAACTGGCGCATACAGGCTTACTGCCTCTGATACTGGAGGTAGCACGGAACCATGGATCGCCTTCTCCTCCTCCTCCAGGAATTTATTCAACCCCCTTTGAAAGCCACCCAAATGGGTGGCCATCACCACATCTTGTGGTAGTGAATTCCATCATTTAAACTCTGCGCTGTGTGAAGAAGAAGAAGTCCTTCCTTCGATCTGTGCTGAATCTCCCACCATCAGCTTCATGGGATAATGACCCTCTTGGGTCCTAGTATTTTGAGAGAGGGAGGGAGAAAAATGTCTCCCTCTCCACAGCCTCCACACCAGGCATGATTGTGTGTCTCCCCTCAGCCTCCTTTCTCCCAGGCTGAACCATCCCAGCTGTTGTGACCTTCCCTCCTAGGGGAGATGCTCCAGCCCCGCGATCCTACGCATAGTGCCCTTTTCCAGCGCTACCATTTCCGGGCAGCAGCCCTAACGCTCCCCAGCCTTGAGCCCCCTGCTTTCTAGCCTGGTCGCCCGGTAAAGGGCTGCGGGTGCGGTTGAGCCCCCTTGCTCAGCCACCTGGGGTCCGGGCGCGAGGGGGGCTTCGGGCGGGCCGCTTCGCCGACCGGCGTGGGGCCGCCCTCGGATCTACCCCACGGATCTTCGAAACGGTTCCGATCCGTCGTGACACCTGCTGGGGCCCGGCCGGCCACGCTCGCCAGACCCCGTTCCCCAAGCCTTTGCCTGCCCGGGCGCCCCCGCTCCTTGCGGCCGGCCGGCCGGCCGGGACGGATCCGCCCCGCCCCGCCCCAGGCGGAGGCCGCGGCGGGGCGGGCGGGCGGGCGGGCGGGCGCGCCCCCTGCTTTGCATAGCGCCGAGTCACCGGCGGCCGGGCTCCAATCAGCGCGGCCGCGGGCGGGGCCGGGGCGCGGGGAAGGGCCGGGGCGACGCGAGGCAGCCCGCGGGTGGCGCGGCTCCCGGAGGAGGCTCGGCTCGGCGTTCCTTCCCCGGAGGGCGAGCAGGCGGAGCGCGCGCGGGGCAGCGGCAGCCGTCCGTCGGGGAAGGAGCCGCGTGGCCCAGGCGCCCTGGCCCCGGAGCGCGGCGGCGGCGGCGGCGGCGGCGAGGAGGCTGTCCTGCCGTGGGAGCTCCGGGCAGAGGCGGCGGCGGCGGCCTCAGCGCCCAGCTCGGCTGGCTGGCGCCGGACGGAAGGCGCCGCGCCGCCCGGCAAGGAAGAGGCGCCCCGGTTGCCTCGCTGCGCCTTCGCAAGACGCGCCTCGCGTGGCGCCCCGAGTTGGGCGTGGATTCCGCGGTAGCTGCTCGCTTCCCTTCGGGGGAGGGAGGACTTCGCCCGCCCGCCCGCCGGCTCGCTCGCCCACTTGGCCTCTGTCCTCGTCGGGATCGCTGAACGGTGAGTCACCGGCTCTCGCGTCCGCAGGGATCGCGGCGCTTTCGGCCGGGGCGCTTCCCTCTCGGCCCGTGGAACTTTCTGGCCTGGCGTCTAAAGCGCCCTTCCCCAACCGGCTGCCCGCCCGACGATGTGCTGGGCTGTAACCGCCCCCCGCCCGCCCGACACATCTGGAGGAAGAGGCCGGTTTCAGCGCCTCTGTCCCGAACCCTCCGCCGCCTCCCATCGCCCCCGCTCTTGCCTGGCCTTGGACTGGCGACCTGCGGCGCACGCTTTGGAAAGCCGACAGGCGACCGTGGCGCTGGGGGATCGAGGCCGGATTGGGACCAGGGCGGGCGGGGGAGCATCGCTCCCCCCCCCCCCCCGAACCTCTTCTCCCTGTGCGTGGAGTCCCCTGGCTGGTTCCACCACTCCCCTGCGCCCCCCCCCCCCCCATGTGCCTCAGCCGAGAGCCGGGCTGGATCAGGGCAAGGTCGCCCCGGCTTCCCACAGCGTCCCAGCCCCCAGCCTCCTGCCCCCCCTTCCCGCCCGGCCCTTGCAACCCTCCCGCCTGAAAGCCCGAAAAGCTGCTTCGGGTGTGCAACCTTTATCGAGGGCCTGCAAGCGCTGTCACTGCCCGATTAGGAGGAATAACTTCTCCGTCGCTTGCCTTTTCCCTCAGAGTGGAACTGGGGGACCCCTGAAAGGCAACAGCGCCGGGGCTGTAGATGACCGCCTTGCCGAGGTGCTCTTTCATCGTGCTTCGGAGCGTTTGGAGAACTTTGCATTCACGACCACGGCAGTCCTGACAACAGCCCTGCAAGGTAGGTCAGTGTTATGGTGGTCTTGTTAGAGACACGGGCAGGGGGCTCTGGGGGTGATGAGAGAACACCGGTTTGCTTCCGGACACCCTCTGAGTTCCCAGCCAGAGTCACCCAACAACTCCCGGTAGTTACAAGGCAGGCTTCGTGGCATGCGATCCCTCTGGTCCTCTGTCCCGCCCCACTCTCGGAGGCTGCCTGCTGGAGTCCCAACGCGCTGGCTCAGATGGATCAGTGGTGCTTCTCCATCTGTGGCAGCAGGGATAGATCACATTCTTCGTATGCAGACGGTCCCGGGTTCAATCACTGACCACACCAGTGGAAAGGAGGTAGCCCCTTCGCTGTTTGCAATCCTAAGTCACCGCTGATGTTCACAGCACACCATGCTGGTCTAGACAGAGCAGTGGTCAGGTCCTCCATAAGGCACTTTCCCGATTTTTGTAAACTACCCAGTTTCAGCTGTAAATAATAATAATAATGTTCTGGGTGAGGCTGACACACCAGGAGCAGCATGGGAATGATTGTCTTGGATGTACACACATTGGACCACTAGTAATTGATGTAGCTTTTCTCAGAAGGGTCTCTCCCTCCCTCACGCCTTTCCTCCCTTTTCATAAGAACATAAGAAGAGCCTGGATTCTGGATCAGGCCCAGGGTCCATCTAGTCCAGCACTCTGTTCATACGGTGGCCAACCAGCCAGCCAACGGGAAACCCACAAGCAGGACATGAGTGCAACAACACCCCACCCCACCCAGGTTCCCCAGTAACTGGTGTACATGGGCTTACTGCCTCTGGTACTGGAGGTAGCACGTAGTCATCAGGACTAGTAGCCGTCAAGAGCTGTCTGCTCCAGGTTAAGGTTGCAGAGTTTTTCCCCATTGTGGGATCTTACAATGGACGCTTTCCTGAATGCGTTGCGCTGCTAGTGACGGCCTCCTCTTTCCCTGGACATTTGCTGGCTTTTCTTTGCCTCTCACGGCTGGACTGCTTTGACGCTGCTGCCTGTGTGCATTTGCACCATGTGTTCTGCCTTTGTGCTGTTCTTTTTCAGTTCTGTGGTTTTGTTTTAAGAACGACCTTTTTACTGTTTGGCTGAACTCTGTGCATAGAGCACCATGGAGCACCTTTGGGTTGCAAAGGAATCTCGCAGGTTTTGCAGATGAACACATCACTGGGTTGCAGAGAGCCTGAAGAGAGCATTTTGAAATAAAAAAACAAACCAAAGATCTGGGCAAGTAGGAAGTGGCGTGGGGGTGGGGCAAAGTGGGGGTGGGGCAATTCATTCTGACTGCATTGGGGCAAAGTGGAACTTACTGCTTCACAAACCAGAGTCGCTCCCTTTCCACTAGAATGCCCACCTAAGTGACGCAGGCTTCTCTTTCCCTCCTGTACCCTATTCAGATACCTCCTGAAGTTGCACCTTTTACTTCCTACCTTTTCCTAATGAACTTTCCCTCATTTTCTTTGCTTCCATATGTCTCGTCTTGAACTTCTGAGTACACACCTGCAGGGCAGGGCGTGTTTGTTTCCCTTTTAATTTTTGTATAACATCAAGCCGTTTTAGGCATTTAGGAAACAATATGTGAATTTGTTTCCTAAATGCAGAATGGATCATTCCAGCAAGGATGAGTCAGTTTGATGATTAGGGCTGGAGATGACGATCTAATTAGGAACCAGTTCTTCTCCTTCCACAAACTAGGCAGCTCCGTCCTTTCCAGATTAGACTTTTCCTTGTGAGCCTTAGAACTGGAATAACGCAGTTGCTGGGCTATGGCACAATGATTGGGCGTTGCTTTCGCCGCTTTGCACCTCTGACTCTTCTGGGTGGCTTCATAGAATCCTAGAGTTGGAAAACCGCTTGGGCCATTGAGTCCAACTCCTTGCTTAGTGCTGGAATCCAGTTTAAAGTATCCCCTGCAGATGGCTGTCCAGGCTCTGCTTGAATACCTCCAGGGATGAGGAGACCACCATCTCCTTAGGTAGTTGGTGCCATTGTCTGACTGTTAAGAAGTTTTCCCCTGATGTTCAGCCTAAATCTGCCTTCCTGTAAGTTAAGCCGATTCTTTCATGTCCCGCAGCCATGGATGACAGAGAGTAGGCTGTGGCCCTATTGTATATGACAGCCCTAACCCTGTCGTATCCCCCCTCAGTCTTCTCTTCTCAAGGTCCAAACATACCCAGGTCCTTTCATCTTCCTTTGTAGAACTTAGTTTCCGGTCCCTGCTCATCTTTGTTGCGAACCTCTGAACTCGTTCCAGTTTCTCTGAATCCTTCTTGAAGTGTCGTCTCGAGAGCAGGACAGCAGTATTCGAAGTGAGATCTGCAAGCTTCACACCTTGCCTGCTTGTCCATGTTTCCTCTGTAATGGGAGAAGGGGAACGTTTCACCGGACCTGCATTTGGAGCTTGCACACTTCACATGATTTAATCATAGTGGCCGGCACTTGTAGCCTTCCTGTCATGCTTTTCTGAATCTCCAAAGTGCTTCACGCATGTTACCTCTGATTCCAGAGGGAAGGACGTGTTCATGCGTTGAAGCAAAAGCAGCAAGGACGGAATCTTGGGGCCTCCGAAACACTTCATTTTCCTCTGCCATTTTTTTTTTTACTACAAGTGGCCTCTGGTTAAGAGAGGGTCACTACGGTTCTGATTCAATCTTGTGTTCGCTCGGCTGGATCTCGCATTGCCTTGTGCTCTCCAAAGTCTTGTGATACACCCGCTGCTGTCTCTTGCGTTCTTCACCTTTTGGCCCCACTTCACTGGATAATTGTAATTTCTTCTTTCTCTCTGCACTCAAAGGGAGCGGAACTGAGTTGGGCTGGGGGCGGATGGGGTTGTACCTGCGCAGGGATCCCAGGGGCCAGCGAGGGAGATTGAAACATTTGGTAGAAGGGGAGGAGCAGAGGTCACGGCCCGTGAGTTTGCTGCTTTGCATAAGGGAGGCAAAAGACAAGTCCCTGGCTTGGCTCAAGGAACGTACAGTCTAAATTTAGAGCGATGTGGAGAACAGCAGAAGCAAGGATGAAAAAGGAAGGAAGCAGCAGAGTGTGTGCATTTGGAGTTATTAACAATAGCCTTTACAAAAGCAGCCCTCTAAAATGCTTTGGGCTTCCGGAGAGCATAAATCCAGGCTGACAAAAAGAACTCATTCAAAAAGTGTGTTGCTGCTGAGCAATATCTGTTCTTCTGGATGAGGGCATAGGGCCCTGGCTGTAATGAACCCATCAACAGTGCCCGTGAAAACGATACGGCCGGTTTGTGACGTTGGGCCAGAAGCTGCAGAATTTCGGCTCTGACTTGAATTTTCGGCTGCATTTAAGCAGGCCCCTGCCCTAACTCTACCTCTGTCTTACACTGTATTAAATTTCTTTTTCATTGCTGTGTATACACACGAGGGTGGTTGGGGAAGTGGAGAAATGAATCTGAAGGAAGGCATTCCATGCCAAATCAACAAACAAGGGTTGTGTCCTAGCCGTGGAATTTGTTGACATTTTATGGTCATTATATATGTTGAAATGAATCTATAGACTGTTTTTAAGACAGCTCCAAGAAAACTGATCTTTCTAGTCCAGCCTTCCCCAACCTGGTGCACACTCCGAACATGTTAATCCAACACAGCTGGAGGGCACCAGATTGGGGGAGACTAATTGCTCAGCATATACAGTGCAGAGAAGTCTGAATATTTATTTTATTGCATTTTTATACCGCCCAATAGCCGAAGCTCTCTGGGCAGTTTGCAAAAATTAAAACCATAACAATTATTCAAAGTATAAACAACAACAGTATAAAAACGTAGCATATAAGAACGCAAGCATGATAAAACCAAGCAATAATATAGATTTAGAATACAAATTTAAAACAGTGGAGTTAAAAGACTATGATAATAAACTGTTAAACTACTGAGAAAATAAAAAGGTCTTCACCTGGCATCTAAAGAAGTATAACGTAGGTGCCAGGCGAACCCCTCTAGGGAGCTCATTCCACAGCTGGGGGGCCGCAGCAGAGAAGGCCCTCCTCCTGGTAACCACCTGCCTCACTTCCTTTGGCAGGGGCTCACGGAGAAGGACCCCCAAGGATGATCTTAGGGTCCAGGCAGGTACATATGCGCTAATGACAGTTTTGTACATCTTGCAAATCATTCATTTTTGTGTATGTTACAGTGAAAAGAGAATGCAATTAATGGGCGTTTCAGGCCAACATTTCTTTGACGCTTCCACACACATTTGTGTGAGTTTGGGATTTGAAAAATACTTAATTTAACCCTGGAATCTGGATTTTTTTGTTTTGGATCACATATCATTAAACTGTAGCATTATAAGACTCAATGAAGTAGCACAAAATTCCAGGATGCGGAGCCTTCTCGTGTGTCAAGAAAGGCTGCGTTGTATGTGGCTGTTAAAACGAATTTGCATAAGCCCTGCCTGTTGCAGCAAGTGGGACGGTAATCCAGTATTCTCTCAAGTAGTGTGATAATTTACATTATTGAGAACTGAACGGAGAAGTACGCAGAGCTGTTTACTGTATTTTTTCTCCTCCACAAAGAAAACTCTGCATTACTTGAGGATTAATACTACATTCTGATTGGCCAGCTAGAGACTCCTTTGCACTGGACATTTCCCACTAATTGGCATTGATTAGCAGTTGGTTTGCTAATTTATTTATTTATTTGATTCGTACCCCGCCTTTCCACCAAAAAAATGGAGCTCAAGGAAAGTAACGTACATTACTTGTTACGCTGCTCCTTGTATAAAGATATTAGGAATCGTTTCCTGGGAGAGCTTTTGAGAACAAGAGTGGGTTGGCCCACTGCTGATATTGTCTGTGATCTGTTAGCAGATCATAGTAAAGCAATTACTATCAAGGTCGCAACGTTTGCCGCAGCAGCTCAAAATATCCGCCAAAATTTCCTAAAGAAATCAGGTGCAGATTGCAGAGGGGACCACCTGCTATAACTTTCTGTGATTTGATATTAGGGCTCGCATCATTTTTTAACATTATAAACCTCAGCCTTTTCTCTCAGTTCTGGCTCCCTTATAGTATTCTCTCCCTATGAGTTTGTAAATAATTTGGTTGTCACAGAGATCTTTTGTTTTAATGTTGCAGTTGTAATAGCCTTTATGCCAGAGACAAATAAAATGTTCATTCATTCATAAGAAATAAAAAGTTTTACGATAAAAACTTAATTAAATTAACACTAAAAAATATGCATTAAAAGCAGAATAAAACCAGAATAGAACAGCACCCAACCCAACATAGATGCCAAAGGCCTGCTTGAATGAAAATTGCGAAAGCACTACAGAGAGGGAGCCAACCTAATGTCAAACATGCCCAGAGGAGAGCAACAAAAATGCTGGGTCTGGATACTCGAGTCCTGTAAGGAAAAGTTGAAGGAGTTCATAGAATCATAGGATAGTAGAGTTGGAAGTAGCCTCTAAGGCCATCGAGTCCAACCCCCTGCTCAATGCAGGAATCCAGCTTAAAGCATCCTTGACATATGGTTGTCCAGCTGCCTCTTGAAAGCCTCTACTGTGGGAAAGCCCACGACCTGCCTAGGTCATTGGTTCTATGGTCATACTGCTCTAACAGTCAGGAAGTTTTTCCTGATGTCCAGCCGGAATCTGGCTTCCTGTAACTTGAGCCCATTATTCCACATCCTGCACTCTGGAATGATTGAGAAGAGATCCTGGCCCTCCTCTGTGTGACAGCCTTTCAAGTATTTGAAGAGTTGGGAATGTTCAGCCTGGAGCAGAGGTGATGAAGAGATGATAGGATAGCCATCTTCAAATCTTTGGAGGGCTGTCACATAGATCAGGGGCACAAAATCTCTTTCAGGTTTCAGGGCAAGTTTGAAGGCAAAAGGGACCGGGACCAAAATATCCCAAATACCCCCATATTTTTGCTTAATGTTCTCGTTGCCAGTAGCTAAGCCTTAGGAGAAGTGGCATTTCAGTCTTTTAGAATGGAGGGGGGGGGGACTTTCCAATGATTGGTGGTTGGGGAAAAAGGGGAGGGGCTGGGGAAGGGGTGGGCCATCTGGGGACCCTAGAAGGGCCAGATTTGCCCCTAGAGGTTCTGAACCCCTGACATAAGGGATGGATCAAGTTAATTTTCTGTTGCTTCAGAGGGTCAGACCCGAATCAACGGGTTCAAATTGGAAAAAAGGGGGGATTTTGACATAAATTTGATAGTACAAACCGCACACTGCCTTGGAAATGGTGGGTGCTCCTTCGTCACAGGCTTTTAAGCAGTGGCTCATTGGCCTCTTATTAGGGATCCTTTCACAGTGGATCTCTTGCAATGGCAGGGGGCTGGGCTAGATGATCTTTGAGGTCCCTTCCAACCATATGATACATAAAAAATAGTTCAAATATGCTGATTTGGGGGGATGGAAGCGGGGGACTTTGGTGTTTTTCACGTGCGCTTGAGAATCCATGACAATGAAGCAACCCTCATGTGCAAAATTAATAGGCTGAGTGGAGATGTTTTGATGTTAATAAGAGATGGCAGACGCATCCCAGAACATTGCTTATTCACTCCCCACAAGATTACCAGAACCCCAAGACAATTTATGGATTTCAACCTGCAATTTTCATTGTATAAATTGGAATTTTGGAGCATGACGTCTTTGGGATGTTGGGTTGGGCAGTCATGGAAAAGGTTGTCAACGAAGTGCAACCCCAGTTATTGCCCTTTTTAAAAGATAATGTCTTCTTTTTTAGATATTATTTACTTATTATTTATTAAAACATTTATATCCCGCCCTATATCACAAGAATCTCAGGGAAGCATACAGCTAAAATCATACGTATAAAATGGAACAATAAATATACAGTTCTAAAACAAATTAAACCATTAATATGTTAAAACCAATACAAGATTTTAAAGCAGTAAAAACCAGTTACAATAAGTCAGTTTTAGTCTTCATTTCTGCAACTGTTTTGCTTGATTAACTGATCTGAGATGTCAGATGTTGGTGTTCAAGACCATCTTTTTCTTGAAATAATCTCTCAGCATTGATCACTGATCTGGTTCCGTTGAGCAGACTTGGGCCTGAAGCTGTAATTCTGGTCCTATGTTGGATCCTGTGCTGTAATCGATGAACCATGCTATAGACAATCCACAGGTCTTTGGGATTTCCAGACTGAAAGAACTGGGCATGTTTAGCCTGCAAAAGAGAAGACTGAGGGGAGACATGATAGCACTCTTCAAATACATGAAAGGTTGTCACACAGAGGAGGGCCAGGATCTGTTTTTGATCATCCCAGAGTGCAGAACATGGAATAATGGGCTCAAGTTACAGGAAGCCAGATTCCGTCTGGACATCAGGAAAACCTTCCTGACTGTTAGAGCAGTACGACAATGGAACCAATGACCTAGGGAGGTGGTGGGCTCTCCCACATTAGAGGCCTTCAAGAGGCAGCTGGACTGGCATCTGTCAGGGATGCTTTAAGGTGGATTCCTGCATTGAGCAAAGGGTTGGACTCAATGGCCTTATAGGCCCCTTCCAACTCTACTGTTCTATGATTCTATGATTTCAAGCCCCGCATCATGAGAGCCCAAAGAATTTGGCTATCTTTGGCTCCTCTTGTTTTGTAATCTGCACCGCACGGCCTTTGGTCCTTGGTTGTTTCCTTTAGAGCAGGCTTGCACAACATGCGCTTGCTAATCCAGATGCTTACTAACCCTTTAGACTTTTTATGAGAACCTACCTAACCCTTGCTGCTTTGGTTACCTGCCCAGGACTGAAATTGAGGGCCGCTGGGCACTTGGCAAGCCACGAGAGACAGCCGGTGGGTTGCCCATTTGTGTGAAGCTGCTGTAGAGTATTTCTGGCTCAGTTCATGGCCAGGGGCTGCAGGAGGGCCTGGTTGTGCCATCTGTCACCCAGGGTCACAGCGCCTCCAATTTGTATAGCACAGCGGGGGCCAATCTTGTTGGCAAGGGTGGCCCAGGCTGACTCCAAAGTCTGAGCTCATGCTTCCGTTCGGACGTACTGGACTTTGGCTTGCCGCCTGTGCCTTGACGTGGTTTTGTGTTTGGCTCGCAGAGACGGGAAGCAGGCAGTAGGACAGTGCAAGAAAAGGCAGGCAGCAGTGGAGGGCTGGCTCAGTGCCGTAACCGGACCCCTCAAGGCCCCCCAGTTGAGAGTCTGCAATGCGTTGCCCATTGGCATCATGGTGCTTGTGGGACTTCCAATGGTGCCCCCCCAAAGCTTTCCACTCTTTGCCCCCTTCAAGAAAAATTGTAAATAAAAACCTTGGGAATGGTTAGGGCAGCCTTCATTCTCTGCCGTGCTCTCCCCTCTATCCCTTTCCAGCCTCACTATTCCCCCCACCCCCCTTCAGCTCACTGTTCCCCCCCCCCCCCCCGCAGCCTCTAGCCTTGCTCTTCCTCCACCCGTTGGCCGTTCTGTTTCCCCCTCCCTCCTAGACTCTGGCTTTGCTATTTCCTTCCCCGCTTCCTTTAGCTCGCTTTTGACAAGTCAAGACCCACAGCAGCCATCCACTGTGGGAGCCATTTTGTGGTAGCGCCCACAGCAGTTTCTCAAATTCCCAAATGGGCCCACAGGTCCAAAAATATTGAGGACCTCTGCTCCGGGGGGGGGGGCACAAATCTTGGTTGCTCAGGCCATTTGTGGCAAGCCGGCTTCCTGTAGCAATTGGCACACAGGAGACTGTCATATCCTGAGTCGGTGTACTTCCTTCCGAGGAAGGTCCGTCTACACCTTTGCTGATGCCCTTTCGCTAGCAGGCACAAACCTTTATTTTCCTACAGGCTGTTGGCTTTAATGTTTTGCTTTCTCTTTGCCCTTTTCTGCCTCTCTGTATTTTAACCTTAATTCGAATTAACTTCTCACTATGATTTTAACTGGTTATTGTTGCTTGGCTCGTTTTTCTCTGCTCTTATTGGATGTCATTTCAGTGATTTACCCTTCATTTTGCTGTCTGTTATTGCATTAGCCACATGGGAAGGCAAAGATTGAAGTGTAACAAGTAAATCTATCAAGAGATCAGTGTTGCGTACACTGACTAGCAGCAGCTTTCCAGACATTAGTTCCTACAAGGAGAGATTGCAACTACAAGGAGAGGTTACAACATCTGGGACTGTTTAGCTTGGAAAAGAGGAGGCTAAGGGGAGACATGATAGAGGTGTAGAAAAAGATGCCTGGTGTGGAGAACGTGGAGAGGGAGACATTTTTCTCCCTCTCCCATAATATTAGAACCCAGCAGGTTCATCCCATGAGACTGATTGCTGGGAGACTCAGGATGGATAAAAGGAAGGTCTCCTTCACACAGCATGTTGTGGAATTCGCTTTCACAAGATGTAGTTGTGGCTACCAGTCTGGATGGTTTTAAAAGGGGATGGGACGTCCACCCAGACTTTCCCCTATTATCCCTTCACGTCGCTGCCAAGTTAGCTGCACACACTGCCTTAGCTAAACTTCTACCCAGCCACAATTAACGCCGTGTGTCAAATTTACCACCGTTACTGTAATTTCTAGTTTGGGGGAAATGGGTGCTGGCTATTAAGTGCTAATGTATGCGGTAGCACAAACGAAGACCAAACTCAGTTGAACGAAATAAAAGTTTATTATTTACTAGATATTGTTCCAGCACTATGGATGTTATTATTATTTACATAGATGGTTAATAAATGGCCTAAGCCTGCCTCACGACCTCTCTAAAGCCTCTCTCAAAGCTAAGTTGATGCTTCGCCGAACTCCAAACCTAAACTGTCAAAACAGGAAACACCCTCCTCACTCGTCCCTCACTCCCCCCTCCCCCTGGTTGCGTAAAGAAGGCAAACGCACTCTGCAAATGCCCAGAGGCCTGGCTGCTCAGCCCTGGCTGCTTCCTTCTCTCCCTTTGCCACGCCACCCTGGATTTCCTTTAGGATCTCCTTGTGCTGGGAGGAGCGACTGTAAGTCACCTCGGGTTCTGGATCCATCTAGGTCTCATTTTGCTCCAAGGAATCTCAAACGATGCCATGCGGAACGATGCTCTAGAACAGGGAGAGTGTTGAGTGTTGGGGCACCGGCTTTGCCTGCAGAACGTCCTGGGATTAATCCTGAGTGACTCCAGTGACAAAGGAGCTTGGGTTGCAGGGCAGGTGAATCTTAAGGGCTAGAAAGTTGCTTTCGTTGGAAATAGCAGAACGAGAAAGGCGAAATTCTGGGGTTTCTGCAATCTGCACCAGAGTTTGACATTAGCATCAAACTTAGCAATGGACACTTGTGGGCAGTTGTATTTCACCCATATAGGCAGTTATTCTTCACGCCTGGGTGTGTTGACGTTTCTGGTCCCAGGACAGGCTCAGGATCCGCGAAGCGCCATTGCGATGCGGCGAAGCCCATCAGTTTCTCAGCTTATTTCCGCCTAGAATTGCATCCTGAGAAAGACCTCTCTGTCTTGGACGGAACTTTGCGTTTCTGAAAGGGAGGAAATGAACCCCATCTGCTCTCGCCGCTGCAGTTTTATTTTCCATGACTGCTGTGTGACTCAGACGGAAGCCCAAAGTCCTGGGCTTTGATTAAGGCTCTTTCTGTGATATTTAATCTGGGTCTGATCATTTTACAAATCAAACAGAAAAGGGCTTATTGCTGTGAAGAATGCATTCATTTGACCATGTGTTCCACTGCGTCTCGCTTAATAATGTCTCGGAGCTCAATCTTGCTCACACCGACGTCGTCTGAGAATGGGGGAGGCTGGGATTTGCACACACGCATCTGTTCCCTTCCACCCAGTAATACCTTGCATCGATGTCTCCTGCATCTGCCGGAGCTTTCTGTTTGGCCGGCAGGGAAGGCTGCTTCTTTTAAGGTAGTTGCTAAGTCCTATTCGGAGTTCAAACTTTCTTCATGGAAGGGACAGGACAGATGGAGCGTCCATCATCCATGATGCTTGCTTGGCTTGCAGAGGTGAAGACTCCATGGACATGGTAGATGTTCATGCCTCAGTTTGGGTGCTGTAGCAGAAAATCAGAAGCAACACAAGCAGAGGAGGCTCTGCGTGGAAGAAGGTGGAGTGGCTCCTTTGGGTGGTGGATGGGGGGCAATAGAGTGGGAAACAGGCAAATACATTGGAAGCTGACTTCCACCGAGTCAGATCCTTGGTCCATTTAGGACTGTTTACCCTGACTGGCAGCAGTGGTTCTCCAGAGATGCAGGCAGGAGTTTATCCAGCCCCACCTGGAGATGCCAGGAATTGAACCCGGGGCCTCCTGCATGCAAGCAAGGGCTCTAACGTAGAGCCGCGGTTCTTCCTCCATCCCATGGGGTCCAATCCACTGGGAAGTTCTCCTGCACGTGTAAGGTCTCTGGTCCACTCAGGACATGAACTGGATTTGGGGAGCTTGTGTAACTGAGCTACCAATGGGGAAGTCCCGAGATCAGATCTTGCTTCTGCCATGCAGAATGACCCTTACTTACCTTGCAGGGTTGTTGTAAGGATTACAACGGGCTCACGTATGCTAAGTGCTTTGAACATGAGGCAATGCTGTACAAGCGTTAAGTGTTGTTTGTCATCACCTTACCCAGTGATCTACAGAACAGCTCCATTGGGTTCAAATTTTAGCTAAATTGGGCCCTTTCTACACCTAAGGGTGTAGAGGGAGGGAGGGGGGAGGATTGCGGGATTACCTGCTTCCGTGATTCTCCCGGGGCGTCCAAATGGAAGTGCGACGGCCTGGAAGGGAAGAGGGACATTGCGCCCATTGTGCCCGCCATTTTGTTTTAAAACCAGGAGCCGGGAGTGCAATTGCACTCCAAAGAAAAGTAAATAAAAAACCCACCCCCACCCACCCCCAATGTCCCTGGATGGTTGTACCTGTGTGCTCCTGGGATCCCCTGTGTGTCATTTGGATACACAGGGACAAAGCAGGGACGACCCCGGGGAAAAAGGCCGGTGTTGACATGGCCTTGGTTAGCTCAAGTCAAGATATGGAGTCCTCTTGAGCTTTGTGACCTTTCTAAATGGAGGCTGTGAGCTCTCTAAATTTGAAACAAAGCTCAGCAGCTGACTCTGCAGAAGTGAGCCGGAGATAATGTCCCATCTCCTTGCTTTGAAAAGCTTTGCCTGCTGATTTATTTCGATCAAGCTGCCCTTAAAGGCACAAGAACAGGCCAGCCTGGCTTCAGGTCTCCCAATTGTGGTCTCTCGCCAAAGAAAGTGGCCAGCCAAAATGGCAGACACATTGGCACATTCTTCCTGATTGGCTGCCTCTGACATGTGATCAGGCCATATGATGTCCTTGGACGGATTCCTTCTCTGGTCTCCTTGAGAAAATTAGCAGTTTGTCCTAAGTGAAACGCTTTGGAAGCTGCCCAAAATATGCTCTGATATATTGCTTTGGAAGTCTTTTCTGAGAGGAGGGTGATTGCTGAAACATTTGTCTGTCCCCCACGGCTGCAAGAAATTAGGAAGGATATATTCATCACGCAGGATTTAATGAACCATAGTTAATGAAATCATCCAAAGAAAACTTGAATGGTATTATTAAACCAGAACATTTAAGTCTCGTAAAATCGTACTGCTCTTTCTCCTTGGTAAAAGGTAGCTTTCCACGTTTGAGCCGCATGTATGGACTTCCTAACGTGGTTTTGATAGCTTTTGCTAGACTTTGATGTGCTCAGATGTTGGGTGTGATTTGGTGAGGAAAGAATGCCCCTCTGTTCCTTCATATTTGACCGATTAAATAGAAAGAGACCTTCCCCAACCGGATGTCCCCCAGATATGTTGGATGACAACTCCCATGATTCTCAGCCAGCATGGCCACCATTACTGGCTGGGAATTATGAGAGTTGTAGCTCAACACAGCTGGAATGGATAAAAGGGGATTGGACGAATTCATGGAGGAGGAGAAGATTATCACTGGCTACTAGCCTTGATGGCTCTATGCTACCTCCAGTATCCAAGGCACCATGCCTATGTACACCAGTTGCTGGGGAACATGGGCAGGAGGGTGCTGTTGCACTCATGTCATCATCATCATCATCAATAATAATAATAGAGGTGATGATGATATTATTCTTATTATTATTCTTATTATTCTAATTAATTACATTTATAAACCACCCCATATCCAAGGCTCTCTGAGCGGTTTACAAAGATTAAAACACTGAACATTAAAAACTGATATAATTTTTTCAAAAAACCATTAAAAGCATAAAAACAGATTATAAATACAATATCCATTTAAAACAACTATTCTGGGTCAAACAACAACAACAAACCCCTCAACATACACTGTTAAATACCTGGGAGAAGAGAAAAGTCTTGACCTGGCGCCGAAAAGTTAACGATGTTGACGCCAGGCGAGCCTTGTCGGGGAGATCGTTCCACATTTGGGGGGCCACCACTGAAAAGGCCCTCTCCTTTGTTGCCATCCTCCGAGCTTCCCTCACCGTAGGCACCCAGAGGAGGCCCTTAGATGTTGAGCATAGTGTACAGGTAGGCTCATGTCAGGAGAGGCGTTCCGTCAGGTATTGTGGTCCCAAGCCATGTAAGGCTCTTCTTAGCCATTTAATCCTCCCTTTGCCTGGTCTGCAGAAAGCAGTGAATAACGAATAAGCTCTATCACAGGACTGTTAATAAAATGAGAAGTGCCTTGTTGGATCAGACCAGGGATGCATTGAATCCAGCATCTTGCCTGGTCCTGTGATCCACCAGATGCATCCAAGGAGCCCATGAGTAGAGCTATGGCGGCAGTGGCCCGCTCCTTTTATTTGACCCAGCATCTGCTACTTGGAGGTTTTGCTCCCTCTGTACGTGGCAACTGATGTCATACAAGTGGTTGTGAGGACTCACACAATGAAGGGCATATGCCCCCTTTGCGTTTGAAAATGGTGCTGTTAAACAAGGTGCCCGGATGGCTATTGTAGCTGGAACACCTGACGTGGCCCTCAATACTTATTCCGTTCCCAGGCATTGTGGCAGACTGACTGCATCTCACCCGCCTGTTCCATGACCTCTGCAGTATCTATGATGTATGCATTGTGCTCCCTTGTTATTCAGCACCAGCGATGAATTCATCGACCTTGCCTGATCAATGGTATCGGTCCCTCTTAGCTGATAAATATTGATGAAGGATGCCCCTCCTGATCTTCCGGTCTCTGAACGTACAAGATGGTGCATACTGAGAGCTCTTCAGAGGCCATAGCTCAACAGTAAAGCCTCTGCGTTGCATGCAAAAGGTTCTGGGTACAATCTCTAACATCTTCAGGTTGGGAGTGATGCTTGTAGGTTGTAGAGGAGCAGAGGCTCTATAAGCTCTCTCTTCACCCACTGCAACAATCCCCCGATCAGAAGAAGGGGAATTTGTGGTGGCAGCCAGGAACATACACACAGTATTGCGTGAACAGAAGAAGCTTCTTTTATACCGAGTGGTCTATCTAGCTTGATACTGTCTACACTGATGATTTCTGGGGTTTCAGTCAGGGGTCTTTTCCCTGGTCCTATCTTGAGATGCTGCCTGGGATTGAACCTGGGACCTTCCCTGTGCAAAGTAGATGCCTCCACAACTGAGCGTCAGCAGCGTACCTTTCTTGTCTTGCTTGTGTGCTTCTGGGAGGCATATGGTGGGGTGAGGGGGAAATGCTGGACTACGGTAAACTCTTGCTCTGATTAGATCAATTCTCACATTGTTGTGACCCTCCTCTTGCATGCTGTGCCATCACATTCAAGCATGAGTCCCAAGTTCCAAAGGCCCTAGCAAGTTGCAAGAGGCTAGAGGTTAGTTAGACTTGCACAGGTGCAATTGCAGCAGCAGCCTTTGCAGACATCTGCAGAAATGGGTCCAATAGAATTGCTTTGTGTAACTTAAAAGGAAGCAGAAATAGTTTGCCGTCATGCAAGTTAGCCCAGTTAAAAGCATTTCTTTGACTAATTTGTCTTTCCAGGACCGCTGGGTCAGCAATGAAGAAATCGGAAATTAATAATAATAAAAATAAGAACTCATTGCAGCATGACCTGGGAAGGTCTTACCTTTTCTTAATTTCGGTGCATGTGAATACAAGCCGTTCATGACTTGTCATTCGTTGTGACTGTTGTTCCGTTCTCTGGGGCTTGTGGCTGAAGGCGCAAAGGCCTTGTTCCGCTGAATTGTCTGCAAAGGTCCTGATAAACTCAAATAAAATGGCAACCGACATTCAGAGCCTCCAATCGCCCCCGGAAGAGCAATCTGTCCGAGCAGAAAGCACTTTGCATGCTCTGCTCAATGGAGCCCAGATGGCTTCTGCTACAGTAATTTTCTCCATTGTCCAATCTTTTCTTTTCTTTTTTGTAAAACGCGAAAACATTTCCTGAAGGGAAAGAAGGGCCTTTTCTCAGCATCCATTAGTTCTTGGAGAACTTGATTTTTTTTTGGCATCTGCTTTTGCATATTATTTCCCCTCCCTATTCTCTGCTTCCTTCATCTCTTCCCTCTTTGGCTTTGAGTTCAGTTACCCAGTTCCATACCAAGAAAGCGGTTGGCTTCTATTCCAGCGTAGGAGGGTCATGTAGGTGACTTCTTAGAAAGCCACATTTTCGTATATACTGTCTACATACACATGCATTTCATATACATGTATTGAAATTGATATATTTAAATTTATGTTGCTACAATTTTGTCTAACTTGTTTTTAGTTTAGACTAGTTTTGTATCGTTAAAATTTAAATAAAAATAATTGTAAAATGTATGTGACTTTACATAGCGAGGAAGATAATTGGAGCAACTCTTGAACTCTGCAGAGGAAATTTAGGGAACATAAGAAAAACCCTGCCGGATCACACCAACGGGCCCATCCAGTCCAGCAGTTTGTTCTCATAGTGGTGTAGTGGCTAAAGTGTTGGACTGGGAGTCGGGAGATCCGGGTTCTAGTCCCCACTCGGCTATGGAAGCTCACTGGGGGACTTTGGGCTAGTCACAGACTCTCAATCCAGCCTACTTCACAGGGTTGTTGTGAGGACAGAAATGGAAAGGAGGATTATATACGCCACCTTGAGTTCCTTTGAGGAAAAAGGGTGGGATATAAATGCAATTAATCAATCAGATGCCTCTGGGAAGTCCACAAGCAAGACATGACGCAATGCCCCCCCCCCCATTCCTTAGCGTGACCATATGAAAAGGAGGACGGGGCTCCTGTATCTTTAACAGTTGTATAGAAAAGGGAATTTCAGCAGGTGTCATTTGTATGCATGCAGCACCTGGTGAAATCCCCTCTTCATCACAACAGTTAAAGCTGCAGGAGCCCTGTCCTCCTTTCCATATGGTCACCCTACCATTCATGTTCCCCAGCAGCTGGCATACAGAAGCCAAAGACACATACACACACACACATCCAGTCAGGTAAGGAGGGCTCCAAAGGATATGTGATTAAACCTCCTGATTATTTCTTGGCCTGGATGGAGCATCAAGGTGGATTGTCCAGCAACTGATATGTCACCATTCTTCAGTGTCTGCAATCTATATAGATAAAGCCAAGCAGCCTGCCCATATTGAAACAATGGAAAAGTTCCCTTTGCAGAATTCTCTCTCTCTCTCTCTTTTTTTTTTGTCCTGCGCAGCCCCTTTCAAGTACTCCTGGATCAAAATGCTGAGAAGAAAGAATCCAAAATGGCTGCATGTATTACTTTGGAGGTTTGAGCCCCAAGAACTTCCTAAGGTTCCTTGGAAGCCTATTGGGGGGTCCTCAAGGAGATGGTCAGTAACCTCAGGCCAGCTTCCTTGAATGGCAGCTTGTCACCTCCTCTGGTCTTGCTCTGCCAGATGCAGAGTGCTGGGTGTGGTTATAGCACCCCCCAGTTCCCTTTAGGGTAATGGTGAGGCACAGCGACCTTTGTGTGGACTGAGTCTTCTCTACTTCCTTTCCCCAGAACATGCTTAATGCAATACATAGGGTCCTTGGCAGATAAATAGATGGAACATCCTTGGAATGCAGCAAGTTTGGAAACCAGTTGGCTTAAGTCAAGGTTCCATGTTTTAACTGCAGTAGGGGGATTTTCCATATTGTCACCTGTGCTGAAAATGGCATATTGGAGATTGCAATAAATTTAAGCAGTTAAGAAAAAAACCAGCTGGATTAATTTTTTTATATGTTTAAATCCTTCATCAGTCGATAGCTTGCCAAATTGGTAAGGGGATGGTCTAACATTTGATTAAAATTCATGAATAAAAGGCAGGGCTGGTTTCTTTTAGCTGTACATCTTGGATAGCTTTTGTTCTGGGCTTCGGAGTTTATGGGTCCATGCCCAGACTGACTAAGGGTTCTGCCCCCTAGTCATGCCTGGCTACCAGAATGCTTTTATCCCAAGAGTTGGAAACTCCATTAGTTGAAGAAAGACTGTCTGTTGAGTCCCCAAATCATGGAGAGTATTAACAGGGGATGGATATTGCTACCATGTCTGGAGAAGTGGCTGGTTTTAGACTTTTATGCTGTCTTCTGAACTACCCAGAATACTTTAACTTAGTTCAGACAACACATTTCTCAACGGTGTTTTTAGAACTGCACGGTGGAGTTTACACCACCATTGAGAAATGTGTTGTCTGGCGGGAAAACTCCACGCAACGGTGGAGTTTTTTTTGGGGGGGGAACACTCCATGCAGATTGCAGAATATCCACACTGTGCAGAAGAGAGTTCCTGCACAATGGTTGTGTTGCATGTTGTGTGGCGGGCTCCGTGGAGTTTCCTGTTGCGTTGAGTTGACTTTTTCCACTGGCTACAGAGTTCCCTGGCAAGTGCGGCGAAAGGAGCGAGTGCCACTCTAGGAGAGCCGCCGGGATTGTTTTTTTGTTTTGTTTTTACAGCAATGGCTGATGGGATACCATTGGGAGGGCTGGGGGAGGAGAGAGTGTAGAGGAACTGCCAATCAAACGTCACAATGGATTTTATTCTACTCCACGGTAGCCCACAGTCACGCAACGGTGGAGTTAGAACATGTTGTGTGGGGAGTGCCTCCTAAAAACTCAACCGTTGAGTGGAGTTTTCACACTGCGTTAACTAATGTGTTGCTTGAACTGAGCCTTTATCTGGCATGACAGAAAAATTGCCTTGATGTTAGCCTTGAGCAGTAGGAACTCGCTTCTGCATGGATGTGTGTTTGATTGTGCCAGAGTTCTCCGACTATCCAGAGATCCCAGATATTAATTCTAATACCAGCTGAAAGTTGTGGGGGAGGAGAACTTAAAATAAATAAATGTCTTTAGAGGACAGGCGAAAGTATAATTTTTGGCTGGGTCAGTTAAGCATTTGAAGGGTTGTTTTGGGCTCCACAGCTGCTTCAACATCAGCCGTAGGTGCTCAAAGCAAAATTAAAATGGATTTCCTGTGTTTTGCCTGGCGGCTGGTTGCCAGGGCATTCGGCTCTCGTTGCTAAGAGTATGTTTGCTGAATGGCATTTTGTTGTTCGGCCTTGTCCAGAGAATAACTTGAGGCGCGTGTGGGGCTTTGGAAGGTCCTTCAGAAACGAAGGAGAAATTTGCGGCAAAAGCACATAACAGCCCACTTGGGTTCCCCTGACATGGTCTCCACCCAACCCCACTGGGAACCCCTTCTTTGTAAGTGGTTACCCCATGGAGGTGATTGAGGCTGCATACAAATGACTCAAATGTCCGAGTGGAGCTAATCACTTAAACCTTTCCCATTGGTTCAATGCTGTATACAGACATCCCTTCCCATGTGGTGGTGGTGGTAGTGGTGATTATTAATTAATTAATTAATTAATAATACTTATATACCACTCAATACAAAAAATCTCTAAGAATTTCACATATATATTTAATAATCACATTTAAATGCACTATTAAAAATACCATTAAAAACAATTTCAATTACAATAACAACAAAAATAAATTTAAATACACCATTAAAAACAATTTAAAACAACGATACAAAGCCATACAAGAAGCAGTAAGAACAGCAGCATATAATTAATTGCAATTATTTACAAGTTGTGGAAGGCTTGTGAATAATTGAGAATTATTTTATTGTTATTTATTACACTTCTGCTTTGCCCAGTATTGAACGTTCTTTGAGTGGATTGAAAATGTTAAAATTCAAACGTGATGAAGCAGAATCTAAAATCTTTAAAAGTTTAAAACAGAGTAAAATCAGACTAAAAGCAAGGCAGCAGGGTAAAGATCTAAAAATACAACACATTTAAAAACATAACGGAAGGGCTCAAAAGCCCCGTGGGAATCAAAAGGTCTTCTCCTGGCATCGAAAAGCCCACAATGTAGGTGCCAGGTGAGCCTTTCCAGGGAGTTCATTCCATGACCGGGGTGCCACCACTGAAAAGGTCTTCTCTTTCGTCACCACCCGGCTCACCTCATTTGGCAGTGGCACTTTTAAACGTTGCTGCAGTGTTGTGGGACAAACCACGGGTAAGCATTTGGCTCTCTTTAAAAGGGGAAAGAAGCCCAAATGCAGGGCCGAAGTTGAAGTGGCAACTTCTTCTAGGGTTCCTTGTGCAAGTGGTTCACCTGGTGCAAAGGACGGACTTTGCTTCCACCAGGTGCAAGGGGGGGGGGCATCACATTTCCTGCATTTCAGCATTATGTAGAAAGGAGAATTTTAGCAAGTGTAGTATTACTTGTGTTCAGCTCTGCCTGCTGCCAGAATTTCCTCTTCAACAGAATTATTCAAAAATACAGATAGTGTATTATTATTATTATTATTATTAATAACAATATAAATCACTATATTATTATGTTTATAAATCTTTTCCCATCAGCAGGCACTCAAAGCAGTCTGCATTTTTCTTTCCCCTGCCCCCTTTTTAAAAATGGGCTCAGAGCTGAGGTGGACAGTTTACAGGATTTTTCTGGCTGATTTCAGAAGTGTTGGGGGTTGCGGGTTGGGAGGTGGAGAGTGAGAGCGCAGCATCGCTTCCAGGCAGACAAAAGGCAAGAGACAAGCTTTGCAAACTGCTGAGAAAAAGGCATAATTTATTAACAAAGCCCTCCAATTTTCTAGCATTGTTGTGAGTGGAACATCTCTTTGTCAAGGAGCAATGCTCACTACTTGCCTCTGAATGAGGAGTTCCTCTGTCTTTTGGAGGGCATGTTTGTCAACAAATTACTACTATTTTCTTCAGCATCTTTCTTTGCTTTATGCCTCCCCCTCCCTTTTCTTTTCTTTTTTCTTTTGTAGCTCTTTCTGAGTTTCCATTCCAAAGGAATTCCAGCGAGGGCTGGCGCGTGTTTTCTCAAATAGCAGATGAGACAGTCAGGCTGTGTCTTGACTATATCACAACAGCCTGTAGATGGGGCATCTGTAAAGAAAAAACACACATACCTCATTGACATAGCAATACCTAATGGCATCACATCAAAAAACTATACAGAAAACCTTCAGAAACTGGGCCTACCAAAATACATCCACAGCAACATCCAGAAAGCACAGTCATAATTAAAGCATGCTCAATCGTCAGGAAATTCCTTAATCAATAAAAGACAGCATGACTTGGCAAAGCCCATAATGTCCATCTAGCAAAGCCAAACAAACAAACAAACAAAAACAAAAAACAAAAAAAAGACCATGATCCTTTACCGTGTTGAGGGTTCCTCTCACGTAAATTCTCATCTATAAAAACTGCCACAAATGAGAAATGAGAGATAATAATAATATCCTTGCTCGCTGAAGGCTAACACATCAGGGAGAAAGGTTCCAGCTTTCTCCTTGAAATTTTGATTTTCTGTGTGCAGGAATAATTAATAATAATATTAATAACAACAACAACAACAGCAACAACAATAATAATAATACATACCAACAAGACACAACCCTGCAGCCAACCAGACATAACGGTCATAGACAAAAAAGAAAAATACACATACCTCATCGACATAGCAATACTAAATGACAAAAATGTTGTTGAAAAGGAAGAAGAAAAGAGAGACAAATATACATCACTGGCCATGGAAGCAAAAAAACTATGGCAGCAGGAAAAGGTCACAATTATTCCGTTAGTCACCTGAGTCACCAGCATCACATTAAAAAAAAAACTATACAGAAAAGCTCCAGAAACTGGGCCTACCAGAATACATCCACACCAACATCCAGAAAGCAGTCATACTTAAAACATGTTCAATCATCAGGAAATTCCTGAATCATTAAAGACAGCATGACTTCGCAAAGCTTGTCGTCATGTCTGTCCAGAAAAACCGCCACGAGCGAGAAAGAGAGAAATAATAATAATAATAATAATAATAATAATAATAATAATCCTGAATCAGTAAAAGACAGCATGACTTGGCAAAGCCTATTGTCATGTCCATCTAGAAAAACTGCCATGAGAGAGAAAAGAGAAATAATAATAGAGGGATCATTCCATCCTGACTACCCTTAAGACTACCCTCAGGTGTAATCTACAGATCATATCTGCTATTTGTGGGGGCTAAACTAGCTATGACAGGGGCTGCTGCAATTCTTGTTCAGCCAGGAACAAGCTTGGCTGCAGGCTTTTCTACATGAGGCTTTGAACCGGTCCCTTTACTGAGGCTTCTACTTCTGGATTCTTTGTGGGACTAAGATCGGGTCCTATACATGTGTTCTCCCGGGGTTTTTCTTTCTCCGCCTTTCTATATATTCCATTACACAACCACTAGATGGTGCTGTGGTACAGCGGAATTGTGCAAATACACTAGGTCCCATGCTGCCATTCACAGAAATACCAGACTTTCCTCGTTAGGGGGGAAAATGGAATAATGGTTGCAAAGCACGGGAGAGGCCCCGGAGGATGACGATGTCATGTAAAGCATCTGCAAACCTTGCCTAAAGAGGCTCTAGGAGAAAAGTGTGCGAAGCCCTACAGCACAGGAAGAAAATACGTGGTGGGAGAGGGGAGCAAGTTTTCCTCTCTTTATCCCTCTCTGCTTTCTTTTGCAGAAATTAAACCCACCTCACATTTTGTTATTGTGTCTACCCCGGTAACATCTAAACAAATTTAGTCCTGAGAAGTAGCTTCCTGGACAGAATTCAGATCTCCTGGCTACAAAGGGACTTGTGGATATTGCAGCCTCTGATTTTATTTTATTTATTTTGGCTGCCTTTGGAAGCCGAAATGCATGGACCAGAGCCGTCGCGTGCCTTTTAACTGGCTTGGCCTTCGCCACCCTGACTGATTTCCTTCCTTAATGATCTGGCAGCATCAAGGGAAAGCCGGGCTAATTAGAATGTCCAAGAACTGTCAGCCCGCAGAAACAGCAGCAAGAGCCAAGAGCTGGCATGTTGGCATGGCAAGGCGAAGCCGACAGTGTTCTGGTCAGGAAACCTAGACATGCCTACTTGGGAGCAAGGACCATAGAGCTGAATGGGACCGAGTCCCAGGCACAGGTGGCGGAGGCCTCGCTCGTCATCTCCGCAGGGTGTCAGCAACCTTACGCATTCACACACCCAGTAAAAAATGGGATGGTCCGATATAGCGCAAGGACAGCAATACATGGGAGGGAGGAGCGGCTTTATTGCGCACGGAAGGGGGGGGGGAAACCAGACTTTCCCCACTCCCAAATAAGATGGAAAATGGAGGGGAAGAGGCGAGATGAGCGCAGGACAGGGACGACGTCTTGTGAGTACCGTGCTGCAAAAACACACGCCAGGCATGGCGAGAACGCAATAGATTGCTGGTGTGATGGAGCTCTCAGCTTTAGCCTTCCTGATGTCATTCCTGCCATTCTGTGCTATCTGCCTGTACTCTTCTTTTGTAGCCCGGCCTTCCTTCCACTTCCTATATGTGCCCATTTTTTGTTTTCAGGTCATCTCTAAGCTTTTTTGTAGGGTCTATGGACTTCACGTGGCCTGGGGAGCCCTTGGCTGCAGTGGATTCCTCAGGTCGGATTCACATCCAGACTCATTTTAGTCTGCCTTGAATTCCTCCAGCATCCCTACACCTGGCTAACCTGCTGCCAAGGTGCAGAACAGGGATGGGGGACACGGTAGAAATCAGCCGGGAAACTTTGGACCCGATGTGCACTGGACATGATTTTACTGCGGAACAGTTGCCTTTCTTGAGGCTTTGGGTCATCCATCTTTGCAGCCAGAGAAGGTCCAGCTTCATAGGGATGTCTGGGACTTCCTCTCCCATTGGAAACTACAGTTTAGAAAGAGGGAGGGGGCATTCCTGCCTCTGCTAACTCTCCCTCTTTTTCTTTCCAGGCTCCCTCTGCCTTCTCCATGCTGTCCAGTCTGTGCTCATTCTTTCTCTCTCTCTGATCCCAACCCCAAAGCAGTCCCTCCCCCCTCCCCCCTCCTCCCTAATCTTCTTTCCTCTACCTCTTCTGCCTCCCCTCCAGCCCTCCGCCTCCCACCCCCATCCAGCATTTTTTTTAAAAAAAAATCCCAGATGGGATTGTGCACCACTTTATTTCGTTTTTAATTGAATCTCTGGAGATAATGGTGATTGATGAATGCCGGGGGTGATTTATTGAAGGGGAAATTACTTAAATGTTGGAGCAGGGGGTGGATGAAAATTGGGGAATGAATTGGAAGCTTGCTTTGGGGAGGACGCTCTGTCAAATTCTTGAAACTCCATTTTGGTTCAAAAGTTGCCATTTTTAGGGGTGTATGCGCGTGCGCATGCCTTTGTGAGAAAATGCTCATGGAAAAGCTACCAGACACTTCAATTTCTGCATTTTTTCACACCGTTGCAAATGAACTATGATTGAAGAAGAGCTACTGGTTTGGGATGTGCTGGCTCAAGGTGCAAACTAATTGACCAATTTAGTTTATTTGAGATGGTTTGGATGAGACACTCATTTGCTGGCTTTGTCTCCTGCATAATTGAAAAAAAAATCTAGGAATGATTCAGTAGACCTAAATAACCTGGACCAAGATCCGTTTCAGTTGAGGCTTCAGGCCTGGTTTTGGAATGGAAACCCCGTGGGATGACCTTTGCCAGGAGAGGGATAGGGGAGCGTGTGACCCTGTTGACTCTCTTGGACTTCTCAGTGGCTTTTGATACCATCGACCATGGTATCCTTCTGGATAGGTTGTCTGGGCTGGGAGTTGGAGGCACTGCATTCCGCTCCTACTTGGATGGCTGATTCCAGAAGGTGGTGCTCAGGGATTATTGCTCTGTGCCGTGGCAACTAGGCCATAGGGTTCCACAGGGCTCTATTTTATGCCCTATGCTGTTCAACATCTACATGAAACCGCTGGGAGAGGTTATCCGGAGATGTGGGCTGAGGTGCCATCAATATACGGATGACACCCAGCTCTACCTCTGTTTTTCATCAAACCCAGGTAAGGCAGTGGCTGTTCTGAATCAATTCCTGGGCACAGTAATGGACTGGATGAGGGCCAACAAACTGAGACTTAATCCAGACAAGACGGAGGTACTGTTAGCTGATGGGTTATCTGCCCTGCTAAGTGACGTTCAACCTATTCTGAATTAGGTTCATAGTTTAGGGGTGCTCTTGGGTCCAGCTTTGTCACTACAGGCATAGGTGGTCTCAGTAGCACACAACACCTTTTATCATTTTAAGCTGATAGAACAACTTTGCCCATATCTGGACAGAGATAGCCTAAGTACAGTTAACCTCTTGTCTGGATTACTGCAAGGCTTTATACATGGGGCTGCCTTTGAAAACAGTCTGGAAACTTCAGCTGGTCCTAAACAGGGCAGCCAGATTGTTAACAGGGACTGGCTAATTTGTTCATATTATACCAGTACTTTTCCATCTGTAGTGGCGGCAAGTCCATTTCAGTCCCAATTCAAGGGGCCGGTATTAATGTCCAAAGCCCTAAACTGCTTGGGGTCAGGTTACCTGAAGGCTCATTTCCTCCCATATAAATCTGTCTGGTCCCTAAGATCATCTTCATAGGTCCTTCTCCAAGAGCTCCCACCAAAGGAAGTGAGTTGGGTGACTACTAAGAAGAGGGTCTTTTCTGTTGTGGCACCCCAGTTGTGGAATGAGCTTCCCAGAGAGCATTGTGCTCTTTTTTGGCACCGGGTGAAAAAGCGCACAACTTTCCCAGGCATTTTAGTTTTTCAGCTACTATTTTAAACCTGTTACTGTGTTTTAAATAGAATTGTGCTAAGTTCTAATTTGGTTATTATTTTTACCTTGGTTTTAAACCTTTATATTGTATTCCATTGTGTTGTATTTTATGGTTTTAATTGTTGTGAACTGCCCAGAGAGCTTTGGTTATTGGGTGATATAGAAATGTAATAAATAAATAAATAAATAAGCATATGCAGATTTGTGGCCTATGGGCCTAGGCCCTGAATTGTTTAAAATTCTTATCAACACCCCTGGATATGGAGATCCTGGCTGCAAAATAGCCGGAATAACTGTTCTGTTTTTCCATTCTTGCAGGATGAAGTTTTGCTGCCTCCTGCTGGTTGCTCTGTGGCTCTGCATCATCGACCCAGGCAGCTCTTCCGGTGAGTGAGCCATTCTGCCTTGTCTGGGACAGGAGGGCTTTCCTATATGGAGGAATGTGGGGGGTTCGTTCCGAAAAAATAAAGGCTAGGATCCAAAGAGCTACCTTCTGTGTTGGACTGGGAGTCGGGAGATCCGGGTTCTAGTCCCCACTTGGCCATGGAAACCCACTGGGTGACTCTGGCCAGTCACAGACTCTCAGCCCAACCTACCTCACAGGGTAGTTGTTGCGATGATAGAAATGGAGAGGAGGAGGATTATGAACGCTGCCTTGGGTTCCTTGGAGGAAAAAAGGTGGGATATAAATGCAATAAGAAATGACTGACTGACTGACTGAATAAATAAATAAATGAATAAGAACTTGGAGGCTTCAGTCTTCCTCCACTTTGAAAAGCAGATACCCCACTTGTATAACCAAATGCTTTTGCTTTTGACTGTCATCAAACTGGTTTGTCATGTGGCTTCGGGATATTCGAGCCCAAATCTCCCTTATTGGTTGACTTGATTGATTAGCATTTAAATGCTACAAAGCCATCAGGGTCATATACAACAATTTAAAACAATAGAATCCTAAAACGGTAAAACCAAGAAAATGACATATTTTAAAAGGCTATGGTGTTGTTGTTTTTTAAGAGACATGTCTCTTGGACACATGGAACTCATTGCAGTTCTTTAGATCCTGGTTGAACGGGCCTACAACTATAAAATCCTGTGGACAGGTTCAAGCATTGCACGTCCATCATTAGATTACAGTTGATGACAGATGTTGTGAACCAACTGACTCCGTTGGGTTTATGGTGATTTGAAAGCTCTAGTGACGACCCTTGTCACACATGCAAAACTTGACTCTTGTCTTGAAGCTGCAGTTGTCAGGTGGCAAGCATACATGTGTCAGCCATTCCTGGACTTGGAATAAATTATGCTGACTATGTAGAGCAGGCGGCATTGGTCTCATTTGCAAAAGCTGTTGCTTGGATGCTATGCTGATGTGGTGGGCCACTTTAGTGTCGACATCCTGATATACCCCTGGGGTGCAACCCATCCTGGGAAGCCCCTAAGTGACCATAAAGGCTCTCCTAGGACCAGTGATGTTGAAGTACAGGTGTCCACCATGACTGTCCAACAGCCACATTCCCCAGGAGAATCCAAACATGCAGGCCCCAGTGAGAAATGGTTGCGAATTTCCTTCTCACCCTGGAGAAATTTGGTGAAATTGTCCCACCAGATTTCGCTGCCCACAAATAAGGTGGAGAGTTTTGCGAGGCGGTTTGCGCATAGCTCTGTCTCAATTGGTGGCGGTGGGGCAGTGGGGGGGGGAAGAGGCCTTGGAGAGAGCGTGCTGAAAATTGTCGGAAGTGGGCAGATCATGGCTTGAGATGGTTCATGGTGTTCAAGATGGCAGCAGAAGATTTGTTTCCTCACCCCAAAAGTATCCTGTTCAGATCAAGATTGTGTGGATCAAGACAAGATTGTGTGGAGGGGGGGGGGGTGGAGGCAGAGAGAAGGGGACGGAGAGGAAACGAAAGAGCATTTGTACACTCCCAGCACAGCTGGAAGATGCTTCTGAAACTGCCCGAGATGGAATCTAGTATCAAAAACTGAACGGGTGCTTTGAACTCTTGGAGCTTCATGCAGCCCTCCATCGTTGTGTGCACGCACACGTACTGTTCATCATCCTGATAGGCTTGCTTGACACTTTGAGGAACCACCGCAGTGAGTGGCATGACTAAGCGCCATGGCCAGGATGTGAGCCTCCCCTCTCCCTCCACACCCCCAGAGGTGCTTTCCTATGAAAGGGATGCAAAAGGGAACTCTGCCTCGCAGGGCGTCTTTGCACAAAGACAGAAAGTTCTGAACCTTTCCTGTTGAGACACTGGGGCTTGCAGGAAAGATACTGTCATCCTGGGCTCAAGCCATGTGCTCCTCCTTCCTCAAGCTGTGAAGGGGAGAATTGTGAGCATATCGTGTGTGGGAGTGTGGCGGAGGTCTTCCAAAAGTCAGGGTGGAGGAGGGAAGCCAGAGGCCTGTCTAAATAGGGTCATTTTATTTATTTATTTATTTATTTATTTATTTATTGTATTCTATACCACCCAATAGCCGAAGCTCTCTGGGGGGTTTATAAAAATTAAATCCGTTCAAAATATAAAACAAACAACAGTATAAAAACATAGCATAAAATACAATATAAAAGTACAACCAGCAATACAGAATACAGATTTAAAATAAAATTTTAAAACAGCAAGGTTAAAAATTAAGTTGATAAACTGTTAAAACAGTGTGAAAACAAAAAGGTCTTTGCCTGGCATTGAAAGGACTATAATGTAGGTGCCAGGCGAACCTCTCTAAGGAGCTCATTCCACAGCCGGGGTGCCACAGCAGAGAAGGCCCTCCTCCTGGTAGACACCTGCCTCACTGGCAGGGGCTTTTGGAGAAGGACCCCTGAAGATGATCTTGGGGTCCGGGCAGATACATATGGCACCAGGCACCAGGGATGCACTGCCAGTCTTCTTGGGGAAAGGAGTGCTACAACTGGAAAAGCCTCTTTGCAGGATCCCACCAATCATATCTCCGCAGGTGACGCTCGCATCTGGACAGGATCCTATGGGAGGAGACGGTCCTTTCATTATCCTGGTCTCAAAGCAACGACCTTCCAGTCATGCCCAGAAACTGGCAGCCAATACAACTCATATAACATAGGGTCACGTGTTCCAGAATGGCTTAGGACCAGGGCTTACAAGCCTTCCACAAGCACCTCAACCTTCATAAAGATGAGCGTTTTGCAAGTTAAAAATACAGAGACCCCCATTTTCCAGACAAATTTGCTCCAGATGGCCCTGAAAAGCTCCGCTGTGCAGGATGCAGAGGATTCAATAGAAGCAATGAGATGTTTCTTTGCTGCCCTCACTGCCCCCGAATATACATGATCATAGGCACACACTTGTGTTCGATTGCATCTACTCGGAGTTTTTCTCCATCTGCCCTCAAGCAGTTGCCTGTATTGCTTCATCGCTCTCAGCTCTGGGCTATACCAAGGAGCTGTACGAGCTCTACTGCGGGGAGGGCGCCCAGGAGCAATCGTGCCAACTGGCCTGGTCATTTCCACAGCTGGAGCCTCCCTAGAGCCTTCTGGAAACCATTAGCCTCCTGTGGCTGACAATCGTCATAGATCCCCCCACCCTCTCAGAGGCGAAAAGCTGCCCTCATCTAAACCTCAACAGGAGGTGATCTCATCATGGCAAAGAGACCGATTCAAAGTCCCCCATCTTTGGACTGATGACATGTGGGGACAGACCCATAGTTATTATGGAGGCGATTAAATCCTGAGCCATGCCAGACAAGGTGCCCTCAGCATGAATGTCGACATCCCGCAAAACCAGCAGCCTCGGGGACCTCAGCATCACATCTGAGACCACCTCGGTCAGCTCAGTAAGGGAGACTGCTGGGTAGTGGGGTGGATGGTACACCAACAGAATCCCCAATCTGTCCTGCTGACCCTCCAGACTAGTAGTCAGAAGGACAGGGAGTGTGGAGAGAGAGGGAGAGAGAATGTTAGAGACCATGGCAGCCCTCCTCTCCCCAGCCCTCAGGTCTACCCTGATGCTGAATCAAGTTACCTCCGTGGGGACAACTGGGAGGAACTAACACTTCCCTGTTTGCCCACCCAGGTCTGGGTCACACTGGGCTCAGAAACATTCAGGCATCTGGTTCAAGTGGGCCAGAAGTGGTGTTTTCTATCCAGACCTTGTGGTCCCTGCTATCTGCCCCCTCTTCACATCCCTTTGCCGACGCCTTGGTTTTTGCCACGTTGCCCCCCACACGCTTGCTTGCCTTGCTGCCTCCTCTCACTTCCTCATGTCAAGTTCTTTTGCTCCACAAGCCCCTACGGATTTCTTTAGCAAACTCTTCACCATGTCCATGGTGAGCCCACCTGGGCAGGAGCCTTGCGCCACTCAGCCATGATTCCACGTGTGGCTGCACATTGCAGCCATACAGAAATGCTGAGCATCCTCCCCATTGACAAAGAATGTGGGGAAAACCCAAGCCGGCTTCTGGTAAGGAAAAAAGGCTCTTTGTTGCCGAAGGGAGCTTTGCTGCGTCCACGATGGCCAAATTAGAAACCAGAGGAAGGAGCCAAGAGTCTCCCTTTACACAGACAAATTCACCCCCCCCCATTTCATTTGTGAAGCAGGGAAGTGTTGGGGGGGGGATGCTGCTGTTGGGCAAAGGGCCCCCTTGATGGAAACAGATGGGCCCAAAGCAGAGCGGGATTAACGTCTTGGCATGCCGTTAGCCGGAACTGCTGACAGGCCAATTTGTCTTAGTCAGAACTCAGCTCGGTGGACTCTGAGACACGTGGGACTCTTGTGATTCCAGTTCCCTTCCTGCTGATAAGCCCTAGAGAGCCTGAGAGGGGTGCGTGCCTGAACGAAGGATCCCCCTTCTCTCTCAGGAATGCACCTGGGTCTCCTCGAGGCCTCTGGCGACATCCTGGGATCAGAGGACGACGTTTGCTCTAGCAGAATTTATTGTAAAATGTAGTAAATGGGTGAGCCCCCCCCCATCCCACCCCTCTGTATTTGTTGTCTCTGTTTAACATTAACCACCAAGTTGAAGGAGGATACTGACCACTTGGAATGTGATCGTGTCAGAGGGAGACCGATGGCAAAGAACTTGTCCCACAAGAAGGGACCTCCGCTAGAAAGACCTTGGGAAGCAGCTTGAAGATTGCTTATTATGTGGATGTGTTACACACTCATATGAGCCTCTTGCACTTCCAGAGTGGGTATGAAGTGTAGTCAATGGCATTCCATTTAAACACGCACCCACCCACCCACCTCAAAGCTTCCTTTGTGGTAGAGTGGACATTCTGTATAGAACAAGGGTTTGGGTAGTTCTTCCCGTGTTGACGTCCAGTAAATGAACACATCAGGGCAAGGCTTAACTTCTATGAGAAGGCATTCAAAGGTATGACGCACCCACACCTGCAGTCTGAAGTGGATCAGATAATCACTAAGAGGATGCAAACCTGTCTACTTGGCAGATAGTCTACCACATCCATCCCCTGTGTAGATAGCTCAGCCAGGAAGGAGCTCTTCCCATTAAGTAGGGCAGCACAGATGCTTATGAGGTCTTGGTCAACGGTATCAAAAGCTGCTCTGAATCTAACAGGATTAGTAAGGAACAATGCCAGGTAATCATCTCTGAAGAGCAATCAAGTGCCATGGACAGCTGGAGGGCCATATTGAGAGGCATCCTGCGATCTGGCAGCATCTGTGCTCACATGAAATGAAAGTAGGCATGGTCAAGAATTTGGTTTGGGTGGGAGTTTTTTATATAAGAATTTATCAAAATGTCCAAATTTCTTCATAAATAAGAACTGAATGTGTGAGAAAACAACATAGAAAGATCGGTCGGCAAGGCCCAGGGCTTTGAGTGATTAGCTCCTAATGTCTGGGTTTGGATCCCTGTGGTGCCGTCTCTTGGTTTTTCTGACAGGCTCCTCATCTTTTAACATCTCCGTGGCCAGCACGTACCACCTTGTCATGTCCATGTTAGGAATAGCTGTAGCTATTGAATTTGGCTGGTGCTGGTATGTTGTTTGATAAGAACTTACCCAAACTCATAAATTCCTTCATGTGTAGCATGGAATGAACTTGAGATTTTAAAAAATTGAATGCAGGAGAAAGCAAAGCTGACACTGGACATCACGAAAAGCTTCCTGACTGTTAGAGCAGTACAACAATGGAACCAATGACCAATGGCTCTCCCACACTAGAGGCCTTCAAGAGGCAGCTGGACAACCATCTGTCAGGGATGCTTGAAGGTAGATTCCTGCATTGAGCAGGGGGGTTGGATTTGATGGCCCTATAGGCCCCTTCCAACTCTACTATTCTATGATTCATCCACCCCTAAATGTGTGAGAGGCTGTGTGACAACTCTTTCAAGAAAGTTCCTCTGGCAGATTAACACCAGCTGCAGAGAATAACATAAGAATCAGTCTTGTACGAGTCATGGAATTTGTCTAACTAGGTTTATTTAGTATTCCCTGTTCTGACTGGTAAGACCTGTTCCCATGTAATGACAGCCCACTGGTTAATGAAACCGTCGGGTGTCAGAGACGAGTAGGTGAGAGCCACTTCCACTTTACTCCATAATCCAGATCAGCTCCTTCATAGGTTGTGGAACATGATGACTGAACCCAGTCTGCTGGTTTGTTTAAAGGCTAAACAACCCAGTGGTGAACCCAGGAACAAACCATGAGTTAATTATTGGGTTGTCTAGGACTGAACAACCCAGTGGTTCAGGCTTGGATGTCAAAAGGTGGGATAATTAGAAATTAATTGGATAGAATAAACAACCTCTTTCAAGTCTGCTCATCTTGATTTGTGCATTGCTGAGTCATGAAGAGGAGTCTTATTTCCTTCCTTCCTGGGCAGGCCGCCACAATGGTTAAACACACTCCCTGTGTTTCACCTTGGCTTTGGGCCATGTCCAGTTGCAAGCCGATGGGTGTTCTGCTTCTCTGCTCTGGTCGTGCTCAGTTTTATTATTTATTATGTCTGTAGACCTTTAAAGAAAATGTTCAAAGAGGTGGAAGTGTTATGAGGATAAAGACGAGTTATAGAAATTAGGGGATTTGGTTGAATAATATTTGATTGAATAATATTCAAACATTTGCCTAGGCCTCATCTACACTAAGCAGGATATAGCACTATCAAAGCGGTATGAAAGCGGTATATAAAAGGCAGGAGCCACACAACGGCTCAATTCGGACGACACAATAAACAACTGGTGTGGGGGAAACAATCGTCAGTTGTTTTGACTATTGTGTCATTCCAATGCTGCCATAGTCAACTCAGCGCTGATCCTCATCCACACCACAGTTGATTATTTATTACCATGTTGTGTGGGGAGTACCCCCTAGGGTTAGGGTTAGTCAACCCACCATTGACTATCGTGTCGTCCGAATTGAGCCTATGCTTTATAGCAGTATTGAAGTGCCCTGACAACTGTTGGGGCCCATAGGCACAGACCATATATCCCTTTCATACTGCTCTGTCCTGCTTGGTGTGGCTCCTGCCTTTCATACCACTTTCATAGTACAATTTTTTTTGTAAACTGCCCAGAGAGCTTCAGCTATGGGGTGGTATATAAATGTTATTATTATTATTATTATTATTATTAATAATAATAATAATATTATAATATTATAATATTATAATAATATCTTTCTTGGTGTAGATGAGGCCCTAGTCTTCACAATAGTTTTTCCAGACTTCACAATAGTATACAACAAACTACAACAGTAATACATTTTTAAAAATGGAAAAGGGGTTAGGCAGGGCAGGGATTGAGAAAGGTAGAATTGGAGGATTATATTTCGGGGTGCATTTGGTAGAGGGAAGCACAAATGGATCCACACATAAAATTAAACTCCATACAAACTTCTGCCTAGGCCAGGCAAATCTTTATTTTGTGACCTAACAAAAGCCTCCTCCTGGCTGGAGAAGGTTACCAAGTTGGGGAAGCCTGATTAAGAATGTAAGAACTCCCTGTCTCTATCCTGCAGTTGAGCAGGATGTTCTGAAGAGGGTGTGGCTGAATTCATCAGGGTTCCTGGTCATGCAGAGACTTCTACCTGTGTGTAACCAAGGACACGTTGATACCCCTTCAGAATGCCCTGCTCAAGGTTGGAGGATGCATCTGGGGGGCAGCGCACATATGGGGATGTTGTGAGGTGGGGCAGCATGCATGCATGCCCCATGCTCTCTACACAATCCCCACCTGCTAAATGACAGATCTATCTATGGCCCCCTCCACAAGGATTTGCTTTTGCGCCTGGTTAAGTGATTATGCGCTTCATCCCTGAAGCGCATTTACCCCTAATACCTCTGCACGAGAGGCAGGCGGGGAGCGGGGAGGCAAGACCCCCGGAGGCAGGAGCCGTTCTCGGCCGGGGAGCAGCGGAGGGGGCAGCGAGAGTCCTCCGCCGGCCTTTCTCTCTGCAAAGGCAAGAAACTGGGGGTGGGGGGGGCGCTCAGGGGAGCCGGGAGGAGTTGTCACTGCTGGCCGGGGAGCGTCTCCTTCCCGGCGGGGGCGGCGGCGGCGGGGAGAGGGGGGGCGGCGGCAGGGTGACCCCTTCTTCGGCCACACGAAGCTCTCCCGCGCGCGCTGGCTGCAGCCTCAGCGCTCCGCTCCATTGCCTGCCTGCGTGCCTGGCTGCTTCGCCCTCCCCCGCCGGAGGGAGGGAAGTCTGTCGAGGGACGTGGGCGGGCGAGGAAGGCAAAAGACGGAGCCAGAGGAGCCGTCTAGGGAAGCCAGGAGCCGAGCGGGGGAGCAAGCAGCAGTAGCAGCAGCAGCACATCCCGCCGCAAAATAAAACTCGCTATTTAACGCGCATTCGATAATGCGCGCAATCGGAGGGATAGCGCGCCTCTACGCCCGATTTGCGCTCCCTCCTTGTAGAGGTAAATTTTTTTAAGCGCCTTGAAAGAGCTTTAAACCTCTCTTGTAGAGGCAGCCTATATATTCCATGGACTTGTCCAATCCGTGGCTTTTGCAACATTTTGTCCCCATCTTTTCTTTTTAAAAAGCTACTGCCAATTCAACCAGATGAACTCCGGAGTAAATACCATTGAATTCAGTGAACCTTACTTCCAGGAAAGAATGTGAATAGAATTGCAGCCTATATCTCAGTCGTTATTATTATTATTACTACTACTACTGCTATTTTTAATTGAATTTCCCCCCCCCCCGAAATGTAGCTCTTTTATACCCTCCACCAGATAGATTCTCTGTGTCAAGTGCCATATGCTTGGAATAAGTCACCTTGATTTTATAATGAATAGAAATTTCAAGTGTTAGTAACAGTAGAATGCTGTTTTGAGCCATCTGCCTCGACTATCGAGGCGTTTCTAAGCCTCTAAGAGCTTCGGCTATAGGGCGGTATAAAAATGCAATAAATAAATACATGGACCCGTGAACTAACTGCAGAGAGGTTCTTTCTGTCCTTATCTCTCCCCCCCCCTGCCCCCCAAATGCCCACACACACATCCCCTAAATGGAATGGTCCCTGATTTTATTTATTAACCACTTACGTTTTCAGCCCATCCATCCTCCTGCAAGGCTGATGTGCCATATTCTTCTCCTTCTTATCCTTGCAACAACCCTGTGAGGGCAGTGAAACTGAGCGAATGTGGGTGGCCCAAGGTCATTCAGAGCTCCATCCCACCAGCGATTGAGCGCACTCTCGCCATGCCTGGGGTGCAGATTTGCAGCACGGTACTCACAGGATGCCGTGACTGTCCTGTTGACACCCCGCCTCTTCCCCAGCCTTTCCTAGAACACTAAAAGTCTGGGTTATTTTCCCGAAGCACATTTAACGCACTCTAAGCCTTTGTGTAATTTTAAAGGAACTGGGGGCTTGGATGGATTGCATCAGGTCCTGGCAGGGAAAAGCAAACTCTTCCAGCAGCCGGCTCCAAGCCTCCATATAAAACCCAAACCTTGCATCCCAAGCTCCAAAGCGTTTTTTTTTAAAAAATCATACGATGCCTGAATCTCTGCAGAGACAGGATTGTACTCCCTTGATGCTCCCAAAGAGCCAGACTAAAGAGCCCTTCCATTTTTGCCCGGCAGAAAGGCAGTCTGGTTGAAATGCTCATCTGCCAGGACCTGATTGGAGAAGGGGAGAGGTAGGGTGGGGTGGAGTGGAAGAACAAAGGAGCCAAGGTGCGAAAGAGCAGCTGTTCAGGTGAAAGGGATCATAAGCTTGACGCGCTTCTGCCTCAGAGGTTAAAAAAAAAACGTGGAGGCAAACCAGGGGGGAAAATTAGGTGTGATGGAGGTCTGAGTGAGCTCAAGCAGGGTTTTAAATCCAGCTTTCCCCTCCCCCACTGCCAGTCTTAACTACTACATCACACTGTTTAAAAGTCCTTTGTGTGAGAGAATTTTAAACATTATCCACAGATAGATTTGTTTGTTTGTTTACACCAGTGGTGGGGAAACTTTTTCAGACCAAGGGCTGGATTCCATTTCAGAGAAACGCTTGGGGGCCACGTCCCAGGGGTGGGTGGGAAAGAGGGCAGAGCCAGAGGCAAAACAGGTGTGCAAAATGCAAAAGCCTTAAGAGAGTCAGTTCAACCCAACAAAAGCGGGGGAGCTACCAAACAATCGGTGGTTGGAGGAAAAGAGCGGGGTCTTCTCAGGAACCCCCAGGAGAACTAGGTTTCTTCCTCCTCTCCCCCACCCCTCAGGCCTGAGGTTCTCCACCTCCGGTTTGTTATACTTTCTATTCCGCCTTTCACCCACCAAAGTAGCTTCCAAAATGGTGTACAAAGATAAAATAGCACGGCAATAAAAATCCATAAAACACCAGTTCAGAGGTGAGAAGGATCAAAACAGTTCTTCAACCAACTAAAAGTATGCCAAATGTAATAGAAACCATGTAATAAAAACATGTTAACATTGAAACACAAATTAAAGGATATAATATTGGCACCATGCAATATCCCTCAAGAGGGTATTCCTGAGTTGAGGTGCCACCACAGAAAAGGCCCTCTCCTTTGAAGGCTGAGGTGAGAGACAGCGGTGGGTGAATTGTCATCCTCATCCTCCTCTTGCTTCTAGAGCGCTGTGATGACTGGGGAGTGGACACCATGAAACACAAGCCGGTCTACAACGGGGAACCAGCCAAAATCAAATGCCCGCTCTTTGAGGCCTTCGTGAAGTACAACTACAGCGCTGCTCACTCAGCTGGCCTGACCCTCATCTGGTACTGGATCGGGCGAGGCCAGGACCTGGAGGAACCCATCAACTTCCGGCTTCCTGATAACCACATCAGCAAGGAGAAGGATACTCTCTGGTTCCGGCCTGCTTTTCTCAACGACACGGGGAACTACACCTGCATGCTCAGGTAACCATTGGGGATGCGCCCTGAGGATGGGGGGGGGGGGTCATGGTTTATTTCATTCATTTTTAAAATTTAATTTATTACTCTGTGTGTGTGTGTGTGAAACTCATTCATATGTTAATTCAGATTTTTTCATTCGTCTTTTGGATTTCAATTGCAAAAGCAGTTGGTGGTGTATTGCGGAGGGGTGTGTGTGTGAAAGCCCCCTCCTCACCAAGGACCCCTGTGGCATAAGCGTCCTTGCTCAGGGTGAAGACTTCCCCCCAATAGTATTTTTGGGGTGCCCCCTTTCTTTCCCCCCCACTATGAAAGTGAGTGGAGACAGTGATGTTGGAATGGAATACAGATCAATAGACTGAAAAGTAGCACTAGGAGAAATACAAAAGAGAAATCTAAGGGAAATGTTTAGCATTGAATTAATTCAGATTAATTTTAATTCCTACGTATGAAATCTTTTAATATTTAATAACACAATTATTGGATATTGTGTTTAATATAGGTTAGCTGCTCTGAGCTCTTTATGAGGGATATGAATCAAATAAATTGGTTACTGGGTGGATTAAAAATATAATAAATAAATAAAATCCAAATTAAATATGGAAGGGACTCTTTCTTATTTATTTTTCCTTTGGAGTTAAACAAATGCATATCTGTGGTAGCCTTTACCTGCTCAGTTTGAACAGAAGGATGCTCCAAAATCTTAATGTATTTGTTCATAACAAGCTAGAAATTACCGTAGTTACGCTCCTGCTGAAAGGTGGTCACACAGAGGAGGGCCAGGATCTCTTCTCGATCAACCCAGAGTGCAGGATGCGGAATAATGGGCTCAAGTTACAGGAAGCCAGATTCCTGACTGTTAGAGCAATATGACAATGGAACCAATGACTTAGGGAGGTGGTGGGCTCTCCCTCACTAGAGGCCTTCAAGATGCTTTAAAGTGGATTCCTGCATTGAGCAGGGGGTTGGACTTGATGGCCTTAGAGGCCCCTTCCAACTCTACTATTCTATGCTTCTACACTCCTGCTGAGTCTGTTTGCTGAGAGGAAAGGGATTGGCCAGGAGCTGGGGGAAATCAGTGCAACTTCCACTGTGAGCGTAGTGGCAGAGGTTAGTTTTGGCTGAGGAAAAAGCCTCTTACAGGGCCAGGAGGTCCTCTGTCCTGCAGGATGGTCTCTGGGGCCCAGGAGCCGGTGGGCAAGAAGACAGCAGGGAGAAGAGTCCAAAGATCGGGGCTGGGAACAGGTGGGGCTGTGCAATGGTGCTGGGAAGGTGCAGAGAGGGGAAGAAGAGGATGATGGGACATTGCCCTCTTGGCTGGAGCGAACCCGCCAGATCCTTGCCTGAGGGCTTCAGAGACAGACTTGGCCTTAGGGAAGGGCTGTAGCTCAGTGGTAGAGCAGGTCCCAGGTTCGATCCCTGACATCTCCAGATAGGTGTGGAAAACCCCCCCGCCTGAAACCCTGGAGAGCCACTGCTGCCCATCCGTGTCAACAGTACTGGGCTACATGCACCAAGGGTCTGACTCAGTAGAAGGCAGCTTTCTAGGTTGCCATGTCCCCAGGAGGACGGTGTTGGCAGCTTTCCCCACTCCTTGCTCCCAGTTCTCAACATCTGCTCGTCCGGGATCTGTATCTGCAATGTTAGAATTTAATGTTTTAGAGAACTTTTAAAAACCTGCTTCTGAGAGTTCCCTTACAAGAGCCCCTGGCATGGCGTTTTGTAGGCTTCTTCTACATGGCATGAAGAAGACTGTTTTTCACCCAAGAGCTGGGATTGTTCAGCTTGGAAAAAAGGAGGCTAAGGGGAGACATGATAGAGGCGTAAAAAGGCATGCATGGTGTGAAGAACATGGAGAAGGAGACCTTTTTCTCCCTCTCTCAAAATGCTAGAACCTGACAGGGTCGTCCCATGAAGCTGACTGGTGGGAGATTCCAGACAGATAAAAGCAAGCATTTCTTCACACAGTGCGTGATTAAACTCTGGAATTCGCTACCAGAAGATGTGGTGATGGTCACCAATTTGGATGGCTTTAAAAGGGGGTTGGATACATTCCTGGAGGCGAGGAGTATCAATGGCTGCTTGTCCTGATGGCTAGGTGCTACCTCCAGTAGCAGAGGCAGTGTGCCTGTGTGCACCAGTTGCTGGGGAACATGGGTGGGAGGGTGCTGTTGCAGCATGTCCTGCTTGTGGGTTCCCTGGTCAACAGCTGGTTGGCCACTGTGTGAACAGAGTGCTGGGCTAGATGGACCTTTGGTCTGATCCAGCAATGCTCCTCTGATGTTCTTATGCTCTTCCTTTTATTTGCATTAAACCTGATGTGCATTATTTATTTATTTATTTATTTATTGCATTTTTATACTGCCCCATAGCCGAAGCTCTCTGGGCGGTTCACAAAAATTAAAACCATGAAATCATTTTAAAATATATAAAACAAGGCACAATCTAAAAACACAGAATAACATACAATATAAAAACACAACCAGAATAAAACCAAGCAGCAGGAATTAATATCTTATTTGTGCATTTCCAGTGTGAATCTTCCCTCCTCCAATGTGACCAACACTTTCCAAACTCCTCCCCACAGGAACACCACCTATTGCAGTAAAGTGGCTTTCCCCCTGGAGGTCGTCAACAAAGACCCTGGGTTTTGTGTCAGTCGAGCGGTCAAGCCACAAGTAGTTCTCATGTATGTGATGTCCACCCTCGTGAACCTCACCTGCCCAGATGTGGAAGGGTTTTATCCAGCCAGCACCAAGCCAAAAGTCCTGTGGTATAAGGTAAGATCTGGGGGCATTGAAGGCTTTCTTTTGGAGAGAGCGGTTCAGGTTGGATGTCTTCGTCTAATTGGAGGTGAGCCTGCCAAAGAGCCAATTCATACGCAAAGCTGGCATGTACAGTGCACACGCTTCAGGAGGTCGTAGCGAGCCTAGCTGGTGGGGCACAGATTCTCTACACATGTCACCAGGAGCGCTGGTCCATCTAACCAACTCTTGACTACTGGTATTGACACTGGTTCTCCATGCGGTCCTGGTTCTCCAATGGATCCTTCGCTGCTAGCCAAGATACACTTTCAGCTGGCCATGCTGGGGATTGAACCTGGGACCTTCTGCGTGCAAAGCCTGTGCGCTGCTACAGAGCTACTCTCCTCCCGTGCAATACAGAGAGCTACCTTGAATGAGTCAGGCCAACTGATTGTCCAGATGAGTGTAGCTTAGTGGCAGAGTCCCACCTTGGGCCCATTAACTGGAGATACTGAAGACTGAGCCTGGGCCCTTCTGCATGTAGAGCAGGCAGGCTTCCCACTGCTGAGCTAAAGCGAGACCAACATGGGTCTTCCCAGAGGGCTGTGTTGCATGATCAAGTAGCCAGATCTTTTCTCCAGGGGCCAACAAATCTCGGCTGACTGTGGCAGCTAGCTAAGATTTAGGGTTGCAGCTAGTTCTCGCCCTCCTTGGCCTCATCCCACAGCGTTCGTGCTGAACTTTGGAGGCTCTCGGAAACAGCAAGGGCTTCTCCCTGCTCTGGGTGCAGCCCAGCAAAAGAGCCCCTTTAGATCAGGGTGTTGAGTTTCTTTCAGCCAAAGCTCTCAGGGGCTGCATTGCAGTGGTGGGCGGGGTTGAAGACAAAGGGTGTGGCCAAAATGCCAAACATACCAGCGTGTGTTTTAACTTCAAGCTTTTACTGCCAGTAACTCAGCCCAAGAGGCATTTTAGCCTCTGAGAATGAGAGGGGAAAATGGCCAATGATTGGGGGTGCTGGGGGAAGGGGGTTTGGCCCTCTGGAGAACCTCAGAGAGCTGAGTTGGAACCCCACCAGGACTGCCCCCCCCCCCCCCGGGCCTGAGGCACTGCTGCCCTGCTTCAGACGGAGGCAGGCACCTGCCTGGTTGGGAGAAACGATCAACAGCAGTGAGGTTGTTTGTGGGTCCCTGATTTTCTTCAACACTGGAATAAAATGAGATTGTGGGATGGTGTCAGGCATAGGGTGACCACATGGAAAAGGAGGACAGGGCTCCTGTATCTTTAACAGTTGTATAGAAAAGGGAATTTCAGCAGGGGTCCTTTGTATGCATGCAGCACCTGGTGAAATCCCCTCTTCATCACAACAGTTAAAGCTGCAGGAGCCCTGCCCTCTTGACCTGATACAAAAGAGGGCAGGGCTTCTGCAGCTTTTTAACTTTTTAATGTTAAAAAGGAAACGGAATAGTCAATATATCAGTGACCTTGGAGGGTATGTCTGGAGGACCTCCTGGGTAGAGCATGTTGTTCCTTCAGGTCATGTCCTGCTTTGTGATCAGGTGGAGGTGAAGGAAGACATAATAGCGAAAGAAGACTGGCCGTGGAACCTTCAGGGGTGCTATAAGCCCAGCATCCCCTTGACTGCATGACTGGAATTACACATGGGCATCCCTAAATGTGCAAATCTCTCTTTCTGGAGATTGCCTGCTCCGACGCCCTGTATGAAACGAGCATGGAAGGAGCCTCCTTCCTTATATCTCTTTACCTTGGTTTACAATTGAGTTACGACTTTATTGGGTACTGTTATGTATATGGTGCAGGTGGCTTTAAATAGTTACTTTGTTTTATTACTGTTTTTATCATTTAAATGATGTTATACGCCACCTTCGGAAGGCTTACCCTAAAAGGTGGCTTATAAATGCTTTAAATAAATAACCAAATAACAACAACAACTTTCCCTTCCAGAAGTTTTCCATTCATTGCAGAGAACTTGGAAGGGTTAGGAATGTCTCACTTCCTATCTGGTGGGTCTCTTGATCTTCTATAAGTTCTCCAGCACAGACAATTCCTCTTGCTTCCTGGTGGCTCTCTGGGGCGTTGAGTGCTGCTGTGTTTTAGCCCCTCCTTCCTTTCTCCAAGATCTTCCTACCTGAGTGGCACAGGCCACTCCATGTCCCATCACTGGAGGCTCCCGTGACTGCTGTGGGTTGCATAGCCCATCCTATCCTCTGCAATACACTCTCAATTCGACCATGGCTCAGTGGTAGAGCTCCTGCTTTTCATGCAGAAGGTCCCAGGTTCAATCCCCAGCATCTTCAGGTTAGGGCAGGGAGAACGGCTTCCTGAAACCCTGGAAAGCTGCTGCCTGTTAGTGTCAGCAATACTGGACCACATGGACCAAGGGCCTGACTTCTTTTGAAGCTGCTTTCTGTGTTCTATGGGCGTTTCAAGGAATGAAGACTTTGCAGAGTTCTGAGGTTCCATCAGTTATCCCAGAATTGCCCTTCCTGGTGATTAGCTGAATTGCAGAACGAGGAAACACACAAATATCATGAAATGTGCATCATGGCATAGGCGTAAATCATCTGTGTTTGAGAATCCTGCTTTCTGGGCCCAAAATGTGCAGAATTGATTTTCAAGCGTGGTGAGTTGGCAGTCTTACTCCTGCCCAATCTGTGGGTCAGCCTCTAAAGGAGGGGAGGCAAATACTTGCCACACTCTGACGCCCTCACTGGGGAAATGCAGTTCCCGGCTCAAGCCATGTAGAGAGGCTTCTGTCTCGTTGATCAATACCCCCTTTCTTCGGAGGAAAAAAGAATGGCTTCATTCGGAGGAAGGGCCTCGTCCATTAAAATTCAAATCCCGACAATCAGTTAGCAAAATGAAACCCAGACCCTTCCCTGGAAATAATTTTTGCAGACGGTGGCTCATTTGTCCTGCTAATCAAACCCCTATCAAAAATGCTATATTGCTTCTATCTTCTGTTGCTGCGCAGAGATGGATGTGACTTGGAAATGGGCCACTCAGCAATCATCACTGCAAAACGTTTGCGACAGGGAAGATGTCACCTGTGCATCTCCTTTCCTTGCCTGAATTCTTTCTTGAGAAACTGTCAAAAGAGACAGCCCAAGAAGGAAACTGCTCAACTCTTGTCAAAGATAGAAGTGCTGGATTTTTACCGCGCGGCTGCTCAACATCCAGGCGTTAGGAATGTAGAAAGCTGCCTTCCCCCAAGTCCAGGCGTCGGTACATCTAGCCAAGTATCGTCTGCCTTGATCGGCAGCCATGGCTCTCCGGCGTTTCAGACAAGCACTTTCCCCAGTCCTAACAGGAGATACTGGGAATTGAACCCGGGTCCTTTCGCATGCCAAGCAGATGTTCCGCCACCGGACTATAGCCTCTTTCCCATTCTGCCTTTCTGCAACAGCCTGGTGCAAGTACAGACTGGGCAAACGGAGAATGTCAGCTTTTTAAAAGAAAACAAGCAAGATTCTACCTCTCACAGCAGCCTTTCCCCAAGCTGGTGCCTTCCAGCTGCGTTGGACTCCAACTCCCATCATGAGACTGATGGGAGTTGCAGCCAAATACACCTGGAGGGCACCTGCTTGGGGAAAGGCTGTCTTGTATAGTTCAGAAGGTAAATGCAACAGTGGGGGGTGGGGACCCCTTCTGAAATGTTGGATGCCTGATGCGGGATCCTTGTGTTCAGTGGGTGGTCCTTCTGAATCCGGGGCAGATGCTCTCTTTGCTCCAGGGCATCTAACCTTGCCTCCTGCCCCAACGTGCCTTTCCTAACCACGAGGGCTGTGTGTGTTTCCCTCCTTGTTGCAGAACTGCAGCCTCGTGCATGGATTTTTTGAGCGAGAGCCCGCTGGAATCAACCTCACCTTCATCATTGTCCGTGAGGCCTTCCAGGATGACTACACGTGTGCCATGACCTACAGGGAGAATGGCCGGGAGTTCACTCTCACCAGGACTGTGAGGGTAAAGGTGGTAGGTAAGGAGGGGGAAGGGGGAATGGTGAATGCCCGGGGCGTTGGGTGAGGTCATCTCCATACACAGTTGGTTGCCTTATACCACTTAGGATAGATGTCCACACCTGGAGGGCAGCAGCTTGGGGAAGGCTGTCTTGTAGAGGTTTTCCAAACTTTGGGGCAGAGAAAGGTCTTTCATGTTGCCAGTTACCAAATCCTTTCGAACTGGAGTTGCTGCCTGGGATTGAACTGGGATCTTCTGCCTGAAAAGCAGCTGCTCTCCCGCTGGGCTCTGGTCCCTCCCTGAGGTCTGCCCTCAGAGGGGGAGCTCCAAGGGGCCTTAGCTTGGTGGTAGAGACCCTGCTTTAGCCTGGCGAAGAACCCAGATTTGATCCCTGGCAAATGGAAATCCTGCCTAATACCGTGAGGAGCTGCTGCCAACCATTGTCAACAATATTGGGCTAGATGGACGAATGTTCTACTCGATGTGAAGCAGCTTCCTATTTTCCTGTGAGCTCAGTCCCTGTGGAAACTTCTGCAGCCCTTGACTTTTCCAACATTGGAACTTTGACATCAGAGAGGGGGATTTCAGAGAGGCATGTCGGGTAATGGTCCAGGAGTTGCCCCAAACTGGCCCAGTAATCTACACCAGCCCTGAAGCTGGCATCGATTAATTCCTTCTCACTGGTTTCAGTGGGAGGGAATCAGTGAAATACGTTTGAAGAAGACATCGCTTCCGCTGTGAGCTCGGCTGGGCTCTGGATACTTTGGAAGCTCCAATATCAGAGCTCTCTGAGTTAATGGTTAGGATTTCTGTACTCCACCCAAAAAGAAGACAAAAAAGCAAAATTGTCACTTAAAAAACAAAAAGCTCTCTAAGAAAATGCCAATGTTTTGAGTTGTCATGCAGGGATTTGAGCTGTCCACCCAGAGCTATTTTCCTACAAATCCCTTCTTCAGCACCTACCCGGTTTGACAGCCTCATCCATGCTCTTTGCTCCGTCCAGCTGCCTGTCATACGAAAACCAGATTTGTCAGAAACGTGTCACTAAGAAAGCCTGTTTTGTCCAGCTGTCAAGCATGATAAGGACTATAAAAACGCACACACACACAAAAGACACCCCTGCACTTTGCAGTAATACTTGCCTTGGGAGTGAGCTGGGAGCGCTTTGAAGAGTCATGATAATGAAGAAGAAATTTTTTTTTAAAGGATTCCCCCTTCCAAAGGATTAAAAAGCGAATGTCAAGAAACAGGGAAGGCAGTATTTTTCTCTTGCAATTTCAAATGCATGGAATTACATTAGGAAACCGATTGTCTGACCTAGAAACGGATAGATGGTATAGATTTTTTAAGAATCTCACGTTGTTGTTTTTGAACAGCAAATTAGTAGTCCTCAGGATTGCAAAGTTGTCTTTGAAGATGCGTAGGCAGTTTCGGCACAAAAGTCACCAGAACCTGGACTTCCTCTTAGAAATCACATTAGATTTGTTACTGCATTAATTGAATGAATAATTAGATGGAGCTGTTGATCTATAAAAGTATTATTGATTGCGAATTTGTAGATGACACTGAATCAGGGATGTGTTCATGCATGCAGAAACCATTTCAGCAGATCCTCCTCCGCCGCTACAGAGACCTCTGTTCAAAGTTAAGTTAGAAAGTAACAGGGGTACAGCCAGGGCATTTGGATTTTGTCTAAGGTCACACAGTCCTATGCATGTTTAGATGGTGGGGAAAGTCCTACTATTCCCAGTGTGCCCCAGCCAGCATTTTGCTTTAGGTCTCAGCTCTGGTTGTTGATTCACTGAGTCGGCTTGGGCAAGCCACAGCCTCAGTTCCCTTGTCTATAAACTGGGGCCTAATCAACTCCTGCCATTTGTCCCCGGGATGGTCACGAGGTCGTCCCTGCACATCCAAAGATGCACTGCTGATCCCGGGTTGAACCAGGGACGAGCACTCATTTCTCCCGGGATAGCTGGGACTACGTTTTCCCCGTTTTTTCCCACCGTCTCGGGACCATCCCGAACTCCGTGGGTGGTGTGGCTTTCCCTCCCGGGGTCCTCCTTCTTCCCCATGAGTAGCGGGGCTCAGGAAACGGGCACGGAGCTGTGTAGGGGGAGTCCAGGGGCATCGGGGGTGAGGGGGAGAGCATTTTTGCCAACTTTGGGATGGCGCTCGGCGTCTTCCAGTGCCGAGTGTGTTGTGTGTGTGTGTGTTTTTAAAAAAGCGTTCCTTTGCGCATGATCGCGCCTGCCAGTTGTGAAAATGTCCCTTTTTTTAAAAAAAAAATGGCGCCCCAGAATGTCCCTCTTTACTTCTGGGACAACTCGCTGGCGTGTGGCTGCTGAGGGACGATCCCGGAAGTGGAAAACTCCATGATCGTCCTTCCCCACTCCCCAAAGGGCTGCAGGTGTAGATGAGCCCTGGGAATAGAACTTGGAATGACTGGCTCAGCTGCCTGTTCTGATGTGGAATGATAAAGTGCCGTGCTCCATTAAAAACATGACTGTACGTGTGAGCAATGCAGACCTGAGCTGTAGTGAAACTTTGGGCATATGCGCAAAAGGTTTGAGGTATTGCCATCTCTTCAAGGGGATGTTTCTTGTACCATTGCCTGAATGAGTTCAGAAAGTAGTGGTGCCATTGCATATCAGCTGTGCCGCTGCACACTAGCTCTTCTACAGCTTCCATAGGAGGGTTGCAAGCTAGAAAATGTGCATTTACCTTTAGGCTCCCCATGGGACAGTGCAACAGTTTCTCTCCCCGACTCCCATCTCTGTTCACTGGTTTGTATGCCCACCTCCCCTGCTTACAGTAGGTCAGATGTATAGTCTTGCTTGTTAACCCAGGCAGGAGAAAGACCAGAGGTGGGGGAGACATCTCTCAATGGCTATTAGCTCTGGTCTCTAAATGGAACCTCCAGGCTCAGAGGCAGTGTACCTGGCAGAGAAAGAGCAATGGAGGAGTGTTGCTCCCATGCTTTGGTCTTCCCAGATGCATCTGGCTGGCCATTGATGGAAACAGGGTGCCGGGCTAGATGGAAGCCACCTTGACCTCATCCCACTTAAGCAGTTCTTGTGAGTGTCTTCTTTGATTTGCAGCCTCTCTACTGAGTGGGGCTGATGCCTGAGATGTACACTTTGTGGAACCAGGAAGCAGAGAAGGGGACTTTTTCCATGGGGATCTAGATTGTTTTGGCCTACAGCTCATCTCAGCCCTAACCAGTGCTGAGGGATGCTGGGAGTTGTAGGCCACACGTTGCCCAAGCCTGATCTAGAAGAAAGCCTTGGCTGGGATTGTTTTCTTCAAGATCTGCAGAAACTCAAGCAATGCAAATGCATTTTTAAAAAATCCCCCTTCGTTTTATTTGATTGTTTTTGGTTTATTTTGTTGTTTTTTTGGCAGGGGCTCCATACAATTCAAAGCCTCCAGACATAATCTCTCCAAACGAGCGAGTCATTTACGAAGTCAAACCAGGTAAAGTTCCAGCAGTAGCTGGCCATTTTCCTAATTCGAAATCTGTTGATTAGAATCAGTATCTTCATTTTCAAGCCAGCATGAAGGTTCAGGCCAGGGATCAGCCACAGTGAGAGCTTCTAAACGCCTCCGGCTTGGCCATATGCCATTACGCGCACAGGAAGCTGTTTTACGCTGGGCCGGATCATTGCCTTAGCTAACCCAGCCTTGTGAGTAGTGACTCGCAGCAATAGTTCTGCAGGCGTCCCGGCATCTCCTGCCTGGAGGCAGAGCTGGGCACAAAGGGCCTCTTGAAATTCATCTCCCTGTTTGAGAAATTGAGAGGACAATTTCACTGAATTTCTCCCCGGGGGAGGAGAAATTCTCACGCTTCCAGCAGGGGTAGGACTCACCATTGGCCGGGTTCGTAGCACTTCCTCTTTCCGCAAGTGTGTCGATATTTTTGTGCTGCCATTGCAAGAGGCAAGAACGTCGGCTCTGTGTTCGCAGGCTGGCCGAGTGGTGGGCAAACTCACCCACGCACACCTCGGCGGACACTCGCCCCGTCGCCATCCGCCCCCACTCAACGGGCCACCCCTGCTCATTGCCCCTTTACCCTTGCCTCAGTGGGGCCTTCATGGCCACCATGGCGCCATGGGGGGAAGTGCGAAATTTCTGGAGGCTCCAGAAATTGTACAATTTCCCCCCATTGCTGCCATTAACATGGGGAAGGGGAGTGTGGGTAATTTCAGCAGCGAGGGGCGAGGTAGCTGCCAATCGCTCATAGGGGCTCATGCCGAGTGCACCCAATTGGGTCGGGGGCGTGGTCGCAGGGGGCTCCGCTGGCCTCCCAGAACCCGTTGGGCGCTCGCGCATCCCTGGTCTGGCCCCTGTTCTGCATCCGTCACAATTGCCGGTATGGACGAGGCAGCGTTGCGTCTAGTTCCAGGGAAAAGGTGGCGCTGATGCTGAGCCAAAATCTTATCCTCCGATGTCCTGAAAGTTTTCTTCCACCATGAAAGACGCTTCCAGTTTCCTGCCTCGTTCTCAGGGTCTTTGATCATTTATTTTTGTGGTGACCTTGAGATTACGTGATCATCGTGAGGTAGCTGATGATGCTGTGTGTGTGTGTTTTTTGTTACACATCCCTCCATTGCTTTGGTGCCTTGGGGCCCACCCCAAGTCAAATGAATCTCACTACCCCGTGCGTGATTTTATAAACTATTATTTCCCCCCTCTGTCAAACTTTTTCTTAGCTCAACAGCCCCCAACAATTATTCTTTCCTTGTATTAATGTTGCGGCTGCGGCTGTTCTATGCTGCTCTTCAACAGTTTCATAGGAGTTTACAACAAATCGAACCAGTGTTCTGCTCCCGTAAAACAAGGGTTCTGACCAAATCTATGTTTGGGGGGGGGTGTCTTGTTTTGGCAAGCAGGGTGGCAGGGCTTGGTTTGGCTTCGTGTGGAGTTGGAGCGTGTTTTGAATATTGCTTCTGCACCAGGTAGCCCCACTGATCTTTGGCCAGAGATGCCACTCAACGTGGGCCATTAGGTGGGAGAAGTCTCTCTTGTTAAAGGGGATCTTGCCTGCTTCAGCCGCTGTTGACTCTGATGGCACAGCTGCCCGCTGGAGCCTCCGGGCCTGAGGCCTTGTAGCCGGAGGGTGGCAGTACAACCTCTGCTGTCCGAAGAGGTGCCTGCAAAATGGAGCCCTCCAGCCCCAGGTCAGCTTAGAGGGCAATTCCCTCTCACACTCCGATTTTCCCTCCAGCTTCATGGCCTCATCCCCCAAGGAAAGGAGGGCGACCCAGAGGAGATGAGAAGTGATAATAAAATGCAAACTGAAAACAGCAGCAAGGCAGTGAACGCAAATTCAAGGAAACATGGCAGAGCAGTGGTCAGTCCCCAAAGTCCGGCTGAAAAAGAGCGGCCTTCATTTGCGTACAGAAAGCCGGCTAGGAGGAAGTGGTTTCGTCTTTTCTCAGATGGGAGTTCCATAACGTCAGAGCAGCTACAACTAAGGCTTTCACATGTGGCAGAAGCCGGAGCAAGCTTCATCAGAAGATTGCAAGGCCTCCACATTCTGCACCGGCTGAAGTTTCTGGAACATCTTCCACGCAGAGTGGAAATCACCAAGGCATGAATGACAGCTATGGGCAGTGTCCATAGCTGGTGAACCTGGCTTATTGGACAGATTCCCCAAGTTGTGCTAGGCAAAGAAGGGCGGACATGATAGAGGAGGTGTATAAAATGATGCACGGTGTGGAGAAAGTCGATCCAGGCGCCCCTCTCCAAATACTAGAATCCAGTAGGGTCATCCCATGAAGCTGAATGACGGGAGCTGCAGAGAGACAGAAAGAAGGACTTATATTCACACAGTGCAATCACAAGAGGTCATGATGGCCCCCAATTTGGATGGCTTTCAAAGAGTGTCGGATAAGTTCCTGGAGGGGAAAGCTATCGGTGGCTACTAGTTCCGAGGACGATAGGTTGCCTCCAGCATTAGAGGCAGTGTGCCCCTCAGGACCAGTTCTTGGGGAATAACGGGGGTAGGGTGCTGCTGCCCTTGTGTCCTGCTGGTGGGCTTCCCATTGGGACATCTGCTTGGGTGCTGTGGGAAACAGGATTCCCGATGAGATTGACCTCCTTGTGTTGTAATGGTGGAAGCACATGGCTCATACGAAACACTGTTGTTGATTCTATTACTGATGATATACGTGCTAGGGGAACAGCTCTTCCTCCCTTGTGAGGTTCGATTCACGTTCCTGAAGGACTCTCCACAAGAAGTCTGGTGGACAATTGATGGAAGAAACACAGATGACGTCACGGACCTCAAATTCAACACCTCCTACACGTAAGAGCCCGATATCTCCTCGTGGGCTAAAATGGGAGTATGGTTGTTCAGTCCAGGGTGAAGGTCATCAGTAAGGGCAGAAGAAAGCACAATTGAGGTTCAGGTGGGATCTGCACTACTGCTTTATAATGGCATAGAACGGTACGGAAAACTGTTGGGGCCCAGGCCAAACTCCACATGCCGTTTTCAAACCGCTTTCAAAGTGTTCTATCCTGCTTGGTGTGGATCTGGTCTCTGCAGGGCAGTGAGGGCGGGTGGGGAGGGCACTTGGGCAGGAATCCAGAATATTGATGGGTTGTGCCGTCAGGCCCTCTGTTTCCCTTGGCTGTTGCCTTGTGCTACTCAGTGCAAGCAAAGTAGAGGGAGAATCAGGTCATAAGTTGCTTCCCTTCCCCTTTTACATGCATGGTTAGTATGGCTGGATCTGTGCTAGCCAGAGCAAAGAAAATGTTCCCGTACAAAGCTGATGTGTTCCTCTGTTTGTTTGCTAATGTGTCCCACGTCCCCAACAAGTGGTGCTCAGAGTGGTTAGCAAAATTCAAATTCAAATTGAAATAGAATAATAATAATAACAACAACAACCACCACCACCACCTCAGAATGGGTAGGTAAAAAACATCACTGAAATCAGGAAATCTGATTAAAAACAATAGCCAGTGAACCAAATCGCAACATTTGCAGTGGTTGTAACAGTGGCTTTATGGGACCAAAGGCCTCTCTAATTAAAAAAATGTATTTGCCTGTGGGCAGAAGGGTTACCTGGGCTGGAGCTCGGTGGGCCTCCTCTGGCAAGAGTTTCAGAGTTTAAGATCAGCCACCGAGGAGGACCTCTCTTGAGTTCCTGGCAGATTTTGCTGGGCAAAAGAAGGGCTTCTCCCAAATATCTCCCAAACTGAGTTTGAATCACGGCAAGACAGAAGCACTGTGGGTGGGAAATAGGTGCATAGCTTGGGGGTGCATCTTGATCCATCTTTGTCACTAGAGGCTCAGGTGGCCTCCATGCTAGGAGTTGTCAGCTCCAGCTGGTTCCCCAGCTATGGCCATGATAGCTTAGCCATTAGTACCCTCAACACAGGATTATTGTAATGCAGTCTCTGTAGGGCAACCCCTGGTCTTGGCCTTGGAGCTGCAGTGGCAAGGCAACGGACAGGTGCCTTTTCTCCCTCTGTTAAAGGAAATGTATTGGCTGCCAATAAGCTACCAGGTTAAGTTTAGGGTACTGTTGTTAGTATTTAAAGATCTAAGGCCATCTCTACACCAGGTGTTTTGCCTGGGATTGCCCCGGGGTGGTCCCTGTGCGTTCACATGACGCACAGGGACTCCCGGGGGTGGGGAGCAGACGGCCACGGGATTTCCCAGGGAGAAGGGATCCCTGGAAACTCCCAATACTTCCATGGTCCCAGGAAGTTCCCGGGACCATGGGAGATGTGGCTGCCTATACCAGCTGCTGCCGAGCTTACTCGCAAGTAAGTGCAGCAGCAGAAATGAAGGGGGGGGACAGCAATTTCGCCATCCCCAGGATGGCGGAGGGAGGGGCAGGGCCCCCGATTTCACCCACATTTTTTTCCCCACTTACCTGGGCAATGCAGCGCAAGTGCGCTCTTCCTGGATCCTCGCCCCAAATGGCGGGTGCGACAATCTGTCAGGAAGCTGGATCATTGCTTTTTTAGTGTGGCTTCCAGTGACGATCCCGGAAACAGACACTTCCGAGATCGCCGCCCCTCCCTCCCTCTACACCCCTATGGTGTAGAAAGGGCCTAAATCACTTGGAACCAGGTTTGGGATCGCCTCATCTCTTATGGCCCTGCCTCGGCCCTTGTGGTTTTCAGGAGGAGCAATCCTGACGGTGCTGCACGGCCCAGAGAACCGCCCCAGGAGTGCCTGCAACAGAGCATTCAGTGTCTCGGCCTCTGAAACGCTTCCCCATTGAGATGGGGCGTCTTCCCCTGAGGGATGGACCAGCCGATATGGCTCTGCTTGAACCAGTGACAGTTTTACTGTGTTTCTTTGCTGTATTTTGTGTTTTTATCATTTTTGATAGCCCACTGGAAAATGGTATATGAATTTATGTTTCCAGGGAGACCCACCTACCCCTTGGAGTTGTGCACATTGAAAGGACTCTGACCATCCTGAAGGTCAACGAGCAGGACCTGAAGCGCAACTATACCTGCCACAGCCACAACAATAATGGGACCGTTTACAGGCAGGCAATTGTGAAGATGAAAGGTAAGGAAGCACCCAGGTAGCAACGGCCACGCTTGCAACATGTGGGGCTTGAGAGACCAGGCAGCTCCTGGTTGCACAGGAAGCAGGGATTGGCAAAGGTCACACCGGGGGGGAGAGAAACCAACAGGTGTCGGCATGATGTCCTCTCCTGTGGCTTTCCCGGGAGTCAGTATTTAGATGAAGTCGGAGCTCCTCTAGAAGAGGTCCTGGGGGAGAAAGAGAAGGGGGATAGCAAGATCCAGATATGATTTAAGCCTGGCCTTGTCTCCGGAACCTATTCATTTAACACCAGAGCCTCTTTTCGCTGCCAGGGCTTGGCTCTGGAACAGGTAGCTATAATAGTAGAGCAAGTGCCAATAACCTTCCTGGATATGCCTGAGATTCGGAGAAAGACAGCAGTAGTGTTTTAGGTACAGCACATATAGGAATGACACGGTCCCTGTCCTTGCATGCTGCCAAACTCCATCTAGTCTTTAGGGATGCTAGTCTTTTGAAGCGGATCGTTCTTTCTTTTCTTTTCTTTTGGAGTAATTGGACCCCACCTACCAGCCAAAGCTCTTGAGGTGTAGGGGCCCTGCCTTCTTTTGTATATGGTCACTCTAGTATAGTGCCTGCACCTTTAACAGTTGTGATGAAGAGGGAATTTCACCAGGGACTAATTGCATACAAATGACACTGGCTGAAATTCCCTTTTCTCTACAACTGTTAAAGTGACATGAGCCCTGACCTGGATTTTATCTGGTCACCCTACTCAAAGGTGCAGCAGCTAGCATGTCAAGTCACATTTGCTCAGCTGGAAAGGCTTTGGCCTGTGGCGGGATGGGTGACTTCATGTGGATGTTGTCTGCTCTAGATTATGCACAGTGGGCAAGTGAGAAGGGCCTCTCTTGCTGGTCTTAAGGTGTGGGCAGGCTGATCTGAGTGAAGGTGGCCCTTTGAGTCATTGGATCTCAGACCAATTAAGGCTTTAACGGTCAAAACCAGCACTTTCAAACTCGCTCATGCAAACCCTCATGCGTACGTTTGCTTCTCCAGGACAAGCCATTAGGTACTGGGAGAGGATAATGCAAACGGATAGGGACATCAGAAGTGTGTTTAGCCCAGTATTTGGCTTCCCCCAAGCTCTGTTGGAGTACAACTCCCATAATCCCCAGACGAGTATGGAATTCAGTCCCACGAGATGTAGCGATGGCCACCAATTTGGATGGCTTTGAAAGAGGGTTGGGCAAATTCCTGGAGGAGGAGAAGGCCTGCTTCCTCCCCGGACGTTGCGTGCTGCATCTGTACGCTGGGGGAGGCCCTTGCGATCAGGATATCGCGACAGCCTCCCCCCTCCCTCCCGGAACGCCGGGAGGTGTAGAAAGGGCTTAAGAGTGCTCTTCCGCTCTGCCCTTTTGAGGGTTCATGTGCTGGATTTTGCCTTTCCCCTCTTGAAGGAACCCAAGGTGGCTTCCCTGGTCCTCCTTCATTTTATCCTCACAACAACCCTTCGAGGTCGGTCAGGCTGAGAAACGGGGACTATTCCCAAAGTCACCCAGGGTGCTTCGTGGCCAAGGAGGACTAGAACCAGTACACCACACAGGCTCCTGCGATTTTGTGGAGGTTCCGTGCGTTTTGGTGGTGTATGTAATTTCTTGTAGTGTGTTATATTTTTACTTCTTGTACCTAAGCCACCCTGGGAACGTTTTGATATTGAAAAATATAAATATGGGAAATTGTTTTTTAATCTACCACTGCTCCTCTGCCCAGTCCTGGCTCCATTCCTCTCATCGTTCTGCCCCTTGTGTCTGAACAGACCCCTCCCACCTCTCCACCCTCCATGCCTTCCTCAAGGCTGCCTCAGAGCTGCACTGGAGCCTCCTCCCTTAAGGGCAGCAGCTTTAGTTTTCAAAAGTTCTTGCAGCTCAGAAAGCTGTGTGCCTCTGACCATATACAGAACACAATTTCTTTGCAGGGGATGAGGGGAGACCATAGCCTTTGTGAAGGGAAGTAGCTTCTGTTTTAGCAAATGGACCTCCAGGGCATGTTTCCCCTCTGAAGCAGCTCCAACGAAGTCCTAGTACATCCAGAGTGCCTCTGAACATGTGTACATTGCTACTCCCAATAAGTTTTATCTTTGGTTGTAATACCTTGCATCTGGTTGAAAAATATGGAAATAACCATGGAAAAATGTTCACAGGTTTCCCCCCTCCCTCCCCCCCCAGCTCTGCATCTTCCTGTTCAGGTAGCACATCACTGTAGCATGCAGTCTTTTTCTTTCATTGTGCCCTCCAGTTATATTTTGCCCAGATTAAATTTGAGTTTTGCCAGCGTAAAAATTGGCAATAACCCGCCACCCTTTCTATGAAGCTCTTTGCCTGGCGATGCCAAGCAGGCGCCAACATTGTTTCATTTTTGGTGCCTTCCGAAGACTAACTAAACTAGCCTTCCCTGACTAACTAGCCATGGCTTTATTGATACAATTTGATTTTGACGTTTTAAATTCTGCATAATTACTATTGTTATTTCATTAATTTCCCTTTTATTGTTCACCGCTCTGACATGTCATCGATGTAGAGTGGTATATAAATTGTGTAAATAAAGAAATCCCCTCTTCTCTGTTTCGCAACCACAGCTCTAGTGCCGAGATACACTGTGGAGCTTGTCTGTGGCTTGGGAGCAACAGTCCTCCTTGTGGTCCTCCTAACCGTCATCTACCACGTCTACTGGCTTGAATTGGTTCTCTTCTACCGAGCTCATTTTGGGACAGATGAAACCATCCTTGGTAAGGGTTTTTGGACAGTTGCACACACCTTGCCTGGCACAACTGGCCACTCTGGGCCTTATGGGTGTGCTGCCGTTTTACAGGTGGGAATGCTGGACTTTCAACAAGCTCTTCCCTTTGCGTCGTCTCCATGCCTGGAAAGGTTGCCCCAGTTTTTTCTCGACGGAAATATTTATTTATTTATTGCATTTATTTATTGGAAACAGATTTATCTTGTTCTTTTCATAGAATCATAGGATAGTAGAGTTGGAAGGGGCCTATAAGGCCATTGAGTCCTTTGAGGAACAGGGATGCTTTGAGGAATCTACCTCAAAGCATCCCTGAGAGATGGTTGTCCAGCTGCCTCTTGAAGGCCTCTAGTGTAGGAGAGCCCACGACCTCCCTAGGTCATGGGTTCCCTTGTCGTACTGCTCTAATAGTCAGGAGGTTTTCCCTGCTGTCCAGCCGGAATCTGGCTTCCTGTCACTTAAGCCCATTATTCCGTGTCCTGCACTCTGGATTGATCAAGAAGAGATCCTGGCCCTCCTCCGTGTGACAACCTTTCAAGTATTTGAAGAGTGCAATCATGTCTCCCCTCAGTCTTCTCTTTTGCAGGCTAAACATGCCCAGTTCTTTCAGTCTCTCCTCACAGGGCTTTACATAGTTCTTCCATGGCTCAGCTCTGCCCTGCATTTCTCTCCACCTGCCTTCCAAATTTACATGCATAATGGCTGTAATTAATGTGGGAAAAGGCTCCGGCTCCATTAGCTGTTGCCTCAGATTGCTGCCCCTCTTTTGCCTTGGCTGACCATTTAACCCTCTCCTTTCTGGCTTGCCACTTTCACTCTCAAATCTCTCCCTTCTTCCTGCCCTCTGCCGCTTGTTTCTCTCCTCCGGGCTCCTGCCTTGCCCACGTTTCTGCCTTACTAAGTCCCCTTTGCTGGCTTCTGTCTCCTTGTGGGATGGGGAACTCCCTGCCTTCCACCTCTTCTCCATCTGCTTTCTCTTTCTCCGCTCTCTCATCTTTCCTCTTGGCTAAGCCTCAGGTCACCTTTCCTGTCTACATCTCCCTTTTCTGAGTGGCTTGAACAGAATTTGAGAACGGACCTCCTCTCCCTTTGTTGACCTCTGCTTCGCTTGTTTCTTTCTTTCCTTGACTTTCCTTGACTTTCCAGGCGCTCTTGTCTTTTACACAGTAAATGCGTGGGCGGTGTTTATCCCTTTTAATGTCATTACTGTACTGCGCCTACCTGTTGAGGCTCATCGTTACTGCTATGTATCCACATTGTGGTTGTGAGCCATGTGCACAGCCAATTGCGTCCATTAAATACTGGGCCATCGTGGTGTGCATGATCCCATTGACATTTCTTTTAGTCAAGGGAAGGGTGTGGCTTCTTGTTTTGCTTTTCATCCTGATCCAAGAGGGGATATGGTTTTCCATTTGTTCAAAGGCACACAGGCCTTTTAAATAATTTTGTTTGTTTGTTTTTAGGGAAGTGCATATTCATTAATAAAGTGCATATTCATTAATAAAGGTCTTTCCGGGGACTGGAGGGAAGGGTAGCAAAGCATCTCCTTCGTGCCTGGCTTCCCTGACCTGCTTGTGGGCTTCCTGGCTGGCCACTGTTGGAAACAGGATACTGGGCTTTGGTTGGGTGACCATATGAAAAGGAGGGCAGGGCTCCTGTATTTTTAACAGTTGAATTGAAAAGGGGATTTCAGCAGGTGTCGTTGGTATGCATGCAGCACCTGGTGAAATTCCCTCTTCATCACAACAGTTAAAGCTGCAGGAGCCCTGCCCTCTTTCATATCTGGTCAAGAGGGCAGAGCTCCTGTGACTTTAACTATGATGATGAAGAGGGAATGTCGCCAGGTGCTGCATGCATACAAATGACACCAGCTGAAATTCCCTTTTCTATACAACTGTTGAAACTACAGGAGCCCTGTCCTCCTTTCCATGTGGTCACCCTAGTCAGTCAGACCCCTCCATCTGTAATATGAGGGATAATAATACTGATCTACCTTGCAGAGTCATTGTATGGATTAGAATAATAGAATCCTAGAATAGTAGAGTTGGAAGAGCCTTTAAGGCCATTGAGTCCAACCCCTTGCTCAATGCAGGAATCCACGTTAAAGCATACAACAAGACCATGTACATGGGATGCTTCGAACGTTCTAAAACAATGTATATTTCCTGGGTGTTGTTTGCTAAGGCTTTGAAATATGTTGCTGCAGTGTTTTGTCCTTTTGTGATTATTGTATTTTAAATTGCTATACTGATTGCTTATATTGCTTTGTTGTATTATGTATATATACATCACTTTGTGGACTTCGTTAGGAAGGCATTTTATTATTATTAATAATAGTAAGTTCCCCCCAAAGGAACCTGAGCTGATACATAGCATTAAAATCCACAGTCTATAAGACACAGTAAAATCCACAGTAAAGCACACTAGATATATACAGATGTATTTAATTTAATTAATTCATTTTTGAATCTCTAGACTGCCTTTCTGGAGCCACCCAAGCCGATTTACAATACATTCAGAAAATATAAACCTTATTCAATTAGAAACATAGTAAAACATTAAGAGTAACCTTTGAAACCATAGCAACAATGTTAAAGCCAAGTTAAAATGATGTGTCAGTGTCAAAATAAATCATTGTTAATGTTGACATAAGAGTTGCAGCTGAACATCCTAATCTACCTTTTTTTGCCCCCCCACCACCACCACCACGTGGCAACTTCTGGCGAAAGATAATTTTAGAGCGCAGGAAGCCTCTGCTTGTTAGTTCATCTTCCGACTTCCCGCATGACCTACCTGACCCGCAAGAGCCAAAGGCCAAAAGTTTTCAATTTAAGGCTGCAGGGTTGCCCTTAGCAACCAATTGCTTGAGCCGGCCTCCCCCTGGCGGACTGGAAAGCCTTGTGCCTCTTTTGGGGGTGGGGGGTCGGGGGGGGGCTGCGTGTGTTCTCGCTAAACCGATTCATAAGTGCAGCGGGCTTTTTTCGGTCCCCGCGTTGGGGGGGGGTGGCGGTGCTGGCGAAGCAGAGGATGCTTCGGTCCCTTTAGCACCCTGCCTCGTGACCCGGCGGCTCTGCTTTCCTCCTGGAGCGGCGGCGGCGGCAGATGTGTAAGAACCCAATGTACCCGCCTAACGTGAGTGTTTTCTCCCTCCCTCCCTCCCTCCCTCCCTCCCTCCTTCTCCATGGTTCTCTCCAACTGGGGCCGTCAGACGGGAAGGAGTATGACATTTACGTGTCCTACGCAAGGAATGCCGAGGAAGAAGAGTTTGTGCTGCTGACGTTGCGAGGGGTTCTGGAGAACGAGTTTGGCTACAAGCTGTGCATTTTTGACAGGGACAGCCTCCCCGGGGGAAGTGAGTATCTCGAACACGCAACCGCAGCAAGCATTCCACATCCACGCCCCCCCTCTCTTTCTCTCTGTTTCTCTCTCTCTCTTTCCCTCCCTTCTGCAGCCTTCGCCAATCCGGTGCCCACCAGATGTGTCGGACTACATCTCCCAGTATCCCCCAGCAAACCACGCTGGGAGTTGTAGTCCAACAACTGTGGTGGGCACCAGGTTGGGGAAAGCTGTGCTAGAAGCTTCAAGAGAAGACCACGGGGCAGTCCGTGGCAAAGGCCGAGCTGCGGGACTTTGCGGTTACATTTAATCTGGAAGCCGTTTGTCACAACTTTAAACCTCCCCCCCCCCCGAATAGTGAGTCTCCCGCCCTCCCCTCACCCCCAGAATGGGCTTTCGCTTTGTTTTTATGCTTGTTCCCATGGCAAAATGTCTGAGGCCGCTCGCAGGAAGTTCCTTAAAGGACAAGCGATTTATGGCGGCGGAGGGATTTGTGGGCTGAAGTCGGCTGTAGACCCCTGGTTGCTGGTAGGTGGGTGGGATTGCAAGAGCAGCCAGCGGGCATGAAATGCCTCGCTTGTTCCGAGTTTCGTTCTTTGCACCCGTGTGTATCTCCCTGTATTTGGCGAGTAAGAGAACGTTTCGTGAGTCCCCGAGTCCTAAGGAGGTGGCTGGTATACAATCAGGCCACAGAGGAAATTGCTGATCTCTCATCAGCCTTGCACTTGCTCACCCTCGTTTGCGAAAACCCAAATTCAGTGCCAGAACCTCCAATTCTGCAAAGTAAACAATGGGAATTAATATAAACAAATGTCTCCCATTGCTCGTAAAATTGGCTGCTTTTATTCTGTACTCGTTCGGTTTCTGCTGCTCTTGGTATTATTTTAGCAAGTAATGTGATGGCAAGGAAAAGAGTCTGTGGGCGGGAGAGGTATTATGGGCAATTGGAGAGAGGAGGAGGGGGCGGGGGAGCCAGGAGCAATGTGGCCACTTCGCTTCACAGACCTGATCTTCTCATCGTCACAACAACGGCCCTGCAAAGTCGGTCGCATTGTAGATGGTGCTGATAGAAATGCGCCCGCCTCAGGCTGCCTGGTGAGTTCAGGAAGGGGCCGGGTTTGCACTGGAGACCTCCTGGTGGGGAGCTCTTCACCGCTCTGCTCCACCAGAAGTTCTGCTTGGCTTTGCTCTTGGGGCAGTTTTGCCTCCACACGCAGTTTCTAAGGGCTGAAAGCTCGGGGCACGATTGTTATTTCATGTATTGGTGCATTTACATCCCACCTTTTTGTCCCCTCTTGGGAGGATCCTTTTCCTCTCCATTTTATGCACACAACAGCCCTGCGAGGTCGGTTTGTCAGTGACTGGTCCAAATCAAGTGGGGACTCCCGAGTCCCAGTCCAACACTCTAACCACTACACCACCCTGACACTGCACTGGCTCCCAAGGGATGAGGGGCCCAACCTGAGCTCCCTGCTTGTGCTTTCTGCAATATCCCCCCACCCCACATGGAATATGGACAGATGAAACTCCATGAAGTGAGTTTTCTGACTCCCTGATCCTGGAGAGAAAAGTGCCCTGGGATTTTGCAGAAAGCTGCCGTGTGAATTTGCTTGACGGACGGAGCCCAGGTCTCCGTCAGGCCGCTGCATCTGCCATGGTCTCGTGCCCTCTGCAGAACAAGGGCGAGGCAGGCTGAGCCACGCTGGGCACAAAATTCAAGCCACAGAGCCAACGTCTGCTGTCAGCGCGCGTCCCTTTTCCTCCTGCATTTAGTCACAGATGTCTGTTCACAGACGGGATCCGCCTCCCCAAGCTTTTGCTTGGCTCCTTCTGTTCCGCTGCTATTTTAGACGAGCTGAGAAGACTGCCATGCTCTGCTCTCACCTCGCAGGGCTCAAGCGCCTCCCTGGCTGCGGAGCGTTCCCCCTCAGAGCAACTCTCAAGTCTTTTCTCTGACTCGGAAGTGACTTGTCCTCTTCCGCTCCACAGTATGGCCACCAGTGAAGGCGACACCCAGGATCTACTTGCTAACTGCAAGATTCTGGCCTCAGGTTTTATTCATTTCTCTGGATATGGGGAATGAGCGTGTGACCTTTCAGATGTTGTGTGGCCAATGTTTTTTTTACTATTTATTTATTACGTCTGTATACTGCCCATCATCCAAAGCTCCCTGGGCAGTGCACAATTAAAAACCTTTAAAATAACAATATAAATGTAAACATTCAAAAGTCAAAAAGGCAGTGTAAAACGACCTACATTAAAAACCAGGGAAAGCCTGTGTAAAAAGGCATGTCTTCAAGAGGCGTTTAAAAGATGCTTCCTGAACCACACGAGGGAGGGTTTTCCAGAGGGTGGGTGCCACTACAGAGAAGGCCCTGCTGCCGAGGTTCTTCCTGGCAGCATTCCGTTCGTCTTGGAATGGCCAGTAGGGCATACTGGGAAACTGTAGTCCAGCAACATCTGGAGGGCCACCCCTTCCGCCTCTCTGCACTAGATAGACAGGCTGCCTTTCAAATTGTTCTGTTCAACATTCATTCGGAAGACTCTTAAACCAGCGATCTTCAACTGGTGGGTCGTGAAATCAGTCCAGATGGGTCACGGCAAAGCTGTTGCTGCCATGTTGGGTAGGGTGAGCCTATGGAAAGGAGGGCAGGGCTCCTGCATCTTTAACAGTTGTAAAGAAAAGGGAATTTCAGCAGGTGTCATTTATATGCATGCAGCACCTGGTGAAATCCCCTCTTCATCACAACAATCCAAGTTGCAGGAGCTATACAAGAGGGACCAGATACAGAAGACGGCAGGGCTCCTGCAGCTTCAACTGTTGTGATGACGAGGGAATTTTCACCAGGTGCTGCATACATACAAATGACACCTGCTGAAATCCCCTTCTCTATACAACTGTAAAAGATGCAGGAGCCCTGTCTTCCTTTCCATAGGGTCACCCTAATGTTGGTCAATTGTGAAAGTGGGTCCCCTGTTACAGGTTGGGAGTTTGAGGTGGGTCTCCGGTCTGGACCAGTTGAAGACCACTGTCCTAAATTCTCCTCCCCTCTGGCTTTTTCCCGTTTTTTTTATACCCGTCGGGTGCGTACATTTGTAACATTCCACACAAGACTCATTGCACCATTTTGTGCCCAGGTTTCCCCCACCTTCGCACTGCATTTGACAGGCACATAGTTATCAGCGATCCGCTAATCCAGCTTTGGATGGACCGTTGTCTTTCTTTTCTTTTCTTATTTTTTTAAAGTGCTGCATCAATGTTTATAAATTCAACCTTTGTTTTTGGTTTAATTCATTCACTGACTACATCTTAAAAGGAAAGCTGGTTCAAGAAAAATGTGCAAAACTGCTCTGGTTACGGGGAGAAGGTGGGTTTGTGAAGTTGCAGGCATCTGCCAATCAGAGCTTTCTCCAGTGGCTTCTGCGGCAGATTTACAGAATTGGTTTTGCCTGACCTGGATCTTGGAGAACAAATGTTTTGGCTGTACACAAGGTAGTGGGTGATGCATGTTTGCCCAAATAATGCACTTTTGTACACAGTTCAAGCTACACCCCCCCCCCCTTGCAGGCCTTGTACTCCTACCCCATCCGGCAGCCCTTTGAAGTTTTTCCACCAGAGCTTCGTTCGTTATTCTACCTGACGCGGTCAAACTAGGGTGACCATATGAAAAGAAGGACAGGGTTCCTGCAACTTTAACAGTTGTATAGAGAAGGGAATTTCAGCAGGTGTCATTTGTATGCATGTAGCATCTGGTGAAATCCCCTCTTCATCACAACAATCCAAGTTGCAGGAGCTATACTAGAGGGACCAAATACAAAAGAGGGCAGAGCTCCTGCAGCTTCGACTGTTGTGATGAAAAGGGGATTTTCGCCAGGTGCTGCATGCATACAAATGACACCTGCTGAAATCCCCTTTTCTATACCACTGTTAAAGATACAGGATCCCAGTCCTCTTTTCCATAGGGTCACCCTAGGTCAAACCCTGCATTTCCTTTTGGCTTGAGCTACACCAAGAGATAGCTCACCATCACCAGCACCAGCACCACCACCAACACCACTTTGCTGGCTTTTCTCGCAGCCACGCAGGCAGATTTCTGGATTTCGTTCTTCACGGCTGTCTCCTGTGCCCTACAAAGCCCAAGAATCTTAGAATCTTTTCTTGCTGAAAGTCTATTGTGACTGAACAAACATTTATATATCCTGCTTTTCTTTGTCAAAACACAAAGTGGCTTAGAGTAAAAACAACGTAATAGGATTATAAATCAGCAGCAGCAGCAGAAGAAAAAGAGCAGCAGCCATAGTAATAAATCAGACATCAGCATAACAGGGGAATCCACTCCAGTGAAAAACATGTGAAAGAAATTGAGCCTGCACCAAAGTTTTTTTTTTTTTCTAACAAGGCTGTGGCCAGAAAGACGATCCACCTTCCTGGAAGCTGGCATCAGTTTTTAACATTGCATCCTATGTGTGGGTAGAGAAACATGCCCCTAAGCCTGTATACATTTACCTGGGAGTAAGTTCCATTGAACTTAATGGGACTTCTGAATAGAAGTGGGCAGAATTGCACTCTAAGACTACAATCCTTTGCACACTTCCTTGAAAGCAAGTTCCATTGAAATGAGTGAGGCTTCCTTCTGAGTAAATGTGCATGGGATTGGGCTGCAAACATTTAGGCCCTTTTCACATCAGGTGTTTTGCCTGGGATTGCCCCTGGCTGGTCCCTGTGAGTCCAAATGACGAACAGGAAGTCCCGGGGGCAGGGAGGGTTGGCCGCCAGATTTTCCAGAGATAAGGCAACCCTGAAAAATCCCAATTTTTCTGCGGTCCCTGGAAGTTCCTGGGACCGTGGAAGAAGTGGCTGTCTGCCCAGGTGCTGCCATGCTTACTTGCGAGTAAGTAAGCATCACACGGCTCCGTGCCCATCGGGAGGGGGTGGCACCAGTTTCGGACAGGCAGGTGCATGAAAAAACAAAACCTTACATTTTGCGGAGGAGCGATCCTGCACTCCTCCCGAGTTAAAGGGGGGGGAATGGCACTTGCGATGATCCGAGAAGAGCCCAGGTCATCGCACAATTAAGTGTGCATTAGGGCAATGAACCCGGAAGCAGGCACTTTCAGGTTCTCTGCCCTTCTACACCCGTCTGGTGTAGAAAGGCCCCCAGTTACTTGGGATTTCCCAGTCTCTGCCTATGAGCGCATACTTCAGGGGGATGCGTTCCTGACACCTTCTGAATCCAACACATAAGTGCGCCTTGTGGTTCTTCGTCGTCCGCTGTCCAGCCATGCACAGCTTCCTACCAGCTTGGTGTAACATTTCTTCTCTTTTACTTTTCTCTGCACTCCACACTGCCACTTGCGTGCTTAAGCAGGGGGCTAATCTGCTTAGGGAAACATGGCAAGGCATGAAATAGCTGTCAGCTCCTCTCCGGCTTCCTATTGTAGGTGGAGGATTAAGCCATCCTAGAAGTGCCTGCAGCAGGAGAGGAATTAGCTTGTGATTCTGTTGACATTTAGACATTTCCCCCTATCTAGGCACTTCCCTGCCCCCACAGACTTCTTTGGCAGGACCAAACTCAGAGGACACCCTCAGAGCTCTGTGTTTGGTCCCCTTCCAACCAGCAGGAGCATTTCCAGATGTGGCATCACACTCTCTTGGAGAGAGCAGAGCACAGATGCTTTCAGACTGGCTTTGCATTCATCAACTAAAGGCAGCAACAGAATTGCCGCCTTCCCTCGATAAAGGTCTTGGTTCTGGTCTTGGTTCTGGTCTAGCTAGCCAACACCTTGCACCACCTGACACGCTACCGAAGACATTCAGCCCGGCTCAGTGCTTCCTCGTGGGTTAGGAGCCACGGTGTACAAAGGCCACATGGCCTTCCCCCTTTTATTTTGATAGCAGGAGCGGATTCACAGGTACAGTCCTTTGCCTGTGCAAGTCTGCTTCCTCCATGAAGCAGGTAAGATGACGATGATGATTATTATTTATTGCATTTATATGTACTGCCCCATTGCTGAAGCTCTCTGGGCGGTTTACAAAGATTAAAAACATTGAACATTAAAAACCAATAATACAAAATTTTAAAAGCATAAAAACAGATTACAAATACAATAGCCATTTTAAACAACTAAAAAACCTCAACATACACTGTTAAATGCCTGGGAGAAGAGAAAAGTTTTGAAGGTCACCACTGAAAAGGCCCTCTCCCTTGTTGCCAACCTCCAAGCTTCCCTCAGAGTAGGCATTCGGAGGAGGACCTTGGATATTGATCGTAGTGTATGGGTAGGTTTGTGTAGGGAGAGGCGTTCCGTCAAGTATTGTGGTCCCAAGATGCCCACGCAAGATCTTTTGGCCCATGCCAAACATTTCTCCCAAAGTTCTGGTTGGTGGGTGTGGGGAGAGCTAATGGAATCGTTTCTCAAAGGAGATTGTGGAGGGACACATCATGCAGGAACTGCCCCCTCTCACGTTTCTATCATCAGAATCATGGCAGTGGAAAGGGAGAAAGCTCCTGCGACATTGAAAAACTGTCTTTTAAAGAAATGTGGATGCCAGAGGGACTTCAGGCAGCTGGGAATGACTTTGGCCATTCTGAGCCCCGGTCAACACACCACAGGGAGATGTATGAGCTCCATTGTTCCATCTCTTCCCCCCCAAATCCCCCCCCCATCTCTCCAGTAGCAGGCAGCTGGGGAAAAATGATTTCATGGGAGCGTGACATCATTGTGTGACTGTTTCTCACAAGTGGCAGCCAGTGAAGCGGAATAGAAAGTGGAAAATGTTAACAGGACAATGTCCTGGCACCCTTCATTCAACTCCTCCCCCCTCCTCTCTCTGTCATAATCCTAGAACTCAAAAACCTCCGATGAAATTGACTGAGGGGAGATTCAGGTCAGGCGAAACAATGCGTTTCTTCACACAGAGTTAAACGGTGGAACGTCGTGCCATAAAATAGAGGGATGGACAGAAGTTTCAAGGGGTCAGACTAATTTGTGGAAGAGGAAAGCTTTCAGTGGCCACTAGCCATGATGGCTGTTGAATACCTCTCATATCAGATGTATCGCAATGCCAGTTTCTGGGGAGCGGGAGGGAGCTCCTGCTCATGGGAAATCTGATTGGCCTCTGTAGGAACAGAATGCTGGGCTAAACAGACTACAGACTTCCTCGATGCAGTAACTTCCAGATGTGTTGGACTGCAACTCCCATGATTGTCCATGCTGTCTGGGAATTATGGGAGTTGCAGTCCAACGCATCATGTCGGGCCAGGCTTTGATAGCCCTTTCTTATGCTTTTTATGTTCTTAACTCCATGTAACAAGGGAGACACGGATTTGTCACACTGGCACATCACTGTGTAATTGGGCCCCAATGTTTTTGCATCTTCTCCCTTGCTGGCTGGCGTTTACTCCTTGGAGATTAGGGACTAGGAAGTGGTAGAGCAGTGAGCAGTAAAGCTTCAGTCAGACTCATATGTGCTCTTTCCCCTTAAAAGAAAAAAGGAAAGGAAAAAAACTCCAAATCTCTACCCAACAACTCACATTCTACATTCTGGATAAATTCAGCAAATTAAACCAGCTGTCATTAATATCGCATAATTTATCGTTTTTAAGAACATCAGAAGAGCCGTGATGCTGGATCAGACCAAGGGTCCTTCTAGCCCAGCATTCTGTTCACACAGTGGCTGACTTCGGACAACACAATAAGCGGCGGGGGGGCGGGAAACAACCTTCAGTTGTATTGACTATCGTGTCATCCGAATTCAGCCAGTGGCTAACCAGCTGTTGACAGGAAACCCACAAGCAGGACATGAGTGGAACAGCATCCTCCCACCCATGTTCCCCAACAACTGGTATAGCCAGGTATACTGCCTCTGATAGCATATAGTCATCAGGACTAGTAGCTATTGATATACTTTTAAAATCCACATTTTTGTTTACTTGAATGTATGTACTGAGGAAAAAGAGAAAGAAAGAAGGGTTATACACTGTGGGTATTTATTTCCTTAGTTATTTATTCAGTCCGTCGCTCACTCAATCACTTTTAGCATTTATTAGTCATATTTCCAAATTTCCCAGAGGCAGCATACAGAAATTTAGCATAAATGCATCTAATCCAGCAAGAGTTATCTAGAAGCATAATCCGCCCGCATGGCTGATGTAGAGACCGTGTACTGGCAGGATGTGTCTCCCGATGCAAACAAAGATTTGCACCTGACACCACCAGTTGACACATGAGTCTTACTTATTGCAAAACACCAAATAGCAGCACAGAAATTGAAATGGAACACATTTAAAAGCAGCCAAAGGAAACATTAAGATGCTCCAATGAATTAGCTCCCATTGTGTTGTGTTGATGCCTGTTGGCCATTTTCGGAATGTTCTTCTACAAACTGGGAGGAGGGAAAGGATAGGTGAGCTGTGCAATTGGGAGGGGGGGATGGGCAGGGGACAGCATGACTTGGGTGAAAGGAGATTGGAGACCACAGCCCAGCACCCTAGCTAGCAAGTGGAAGTATTGCCCATTCCAGCTCCTGGCTTCAGAGATTCACCAAACTTATTTTTTGCATTCTTAAGGGCTAGAAAATCAAAAAGGTAAATTATGGAATTCACTACCACAAGATGTCGTGATGACCAACAATTTGGATGGCTTTAAAAGGGGGGTTTAAAGGCTCTCAATGGCTACTAGCCCTGATGGCTATGTTCTCCCTCCAGTATATGAGACAGTAAGCCTATGTGCATCAGTTGCTGGGGAACATGGGTGGGAGGGTGCTGTTACACCATGTCCTGCTTTGTTGGACCCTGGTTGACAGCTGGTTAGCCACTGTGTGAACAGAGTGCTGGACTAGATAGACCCTCGGTCTGATCCAGCAGGGCTCTTCGTATGTTCTTATATTAGAGAATTCCTTAGTTTGGAATTCCCTGCCAAATTCTGGGACTTCTTTGGAAAAGTTGGCCCTTACTCAGTCATTTGAGGCTTGTCTGTGGGCCATGCCTAATCTGCTTGGTGTATTTTTTCTCCCAGTTGTCACGGATGAGACGCTGAGCTTCATCCAAAGAAGCCGCCGCCTCTTGGTTGTGCTGAGCCCAAACTATGTCCTTCAGGGCACTCAGGCTCTGCTGGAGCTTAAGGCTGGCCTGGAGAACATGGCTTCCAGAGGCACCATCAAGGTGATCCTTGTCCAGTACAAAGCCATCAAGAAGAGCAAGGTCAAAGAACTCCGGCAGGCCAAGGCTGCCCTCACGGTCATTAAATGGAAGGGCGAGAAGTCGACTTACCCTAAGGGAAGGTTCTGGAAGCAGCTGATGGTGGAGTTGCCGGTGAAGAACAGACCCAGGGGCTCTGTTGATGAATATGATGTCTCCTTGCCTTCTCTGAAAAATGTCTGAGAAAGGGGGAGCCTTGGAGGGGCTGGGCTGGGCTAGGGAGAGAAATGGATGGGATGGAGCAGTCCAGCTTGACCACTGGGAGATGCAGCTGCCTCCCCTCTCCAGAGCTGAGCACAGCTTTCCAGGCCTTGTTTCTCGGGCACAATGTGTGTATTTCCCTGTGTGTGGTGCCCCCTCATTGGTAATCCACCCACAATGCCAACATGTCCACTCATTGAGGAGTGGGCTGACCTTCGAGGAAGGAGGGAGTTGCTGGGAGGCATGAGGCGCAGGAGATCCAGAGGTCTTAGGCCATGATCCCTACATTGCAATCAATCCTCCTCCAAGAGAGTCACTGTGGGTTTTTTTTTACCCTCTTGGGATAGGTTAAGGCCTCCTTTGAACCCAAAACACAGGCTTGGGAGCCGGTCTTCCCACTTCCAACCCCAAGCTGCACAGTTGGGGTTATTTGTGCTCAGTGTTATCCCAAAATGAAAGTAGACAATTTGTTCTGATGGGTCAGAACAATGAGGGCACATCCGGGTTGTGAACAATGTTCAAAGAATAGAGTATCTGAGCAGCCCTTCAGCATCCAGAACATTGGCAAATGGTTGCTGTAAGCTGAAGTGAACCGGGCAGGCAGTATTACAAGCTAGTTTAGAACACTCAGAGTGAAGAAAAAAGTGGGGCTTTGTTTTTATTTTTTGGTCCTTTTTCATGCATTCTCCAAAGGTATCAGTAATTTCAGGTCCATTTTTGAATTGAGCTCAGGGGAATCCAGCCATGTCTAAAGCTCTGGAATTCCATTGCCTGCATTTTGTTCCACCCTGTCCTCAGTCCAGCACTTGCTACTGTTCATCGTTCCCAAGGGGTCGCCCCAGGAGATCCTGCAAATCCATCTGCACCCAACCCTTCCTTACTCAGAGAAGATGCTCAGGGACTGCACTTGACAAGGAATGGTAGTTTACCACTGCAAAGGGATGCAGCTGAGCCGCAAGCTAAGTTACTGTTTGCTCATCAAATTTAGGACAGCGGGAAATAATCTTTTTCTTTTTTTGAAGCGCTTTCCTCCACCCCTTTAGTTGAGTCAATCCCTCTGCATTAACTAGGGTGACCATATGGAAAGGAGGATAGGGCTCCTGTGTCTTTAACAGTTGTATCGAACAGGGAATTTCAGCAGGGGTCATTGGTATGCCTGCAGCACCTGTTGAAATCCCCTCTTCGTCACAACAGTTAAAGCTGCAGGAGCCCTGAGAGAGACCAGACACAAAAGAGGGCAGGGCTCCTAAGATGGTCCTCAGGTGGTGGACGAGAGTGGGGAATCCTTGGGGAGACGGAGGCCACACTCCAAAGAGTACTTTGTGCACTTAGGTGCTCCTAGGGCTCCTGGACCACATCGAGCCTCCCAATTGATGGGTCCAGCCCCCACCCCTAGTTGCCAACCCCCAAGCAGCGTGAATGAGCAGGAGGTGGGATAAAAGGTTCTGGCAGAATTGTTGCCCATTGAACATCACTCCCCTTTGCCCTCCCTAGGCTGGGGAGGGAGGTGTTGTCCATTGGACCAAAGCCTTCCCTTGATTTCCATTCTAGTGCATAGGTAAGCAATGTACAAAATGTTTTTGGGGCGGGGAATCCCTTTTTTATTCTAATGTTCAATATTATTTCTTACGCCAAGTCCTTTTACACTGTCTAGCGAATAAAACCGAGTCTCACAGGCCTCCAGGCAGCTCTTAGGTCCGACACTTGGGGGGGGGGGATTTATATTCTCTTCCCAGGTATGATGTAGCACTTTTTCAGCTGTACAATTGTGCCTTTTGTGTTGAGTTTGGGTTCCGGTTCTGCCAGGTCCAAGTCATCGATCGGGTTCTTTTGGTTATCAAGATGAAAACAAGCCGCTTGTGCAGAAAGATTACAGTTTATGGATGGAAAATGGATGCAGAATATATACATGCAGAGGAAGTTAGCACCTCTTTCTGGCTACTCAAGCTCTCATAGCTGCGTGTCTGTTGGGAGCCGTCCCTTTGAGCCAAAGCAGGTTCTCCAGGCTGAAGCATGAAGCCTGCGCATTGGATCGTATAGGTTCTCCTGCTAGGTGCCTGCCTCTCTCTCAGGAGCTGACAGGCTATATCCCTCCCCACTCTCAGAAGGAACTGGGGGGGGGGGGGGCACCCTCCTGCAGGTTCCCAAAACAAACTAAGCTGGAAAAATAATTGGCCTCGTTAGGAATGAAAATTTCCCAGCTCATCCCGAGATAAGACTCTATGAGAAAAGGGTGACATAATTATGAGAAGCCCATCCAGGGAATGAGGCCTGCTCTTGTCAGCTAAAGCCTGCTAAAATCTCACCGTGTTAGGCTACACAGGTTTCTTAGTAGCATTCTGGAACTCTGTGAAGTCCATATTTTTGCTCGCTAACAAACTCAATACATCTTGCTTGTTTGTTTGGGGGGGGGGCGTTTCATGCTACAACTGGCTGTAAGATTTTAAGACCTGTTTATACTGAGCTGGGATAACAAGCCTTGAAATGGCTCTGATCTTTCGTTGCACATGCAACGGGCGAATCTTGTGAATGAACCGGCTTGAGAGTGGGACAGCGCCGACCCTTCCTGCACGCAGGTCCACGGCTCCTGATCCACTTCTCTTTGATCCCAAGCTCAGTGGCAGAATAGCACCCTATAGAAAAACAGCCGTGTGTGTGCATGACAGAACATGCGCCCCAAAGGGTAGGTAAGGGTGGGGTCATGGCTGAAATACAGAAATGGAATTTGTGGTGTGAGCTTTTTCCCCCCTCCCCCCCCCCCGGATAGTATGTGAAGTGCCCTTAAACAGACCAAGGATTTAAACCCGGGCCATGAAGTCTAGCCTGCCCGCCCCCTGCCAGTCCACGCAACTTCTGATGTTACAATGGATGCACCCACTTCCGTACGGACCCCTCTGGTGCTGGCATCTCAGCATCTTGGTCCTCCTTGGTTTCTGCCGGTGCTGTTTTTTACCATGAAGCATCACTGAGACCCAGTAGCTCCTGCATTGAATCCCAGTCCTGCAGCCGTGTTACGCCTGCATGAAAGCTCCCTCTTCTTGCGGATGCTTGCCTTGTGCCTGCAGGTGCCAGGGCTGTGGCTAGTTGGCTCAGCCCCGCTGACACGTTAATGGGGCATGACGGTGCAACACTGCCGAAGGAGGCCAATATAGGAGTTGGGACTGGCCATTGTCTCAAGGTAGCCGGTTCATCTTCTCCTCTGTTCCTTTGTTTTTTTGTGAACATGGGACCAGCTTTCTCCCCCCCCCCACTCTTACGTATTTTCTTATATTACCTGAAGTGACATGGTTGCCATTTTAATTTGTGTTTGTTTTGCATTTCAATAAAACACTTGTTTTGATATTTTCCCATATTGTGTTTCAGTTCATTCTCCATTTCTCATGCAGCATATGTATGTTTTATCCCACTGTTCATCCCTTCTCCAAAATGGGGGCCGTCATAAGCCATATCCCCGGACTTCTCTTGCGTGAGCTCCATTGAGGCAAACTGGAGCTGGGTCAGAGCATGTGTTTGCTTTAAATCAGTGGTGGGCAACCTCCAGCCGATGGGCCTTTCCTGGCCCACGGAGGTGGCCCCTCCAACCTGCAGAGGCCTGGGCTGCTCTGCGGATCCTTCCCCCTCCCCAAACCCCAACCCTGCCCTGGAGATTACCAGGGGCTTTGAGAAGAAGGAGGGGAGGGAAAGCAAAGCAGTGGCTACAGTACAGGCAAAGCCCATTCCTCTGGAGCTATCAGGAGATCCAGCAAGTGCCAGACAAATGCACAGCCGGCTTCACTTGTCCTTTGCCTTCTCTGGCCAGCTCAGCTTTGCCTGCCCCTTAATCCAATAACAGAAAATGTGGGACAGGTGAAGCCGTCCCCCCAGCACCAGCAGCCAGTGTGCTGGGTGAATGATCCACCAGTCAGGGTGGCTTGGCTGTGCATGCGCCTTCCCCAGTAGGGTCATGCAGTCCATGGAGGGCTGGGTGGAAGTCATCACCCCTCCCCTGCAATGTTATTGCCCAACCCTGTTTCAAGTGGAATTTTAAAGAGCTGTAACTACCTCAGGCATCCTTGGCCATAGAATCATAGAGTTGGACGGGGCCTCTAAGGCCATCGAGTCCAACTCCCTGTGTAATAGAGGATTCCACCTTAAGGCATCCCTGACAGATGGCTGTCCAGTTGCCTCTTGAAGGCCTTTAGCCTGCGTCATCGATGCCATTACCATACTGCTCTAACAGTCAGGACGTTTTTCCTAATGTGCAGCTGGAACCTGGCTTCCTGTAACTTGAGCCCATTCTTCCAGCTTGCCTACTTCCTGGGCTGGGACTGCAGTTCTTGGTGGGCTTTGCAACCCTTTCCTCTTCCAACTTGTGTAAAGTGCCAAGTAAAGCAGGTGCTTCAGGCAGGCAGGAAGCCCCAGTTCGTGCGATCCTCTCCTTATTCTGTGCAAATGGGATCTCTCTGTGCACAGCCCTGGCTTCTGTAAGGCATCGCCCGTGTGACTGAAGGCCAGAGTGCCCGCTGACGTCACCCAACCCAGCGCTGGCCCTTAGCTGTGTGGACCAGGCCAAGGTTTGCATTATAAGCAGGCGCCTTTCCATTAAAGCAACGCTGCTGACACAGGGGACACTCTGGAAACCTACCTCAGATGTGTTTCTCTCAGAAGAAAATATGGCACGTATTTCCACAGAAGTAAGTGCCACGGAGTTCCGTAGTAGTGCTCACTCCCCGATAAAGGGCATAGGATTGCAGGCTGAGGCTGGAGATTGTTTTATCACTAGCATACACACACACACACACACACACACAAACACTTCAGTGACCTCCTTTTTTTTACTTTTTACCCGTATCAGATTTTTTAGGGCCAATCGAAACACCACAGAAATCTCTCTTTGCCTCGACGTAAAGTCCTCAGGGAAAACAACACACAGTTTCTCTCCAAAGTTGGAATTATATCTGGACACTTCTGCCTTCCCTTTGCAGCGGTTCAAGGAGTCCCATGGCTGTTGCTTTTGACACTGGTAGTTGGGCTCTCACTATTGGACCATCACAGACATCTCCAGGACTTACCTAGATGTTTCTCCAGGACTTGTGTCTGTGCCCCATAAGGGCACCTACAGAGATTTCTATTGGCCAAGCGCAGCAAAACACCGTGGAGCCCACCAGCCTGCTGACCAAAGGTAGAGGCCTCATCCCAGCTACTTGCCACAGATCAACCAAGCAGGATCTCTAAGGCTTTTGTGTGTCTCAAGCAGAGCTCTAGTACTGGAAGATGTCCTGATACACCAAAGGCTTCACAGTGTAGGCACGCAAGGGAAGCCATCGTTTTTTCAGGGAAAAGCAGAAACCACAATAACCGGTTTGGAATCACTGGTCAAAGTGATATTGGTAAAAATTCTTGACCAGTCCAAAAAGTGGCGAGACGTATGCACAAAGCCCTAGTTGTTGATGCCAAGCTCGTCCAATTGTGTGGCTGTACCGCTTCAGACAGCAGTGGAGGCTCAAACAATTGAACATGCAAAACCATTTTTTTAAAAAAAGAAATCACTCTGCACACCAAAAGCCAGGGTGTCAGAAGGGTTTTAGCCCACTCTTCTCCCTGGCATGCTGGTTGTCTATATGCAAAGAATTTATGTGGAGGCAGAGTCAATCCATCCTGAGCTACAGCCTGCAGCCTGAAGTGGTACAGCCCTGGCACAGATGGACTAATAGATGTATGGAGGAGGGTTTTCTCTTAAGAGCTGGAAAATGGGGGTGGGAGACTGGGGCCAGATCCACCCCAAGCAGGATATAGCACTATGAAAGTGGTATATCAAAGGCAGGAGCCACACCAAGCAGGATATAGCGGTATATGGCATGTGTCTTATGGGCCCCAACAGTTGTCAGTGCACTTCAATACCGCTATAAAGCAGCAGTGTAGATTCTGCCTTTTATATGCCACTTCCATACCGCTTTCATAGTGCAACATCCTGCTTGGTGCTTTTCTCCCACTCCTTCCAGACCTGCCTGCTTCTGTCATCCACATACCCATGGCAATGTATTCAGTTCATTTATGTTTCTGTGAGTTCCCTAAACTGGAACTCTGGATTTCTAGGAACATCAGAAGAGTCCTGATAGATCAGACCAAAGGTCCATCTAGTCCAGCATTCTGTTCACACAGAGGCTCAACCAGATGCCCCAATGGGAAGTCCACAAGCAGGACACGGGTGCAACAGCACCCTCCCACCCCTGTTCCCCAGCACTTGCAGTGCATTAGGCATATTGCCTCTGGTACTAGCCATCAGGACTCACAGCCATCAACAGCCTTGTCCCCCCATGAATGTGTCCAATCCCCCTTTTAAAGCCGTCCAGGTAGTGACTTCCATAGTTTAACAATACATTGGCTGAATTCGGACAACACAATAAGCAACTGGGGTGGGGAAAACAATCGTCAGTTGTATTGACTATCGTGTCGTCCGGATGCTGCCATAGTCAACTCAGCGCTGATCCTAATCCACACCACGGTTGATTATTTATTACCATGTTGTGTGGGGAGTACCCCCTAGATGAACAACTGTAAAGTTGATTATTAGGGGTGTGCACGGACCCCCCGGATCGGATCGGGACCCGGATCGGGACCTCCAATTTTGTCCCGGACCGGTTCGGACAAAATCGGAGGCCCCCCGGACCGGATCGAGTCCGATCCCGATCCAAAAATCGGAAATTTTTGGATCGGCCGCCATTTTTTTCCCCATAGACTTGCATTGCAATGCAAGTCTATGAGGAAAAAATGGCGGCGGGTGGGTAAGGGGGGGCCTAACTCCCTCCCCCCCCCGGGGCCGTCCGCTGTGGACGGCCCCGGCAGGTAAACCCCCTCCCCCGCGCTCCCTACCCCCCCTGGGGCCGCCTGCTTCCACCCGCTGGCGCCCGCGGGCGCCAGCGGATAGAATCGGACGGCTCCGGGGGGGGGGGTAAGCCCCCTTCCCCGCCACTTACCTTCTCGGCACGTCCGGCGCCGGCGGCTACTACCAGCGGGCTCCGCGGCCTACTCTCGAGTAGCGCGCCGGGTGATGACATCACCCGGCGCGCCACCCTGGAGCAGGCCGCGGAGCCTGCTGGTAGTAGTAGGCGCCGGCGCCGGACGGGAGCCGCCGGGCCGGGCAGGTAAGGGCCCCCCTCCCCCCTCCGCGCGCCCCCTCCTCCCCCCTCCCCCCTCCGCGCGCCCCCTCCTCCCCTCCACGCACCCCCTCCTTACCTTTCCGGCCCGGCGGCTCCCGTCCGGCGCCGGCGCCTACTACTTCCAGCAGGCTCCGCGGCCTGCTCTAGAGTAGCGCGCCGGGTGATGACATCACCCGGCGCGCCATCCTAGAGCAGGCCGCGGAGCCTGCTGGGAATAGTAGGCGCCGGCGCCGGACGGGAGCCGCCGGGCCGGAAAGGTAAGGGCCCCCCTCCCCCCTCCCCCCTCCGCGCGCCCCCTCCTCCCCTCCACGCACCCCCTCCTTACCTTCCCGGCCCGGTGGCTCCCGTCCGGCGCCGGCGCCTACTACTACCAGCAGGCTCCGCGGCCTGCTCTAGAGTAGCGCGCCGGGTGATGACATCACCCGGCGCGCCACCCTAGAGCAGGCCGCGGAGCCTGCTAGTAGTAGTAGGCGCCGGCGCCGGACGGGAGCCACCGGGCCGAGAAGGTAAGTGCCCCCCTCCTCCCCCCCCCCGCTGTCCACTTTCATCGGCGGGCGCCCGCTGGCGCCCGCCAATGGAAGCGGCGGTGGGCGCCAGTGGGCGCCCGCCGATCCGCCGATCCGCCGAACCGGTTCGGAGCTTTTTCGGACCGGTTCGGATTGGATCGGCCGATCCAGCTGCGGGATCGGAAATCGGATAATTTATCCGATTTCCCACTGGACCGGACTTGGATCGTGGATCGGGTCCGATCCAGTGCACATCCCTATTGATTATTACCCCACCATTGACTATCTTGTTGTCCGAATTCAACCATTGTGTCCTTCCTTGTATCTAACCTGAATCTTCATGGGATGACCCCTTTTAGTCCTAGTATTATGAGATATATGAGATCCCTAGTTTCTCCACACCAAGCGCAATTTCATATGTCTCTATCATATGTCCTCCCTTCCTGCCCCCAAACCTTTCCCTTTGGGGGGGGGGGATTTTAAAACCCAGACTTTGTAAGCTTTCCCCCTGAGGGGAAGGGCATCCACCAGCCCATCTCCACCCATTGCTCAAAGCCCAAACGTTTTTCTTTTTAAACAAGTAGCATGAAAATACAGATTTTGAAATACTGGGATCAGATTCTGAATTCACTGACACCCACTGTCTCAATGGGAAACCCTGGATGGGACGTTGGCTTCCTCCACCTTAGGCCAGTCATATTCACTGCCACAAACTTTCCCACTGAGTGGTGCTTGGAAGTTTGAAAAGTGAAGCTGCCCCACCCATCCCTAGTGGTTATAGGCCCTTTCCACACCAGGCTGTTTGCCTGGGAAGGCCTCCAGCTGCTCCCTGTGGGCCGATGGTATTAGGTACTTCTGTAGGCTGACCATCTGAAAAGGAGGACAGGGCTCATATAACTTAGCAGTTGTAGAGAAAAGGGAATTTCAGCCAGTGTCATTTGTATGCAATGAGTTCCTGGTGAAATTCCCTCCTCATCACAACTGCTAAAGTTGCAGGAGCCCTGCCTTCTTTTGTATATGGTCACTCTAGTATAGTGCCTGCACCTTTAACTGTTGTGATGAAGAAGGAATTGCACCAGGAACTAATTGCATACAAATGACACTGGCTGAAATTCCCTTTTCTCTACAACAGTTAAAGTTACATGAGCCCTGACCAGGATTTTATCTGGTCAGCCTAACTTCTGGGATCGCCCTCCCTCTCTCCCTCTGCACCCCCATGGCATAGAAAGGGCCATAGGCTCCGTGTAGGAGGAAATGGGAAAGAGAGAGGCCAGGGAGCAAGAAAGCGAACAGGGATGGCTAGTGGCTTGCGTGAGAGCTGATCCAGCAAAGTGGTGATTTAGCAAAGGGTTGATTACAGGCGCTCTTCTTCCGGAGATCCTGGAAGGCAGCTTGAGCATCAGAACAGGTGAGTCTGGCAGGCAGAAGGAGCAGCATGGCAGAAGAGAGGATTCTCCAGGTCAGTCTCACCATGAAGTAGAGTGAGGTGGCCACCTCAGGTGCCAGACCCTTTGGCCAGGTCTACACCAAGCAGGATATAACACTTTGAGTGGTTTGAAAGAGTATATGGAATTTGTCCAGGGCCCAAGAGTTATCAATTCCATTATAAACTGTTATAAAGCAGTTGTGTGGATCCTGCCTTTAGGAGTGGCAGTGAGATGTTGGAGCACAGACTTGTCCGTGCCCCTCATGGCCTGGCACGAGTCGTCTAAACTAGACTGCTGCGCTCGGGTATGGGGGAGGATGCTATCCTGTTTAGGGTGGCCCTATGGAAAGGAGGACAGGGCTCCTGTATCTTTAACAGTTGTAGAGAAAAGGGGATTTCAGCAGGTGTCCTGCCTAGTGTGACCAGGGTTGAACTTCTGTATATGGAATGAAGAGTGAGGGAGCCACTTTATGTGTGGTGATGGTGGTGGTGGTGGGGGGGGGGGTTCTCTCCAGCAGCAAAATGCCTGGAGCCGGCCCTGCCACCAACTCTTTCCTGGTTGAGTCTGCAAAAGCAGCAGACAAGATGTTATGGGCAGCCATTAATACATCACCAAAGGAGAGGACAAAAGGGGACACAGGCTGATTGATACATAATCTTAATTTATACGGACTGAAGCAAATTTAGAAATGGCTATACTCTCAATAGAGATACAACGCATCTCACCCTGGCGAGGATGATTGTGACCAGGTGATGTGTGTGGCTGTTCATTCCGCTGACCAGGTGCTGGGGGTTGGTGGACACCTTCACGGCCCCTGCTCTGCTCTCCCTTCCTATATCTCTTCGTCTTTTAACCAGACTTGGTCCAGACTAGGCTGACCATCTGAAAAGGAGGACAGGGCTCCTGTAACTTTAACAGTTGTAGAGAATAGGGAATTTCAGCCAGTGTTATTTGTATGCAATTAGTTCCTGGTGAAATTCCCTCTTCATCACAACAGTTAAAGTTGCAGGGGCCCTGCCTTCTTTTGTATATGGTCACTCTAGTATAGCGCCTGCAATTTTAACTGTTGTGATGAAGAGGGAATATCACCAGGAACTAATTGCATACAAATGACACTGGCTGAAATTCCCTTTTCTCTACAACTGTTAAAGTTACAGGAGCCCTGTCCTCCTTTTCAGATGGTCAGCCTAGTCCAGACAGACCTTCAAATGTAGAGAGGACAATGTCAAATAGAGGACTGTCCTCTGTAAAGTGGGACACATGGCCATCCTATATCTGACCTGGGCCAATTCAGACAAAAGATGGGAGAAGCTGCCATTTTCAAGCTCAATTCAATTCTCTGAGAATCACTTCAGAGCCCCTTTGGCTCACTTCCATTACAGTTTTCGACCTATTTTTAACTAATTTGAACAGGAAGAGTTTGTTTTTGTGTGCATTTTTCAAATGTGTGCATTTCTCTCATATTAACTGAAGTATGAAAGTGCATGCTATTTTGTTTTTTAATTGTGCATTTCAAAATGTGCATCTTTTTTTAAAAAAAAACATAAGCATTTTAACAAAACAGTTGAATGTTTGGAAACATGCAAAAATCTTTGGAGAACATGTACCCCCATTCATGTTCGGGGTTGTGAACAGGGCATTTTCAAGTGATTTGTGAACTGAAATGAATTTTTTCATACATCTGTACTTCGGACTTCAGCTGAAAGTGGGCTAGATGGAACAACTATTAGGTGGATCCACAGTTGGCTACAGAATCGGACTCAAAGAATGCTTATCAATGGTACCTTTTCACACTGGGGGGAGGTAACGAGTGGGGTACCGCAGGGCTCAGTCCTGGGCCCAGTTCTCTTCAACATTTTTATTAATGATTTGGACAAAGAGGCACGGGGAATGCTTATCAGATCTGCAGATGACACAAAATTGGGTGGGATAGCTAATACCCTGGAAGACAGAAACAAACTCCAAAGTGATCTTGATAGACTGGAGCGCTGGGCTGAAAACAACAGAATGTAATTTAATAGGGATAAATGCCAAGTTCTACATCTAGGAAAAATAAACCAAATGCACAGTTACAAGATGGGGGATACTTGGCTCAGCAATACGACAAGCGAGAAGGATCTTGGAATTGTTGTAGAACACAAGCTGAATATGAGCCAACAGTGTGATGGGTCTGCAAAAAAAGCTAATGCTATTTTGGACTGCATGAATAGAAGTATAGCTTTCAAATCACGTGAGGTACTGGTTCCCTTCTATTCAGCACTGGTTAGGCCTCATCTTGAGTATTGCATCCAGTTCTGGGCACCACACTTCAAGAAGGATGCAGAAGAGCTAGAGGGGGTTCAGAGGAGGGCAACGAGGATGATCAGGGGTCTGGAAACAAAGCCCTATGATTAGAGTTGGGAGGGGCCTTTAAGGCCATCTCGAGTCCAACCCCTTGCTCAGTGCAGGAATCCACCTTAAAGCATCACTGACGGATGGCTGTCCAGCTGCCTCTTGAATGTCCTCAATTTGAAGGTGTCCTCTGTTTGAAGGGCTGTCCTGTCCAAGTCCAATTTAAAGATAAAGAACCGCCAGAGATGCCCTAAAGGGCCTTGAATTTGCCCACCGACAGCACCTGGGCAGCGGAGTGAGCAGACAGACAAACAGCCCCCCTGGTCATGGTTTTCCCCATAATGGCGAGATGCGTTTTATTTCCATTTAAATTATAGTTATTGTGTCTATACATGCATCAGTGCAGTTATTTATTTATGTATTGCATTTCTATACTGTCCAATAGCTGAAGCTCTCTGGGCAGTTCACAAAAGTTAAAACCATCAACAAGATTCAAAGTATAAAACAGTATAAGAGCACAATATAAAAATATGATATAAAAGCACAACCAGGGTATAACGGCGCAGTAATGCAGATTTAAAATACAAATTTGAAATATGGACTTAAAACAGCGGAGTTAAAAGACTAAGATGATAAACTGTTAAAATACTGGGAGAATAAAAAGATCTTTCACTTGGTGACAAAAAGAGTATAATGTAGGTGCCAGGCAAATCTTTCTAGGGAGCTCATTCCACAGCCAGGGTGCCACAGCAGAAGAGGCCCTCCTCCTAGTAGCCACCCTCCTTTGGCAGGGGCTCACAGAGAAGGATTCCTGAAGATGATCGTAGAGTCTGTGTTGCAGGAGATTTGTGAATGGATCCCCTGATCTGTCTTTAGTTTGATGACAGCTTCCTTGGGGAGGGGCTTCATTTCTATTGGGGATTACTTAAATTAATTGTACCCTCATCTGTGCATCCACACATAAATTAGTATGTGCAAACGTGATGTAAGTTAGTGTACTCTTTTGCTCTCTTTTTGGGGGATGCATTTTCTTTTTTTTGGGGGGGGGTGATGTGTAAGTAGCCCTCTACACAACATTATATGCTCCACATTGACAGATTTGGTAGACACAACAGAGATGGTGTCTGGTGGCACATGGATGAACAGATAAGTTAAGTCTGGCGCAAGCATCAGATTGTGATGGGGGTTATCCAATCCATCTACATGAGGTTGTCTGTCGGTCTCTGATTGCCCTTCTCTGGTTTCCCCCTTAGATCTCACAGAAGCCATCTTTGACTTCATCCAGAGGAGCCGGAAGATGATCGTGGTCCTGAGTCCTGACTATTTGCTGGAGAAAAGCATCAGCATGCTGGAATTCAAGCTGGGACTCCTGTGTCAGAACAACATTGCCACCAAACTCGTGGTAGTGGAATACCAGCCGCTCCAGCGGGCCCACCCCAGTGTCCAGCAGCTGAAGGAGTCTGTTGCCTTTGTGACATGGAGCGGGGAGAAGTCCAAACGTCCGGGCTCCAAGTTCTGGAAGGCTTTGCGCCTCGCCTTGCCGCTGCGGAGCTTGAGCGCCACGGGCGGATCAGCTTGGAATGAAAGCTGCTCTTCGCACTCCGACATAAGCTTAGACCACGTCCAGAAGAAGAAGGGCCGCTTGAAAGGGCCAGCCGAAGGACAGAGTTCCAGGCTGAAGGGCATCCCTGTTCAAAGGGGTCTTGCCCCGCTGCCCCGGTTGAAAGCCAAAGACCACACAGCCAAGCCTTTCCTGGCCTGCCGGTGCTGCGTGGCATACCGCAATGAAAACCACAAACCCAGGAGCCATGGCCAAGCCGTGGCCAAACCCAAGCGGGAGTCACAGCTCCACAGGCCGCTCGCAGGAGGGCCGGTGGTGGAGCTAAGGCTCCCAAATGGCGAGAAGCCTCCGCCTTCGGCATCAGAGATGCCAACTCTTAGCCTCCGCCACTATGCGGACCTGTCAAACAACAATGACTTTTATGTCCTCTAGCTGACTGCTGTGCTGGCACATTCCACTCACGACCCCTGGATTTTAGAAGTAGAGCAAGGAAGTGTCCCCTCCAGTGGAGAGCCGGAAGCTCTTGAAACACAGGAACGACGCAATGCTTTGTGGAGAGCTGTCTTTGCTTGAGCATGATGGTGGGAGTGTCTGGGAGATTACCCTAGGTGCTAAGAGTGCTTGCTCCATGGGACTTCCTGGGCTGAGATATGCCCCCACCCAAGCAAGCAGATGTTTCAATTGTCTTGAAATTAGGTGCTTCCCCCCCCCCCCCCCCATAACAACAGTCAGTGAAAAGGCAAGCCGGCTTGCAGTGGCTGGAGTGCATTAGCTTTAGGAGGCATTGATGGGGTGCCTGGTCTCACATAAGCAGGAGGATATCGTGGGAGATCAGGAAGTTTGCACAGAGCAACCTCCACAACCAAATGTGCCAGACTTGGCCACGCTGGCTGGCAGTGATGGGAGTTTTAGTCCAAACAGCTGGAGGGTACCAGGTTGGGGAAATCTGAGATAGAGGAATGAGAAACTGATGAAAGTATGAGTTGCAAGTAAGCAGTATCTCAAGTCACAAGAACTGTCCGTCCTACCCAGAGACATCTGAGCATGGCACCCTGGCCTGCATTTCTATTTTAAATTAAGATCTGGAGTCAGTTGGCTCAGGTGAGGCAAGGGCTCCATCAGAAAAGCAGAAAGAAAACATTATTTTGGTGACAAAGAAATTCAAAAATGCTTTTTTTGGAACTTTTTGTTTAAATGACATTTGATGTGGAGGGGTTAGTGATATTTCATTTGCAAAGATGTTTCAGGTTTTTTCTTTGGCACTGTACTAAAGACATTTTGATAAATAATTTAAAGAACACATTTTTGTTTCCTTTTAAGTGGATGGACTTTTGAAGGGAAAAAAATAAGACATTTGCGGCCAAGTTCTTTGAAATTAAAGTTTCATTTCTTGAATGGTTTAAAAACATTTCCGTTCAGGGATTGCTTTTATTGCATGGTATTTTATACTTGGTTTCACCCCATGATACATGTTGCTTCATCTGTGGGGCATCACCATGTGCCAGCATTGGGACCCACATTCATTCCAGAAAGGCCCCCTCCCCCCTCCCCCCTCCCGTACTCCCCTTGCCAGGGAATAGGGATCAGCAGGCAAGCCACATCGAAAGGTTTGTGGGTAGCAGAGTTGTATTAGTGCGGGGTGGATTATCCTAGTTAGACTCAGGACAGAGAAAGACAACCTCTCTCCCCACAAACTCAGTTTATTCCAAGCTAGTGTGACCATATGGAAATGAGGACAGGGCTCTTGTATCTTTAACAGTTGCATAGAAAAGGGAATTTCAGCCAGTGTCATTTGTATGCATGCAGCACTTGGTGAAATTCCCTCTTCTATACTAGAGTCACCATATGCATAAGAGGGCAGGGCTCCTGCAGCTTTAACTGTTGTGATGAAGAGGGGATTTCACCAGGTGCTGCATGCATACCAGTTCCCTGCTGAACTGTTAAAGATACAGGAGCCCTGCCCTCTTTTTCATATGGTCACTCTATTGCAAGCCTAAGCCGCATCAGACCCCATTGCATTCCCATAGGGTGAATCGGAGAATGGTTGCTTCTGCGAGCTTTACTTACTCCTACATTCAATTGTTTTCCCGTCTTAAATTCTTTCTCACCTATTTATGAAGAAATTTTGACAAGTTCTTATTGAACAATGAGCCAAATGAAATTCACCCCAGCCTGCAGTGGCCAAATTCAGTCAGTACAACTATTCCCAATATAAAGAGGACCAGGGCTACCACCCTGGATCCACGAACAAGAAGAAAGGACGGATGAGTACGCTGCCCTCTGTAGGGAAAAAGAAGCCAGAGACCTCTTGGGCTCCTCCTATGGCAGGGCAGTCCCTGGGGTCACAACGGAACAGCTTACGTGGCTGGTTGAGATGAGTCTTGCAGGATGCCCAGCTATAGGGTGACCCTATGGAAAGGAGGACCAGGCTCCTGTATCTTTAACAGTTGCATAGAAAAGGGAATTTCAGCAGGTGTCATTGGTATGTATGCAGCACCTGGCGAAATTCCCTCTTCATCTCAACAGTTAAAGTTGCAGGGTCCCTGCCTTCTTTTGTATATGGTCACTCTAGTATAGTGCATGCACCTTTAACTGTTGTGATGAAGAGGGAATTTCACCAGGAACTAATTGCATACAAATGACACGGCCTGAAATTCCCTTTTCTCTACAACTGTTAAAGTTACAGGAGCCCTGACCTGGATTTTATCTGGTCAGCCTACACTACTATCAGTCACGATGCTCTCCTGCAGAAGGCCCTCCTGTGCCCCAGGGGCAGCATGCCTCTCAACTCCAGTTGCTGGGGAACATGGGCTGGAGAGTGCAGCTGCACCAGTGTCCTGCTTGGGGGCTTCCCATTGGGGCATCTGGCTGGCCACTGTGCAAACAGAATGCTAGACTAGATAGGCCTTTAGTCTAGGGTGACCATACGAAAAGGAGAACCGGGCTCCTGTATCTTTAACAGTTGTATAGACAAGGGAATTTCAGCCGGTGTCATTGGTATGCAGGCAGCACCTGGTGAAATTCCCTCTTTATCACAACAGTTAAAAGTTGCAGGAGATATACTAGAGTGACCGGATACAAAAGAGGGCAGGGCTCCTGCAGCTTTAACTGTTGTGATGAAGAGGGAATTTCACCAGGTGCTACATACATACCACTGACACCTGCTGAAATTCCTATTTTTATACAAGTGTTAAAGATACAGGAGCCCTGTCCTCCTTTCCATAGGGTCACCCTATAACTTACAGAAAACTTCCTTGCTGTCTTCCCAAAGCCCCGAAACTTAGAGCCAATCCACTGTTAACATGGGAGATCTGTATCATATTCTTGCATGATGATCACAGTCATTTTTATTGAAAAATTGACTCTGGGATGGAGGTGTTTAATCTCCCCCTCCCCCCCTGCAATTTTCAGATCTTACAGCTGTCACAGCTCATAAGGGCTCATACAGCCAGAGCTATGGCCTCTTGTGTGGCTTTTGACAGGGGTGTTCCCCTGCATGAAGTTTGCCATGTTGCGACTTGCTCCCAGCCACCGACTTTTGTGAAACATTGCAGGATGGATTTCGGAACAAGGAAGGACTGCAACTTTGAAAGGACAGTCTTATCCTCTATCCTGACCTGAAACACCTACCCACTTCCGGTAAGTGAGCTTGTGAATCACCCATACGTGTGATGCACAGAGACCACAAAGAAGAAGGACAGGTTGCTTACCTGTAACTGTGGTTCTTCGAGTGGTCATCTGTGCGTTCACACAACCCACCCGCCGTCCCCGCTTGGTGTTCTGTTTTTCACATGATGTAATGGGTTTTTTCCCTTAGTCTCAAGGACACGGTGTCGGTCTTAGAGAACTGAGGGGGTGAACGGCAGCCCCTGGGACGGGGAAGAGGGGTTCCAACTGAAAACTCTTTTAGCTCTAGAATGTTCCCAGAAGTAACTGGCCAGGTAGGCGTGGCTTTCTTTTTCCTTTTCCCAGATAACGACAAATTCTGAACCTCAGATCAACCTGTCCTACAATCACTCGGAACCAACAGACCTAGATATATTGCTCTGTTAGCTTTTAAAAGCTTTGAGTGCAGGAAGGGAAGGCATTATTATTGTTGAAAAAGACATTGCAATTTATGGAAACCAGAAATCCAGAAAGGTTTTATTTTTATTTTTTATTATTGTTCTAGCAATAGCCATCACAAGCTACTTATGACTCGAAGGGTTTTAGTTTTAATAATGGTGGACTCAACAAAGAAAATTTATTTTAAAAAGTCGTAGGAAGAGTTTCACTGAAGCATAAAATTAAAGTTATTTGAGAGGGCTGAAAGTAGCTTAAAATTGAAAGTGGGGGTGGGGTGGGGTGGGGAGAGATATCAATAGGACCTAAATTATTTAGAGATGGGACAGTGTGTGTGGGGGGGGGATGGGGTTCCTTATAAAATAGTTGTGTGTAAAAGAGTGTGATTTCCCCAAGGCTTGGATGCCTTTCAGAGTGTCCTTCACGTCTGCTCTCCAGCCCCCCCCCCTTTGAGGATGGGGGGGGGGGATGGGAGTCCCCCTTTCTGAGACAGATGCAGCTCAGTCCATCTCTTTTTCCTGCTCAAGGCAAGATGAATGATTTCCTCCGTGGCTGCGGATGGAAACGGCCTCCCCGTGAATTGACAATGGATTCCAGAGGTTCCCTTAGAGATGTATTTTCGGACAAGAATGTGTCAGTGCTATCTTTATTTCCATCCCTCCTCCATTGCATTCCCCCTCTAAACAGTATTTTCACAGTCCTGACACATGTGTAAGCTCAAAATAGCTGGTACTCCTGCTGTTGGGGAAATAGTTTTAATACATCACATCCATTAAGTGCATCTAAAAAAGAAAAAAGAGGGGGGGAACCCTTTTCAGTGAAGCAGCTGGTCCCACCCGGATTCTACCCCCATTAAAGGATTCCATCCACACAAGGTCAGCAAGCTCAGGGCCTGAGGCATACGGCATGTGGCCCCCAAAAGGTCAGTCGGGAATAAGAGGAGCCTGTTTCTGACAAGAATCCTGTGCCTCTGGGCAAAGGGACACCTTCTTCCAAGCAGAGGCTTAAGAGAGCCATTGGAACTGAAGCGAAATCTCAGGATCTTATCCATATGGTAACTTGCAGATGCAGCTGGATCTTGTCTCTTTGGGTTCAGGGAGCTGATATTTATTTATTCACAATATTTATGTACTGTTCCCCATTCACGAATTTCAGAGCAGTGGACAAATAGACGTAAGAAAATAAAAACAGAATAAAAACACTTTTGATTGATTGATTGACTGCATTTTTATACTGCCCTATAGCCAAAGCTCTCTGAGCAGTTCACAAAAATTAAAACCATGAAATCATTTTAAGAAATATAAAACAGATAACCATCTAAAAACACGAAATAACATACAATATAGAAAACACAACCAGGATAAAACCAAGCAGCAAAGTTTAATACAGATTAAAATACCAATTTAAAACAGCAAGGGTTAAAATTGGGTTAATTTAGCTGTTAAAATGCTGGGAGAATAAAAAGGTCTTCACCTGGCATCTAAAGAGTATAACTAGGCTGACCATATGAAAAGGAGGACAGGGCTCATGTAACTTTAAGAGTTGTAGAGCAAAGGGAATTTCAGCCAGTGTCATTTGTATGCAATTAGTTCCTGGTGAAATTCCCTCTTCATCATAATGGTTAAAGTTGCAGGGGCCCTGCCTTCTTTTGTATATGGTCACTCTAGTATAGTGCCTGCACCTTTAACTGTTGAGATGAAGAGGGAATTTCACCAGGAACTAATTGCATACGAATGACCCTGGCTGAAATTCCCTTTTCTCTACAACTGTTAAAGTTACATGAGCCCTGTCCTTTTCATATGGTCAGCCTAGTATAACGTAGGTGACAGGTGAACCTCTCTAGGGAGCTCATTCCACAGCCGAGGTGCCACAGCAGAGAAGGATCTCCTCCTGGTAGCCACCTGCCTCAGTTCCTTTGGCAGGGGCTCACGGAGAAGGATCTCTGTAGATGATCTAAGGTAGGGTGACTAGATAAAATCCAGGTCAGGGCTCATGTAACTTTAACAGTTGTAGAGAAAAGGGAATTTCAGCCGGTGTAATTTGTATGCAATTAGTTCCTGGTGAAATTCCCTCTTCATCACAACAGTTAAAGGTGCAGGGGCCCTGCCTTCTTTTGTATCTGGTCACTGTAGTATAGGGCCTGCACCTGTAACTGTTGTGATGAAGAGGGAATATCACCAGGAACTGATTGCATTCAAATTAGGGGTGTGCACGGACCCCCCGGATCGGATCGGGACCCGGATCGGGACCTCCAATTTTGTCCCGGACCGGTTCGGACAAAATCGGAGGCCCCCCGGACCGGATCGAGTCCGATCCCGATCCAAAAATCGGAAATTTTTGGATCGGCCGCCATTTTTTTCCCCATAGACTTGCATTGCAATGCAAGTCTATGAGGAAAAAATGGCGGCGGGTGGGTAAGGGGGGGCCTAACTCCCTCCCCCCCCCCGGGGCCGTCCGCTGTGGACGGCCCCGGCAGGTAAGCCCCCTCCCCCGCGCTCCCTACCCCCCCTGGGGCCGCCTGCTTCCATCCGCTGGCGCCCGCGGGCGCCAGCGGATAGAAGCGGACGGCTCCGGGGGGGGGGGTAAGCCCCCTTCCCCGCCACTTACCTTCTCGGCACGTCCGGCGCCGGCGGCTACTACCAGCGGGCTCCGCGGCCTACTCTCGAGTAGCGCGCCGGGTGATGACATCACCCGGCGCGCCACCCTGGAGCAGGCCGCGGAGCCTGCTGGTAGTAGTAGGCGCCGGCGCCGGACGGGAGCCGCCGGGCCGGGCAGGTAAGGGCCCCCCTCCCCCCTCCCCCCTCCGCGCGCCCCCTCCTCCCCTCCACGCACCCCCTCCTTACCTTTCCGGCCCGGCGGCTCCCGTCCGGCGCCGGCGCCTACTACTTCCAGCAGGCTCCGCGGCCTGCTCTAGAGTAGTGCGCCGGGTGATGACATCACCCGGCGCGCCATCCTAGAGCAGGCCGCGGAGCCTGCTGGGAATAGTAGGCGCCGGCGCCGGACGGGAGCCGCCGGGCCGGAAAGGTAAGGGCCCCCCTCCCCCCTCCGCGCGCCCCCTCCTCCCCTCCACGCACCCCCTCCTTACCTTTCCGGCCCGGCGGCTCCCGTCCGGCGCCGGCGCCTACTACTTCCAGCAGGCTCCGCGGCCTGCTCTAGAGTAGCGCGCCGGGTGATGACATCACCCGGCGCGCCATCCTAGAGCAGGCCGCGGAGCCTGCTGGGAATAGTAGGCGCCGGCGCCGGACGGGAGCCGCCGGGCCGGAAAGGTAAGGGCCCCCCTCCCCCCTCCGCGCGCCCCCTCCTCCCCTCCACGCACCCCCTCCTTACCTTTCCGGCCCGGCGGCTCCCGTCCGGCGCCGGCGCCTACTACTACCAGCAGGCTCCGCGGCCTGCTCTAGAGTAGCGCGCCGGGTGATGACATCACCCGGCGCGCCACCCTAGAGCAGGCCGCGGAGCCTGCTGGGAATAGTAGGCGCCGGCGCCGGACGGGAGCCGCCGGGCCGGAAAGGTAAGGGCCCCCCTCCCCCCTCCCCCCTCCGCGTGCCCCCTCCTCCCCTCCACGCACCCCCTCCTTACCTTCCCGGCCCGGTGGCTCCCGTCCGGCGCCGGCGCCTACTACTACCAGCAGGCTCCGCGGCCTGCTCTAGAGTAGCGCGCCGGGTGATGACATCACCCGGCGCGCCACCCTAGAGCAGGCCGCGGAGCCTGCTAGTAGTAGTAGGCGCCGGCGCCGGACGGGAGCCACCGGGCCGAGAAGGTAAGTGCCCCCCTCCTCCCCCCCCCCCGCTGTCCACTTTCATCGGCGGGCGCCCGCTGGCGCCCGCCAATGGAAGCGGCGGTGGGCGCCAGTGGGCGCCCGCCGATCCGCCGATCCGCCGAACCGGTTCGGAGCTTTTTCGGACCGGTTCGGATTGGATCGGCCGATCCAGCTGCGGGATCGGAAATCGGATAATTTATCCGATTTCCCACTGGACCGGACTCGGATCGTGGATCGGGTCCGATCCAGTGCACATCCCTAATTCAAATGACACTGGCTGAAATTCCCTTTGCTCTACAACTGTTAAAGTTACATGAGCCCTGACCTGGATTTTATCTGGTCAGCCTATCTAAGGGTCCAGGCAGGTACATATGGGAGGAGGTGTTCCTTCAGACACCCTGGCCCCAAGCCGTTCAGGGCTTTGAATGTTAGTACCAGCACTTTGAATCGGGCCCGGACTTCAAAAAACATTTTTAAAAGAAACAAAGTGCAAATAAACACACAGCTGGTCATTAAGGGAAAACTTCCTGGAATATCGACATTCCTGGAAGGAATATAAAGTTGGGGCCTGCCTGACCTCCAGAGGCAGGGAATTCCATAGGAAGGGGGCCACCACACCGAAGGCTCTTCTCTTGGCGGATTCCAGTCAAGAGATAGGTCTATGTGGAAGTACCAGGAGCATGCCCTTGGATGACCCCAGTGATCAGTCAGGTTGGTAAGGGAGAAGGCACTCTCTCAGGCCCTGAGTTGTTTAGGGCTTTCTACACTAGTACCAAACCTTAAACCCGGCCTGGTAGCCAACATGCAGCCAGTGCAGTTCCTGCAACAAAGGAGTTACATGCTGGAAAGGGGCAGCTCTGGACAACAGCCGAGCTGCTGCATTCTGCACTGGCTCCAGCTTCCGGAGCAGCTTTAAGGGCAGGCCCCACATAGAACGCATTGCAGTAATCCAGCCTTCAGGTTACTAATGCCTGTACCACCATGGCCAAGCTGTCCCTGTTCAGGCTGGGGATACCTGGCATGAGCCATTAAGGAGGGTAATGGATGTAAAAGGCAGGTTGCCGCATGAGGAATTTGGGACACATGTGAGAGACGATCTGAAGGTCTTGGAAAAGGGCTAAGAGCACATGGCATGGAGAGACACCCTGAGCTGCCTTTCTGGGAGTTTCATAGTATTGTAGAGTCAGAAGGTACCCTGGAGGTCATCTAGTTGACCCCCTTGCACAAGGCTGGATCTGCGATGCATGATGCAGCTACAGCATCCCTGTTTGATGACTGCTCAGCCTCTGCTTAGATACCCTGCTGAAATATCAGCAATGGGCCGTAGCTCAGTGGCAGAGCCCCTGGTTTGCATGCAGAAGGTCCCAGTTTCCACCCCCTGCATCTTCAGGTAGGGCTGGAAACCCTGGAAGGAGAGCCATAGCTACCAGTCAGTGTTTTCAAGACCGGGCTAGATGGACTAAAGGTCTGGCTCTGTAGAAGGCAGCTTCCAAGGTACGGCCGGTGAAGGAGATCCCAGCAGCTCCCCAGGCTCCACTGCTGAACAGCCCTCATGGTTGGTTGCTGGCTGAACCTTCTGTTTTGGATCAAAGCTACCAAGAGATGCTGCTGTGATGCCCTCTGACTTGGCTACTTTACAGAATACCCTGAGGATGTGCAGAGTGCCCTCTGATGAGTCACTACCAGGTAACAATGTTTAGCCCCACACACATGGAAGTGGGCCAGGCTTTCTGAGTTACAGAGCATGGCTTGCATGCAAACGTGAGACCCAGAGCCTCTCTTTAGAGTACCAGTGGGGAGGGTTTTTCAGTCCCAATTTAGTGCTCAGCCTCTTGGGCTGTTGCCCTGGCACAGTGGCTGGTAGAATTGGGCTGTGAACTGGGAGCCCTTTTGGATAATCTATCCCAATAGCATCACCGCTCCCCTGTGACACTGTTGTGTGAGTTCCCCGTCTAGAAATGAAAATGGAATAAAATCTGGTTTATTTATTTCCTTTAATGGCCACCAGAGGGCACTGGCAGCCCCATAAAACAGCCGTTCCCAATCTCATGCCCTCTAGATGTATTGGACTACATCTCCCAGCATTGGGGATGCTGGGAGTTGTTGTTTGACTCATCTGGAGGGCACGAGGTTGGAGAAGGCTGCCATGAAATAGGATTCTTCTGTATCCAGAAAAGCTCATGGGACCAATGCTGTTCAGATGCTGGGCATCTCTAGGGTGACCATGTGAAAAGGAGGACTGGGCTCCTGTATCTTTAAGGGTTGTATAGAAAAGGGAATTTCAGCAGGTATCATTTGTATGCATGCTGCACCTGGTGAAATTCACTCTTCATCGCAACAGTTAAAGCTGCAGGAGTCCTGCCCTCTTTTGTATCTGGTCAAGAGGGCAGGGCTCCTGCAGTTCTAACTGTTGTCATTTGTATGCACAGTGCCTCACATTGAGCTGGAACAGAGCACGTTATTTATGTGCATCGTTTTGGGATCTCTCTGGCTGATCATTTTCCTTACAGCAGCTTGCCGCAACCTGGACTGCAATTCCCATCAAGCCCAGCCAGCCATGCTGGGAGTTGCAGTCCAACATATCTGGAGGGCACCAGGTTGGGGGCAGCTGCCTCACAGTACCTCACCCGATGGTAAGACACGAGAGGTTTAAAGCTCTTTCAAGTCTAAGGCCTCATCTACAAGAATTCGGCTTTGCGCCTGGTTAGCCGATTATGCGCATATTCGCAGAAGCACATTTACGCCTAATACCTCTGTATGAGAGGTGGAGAAGCGCATTACTGGATGATCAAAACACGCTTTAAACTGTTGACATGCGGAGAATCGCATGTTTACACGGCGGTAAGGCGCTTTAACTCCCGCCGCAAATTAAAACTCGCGGTTTAACGCTCATTTGATAATGCGCATAATCGGAGAGAAAACGCACCTCTACGCCTGATTTGCGCTCCGTTCTTGTAGAGGTAAATTTTTTAATGAGACTTCAAAGAGCTTTAAACGTCTGGTGTAGAGGCAGCCTCATTAACATTTTTACCTCTACATGAGCGGAGCGCAAATCGGGAGTTGAGGCGCGTTATCTATTCGATTATGCGCATTATCGAATGCGCGTTAAATAGCGAGTTTTATTTTGCTGCGGCCCCTTAAAGTGCATTTTGACTATGTGAACAAGCGATTCTCCGCATTAACTACTTCTAAAGCGCATTTCAAACAACCGGTAAGGCCACCAGTTGTGCACTCAATTACCTCCTGCGTACAGTCATTTGCCATAAAGCACTTCCGAGAAGATGCGCATAATCGGAGAACCAGGCGTCAAACCGAATTCTTGTAGAGGGGGTCAGTGTCAATTGGGATTATTTATAGCAGGAGGGGAAACTGGTCATTCTCCAGATGTTTTGACCTGATTTATGGCATTCGTCAGTCTGGACGCGGAGCCAGGCAGTTCGCCAGAAAGAAAGAAATACTCCTGAGGGATAATCAGATATGATCTGAAACATGGTGATAGTGATGCCCCAAAGCAGGGCCACTGCCAGGATGACCCCCCAGTGTAAAAAGCTGCCCTTCTCCTCACGCTGTTCAGGTGCGCCGCATGCAACTGCACTTCCAAGGCCTGCCGCCAGGTGTCAATGCAAATCCAGAGTTGAGCTCATGACTTTCTGCTTTTGCTAACTAAAAATAGACCACCTCTGCTGGGCGCTGGCATCTCCCTGGCATTGCTCCCCCTCCTGCCATCTTCTCAACTCATCCCTTCAGTGAGCTTTTGATGCAAGAGAGGGCTGCAATGTTCCCACTTGGGAGGTGCGAGGCCTGAGAAAGGGCCAGAAGGGATTCTTCACCCACGCAATGGGGAGGCATCCTTCAGCAAAGGAGCTTCATCACCTGTCAGCAGGAGAACTTAAGGAGGCTCCTAGGGAGGGTTCAGGGTGCCCAAGATGACCTTCTCCAAGTCCAAGTCATCCAAAGCACACCCACCACCCACCACCCACCACCACCAGTGCTGGTGTAAATCTGCACAAAGATACAGTCTGACTTCAAGGTGTTGGGAAATCAGTGATGTACAATTCACACCATTCATATTAGTCAAAATAAAATAAAACGTGGAAGGGGAGCTGGATGATTTATGAAACGTAATGAAGAATTTGAATCCAGAGTTGAAGTCACAGCTGACTTGAAAAAAGATAAGTGATAGTGTCAATGTAAGGCTACCAAAATCTGGTAGCATGTGTCCTCTTTTACTGAAGGCATCATTTATTTGAAAGGCTGTCCAGCCCAAGACCAGTTTAAAGGTAAGGAACCATCAGAACAGTTGCTCATCACCAGTTAATGCCTGGACAACAGACTGAACAGGCAGCCACACAGAACGCTTGGTCAGCGTCTTCCACATTATGGTGAGATCTACTGTATTTCTATTTAAATTATTTTTTTAAAAAACCTTCTAAATTCACATCTATACATATAAATTAGCATACAAAGATTATATGCAGTTCAATGTCCTTGTTTGTCCCCTTCTTTGGGTGAGGCGTATCCTCTTTATGGCTCGCCTGGCGCCAACATTGTTATCTTTTCCGGTGCCAGGTCAAGACTTTTCTCTTCTCCCAGGATTTAACAGCGTATGTTGAGTTTTTTTTTTTTCTTTTGACCCTGAATAGTTGTTTTAAATGGATATTGTATGCGTAATCTGTTTTTATGCTTTTTATGGTTTTAAAATTTTGTATATTGGTTTTTAATGTTCAATGTTTTTAATCTTTGTAAACCGCCCAGAGAGCTTCGGCTATGGGGTGGTATATAAATGTTAATGTTAATGCTAATAATAATAATAATAACAATAACAATAATAACAATAATAATATAATAATAATTCCTAAGTGTCCACCCTAGAAACTGCAACTAAAGGCTCTGAAACAAAAGGCAAACAGAAGAATGTTCACCAACTTCACCCAAGAGGCTTTTGAAGGCAATCTTCAAGGAAAGGCAACTGATGAAAAATCCAGGCATAAGTTGAAAAACATGGAAGAGCTTTGCATCAGACTAAATGACCCTGAAAGGCAAAGAGAGAACTTCAGAGGGCTGTACAGGGCCTCTGTCATAGCAAATGGGGAAGCAGAACGTTTCAAAAGAAGAACTGGCAGAAAGAACAGCAAGGGGAAAGGCAAACCTTCTCCAGGGGGAATTTTCAGCTTGAATTGGGGAGGTGCTCAGGAGTGGGGAAAGGCACCTGGAAGCCCCCTCTTTTTTTACCTCTTCCCCCTGATCATGGTTACAGTAGCAGGAAACTTCCTGGTCGTGGAAACCATTGCCCCATGATGCTATAGGGATGTTTGAAGGTGGATTCCTGCATTGAGCATGGTGTTGGATTCGACGGCCTTATAGGCCCTTTCCAACTCTACGATTCTATGGTTCTATAGGTGGCTACCAATACTTTGCCTAGAAATCCCTTAGGAGGATGCTGTCTGTTGAAGTTGCGTCTTTCTGAGGGGACTTCATTACAGTCAGCAACTGACTGCCAGCATCACCAATATATCTGCCTGGTTTTAACCCCCTGAAATAGCTGGGATTACCACACACTAGAAATAGAGATTTCTTTATAACTACAGAGCCACACAGCCGGTGCACTTGCTCTTGTTTATTTTAGGTGCAATCCTATGGGATGCACCCCAATTGGACTCAGAGGCTTCTGTGCAGGAGGAGTGATGGGGGTAATTTCCTTCTGTCCACCCTTCTGTTCTGTCCTTTCCCTCTAGACAGCCCTCTGAGCCCACCCAGAGAAGATGTGTTGGCAGGGGCAGGGGCAGGAACTGGAGAGGCCATAGGATTCTTCATAACCTGGCCTCTCTTCTCTTCTCTCCTCCCTACCCTGCCAACTGGAACGCCCCCTTTCAGACCTCTCCGAGGCCACTTTTGCAACTATAGAAAGCAGGAGGACCTGCAAGTGGGCAGAGGAGCGGGGGGGGGGTCGCATTTTGAAGTCCTCCTCTCAAATTCATAGCAGTATCTCTGACTTCAAGAGGAGAACTCCAAAATGTCTTATGGTACCTGATACACTCTCCAGGGACTGTAGGGCTACTCTCTTAATCCAATGAAATGTCTAGTGGCTTAAGCTTTCATGCATTGGTAAATCTGTTTATGACAAAGCAGGTCATACTTCTTCAATATTCCTGTCTTCAAAGCTGCCCCACTAGGTTTTCTGGGCAGCCCAAGGCAATACAGAAGTATTTATTTCATTTTCATCCTGCCCTCCCTTTATGGAGCTCAGAGTGGTGTACAAGGTTTTTCCCTCTATATTCTCACAGCAACCCAGCGAAGTAGATTAGACAGAAAGAGAGAGAGAGACAGCGAGACAGCGAGACAGCGAGACAGAGAGCTAGCAGGTAGTTCCTCTGGACCACCCAGTGAATTCCATTGCTGTCAGGAACTTGGACCTGACTTTCACTGCTCCCAGTCTGGCCACAGCACCACCCTGGATCTCACGGCTACACATTGCTTTAAATGTGTCACAGGCTGCCTCTACAAGAGGCATTTAAAGCTCTTTCAAGGCGCATTAAAAAAATTACCTGTACAAGAACGGAGTGCAAATCGGGCATAGAGGTGCGTTTTCTCTCCGATTATGCGCATTATCAAATGCATGTTAAATAGCGAGTTTTAGTTTGCTCCAGCCATTAAAGCGCATTTTGACTATGTGAACAAGCAATTCTCCGCATGTCAACAATTGCATTTCGGTCGTCCAGTAATGCGCTTCGCCGCCTCTCGTACAGAGGTATTAGGAGTAAATGTGCTTCTGCGAATATGTGCATAATCGCCTAACCAGGCGTAAAGGCGAATTCTTGTAGATGAGGCCACAGTGATGTCAGCTGTAAAGCCACCTGCCCCAAAACCAACAACTAAGTGCAGGACCCTGGTTTTTGTTGGGACCACGTTAGAAGGAGAGTTTTAATCCTTCGCTCCTTGCTGTGATCCTCACACAAACAAAAATGCCCCAGTACACTGCAAATAGAAATAGGGGGAAAAGCTCCTGCTGACTTCCCTATCGCTACTTGCAGCATAGCATATATGTTTGTGTTTGTCAGGATCATAGTAGGAGAAGTGAGTTTTAATCTTCCCGTTCCTGCATGCTTCATTCCTGATAAAAACATAGTTGCTGATATCGCTGCCAGAAATGCATGTGAAGAAAAATGGAATTCGGTCCCCACAGCGTGCCTGCATCAAAGACTTGCAGAGCAGCAAAGGATGTGGGGTGGGCTGCAGGTCAGGAAGCAGTCCTGTGCTGAATCCTCATCCTGTGTATGACTTTTACTCAGGTGTGCAGGTTGTCCTCTCATGCCTCCTTAAACCTGTCCACCTTCCCTGCCCTCTGATGTGAGGAGTAAATATTCAGCTAATCTGGAGTCTCATGTAACATCTTTGTGCTACAAAGAGCTCCCCCTTTTTTAGATACATTAAAAGATAAATGTTTAAACAGCTGCAATTATAAGGTTCGAGTAAGAGAAAATAAAAGCCATTGTTTGGGGCTGGAGCCACAAGCTTGGACACCCTCCAGAAGGGAGGTGGTGGGTGACTCGGGCGGATTGTCCATCACTTTCCCGAATCCCCCGCATGGCGTAACTTTCGCTGTGGGAGATTTCTCCCCGACAGTTGAATGAAAAGAGAGAAATGTGGAAAAACCAGCTTGCATGATTGATCGCCTCGCAGCCTCTCCCGGGATATTGTTCTCAATGGACATGAGCTGAACGTTTCCTAGTGCCGTTGCCGGATAGCTTGGCTAGCTCAGGACGGCGATACACATCTCCATTCTGTGCTTTATCATGGCCATTTAAGCAGAGTGAATTGGAGCCCTGATCTTATCACCTGCCCATAAAAATGGATGAACTGCTCTCCAGTCCAGTGTGGGGAATGGAGCAGTGGTATTCTTGGTCGGATGGGAATTCCCTGATCCTCCCAAGCCATGGGGATGCCTTCTGGAGCAACATCTTCAGAGATGTGCCTGCTGAGCTGGTCTGGATGCATGAGCAGCGCTCATTTTAGGGGTGCCAATGAACACCACGCAATCCAAGAGAAGCAACCGGGATCTCCTGCAATGAGCAGGGCAGGCTTCAGGAGACCCTGCTGCTTACACATAGCCCACAAAGAGGCATGGCATCCCCACAAAGGAGGGTTATCCATATGCCTATAATGTGCATGTGCTAATTTATAGAGAGAGATGCATTTAGAAACAAAATTGCTATAATTTAAATAGTAATACAATGCATCTCACCAAAGTAGGGAAAGCTGTGAGCAGGTGAGCTGTGTGCTTGCTGATCAGTCTCCTGCCCAGGTGCTACCTGTGGATGGGCTCTGCTCTCCCACCTTATGGCTGTTGATCTTTAAACTCGAATAGGCCTGGGCAGTCATGCTAATAGATGACAGTCCTGTGCAAATAGAGGAGTGTCCTTTGTAAAATAGGACATGAAGCCACCCTAGCCCCCACCCAGACCCACATCTTAGCAAGGGGCCTGCTGCAGATAGACCCTGCCCCACTCCTCTTTACTGTTGGGATCTGTTTGGCCTAGGGTGACTATATGGAAAGGAGGATCAGGCTCCTGTAACTTTTAAGAGTTGTATAGAAAAGGGAATTTCAGCAGGTGTCATTTGTATGCATGCAGCACCTGGTGAAATCCCCTCTTCATCACAACAATTAAACCTGCAGGAGCCCTGCCTAGCATGACCAGATGCAAAAGAGGGCAAGGCTCCTGCAGTTTTAACTGATGTGATGAAGAGGGAATTTCAGCAGGTGCTGCATGCATACCAATGACGCCTGCTGAAATTCCCTTTTCTCTGCGATTGTTAAAGATACAGGAGCCCTGTCCTCCTTTCCATATGCTCACCCTAGTTTGGCCACCTACCCTCTGGCCCAGACGGCATTAGCAAATGAGTGGCAACGGAAGTGTGGATTCAAAGGAGCAGCCGCCACTGCTCGCTTCTTCATGCCCCCCCCAACTCTCTCCCTGGTAAGCAAGGAGCCAATAATAATAATAATAATAATAATAATAATAATAATAATAATTTATTTCTTACCCGCCTCTCTGTTTGGATCGAGGCGGGGAACAACAATACGATAAAATACATAAAACTAATTAAAACACGACACACATTATTAAAACTGCATTAAAACATCCTAAAACATCCTAAAAACAGTAGCAGTGAAGAAGATGCAGGGCATAGAGGGAAGGAACCCCCATGCTAACAGTGTCATGCCTGAGACTCCCCTCACCACAATCCTTAGTCCTTGCAATGAAGATGCTGGAGTGAAAGCCATGAAATGGACACCCAACCCTGTGTGATCTGAGAACTGCACAACACCACCCGCTTTGACAGATGATCCTGCTCAGTGCAAGACTTCCAGCCTAATTTCACAGGCATGCATGCATTGGACAGGCAGACAAGTGTTTCAACTGAGGCATATTATTACTATTATTATTATCATTATTATTATTATTATTATTATTATTATTATTATTTCTATTTCATTTCTATATCATCCAATAACTGAAACTCTCTGGGCAGTTCACAGAAATACACATCACTATACAAAATCATTTAGGATGTTTTTTATGATGTTTTATTGCTATTTTAATAATTGCCATGTTTTTAATCAATTTTATGTATTTTATCGTGTTTTATATTTACTGTTGTTCCCTGCCTCGATCCAAATGGAGAGGTGGGTAAGAAATATTTTATTATTATTATTATTATTATTATTGTTATTATTATTATACAATAAAATCTCTAACATACAAAATTTAAAACAATTTCAACAGCTAAAACCATTACAATAAGCTACTGGATCTGAATAAAAGCAACATCTGAAATTATAATCCCCGTCATATGCCATCAAGTGCCTGCGACTGGACAGTCTTAATTTAGTGCCATAAAAAAAAATGGCAGTATTGGCACCAGGGAGGTCTGAGATCATTTCAGAATTGAGGGCGGGGGCACCACTGAGAAGGCTTCTCCCTTGTTGCCACCTCCTGAGCTTCTTTCGGAGAATGGGGTAGGGATGTGCACGGGAGGAAAAATTGTATCGGAATCGGAATCGGGACCTCAGATTTTGCCCTGGATCGGACAAAATCGGAGGTCCCGCAGATCAGATCTGATCTGATTCCGATATGAAAATTGGATGTCCCATTTTCGGATTGAACACCAATTTAAGTGTTTTCATCATAGGCTTGCATTGGGGGAAAGAAAGCTTTTCCCCAATGCAAGCCTATGCGGAAAACATGGGGGCGGGTGAGTGGGGACCTAACTCCCCCTCCCTCCCTGTCCCTCCCCCCACTCATACTCCTTACCTGCCGGGGCCGTCCGCTTCCGTCCGCTGCTGCCCGTTGGTCCCTTCTACTAAGAAACCGGCTTCGCGGCCTGCCTCTCAGTAGAGTGCCAGGTGATGTCATCATACGACGCTCTTCTGAGAGGCAGGCCACGAAGCCAGTTTCTCAGTAGAAGGGACCAGCGGGCAGCAGCGGACAGCCCCGGCAGGTAAGTGGGGACCTCCCCCTCCCCCCCACTCATGATTCTTACCTGCCAGGGCCGTCTGCTTCCATCTGCTGCCATTCACACAGTGGCAAACCAGCTGTTGGCCAGGAACTCACAAGCAGGACATGGGTGCAACGGCACCCTTCTGCCCATGTTCCCCAGTAACTGGTGCACACAGGCTTACTGCCTCTGATACTAGAGGTAGCACATAGCCATCAGGGCTAGTAGCCAACCCACTTTTAAAATCATCCAAATTGGTGGCTATGACTACATCTTGTGCAAGTGAATTCCATAATTTAAACTAAGCTCTGTGTGAAGAAGTCCTTTTTTTATTCTGCCCTGAATCTCCCACAATCAGCTTCATGGGATAATGACCCTGTTGGGTTCTAGTATTTTGAGAGAGTGAGAAAAATGTCTCCCTCTCCACATTCTTCACACCATGCATGATTTTTTGTATACCTTAGCCTCCTTTTTTCCAAGCTAAACAATCCCAGCTCTTGGGCAAAGAGCCTTCTTCAAGCAATGCAGAACAAGCCTACAAAACTCCATGCCAGGGGCTCTTGTAAGGAAACTCTCAGAAGCAGATTTTTAAAAGTTCTTTAAAAGGTAGGTTTTGTGAGGGTAGGAATTACTGTATGGTTATTTCCAGAGGTGCAGACAGGTAATTTTAGACCCTGAACTTAAGGGTCTTACATTGTCCCCCTTTTTAAACAGCTATGTATATTAGTTCAGTTGTGAAGCAAACAATTAGCATTACTTCTCTCCCCTTCCTGCACCATTCCTGACTTTCTAACTGTTTCCTGATATGTCAGAGGAAATGACCAATCTGTTTGCTGACCCTGGCCTTTTTTTCTTTTTTTCTTTTTAAATAAAAGAAATACTCTGAACATGTGGAGTTTTGCATTTTAAACTCACTTAAGTCATGATTATGGGAACAAAATGGAGTTCGCTTTTGCTGCCCTGATGCCACACACATTTAGGATGCAATCCTATGTATGTTCAGACAGAAAAAAAGTCCTACAACTCCCAGCATTCCCCAGCTCGCATGGTGTGTTGGGGAATGCTGGGAGATGCAGGACTTTTTCTTTTCTAAACATGCACAGAATTGTGCCCTCAGTAGAAATAAGCACCATTTAGTTGTAGAAAAGGGTAATATATTTTAAAAGGGAAAATATCAAGATGAGCTTCTGTAACTACATCCAGGCCCATCCAATCCCCAGGTCCCCACATACAATTTTTTTAAAAAAAAAATAAGAAGAAAACATGAATGCTATGGCAAGCAGTGTCACCCCCCCCCCTGCCGCCCCGCCGCCCATAGTGGACTTCAAAAAGGGGGCTGCCTTCATGGCACCAAGTTGGTGCCGTGTTCCCCCCAAACCCTGCAATTTCACTTACCTGAGGTGGCATTGGGTAATCCCCATACTAAGGAGGAAGCGCAGGGTTTCTAGTGGTCATGCAGGTACTGGAGCCCCCTCCCTTCCTGGCTTCCAACGAACAAACACCAGTCTCTTTCCACCAGGACTGCCCCCTGGATCGGCCGCGGAGCAAGGTCAGATGGTGGAAGAGCCATGGTGACCTCGCTGCAACCAAAACAGTCGGGCTAAGTCCCTGGCTGTTTTTACTGCGCAGCATCATGGAAAAGCCCCACAGTAGAGGCAAATAAGAATAAGAAAGTTTTTGTGTGCCTCCAGAAACACAGAGGAGGGCCAGGATCTCTTCTTGATCATCTCAGAGTGCAGGACACGGAATAATGGGCTCAAGTTACAGGAAGCCAGATGCCGGACATCAGGAAAAAAATCCTGACTGCTAGAGCAGTACGACAATGGAACCAATGACCTAGAGAGATTGTAGGCTCTCCCACACTGGAGGCCTCCAAGATGCAGGTGGACAGCCATCTGTCAGGTATTCCTGCATTGAGCAGGGGGTTGGACTCGATGGCCTTATAGGCCCCTTTCAACTCTACTATTCTATGTTTCTATGATTTATCTCCATAAAGCTTCCCTCCCTTTTTTAAAAAAAGAAAAGAAAAAAGAATTAGGCTATCTTCTGTAACAATGTACTATAATGTTTGATTTTTAATATAAAAAAGTCAAGTATAATTAAGAAAACATACACTACGCTCAACACCAAAGGTCCTCCTCCTGGTGCCTACTCCGAGGGAAGCTCGGAGGACAGCAACAAGGGAGAGGGCCTTCTCTGTGGTGGCCCCCCAATTATGGAATGATCTCCCTGATGAGGCCCACCTGGCGCCAACACTGTTATCTTTTCGGCGCCAGGTCAAAACTTTTCTTTTCTCCCAGGCATTTTAACAGCTCAAGTTGAGGTTTTGATTGACAGTGTGGCCAGGCTTAACAGTTTAAAATGTTTTAAATGTCAGTTGTTTTATGTTTATGATTTTACATTTTGTATATTGTCTTTTTAGTGTTCAATCTTTTAATTTTTGTAAACCGCCCAGAGAGCTTCAGCTATGGGGCAGTATATAAATGTAATAAATAATAATAATAAAATAATAATAACTGCAAATTAGAGCAAAATGAAAAATGAACACACAAAAGTTTCTGTACATGTTTAGAAACACAGGTGCAGCCCAAAATACAATGATATGTCAGTAACAAATCATGAAGGGATTAAGAGACACCTACAGTTAAAAGTAATCCAGTCAAAGTTTAGTTATTGTTATCTAGTTTTTAGTGATTTAGTTATTAACAAAATAACATTGAAAATTCTCTGTATGCTTTATAAACACAGATGAAGACCAAAGCGTAATCATATGCCGGTAATATACAGCCTGTGAACAAATCATGATGGGATTAAGAGACATTTAAGTTAAAAGCAGGCCAGTCAAAGATTAGTTAAACCTTTTGTTAGATTTGATTTTCCTTCACAAACTGTTTTTGTGGATAACCAAACTGGTTCAGTTATTTTCATGCACAAATTTCAGTTATTTTCATGCACAAATTTCACTTCTATAAACATTTTTGCATACAATATTTTGTATGAGAACTTTGTCACAAAATTCAGACACTTTATAGTCTCCATTGATTAGTTTGGGAATCATGAATTAGGTTGGTTCATTTCAAAATACAAACACATTCCCCTCTATACCTACTCTCACTGGCTGGGTTCACACAATGCAACAAGCCAGAGCATGGGTTGAGTGTGGGTTATCATTGAACTGTTTTTTTGTGTGTGTGGAATCATGGGTTGTTGTGTTGTATGAACCCAGCTGCACTGAGAAACCATGGTTTGCTAATTGTGTCAGTTATGCAACACGGCAACTACCTCGCAGCCACTGCAGGGCTTTCCCGTGAAGTTGTGCATTGGAAAGGTTGAGGACTTACCGTGACTTTTCCTGCCAGAGTGAGGTCACTATGGTTCTCCACCATCTGACCTTGCTTCAGTGTCACACCAGGAGTGTTCCCTGATGGAAGATGATCTCCGATTGGTCGCCAGAAGCCGGGCAAGGGGCAGGAGGCAGGCCTGGTGAGCCAAATGGCTGCCAGAAAGCCCAAACTGCCTTCTCCAGTGAGGATTACTTGCTGCCACCCCACAGCAGTGATACTGCGGGGTTTGTTGGTAGAGCAGCGCCAACATGGCACCATGAAGGTTCAGTCATAGGAACACTATGGTTAGTTCTTACGGTTATAAACTGCTGTAAGGGTGTTTGTAGGTTGGGCAATATATCAATCAAATAAACAAACAAACATATTTTCCAGGTTTAATTCTCAACATTTCCATCTAAAAGAAACAGGTAGTTGGTGATTAGAAAGACCTCTGCCTCAGACCTGGAGTCACACTGCTGGCTAGTGGATACCAGGGTTGTTGAACCCCTTTCAGCCTGAGGGCCGAATTCAATTTTGGAGAAGTTCTTGGGGGCAGCATTCCAATGGTGGGTGGGGCCAAAGGCAAAGGGATGAGTCAAAAACATCAAAAAAATACCCACATATTTTAGTTTAAAGATCTTATCTCCAGTAACTAACTTTCCGCCAGAGGTATTTCAATCTTTTAGAATGTGGGGGGAAAATGCATAGAAGCTGGGAAGCCACCAAATGATCAGTGGTTGGGGAAAGGAGGTGGAGCCAGGGGGAGAGGCGTGGCCATTTAGGAACACCAGAGGGCCGGATTTGGCACCTGGTATGAGGTTCTGCACCCCGATGTAGACAACACTGGCTAAATGAACCTTTGTTGTGTCAAGTATTGAGTGGTAAAGTACCTTACAGGCTCCCCTTACCCCGAGTCTTCTGAACTTCCTTTATTCTTTCTTCTCTCCATTCTCCATTGGCCAGGGTATCTACCTATACAGATGAAAGTATGTGTGTGGGTTTGTATGTCCGGAAATGTTTACTCACTTCCACATGAGATAGCAGCTTGAAATTTGGCACGCCAGTAGGTCTTCATGTACAATCTACCAGAAAAATCTTGAAACCCACATACAACTCCCAGCATGCCTTGGGTGGAACTCCCAGCATGCATTGGGTGGGAGGCCAGACTTACTGGCCTTTGGCGCCATTGTGAGAAAAAACTTTGTCTAATAATATAAGAATCTATTTCTCAAGGACTGAGTGTCCAGATTGAAGCTACACAGAGCTGCTTCCCTATGCTCCTTGCAGAAATAAAAAAAAACTCCTACCAACTTGAAGATGAATAAGTTGCAGAGATATTTGTCATTTATCAAATACACATTGTTCAGTGACCCGGGCAATGCTGGGTATATCAACTAGTTGTAGCTAAAATGTTTCCTATGGCCGGCAGATCTGCCTTAAAAGCAGCTGAAATTGCAGAGTTTTGGAGACCCGGGAGGTGTCATGCCAAGCACCAATAGGAGGATTAAGTGTTCCTTGCCAATGACACCTGGAAAGTAGAGACACCCATTTTCTGTGCGCAGTGACCTCAAAGCTCAGCCGAATCATACATTATTTGCTTTTCAAACGATGGCAAATCAAACAAGGCAGTGGGGAGGGGAGAGCCAAGAGCCTGCAACTTTTCTTGTGGTGAGAAAGGAAAGGTTACCAGTGAGGCAAAACATGACGAAGCAAATCTGACTCAGAAACAGTCCCTAGAAGGGGTTTGGCTGGGCCAGCGGAGGAGTCATTTCATCTCATGTGCGGAGAGGTAGCAACATGGCCCATGTTGGGATGAATTATGGGCTGGAATCCATACTGGTTAGAGGGAAAGGAGGAGGAAACCAGGGTTGTGAGTTTTATGTATTTCTGGGGCGTCCACTTCACTTATGTGGCTGAAAATCCCAAGCGCAGTATAAGTGGTGCTGTAAAAAGCAAACTGGGATTTATTTATTTTTACGTATTTTATTTTTGACATTTCTATACTGCCCAATAGCCAGAGCTTACTGGGTAGTTCACAACAATTTAAAACCATTAAATACAACATGTTAAAACACAAGAAAATTACAGTATAATCAAAAATAAAATCCAAAATAAAATATTTGTTTTATTTATTATATTGCTAATCTGCCCAATAACCCATCTCAACAGAAATTTCCCCTGACATTAGTCTCCCTTCCCAGTGCTTCACCTCCCCCATCTCTTTTCCGTAGTGAAAATATTTTCTTTTTCTCCTTGGATCCTCTTCCCTTTTGGTGTATTAAAAATGTTAATATCTAAAACTGTAATAATATGAAAGCATGTCTGCCCATCCAACTTTCAGCATCATACCTCGAGGTCCATGAAACCTAGATACCTGACACTTGGCATGCATACTGAAGGGACCCTAGGGGTGTGCAGCTCAAGGTTATTTTGTTTTATAAATGCATGAATTAATTTTGATGTGTCCATGTGGTTGAAACATGCAGTAACACCCACAGCCACTAGGGGAGACTTCCCTAACCAGCACACAGTCTTGCAATCCATGTAGTTTGAAGCTGGGGGGATTAGTAGGCCAAGGGGCTGAGTTTTATGCCTGCCACCTCCCCAATGCTGTGGGTCAGCCACTGCCCCAGGGAAATGGAGTGGGGAGACACGTTCCTCAGGGGCTATAAGGATGCACCATGGCAGGGGCTGTGCCCAGGAGTGCCTATTAGCTACCGAGTCACATACAAGGTTATGTTACTGTCATACAAAGCACTAAACAACTTGGGACCAGGATACCTAGTAGACCGCCTTCTCTTATACATCCCCAGGCAACCTTTAAGATAAGCAGAGGAGATCTCGCTTGTCGTTCCGCAATGGACAGAATGTCGTCATGAAGTACCCAGATGGTGAGACTTGCTCACCCAGGCCTTCCCTGGGCCTTAAATAAATTAATTACGCTACTCCATTCTGCTCTCCCATTTTACTGCTCTTTTATTGTTGTTGGAGATGTTTTAATATTGCATTTTTATGGTATGTTTTAATGTTGTATTTTATTATTGTACTCTAGTCTTGTGAACCGCTGAAAGATTCTATTATAATCAGCAGTATAGAAATGTTACAAATAAATTTCTACCTATGAAGCTGAAAGTATGTGTGTGCTATGTATGTCCGGAAATGTTTACCCACTTCCAGATGAGTTAGAAACTTGAAATTTGGCACGCTGATAGGTCTGGCTGTACAATGTACCAGAAAAATCTAAAAACATGAAAATTTGGATGTTAAGTATTTTTAAAGAATTTAACATAAAAAAACCTAGTCTTATGCCTACAACTCCCAGCATGCATTGGGCAGGAGGTCAGATTTACCAGCCTTTGGTGGTCATTGTGAGTGCATGGGCATGTGACTGCTGTGTGCCAGACTCCTAAGGTTGGCCTCGAGTAGTCAACCCAATTCCACATAAAAGGAAGCAACCCACATAAATGGGCTGCATCCATTTGCGGTGCCTCTTCCTACCCAATATACATGCTTTTAAAATCATAACTAGATACAACAGTGTGACTTTGGGAGGCCAAACTCTGAACATGCTCAAAGACACCCCGTCCTTGATAAGGCTGTTTTTGCAGAATCTGGGGGAAGTATGTGTGTGACCTTTGCTCTTAAGAGAGAGGGAGGGAGGGAGGGAAGGGAGGCACTTTGTGCATGCCCATAGCCTCAGCTATTAGTCATTCCTCTATTCACATTTCTGTTTCAGTGGTATAGTCAGGCTTTTACATGAAAATCATAACCTTTATTCAGTCATTCCTGCACCTGTCCTGGAATGTTGTGGCTTAATTATAACAGGGGGGAACACAGCATAAAAAATCTCATCAAATAAAAAGGCCTTGGAAAATGGGGGGGGGGGGAAATCACTTGGCACTTAAAAGCAATGCAGTCAATAGGCCAGCCTGCCTGGGAAAAAGAAATCCACAAGCAGGGTGCCAAAGAAGGCCCACTCTCCAATTGTCTCCCACCACACCGCAGAAGGTGTTCAAAGATTAACACATTATTCAGAGACCAAGGCTTGCACCTACAACTCCCAGTATGCCCTGGGCAGAAGACTTATCAGACTTTGGCAGCCATCATTTGGAAGTGGCTTGCCTGGGGCCTGGGGCCAGCTGCCTTGGTCACTAGGCATCTTCAGGAGCCGGAAGGAAGGAGGGAGCAGCTCCAGGGCTGTCGCCGACAGCAACGACCGAGCTAATCATCAGTCAGTCAGCAGGCTCTCTCATGGCCTACAAACGAGCAGCGATTGTGCAGTGCAGCATGGACCGGCTCAGCCAGACTTCACTTCCTGTGAGCCTCAGTGGCAGGACTCCCACTGGGCAAGTCAGCACCATGGAGAAACGGTTGCTGGGAATTGTAGTTTTTGTTTTCTGTGGGGACAAGGAAAATCATGGCGGCACCCCCTGACACCCCGATGTATTGGGAAAGAGAAAGAGAAAGAGAAATAGAGAGAGAAGAAATGAATTTAATTTGTTTTAAAGTTACATCACAGGACTAGCACCAGCCTACCTTGCACTGTGAGGGTGAGAGAAACAAAAAAGAAATAAATTTAATTCATTGAAAAGTTAACTCACAGGTCTAGCACCAGCCTACTACTTTAAAATGATTACCTCGCAGACATATATCTTAGCGGGGGCCAAGCAACGCCAGCTATATCAGCTAGTCTGAGATAAATATAAGCCAGCCTGTCACGTAGGAAGGCTAAAACCTTTCTCACGGACAGGCTAGTTTTCCTTGTGTGTTGGCCTGGGCTGGGCAACCTGTGACCCCAGAGATGCAAAAACAAACGAACAAACAAACAAAACAAACAAACAAACAAACCCAAAACACACCCACCCCTTGGCTTAATTTCAAAAGCCCTCTGCACGTGATCAGTTCAGACCTCTGGAAGGAGCCATCTGTCCCTTCCCCAGCAACCTGCTGGGTGTCTAGGGGGTGGCCCACCTATTTTTGGTTCTGGATGCATGCAATAGTGGTGGCAGGTCACTCCCACATGCAGCCCACAACAGTTGACATAGGAACGTGAGAAGAGCCTGGCTGGACCAGACCAATATAGTCATGTATACAAAGTTCTTTGAAGGTTCAAAAGAGGATTACTCTGTGGGAGCAAAAGCCCCTAATCCTGCATAAGGGTTCTGACTCTCAATTTACTCCAGTTTCTGACTTCTACTCTGAATTTCTGGGCAAAACTAAGAACATAAAAGCCATATTGAATCAGACCAAGGGTCCATCCAGTCTATCATTTGGTTCACACAGTGGCCAACCAACAGCCTGTGGGAAACCCACAAGCAGGTCATAAGTGCAACAGCACCCTCTTGTCCATGTTCCCCAGCATCTGGTGGACATTGGCTTACTGCCTCTGGTACTGGAGATAGCACATGACCATCAGGATTAGTAGCCATTGATAGTCTTCTCCTCCAGGAATTTATCCAACTCCCTTTTAAAGCCATCCAAATTGGTAGCGAATTCCATAGTTTAACTATGTGCTGTGTGAAGAAGTACTTCCTTGTTGCAGTACAGGTGTGTAAACTGGTGGAGGGGGCGGGCACATTATAGGTTTATACAATTTCAGCACCATCCTCTGCATTCATATCTATGCGTTTCCCAAACCAGGATGCGCTCCATCTGCCATGGTAGGTGCCAGCATTCTTGCCTGAACGTCTGGCGTGTGCATTCTGGCTGGCAAGCACACATAGTGAAAGTATTTTTTTTTCCCCTGCAGTCATGTGGGCTAGGAACTTGGCACGCATGGAGGACTTCACTCTCTCTCACACAGCGCAGATGCACGGGGGAGAGCAGATAACCATCATGTCCTGGTGACAGCTGGGATCAGGCAGACAAAGGCACTTAAACACCCTCCGTAATGGGTTCTTTCTTAAGAGACTTTATAATTAAATCACCCATCATTCCTCCGTGTACTTTTCAAAGGTCCCGGAAAGCATCTCAACGATGTCTCTGCAGACAATTGCGTTCTTTTGACTCAGTACAGGAGAGTGTCAAAGCCGGCCTCCGCTGCATGTCTTCCTGTGGGAACTGAGGGATGTAACTCTATCCCCGTGGAAGAGCTGCCTCCACATCACTGGGCGCAAGCGGCGTTTTTTCTTGCCGTGCTCCATTCTGAGTAAAATATGAACATGGCTGTCATAGGCATGCGCAGCACGTTTCATTAGGGTGTGCGCCCAGGGATTTATTATTATTATTATTATTATTATTATTATTATTATTAAGTCAAACATTTATTGAATACTATAATGATAAAGGATATTATTTTTATTTATTAACTTGCTAAACACTGTAGACATTGATGCCCTAATCTGCGTCCGGGTTGCCTGATCATGGGAGGGCCGTTGCAGGTGTTGGGGAATGTGGAGACGCTCCTCAAGCCCCAACATTTGGGGGGGGGCTTTGTGGTGACCCTGACCTTTTCATCCTGCTGCAAGGAGCCATGACGATCTCTCAGAAACAGCAGTTCCTTGGCACGGCAGCAGAGCAGCCGGAGGGCAGCCAGAGGGCCATTCGTGCTGTGTCTGGATCCCCCCTCTGGATCCCTACTCAATGCCCCCCTCAATTCAGCACTTATTGCTTGAGACACAGGGTTTTGCCAGGGCACACCTGGCACACCCCTTGCGCACGCTTATGATGGCTGTTATTGTACCTGCTCTTAAGACAGCTGTCCTGAGGTACTACTAGCCATCCCATAACAAGAGTGCAGAGGAATTAGAGCAAATTAATCTAAATGAAAAAAATGTGCATGATTCTGCAGGGATTCATAGCTCGGTAGGAAGAGAGCATGTTTTGCGCATAGAAGGCCCCATGTTCAATCTGTGGCATCTCCAGTTAGAAGGATCAAGGTGGTAGCCAGAGGGGGGGAAAAGCACTCTCTGCCTGCCTAAACCTGGAGAGCAGCTGCTCCTGAGTGGGGCTGGATGGAAAATGCCCTAGGACAGGCGTGGTGAATCTCAGACCTGGGAGCCAAATCTGCCCACCTGAGCTTCCAATTTGGCTCTCCAGGGTTTCCCAGATGGCTACTTCCTCTTCCCTAGAAACCAAGTGGTTTCCCCTCCCTCCACCCATTTGGTGGCTTTCCCTCTCCTCTCCCAAAACACTCTTTTCGGAATAGCTTGGGAATAAAATGAGATGCTAATCAAGGCATTCCTGCCATGTGAATTCAGCTGATTGTGATGCTGCTTCAGTTCGGCATAACCAACTGTGTTTTTCAGAGTTAACGTCAAGGGTAGGCCTGGCCGGGCACCTGGTGAGGGCCCTCACTCCAGCATGGGCCCACTGGCAAGTTCCCCCTGGAGTTCCGCCATTAAAACGTGCGTGTTCACCTGCCTCACTCTGGCCCAGATCATGGAGGTGGTGAGAAGGAGCAGCAGCAGATGCCACGGCCGAATTGTTTACTGGCTCTCTGCCTATCAAGCAAGCAAGCGATACCAATGATGTCAAAGCAGATGAGGAGCATATAGACTCTGGTGCCCATGGCGGTGAGAAGGTAGGCTCACTGAGGGAGCAAGACCATGGAAGTTCTTTTGCCCAGGAGCCCTCAAAAACCTGGAACTGGCACTGGTGGTTCCTCACTGTAACCTCCACAGTGTCGAGAGGAAATAATATAGCTGTACGTATCCATTATTCCTTTGGAACAGTTAAGGGAGAATGTGTGCCCAGCGGACTTTTAAACTACCCAATAACTAAATAACACATTAAAACATAACATACAAACACTAAAACAGAGAATAAAAATGGTGCAGAATAAAACTGAAAAATCCAGCAGCAGAGTAAAGTACTAAAAGCATGAAAAAATGCCTCTGCCTGGCTCAAAAAAGACAATAACGTAGGTACCATGACAGACTCTCGAGGGAGGAGGCATTCCACAAATAGGGGGCCACCAATGAAAAGGCCCTCTCACTTGTAGCCACCTGCCGCATCCCATTACGCAGGTGGGCTTCAGATGATGATCTTAATGTCTGAGAAGGAAAATCTAAATAGTAGGATCTTCCATCAGCAATGCCTTAGCTAGCTACACTTGACCAGGTGCAAACTCTGCAGTAGCAGGAAAACAACAAGAGAGCATGCAACCCCTCCCTGCCAAAAATGGATTCAGAGGCATGGAGTTTAGCCCATGAAGCATGCAAAGTCAGTTAATCACCCCCGTCCAGGAAACGTGGGGCAAATGCCCAACTCTCCCCAAGTTCTGTGCCCGCTGTTTGTTGAGGAAGTATCTGGTGCGCTGCTGAGATTGATTAGCTCAAATAAAGGGTCAGGGAAGGGCTCCACCATCATTCCTTTTCTCCTTCTCCCTTTGTTCAGCCCAAACTCCCAAGGCCTGCCAAGCCCATCATCACAGAAACGATGAAGCAACACGCCAGAGACCGGCACATTCTCAGCCAATGGTTATTTCTGTAAGCTGAGCTAGCTTGAGAGCAACGTCTAAAAGGGTGCATTAAGCCTAAGGTAAACAGTGATGGGCCCATTCCTGTTTGTGTTTCGGTCCAATTGTATAAGTGTTTTTATGATTTGTCAGAGACGGTGGGGTTTTGCCAGGTTGGCTTCCACCAACCCAAGGAACTTAAGGAATAATTACGCAGCCCCCAAAATTCTCCACTGAATGAAAATGATGGGTTGGGGAAGACCTATGGCTCACTTTTGGATTTGGTCCATAGAACCGTACATTACTCAGAGTATCCCCTGACTTATTCTCACGTACAGGATCTATTTTAATTAGGGCCCATCTCAGTTTTGGGGCTGATTCATGGGTGGTGTGAAGGGAAGAAACCACCCCTGAAAATTTGAGAGGGGCTAGAGAAATATTATTATTATTATTATTATTATTATTATTATTATTATTATTATTATCATTTATATACCACCCCATAGCCAAAGCTCCCTGGGCGGTTTACATAAATTAAAAACATTGAACATTAAAAATCTATTCGGCACTGGTGAGGCCCCATCTTGAGTATTGTGTCCAGTTCTGGGCACCACACTTCAAGAAGGATGCAGACAAGTTGGAGGGGGTTCAGAGGAGAGCAACAAGGATGATCAGGGGTCTGGAAACAAAGCCCTATGAGGAGAAACTGAAAGAACTAGGAATGTTTAGCCTGGAGAAGAGGATTGACTGGAGACATGATAGCACTCTTCAAATACTTGAAAGGTTGTCACACAGAGGAAGGCCAGGATCTCTTCTCGATCATCCCAGAGTGCAGGAGGACATGGAATAATGGGCTGAAGTTACAGGAAGCCAGAATCCGGCTGAACATCAGGAAAAACATCCTGATGGTCAGAGCAGTATGACAATGGAACCAATTACTATGGGCTCTCCTACACTAAAGGCCTTCAAGAAGCAGCTGGACAGCCATCTGTCAGGGATGCTTTAAGGTGGATTCCTGCATTGAGCAGGGGGTTGGACTTGATGGCCTTAGAGGCTCCTTCCAACTCTTCTATTCTATTATTCTATAACTCAGTCTTCTCACACATGCAGTTTAGCATCTACCTGAAACTGCTGAGATCACCTGAGGATTTGGAGCGAGGGACTCAGGACATACAGCACCTGAGTAAGCTGATGTGCTCGGAAGCACCCAAAAAGCGCCTGGAGCCTTTTGTGGGCTGGAGGAAGGCCATACTCATCCAAATGTGCAAAGTCCTTCTGAACATCAGTTGACTGGAGCAAGGCATTTGCTAAGGCCTGACTGTGCCCCTCACTCGTTAAACGCTAGGCTGGATTTGACCGCCCCACCCCCAGGCCTGAGATTCCCTAGCCCGGAAAGAGGATGTGCACAGATTTACTTATGAACAGGCAGTAGGTGCAGTTAAAAAACCCAAAAACAATCCATTCCTTTAAACCTGGAAAACTGCTCCAGGGAGAGGAAATTGTTCTGATTGTCATGAGAGTGAGAGACAGCCAATCGGTGCTGAGCACGGCCCCATCAGCTGCAAACAAGGAGCCTGATGCTTGAGAGAAGGTCCCGCTTCTGTCCAAAATGGAGTGAGTGCCATTTCACTGCAGGATCACTGCACAGAATAGTAAGGGTGGATCTGGATGCGCCCTTACTTGTAGGTGTGTGTGACTACTTTATGCCCTTCATTTGGTTCAGGTCAGACAACTGTGCTGCTGAATACAGCTGAAACCGATCAGAGATGGGATGGGGCAAGAAGTCTCACCCAAATGCTCCGGTGTTGAAATCTGCACATAGACATAGTTAAACTATGGAATTCACTTCCACAAGATGTAGTGATGGCCACCAGTTTGGGTGGCTGTAAAAGGGGGATTTGACCAATTAGTGGAGGAGAAGGCTAGCAATGGCTACTAGTCCTAATGGCTATCTACCACCTCTAGAACCAGAGGCAGTAAGCCTTGTACACCAGTTGCTGGGGAACTTGGATGGGAGGGTTTTGTTGCACTCATGTCCTGGTTCTGGGCTTCCCATGGGTACCTGGTCAGTCACTGTGTAAACAGATTGCTGGACTAGATGAACTCTTGGTCTGATCCAGGATGGTTCCTCTTACGTTCTTATGCCTGTAACAAAAACTCTTCTCAAAATCCATGCTTCAAATGTTGAAGAGGTGAAAGAGGGCTTGATCGACACAGTGGCGTGATGAGAAATGGACTTCTCCAGTAAACCTTGCGTTGCCGTCTTCGCAATGGCCAAGCTTGCTTTATATCACGAGCACAACTCATCACATCATGCTCCTGCCCACTTTGAAAAGATGGTCCAGAAGGTGGTGAATTTTGATCTAAACCAAGAAAGCATCTGGAATGAAGCCCTCAGAAGGCCCTGTATGGAGGACCTGAGGGAGGGCAGGTGGGGATTCAGCCAGAGCGCCCTCATGTAGTCCTGGCCAAAAGAGGGGATTGCAGGAACAACAGCCACACCAGTGAAGGAAGTCCCAGTCCTTGCACAGCAGACCAGATTAGGTCAGGGGAGGGGGAACGAGGGAGAAAGTGATCTCCCAAATCAGTGCAATTGCAGTCTCTCGCTCGGCTCTTTCCTAACTATCCTGAATGATTATTTAACACACTGCAAGTGCAGCCCCTTCTTCTGTAGAATCTCCAGATCTATTCACATTTGTTTCCACCCCACCCTATTCATTATGATGATTGTTTTGGTTCTTTTGTACCTGGCTTGGCAGAGATGAATAACAGTGTTGTGGCTTGACGGTTCTTTAGAGTCGTCCTTTTTTCACCTCCTCCGTGCTCTGGGAGCGCGTGTGAGTGATGGAAATCACGCTGGCATGCAGAGAGCAGAAGGAAAGGAACAATTGCTCAGGGCCAGCCTGACCACACAGGAAATGGCTTGGAGGGCGGGGGGGGGGGAGAGAGAAAGAATTTTAGGGGTGTCTGCCAATGCGCGAAGGCTTTTAAAAGGATTGGACAACTTCATGGAGCACAGCTCCGGTTAGTGTGCTTAGCCCGGATTCCTTCATGGAATCTCCTGAGTCAGAGGCAGCAGGCCCAGACTCAGCAGGAGATAACCCAGGCAACACATGGCGGTTGCCTGTGGAGGCTTTCTACTCACAGGTAATGCAAACAATTCATCTTCTCTCATAAAGCCGGAAACAATGACCCACCTGGCAAACGTTGCTTTGATTTTCATTATTTTTAAAATTCACGACAAAATTTCCACCATCATTTGCATTCATCAAGCAGTGCATGTATGCATGAGTGATTATGATCAAATCCACATGTGCAAAATAATCTTACTAGCCTAGGGTGACCATATTTGGGAAACCAAAAAAGAGGACACCCAGTGGGGGGGGGCAGTGGGAAAGTGGCTTTCCGGGGCCTCTGGAAAGCACATTATACCCCCACTTTAAAGGCCCCAATAGGAGCGAAGGAGGGGAAAGCATGTCATTTCCACCCCACTGCTCCGATCAGGGCCTTTTCTATAATGTCTGGTAATGACAGCTTTCCCCTTTAGGGCCCCGATTGGAGCAGTGAGGGGGAAATGACGTGCAGCCACACTAATGGCAGCCTTAAAAGGGAAAGCATGTCTTTTTCATGACATTATAGAAAATTACAGAAAATCCCCCGTCATCCAGGATAGAACAAAAACCAGGACAAATCCGGGGAAATCCTGACAGTTGTTCACCCTATAATAAACAGCAGACATTCTTGATCGCATCAGAAGAGGGCCGTGGCCTTCATGTCCTGCTTGTGGGTGTTCTGGAAGCAACTGGCCAGCCGCTGTTGGGGAAACATGACTCTGGACTGAAGCAGGAGGAACAGCCTACCGGGAGTCCCAATCCCCCCCCCCCATGGGGTTCCCAAGATGGCCCTGCCATTTGTTGATTTCCTGGCTTTTCTGCAGCCCACCTGCCCCATTTTAAAAGGTTGAAAACGCTTCTCCGAAGGCTTTAGTAATGAGCTGTAAGAGACTGAAGCTCATGCGGCCCTCGAGAGCTTCTCTAAAATGCAATTTGGGCTTCGTGTTGAAAGAGGTTCAGCGCCCCTGCAATAAACGGCCTCCTGGTCTGATCCAGCAGGGCGCTTCTTACGTCCTTCTGTTGGGGTGCAGTCGGTGCAACATTTGCTGAGGTCTTTCCAAAATACACCCATTCTGCTTCCTGGGCATCTGCGTGTTGGCAAAAGGGAACTACTTTGGTGTTTGTTTACACATTTCACACCTCCGCTCCTTCTTACTACTTTGGGCAACCTTTGGCCAATTCCCAATTCCCTTATCTTTTAGTTAAACAAGCTGGGACTTAATTATTTTATTAAGGCAATAATTGTTAGGAGCTGAACAAAAGGACTGGGGAAACCAAAGGAAAGCCAGTAACACCCTGGGGTTGGGGGAAGAAACAATTATGGGGCCGCATTAAAAGGTACAGAAGTGGAGTGCAGGTCAGGAAAGAGAAATGAGGGCATCTTTGTAGGAAAGCAGATCGGGTATAATTCTAGGTGTTGGACTTTGCACTTATTAATTGTTAGGCACAAAATCAGATTTGACAAGATAATTGCCTATGATTGATTATCCACAAATTGGACCCAGAGGGGGAAGGGTAAGCCACAGAACATTGGCAATGAAACTCCCATCGGTAAGGGCATTGAAAGGTCAGCTTTGCCTTGGGGAGAAATGTTCCATGGGGCCTAGGGAGAAGAAGGGCTGTGTGTGGGAAGGGGGCAGAGAAGCAGGGGGCGCACACAGAGGAGACTATGCAAATTTTGCCCATTGGTTCCAAAGAGACAGCTGCAAAGTCTGGGGCTGCATGTCTCTACTTAACATACGCTAGTTACGCCCCACAGCCAACGTCGCTGATTTAGGGGGGGGGGATGCTGGGAGTTGTATTTTTTATTTCATTTCATTTCTATACTACCCAATAGTCAAAGCTCTCTTAGCAGTTCACATAATCCAGCCCAATACATCTGGAGGATATTAGGTTAAGGAAGGCAACAGTGGCGTAAGAAGGGGTGGATGTCTCAGGGTGGAGAAAGATCTATCTCAGGGATCCTTTTACCTTTCAAAGCTCAGGCCTTTCACAAGCAAAGCCACTGTTCTTGTCATGGACCTATGGGTTCTTCTCCCCCATCCCCCAAATCTTGAGTCTTTCCTCCAAGGACAGGCGCTTCAGCCCCTTGATCATTTCGATCACACTTTTCTGTCTTTCTTTGTGTGCAAAGGTCCAAGCCTCTTCTAGCTAGCCTTCAGGTATAGGGCCAGGTAGAATTTGAATCTGCAGTCCTGTGGGTGCAAGCTTGAAGATAACGCTGTGAACGCTCCTGCTCCCCATCAGTCTCCCAATGCCACACTCCAGTGAAGAATCAAATATGCTTAAGCTCTTTGCTTTCAACAAGTTACTTAAAGGTATTTACATCTGGCTTGGATGGTGGCCCAAAGCCCCAGTCATGAACCAGGATGCGTCACTGCCAGGTATTAAATAAACACACATGGAAACAAGAACACCTGGCCCTGTGGAGTGTGCATTTTGAATGGGATACGAGAGATGGATGCTCTTTTATGCCCCCTTCTCAAGGTAGTGAGACACAGTGGTGGAGCCAGGGCCAACGTCCAGGACACTGGAGGCCTAAATTACTACCCAGGGAGCTGCAGATGAGGAGGGCATCAGGGCAGCAGAAGCAAACCACATTTCATTCCTGCAGTCCTGATGGAGCGATGATTTCACTGAGCTTAAAATGCAAAACTGGAAAAGCTCAGGGTTGTTGTTGTTATGCAGGGCTAGCAAAAAGTATTCTTGTTATTGTTCTAACATATCAGGAATGTAGAAGCAGTTGCAGAGCTTGGAATGGCGGTTAAGGGTGAAGAGAAAAGTTAGTTGTGCGCTTCACAGCTGAAGGAATACACATAGCTAACTAAAAGGCACCCCCACCCACCCATAAAGGCCATTAAGTCCAGGGTTTACAATTTCCTGGCTGCCCTACAGAACCACCGGCGGGCAGATCAGCTCAACTCCTGGATGTTCTGCTTTCTTTAGAGGAGAGGAGAGAGATCAATGGAGTCTCTTGCATGTCTTTGTTCCTGGCCCATGGCTGAATTTTCCTGGTCCTAGCTGAATTACAATTGCAGGTTTGGTGACTCCTCGGAACCCTTCCAGAGGCTACTTTCAACAGAACCCATCTTAAGGCCAGTGTTAAGTTCTGGGCAGTGTAAATTGTTTGGTGAAAGAGCCTTCTGTAATGGAGCCTGGTGGTTCTGATGTCAGTGGCGTGGTGAATCTCCTCCAGCGTCAGTCAGAACTCTAAAGGAGCTGTCTAAGGTGCTCATTTAGAGTTCCATTTAGAGTTCTGAAACCCAGAGAGGATTCACTATGCCACTGACATCGGAACCACCAGCCTCCACTGGCCTTCTTCCCTTGCTGCATGGAGTGAACTGGGGGCAACCTTCTGTTCCCCTGAAAAACTGGCATTCTGGGAAACAAAGTTAGTGCTCCAACATACATGCCGGCTTCTCCTCCAAGAACAATTCAGGGGGGTGATGGTGTCCAATGAAGCTTGGGTAGCACATTTTCAAAGCCCCCCCCCCCTTGCTTGAGAAGCATGAATGCGCGAGCAGTTTCTTCCAGCTTCCAGGCAGCGCAATCATGCTGTGTTGGCCTCCAGTTCCCCATTTGGCCACTAGATGGCAATGAGGAAAGAGGGTTCCCAAGACAGAAATCAGGAACTGAACTTTGCCACAGGTATCAGGTAAGTTCTTCTTTCAAAGATAGGAAAGCACCGAGTGACAGGGATGGGTGAGAAATTCATTTGGTTCACGTACCAAATTTACACCTCCCAAATCTACACATGAACCGGAATGCAGCTATACAGCACATTTCTGAATTTTGCAATGCAGCTAGGAATTCTTTAAAAACGCATACAAAAATTGCATTGTTTATTGGGAGAAATTGCTTGCAATAATGTGTACATCAGGAAAAATGCATACAAAATGCATAAATTAGGAGAAATATGCACAAAAAGTACATACAATTTTTGTATGGAATTTTTTTTTGGGAGGGGGGGATTACAAATGGCATGGAATTTAGAAATTAATGTTGGAAAAAATGTGAAATTGACCAGACTCAAATTTCACAGATTTGTCCTTCCCTAATGATTGGCAACAATCCTTTGCACAAGAAGTCACTAGAGAAGTAAGTAATTAAAGTATTTTCGATGCTAGGAAGGGAGACCGTGACAGAGGTGAATAAAATAATGCACAGTGGGGAGAAAGTGGATAATACTAGATAATGCCTCACTGGGGTCACACAGTGAGACTGGATGGTGGGAGATCCAGGACAGAAGAGAAGAACTTCTTCACACAGTACATGGTTAAACTTTGCAATTTGTACCACAAGATGTAGCAGGGGCTTTAAAGGGGGATTATTAAACTAACTAATAGAGAAGAAGTGATCAGTTCTCCTGTTCAGACAACCTGCTAAGCCGTGGTTGGGCCACTAACCCTTTTGCAGCAAATGGTTAGTGAGCCTGTTTAAACCATGGGTTATGTAGCCACCATGGTTAGGAATGGTTCACATGACATGCTAAGCCATAATGTTTAGCTCAAAATGCTTAATCACCATGGCTTAGTGTGTTGCCTGAAAAGGGTCAGAGTCTTGGACCCTCATGGTAACTTGAGCCTACCCACAGAAAATCTGATTGCATCTGTTTTGGTTGGTGATCATATAACTGTATCTCCTAAGCGCCTGGGGCTACATCCATAGAGGAACAGAGTGATTCTGAATCAGGTTCTAGGAACTGTTGGGGAACGCAAGAATGAGGGTGATGCCGCACATGTGGCCTTCCCATTGGACCACTTGGCTGGCCACTGTGTGAACAGAATGCTGGGCTAGGAAGGCCTTTGATCTCATCCAGCCTGTCTTATGTTCTTAAAACAATTCTCTTGTATGCCCCTCCTCCTCTTGTATATGTCCCTCCCCCCCGCTAAATTCCACCCAACAACATAAATGGGACATTGCTTAAAAGATATGGGGGGTGAGGTCAGAGGGATGCCTCTGAGTTTACTCAGTTTCTGCCAGGGAGGATGAAGGCAGCTGCGAGGCCTCTGGGGGCACTCAAAGCATCCAGCCGGTGCTAATGTCAACACAGAAGCAGCTCATCAAAGCCTGTTACTGTAAATGATCAAATTAGAGATGGGTCAATTAACGTGCGGGGACACGGGTGCCCCTCATGCCCCATCGCTGCTTGGCATCTCTCCGTTGCACATTAACTCTGGCCGTTTATGTGCAATGGCCAGGCATGGCCTTCTCGGCAGTCAGAGAGCTGAGGAACGAGTCGTCGCTATTGCAGAAGCTCTCAGAAAGCTGGGATCCAATTAATCCATAGAACCATAGAATAGTAGAGTTGGAAGGGGCCTCTAAGGCCATCATGGAGTCCAACCCCCTGCTGCTCAATGCAGGGAACCACCTCAAAGCATCCCTGACAGAAGGCTGCCCAGCTGCAACTTGAATTTCCTAATTCTTGCCCTTCAAACCAATGCCTTAGATAATTTATTTTTGAAAAACGCAAAATATGCTTTTGTTACAAACCCAAACATAGAAAGCTGCCTGGAAGGCCATCAGAGTATTTGCCGAGTACTGTCTTACTGTGACCATCGTTGGCTCTCCAGGAGCTTTCAGGCATCACCTGCTACCTGGGTCCTCTTGACTGGAGTTGCTGCTGGGGACTGAATTTGGGAGCTTCTGCAGGCAAAGCAGTTGCTCCATCTCTGAGTTGCATATGGGTGGTGCTGGATGGAGATGATTGAGTTGTAATCCAACGCATCTAGAGGGCGACAGGTTGGGAAAGGCTGGTTTAGGCCCTGGGAGGTAAGCACCAGAACTTTCATTTGTGCCTGGAAACCAGCTGGAATCCAGTGCTGCTCTTTGACCGCAGGTGCCATACGCTCAAAGAAGTAAGTTCCCATAGTTAACAAGCTGTCTGCTGTGCTCTGGGCCAGCTGTTGCTTCCCTACCCTTTTCAGGAGCATATAACATTTTGCATTAGGCTAGTCTGGAAGTTACCCAGGCATGGATGACCGGGCCAAGTTCTTCATTCTCTAGGAGAGGCTGCTGCAGTTGGATGTGCATGGAGATGGTATCATAGAATCATAAAGTTGGAAGGGGCCATTGAGTCCAACCACCTTCTCCATGCAGGAATCCAGTTTGAAGCATCCCTGACAGATGGCGGTCCAGTCTCTGCTTCAATACCTCCCGGGATGGAGACCCCACCACCTCCCTAGGCAGTCAGATCCATTGTCTAACTGTTTTGACCCTGAGGAAGTTTTTCCTGATGTTCAACCAGAATTTGCCTTCCTGTAACTTTAGCCCATTATTTCATGTCCTGCAGACTTGGATGATAGAGAACAGGGCCTTGTCTTCGTGGCGCCTCTATTGTGTATCGGCGGTGGCAGCAGCTGGCACAAAGCACATTTGTGCTTCTTCCGGCCAGCTACACCGGAAGGAACGTCAGGGCTCTTTATCTTGCTTCTGTGGCTGCGGCCACGCCTCTTGAAAGGTGAGTTTATTTTATTTTTTTTGTAAAATGGGGGGGGGGAGAGACCTGCAGAGGTGCGGAGGGTAGTTTTTTATTATTATTATTTGTAAAATGGGGGAGTAGGTCCGGGGATGCATGGAGGGGACGCGTGGAGGGAAGTTTAAATATATATATTTGTAAACTGGGGGGGCGTAGGTCCGGGGAGGCGTGGAGGTAGTGCAGCGAGCTTATGGCTCACTGTTCCACCCCCTTCCCTGCCCAGCCCATGGCGACCAATCAGTGGTCTCCAGGACTGGGCAAGCCTTCCCAGAAGTGGCAGAGAAAAAGCGACAGATGGCAGAAGCTGTCGTCGCTTCGCCACAAACTAAAAAAGTCGCACTAAATGGCCAACTTTTTTAGTTCGCGGCAAAGCCCCTTTGCCCCTAGATAGCTTTGGATTGGCGGCTGCGTCATGTAACGTAAGTGCCGCCATTCCGAAGCCACAGCGACAGATACTGTCTGTCTAGAGGTACCCCAGGTTGCAGCCCTCTTCTGTGTGACAGCCCTTTAGGGACCTGAAAAATGCTATTGTATCCGCCCCTCAGTCTTCCCTTTTCAAGGCTAAATACACAGTTCCTTCTGTCTTTCCCCCTAGGACTTAGTTTCTTGTCCCCTGATCATTTTTGACCATCTCTGAACTCGTTCCAATGTATCGGAGTCCTTCTTAAACTGTGGTGTCCTGAAGTGGACACGGCCTTCAAGGTGAGGTCTGACCAGCACAGAGCAGAGTGGAACTATTACTACTATACTTCTGTTCATGCCACCTAAAATTGCATTTGTCTTTTTTGCAGCCACATCACACCGCTGACTCATATCCAGCTTGTTCTCAACTACAACTCCAAGATCCTTTTCATCCATATTACTATCAAGCCACCTTATACTTGTGCATTTGATTTATCTTTCCTAAATGAAGAACTTTGCACTTTTCCCTGTTGCATTGCAGCCTGTCATTTCCTGACCAGTCTTCAAACTTCTGGAGACCCTTTTAAATTGATATAGGCTGCCTCTACAAGAGAGGTTTAAAGCTCTTTCAAGGCGCTTAAAAAAAATTACCTCTACAAGGAGGGAGCGCAAATCGGGCGTAGAGGCGCGCTATCCCTCCGATTGTGCGCATTATCGAATGCGCGTTAAATAGCGAGTTTGATTTTGCGGCGGGATGTGCTGCTGCTGCTGCTGCTGCTGGCTCCCCTGCTCGGCTCCTGGCTTCCCATAGGAAGTTTAGCCGGCTCCTCTGGCTCCGTCTTTTGCCTTCCTCGCCCGCCCACGTCCCTCGGCAGACAGCAGGGGGAGACCCCGGCCGGCCTCGGCCAGCTCCTGCTCGCTCCCGCCGCCCCCTGCGACGGACGGACGGACGGACGGCCAGCCCAGCCCAGCCCCTCCTTCCCTCCCTCCGGCGGGGGAGGGCAAAGCAGCCAGGCACGCAGGCAGGCAATGGAGCGGAGCGCCGAGGCGCGCCCGGCCCTTTAAGGGCTGCCGGTTCCGGCACAGCCTCAGCTGCAGCCAGCGCGCGCGGGAGAACTTCGCGTGGCCGAAGAAGGGGTCGCCCTGCCGCCGCCCCCCCCCGCCGCCACCACCGGGAAGGAGACATTCCCCGTCCAGCAGTGACAACTCCTCCCAGCTCCCCTGAGCGCCCACCCCACCCCGGGTTTCTTGCCTTTGCGGAGAGAAAGGCCGGCGGAGGACTCTCGCTTCCCCCTCCGCTGCTCCCCGGCCGAGATCGGCTCCTGCCTCTTGGGGTCTGCACACCGCCCCCCCCCCGCAGTCACTCTTTGGAAGCCAGCAGCAGTTTTCCGGGCTGATCCGCCCCCGGCCCCCGATGTAGCCGTCCTGCATCAGCTGCCCCCCTCCCCGCTCCGTCCCTCCCTGGGGTTCAATCTCGCCTCCCCCCTCCCCTCTCCCTGCCTGCCTCTCGTGCAGAGGTATTAGGCGTAAATGCGCTTCAGCGATGAAGCGCATAATCACTTAACCAGGCGCAAAAGCGAATCCTTGTGGAGGGGGCCTCAGTTTGATGCCTTCAGGGTGGCTAGGTGGGGGTGGGGGGTGAGCAGAACAGTTTATTCGGATCTACCCTGAGTTCTTTATGACTTAAGGGATTCTGAAATGGGGCAAAATGCCTAACCCTGAGAACCTGAAGGCAATAGACTCTCAACTAATCAAATGTTCGAAAAGCTTTTCTACACGAGGCATGTATCGTGTGCTGGTCCTTCTCTACTCATGGCTGTTTATGGGCTCTTTTTCTGTTTCCCAAAGTGGCCAAGATGATGCCTTTTACGAAGCTCACGAGCAGAACACAAGTGCAATAGCCCTTTCCTGCTGACGTTTCCCAGCAACTAGTATACAGAGGCATAATATGGTCCACGATATGGTAGATAGCATAATCCTGGAAACAATACCAGCTTGCTCTGCTTACAAGCTTGCTACTTGACCTGGGGAAACTAAAACAGGGCAGGTGATATATTGCACTGGTGAGGTTAAGCAAGTAATGTTGTTATTTCCAGGGGGGATCCTCCACACAATCCCCAAACCCTGTAACCCTGTTTCTTTGCATAAAGACCCCATCCACTCCACAAAAAGACCTCCCAAGGGAAATGATGAGATGGACGGATAAGTCAGTTGTAGCAGAAGCACCTTCTCCTTCGCCCTGTGGGGATCAACCCCAGGGAGAAATTCACCCTTAGAAGAGCTGCGTGCTGCTTAGAGAGTTGTGGCCCAGAGTTCCAATACCCAAATGTCGGTGCATGAGGGGACTCGCGTGAGGCTGGTGGGTCTTAGGGACTGGATGGCCATCAGATGTTTCTCCTGCCGGTTATCTGGCAGACCATGCTTACCTAGTCTGGCATCTGCAGGTTGCTCTTCCTTCATTTTGCTGCCAGAGGCTCTTCCCTCTCAGGGGAGCCTTGAGCAAAGAATGGGGCATTCGTGTAATAATGATGAATTGCTGCTTCGGCTTTTGCTGGAAAGGCTATGCTAACCTGACCGACCCTCGTTTCTCCTCCATTTTTCCTGCCTCATTAAAATGCCTGTGGACTGGCCCTGCTCCAATTTGGCGTGTGTCTGCCATTGTTCATTGGGAACTTTCTGTGCAGGATCCGAGTGAAAGCAACAAGGGTCTCCTGTGCCACGCCATTCCCCGCCCCATGCAACGGGCCCGTCTGCTTCTCCAACGGGGTGTTGTGCCCCTGTGGACAGCTCCGTTGTCACACGTTAGCTTGTCCTGTGAGATATCTATGGGCTACTGATCTGCAGAAGACAAATGCCGAAGGACAGGAAAAGTGATATAAAAACAAAACCCAGCCAGCTCCCTCCCAGGAAACTTTCTAAAGCATCACTCAGTTTAAGCCCAGCCAGGCAGCAATACCAATGGAGAGAACTGAATACCCAAACTGGCAAGCACCAGTGCATGAAATTGCAATGTTGCAACATGTTCTGCAGAAGAATACCGAGGCATCTGGTAGTAGCGCTAAGCTCAGGGCAAAAAGTACTGCAGCAAACCAGAGCGCAAAGGAACTCTGCATCCTTCTCACCCCCATATCCACCCACAAGAGAAAGTAGCTTTGGAGACGACTGGAGAGTTGGCCTGCAATTGTATGTTATGACAATTGCATGATTCGCAATAGCACTTAGTATTCGACAACTGACAGGTTAAGATTTGGTTTGACTTTGGCAGCTGTTGATCAAGTAATGTCAATGAAGTTTGAAATCTCCCCTCCCCAGCTTTTAAATTTCAAGATAAAATTTCACACGTAAAAATTATCCATATAGGAAATTCAACACTTTGCATTCAGAATCTGAATGGGAATATGTCAGAACATTGGGGAAAATGTGGAAAATAATATCTGTTCATTTCTAAAGCTGGCATGTACAGGGGAGCATGTGAAAACATGCACAGGAGGAGGAGGAGGAGGAGGAGGAGGAGGAGGAGGAGGATCCCGCCTTTTCCCCAATACTGGGACTCAAGGTGGTTTACAAATTAAAACATGTACAGTTAAAAACAAAGATATACAAAACTTAAAAATATAATTAAACATAGTACAATATTAAAATATTTAAAACAATTAAAACATTTAAAAACATTTTCGATACAAATACTTTAAAAAAAATCCAAGATATAAACAAGACATCAACAGAGGTCCAAACTACTCCCCAAAGGCCTGCTGAAACAGAAAAGTTTTAGCCTGCTTCCAAAGGCACACCAAGGGGGGAGCCAGTCTAGCTTCCCTGGGAAGGGAGTTCCAGAGCCCTGGGGTAGCCACCAAGAAGGCCCTCTCTCGCGTTCCCACCAGGCGTGCCTGTGATGGTGGTGGGACTGAGAGAAGGGCCTCCCCTGAAGACCTCAGGGCACGGGTAGGCTCGTAAGGGAGAATATGGTCTTTCAGATAACCTGGACCTGAGCCATATAGGGCTTTATAGGTCATAGCCAGCACTTTGAATTGTGCCCGAAACAGTCCGGAAGCCAGTGGAGGTGTTTTAACAGGGAAGCTGTATGCTCCCTGTAGCCAACCCCCATCAACATGCTGTTAACTGTCCTGATTCAGTCCCAGAGCCCCTGGAAAAGTGGGGGTGGAGCCCCCTTCAGACAACCCAGGGGGCTGAACTGCCCTAGAGATAATTGGGCAAGAAAGGCTGCTTTTGCAGTCAAGACTGATTGATAAAGAAGAGGGAGAGGTCCAGTCATCTCTCTGGGCTTCAGGAACCTAACTATGCCATCTTGCTAGCTGAGCCTTCAGAGGAGACCTTTGCTTTATGGAGGGAGGAGCATGCATGGAGAGTAATGTGTGGAGAGAGAGAGACAGAGAGAGAGAGGAGGTTAAATGAAAGGGGCCAAGTCCTGAACAGAGTTCTTCTGTTGTTCTAGAACGATCATGAATGGTGTCTTTTCAGTACAATTGTGATCCCTCTTGAATTAATGTTTACTGCCATATTGGACCACCTTCAGCCTGCTCACCACCCCTGCCTTAAAAACATCTCCAGGACCCCTTCAGTCCAAAGGTGTTTGTGTGGCCTTACAAGAAATGTTGGCCCGGGGTTTCCCGGTCCTAACCTGGAAACCTAGGCCGAACCGGGGCAACCGGGGGGCAGCGGGTGAAAACCGGGGTGGCGGGGGGTCACGCGGCGGTGGCGGGAGGCGGGCAGCGCGAGGCACTTACCTGCTGGAGCGTCCGCTTCCCTCCGGTGCTCGGAATCTACTGAGAAACAGGCTTCGCGGCCTGTCCCTCAGTAGCGCGCCGGGTGATGACGTCATCACCCGGCGCGTACTGAGAGACAGGCCAGGAAGCCTGTTTCTCAGTAGATTCTGAGCACCGGAGGGAAGCGGACGCCCAGGTAAGGAGCGCGTGGCGGCGTGGCACGCGCGGGGGGGGGGGGGGGTGGCGCGGGCGCACGGGGGGGTTTGTTTTGGGTGGGGGGGTGGCGGGGGGGGGGTCCGGGATTTTGATTGTCATAATCTGGTCACCCTAATGTTGGTCTATTAGAAAAGAATTGAAAAGGCAATAACAACACAATAGAGGCATAATAAGACCGTTATCACAACACACCTATGAAGCCACGAAGCAATGTGCAAGCTTTTCAGATCACCGGGGATGTGTGGAAACCTTTGAAGTGCAAAGCACTCGTTATGACCTCATTACCACGTCCCCCAACAGAAGTCCAAAAATGCAGGCAGCTGTGTTGATTCATATCAACCAATCAGTCCTAGCAGTTTTCAACTCCACCAAGAGGATCTTCCTCCAGCAGATCAGAGCATTGCAACTATGTTCAGCCTGAAGGGAGTGGCGGATGATACCATCATCCCTGCTAATTGTAACTTCCTGTTGCTTCAACCCTGTGAGCCCCTGTTCCACTATGCCATTGGAGATCACAAGAACTCTTCTTTAGAAAAAAAGATGCTGCTGGCTATGATGAAAATTAAGCCTCCTCCTGCATTTTGCAATAATCTTAAAACAGAATGGCGGAGGTGCTCTCTAGTCTAAGTTTGCAAGCCTGAGAGTAGCCCATTAAACTCCTGGCAATGACTTTTGAGTAGACATTTATAGGATTGCACTGCTAATTTCGGCTGACCAGATAAAATCCAGGTCAGGGCTCATGTAACTTTAACAGTTGTAGAGAAAAGGGAATTTCAGCCAGTGTCATTTGTATGCAATTAGTTCCTGATGAAATTCCCTCTTCATCACAACTGTTAAAGTTACAGGGGCCCTGCCTTCTTTTGTATATGGTCACTCTAGTATAGTGGATGCACCTTTAACAGTTGTGATGAAGAGGGAATTTCACCAGGAACTAATTGCATACAAATGACACTGGCTGAAATACCCTTTTCTCTACAACTGTTAAAGTTACATGAGCCCTGACCTGGATTTTATCTGGTCAGCCTATGCTAATTAAGTTAGACCAGCTTTCCCCAACCTGGTGCTCTCTAGGTGATTTGGACTTCAACTCCCCCCAGCCATAATGCTGGCAGCTGTAGTCCAAAACATCTGAACAGCACCATGCTGGGGAAGAGTGGGTTAGCCCGTACCTAATGCAAAAAGGCATTCAGTGACAAAGAAACAATGGCAGCTCTTCCTTTGAAAATATACAATCCAGTAGGGATGTGCATTGTAGTGGACCCGATACCCAATACCGATACAAATTGGTGGCAATTGGGCATCTGATCTCTGATTCCGATGCTGGCCACAGCAGGTCTGATTTCTCTTGATCCGATTGTTTTTCAATCTGATTAATTTAGGAAAAAAATGGAAAATTGGGCCTCCATTTTATGTGTTTTTGCCATAGGGGAAATAAAGGTTTCCCCCAATGCAAGTCTATGGGGAAAACATGGCAGCGGGTGACTGTGGACCTCCCTCCCTCCCCCCTTACCTGCTGCCTTCTTGCTGCCTCCCGCTGCTTCCGTACTACTGATAAACTGGCCTTGCGGCCTGTTCCACAATACAGCGACAGCATGCCAGGTGGCATCATCGCTCAGCACGCCGTCGCTCTATTGTAGAACAGGCAACAAGGCCTGTTTATCAGTAGTATGGATGCAGCAGGCGGCAGCGAGGAGGCAGCAGGTAGGGAGCGCAAGTGGGGAGAGGGGGAGGGAGGGGAGAGGGGGAGGGAGGGAGTGGAGGTGGGAGGTCCCTGCTTATCTGCCTCCATCCCACGCAGCCTTCCACTGCTTCCTTCTACTGAGAATTAGGCTTTGCGGCCTGCTTCTCAGTAGAGCAACGGCGTGCGGGTGATGATGTCACCCGGCATGTCGTCGCTCTACTGAGAACCAGGCCACAAAGCCTAATTAGCAGTAGACGGAAGCCGCAGATGGCAGCGGATGGCAGCGCGGGACAGCACCAGGCAAAAAGTACGAGGAGGGAGGGAGGGAGGGCCTCCGTTTTAGGTGTTTTCCCCATAGACTTGCATTGTGGAAAATCTTTCTGGGGAAAACACCTAAAATGGCGATCTGATATCGAAATCAGAACTTCCGATTTTGTATCGGTATCGGATCCGATCCGATAACACGAACCTTCATTTTTTGCGATCTGATATTTTACAAAATCTGACTTCCGATTCCGATACCGATATGATTTTTGGGGTCCGTGTATATCCCTACAATCCAGAACTTATGCAGATCGACTTCTAGGACAGCTTTAGTATGCCCCAATTGCCACATCACTCACTCTTCTTTTTTCTCCCTCCAAGGATGAGCTTGTTTAACAATTGGTTTAAAAAGTAACTATGTGCACCAAGCCAGCCACAAGCCCGGAGAGGTCATAGACCCGACTGAATGAAACACGAACAGATCAAAACAGTTAATTCCTCTCTTCTAAGAATTTTTAATTGGAGATTCTTGCACGTTTAATGTTTAATGCAAGTGGCCGTAATTGGTTACTTCTTTCCACAGATCATGAGCAGAGAAGATTTGGGAGCTGAATGCTCCATTGCCTTCTAATTGCCGTAACGATCACTCAAGAGTTGCATGGCTGGGCAGAAGCACTGCATGAAGGAGCAAAGGACTGGACTGAATCCTTGGACCAAACTTTTCTGCTAAAGATGAGAAAGGGTTATAGAAGAGGTAGAATTGGACTCCCCGGGATGGGTTTCAGCATTGTCAATATGTCCTAAATGAAGTGGTGGTGGTGGGGAGGGGCACATTCCGTTCTAGTAGCGTGCATTCATTTTGTAACCAATGAAAAATGGGACGCATTCAATTCAATTTTCATCCATTATGAAACAAATGCCAAGTGTAATGAATGGAATTCATTCTCCCCACACCATTTGCGCTCCTTATTCAGTCATGGGAGGGAGGGGGGTGACCTTCTCCAGTAGCAATGGAGGTTCTTTTGGCAGCTGCTTCCTGGGGTCACCATTTTCTTTTCCCCAGAATGCCCCAGAGGTTGAATTGCTCCACACACACACACACTAACAGCTGCCGGTGGGAGCCACCATCTCCTCCCCCAAGAATGCACCAGGTCAATACAATGCCCAGGGCATTCTGGGAAAAGTAAATGGTGGCCACCAGGAAGCAGCCGCAAACAGGGCCTCTGCTGCTGAAGAAAAAAGGAAGACGTACAAAGGGAGAACAAGAATAATGAAACCAATGCAATTTAAGCAAATGAAACAGCTAAACAAATTAAGTTTAGAAAAATAATGAAATAATGAAATGGGGGAAAATATGTTCCTGCCTCTCCCCCGGCCCTCCTTACTGTGTTTTCTGTTTTGTATTCCTGGGGCTCACCTTGGGATCTGGAGACATAAAATGACTTATAGTTCATAAGCATTTCAGCATATCTTCCCAGGTTATAACTGGATGTTTGCAGTTGCTGATGCTCTCAGCACTGTTGATATATGGCAATGGTGGCTCTTGGTGGCACGGCCAAGGCTGCAGCTGAGCCGACCTCCTTCAGAAGTGAGTGACTGGCCAGGGCCAATCTGGTGGGAGCATCAGCATGGTACTGGCCTATGCCACTCGGTGCCTGTGTACTGGGAGGGCTGGGGTTGCAATACCAGCGAGAGAGATCCATACAGGTTTTCCTCTCAGGCCAGCCGCCGCAGTCCCCTTCTTCTCTGCAGAGGCAGCCTCAGAGCCAAGCCAGGGACGTCCTGCCGCCTTAGACAAACAAGGCTGGCCGATGGGGCAGGCCCACATCCAGGCTTCTCACTTTGTCCATTGTGACTGGCCTGGAGATGCACAGAGTGCCAGGCAGAGATTTCATTAATCCCACCCTCAGTTGGTCTGAATTCATTGCCACTAATACAATGCCTTTTTCTGTGCGTGGTGCCAGGGCCGGGCGTGTTTCCTGCACCACGTATGACCTCCTGTTAGTTCTCAACAAAAGCTGGCTGGCAAGCACAGCACGGCCGGTGGAGCAAAACAGCCCAGTGTGTCCCCTACGGCTGAGTGCACGCCAAGCTGAAACCGACGTCAGGTTCCAAGAGGGGCTCCAGCAGCAAATAAATCAGTAGGGATCATGCCAACAGGAGGCAGCTGCAAAACCGTCCTTTCCTTTGTGCCATTCTCATGCCCACTCCCCCATCAGCAAAGGTCTTCTCTCAAGCAGGAGCCTCAGCAATGGGCTATGACAGGGCTTGCTCCAGAGGCGGGTGGGGCCAGGCATTTTGTGGAGACCCAGACCATCAAAGAGCCTACAGACAGACCCAGCAGCAGCGCCATTCGCATTTTCCAAGGAGCAGCCAAGAAGACCTCTTGGTTGGCACACCTCCAGTGAGGGCAGGACTTGCATTGCGTACAAAAGGTGCCAGGTTCGAACCCAGCCTCACTGGTTGAGAGGACTGTAGGTAAGAGATGATAGGAAAGACCACAGAGAGCAACTGCCAGTCAGAACAGACAATACTGGGCAAGCGGGACACATCGTGTGACCTCGAGTAAGCTTCCAACACTGGTCAAAAGAAATCATCCAGCCCATTGCTGGCTTTGTGTCACATTTCAGCCTATGGGAGGGACCACAGCTCAGTGAGCAAGGAACTGCTAGACAGTTTGGAAAGCCTCCAAGAAGAACTCTCTTCTAGACCAGCACCTGTTCATTTCGTTGAGACGTGGTCAGCAGAACTTCTCAGTGGACCAGCAAGGAGGTTCACAACTGCAGAGGCTACAAGGAAGGAATAAGGGCGGAGGGAGCCCAATGGAAAAATCTAAGGCCAAAGACAAAATAGTGCACACATCTGACATTAAGGTGGACCTTCCTAAAGCAGAAGAGCTAGTATGGTTAGGGTGTGGGGAGACCCAGGTTCAATTGCCCACTTGGCCACAAAATTCACTGGCTGACTTTGAGCCAGTCAAACTCTCTCAATCTAACCTATCTTGCAGGGCTGTGCTGCCTTGAGATATGAATGGACATGAATAATAATTAAAAATTGAACTTGAATTCTTGATTGATTACAAGGGGCAATTGCAGAAAACTAAATCATATGTCTTCTTGTTGATAGAGATCTTGGTTCAACAGTGCTTAATGTTAGCCAACTAAATGTTACGTTTTGTTCCCCCAACCATTCCTCGCTCTCTATCCAATATGCATCATTGCGAGAAGGAAAGGGGGGATGGACGAAGGGAGCAATCCTATGCATGTTTAGGCAGAAAATGTCCATGTTGGCTGGGGAATGCTGGGAGTTGTAGGACTTTTTCCCCATCTAAACATGCATAGCATTGTGTCCTAAAAATAATAATGTGATACTGACTTATTGCCAGCCAAATGGATTGTGCAGTGCTCATGCGAGGAGTTTCTTCAGCGCCTCCACCCCATTTATTCAACTTTTGGATAGTGTCTTTTTATTTGCACTTATAGCCCACCTCAGAACTTTGATGGACAATCTGCATGCATGCTTTATCCCTGGCATGTGAAATAGCAGAGTTGCATGTATAGGTCTGATCTCAGTTACACAAGATCACCTACAAACACACACACACACTTGCTGTTTGTCAAACACACATGTTGCAAATTTCCCTCTACATTAAAAACAACAATGGTTAATGCAATACATATGTAAGCCATGCAGATCAGCATTGCCAGATTTACATGTGAAGCCGAACAGCTTGCATTACGCCAGGGCTGAACCATGGCCAGGAGTCTGAGAAGAGCCAGGAACTAAGAATCAGAAGCTTCATGACAAGCTAAGAGTCAAGGCTGGAGCAAGTCCGGAGCAGAGGACAAAGCAGGAGACATGAGAAAGGAGCAAGCCAGAAGTCAGGAGTGAAGAACAAGCCAGAACCAGAGGACAAAGGAAGAGGCAGGTCCAAAGAATAACCAAGGCTACAGGACCACACCAGAACTCAGGAAGATCTAGGCCAGACCTACACCAAGCAGGATATCACACTTTGAAAGTGGTTTGAAAACAGTATATGGAATGTGCCATGGGCCCCAACAGTTGCCAAACATAAACCCTTCTAAAGCAGTTGTATAGACCCTGCCCAACATTGCTCAAGCAAGGCACAGCAGCAACGGGAAGCACTTTATACTCTTCCAGCCCAGAAGGAGCCAATGGCCAGCTTGGGTGGGTGGAGTCAGTCCAGGCCAGAAGGTACCTTGCCAAGAAGGCTGCCACATGCAGTCCAGTGGTTCACCACACAGGGGATCTGCGCATTGAATGAGCAGCCTGCAGCAACCCTATATTTGTTTCAGCTTTTGAGTGCATTGCAGAGTAGATCCCACCACCCTCATTGCCTGGGTCACATGCCCCTAAACTCGAGTGACCATATGAAAAGAAGGACAGAGCTCCTGTATCTTTAACAGATGCATAGAAAGGGGAATTTCAGCAGGTGTCATTTGTATGCATGCAGCACCTGGTGAAACTCCCTGCAGGAGCTATACTAGAGTGACCAGATACAAAAGAAGGCAGGGCTCCTACAGCTTTAACTGTTGTGATGAGGAGGGAATTTTCACCAGGTGCTGCATGTACACATGACACCTGCTGAAATTCCCTTTTCTATGCAACTGTTAAAGATACAGGAGCCCTGTCCTCCTTTCCACTTGGTCACCCTACCCTAAACTTACCCCTGTATATGACTAGTGGGGTTTTTTCTTCCTCTTTTCTCTCTCACCTCTGAAGGAGCCCAATCCAGATTCCTCCCCCTTTTTTGTGGCTACGGACAAGAGTAGCAGAAGGTGGCAGAGGAAAGGGTATTCAGGGGAACCAACTTGCAGGAACCATTTTTCAACAACCTGTCAAGTTCTTAGTACTGGCTGGGACATTTCAGGGCTAAGGGGAGACCCTAAGGGATTCACCTATATTTGGTTCCTTCAAACGTCTGTCGATTAAGGAAGGGGGAGGTTGCAGGAAAGTGAAAGGAAGTGCTGTGTTGGCTTTCCTGTAACCACTAGGACATGCAGTCCATTTTGCTGGGTTCATACCAATGTACAAGCCAAGAAGGAACTGAGGGTAAAGATGGAAGGAAGCTGTTATTTCTTACCCGCCTCTCCCTCCAGATCGAGGAGGGGAACAACATCAATACCAACAATAAAATACATAAAACTGATTAAAAGCATATAAAATTAATAAATCATTAAAATCAATAAAGTCTTAAAATTTGACTGCGTAGGCCTGCCGGAAGAGATCAGTCTTTATAGCTCTCTTAAATTCTTGAAGACTGTTAAGTTGGCGGACCTCTCCCGGCATGTCGTTCCACAGCCTGGGAGCGGCAGAAGAGAAGGTCCTCTGGGTAACAGTTGTCAGCCATGTTCCACAAACCATATGGGTGCAAAACATGTAACATCGCTTGGTGAGCAGCCTGGAGACGTCTGTCCAAGCTGAGGAGGAGGAAAAAGAGGTCACTGAAGACTCGCAACAAAAGGTGCTCCAACGCCCTCTCCATTTTAGGATGCTTCTTCCTCTTTTATCTTGGCAGGACTCATGATAGGCAAAAAAAGATCTGTGAGGTGGAGTAGATAGGCTGTTGGACATGGATATTGCAATCATGGGATCAGAGGAGAGGTCCTTTTATGGGTTGGCAACCGTTAAAGAACAGGAAGCAGAGAGTAGGAATGAATAGACCCTTTGCCACATGGCGGGATGTAAGAACAGACAGTTCACGGAATGGAGGGGGTAGCTCCAATGATTTGCTGTGGAAGCAGTGCTTTTAAACTTGTCCATAAAAGACCTAACATTAGATAAGGTTGATCAATGAGGTGGCCAAAGTAGGTGATGACACCAAATTGTTCAGGGTGATAAAAACAAAAAGGTATTGTGAAGATCTCCAAATGGATCTTTACAGACTAGGGAAATGGGGAACCAAATGACAAATGTGGTTCAATGGAAGTTAATATTGGCACAAAACAATTATCCCCCCCCCCACTTCACATGTGCATAGATGAGGTCTGAGCTGGCAGTGACTGACCAGAAAGGGATCTTGGGGTTGTGGTGGACAGCTCAGGGGAAATATTGACTCAAGGACTGTCTTCACAGTGCTGGACTGGTGCCACCTCCCTCAACACTGTGTTTTCCCTCTCCCAGGACAGTGTCAGTCAATTCCAATGCTGAGGAGGGAACACGGGGTTTCCGGGTGGCCATCCAGGTCCCGGAGCTGCCCCCCCCTCTTCCTGGTGAAAGACAACCAATCACTGGTTGCCTTCTACCAGGCTTTGCCCCTGGGTTGGCCCCGGATTGGCTGTGGAGTGATGTTACATGGTGGCAGCACCATGTTGTCGTCGCTCCTTTTGAAGAGTCAGAGTAAATCCCTGACTTTTTCAAAACGCAGAATTGCTGGAAAGCCCTGCAATGGCTTCAAACCTGTGCCTGCGTCATCTAGCCAACAGAGCACAGTTCCACAGCCACCACAGGGCTTTCCCCCACATGTAGACAGCCCCTCAGTGTGCAGCTCCAAACTCCATGATGAATGGCCATGCTGGCTGGGAATTATGGGAGTTTCAGTACAACACATCTGGAGCGCACTAGGTTGGGAAAAGCTGGATTAAGACATGTTTATATTGCCCCTCAGTATAAATTCCCAGGGTAGTTTACTTAAAAAGAGAAGACAAAACAATTCCCAACACAACAGATCCAACTGCACCCTGTTCTTAATCCCAGCACCTGGAATTCAGAAATATATCCTGTTTCTAGCTTCTGACCCAGGATAGCAGACCTGGAGAATACATCCCATCACTCTAGCATGGACACCTGATGATTTACTGACTTAGCTGGAATGAAACGTGATCCATTTCACATTGATTTGCTCTCCTCTGTGATAGTTAATTTTTTACCTGGCAGCAACCACTTGGTCACTGAATGCCTAACAGATAAGACATGAAGATTTATGTGACTGACTTACAGGGAAAGGACATTTCAGATTCAATGATGGGACGTGGAAAAATTCAGCAAGGGGCCCAGGTAGTTTGGAACAAGGAAGAAAAAGGGTCATGGGTGGAGATTGGATAGTGGAACCAATCACTGGGAGAACAAAAAGGTAGGATATTGCCAGTGGAGGGTGGTGGCTCTGATGTCCGTGGGGCTGGTGAATTCACTCAACAACAGCAATAACTTTTATCACAGTCAACAGGCCATTCCAGCACACCAAAAGTTACATAAAAAGACTGAGCATACATTTAGCTATGAAAGACAATTTGTCACGGAGGATCTAATAGAAATGGCCAAGTTCAGGAATCACTTGCTCATTGGTTGACTTGTCTGAGCTCTGGAGTAAAAAAAAAAGTCATTAGGAATTCAGATTGTAAAATGGGATTCAGAAGATCCTTCCTCACCCTTTGATAAAATCTACATAACAGTAACACATGTGATGTAGTTTCTACCTCGGTATTGTTACAAGGACAGCATCTGTTGGGCAACGGAATTTCATTATATCTGCCGTCTAGGAGTTTGGAGGGGGAAATGTGAAGTCTAGCTCATGAGAATGCTCTCCTGTATTTGGGAATTGTTAACCAGCGCAGGAAGAGCCTCACATCTTTGCAAAAAGAGACTGGTAAGCCTAAGGACTGGGGGGAATATGGACCCCAAGCAGCAGTGAATTCACTCCAGGTTTCAGACAGAATCAGTCAGAACTCAGAAGGAGCGATTATCCAAGATGCATCACTTTCTGGGCCTTTGGTACAATTGTGACTGAGCGCCCTCTTCAGCCCTGTGGGGCTCGGAAGGCTCCCTGGTTTACTGGGGAGCTCAGGACAACAAAACAGGTCAGAAGACTGTAGGAGCGTAAGTGGCATAAGACCCATTGTGAAGGTGACTGAGCATTAGGGATGTGTATCGTATCGTTAAAATGTACAATAATGATACGATAAGACGGAGAGGCGGGTAAGAAATAAATTGTGATGATGATGATGATGATGATGATGATACGATACAAAAACCTACGAAAATCATCAGAGATGATAATTTTTGGGTGATTTTATTGTTCTATCGGACTGCCATGTAAATATAACTATAACTTCTGTATTTTAAAATAATAATAATAATAATAATAATAATAATAATAATAACAATTTATTTCTTACTCGCCTCTCCGTCTGGATCGAGGCGGGGAACAACAACATGATAAAATACATAAAACTGATTAAAACATAACACATATTATTAAAACTGCATAAAAAATCCTAAAACATCCTAAAAACACCCTTAAAACATTCTAAAATTCCACTGGATATGCCTGCCGGAAGAGAACAGTCTTTATGGCTTTCTTAAATTCTAAAAGACTGTTAAGTTGACGAGTCTCCTCTGGCAGGTCATTCCACAGTCAGGGAGCGGCAGAAGAGAAGGTCCTCTGGGTAACGGTTGTCAGCCTAGTCTTGGCCGACCGCAGTAAGTTCTTCCCAGAGGACCTGAGCGTGCGGGGCGGATTGTATGGGAGAAGGTGATCCCGCAGGTAACCTGGACCCAAACCATGTAGGGCTTTAAAGGTAATAACCAACACTTTATACTTCGCCCGGAAACTAATTGGCAGCCAGTGGAGTGATTTTAAAGCTGGCGTAATATGGTCACCCCTAGATGTACCAGTGACCAACCTGGCTGCCATATTTTGAACTAGTTGAAGTTTCCGGACTAGGCACAAAGGTAGCCCTATGTACAGTGCATTGAAGAAGTCGAGCCTCGAAGTTACCAGCGCGTGCACCACCATCTTTAGGTCTTCCAAGTTTGAGGCTTGAAACTTGGTCACGGTGCCTCTGGGGTATGCCTAAGTATGTGTATGAAATTTGAGATCAATCCCTCCAACCCTCGATTTTATATGAATTTTTTAAAGATTGATTCTGTTCTGACAGGTCTGAATGAACGCACGTGGTGAGCTGTCATTGTGATCTGTCAGAACTGAAACGATCTTTAATAAATTCTTATAAAATCAAGGAATGGAGGGATTGATCTCAAATTTGGCACATATGTGTAGCATTAGGGATGTGTATCGTATCGTTAAAATGTACAATAATGATACGATAAGACGGAGAGGCGGGTAAGAAATAAATTGTGATGATGATGATGATGATACGATACAAAAACCTACGAAAATCATCAGAGATGATAATTTTTGGGTGATTTTATTGTTCTATCGGACTGCCATGTAAATATAACTATAACTTCTGTATTTTAAAATAATAATAATAATAATAATAATAATAACAACAATTTATTTCTTACTCGCCTCTCCGTCTGGATCGAGGCGGGGAACAACAACATGATAAAATACATAAAACTGATTAAAACATAACACATATTATTAAAACTGCATAAAAAATCCTAAAACATCCTAAAAACACCCTTAAAACATTCTAAAATTCCACTGGATATGCCTGCCGGAAGAGAACAGTCTTTATGGCTTTCTTAAATTCTAAAAGACTGTTAAGTTGACGAGTCTCCTCTGGCAGGTCATTCCACAGTCAGGGAGCGGCAGAAGAGAAGGTCCTCTGGGTAACGGTTGTCAGCCTAGTCTTGGCCGACCGCAGTAAGTTCTTCCCAGAGGACCTGAGCGTGCGGGGCGGATTGTATGGGAGAAGGTGATCCCGCAGGTAACCTGGACCCAAACCATGTAGGGCTTTAAAGGTAATAACCAACACTTTATACTTCGCCCGGAAACTAATTGGCAGCCAGTGGAGTGATTTTAAAGCTGGCGTAATATGGTCACCCCTAGATGTACCAGTGACCAACCTGGCTGCCATATTTTGAACTAGTTGAAGTTTCCGGACTAGGCACAAAGGTAGCCCTATGTACAGTGCATTGAAGAAGTCGAGCCTCGAAGTTACCAGCGCGTGCACCACCATCTTTAGGTCTTCCAAGTTTGAGGCTTGAAACTTGGTCACGGTGCCTCTGGGGTATGCCTAAGTATGTGTATGAAATTTGAGATCGATCCCTCCAACCCTCGATTTTATATGAATTTTTTAAAGATTGATTCTGTTCTGACAGGTCTGAATGAACGCACGTGGTGAGCTGTCATTGTGATCTGTCAGAACTGAAACGATCTTTAATAAATTCTTATAAAATCGAGGAATGGAGGGATTGATCTCAAATTTGGCACATATGTGTAGCATATGCCCCTACTGAGCATGCATAAGAGCCTAGAACTGTGGCTACTATGTGGCAATGAAGGTGGCTAAGAAGGCTTACTTTGCCACCTCCTTTGTGTACTTCAAGAGCCATCCAGCGGAGCTTTTCTGAGGCCGCCTCTTCACGGTGCCTCTTCCGACACGCAGTGGCAACGGCAGTCGGCGTGCCGCGCATTGACGCTCCTGCCACCAGTCTTCATGGCAGGAGCGCCACAGTGGCTTTTCCTATCGGTGACGCCGACGCCACCGCCACGCCCACACCTGCCCAGCATCAGCTGGAGGGGCAGCTGGAGCGGTGGCCCACCTACTCTAAGGTAAGTGGGTTTTTTAATTTATTTATTTTAATTGGGGGGAGGACAGTGGCGGCAGTGTAGTGAGCTTATGGCTCGCTGCTCCATCCCCTCCCTGTCCAGCCCGCTCCGCTCTGAAAAAAGTCGGGCTAAATGCCTGACTTTTTTTAGTGCGGAGCAAAGGGCCTTTGCCCCTAGATTACTTTGAATTGGCGGCAGCGTCATGTAACCCGACTGCCGCCATTTTGAAGCCACCGTGAGGCAAAGCGCCCGTGAAGAGGCACCCTGAGAGGTTTCAGGGTTATTGTCACCCAACTCAGTGAATCCAGCACTAGAGCCCTCAGAGCCCCACTGTGAGTGAAATTGGCAAGCGCTTGCCCCACCGTGGCTGGCAACCATCCCCCAGGAGCTGGACCACATGAGCCTCTGCCGAGCACTCGTGAAGCTCATGAGCGCTCAGCAACTGCCTGCACTGGCAGCCACCATTAATGCAGCAGGGAGGGGGGAGTGTGCAATTTCTGGAGCCTCCAGAAATCACATACTCCCCCCCTGCTGCATTAATGGTGGCTGCCATTAATGCATTGGGGGGGAGGGCCGGAAGCCGGGGCGGACCTGTCTCCGAGTGCCCGCGGGGGTGGGGGGGTGTCTCGCGAACGTTCAGGCAGGGGTCTGCACTCACACCAAGCGCATCCCACTGGGTCCATGAGGTTGCAGGGGTTGCACTGCCCTCACAGACCCAGTCGGACGCTCATGCCATCCCTGTTCACAAGACACTTTGAGGATAAAATCACCCACCTCCATGCTGACTTCAGAGCCTTTCTCAATGCAATGCCTCTTGGGTGTCCAGTGCACCATCCTGTTTTGTGGGATCAGTTTCAATCTTTGGAGCCTGAGGATGTGGGCAAGGCGGTTGTAGCTGTTTGACCCACCACATGCTCTTTTGACCCTTGTCCTTCATGGCTACTTCAAACTAGCCACAGGGGAAAGGCTGGATGGATCAGGGGAGGGGTGAATGCATCATTGAAAGATGGTATGGTCCCTACTGCCTTGAAGGAGGCAGTGGTGTGACCACCCCTGAGAAAACTCTCCCTGGGCACAGATATTCATCTGGCCACAAATGCCCCTTCCTGGGTAAGGTGCTCAAGACAGTGGTGACGTCTCAGCTGCAGGCGCTCTTGAATGAAACGAATTATTTGGATCCATTTTCTAGTCTGGGTTCAGGCCCAGTTTTGGGATAAAATCAGCCTAGGTCACCCTGATGGGTGACTTTCATTAGAGGTACAGAGGGAGCGTGCCTGTTAATTCTTTTTAGTCTCTCAATGGCTTTCAGTACCATTGGCCATGGCATCCTCCTGGAATGCCTCCATGAGTTGTGAGTAGGAGTACTGTTCAATAGTGGTTTGGCACAGAGACTGACATTAGGTGACTGTGCCTCAGCACCTTCACAGTTGAAATGGGGGGTTCCACAGGGCACTATTTTGTCCCCAGTATTATTTAATATCTATATGAAGCCATTGGGAGTGGTCATTAAGAGATTTGGGGCAAGGTGTCATCAGTATATTGATGCCACCCAGCTCTTGAATTAGGAGAGTCTGGCTCAATTCGGACGACACGATAGTCAATGGTGGGGTAGCAATCAACTTTACAGTTGTTCAACTAGGGGGTACTCCCCACACAACATGGTAATAAATAATCAACTGTGGTGTGGATTAGGATCAGCGCTGAGTTGACTATGGCAGCATTTGGATGACACAATAGTCAAAACAACTGACGATTGTTTTCCCCACACCAGTTGTTTATTGTGTCGTCCAAATTGAGCCTCTATGTATGTTCTGAACCAGTGCCTGGATGCAGTTAATTGCTTGGATGAGGGCCAATAAATTGAAACTGAATCCTGATAAGACAAAGATGCTATGGCTGAGCAGCTCCCAGGTTTATGAATTGGACTGTTTGCCTGTTCCAGATGGGGATATACTCTCTCTGAAGGGACAGGTATATAGTTTGGGGGTGCTCCTGGATTCATCTTTGTCATTGGAGGACCAGGTGGCCTCAGTGGCCCAGAGCACCCATTAGCAACTTTGGTTGGTGTGCCAGCTATTCCTACCAACCAACTTTGGCTGGTAGGAACAACCTAACTATGATGATCAAAGCACTGGTAGCCTCACAATTAGACTGCAGTAATGTGTTCTGCATGGGGCTGCCCTTGTGTCTGGTTTGGAAGCCAAAGTGCTCACTGGGACACCCTGCTATACTCACATAACAGTTGTGCTAAAAGAACTGCACTGGCTGCCTATTTGCTGAGCCCTAAACAACTTGGGACCTGGATACTTAGCAAACTGCCTTCCCCAATATATGCCCAGCTGACCTTTCAGAACTTCAGAGGGATAGCACCTGCTGAAGAACTCCATGTAATATCTCAAAGGTGGGCCTTCTCAGTGGTGGCACCCACCCTCTGGAAAACCCTCCCTTGTGCAGTTGAGGAAGTAGAAAATGTTGTGTTTTAAAGGCCTCCTGAAAATGCAACTGTTCACCCAGGCTTTTTCTGGCTTATATTTAATTGCAACTCATCATATTCTGCTCTATTTTACTATTCCTTATACTGTTTTGTACTGTCATTGTGCTTCAGGTTGTTTTTGTGATTTTTAATAGGTATATGTGAACCACTTAAGGATTTTATTATATTAAGTGATACACACACACACACACTTTATTGTAGTCTATAGACCATAAAAGAGCATACAAAATTTAAAATTTGCATCAACAGCTGTAAACAATTGACCAATTAAGAACCCACCAGTTGTACTCTATACAAAGTAGTAAGATATAAGAACTATTATTAAATAAATAAATCCTCCAAAGTGCAGGTTTACTTGTAGGGCACATGTAAGCAATTCATGGGCAGCACGTAGCTTATGAAGCATCCATGGTGCCACAAGCAATTTCCCCACTGCCCGGCTGATCAGCCATGAGCTGCGGGGAACCTGTGGGGGCTTAATCTTGTCCCCTCCTGGTGATGCATGAGCATGTGTGGTCCCGACCCATCATACGTTGCCCTTGGGGCCAAAATGATTGCCCACCCCTGCTGTAGCTATTCTGCGTTTCTCTGTGCAAGAACTCCTTCCTCAGATGCTCCTGGCTAGGCTGAGTGGATACATACAGATGTAACAGAATTGCTCACAGCACCAAAAGATGGTGAAAGGATGTGTGACTGGCGGAGAATCCTTGTATGTACAGAGAAAGGTTGTTGCCCTGGGAAAAGAGCCCTCACTAGTTGTGGAATGAAGCTTAATGCCTCTGATCCAATGGTAGTTTTTAACCTGGATTAATTAACCTGGATTGAGTCCCATTCGTTTGGTCCATGCTGAGAATTGCTAATCCACACGCCCCTCCCCTCCAAAATATTTTGGTGGAACAAGGGAGCAATCCACCATTTGTCAACTGTGAAACAGTCAGAGTCCAAAACTCATTATGGAAACCCGTCATTCTAGTCCATAGCAATATCCACACTACCACTTTATAATGCTTTATGATGGTTTTGACAACTGTTTGGGCCCAAGACACATTATAGATACCATTTTCAAGCCGTTTCCAAAGTGCTATATCCTGCTTAATGTAGATCTGGCCCAGGTTCTCCTGCACTTGTACACACAATGAAAGGTTAAGAGATGATATCACATGGCTTTTCTTACCTCATCCCACCGTTGCTTTAAAACCCTGCTGGAATCTATCGGATCATTCAGAGGCTCTTCGCGCTGTGAAGAACTGAAATGGCCACCCATTGGAACGGCCTTCCCCAACTTGACACTCTCCAGATGTGTTGGACTGCAACTCCCACAATCCCCAGGCAGCATGGCAGTTGTAGTCCAACACATCTGGAGGATGTCATGTTAGTGAACGATGCTGTCAGGGCGGCAGATCTAGGGAGTTTCTGCTTTCAGCACCTTGGTCAGAGGCAACATTTCTAGAGCTCAAGGAAGCCTGTTTCACAACGGTGTTTTGTGTCTGTGCACACGGACGCTGAAGAAGGACAGGACAAGGAGTAGCACTTCTGTGTGCTGAACGGTTCTCTGTCCTCCCCCGCACCCAGTTCTTGCCCCCCCCCAATGCCCTACAATTTTCTCCCCTTGAAACTAAATTGAAGCTTTTGCTGGCTGGACAGGAAGAGCCCAATTTATATAGCATGGGCGACCAATTTTAATTTGTAGGGCTGAATATTCAGGGTCCACTGTTCGGGATCCTGTAAACAGGGACTGAAAAAAAGAAGCTGTTAACATGGCTTTCTCTTCTTGTCAGAACTTAGGAATCTGCTGTATATTGACTCGGACCCTGGGTCCATCAAGCCAGTCGACACTGGCTGGCAGCAATAGCTCTCCAAGATTGCAGGCAGGACCTTTTTCAGTCCTACCTGGAGGTGCTGGGGATCAAACTCGGGATCTTCTGCATGCAAAGGAGGTGCTCTGTCACTGAGCTGTGGCCCCTCCCACCCAATAAGTGTTTGTTTAGCATATTGTAGGCTCTGCCACATTTCCTTTATTACCTGTAATGACTACGCAAAGATCCAAACATACAAAGAGTTTCCCCACAAGTTCAGACCAGAGGGGGCCCTTCAAGTCAACAATCCAGCTTCTTACAATGGCCAGCCATGTGCTCCCTGGCAGTTCACAGACACAGGACGAGGACCAGTGCCTTCCCGTATGGATGGTCTCTTTGCAACTGGAACTCAGAAGCATAATGCCCCCAGACATGGAGGTTCCATTTAGCTACTGTGGCTAATGACTGTATAATCTATGGTACAGATAGACCTCTCTTCTCTTCCTCCAGGAATTTGTCTATTGTGTCTTTTACAATCACATGACTTTTACAATCACATGAGACAGAGGTCATCACTACATCCCATGGTAGCACATTCTATCTGTTCAGGGTTGAATGTAGAAGTACTTTCCTTGTGTCTCTCCTGAATGTGCTGACCATCCATTTCACTGGACAATCTTGAGTTCTATTATTATAATAGGATACTTCATCTCTCTCTCTCTCTCTCTCTCTCTCTCTCTCTCTCTCTCTCTCTCTCTCTATCTATCTATCTATCTGATGATCCATTTTCTCCACACTGTACATCATTTTATAAATCTCCTCCATTGTGTGTGCCTGCTGAGTTGTCTTTTATCCTAAAACAGCCTTCCCCAACCTGGTTCCCTACAGATGTATTTGACTGCATCTTCAGTGCTTGCTGGAAATTATGGGAGTTGTAGTCCAATACCTCCTGATTGCACTAGGTTGGGGGTGGGGGGGAGGTTGTCCTAAACTAAAAAGTTTTGGTTGCTTTTTTTCTGCAGCTTTTCCACTGTAAGATAGAACAAGCAGAACTGTACCACATAATGAAATCTAATTGATTATTTCATTAACAGGCAGAAGACTAATCAACTACTACTGCTTAATGAGTGGGCAACTCAAGGTGACACATATACTTAAGCCTGTGACGATCGTTTAGTATTTTTCTTTTCTTGTGTCAGATTGGCAGGTAACTAAGGATGGGGGAGAAATTCATTTAGTTTGTATTTTAATGTGTGTTTATCTAATTTCACACTTTTAAAATATATATTTTATTGTAAAAGTTTAACAAAACAAAACAGGAAAACAGAAAAAGAAAAAAATTGTAGCTACATAAATGATATATCAATTTTAGTGCATGTATATAGCATAGACAACAGACAAAGATACATGGTTTTCTAAGAATTATACATAAACTTCCAGAAAAGTAGTTTTGCACTTTGCAACCAATATGTGAACTGAATTTTTTGTTTGAAATTATCACTTCTCTGAATTTTGCAATGACATTCTCAAGACAAAAAAAATGCATATTATACATATGTGAATATTAGGCAAAATGACAAGTAGAAAAGCAGGTACTAGGAGAAATGTGTGCAAAAATGTAAGAATCCTCATGCCTCTGTTGCCTGCTACCCTCTTTCCACTAAACAACGAGGTTCTCCACTACTTGGGCTGGGCGGGTTGTGCTAGCAGAGAGCTGCAGGCATCCCATAAACAGGTTGTCAGAGAATCCTACCGGCTTTTCTCCCATGCCATCCTCCAACATCTTTCTCCATCCTGCAACACCTGACCACAATTGTTGGTAGGCCTTTGCATCTATTCTGTCAATGATTGATAACTCACTGAATGTCTATGAAAAGATAATATTAAATCACTCAGCAGAATTCAAGTTTGGATCCAACATCAAATGTGATTTGCAGGGGGCAAAGGTGTCTAAATTTTGAGGTGCAACGTGTGTCTTCTTAATGGGCAATAAAACCATTTGCATTCCGATGGAAGGAACAACTCTCTCTCTGATCTCACCTGGCTCATGAGTACTCATCAATCTGCCTAGAAGGGGGAGTTAATGAGTAACACTGCTCACCCTTCAGCTATCAAGCACAACTGACTTATTCCAGAATGTGCGTCTTCCACTCTGGCTTTAATCTCTCAGGTTCATCCTGTCACTATGAGAATTTGCAGCCATCATGGGAATTGAATAACCTCTCTGAGATGGATGCTATGAGGCAACCCTCATCATCACTCGGTGCATAGCTGTACTGAGGAACAGGCCAGAAAGCCTGTTTCACAGTACTACAGACCAAGCGGGCGGCAGCGGGGAAGGCAGCAGATAAGGAGCGTGAGTGGGGGAAGGAGGAGTCCCCACTTACCTGCTGCTGTCCCCCGCTGCTTTCGCTGGCCTCCGCTGCTTCCGGACTACTGAGAACTAGGCTTTGCGGCCCAGTTCTCATTAGAGTGACGATGCACTGGGTGACATCATCACCCGACATGTTGTCGCTCTACTGAGAACCAGGCCACAAAGCCTAGTTCTTAGTAGTCCGGAAGCAGCGGAGGGCAGCAGACAGCAGCGGGGAAGAGCGCAGGTAAGGAGCACGAGTGGGGGGTGAAGGGGGGACCAGCCCTAAACTGGTGGTCCAAAAATCCAATATATCTGATAGTTATCGGACATATGGATTTTGGATCTGATCAGATAGGGCCTCCTTAGGGAATTATCGTTCTCGTTAATCGAATATCCGATAACGCCATTATCGGATCATTATCGGACATCAGAATGATACAATACTCATCCCTAGTGAATTCTGGACTTGAAATGTGGGGCTCCATCACACCAGCATTTTATCGCACTCTCGTCATGCCTGGTTTGCTGTTTTGTAGCGCAGTGCTCACATGACATCATGCCTGTCCTGCACTCACCCAGCCTCTTCCCCTCCATTATTTTGTGTTTTCCTAGAGCAGGGAAAGTCTGATTTATTTCCTCCATGCAGGATTAAAGTGCCATTCCACCCTTGTGTATTGCCATTCTTGCACCATGCCCTTTGTTGGAGGGGTGTGCTTTGAAGGGAGGTCTTGCTGATGAAAGAGGATGGGGCGGTTCTCCTCCTCCAGCATGCCATGTCAAACGAACTGGCTTGTGCTGACTCATTGAACAGACCTTTCCTGCTCTAATTCCACTCTCATTGCCCACAGAAACGGCACCCAGCCGAAATGTTAAATCGGTAAAAAGCCAGACGACAAAGCCAGAGTGAGGAGGGGAAGATGCCCACACCCATCAACAACAAGAACCAATGAACTGGAGGGGGAAGGAGAAGGGGGCGGGGCGGAGTGGGAGAGCAAACAAATGAAAGGAGGTTTCACCGATACCACAAACTCACATGAAAGGGATCACTAGCTTGACGCGCTAATAAAATGCTAATGAAACGGAGGTGGAAATTGAGAAGGCAAACTAGGAGGGAAAAGTAGGTGTGATGGAGCCTGTGAAGTGTTGGGCCAGATCTGCATCTTGTGTCAAATCACTATGATCCCGTCATGGTAACACTATATCCTTCTTGAGCTTTTATCCCTCTTAGGACACACAATGATGTTTGGTGAGGTATTTTGGATAATGTGGAATAAATAGCAGGAAATAACATTATGGAAGCCATATATGGCATGTGGATTATGGGCCCCAACAGTTATCAGTGCACTTCAATACCACTATAAAGCAGTAGTGCAGCTCTAGCCCCAGTTAGGACTTTGCAGCGCTGGATGGTGCCTGGGGGAGGGGGAGGGAAATGCCCCCCTTCTTAGATGTATGATTATGAAATAAATAAGCAACAATTTGCAATCTTTTCATGGCAGGTGGCAAGACCGACTGCTGGTTCGCCCAATATCTTGGCAGAGCCAGCCTTGTGCTCTGGGTTACCATTAACAACCTGATCTTATGTATATTTACATGGACATAAATTCCACTATGTTCAATGGGACATATAGTGGGAAAATGTAACATCTTTTAAATGCCTCCTGAAAACATACCTTTTTACGCAGGCTTTCCGTGGGTTTTAACGTAGCTGGGTTTTATATTGCTTTTTTAAAATTTTAATGTTTAAAATTCATCTGTACTTGTGTTGTAGATTTTAACTGTGCACTGCCCAGAGAGCTTCGGCTGATGGGCAGTATAAAAATGTGACGAATAAATAAAATAATATATAAATATCTCTAAGTAGGGGGCGGTCTACACATGAGGAAAACCCCACGGTGGTCATGGATCTGCAGCCCACGATGCTGCGTTCTGAAAATGTTGGGGATTTACCCCAACTTTTTCAAAGGGAGCAATGTCAAAATGGTGCTTCCGCCATGTGATGTCACTCCACAGTATCGTGTCCCTCTTGACCCTCACTTTATTTGAAGTCAACAAAGAGGTCTGCCATGAAATCCACAAAGCTTTATTCAAGCAATACACGTCTTCTCCCAGCTGAAGGGAGTCTAAAAGTTCTGAGAGTCTTGTCCTCTAGGCCAGATCATGCAAAGTAAGCAAACCAGTTGCTCTTTCAAGGGAAGGGGAAGCTCATTTCTTTCAGTACGCCTTAACGTCAGGGAGACTGGTTCTGACCAAGCCATTTCCGAGCAATCACCCGGGCCGACCTCCTCCGCCCTTCCCTTGCCTCAGCTCACCTTTCTCTCCTACGGAATCTCACATCCACCAGGCTTTCCACACCCTCCTCCTTGGAAGAAGAAGCCTGATTCTCAGCTTGGGGGTTATTTACACCATCAGAGATAAGAGCTGGTGAAAGTTCTTTCGCAGCTGGGGAAGAGGCCATGGGAAGCAACTCCCCCACTCCAGGTACGGACTGGGACGTCTCTTGCGCCGTCTCTTCGGCCTCAGAATCTGACTCTGAATTATCATCTGACTGTCCTTCACCTTGCCCAAGGGTAGCTGGTTTAGACACAACACATGGCCAATACTGGGCCGATCTTGGGGCAGAGCCTGGTGGAAGGCGACCAGCGATTGGTCACCTTACACCCTGGAAGAGGGCAGTGCCAACCCGGTGCCGTGAAGACAGCCCCTAGGTGTGCGTAGGGAATTGCAACTGAGGGCCAAACTAGAGACGAGTTTATTCATGCCTTTAGGCTATGTGTGGTTTTAAATAAACAACTAACAAGTAAACAGCAAGTATGGATGGGGGGAAACTGGATCAGGATCATGGGATGAGGGAAGGGGAGGTCTAACCCTTTTCCCCTTCCATGTTTCCAATTTGAGTCATCCCCCCAGGAGCATGGGGCTCTGAATCTATTCCCTGGCCCTGGATCTCTTCGTCAGAGCACTGAATGTCTATTGGTGCCAATAGAAGATGCCCCCCCAGCTTAATTGCTGGGGGAGATTTTCAAGTGGGATTACTCTCCCCTCTCCATTGGCTGCAACCCTCCCAAAGCTCTCCTTACATGGCAATTAAACTTGGGGTGGGGGGAATCCCATTGGCTTGGAATGATCTGGGGCAGCATGCAAATTAACTGAAGAGTTCATTTTATTGGAGATGATTTAGGTGAGAAATTAATTGGCTCTCTTTGCCTCCTGTGACATTAAAATAAATGCTAGCAATTAGTTGTACATTTGTGCATATAGATAACAATCAGCATTGATTTGAAAGGGCCTGGGATAAGGCAAGGAGACGGCTGTTAGGACTTCAGCATTTCTAGTCTGAGCTATTCTGTTGGCACTTTAGGGGGAAAATTCTACATTTTTGAAGCCTCTTGTTGTGATACACTCGGCATTGTTTGAACTCATGGTGAACTACAAAGCTAATCGATATTAAAAGACGGACGCGAAGGCAGGTGGCATGTTATTGGTTTTTATTAGGCATAACTAAGGGATAAGATCACCATGGCAGTTTCCTGCACATCTCCCCCAAATAAATGCCAGGCTCCTACTGAGCTCATTCATTTGGGGATGGGGACATTAAAGAACTTCACGATGGATTGTGCCCTTACTGAACTGGGCAGTAAGTCTCAGAGCCCTTTAAAACACAAAAACACTAAGAAGGAAAATCTCAGACAAACATGAATTGGGGAGGGGGCACGGAGAATCACACACACACACAAAAAAAACATACTATGCATCAAGTTAAATTAATCACAATTACCCATCAAATTAAATTAATTGCTATTGACATTGCAGTGTTCCGAAAAGTGGGCCTTCATTATCATGATTAACAATGCGCTGTTACTTCTGTTACCAAAGGCCTCTTGGGGAGAACGGCTGCAGGGTGGAAAACCCGCTTAGCATGCTCAAGATTGCAGGCTCTGTCCCCGCTGTTTCCAGGAAAGAGATGTCTCATAGCCGGACCAGGGAGGACCCTTTCCGGGGACCTGGGAGAGCCACGGCCGAACTACGAGCTGACAAGGACCACCGGTGGGTTTGCTCAATATAAGGCAGCCACATGTGGAGATTCAGCTGGTGGGTGTTGGGCAGCTCATCCCACTAAGGCGTGTGGCTGGCTATGGGAGCTGAGAAGCATTGTGGGTGAGGTTCAAAATCAGGGGTTACCCAATGGCTCCACCCCCTTTCCCCCAACAGCCGCTGCTTGCTCCCCAGCTTTTTTTGAAGTCCCCCCCATTCTGAAAGGATGAAATCCCCCCCCCCCGAGGCTTAGTTACTGGCAGTAAGAGCTTTAAGCTACAAGATGCTGGAATTTTGGGTATTTTGGCCTCTCCCCTTTTGCCTCTGGCACTACCCACCACTGGAATGTGGCCCTTGAGCGCTTCTCTGGAGTTGAATTTGGCCCTTTGGTTGAAATGGGGTATGTGTAATCAGTAAAGGCAAGTCCCTGGTTCATGCTGCTCTCATCATGTAGACATCAGGCCTGCAGGAAGCTGAAGCGTGCAGCATTCTTCATGGGTTGGGACTGCTCATGCAGGCAAAGCAACAGATTGTGCGACTTGACCGCCAGCTACAGGAAGAGCTCTGATGGTTGGTGCCAGATTAGCATAGAATTGGAGCCTCATTCTTGGGTGGGGTGGGGCAGCCAGTGGGAGCTGGTGGCTCCCATTCTGGTAGGGCTGCAATTCCATTCTGGGTTTTAGTCAGAACCAGCCAGACCTCTAAAGTAGCTACCCAAGGTGGTGAACCTATTTGGGGGAAAGGTCCAGCATCTTGGGTAGTTCAGGAGTGGACTCACAACCTCAACCAAATTGGAGCCACCAGCCTCCACTGAGGCCAGCCTGTGCTGCTTCAGAGTGCAAGAGTGGGCTCCCATGACGGAACACTTCTGCATAGTAGATAAACACAAATCCCTGCCCGTAGAAGCCTAGCATGTCAGGGAGATGAGTTCTAGTTTTCTACGTGCAGGGAACATTTTTGTGCGGAGGAACATTTAGTTACATGAGCTCCCATCTGCAGGTTGAAGTGCAAAGGCCAAACGCAAGTTCTTAGTGAGAACAAGATTCCAGTTTAGAAACAACAGAGCAACCTTACTGCACATTCCTGGCTGGGAGAGGGCTCTGCTTGCAAGGAACTGCCACATCTATCGCACCATTTGTGTGTGGCTGGGTTGGATAGGGTGACCATATTTGGGAAACCCAAAACGTGGACACCCTGTGGTGGGGGTTGGAAAGTGGCTTCCTGGGGCCTCCAGAAAGCATGTCATTTCTGCCCCCCACCCCCATGCTCCAATCAGGGCCTTTCCTATAATGTTCGGGAATGACACGCTGTCCCCTTTAAGGCCCTGTTTGGAGCAGTGGTGGGGAGGGAATGATGCACCTCCAGAAAGCACGGTACTTCCCCCACGACGCTAATGGGGGCCTTAAAGGGGAAAGCTTGTCTTTCCAGGACAGTATAGAAAATTACAGTAAATCCCTGCCGACACCCAGGATAGAACAAAAACCAGGACAATTCCAGGGAAATCCTGACAGTTGGTCACCCTAGTTGGAGAAATGAAGGGGCTTTGGACATGGGGCAGCCACCCTTGCCTGCTCTTCCAGCCAAATTATCTCCTCCAGCTGAACTTTCGACCAGTGTGCAGGGTGGAGGTGGGGGGCTTCTGGAGGCATTAAGTGCCATCCTGCTGGCACATCTCTGTCTCTGCTGGCAGGGTGGCACTTAGGCCGCTTGTTATGGGCCCTCAGCCAGCTTTCTGGCAGGGCTTGGATTGTACCCTGATTTAATTGAACGAGATACGTGACCCTGTCCAAGAGTTCTAAGGGCCTGGTGCAAACCTTAGTCACACAGGATGCTTGATGCAAACACATTTTTCTGCTGATGTGAATAGCTGGAACCAATTTGGGGGAAATCAGGAAATTGTATGCATTTTAACAACACTGAGTTTATCTTGTCCTACACCCTGCTGCACAGCCCACTCATGGATGCTTTTGCATTTAGTGATGTTAGAAACAAAGTGGTTAAAGTTAGTATGGAATCCTGGGAGTGAACGTTCAGCATAATTGCCCTTAAAACGTTTCACCAGTTTCACTTTAAAAAAGTGTCTTCAAAGTTAAATCCAAAACATTAAAAATTTGAAAAGTTCAAAATGTGAAATTCTGGATTTTTATTTAGGTTTTTCTTTTTATCCGTGCCAAATTTTGTTTCAGCTTTGGTGGCACTTTCTCCACTATCCACACTTATTTTAGTGGCAGTGACATTCTCAGGCTGAAGATGATGCAACCGGACACAAATGCATCGCACGTCCTGGCAGAGCCCAGAAAATTCAGACCGGTTCTGGTTAAACAACTGAAGCAGGAAACACCACACGTTTTGTAGGTGTCGGCCAATGTGGGTGGAAAACATGCAACAAACCCCAGGGAACTGTAAAATTAGCAGCAGAAAACTAATGGAAGGGAAATGCATTTAAACAATCCAAAGGAGACAGATCCATTCTCCACTATAGACCAGTGCTCCACCTCAGTCACAGGTAACTACAAAGTTCTAAGGGGTCCAAGTGTCACCTGGACTCTCCACTCAGCCCACCACCCAAAAAGCCCACTTCTCCACTAACTTTTCTAAGTGACGCACCAGATGGGACACGGCTCTGGGTGGGACATTTCTGACGGAGCAAGAATGGGCCCGGCGGCAGCTCGGTGGCAAGCTTGGGCTGGCAGAGTTGCCAATGTGAAGTGGACATACAAAGCTGGAGAAATTAGTCCTTCAGTTACGAGCAACTTTTCTTTATCGGAGTTTACTGGCAAGGTTTTGAACTCCATAGAGCTCTTCTTCAGGCAGCAGAAGGAAGAATGCAGCCACGCGATGTGTCCTCTTCCTTCGGCTTGCCTCTCCCATGCTCTGGAATTGACACAACAATAGCAGCTACAGCAGGCAGCCAGCAGCTCTGTGGTCAGCTCTGATGGGGCTTCATTGTCTGTGGGCTAGCAAAGCTCGCCTGACCCATGGCTCTCTGGGACATGGAACCTGTTTTGAAGGTCAGGACTCAATCGACAGGGATGATGGAGAGGGCAAAATGGAGTTTCCTCACCCGCTGGGTAAACTACCACCTGGGGCAAGACTTTTGAGTTGGAAGGTGAGGCTTCCAAGCAGACATGAGCCCCAGCACTTCTTTTCAGGGTAACTCACCAGTGAAAAACATCCAGGAACACACGGTGCCCTCGCACACTTTCCAGGAGACCCACAAGGAAGACAATGGCAGATAAAAAGGTTTCTGGACCACCAACATGAATTACGTAGCTTGGCTGGCTTGCATGAGATGTCTGGACCGCCATTCTACCTGCTCTCTGCATGGAGCACATTGTGTGGTTTTGACTGTGTACACCGAACATGGGTGATCTTGTGGATAGCTCTGTCTTGCAGTAGAGGGGGGTGGAGGAACTACATAGATATTTGCTCCTCTCCATGTTGTCGTATGAGCCTTGCAAAACTCCTTCCATTCTCAAAAGAAGTGCAATTCGGTCTTTATTTTGATTTTTACCACTCTTCGTGGTCTGTCTGTAAACACATCATTTGCTGGCAGTGTTGGGGTGGATGTCAGGGTGGGGGCAGCTACGGCGAGGCGTTCCTTCACTCAGGCTGCTTGGGTACCCAAGTCAGTTTCCACCCACCGTCCTCATCTCTGCGCACGAAAGCCTGTCCCTGGCGGAAGGTGTGTGTTTTCACATTGCAGTGGGGACTTAAGGACGTGGTGAAGGCCACGTCTGTCGTGGTCGGTGAGACGGTGTCGGAGCAGCCGGGTAATCCGCCAGGCAGCGCAGGGGCAGCGCTCGGCAGTAGCGGAGGGTGGCAAGGCCGGACAGGGAGCGGTGGCAGGTAAGGTGAAAGCTCTTGCCTCGTGTTGGCGGAGCTGTCCATGGAGGACAAAGCAGCACATCTGTAAACAGCTGGCTGGCCATCGCTGCTGCCAAAGTCTGGCACGAGGCCCGGGGTCAAGGCACTGTAGTTAGCTGAAGCAGACGAGTCGTCAATGGTGTCGATGTCTTTAAGCCCAAGCGTTCGCAGGACCCACGTGTCTACGGAGGGATCAGGCCGCTCTTCTTCACAGGCGGAGAAAGCCTGCAGGAGGTTCCGCCTGGCCTTTTGGGGATGAGACGCCTCATGAGGGACGAGACTGTCCACTTTCAGCCGCCGCTTGCCACTTTTGAAAGCGCCACAAGCTTTCTGGCCGTTCTGCAACAGCAGCTTCTGTTCAAGAAGACAAGAGAGAGAAACAGAACCAGTGGCGATCAGCTGGGGTGGACATTGGTACTATTTGCAGATTTGAAACTTAAGAGGTTAGATGCATGCACACGTTAAGGACGCTTGAGGGTTTTGTCCAGTCTGCATTTTGAAGTAAACCAGCTTGGTTTACATTTCCCTGAGTAATATGCCCACCAGAATGCATTTATCCTTTGTTTTTTGCACATCTCTGAATTTGGGCAGAGAGGGCCTTTTTAGTGGTGACCCCCCCCAGTTCTCGGGTGCTCTGCCAGGGGAAGCTTAACTGGCAACTAAGGCTGCCTCTACAAGAGGCATTTAAAGCTCTTTCAAGGCACATTAAAAATTTACCTCTACAAGAACGGAGCGCAAATCGGGCGTAGAGGTGCATTTTCTCTCCGATTATGCGCATTATCGAATGCGCGTTAAATAGCGAGTTTTATTTTGTTCTGGCCATTAAAGCACATTTTGACTATGTGAACAAGCGATTCTCCGCATTAACTACTTGTAAAGCGCATTTGAAACAACCGGTAAGGTCACCTGTTGAGTGCTCAATTACCTCCTGCATACAAGCATTTACGATAAAGTGCTTCCGAGAAGATGCGCATAATCGGAGAAACAGGCGTCAAATGGAATCCATCTAAGACTTTTCTGTTCTCACACACTTTTTCTTTTTAACTTTCCCCCAACCCCAGTTTTTTTTTAAAAAACATAACAACCATAAAAGACAAGCACATCAAGCCCTGGTATGGCCACTTCCAACAGGTACCTTGGTCTTCTCCTCCAACTGCTTGACCAGAGCAGAATTCAGGAATTGCCTGAGGTGGTGGTTCTCCTCCTGCAACCTGGCCAGCTCCTCCTCCTTCTGCAACAGGGTGTCTTGAAGCTGCAGACCAAGGACACGATATGAACCGGATGAGAAGCTGTTGCTCTGAAACCCAAATCGCTGGCACCCCCTTCCTTCCCTATGACCTGCTGGGGATTTGTATGCATGCGTTTTGGAATTTGATCCTGAGGAACCTCACACACACACACACACCCAGGAGAGCCAAGGAGATTAGGAACATGACTGTTCCAGCCTTGCTTTTGACTTTTTCTATTCAGTTGCAGAGTATTTGAGGAGATCTCTTTGAAAAATGTAACCACAAAGGCGCAAAAAAATGTGCGCAGGGGGAAAGAGAGTCAACTGTGAACAATAAACAGAGATTAAATACACAAAGATTAGCTCCATCAAAATGCAAGGTTACCAGTTCACCTCCTTCTCCATTTTCAGGACATATCAACTTGTTCACTTTGGTTTTGGAACAGTTGCAGGGAAGATGGCAACTCTGGGCTGGATCAGGGGTGGACAACTTCTAGAGGTCCAGGGGCCATTTCCCCTACCCCCGCCCACCATCCACCGTCTAAAGGGCACCCCCTCCAAAAGAGTACTACAAGGTTAAATTTAGCTTGTTTTCAAGCAAAATATAACCTTTTTGGCAATGGATAGCAGCTACGAAACACCCCAAAGGCCGTATTTAGCTTGCAAACGAGCTAAATTTGGTCCTTTGGCACTCTGTAGCTGCTACGGACACCTTTTTGAATTAATTTTTTTTGAGAGAGCCTCCGGGGGGGCACTAGGGGGGCAGCAGGGGACCACATGTTGCCCACTCTGGGCTAGATGGACTGATGGTCCATTGCAGTTAAAAAAACAGCTTTGTATGTTCGTAAGCAAAGATCTACAGCAGTAAAACGTTTCCTGTGCATGCAGAAACTCTCAGATTTGGTCCCCACTTTCAGTCCAAAGCTCTCTCTGCCTGAGTTTCTGGAGAGCAGCTCGCTCCATCGAGGGTGGCCATGCATTTATTTATTTATTTATTGCATTTCTATATCGCCCAATAGCCGAAGCTCTCTGGGCGGTTCACAAAAGTTAAAACCATCAGACACAAATCAAAGTATAAAACAAACAACAGTTCAAGACACAATTTCAAAATACAATATAAAAGCACAACCAGGGTAAAACCGAGCAGCAATGCAGAGATCTATACAGTTTTAAAATACAGTTTTAAAATACAGATTTAAAATACAGATTTTAAACAGCAAAGTTAAAAGACTAAGAAGATAAACTGTTAAAATATTGGGAGAATAAAAAGGTCTTCACCTGGCGTTAAAAGGGGTATAACGTAGGTGCCAGGCAAACCTCTCTAGGGAGCTCATTCCACAGCTGTGGTGCCACAGCAGAGAAGGCCCTCCTCCTGGTAGCCACCTGCCTCACTTCCATTGGCAGGGGCTCACGGAGAAGGACCCGAGGATGAACTTAGGGTCCAGGCAGGTACATATGGGATGAGTCGTTCCTTCAGATAACCAGGCCCCAAGCCGTTTAGGGCTTTGAAAGTTAATACCGCCACTTTTACAGAGGTCCTTTATTTAGGCTGACCATATGAAAAGGAGGACAGTGCTCATGTAACTTTAACAGTTGTAGAGAAAAGGGAATTTCAACCGGCATCATTTGTATGCAATTAGTCCCTGGTGAAATCCCCTCTTCATCACAGCAATTAAAGGTGCATGCACTATACTAGAGTGACCATATACAAAAGAAGGCAGGGCCCCTGCACCTTTAACTGTTGTGATGAAGAGGGAATTTCACCAGGAACTAATTGCATACAAATGACACTGGCTGAAATTCCCTTTTCTCTACAACTGTTAAAGTTACATGAGCCCTGTCCTCCTTTTCAGATGGTCAGCCTACTTTATTTGGAGGACTGTCCCATCTAAGAATCCGAAGAAGGAGGAGCAGAGGTGGCCTTGAAGTTGCCCATCAACTGTTAGCAGCGCCTGGACAGCAGACTCAACCGGCAGACACACCAGGCACCTCCACACTATGGCAAGGTCCACTGTCTTTCTATTTAAATTATTATTTCTAAATGTGTATCTATGCATACAAATCAGCAAATTAGTCAATGTTATGCAAATCGCTTTCCTGTTTTTCTCCTCTTTTTTTGGTAAAGGGTCTCCTCTTTGCGGGGGTTGGGAGAATTCGTAAGTGGCAAAACTACATATCAGCAGCTCCTTTGTTCTTCTCAAGGCCAGGAGGAGTAGCAGTTTCTTCACCACCCCAATTTCGGCCCCTTCCTTCCCCCCCCCACCCCAAACTTTTGCCAATTAACGCTCCCTTCCAATTAAACCAAACATTCTCTTTTGATGACTTTCGGTGCTTCTTTATTTTGAACTGGGCCAGGGAGACCAGCAGGGAGCCAGCAAGATGCTGCCACGAACCCGATCCTAACACTTTTGCCCCTGCGTTCTGCATCCCGATAAAATCTGACTTTCACACATCAGTTTGAAATGACCAGCCAAAGTTTGGGCTGCAGGCCTCTAGCACCACTTAACGTGGTGAGATAATTGCCATAAAATCTGCCACTTTCAAATTCAGCCCAAAGAACACAATCCTTTCCCAGATTTCACTGTCGGAGCGGTGCAAACGTCTCCCTCAGTTCTCAAGCGGATCACTGTTACCTGTTTGTTTCTGTACAGCTGGGTGGACAGATGATCTCCGGACCATGCTCCATCTTGATGGCCACCGTCCAAGTTGCCGAATTGATCTGCACCGGCAGAGAGATCAAAGGTGTTAGAGAGACCCTGTGAGGAAGAGCAGCCTAAATTCTGAACTCCCCTCTAAGGGAATATATATATATATATATGCGCATTTCCCATTCATCGATTTTTAACTCTTGATCTGAAGGAAGGAGCGTCTGAATGCAGACACTTGTGTGTCTCTAAATTTGAAATTTTGAACTTTCAACGTAAAATTCTGATGGGGGAGCGCAAAATGAAACTGAAATTGGGGGTGATTTCAGGGGGCTTACTGGGTAGCAGACCCCTTAGGGCAAGGCTTTATTCACTGGCACGGCACATATTTTGCATGCAGAAGGCCCCCAGTTCAATGGCCAACATCTCCATGTAGGGCTGGAAATATTCCTGCCTGAAACCTTGGAGAGCCACAGCCATCAGTCAGTCTTGGAAAGTCTGGGATAGATGGACCCATGGCCTGACTCATTATAAGACGGCTTCTGATGTCCTGTGTTTCCTAAGGATTTTGTGTAGTGTTGCTGCCTCTCTAGCAGCAACGGAGATGGAGCTCCTCTCAGCAGATATTCCCCACCCCAAACACCCCAGACTTAGAATCTGGGGCAACTCAAACGACTGAGGGGCTGGAGCATCTCCCCTATGAGGAAAGGTTACAAGAACTGGGATTGTTTAACTTGGGAAAAAAGGAGGCTGACGGGAGACATGGCAGAGGTGGACAAAATCATGCATGGTGTGGAGAATGTGGAGTGGGAGATATTTTTCTCCCTCTCCCATAATACTAGAACCCAAAGGGGTCACATCCCATGAAGCTGATTGGTGGGAGATTCAGGACAGATAAAAGGAAGGACTTCTTCACACAGCACACAGTTAAACAATGGAACTCACTGTCACAAGATGTAGTTATGGCCACTAATTTGGACTGCTTTAATGGGGGTTGGATAAATGCCTGGAGGAGAAGGCTATCAATGGCTACTAGTCCTGACGGATTGGTGCTACTTCCAGTATCAGAGGCAGTAAGCCTATATGCATCAGTTGCGGGGGAACGTGGGTGGGAGGGTGCTGTAGCACCGTGTCCTACTTGTGGGTCTCTGGCCAACAGTTGGATGGCCATTGTGTGGGGGGAGGCTGGGCTACATGGACTCTTGATCCGATCCAGTGTGTTTTAATCATATATGGGCATTCGGGGGTGGAGGGAAGCTAGTTAGTGGACAAAGCCACATAGGAAGGTCTTAATGCAGAACAAGGAATCTTCTGAGCTATACTCCTGTGCAGCTCCCCTTGGATCATCTGGGGTGGGGGGTGGACTGTCTCCCACCCACCACCACTTTAAGAATCAATTTCCTTCACTAAGTAATACTTGATCACCAAGCTTTCTGCTGCACTTTGCCAAACATTCCCATTTTGAGCAGTTCTTGGCATCTCAGGGCAAGAAGAGGAACTGGAGAGGCTTGGAGTACCTTTCAAGGCCCACTTGGATGACAAAGGCAAGGGCAGCGTCGCTCCTGCTCCCTTGAAGGAGTCGCTTCCCACAAACCCTTCGCTGGAGTTTAAAATCTTGCCTCTGGCTGCCTGGGACCATTTATAAAAGGATGGGATGAAAAGGCTATTTAAATCATTTTCAGAAGGATAGCAGTGTTCGTTCACTATAGCAAAACCGACAAAGAGTCCTGTGGCACCTTAAAGCCTAACACACTGATTATGACAGATGCATCCATGGACTATAGTAATACAAATCAGAAGGCAGCAGTTGAGATAGTCAAAATAGAATAATGCTAATCAGCACACAACTACTAGAACAGTAAATGATATCCAAAGAATTCGGGTAAGTAAACATTTTATGTAACATATTATTCATCCCATATCGCATATCAAGCGTGAGATAATGAACAGAAACTAAACAAGTCGTTTGTAGCAAGAAACTAAACAACTGATATAACAACCTAGCAAAAATGGTTTACAGAAACAGAAAGCTAACTCAATAGCTGCAATAACTGAATGAGGGCCTATGGGCCACCAGCTTCTTTTGCCTGTTTCACAACTGCTTCATCAGACTGTTATAACAGTATCTCAATGTTTTTGGTTGGGGAAAAGGAAGGATTTGTAGAGTACATTCCTCAGTTCAAAAATACTTATTAGTCCTCCAAAAAGGATTGACTTGGATCCCCAGCCAGAAAAATGCTAATTGTCTGGAGCAGTGAGTTCTTGAGTATCACAGGAGAGTTCCGATGGAAGGAGGGGCAGAAGTCAGAGAAAGAAGGTGTAATTTCGATTTATTGGGCTAAAAGCCACATTGCGTGAGCAAACTTCTACTCATGCAAGAGGAGTTTCCCTTCCTTTCCTCTGCCCTGCAGCTCTGCAAACCTGCTCCCCAACCTTCCAGAACAGGCTTGGAGGAGCATGCAAGAGATCGCAGGAGGGAGGAGACATTTGATCTGCCAGTGGAAGGACACCATTGGATGTGACCCATGGAATTTAAGGGCACCAAAAGAGCAGAGCAGATTCAAAGACCGAAAAAGGGTGTGGGTGGAAGGAGAGAGGTGAGGAGGAGGAGGAGGAGGAGGAGAGGGGGCCATGATGTCATAAGAAAGGAGTTTTTGTATGCAGTATGAGAACAGGTCCTCACTTCAGTTTCATCAGAGCCAGAGCTCCCCAGATCTTCACCCAAGGACTTGATTCTGATGCCATACGGCAAGGATGGGCAACTCGTGGGCCTCCAGAGGTTTCGGCACACAACTCCCATAAGGCCTAGCCAGCATAGCCAATGGTGAGGGATTATGGGAGTTGCAGGCCAAACCATCTGGAGGGCCATAGGTTGTCCACCCCTGCTAAAGGACAAAACCCTGGCACCTCTGAGCATATCCAGAGTGCCTTTTGGTCACCATTGAATAGCCATAGCTCCCAGACACCTGGGGTTCAGGGCAAAAGCTTCCAGGCCCTCATCTTCACGGTGCCATTGTCGCCGTGCAGCAGCGGCAGCAGGCAGCACGCCCCGCATTGGCACTCCTTCCGCCCATCTATAGCAGAAGAAGTGCCATGGTGGGCTTCCCTGCCACCACCGCCACCACCACCACCGCGCCTGCGCCTGTCCAGCAGAGCATCAGCGGCAGCTGTAGGGGCGGCTAAAAGCATCACCCCCCCTCTTCAATCGTTAGTTTATTTTTTTCTACTTTTTAAAATGGGGGGAGAACTGCGGAGGCGTTTTGGTGGTGCAGCGAGCTTATGGCTCGCTGGTCCATCCCCTTCCCTGCCCAGCCCATGGCAACCAATCAGTGGTCGCCATAGGCTGTGGCACGACTCCCAGAAGCTCCGGAGCAAGAGCGACAGATGGCAAATGCTGTCATTGCCTCGCTCCAAGCTAAAAAAGTCCAGGTATATGCCCGACTTTTTTAGACCGGAGCTTTGGGGCTTTTCCCCGCAGTAGCTTCGGAATGGTGGCAACGTCATGTAATCCACCTGCCACCACGTCGGTGCTATTGCGGGGAAAAGCAGCCGTCTAGAGGTACAGCAAGTGAGGCTTCCAAGAAAGGTCCATTCCGGCACATCAGCTTCTAGTAATCAAGCACTGATGCTGTGGAGGAATTATCTTGGCAAACATTCCTGAGCCAGAATTTAAAATCCACAAACAGGTGAATTAACACGGTTCCAGCTGGTGCCTGGTCAGCAATCTTTCTGGAAAAAGCTGGAGGTTAATTCAAAGCCACATTCCAATATTTTGCCATCTGTATCCCAACCCCTCCCTGGGGGAATCCAATTAGATTGCCTGGCACTAGTTTAACGTAAGCAGACAAAAAGAAGTGTTGCGTTGGAATAACTGGCAATGGACTGAGGGAATTCTTGATCCAGCAGGGCTCAACTTATGTTCTTGAGATGACATCTAGCAGTGCTTTGTTTATTCTTTTAAGGGTCGGGGGGGAAATTACAGAGGCAATGGTTACATATTTAAAAATTCAAGTGGGCCTTTTTTGCACTAAACATTTATCGGTTGGTTGGTTTTTAAAACATCCTTAACATCACAGTAAATGTTTTGTTGTTGCCACAAATCTCTACTACTCTTGCACTAACAATTTCTCCTGGTTTCTCCAAAAGAATCCCAGGAATCGAAGCTTAGTGATTACAAATCCCTAGCTCCGTTCATAGAACTATAATTTCCAGATTTCCCCAGGGAGGCAAATTGACAATGAAATCAAAATATAAAAGAAGTGGTGTAGCGACATCTCAAAAAAGTGCATCTGAAGTTCTTTCATACCGTTTCTGCCATGCGTGTGAAAGTTCTTAATTCAGGACAGAAAGACTGCAGGTTTTACATTCAAAGGACAGACCGGGTTGGACTGGTTGGTTAACTGTTTTTAAACCACTTTATCCTGATGCCCCATATGAGAAAAAGTTAAATACCCTAAAAGTGTATTTGTGCATGTGCCTTTCGTGTGGAACGTGGATGGGTCAAACCTATGGCTCTCATTTGCCTCCCCCACCTTAGCTACATGAGAAGAGAGCCAGGGTGGTGTAGTGGTGAGAGTATTGGACTGGGACATAGGAGATCTGGGTTCGAGTTCCCACTCGGCCATGAAGCTCACAGGGTGCCTTTGGGGTGGTCACTGACCCTCAGCCTAACCTACCTCACAGGGTCGATGTTGTGAGCATAAAGTGGATGCCACCTTAAATAAAGAAATACATAAATAAGGCCACCTCTGGATCAGACCGAGGGCCAGTGTCCTAAAAGCAGGGCAGGCAGGCAGGTGACCTTTCCTGTGGGATTGTCCCCAGCACATAGCGCTAAGAGGTGGGCTGCCTGCGCTCAGGACAAGTACCCCCACGGACAGACCACCGCCAACTCCAGGGATGGGGCTTATCTCCTTTTCAAAGCCTGGCCATCACGACACCTTGCGGCAGAGAACTTCAGCGCGCAGAGCGCAGAAGCAGCGTCCGTCTACCAGCCCAAGGCCCTGCCAGCCCACGCCATTGGAGGATTCTGGCCTTATAAAAAAAAGGGGGGGGCACACGCGCACCCCCCTTTCTCCACATCACGCGCGACTGCGGAACCCTCGACAGGTCTCAGCCCCCCACCCACCGACCCCAGTCCTACCCCGGCTGCGTGGAAAGAGCAACTCCTGCGACTTCCATGGAGGGGACGAGGGCTTCTTCCTGCCTGCCCCGCGAGCTCCCTCGACGGAAAGCCCAGCGCTGGGCGCGCAGCGGCAGGACCAGGAGGAGAACCAGGAGGAGGAGGAGGGCGGAGCGGGCAGCCCGAACGCCTCCCGCTGCCGCTGCCGCCTCTCAGCCTCGGCCCGCCGCGCCGCCCTCCCCAGCTGGGCCCGCGGCTCGACGGCTCGCACTTACCGCCGGGGTCCGGGGCTTCCTCGCCCGCGCCGTCGTCGTCCAGGAGACCGGCGGCGGCGTCCCAGATCGAGTCGAGCCACGTCTCCGGGACAACCTTCGCCGCCGCCGCCGCCGTCGAGTGGGCTGCCGAGGGGCGGGGGGCGCAGCTGGGGCCCCCCGCGAAGGCCGGCAGCAGCAGCAGCTCTTGGCTCGGCGCGGCGCTGCTCTGGCAAGGCAGGAGGGGAGGAGAAGGGCGGCTGAGAGGACGCCAGGCCGGGAGGGGCGGCGGCGGCGGCGGCGGCGGGCGGGCTCGGAGGAACGGGAAGGAGGCGGCCCGTGGGGGTCTCGTGGCCGCGGCTGAGCGGCGGCTGCGCCTTCCTCTCCGGGGTGGCCGCGAACCAACCGAGCCCGGCAGACGCCCGCCTCCCCTGGCTCCGCGCGTTCCGCTGCACAGCTCCAGAGGATCTACACGGCTGCTTTAAAACGCTTTAAAGCGGTTTATAACAGTACTGACAACAGTTGGGGCCCAGGACACACTCCAAGAAGCGCTTTCAAGCAGCCGTGTAGATCCGAAGGCAGCCCCTTCCCCGTGCCAGTCCCTCAGCCACATGCGCCCCGTCCGGGGATCTCCCCTGGCGGGCTCCCGCCCTCCGCCTTCCGCCTGGTGGCCCTCCAGCGAGTCACCCTGGGGAGCCAGGTCGGCTGGCTCAGTCGTTCTAAAGAGGGGCGCGGTGGCGAGGGGGAGCGGAACTCACCCAGGCTCTCCTCTGCCCCCTTCCCACGCGCGGGGCTTGGCTGAATGTACTCCGCACCCCCCGCCCCAAGAGCTTAAGAGAGGGCGCGCCCCTCTACGAGCGGTTGTAGCGATGGGCGGCCGCCTGCTTGCCGGCAACCTTCGACGGGGCTCTTGGGAAGGCTTCCATCCGTGGCCCTCCTCCCCTTGGAAGCCCCCACCCCTGCGGGGCTCGCTGCTCGGGGATCCCGCCCCTGAGAAATCCAGCAGGTCCCCCGCTGATTTCCCCAACCACTTATCCCGGCTTTGTCTTCCCCCCCAAGGCATGGACGCCAAGGCACGTTCGTTCTCCTGAAGAAGCCCCCCCCCCCACGCCCCACACACCTGCTCTGCATCTCCCTTCCCGTCTTGTTGGGGCTGCTCCTTGGAAGCTCTGCAAGACGCGGAGCCACAGTCCCAGATTCCAGGGATGCGCCAGGGGCTCCCCGACCGACCCGTCGGAGGAGTTGGGAGCGCAGAGAAGAAGAGAGAAAGAGCGCCACCCCTGCAAGCGCTTTAAGCCCCCCCCCCCCCGAGGGAAACCCTCGTTTCTATCCATGTGTCCACGGAAGTCGACCCCCCCTCCCTTACCATTTGGTAGGTCGGGAGTCCGATAGGGTTCGCCACCCCTTCCAGTTCCAGCCAGCTTCTTTCAAGGGGCACCACTTCGACGGGGCAAGCAGCGCGCGGAGGCGAGTTCTAATCTACCGGCGTGTCCCCCGGGGCGATGCCTCGGGCGCTCTGTCCTGCGCCCGGCCGCTTGATTTGGTGCAAAGCTGTCAAAGTGATGACGTGAACAAGTGAAAGAGCAGGCTGACCCAGGTCCCTTCTCACAAGGAAGGAGAGAAAGAGGTGATGGTGGGGGTGGGGGTGCTGAGGGAGAGAGGAGAAGAAGAAAGAGGGAGAGAGAGGGCGGTGTGGGGAGGAGACGGGGTATGTGCCTCGCCTTGTGATCTGCAGAGGTTTTGCTCATGCCAACCCAAGACAAGCAGACTTTGGGAGAAGAAGACTGGAGAACAACATGGGGTGTTTGTTGGGAAACAGATCGCAGGGCTCACTGGCCTCGATGAAGCCAAGCCAAGTAAGACAGATAGACAGAAGACCCAAGAAAAGGAAAAAAGCATCTTTCATCCGGGAATTCATGTCCTGGGGTGGATTGAGAAAGAAGAAGAGGGGGAACTCCGAGGGATGGAGGCAGAGGAAGGGTCTCTTCTTCCAAGGGTAGGACAGCAGCCGCGGGACCAAAGGATAAAAACATTCGGGGGGGGGGGATTCCTCCCTGCTGGGCCAGAAGGGCAGCAGCCTCCCCTGGAGCAGATTTTCAAGAGAAGGCTGGGCAGGCTTTGGGGACTGAGGAGGCGGTCAGAGATGGATGAATGTTTCGTCAAGTGCCCCTTTTTAGAATTCTATGACTTGTTTCTGACTGAACACATTTTCATAGGTGGCCCTTCGGGAGACTTGGACGGGCCAATTGTGAACGTTGGAAAGCGGGACAAAAACTGAAGACAGACATCCTTGTTGTCAACATGGATTTTGTAGTCGAATTACAGAGGCAGCCATAGATATCATAGATTCTATGATCTATGACTTCCTGCCTCTGCCGTTCAACTACAATAACCATGTTGACAAGGCTGTATGTCTTGAGGAACCTCAGTGAGGGAAGCCCCACTTGTTTGCTAAATCAATGGCTGAATTCGGATGACACAATAAACAACTGGGGGGGGGGGGGAAGCAATCGTCAGTTGTATTGACTATCGTGTCGTCCGAATGCTGCCATAGTCAACTCAGCACTGATCCTAATCCACACCACGGTTGATCATTTATTACCATGTTGTGTGGGGAGTACCCCCTAGATGAACAACTGTAAAGTTGATTAGTACCCCACCATTGACTATCGTGTTGTCCGAATTCAGCCAGTGCCTATGCAACCTTTTCATCCAATAGGCCCACAGCACAATGGGACTTACAGAAAATAAAGTTACAGTTCAAAGCAAGGGACAGCACCTTTAATGAATCAAGAACTATAAACCCCAATTAAAATCCAGCAAGTAAATTAAAAACATCTGACCCTCTCCATCCCCAAGCCTTATAGAACACTACAGTTGTGATTATCGAAACATGCAGGCCTATGAAGACTCCACCAGGAAGATACTTTCACCAACACAATGCACAGCTATTCCACATTTATTATTGCACTCTTTAAATAATCATGGTTCATTATAAATTTTAAAGCTGTACACATCTATGCATTTTCCCTCCTTCAATGGCCTTCAGAGTAGCAAGAGAGAGGAAAAGTATCTGCGATGTAAAACATGAGCCACCTTTGGAGGGAGGGGCTATGCATTCCCACCCCCACCTGGTTATCTTTGGCTGCCTCTACAAGAGAGGTTTAAAGCTCTTTCAAGGCGCTTTAAAAAATTTACCTCTACAAGAACGGAGCACAAATCGGGCGTAGAGGCGTGTTATCTCTCCAATTATGCGCATTATCGAATGCGCGTTAAACAGCGAGTTTTATTTTGCTCCGGCAGTTAAAGCGCATTTTGACTATGTGAACAAACGCTTATGCGCATTAACTACTTGTAAAGCACATTTTGGTCATCCGTTAATGCGCTTCGCTGCCTCTCGTGCAGAGGTATTAGGTGTAAATGCGCTTCAGCGATTATGCGCATAATCGCCTAACCGGGCGCAAAAGCAAATCCTTGTAGAGGGGGCCTTTGAAAGCGCACACTTGCATTGATAATGACACACTTGCTAAGCTCCTATGTGCTATAGCTTTGGTTTAAATGCCCACGAAGGTGGGTTTTTGATTGTACAACTGCAGGTTGCAGAATTTGTGTTATTCTCTTGGCTGGATGTGAATCCCAAAGGGATCTCTGCCCTTGACTTGGGCTGCCTCTACAAGAGAGGTTTAAAGCTCTTTCAAGGTGCTTAAAAAAATTTACCTCTACAAGGAGGGAGCGCAAATCGGGCGTAGAGGCGCGCTATCCCTCCGATTGTGCGCATTATCCAATGCGTGTTAAATAGCGAGTTTTATTTTGCAGCGGGATGTGCTGCTGCTGCTGCTGCTGCTCGCTCCCCCGCTCGGCTCCTGGCTCTCCCTAGCCGGCTCCTCTGGCTCCGTCTTTTGCCTTCCTTGCCCACCCACGTCCCTCGGCAGACAGCAGGGGGAGACCCCGGCCGGCCTCGGCCAGCCCCTCCTTCCCTCCCTCCAGCGGGGGAGGGCGAAGCAGCCAGGCACGCGGGCAGGCAATGGAGCGGAGCACCGAGGCGCGCCCGGCCCTTTAAGGGCTGCCGGTTCCAGCACAGCCTCAGCTGCAGCCAGCGCGCGCGGGAGAGCTTCGCGTGGCCGAAGAAGGGGTCGGCCTGCCGCCGCCCCCCCTCTCCCCGCCGCCGCCGTTGCCCCCGCCGGGAAGGAGCCGCTCCCTGTCCAGCAGTGACAACTCCTCCCGGCTCCCCTGAGCGCCCCCCCACCCCTGGTTTCTTGCCTTTGCGGAAAGAAAGGCCGGCGGAGGACTCTCGCTGCCCCCTCTGCTGCTCCCCGGCTGAGATCGGCTCCTGCCTCCGGGGGTCTGCACACCGCCCCCCCTGCAGTCACTCTTTGGAAGCCAGCAGCAGTTTTCCGGGCTGATCCGTCCCTGGCCCCCGATGTGGCCGTCCTGCATCAGCTGCCCCCCTCCCCGCTCCGTCCCTCCCTGGGGTTCAATCTCGCCTCCCCCCTCCCCCCTCCCCTCTCCCTGCCTGCCTCTCGTGCAGAGGTATTAGGCGTAAATGCTAGGGGTGTGCACGGACCCCCCAGATCGGATCGGGACCCGGATCGGGACCTCCAATTTTGTCACGGATCGGTTTGGACAAAATCGGAGGCCCCCCGGACCGGATCGAGTACGATCCCGATCCAAAAATCGGAAATTTTTGGATCGGCCGCCATTTTTTTCCCCATAGACTTGCATTGCAATGCAAGTCTATGAGGAAAAAATGGCGGCGGGTGGGTGAGGGGGGGCCTAACTCCCTCCCCCCCCGGGGCCGTCCACTGTGGACGGCCCCGGCAGGTAAGCCCCCTCCCCCGCGCTCCCTCCCCCCCCGGGGCCGTCCGCTTCCATCCGCTGGCGCCCGCAGGCGCCAGCGGATAGAAGCGGACGGCTCCGGGGGGGGTAAGCCCCCTTCCCCGCCACTGCTTACCTGTTAGGGCCGTTCGCTCCCATCCGGCGCTGGCGGCTATGTCCGGCGCTGGTGGCTACCGCCAGCCGGCTTTGCGGCTTGCTCTCAAGTAGCGCGCCGGGTGATCACCCGGCGCGCCACCCTGGAGCAGGCCGCGGAGCCCGCTGGTAGTAGGCGCCGGACGGGAGCGGACGGGCGGGAAAGGTAAGGGCCCCCCTCCCCCCTCCGCACGCCCCCTCCTCCCCTCCACGCACCCCCTGCTTACCTTCCCGGCCCGTCCGCTCCCGTCCGGCGCCGGCGGCTACTACCAGCGGGCTCCGCGGCCTGCTCTGGAGTAGCGCGCCGGGTGATGACATCACCCGGCGCGCCACCCTGGAGTAGGCCGCGGAGCCTGCTGGTAGTAGCCGCCGGCGCCGGACGGGAGCGGACGGGCCGGGAAGGTAAGGGCCCCCCTCCTCCCCTCCGTGCGCCCCCTCCTCCCCTCCGTGGGCCCCCTGCTTACCTTCCCAGCCCGTCCGCTCCCGTCCGGCACCGGCGGCTACTACCAGCGGGCTCCGCGGCCTGCTCTGGAGTAGCGCGCCGGGTGATGACGTCACCCGGCGCGCCACCCTGGAGCAGGCCGCGGAGCCCGCTGGTAGTAGCTGCCGGCGCCGGACGGGAGCGGACGGGCCGGAAAGGTAAGCGCCCCCCTCCTCCCCCCCCGCTGTCCACTTTCATCGGCGGGCGCCCACCAATGGAAATGGCGGTGGGTGCCAGTGGGTGCCCGCCGATCCGCCGATCCGCCGAACCGGTTCGGAGCCTTTTCGGACCGGTTCGGATTGGATCGGCCGATCCAGCTGTCGGATCGGAAATCAGATAATTTATCTGATTTCCCACTGGACCGGACTCGGATCGTGGATCGGGTCTGATCCAGTGCACATCCCTAGTAAAATGCGCTTCAGCGATGATGCGCATAATCGCTTAACCAGGCGCAAAAGCGAATCCTTGTAGAGGGGACCTTGGTCTGAGAGGAGCGGTGGATCCCAAGTTGGCCATCTTCGTTGTGCCCTTAACTGACCTTCTGTAAAAAAGTATGGAGAAGTTAGATGAAGCCATTTCCTCTTAGCCTACTTAATGCAAACAGGATTTGTGAGAAGGGCTGCCTCTACATCAGACATTTAAAGCTCTTTGAAGTCTCATTAAAATTTTTACCTCTACAAGAGTGGAGCGTAAATCGGGAGTTGAGGCGCTTTTTCTCTCCGATTATGCGCAGTATTGAATGCACGTTAAATAGCCAGTTTTATTTTGCTCCAGCCGTTAAAGTGCATTTAACAAGCGATTCTCCGCATTAACTACTTGTAAAGCGCATTTCAAACAACCGGTAAGGCCACCAGTTGTGTGCTCAATTACCTCCTGCATACAAGCATTTACGATAAAGTGCTTCAGCGATTATGCGCATAATCGGCTAACCAGGCGTCAAACGGAATCCATCTAGAGGGGGTCAAGGGGACAATAGTAAAGCAAGCAGTAGCTTTGCCTGCAGAAGGTCTTTTGGTTCAATACCCAGTAGCATCTCCATTTAGGGCTAGGAAGGAATCCTGCCTGCAACCCCAGAGAGCACTTGATGCCAGTCAGTGTTGACACTATAAGGCTAGATGGAACAAGAGTCTGGCTCAGTATAATAAGGCAGCTTCTATGTTCCTATATGTTACCTCCCAGAGCTGTAGCAATGGTAAGTGAGGAGCAGATGGTAATTCCATGCATGTTGCAGTATATGGGTCAGGGGGAAGTTGGAAGTACAGGGATGAGTTTGGTTGTTGTGTGGGACTCAGTTGCCAGGCCCAACTATAAGTGCAAATCTTTCAGAAAATCATTCCCTTGAAAGCCATGATTGTTGTGATGATAAAAAGGGGGAGGGGTAAAAGAAATAAAAAGTAATTGACAGCAATATAAATAAAATTGTGAATCCATCAGATGCTACATAAAAACAAGATCTCTGTTAGGGCAGTATCTACTATGCATGTTGGAATCTCTACCTATAAATCGGAAAGTATGTGTGTGTGATGAGTTAGAAACTTGAAATTTGGCACACTGATAGGTCTGGCTGTACAATGTACCAGAAAAATCTAAAAACACAGAATTTTGAGTTTTAAGTATTTTTAAAAGAATTTAATAAAAACCAAGGCTTATACCTGCAACTCCCAGCATGCCTTGGGCAGAACTCCCAACATGCTTTGTTTGGGAAGCCAGACTAACTGGCCTTTGGGAGTGCATGGGCAGGTTGCTGCTGTGTGTCTTTCACAACCTCGACTCCTAAGGTTAGTCTTGAGCATCAATTCAGTTCCACATAAAAGGAAACAACCCACATAAATGGGCTTTGTCATAGAACAATAGACTCATAGAATCATAGAATAGTAGAGTTGGAAGAAGCCTCTAAGGCCATCGAGTCCAATCCTCTGCTCAATGCAGGAATCTACCTTAAAGCATCCCTGACAGATGGTTGTCCAGCAGCCTTTTGAATGCCTCTAATGTGGGAGAGCCCACCAGCTCCCTAGGTCATTAGTTCCATTGCCATACTGCTCTAACAGTCAGGAAGTTTTTCCTGATGTCCAGCCAGAGTCATTTGCGGTGCCTCTTCCTGCCCTCTGCATGGTTTTAAAACCATAACTGGATACAACAGCATAACTTTGAGGGGCCAAACATACTCAAAGGCACCCTATACTGATATCGCTGTTTTCTCAGAATTTGGAGGACATGCACGTGTGGCCTTCACTCTTAGGAAGGAGGAAAGGGAGGCACTCTGTGCATGCCCAGAAATAGGCCTGATGAAGGGGGAAGTATGTGGGCCAGTGCTCACCTGATGGAGCACTTGGTGAGCAAGAAGCACAGGCCAAGGCAGTCCCAGCAGGATTTGGCCAGAGCTGGGTGTGTCTGTCCATTGACAGCGGCTTACCATCCCTTTTTGGCGATGCTACTGTTCAATGCTCTATTGAGGAGCAGCATCGGCAATGAGAGGAGGGAAGCGCCTCTCAGAGGATGTGGACACCTGCAGCCCACCAAAGGCATGCTGAGAGATGTAATACTGGCATGTAGAGTGGCTGATTTTAAATGAAGTATGTGTTAGCAAAACAGGTCACTATGTGCAAAAAAGGTCACTATCTCTCAATCCTAACTCAGCTCCCATTTTCCTGACCTCTCACTAAGGCTGCCTCTACAAGAGGCATTTAAAGCTCTTTCAAGGCGCATTAAAATGTTTACCTCTACAAGAATGGAGCGCAAATCGGGCGTAGAGGTGCGTTTTCTCTCCGATTATGCGCATTATCAAATGCGTGTTAAATAGCGAGTTTTATTTTGCTCCGGCCGTTAAAGCGCATTTTGCCTATGTGAACAAGCGATTCTCCGCATAAACTACCTGTAAAGCGCATTTGAAACAACTGGTAAGGTCACCTGTTGAGTGCTCAATTACCTCCCGCATACAAGCATTTCCAATAAAGCGCTTCAGCGAATATGGGCATAATCGGCTAACCAGGCGTAAAGCCGAATTCTTGTAGATGAGGCCTCACTGTCTTTGTTCCCCTTCTACCTGACTTTCTCCAACTGCCACGAACCCTGCCCACCATTCCATTCTAGTCTCCGTTTATGCCTACAACTCCCAGCATGCCTTGGGCCATTTAATTTGTTTAAAAGTTAACTCACAGGCCTAGCACTAGCCTACTACTTTGAGATGATTACCTTGCAAACATTTATCGGAGGGGCCCGAAGAACGTCGAGTATATCAGCTAGTATTATTATATGGTCGTTCTTAGCTAGATATCTGATTTATAGTGTAATCCTATGCATACCTACTCAGATGCAAGTCAAGTTGAACTCAATGGGACTTACTTTCAGGTAAGTGAGTATAAGGGATGTATAGATTTTGCGAAATCTGTTTCATCTGTATTTCATGGATCATCAGGCATCTTTCATTCCTTCGTCTGCTCAGTGGCAGAATCTGTTGTTGTTATTATTATTGTTATTATTATTGGGATAATTGAGAATGCAACCATCCCTAAAAGTGGAACCCTTGCACTTGTGCAAGAGGAACCCTCAGTGGTTGTGTGAATTTGTGCAAATCCCCCCCAATGTAAAAACAAAACAAAACCCCCAGTCTGCAAGGCCATGGAATCCACGTAATCCTGGAAAAGTTGGTCCCCTGTGGAATCTGCAGATTGGATTCATAGATATCTGAACACATTTGATTCTGTTGCAAATTTCTCCAACATCCTTAGTGTATATAGGATTGCAGGCATAAAGGCCCATTTTGTGCAAATGGCAGCCGTAAATAGAGCCATTTATGCAAAATTACAGGTGAAAATAGTGATTTGGGGTAAATGGCTCTATTTATAGCCACCATTTGTAAAAATAATACTTTATGGACAAAAACAAGCTGCCATTTTGTGCAAAATGATGGCTGCCTGAGTCACCATCACAGCTGGCGAAGCCTAGGGTGACCAGATTTTGGAAAGCAAAATCCCGGTCCAAAATGGCCACCCCACCAAAGCAGCCCCCCGAACATAAAATAAAAAAATTAAAAAGGCCGCCCGCCATGCAGACAACAAAAAGGCCGCCCGCCACCCCCCCACCCGAAACAACCCCACCACCAAGCCACCCACCCCCCAAAAAACCCAGCCCGGATCTACCGGGTCCTCCGCTGCCACCGCCGATCTTCTCCACTGCTGCGTGACCCCCTGCAGCCCCCTCACCCTTCTTGCCCTGCTCCTGGGCTCCCTGGAGGTACCTGAGGAACAGCAGCAGCAGGCAAAGAAGGAGGAAGAGCCTGCTTTAAAATGCCAGCGCTGCTCCCCGGCCTCGGCAGGAAACAAGTGTTCAGCATTAGGGAGCGTCAACAAATTCCTTGTCTGGTGGCTAAAGCAGTTAGTCACCAGACAAGGAATTTGTTGATGCTCCCTAACGCTGAGCACTTGCTTCCTGCCCAGGCCGGGGAGCAGGGCGGGCATTTTAGGGTGGGAGGAGAGCTGATCCTTTCCCCGGTTTGCCCCCGCCGCCCCCCTGTCGGCCCGGATTGCCCCAGTTTTCCCGGTTAGGACCAGGAAATCCAGGGCGATCTGGTCACCCTAGGAAGCCCTCATTCTCTCCTTGCAAGGAGAAAATGAGGTCTTGATGGGCAGCAGAGGATTCCTGCCCCTCGCTGCCTGTCAACCCTGTATGCTCTCCTTGCAAGGAAGGAGAGTGTGAGGGGTTGCTGTGCAGCGGGAAACCGCAAGCTTGCCTGACTAATTTCTCATGGGGCCTTGAGTCCCAAACAGATGCCTGCACTATCCGTACTCTTAACCTCTGCTCTATAGGTGCCTGTGACATTGTATGTCTGTATATAATGAGTCTATGGTTCTGTATTCCTGTTATATCTCTAAGTTTTAGTGAGTATGTCTAGCGTGAGAATGCGAATAAGTGACAAGAAGAATGGTAAATTTACATATGTCAACTGATTGGCTGAGTGAGTGGAGGGGTGGAGTGTAAGTGCTATATAAACAGTGTGCTGTGTGGGTCAGATAGGGGAATAGATAGGATTGAGAATAGATGGATGGAGGTTTGTGGTGATTTGTGAAGTGATTGCTTGAGAGAGTGTTTTTGGAGTATTGTGTATGAGAGAATATATATATTGATTGAGCCATTAAGTGTTACATGTTCATTATTCAACTGCTTATTACTGTAATTAATAAAGCTTTCTTTGTTTATAAAACTCTATGCCTTCAGCTCTTGGCTATGTAAGAGGGAGCTAATAAAGGGAACCGTACAAGGTTATAGGGTAAAAAGGGTTGGACCTGAGCCTTGATGGTCCTGGTGGCAGTGAAACCCAATGTGTGTGAGAGAGAAGGTGATTCCTGCTTGAGGTGAGAAAGGCTTTAGAGAAGGGGAATTCTCACTCGGAGAAGACAGGAATGTTGCCGTACCCCCTCTCCAAACTGTGTCCAGCTTATGCACTGGAGATATAAATTAGTGCCCACTCCGGCAGAGGTAGCCTTGCTCCCAAGATGCCCTAGCTCACAGCTGACTCTATGCAATGCCAAGCTGAGGCAAAGCAAGAGGCTGGCATATGGGCAGGGCTCCTTCTGCCCTTCGATACTTGGTGCTCTCCTGCCATTCGTGTGCCTTGCCCATGCATTGCAGACTGGGACAATTGCCTTTATATTCCAGCCTGCCGACTATCTCATCTTTTCCTCCCAGCCTCAATTCTGAATTTTGTCACCCCTTGAAAGAGTAATAAAGTGCTGATCCCACGATGCCAATCAGAGAGGAATAAAAGATGGGAGGTGGGCCAGTGGTGGGGTGGCTGCAGGATGGACAGGGAAATGGAGTCACTGCTGGCTCTTTCTTGTGCTCCCTTGACCCTTGTCCATCCTGGTTGTTGAAATCTGCCAGGGCTGGGTTGGAGATATGGACTTCAGAAGCAATGAGTGCTGCTTTGAGGGATGGCAGGGTCCCTGCTGCCTTGACATGGTGAGGCCTTCATTAAAGAAATCAAATCTAGATCCAACCATTTGGGATAATTACCTCTCAGCAGGGCCTACAGCAAGGGTAGGCATGGTTGGTTACCTGCTGAAGGCTCACACTCCAGCAGGGACACACTGACAAGAGCCTCCTTGAGTTGCTCCTCGTCTTCACTATTGCAACCTGCTCTTGTTCTGACCCAGACAACAATGCAAGAAGGAGGAGCAGCAAATGCCATGGGCTACTTCCTCCTGCCAAGCAAACAAGTGTTATCAAGGTGGCAATAGTCACCATGATTGTTTTTTACCAGCCTGGGCTAGTACACCAACTATGCTTCTATTTAGAGAGGATGGACCTTGCTTCTGTGATCTATGTTTGAGTGACATCCAAGCTGGATTATAGCAATGTGCTCTATGAAGAGCTGCTTTCAAAGATGGTTCAGAAATTTCAACTTGTACAAAATGCTTCTGCTCAAGTACTGGTAGGTGTAAGGCAGTCAGACCATGTGACGCCTATATGGTTCTAGCTCCACTGGATACTGCTTGTGATTTTCCAGCCCAATTTAAAGTGCTGGCATTGGCCTTTAAAGCCCTAAATGGTTTGGGTCTGGAACTGCCTTCACCCATACCAACCTGCCTGTATTCTGAGATTGACATAGGAGATCCTGGTTTTGTTCCAGTCTGTCAAAGCAATTAGGGTGGTGGGCATGAGGAATAGGGCCTTCTCAATAGTGGGCCCCACTTGTTAAAACTTTGTCCCAGTTGATGTCCACCAGGCCCTATAATTGGAGGCCTTCAAGTTAAACTATTTGAGTTTAATTATTAATGTTGACTATCATTATTTTATTGAATTTAAATTTTGTTGTATGCCACCTTGTAAGGGTTTACCCTAAAATGTGGCTTATAAATCTTTTACATAAATAAATAAAAAAATGTTTAGCTAGGAGCTAGGGGGATCTTGAATGATGTACTTTTTGCTTTCATGGCTGAAATGGAAAAGAACCTCAGTGAAAGTACAACAACATCCACTGTTGCATCTTTTCATGAGAGGTGGTAGTTTCACATGGATGGTTGTGTCATGATGAGCTGCCCAGAGAGTAACAACAGCCTCTGTGCTATAAAGCAGGAAGTGGCATTGCTAGATTACCTCTCTGTGTGAGACTTCATTCCCAGGGCTCCTGGTTTGTGTCATTAGCATCCCGGCTTCAACTGCATAGAGTTTCCTCCTCCATCTGGAGTCCTGCGTACTGCAGGGAGTGTGTCCACTTTTTCCAGTGCCTGATATTATCTAGGACGTGAGAAAAACATAAGAAGAGCTCAGATGCTGGATTAGACCCAGGGTCCATCTAGTCCAGCATTATGTTTACACAGTGGCCCACCAGCTATTGACCAGGAACCCACAAGCAGGACACAAGTGCAATAGCACCCTCCCACCTATATTCCCCAGCAACTGGTGTACACATAGACTTACTTCTTCAGATACTCTGAGAATCTAGCCAAAGATGGTGTTGTTGATGACAATAATAATAGTAATAATAATAATAACAACAACAACAACCCAGCTAACTATAGACCCATAACATGCCCCCAACACTCTACAGAATTATAACTGCCACACTTACACAAAAAATTGAAGCACATCTCACCTAACACAATATACACACAGAAGAACAAAAAGGTTGTAAAAAGAACAGCAGAGGATGCAAAGAACAGTTAATAATAGACAGTGTCATCATGAAGCAAACAGAAAAACAGCAAAAAAAACCCCTCCACACTTGCTACATATACTATAAAAAGGCTTTCGACTTAGGACTACACAATTGGCTGAAAAAAGTACTGGCAATATACAAAATACATCCCTCAATCTAAAACTTTATGACAACAATAATGGAGACATGGAGAATGACAATACACCTAACAACATACAAGGATCATATACAGACAGAGACTCCCTCTACAAGAATTCGGTTTGATGCCTGGTTCTCCGATTATGCGCATCTTCTCGGAAGCGCTTTATGGTAAATGTGACTGTACGCGGGAGGTAATTGAGCGCACAACTGGTGGCCTTACCGGTTGTTTGAAATGCGCTTTAAAAGTAGTTAATGCAGAAAATCGCTTGTTTACATAGTCAAAATGCGCTTTAACAGCCGCAGCAAAAGAAAACTCGCTATTTAACGCGCATTCAATAATGCGCATAATCGAATAGATAATGCTCCTCACCTCCCGATTTGGGCTCTGCTCATGTAGAGGTAAAAATTTCAATGAGACTTGAAAGAGCTTTAAACCTCTCGTGTAGAGGCAGCTAGAAAAAAAATAGATATCAAACGTGGCATTTTTCAAGGTGATGTGTTAAGCATTCTATGGTTTTTCCTGTGTCTCAATCCACTATCCAACACCCTTAACAACAACACCTATGGTGTCGACACAAAACACCAAAACATAGCAAAGGACAGAATCAATAATTTCCTGTTCATTGATGACATTAAAATCTATGCTTCGACATTGACACAGATAGAAGGCCTCCTGCAAATCACTGAAGAACTGACAACAGACATGAAAATGGAATTCAGGATAGGAAAATGCAAGATCCTACAAATAGAAAGAGGAAAATGGAAAGAAGAGAAAACAGCAGAAACACTAAATAAATAAATATTAGTTAACATGGAAGAAAATGAAGCATAGACATATTTAGGATTCCATCAAAACACGAAAATCAACCACTCCACAGTAAAAACTAGGGATGTGCACTGGATCGGATCTGATCCACAATCCGAGTCCGGTCCAGTGGGAAATCGGATAAATTATCCGATTTCTGATCCAACAGCTGGATTGGCCGATCCAGTCCGAACCGATCCGAAAAGGCTCCAAACCGGTTCGGCGGATCGGCGGGCGCCCGCTGGCGCCCACCGCTGCTACCATTGGCGGGCGCCAGCGGGCGCCCGCCGATGAAAGTGGACAGCGGGGGGGGGGCGGAGGGGAGGAGGGGGGCGCTTACCTTTGAGGGACATCCGCTCCCATCTGGCGCCAGCGGCTACTACCAGCGGGCTCTGCGGCCTGCTCCAGGGTGGCGCGCCGGGTGATGACATCACCCGGCGCACTACTCTAGAGCAGGCCGCAAAGCCCGCTGGCAGTAGCCGCCGGCGCCGGACGGGAGCGAACGTCCTGGAAAGGTGAGGAGGGGGCGCGCGGAGGGGAGGAGGGGGCGCTTACCTTTTAGGGATGCCTGCTCCTGTCCGGCACCGGCGGCTACTACCAGCGGGCTCCGCGGCCTGCTCCAGGGTGGCGCGCTACTCTAGAGCAGGCCGCAAAGCCCGCTGGCAGTAGCCGCCAGCGCCAGACGGGAGCAGGCATCCCTAAAAGGTAAGCAGTGGCAGGGGGTAGGGGGCGCCCGCAGATGGAAGCGGACGGCCCCGGGGGGGGGGGGTAGGGAGCGTGGGGGAGGGGGCTTACCTGCCGGGGCCATCTACAGTGGACGGCCCCAGGGGGGGAGGGAGTTAGGTCCCCCTCACCCACCCGCCGCCATTTTTTCCTCATAGACTTGCATTGCAATGCAAGTCTATGGGGGGAAAAATGGCGGCCGATCCAAAAATTTTCAATTTTTGGATCGGGATCGGACTCAATCCAGTCCGGGGGGCCTCCGATTTTGTCCGATCCGATCCGTGACAAAATTGGAGGTCCCGATCCGGGTCCTGATCCGATCCGGGGGGTCCGTGTACACCCCTAGTAAAAACTCAAATAAGAATACAATATAAAATTCTATCATAAATCCTAAAATCCAAACTCAACCCTAAAAACATTTTCAAAGCCATCAACATGCATGCAATACCTATCCTCACATACTCATTCAGAATCATACACTGGTCACACACTGAACTCGAAGAAATAAACAAACTCAAATCGCACCAAATTCATGAAACACTGCATTCTCCATCCCAATTCATGCACTGAAAGAATAACAATCAGCAGGAAAGAAGGAGGAAGACATTAACAGAATTCATGCGAAACAGATAAAATCACTCAGAGAATTCTTCCACACTAAAAACACCCCCACTCATAAAGCCATAGTAAAAGCAGATAAAAACTACACCCCACTCAACCTAGCACTACAAAATGAAGACCAAACACGACCACCTACACTCGCAGAGAAAAAAGAAAAATGGGCACAAAAAGTACTCCATGGGAAGCACTGCAACATAGTACAGAACCCACAAATAAACATAGAAGAATTGTACAAATGGCTTAGGAAGGGTGAGCTATATCCAGAAACATAATGATTCCAAATAGCTATACAGGATCAAGTTATAGCAACCAAGAACTACCAAAACTACATCATAAAAGATAACAGTAAGACATTTTCCCTGGGATGGATGTCAGACTGACTGGTCTGTACTTCCAAGGTTCCTCCTTTTTGCCCTTTTTGAAGATATGGACAATGTTAGCCCTCCTGCAATTATCAGGCATTTCACCCATCTTCCATGATTTCCCAAAGATAATAGACAGTGGTTCTGAGAGTTCTTCTGCCAGCTCCTTTAATACTCTAGAATACAATTCATCGGACCCTGGAGATTTGAACTCGTTCGAAGAAATTAGGTGTTCCTTGACCATTTGTTTATCTCAAACTGCAATCCTGCCCCTTCAGCTTGTACTTCACTTTTTCCAGGGGGGGTCATAGACCCGCTCTTGGGAGAAGACTGAGCCAAAGTAGGAATTGAGCACTTCAGCCTTTTCTTTATCACCAACATCCAGAAAGCAGTCATACTTAAAACTAGGGCTGTGCACGGACTCCCTGATTTGCTTTAGATCCCGATTTGGACCTTCTGAATTCTTCCCAATTCACTTTGGATCAATTTGAACCCAGTCTGCCTCGCCTAGGATCCGAATCCGAATCGAGATTCAGATTTTTCATTTTCCCATAGACTTGCATTGGAAAGGCTAAACACCTATAATGTTTTTATTTTTCAAGATAGAAATATGAAAATTGGAGACCTTACAGGTGCCATGGAGGTACTCATGTATGCCAAATTTCAGACAGATCTCTTTAGTGGTATTCCTGTAATCCACTGCTATAAATATGATGGTTCAGGCAAACCACTCAAAGCAAAGTGCTTATAACTTTCACATTTTTCGTGAGACAAACATGTAAGTTGGAGGCCTTACAGATGCCCTGGAGGTGCTCATGTGTGCCAAGTTTTAGACAGAACTGTGCTACAATCTACTGCTAAAAATATGATTTTTCAAGGAAAAAAAGCAGCGGCTCAAGCAAAGAGCGATTCAAAGGTGTGTATCAAGCTCCCTTCCCTAATCTCCTAGCCATTGCCACCACCTGTGTTTCCACAGATAGCAACCAAGTCCATGACACCTTCCAAAGTGCAAATGTGGTTCTTTAGAGGAAGTGTAAATGTGTCCATGATGGTTTGCAACCCTCCATCCAGATTGGTCAGTTCCCCTCCCGCTCACAGTACCTCGGTCTTCTATTCAGCTTTTTCACTCTCATCCACCCCAAAACAGCCTCTTTGACTAGTACAAGTACCGGATTGTCTTTCTCCACTTGCCGGGTGCTCAATGTGACCACCAGCTCATGCCTTTGTGACTATGTTCCTATGAATGAAGGATATGGCCTTCTTGGCAGAGGCTTCATGAATGAGGAATTCCATTCCAATTGAGATGCACTGACTTTGCAGACCTATTTGTTTCAAACCGCAGCAAAGATATTATGGTGATGCTATTTAAATTGATGCTAAAATACTAGGTGTGTGTGCTCTGCCCCAAAAATCTGAAACTTTGCTGAAGCTCCAAGTTTTCAGAGCAGAGAGGGGATGGTTTCAAAACTGTTGAATACCAGCGGAGCTGAGATGTGCCTCATTGGAGCTCCATTCCATTTTCGGATAACCGCTTCATTATAGTCTATGGGAATTAACAAAAATGCTTACATCTCTGTCATTTTTAAAAATAGAGAGATGAAACTTGGCATTGTGATAGCTCTTAAGTAGGGATTTAGCCATGCCAAGTTTTTAGCAGATCCATTCATCCCTTGATTTTTAGGAATCCGATCCAGGCCCGATTCAAAGTGCTGGTATTAACATTCAAAGCCCTAAATGGTTTGGGGCCAGGTTATCTGAAGGAACGCCTCCCCCCTTATGTACCTGCCTGGACCCTAAGATCATCCTCGGGGTCCTTTTCTGTGCGCCCCTGCCAAAGGCAGTGAGACAGGTGGCTATTTGGAGGAGAGCTTTCTCTGCTGTGGCAACCCGGCTGTGGAATCAGCTCCCTAGTGAGGTTCGCCAGGTGAAGACCTTTTTATTTTCACATTGTTTTAACAGTTCTTCAGTTTATTTTTAATCTTGCTGTTTAAATTTGTATTTTAAATTCCTATCAGTTTCCACATGGCTGCTTGGTTTTTATTAGGGATGTGCACTGACCCCCCGGATCGGATCGGATAGCGGATCGGAATCGGACCTGGGGGGTCGGATCGGATCGGATCGGATCGGAGGCTGGTCGGATCGGATCGGACCAGATGTCCGATCCGGATCGGACGCCATTTTGAATGCTTTTTCCCATAGCCAAGTATTGTTTTACAAAAACGCCTATAACTTTTTCATTTTTAAAGATAGAAGGATGAAACTTGGGGACATTGTAGACTGGTTAGGGATAGTTATCTGTGAGAAATTTCAGAAAGATTGGTGCATGCGTTTTGTGGCAATTAATTTTTTAATAAATACCCAGGAATGCTTATAACTTTGTCATTTTTAAAGTTACAAACATGAAACTTTGCCACATTGTAGGAGGTACCTTGGGACCTATGTGTGTGAAATTTCAGAAACATAGGTGCTTGCCTTGTGTGGCAATTAATTTTAGAAAAATGGGTAGTAGTGGGGTAAATACAGTTACGCCTCCCATTTTTTTATTTTTTAAGATACAAACAGGAAACTTGGGCACATTACAGATACCACTTTCCTTGATATGTGAGTGAAATTTCAGAAACATTGGAGCTTGCCTTGTGTGGCAATTAAGTTTTGAAACAATGAGGAAAGAAACACCTATAACTTTGTCATTTTTAAAGTTACACACATGAAACTTTGCCACATTGTAGGTGGTACCTTGGGACCTATGTGTGTGAAATTTCAGAAACATAGGTGCTTGCCTTGTGTGCCAATTAATTTTAGAAAAATGGGTAGTAGTGGGGTAAATACAGTTACGCCTCCCATTTTTTTAGTTTTGAAGATACAAACAGGAAACTTGGGCACATTACAGGGAACACTTCACTTGATATGTGTGTAAAATTTCAGAAACATTGGTGCTTGCCTGGTGTGGCAATTAATTTTTGAAACAATGAGGGATTCATTGGACAGCACTTGCCCATAGGGATTCATTGGACAGTACTTTCCCATAGGGAATCATTGCATTGCACTTTCCCATAGGGAATCATTGCATTGCACTTTCCCATAGGGAATCATTGCATTGCACTTTCCCACTGAGAAATACAGTTATGCCTCCCACATTTTTATTTTTGAAGATACAAACAGGAAACTTGGGCACATTGTAGACTGGTTAGGGATAGTTATCTGTGAGAAATTTCAGAAAGATTGGTGCATGCGTTTTGTGGCAATTAATTTTTTAATAAATACCCAGGAATGCCTATAACTTTGTCATTTTTAAAGTTACACACATGAAACTTTGCCACATTGTAGGTGGTACCTTGGGACCTATGTGTGTGAAATTTCAAAAACGTAGGTGCTTGCCTTGTATGGCAATTAATTTTAGAAAAATGGGTAGTAGTGGGGTAAATACAGTTACGCCTCCCATTTTTTTATTTTTTAAGATACAAACAGGAAACATGGGCACATTACAGAGAACACTTCACTTGATAGGTGTGTAAAATTTCCGAAAGCTGGGTCCAGGCATGTGGTGGCAATTAATTTTTGAAACAATGAGGAAAGAAACGCCTATAACTTTTTTATTTTAAAAGTTAGAAGTCTGAACATTGCTCACTTTGTAGATGGGTTAGGGGTAGATATGTGTCAGAAATTTCAGAATGATAGGTCCAGGCATTTGATGGCTATGGAATTTTTAGATTAAATGTTTCAAAAAATGTTCCACAGAGGCCAGGTCTTCCTTTCCTCCCCCTCCCGCTTCCCGCGAAGAAAAGGAAACACTGTCTCGTCTCGATCCCTTTGATCCTTGCTAGTATCCATTACAGGGCTCGTGTCTGCTTTCCTACTTTCACTTTTTACTCAAGCAGACACGAGCCCTGTAATGGATACTAGCAAGGATCAAAGGGATCGAGACGAGACAGTGTTTCCTTTTCTTCGCGGGAAGCGGGAGGGGGAGGAAAGGAAGACCTGGCCTCTGTGGAACATTTTTTGAAACATTTAATCTAAAAATTCCATAGCCATCAAATGCCTGGACCTATCATTCTGAAATTTCTGACACATATCTACCCCTAACCCATCTACAAAGTGAGCAATGTTCAGACTTCTAACTTTTAAAATAAAAAAGTTATAGGCGTTTCTTTCCTCATTGTTTCAAAAATTAATTGCCACCACATGCCTGGACCCAGCTTTCGGAAATTTTACACACCTATCAAGTGAAGTGTTCCCTGTAATGTGCCCATGTTTCCTGTTTGTATCTTAAAAAATAAAAAAATGGGAGGCGTAACTGTATTTACCCCACTACTACCCATTTTTCTAAAATTAATTGCCATACAAGGCAAGCACCTACGTTTTTGAAATTTCACACACATAGGTCCCAAGGTACCACCTACAATGTGGCAAAGTTTCATGTGTGTAACTTTAAAAATGACAAAGTTATAGGCATTCCTGGGTATTTATTAAAAAATTAATTGCCACAAAACGCATGCACCAATCTTTCTGAAATTTCTCACAGATAACTATCCCTAACCAGTCTACAATGTGCCCAAGTTTCCTGTTTGTATCTTCAAAAATAAAAATGTGGGAGGCATAACTGTATTTCTCAGTGGGAAAGTGCAATGCAATGATTCCCTATGGGAAAGTGCAATGCAATGATTCCCTATGGGAAAGTGCAATGCAATGATTCCCTATGGGAAAGTACTGTCCAATGAATCCCTATGGGCAAGTGCTGTCCAATGAATCCCTCATTGTTTCAAAAATTAATTGCCACACCAGGCAAGCACCAATGTTTCTGAAATTTTACACACATATCAAGTGAAGTGTTCCCTGTAATGTGCCCAAGTTTCCTGTTTGTATCTTCAAAACTAAAAAAATGGGAGGCGTAACTGTATTTACCCCACTACTACCCATTTTTCTAAAATTAATTGGCACACAAGGCAAGCACCTATGTTTCTGAAATTTCACACACATAGGTCCCAAGGTACCACCTACAATGTGGCAAAGTTTCATGTGTGTAACTTTAAAAATGACAAAGTTATAGGTGTTTCTTTCCTCATTGTTTCAAAACTTAATTGCCACACAAGGCAAGCTCCAATGTTTCTGAAATTTCACTCACATATCAAGGAAAGTGGTATCTGTAATGTGCCCAAGTTTCCTGTTTGTATCTTAAAAAATAAAAAAATGGGAGGCGTAACTGTATTTACCCCACTACTACCCATTTTTCTAAAATTAATTGCCACACAAGGCAAGCACCTATGTTTCTGAAATTTCACACACATAGGTCCCAAGGTACCTCCTACAATGTGGCAAAGTTTCATGTTTGTAACTTTAAAAATGACAAAGTTATAAGCATTCCTGGGTATTTATTAAAAAATTAATTGCCACAAAACGCATGCACCAATCTTTCTGAAATTTCTCACAGATAACTATCCCTAACCAGTCTACAATGTCCCCAAGTTTCATCCTTCTATCTTTAAAAATGAAAAAGTTATAGGCGTTTTTGTAAAACAATACTTGGCTATGGGAAAAAGCATTCAAAATGGCGTCCGATCCGGATCGGACCTCATCGGATCGGATCGGATCGGATCGGAGGTTGGCCGGATCGGATCGGATCGGATCGGATTTTCCCGATTTTGGGTCGGATCGGATTCGGATCTTGGATCGGATCCGATCCGATGCACACCCCTAGTTTTTATCCTGGTTGTGCTTTTATACTATATTTGAAATTATGTTTTTATACTGTCATTGTTTTATATTTTGAATAGTTTTTATGGTTTTAATTTTTGTAAACTGCCGAGAGAGCTTCAGCTATTGGGCAGTATAGAAATGCAGTAAAATAATAATAATAATAACAACCAGTTAAAACGTATTCATTCAATCAAGCTCTCAGCATTTCATTCATTTCAGCTTCCATCACACCAGTGATTTAGTGCACTCTTGCCATGCCTAGTGTGTGGATTTGCAGCATGGTACTCACATGAAGCCGTGCCTGTCCTGCTGACACCCGCCTCTTCCCCAGCCTGTCCTAGAACGCTAAAAGTCTGGATTATTTTCCCTAAGCATGTTTAATGCACCCTAAGCCTCCATGTAGTTTTAAAGGAACTGGGGGCTTGGATGGATTGCATCAGGTCCTGGCAGGGAAAAGAGATCTCTCACAGTAGCCAGCTCCAAGCCTCAATATAAAACCCAAACCTTGCATCCCAGGCTCAAAAGCCTTTTTTAAAATCATACAATGCCCGAATCTCTGCAGAGCCAGGATTGTACCCTCGATGCCCCCAAAGAGCCAGACTAAAGGGTCATTCCATTTTTGCCTGGCAGAAAGGAGGGCTGGTTGAAGTACTCATCTGACAGGACCTGACCGGAGGGAGAAAGAGAAAGGGAGAGGGGTGGAGTGGAGTGGAGTGGAGTAGAGTAGAGTGGAAGAGCAAAGGAGCGAAAGAGCTGCTATTCAGGTGAAAGGGATCATAAGATTGATGCACGTTTGAGTCAGAGTTAAAAAAAATGTGGAGGCAAACCAGGTGGGGGGGTTTAAGTGTGATGGAGGTCTCAATTTCATTTATTACATTTATATACTGCCCCATAGCCGAAGCTCTCTGGGAGGTTTACCAAATGTAAGTTTACAGCAGAAATATCACAAAAAGTATTCAACGATATACTCCAACAATATTTAACAATATACTAAACAATAATATCACAATTAGGGATGTGCACGGATGCAAAAAATCAAATCGGAATCGGAACTTCAGATTTTGTAAAGTATCGTATCGTAAAAATCGGAGGTCCATCATATCTCTTCAGATATGATAACAATACAAAATCGGAAGTTCTGATTCCGATATCGGACTACCATTTTATGTGTTTCCCCCAATGCAAGTCTATCTGCTGCCATCTGCTGCCATCCGCTGGTTCCTTCTACTGAGAATTAGGTTTTGTGGCCTGGTTCTCTGTAGAGCGACAACGCACCGGGTGACATCATCACCTGGCACGTCGTCGCTCTTCTGAGAACCAGGCTGCAAAGCCTAATTCTCAGTAGAAGGAACCAGCAGACAGCGGTGCGGGATGGCGGCAGGTAAGGGGGGACCTCCCCTCCCCTCCCTCCCTCCCTCGCTCCCCCTACTCGAGCTCCTTACCTGCCGCCATCGTCCGCTGTTGCCCGTTGCTTCTGTACTAATTATACACAGGCCTTGCGGCATGTTCCACAATAGAGTGATGGTGCACCAAGTGATGACATCACCTGGTGCGCCATCACTCTATTGTGGAACAGGCTGCAACACCTGTTTATCAGTAGTACAGAAGCAGTGGGCGGCAGCAGATGGCAGTGAGGAGGCAGCAGGTAAGGAGCATGAGTGGGTGGAGGGAGGGAGAGAGGAAGGGAGAGGGAGGTCTCCACGCACCCGCCACCATGTTTTCACCATAAACTCGTATTGGGGGAAAACTTTCTTTCCCCCAATGCAAGCCTATGGTGAAAACATGTAAAATGGAGGTCCGATTCTCCGATTTTTTCCCGATATTAATCAGATCGAAAAAATCGGATCAGGAGAAATCAGAGCTCCTGCAGCCAGCATCGGAATCGGACATCGGATGTCCGATTTTTTCCAACAACACAACTTGGTTGGAATAACATTTCTTCCCCTGAAGCAACGCCTCTTAAGCTTCAGTTCCAGCCTTGCTCTTAACGTCGCTAGGTGTGGGGGGGGGCAGGGGAGCAGGTGGAATAGCTCACCCTTATCTAGGGCCACCGCTGTGCTGTATCCTATTTTTATAACAATTGGCCACCAAGTATGTAGGAGGTAAATACACAAAACTAGAATCTCCTCATCTGAAACTTGGCAGGCAAAATCCCCTCAGAAGGAGAAGCTATGTTTCAAATTCCTGTCATTCTGCCAAGAAATAAAAGAAGTTGTTGGCAGTTTGAATATATATATATATATATATATATATATACTCTGCAACCTATTTGTCTGAATTTTGACAGGATGAATCTTACCACAAAGGGCTACTATATCTCCACATTTCATCTAATTCTGTCCAATAGGGGGGAATAGACATCATCTTTTGCTGTTTTCCAGAGAAAAGGAAACAAGAAGCTTTGGATTTCAGAATAAAAATCCAGATCTACCCTAACTTGAATCATCCTCCAAATCAGGCTGAAGCTAATGGGGCTGTTTTTTCAAATTGGGATCCAAATTGAATCTTGTGGTTGGTGTACACATATCTTATTTGCATGCAGCTAATCTTCCTGAAGCAGGGGTAGAGGAGAAATTTGTTTCAGTTCATTTTTGACCAGGATTTACTCCATTCACACCTTCTGGACTGAACATAGACTCAGACTCAATAGGTCATTAAAGTCCATACATTTCCAAGCTCACGATGTAATTTGCAGACCAAAATAATGCAGTTGACAGCACACATACGTTTGAAAAGCACAAATGAAGAAATGGGTGAAGAATGCATACATTTGAAAGATGTGCACAACTGATGCATATGTTTGGAAAAATACACACAAAAGTAGGACTGTGAACAGCCCCCCGATCCGGTCTGGATCCAGATCTGGACAATCTGGATCGGGCCCGATCCAAACTGGGGAAAAGGACTCACCACCCTCCCCCCACTCTCCCTGCTTACCTGCTGCCTCCTTGTTGCCACTGCCACCGCTGTCCGCCGCTGCTGCTGCTTCCGCTCTACGGAGAACCAGGCCGCGAGGGCTGGTTCTCCGTACAGTGGAAGCAGCGGCAGACAGCGGACAGCAGCAGTGGACAGCGGCGGTGGTGAGGAGGCAGCAGGCAAGTAGGGAGAGAGGGGGGAGGGTGGTGAGTCCAATGGAACTAGTGAATACTGATGTTTACTAGAAAGATTTCAAGAGCCCAGTGGGACTAGCAAGGCTGAATCTTTGGGAAGCCAGAGATGAGTCACTTGGGCTAGATCTACACCAAGCAGGATATAGTAGTATTACAGTGGTGTGAAAGTGGTATATCAAAGGCTGGAGTCACACCAAGCAGGATATAGCGGTATGGTCTGTGTCTTATGGGCCCTCAACAGTTGTCAGTGCACTTCAATCCCACTATAAAGCAGTCGTGTGGCTCCTGCCTTTTATATACCGCTTTTTTACTGCTGTCTCCTGCTTGGCACAGATCTGGTTTTGGTTTCTCTCATTTTTTTCATTTGTCCAGCCTTTAGTTTCTTCCATTCTGTTGGTGTATGTCTTTGCGATTTTTTTAAAGGTCTCCATCAGTTTTGGGATTTTGTCCCTTTTAAGGAAGGGTTTGTGGGGGCGGGATGTGTTTGAGTTGCATTTTAATGCAAACTTACCTAATTGTACCTTTTGAACCAATATGCAAAGTGAAATTCAGTCATACCTCGAAATCCACACTTTGAATTTTTAAATTCTCCAGTGGTTTTAAAAAAAACACCGTGTTTTCCAGTTTAAAAAAATGCATACAAAAATGTGTATATTAGTGAACAATCTTGTTCAAAATGCATTATATTAGGGAAATTGCTTGGAAAAATATGTTTATCGGGCAAAATTATGTACAAAAAAGCATGCAATGAGGAGAAATACAGACAAAAAGGTGTATGAGATTTCATGCAAACTTAAAAAATAGTATCAAATTTCAAGATGAATCCAATTTGAGATTGGAAATTTATTCAGTCTTTGAGATGAATTGAACCTAAGATTGGAAAAATGAGAAATTTAGATAAACCAAAACTGACAGATTCATCCATCTCTACTTTGAAGGCACAATCCTATGTATGTTTAGACAGAAGAAATTCCCAGCATTGCCGGGAGTTGCAGGACTTTTTTCTGTCTAAACAGTGATAGTTTTGTGTGTTTAGTGAACTTAAATGACCTGTGTGTTTAGAACAGGTGTGTGTATGTGTGTGTGTTTTATAGTTAGCATGGTGCTTCACTGCTATTGGTTGTAGTGCTCCCTCTCCAGAGAAGATATTGTCTTTATATTTGCAATAATTTCTAGAGGGGCAGAATAGAATTTCACTGTTGAAAGCAACTGGCTTTAAATTAATCACAACTGAATTGCTTCAACAGGGCTGACGTCACAGCTAGCATTAGTCGGACTGGGATCAGTGGTATCTCATAGAAGTGCATTGAGTTCTGTTTTAAAAACTGTCATAGTTTTAATTTTTGTAAACTGCCCAGAGAGCTTCGGATATGGGGCAGTATATAAATGTAAATAACAATAACAACAATAATAATCATCTTCATAGTTGCAATAATTTCTAGAGGGGCAGCAGAGGTGTTGGTCTCTCACAGACCAGTCTTGCAGTACCTACAAACGAGCATATTCGTTATGGCAGAAGCTTTTGTAGACTAGACCCCTCTTCATCAGGTGTATGAAGCATTGAGACAGCTGATCTTTTACTGTGTTTTGGTTTTACTTTTTAACCCCCACTCTGAGAAATGTCAAATTGAAAGGGGGGGGGTTATGTATTTTCAAAATAAATACATACACACAAACATTTCCTCCTGTCCAGAAAGTTTCCTCCTGCACTGTTGGACATGGTCTCCGTACAGGAAGATGGCCCCTCTTTCCCCCCACAACTCTTCCAACACCTCCATGATAAATGGTGGTGCGACATGAACTTTCTCAATAGGTCAAATATGAGAGTAGTCCAATGTAGATGTTCTAGTCCAGTCTTCCATAACCTGGAGTCCTCCAAATGTGTTGAATTACAACTCCCATTGTCCCCAGGCAGCACATCTGGAAGACACGTGGTTGAAGGGAAGACTGGTCTATTCTATTCAACCTAACAATTTCTGTACCTGTCATCTCCCTGTGGAAGTCATTCCAAATGCAGCCACCTCTGGAGACCTGCGGGCTGCTGTTCAATAGAGCAGGATAACCCTTGAGTCGCAAGGACAGTGAAATATTTCCGCAAGACCAGAAAAAGGACTTAGCATTCAATATCCTGCTTGTTACTCTGCATTTGTAGCCGGGCACTGAAAACAAATGCCGGCATGCTGTCAGTCCCCAAATAAGTGATTCAGGGAGCCTCGGGTGTAAAGTAACTTTGCAGCGAAGCATCTGCGCCCACCTTTGCCCTCCGGTGTGCTCCTGGCACCAATGATGCCTCATTGCCTGGCAACTGAAAGGCTCGCTAAATACCTGCTTGACAAGCTCCCAAACAATTGCCCTGTCCGTCCCCACCTTGACAGGTAACAGGAGACCTCAAGCCGCAAAATTGGGTAATAAAAGACTGAACGAGGCCAGGCTGTCAATCCCCCCCTCCGTCGGCTGAGCCAGCGCCCAGGCCCAGCCAGGTTTCACATGCCAGGTTCAGCCCCGGCATTGGCCTGCATGCTTTCCCCACCACCCCTTGCCTCCTCCTGTTCAACTTCTTTATTTTCCTTTCCTCTGGACCCTTTTGATTTCATGCTGGCTTTTTAAATTGAGGATAAAGTTAATTCACTTAACAATGCCACAGCTGGAATGGAATATGCCTCGTCTCGGCGGAGGGGAGGGCTCGGTGCTGGCTGGTGGCGTCAATTGGATCAGCCCACCCCTTACCCCCCTGCCCCCAAATACCCTTGGGGGCTGTCGCTGCTTTGGCGGCGCAGCCTCTGGTGACAAAGCGAGAAGTTAACTTAATTATGAGCATATGGTTCTGGGGCTGAACCTGACTCAGCAGCCACCTTGTTAGCTGGGAGCCGGCTAGGTGTTCAGGCGGAGGCACAGGGGAAAGTTTGGGTCGGAGGGTGTGGCTGAAAGCCCCGGCGGCTGGCTTCGGGGAGGACCGATTGATCCTAATCTATTCTTTTTGTTTGGAGGTGGCGTGCCGCTGACAGGAACAGCTTGGTAATAACAGAGATTTGAGGCCGTTAAGTCCTTGTGGTTACGGCCGGCACGCGGCACCCAGCCGCCTCTCGCACGCTTCCTTCCTTTAATTGGGCCTCTCCAACAGCGGCGACTGAAACGAGAGGGGGGCTTGAGGAAGAACACATGGCCCTACCTGCAGCCGCACCCCACAAGCTGCAGCACAGATGTCTCTAGGCTCACAGTGGGATGGAGGCAGTCTGGGGGCTAGACGAACACTGGAAGACATGGGGGGTGGGGCTCTGTGAGTTCGGGGAGGAATTAACAAGAGGGAACCAGACATAGATGATGCCAGCAGGTAGGGCCTTGAGCCACTGTGGTGGCGGCCATGCCTTGAGGCAAGGGGATGCATCTGCTCCAGGTGCTGGGTTTTGGAATCCTTTAATGATGGCCGAGTGGGAGAAAGATGGATCTTTTCAGCCAATCTTGCACACGCTCCCCCTGAAATGGACAGGTGTGGCCACAAGAGCATTGCCTTGAGGATTTAGCATGGCAATATTGAAAACCAAAAAAACATATCCCTAGGATGGAAAAAGGTCCCTTTTGACTGAAAAGGTACTGTACATCCAGCGCTAACATTTCAATTCAGAAGCCAAGATGGGTCTTTGTATCTATGGTCACTTTCCTGAGCTCTCAGGACGGACCACGTTCTGGGATTGTGGCTCCTTCCTGTCCCTGGCCCCATCATCAGAGCATCAGAAGAGCCATGCCGAATCGGGACAAAAAGTCCATCTAGTCCATCATTCTCTGCACTTCACTCCTTCTTGGAGTGGTGGTGGTCCATTTCACAGCTCTCCACAGACTTCTACATTGCACAAGAGACTCAGAAAGCTTTACAAGGAGAAAAACCCATGGAGGAGAGGACTACCAAGAACGATTATCAAATACAGAAACGCCAGCTTCTGAGGTAACAACTTTGGACAAGGCACCAGGATTTGGCCATGACATTCCTCTCTTGCCCGTGAACTTCCAGAACTAGCTGGCTGGCTACTGGTGAAGATAGCATGGTGGAACAGGAAGACCATGGTCTGATCCAGTGAGGGAAACCTTCTTACTGTGTTCTTTGGCTTTGGTGTTTTTATTTATTTGTGACTACTATTTTACACAAGCAATATGTAAGGTTTCCCAGCCCTCAAGTGATGATGGATGCGCAAGTTGGAATTCAATCTATCTGTACAAAAAGAACAATGGCTGTTTACTGCTGTGCGGAAATCTGTCCTCCAATTTCCTGAAAGTTTTCTTCCCCTGTGAAAGAGGCTTCTATTTTTCTGCCTCGTTATCAGGCTGTTGGGTTTTTTTCCCCAAGAGGTTGCAACTAACTAGAAATGGGTGAGAAATTTGTTTCAGGCTGTTTTTGTATAGATTTTTTTCAGCTTACTCCTCCTGGAACCAAACACAGACACAAACGCAATCTTTGTTCTAAAGTCCATACATTTCCCAGCTTTCACTGTGAATTGCACAACAAAACCTGTGTTCAATAAGCGTGTACATTTGAAAAATGCACATGAACATGCTTTTGGCAATGGGAGAAAAAGGCGTACTTTTATTTTTTAAAATTGATGAGTACATTTGAAAAAATGAACATGATTTTTGTGTGAAAAACAAAACTCCCCATCTGATAGGGACACAAGTTGAAAAGACCTTCTAGGTGGACCTTGGGAAGTTCAAGTTTTGTTGAATGACCTATCCCTTTGCAACTCTGTTTTGAAATGGAGGGAATGGAGATCTATTTGTTCAAGGCATATATATATATATATATATATATGAATTTTGCTTGTGTTCAAACTTCCACACTTCTCTCTTCACTGTCTTTGAAAACCATCAAACAAAATGACATAAAACAACCCAAGCTATTGGTGTCCTCTCATTTTTCCCCTCACCAGCCCAGACTTGCCTGCCCCTCTTTTCCCACCAAATGCGAACCCAGTCATTAGAATGGCTTGCCTCCCCACTGGAAGCAATATGCTTGATCTTTCATTCACAAAGGCCTTGTTTAACATCTTCTGATGCTTCTGAACAAACTGGCCCAGTAGGAGGTGGTGACCTGCCCTACCCTCCCTTATGGGCCCAACAGCCTGTGTTTGTAAACAGACCCTTGTTAGATTTGTGGGGGTCACTGGCAGAAGTCAGCTAGTTAATTGAATGTTAGCTCCCTACTGAGAATGAGACCTAATGAGTCATCCTGTGAGAAGAGAACAGCTCGTGGTGCAAAGCAAAGATTTGATGGCTGCTTGTTGTTGTGCGAAAGGCAGAGCCGCCGTAGGAGATGGAAGGCTTCCTTGTTTGCCTTTGGTTAAAGGGAGATTAAGATCCGTTTGTGAATTTACAAAGACAAGAGCCCATTCCTGCAGCATCCGTGGAGTCCTCAAGATGCTAAGTTTTGCAAAGGGGAGTCTTGCGCCATCAACCCTTAAGATTTTTTTCAAGCATGAGGATTATATGGTCCAAGATATTATATACTTTGAGTTCTCAAAAGTGTTTGACAATGTCCTCCATCAAAGACTACTGGGTAAATGTACCAGTCGTGGGTAAAATGATGTGTTGCCTTCTGGACTGGTAACTGGTTAAAAGGAAGCCAAGAGTAGGAATGAATGGCAACTCTCACAGTGGAGGGAAGTAAGAAATGGGCTTTCCCAAAAGGTCTGTCCTGGGCTGAATGCTAGTTAATTCATTCAAAAATTATCTGGAGTCAGGGGTTAGCAGGGAAGTGGCCATGTTTGCAGATGACGCCAAATTATTCAGGATGGGGAAAACTCAAGCTGATTTCAAAGAGCTCTGGAGTCTCTTCCAACTGCAAGAATGGCCAACAAAATGGCCAACAAATGATTAATGCCTCTTTGCAAGAGGGAGTGGTCCCAGGCCTCCTGAAAGAGGCGGCAGTGAGACCACTCCTAAAGAAATCTTCCCTGGACCCTGAAAATCTTAATAACTACAGGCCAGTAGCAAATGTTCCATTCCTGGGCAAGGTCCTGGAGCGGGTGGTTGCGAGCCAGCTCCAGGCACTCTTGGATGAGACTGATTATCTGGATCCATTTCAGTCGGGTTTCAGGCCTGGTTTTGGTACGGAAACAGCCTTGGTCGCCCTGTATGATGACCTATGTCGGGAGAAAGACGGGGGAGTGTGACTCTGTTGATTCTCCTTGATCTCTCGGCGGCTTTCGATACCATCGACCATGGTATCCTTCTGGGATGACTGGCTGAGTTGGGAGTGGGAGGCACTGCATTGCAGTGGTTCCGCTCCTATTTGGGGGGTCAGCTCCAGAAGGTGGTGCTTGGGGAACATTGCTCGGCCCCATGGATTCTCCAGTATGGGGTTCCGCAGGGGTCAGTTTTGTCCCCCATGCTGTTCAACATCTACATGAAACTGTTGAGTGCAGTCATCTGGAGTTTTGGAGTGCGTTGTCATCAGTACGCTGATGACACGCAGCTCTATTTCTCCTTTTCATCTTCATCAGGTGAGGCTGTGGATGTGCTGAACCAGTGCCTGGCTGCGACAATGGACTGGATGAGGGCTAATAAACTGAAACTCAATCCAGACAAGACTGAGTTGCTGTTAGTGGGTGGTTCCACTGACCGGATGGAGGGTGTTCAACCTGTTCTGGATGGGGTTGCACTCCCCTTGAAGGAGCGGGTTCATAGCTTGGGGGTTCTCCTAGAACTATCTTTGTCACTTGAGGCACAGGTGGCCTCAGTGGCACGGAGTGCCTTCTACCAACTTTGGTTGGTGGCCCAGCTATGTCCCTATCTGGACAGGGATAACCTGGCTTCAGTTGTCCATGCTCTGGTAACCTCCAAGTTAGATTACTGCAATGCACTCTACGTGGGGCCGCCTTTGAAGGTGGTTCGGAAGCTGCAGCTTGTGTAAAATGCAGCGGCCAGATTGATAACTAGAACCAGTAGGTTCAAACGTATAAGATCTACTCTGGCCCACTTGCATTGGCTGCCTGTATGTTTCCGAGCCCGATTCAACATGCTGGTTTTAACCTATAAAGCCTTACACGGCTTGGGACTACAATACCTGATGGAACGCCTTTCCCGACATGAACCTACCCGAACACTACGTTCAACATCTAAGGCCCTCCTCCAAGTGCCTCCTCCGAGGGAAGCTCAGAGGTCAGCAACAAGAGAGAGGGCCTTCTCTGTGGTGGCCCCCCAATTGTGGAACGATCTCCCCGACGAGGCCTGCCTGGCGCCAACATTGTTATCTTTTCGGCGCCAGGTCAAGACTTTCCTCTTCTCTCAGGCATTTGGCAATATCTGAGGAGCCTGGGTTTGTTTTGTTTTGTTTTTGTAGGTTTTTTGAAGTGTTGTAGTGGTTTTTAAATGTACAGATTGTGTGTATGTTGTATGTTTTTACTGTTTTAATTTTTGTATATTGTTTTTAATTGTTTATAATCCTATGTAAACCGCCCAGAGAGCCTCGGCTATGGGGCGGTATACAAATGTAATAAATAAATAAATGTAATAAAGAAATAAATTATACCTCGTGTAAGTAAGTGTAAAGTGAGGCAACGAATCCTCACTTCACAATACTCAAATTGTTTATGCTATATGTGGAATCTCTTTACTTATACCGAGCAAATATTTTCAAAAACGTAATACTTTGTTTTGTAAACTCTTTTGGAGTTCCTCTCCACCAAGAATATCCTTGAAAAGAATGCAACTTCTAATCAAAGATGGTGGGTTTGGTTTTCTAGTCCTTGCTACATACCATCAGGCTTATTTGCTCACCTGCACCAAATTTTAGACTTTTCCACTTAGATTTGGTTTTTCCACCTTGGTCAGTTTTGGAGTCATCCTGTCTGGAGCCTGTTTTCAAATGGATGCCATTAGGTTCTTGGCATATTAAGATGGAAATTGCTCCTCCCACAATCATAGCAGTTACAAGATGTGTGGCATATAATGTCATGCCAATTACAGTTTGAACTAGGGGTGTGCACAGACCCCCCGGATCGGATCGGGACCCGGATCGGGACCTCCAATTTTGTCACGGATCGGATCGGACAAAATCAGAGCCCCCCCCAGACCGGATTGAGTCCGATCCCGATTCAAAAATCAGAAATTTTTGGATCGGCCGCCATTTTTTTCCCCATAGACTTGCATTGCAATGCAAGTCTATGAGGAAAAAATGGTGGCGGGTGGGTGAGGTGGGGCCTAACTCCCTCCCCACAGGGGCCGTCCACTGTGGACGGCCCTGGCAGGTAAGCCCCCTCCCCTGCGCTCCCTACCCCCCCTGGGGCCGTCCGCTTCCATCCGCTGGTGCCCGCGGGCGCCAGCGGATAGAAGCGGATGCCCCGGGGGGGTAAGCCCCCTCCACCCTGCCACTGTTTACCTTACAGGGACATCCGCTCCCATCCGGCGCCGGCTGCTACTGCCAGCGGGCTTTGCGGCCTGCTCTAGAGTGGCACGCCGGGTAATGTCATCACCTGGCGCGGCACCCTGGAGCAGGCTGCGAAGCCTGCTGGCAGTAGCAGCCGGTGCCGGATGGGAGCGGACGTGCCTGAAAGGTAAGCGCGCCGCTCCGTGCGTCCCCTCCTCCCCTCTGCGCACCCCCCTCCTCCCCTCTGTGCGCCCCCTGCTTACCTTTCAGGCACGTCCGCTCCTGTCCGGCGCCAGCTGCTACTGCCAGCGGGCTTTGCGGCCTGCTCTAGAGTGGCACGCCGGGTGATGTCATCACCCGGCGCGCCACCCTGGAGCAGGCCGCAAAGCCCGCTGGCAGCAGCCGGCGCCGGACGGGAGTGGACGTCCCTGAAAGGTAAGCGCGCCCACCGATCCGCCGATCCATCCAAACCGGATCAGAACCTTTTTGGATCGGTTCGGATTGGATCGGACGATCCAGCTGTCGGATCGGAAATCGGATAATTTATCCGATTTCCCTCTGGATCGAATTCGGATCATGGATTGGATCCGATCCAGTGCACATCCCTAGTTTGAACCATTATCTCACTCTAAACTGACTATATGGGGAAATCCAGATATAAAAATAGGAAAGAAAATGTTTTTTGTGGCAGGCTTGGACAGACAGAATGATTTTTTGCTCTGGATCAGCTAGTGGGTGCAGATGGTGAGTTTTTGTTATTTTCAGCTTTGTGAGATAAATTTAAATTAGTTGGCACAGCTGAATGGCAGTATTTGCAACTGAAATACTTGTTAGAATCTAGATTTGGCCCTGCAGCTCTTACTGCTTCAGAATCTCCCTTGCTCTTGGAAGCGCTAATTGAGGCTGACTGGGTAAATCGACCCATGATGCGTGTTTATAAATACTTATTATCGGTGAATAAATATGAAACAATGGGGTTTCAGCAGGAATGGAATAGGGAATTGAAATGTCCTATTTTATCGAATCAATAGACCACTGTTTTGGCATCAGTAGCTGATAGGTCAATGGATCTCCGGTTACATTTTATCCAGCAAAAAATATTGTTTCAGGTCTATTGGAAGCCACAGCATGTGTTTAATAAAGGTTTGTCCAAATCAACTAATTGTTGGAAGTGTCATTCAGCTAATGCTTCTTTTGTTCATATATTCTGGAAATGTCCAATAGTCACCTCCTTTTGGGAGGAAATTATCAGATGCATAAATTTTCTATTACAAAGCTCTTTAATATTTTCAGATGTACATGTTAACTTAAATTATGTACTAGCTTCTTGGAAAATAACACGTGGTCAATGTAAATGGATTTTTCATGGCCTTTTGGCCGCCAAAAGACTGATTCTACAACATTGGAAAGATAAAACCACACTGCCTATAATGCAATGGATTGAAGACTTAACAATGTTAGCAGCATTTGAAAGCGTAGTATACAGCCGCCATTTATGACTGAACATTTGGTCTCCCTTCATGGACATTTATGCATAATCCACGTTGCTTTCCTTTTTTCCCCTTTTTTTCAGTTAGAATGTTGTGATATTTGAAACTGCGGCTTTTGAAGTATGTAGTTGCATCTGTAGAAGAAGGCTTTTGAAGTATGTAGTTGAATCATAGAATCATAGAATAGAGTTGGAAGGGACCTATAAGCCCATCGAATCCAACCCCCTGCTCAATGCAGGAATCCACCTTAAAGCATCCCTGACAGATGGCTGTCCAGCTGCATCTTGAAGGACTCTAATGTGGGAGAGCCCACAACCTCCCTAGGTCATGGGTTCCATTGTCATACTGCTCTAACAGTCTGGAAGTTTTTCCTGAAGTCCAGCCGGAATCTGGCTCCCTGTCACTTGAGCCCATTATTCCGTGTCCTGCATTCTGGATTGATCGAGAAGAGATCCTGGCCCTCCTCTGTGTGACAACCTTTCAAGTAGTTGAAGAGTGCTATCATGTCTCCCCTCAGTCTTCTCTTCTCCAGGCTAAACATGCCCAGTTCTTTCAGTCTCTCCTTATAGAGCTTTGTTACCAGACCCCTGATTATCCTCATTGCCCACCTCTGAACATGCTCCAGTTAAAAAATCACAATAAAAAAATGATAAAAAGGGGGGGGGGAATGACATTGATGGGGTCTAACAGGCAAATGGCAAATCCCCTTCTCGGTATTATTAGTAGGGGTGTGCACGGACCCCCCGGATCGGATCGGGACCCGGATCGGGACCTCCAATTTTGTCCCGGACCGGTTCGGACAAAATCGGAGGCCCCCCGGACCGGATCGAGTCCGATCCCGATCCAAAAATCGGAAATTTTTGGATCGGCCGCCATTTTTTTCCCCATAGACTTGCATTGCAATGCAAGTCTATGAGGAAAAAATGGCGGCGGGTGGGTAAGGGGGGGCCTAACTCCCTCCCCCCCCCGGGGCCGTCCGCTGTGGACGGCCCCGGCAGGTAAGCCCCCTCCCCCGCGCTCCCTACCCCCCCTGGGGCCGCCTGCTTCCATCCGCTGGCGCCCGCGGGCGCCAGCGGATAGAAGCGGACGGCTCCGGGGGGGGTAAGCCCCCTTCCCCGCCACTTACCTTCTCGGCACGTCCGGCGCCGGCGGCTACTACCAGCGGGCTCCGCGGCCTACTCTCGAGTAGCGCGCCGGGTGATGACATCACCCGGCGCGCCACCCTGGAGCAGGCCGCGGAGCCTGCTGGTAGTAGTAGGCGCCGGCGCCGGACGGGAGCCGCCGGGCCGGGCAGGTAAGGGCCCCCCTCCCCCCTCCCCCCTCCGCGCGCCCCCTCCTCCCCTCCACGCACCCCCTCCTTACCTTTCCGGCCCGGCGGCTCCCGTCCGGCGCCGGCGCCTACTACTTCCAGCAGGCTCCGCGGCCTGCTCTAGAGTAGTGCGCCGGGTGATGACATAACCCGGCGCGCCATCCTAGAGCAGGCCGCGGAGCCTGCTGGGAATAGTAGGCGCCGGCGCCGGACGGGAGCCGCCGGGCCGGAAAGGTAAGGGCCCCCCTCCCCCCTCCGCGCGCCCCCTCCTCCCCTCCACGCACCCCCTCCTTACCTTTCCGGCCCGGCGGCTCCCGTCCGGCGCCGGCGCCTACTACTTCCAGCAGGCTCCGCGGCCTGCTCTAGAGTAGCGCGCCGGGTGATGACATCACCCGGCGCGCCATCCTAGAGCAGGCCGCGGAGCCTGCTGGGAATAGTAGGCGCCGGCGCCGGACGGGAGCCGCCGGGCCGGAAAGGTAAGGGCCCCCCTCCCCCCTCCGCGCGCCCCCTCCTCCCCTCCACGCACCCCCTCCTTACCTTTCCGGCCCGGCGGCTCCCGTCCGGCGCCGGCGCCTACTACTACCAGCAGGCTCCGCGGCCTGCTCTAGAGTAGCGCGCCGGGTGATGACATCACCCGGCGCGCCACCCTAGAGCAGGCCGCGGAGCCTGCTGGGAATAGTAGGCGCCGGCGCCGGACGGGAGCCGCCGGGCCGGAAAGGTAAGGGCCCCCCTCCCCCCTCCGCGCGCCCCCTCCTCCCCTCCACGCACCCCCTCCTTACCTTTCCGGCCCGGCGGCTCCCGTCCGGCGCCGGCGCCTACTACTTCCAGCAGGCTCCGCGGCCTGCTCTAGAGTAGCGCGCCGGGTGATGACATCACCCGGCGCGCCATCCTAGAGCAGGCCGCGGAGCCTGCTGGGAATAGTAGGCGCCGGCGCCGGACGGGAGCCGCCGGGCCGGAAAGGTAAGGGCCCCCCTCCCCCCTCCGCGCGCCCCCTCCTCCCCTCCACGCACCCCCTCCTTACCTTTCCGGCCCGGCGGCTCCCGTCCGGCGCCGGCGCCTACTACTACCAGCAGGCTCCGCGGCCTGCTCTAGAGTAGCGCGCCGGGTGATGACATCACCCGGCGCGCCACCCTAGAGCAGGCCGCGGAGCCTGCTGGGAATAGTAGGCGCCGGCGCCGGACGGGAGCCGCCGGGCCGGAAAGGTAAGGGCCCCCCTCCCCCCTCCCCCCTCCGCGCGCCCCCTCCTCCCCTCCACGCACCCCCTCCTTACCTTCCCGGCCCGGTGGCTCCCGTCCGGCGCCGGCGCCTACTACTACCAGCAGGCTCCGCGGCCTGCTCTAGAGTAGCGCGCCGGGTGATGACATCACCCGGCGCGCCACCCTAGAGCAGGCCGCGGAGCCTGCTAGTAGTAGTAGGCGCCGGCGCCGGACGGGAGCCACCGGGCCGAGAAGGTAAGTGCCCCCCTCCTCCCCCCCCCCGCTGTCCACTTTCATCGGCGGGCGCCCGCTGGCGCCCGCCAATGGAAGCGGCGGTGGGCGCCAGTGGGCGCCCGCCGATCCGCCGATCCGCCGAACCGGTTCGGAGCTTTTTCGGACCGGTTCGGATTGGATCGGCCGATCCAGCTGCGGGATCGGAAATCGGATAATTTATCCGATTTCCCACTGGACCGGACTCGGATCGTGGATCGGGTCCGATCCAGTGCACATCCCTAATTATTAGGAAAGGGATAGGAAATAAAAGTGCCAATACCGCTAATGCTCTTACACAAAACTATGGTCGTGGTGGCAACATTTGGAATTCTCTGTACAGTTCTTCTGGTCATCCCATCTCAGAAACAAAACACTGTAGAGATTGAAAAGGTACAGACAAGGACAACCAACATGATCAGGGGGCCAGAGCACCTTCCTCACAAGAGAAGTGAATGCGTTTGAGATGTTTTAGGTTAGAAAAATGATTAAACAAGGGGGGAAATAATGGAGTGGGGGTAGGAAAATTGTGTAAGTTCAGGGGGCCACTGTTGCCCCCTGCTCACACCCCTGTCATGAGCATCATTTTTTTGTTTTGCTTTTTAAAAAAGTGAAATCGTGACCATAGAACTAGGGAACACCAGAAGGGTCAAAATTAGCTTGTCTGAAGGCTACGTTTGACGCTTTTGATGCTCCGTGGTGGCTAGAAAATGCTGAAAGAATCAAATTTAGCTTGCAAACAAGCTAAATTTGACCCGTTGGCACTGTGTAACAGCTACAGACACTTCTCCCATCAAAATATGTTTTTTTTTTAATTAAGGAGGCAACAGGGGATGAAAGCAGACGTTGCAGTGGGGGGGGCAGCAGCAGGGGCCACATGTTCCTCACATTTGCAATGGAGCTTTATGAAAGGTATATGTATTTGGGGGGGTCATTCTCTTTGAATACTAGTCACCCACTGTAACTGATGAGCAGTAGGCTCAGAACCAATGGATGGAAGTGCTGTTTCATACAACCCCCAGTTAACTTTTAGAACTCACCGCCACACTCTTTGGTGATATATAGGAGCTTAGATGGCTTTAAAAGGGGTTGACAAATCTGCAGGGAATCGGCTGCTAGCCAGAATGGCTAAGTGAGACCCCCACGGTCAGGGTCAGGATGCCACTGCACATCTGTGGCTGGAGGGTGCCCAGCACGGAAGGATCCTGCCTCTGTTCCCCACTTATGGGGCTTTCCAGAAGTATTTGGTGGCTGGACATGGTCAGAAACAAGAAACGGGATCATGGACTAGATCCGGGTGGGCAACATGCGGCTTTACAGATGTTTTGGTGCACAACTCCCGTCAGCCTTAGCCATCATACCAAAGGCTGAAGGATGATGGGAATTGTAGGTCAAAAACATCTGGAAGGCCAAAAGTTACCCACTCCTGGACTGGATGGACCATCCTGGTCTGGTCTATGGGGTTTTCTTTTGTTTTGAGATCCAGTATCTGGGGAAAGCAGTGAGGTTGCTAAGTCTGTGAATAACACCAAATCATTAGAACCGTGAAAACAACCCAAAGCAGCCTCTGAAGATCTCCTAAAGAGTCTCTCCAAACTAGGTGAGCAAGCAACCTGTGGGCAACAAGGCAGCCAACAACAGTCAATGTTGAAAAGACATAATTCTTTCAAACTAAATTGTACGGAAAACGAATCCATTTTGGAGCACAGATCTGGGCGGGTTGTCCGTCAGGCAACAAACTAGAACTGACACGGAAGCTTTTTATCCCTTGTGGGGTTAGCACCGGAGTCCAGATATAGAGCTGTGGAGAAAGTGAGCTGTTTCTCCATGGAATAAAGTGACAAAGCAGCAGAATACCTAGACCAGTTGCGCACAAAGAAAAGCTTTTGCAGCACAGCTGTTTGTTTGTTTTAAAACACACACACACACTTTTCTTAGCTGCCTTTCAGGGCATACAGCCATACATAAAACTAGGGCTGTGCACGGACCCCCTGATCCTATTTGGATCCCGATCTGGGAGGCCTGGATCGGGCCTGATCTGACACGTGTCAGATCGGGCCCAACCCAATCCACCTCGGATCAGGATCTGCTCCGGGTCCATGCAGAGCCCTCCCTTTCACTTTCCCTGCTCCCTGCTCCCTCTCTCCCCCCAATCACCCTGCTTACCTGCTGCCTCCTCCGCCATCGTCCTGCCGTCATTTTCCGTCCATACTGTGGGCTGCCGCATTTCTTGGTCGCGGTGGGTGATGACGTCACCCACTGCGACCAGAAAATGCAGCGCCCTAACCAATCAGAGCTACACATTTGCCAGTCGCGGCGGATGACGTCATCACCCGGCACAAGTGGGAAAGCGACCAGTCGACATTGAGGAAGCAGGACGACCCAGAGGACGATCGGGAACGATGCAGAGGAGGGAGGGAGGGATCCGGATCTGGCCACAGCCATACATAAAACAGTATAAACATTAAAAGCATTAAAAACATAGAGAGTAAAATATCAGTTAAAAACAATAAAAGCTAACATTAAAACTAATAATAAAACCAACAAGGGCAGTAGCAGCAAAACAGTGTTTATTTAGGAGAAGGCCATAGTGAAATAAAACATTTTAAAGGCCTTCTTAAAAGCCTATGAGGATGGTGCATGGTGGATCATTGGTGGGAGTTTGTTCCACTGGTGTGGGGCCACTGCTGAGAAGGCCCTCTCCTGTGTAGAGACCCACCTAATTTCTCTTACTGGTGGGTAGATGAGAAGGGCCTCTCTTTTTGATCTTTTGCCACAATCATGTGTGAAACAAGATCATACTTTTTTCTAATTTTCAAAAATGAGCAGTTAGGTAGATCAGACACTTAGGTGGGTCATAACACTTTTATTAAATTAGTCCTCTTCAAGACCAGACACTCCTCAAAATTATAGTACTTGTGATTCCAGAGCCAAGTCAGATGAATTCATTGTGTCATTTGGTAATCTACTCTTTATACAAATCTAAGGCTGCCTTTGTACAAATCTATGGTTGCGACCACACTTAGAATACTATGTACACTTTTGATCACCAGACTTTAAAAAAAAAGATATTGTAGAGCTAGAAAAAGTGCAGAAAAGGGCATCTGAATCAATCAAGGGGCTGGAGCATCTCCCCTAAGAGGGAAGGTTACAACAGCTGGGATTGTTCAGCTTGGAGAAAAGAGGCTAAGGAGAGAATTGATAGAGGTGGACAAAATTATCCTTGGTCTGGAGAAGGTGGCGAGAGAGACATTTTCCTCCCTTTTCAATAACTCTAGAACCAAATGAGGTTATCCCATGAAGCTGATTGGTGGAAGATTCAGGACAAATAAAAGGAAGTACTTCTTCACACAGCGCATAGTTAAACTATGGAATTCACTTCCACAATTTCGATAGCTTTAAAAGGGGACTGGACAAATTCCTGGAGGAGAAGGCTGTCCATGGCTACTAGTCCTGATGGCTCTGTGCTACCTCCAGTATCAGAGGCAGTAAGCCTATGTGCACCAGTTCCTGGGGAACATGGACTGTAGGGTGCTATCACACCCCTGTCCTGCTTGTGGGTTTCCCATGGGCAGCTGGTTGGCCACTGGGTGAACAGAGTGCTGGACTAGATGGACCCTTGGTCGGATCCAGCATCAGGGATCCCCTTACGTTCCTATGCTTTTGCGCCTGCCCTCAAACCCCAGTATCATGGAACCACAGCATAAAAAGGGGTACTCAACCTTTTGGGGTTGGGGGCACATCTGGAATTTTGAGAGGGTCTTGCCAGCACTGTCACAAAATGGCTGCCATGTGAGCTTCCCCATTTATGGTGGGCATGGCTGGTCACAAAACACCCAGGAGTCAACTGTGAGACTAAAAGGAATGTAAGATGCCCTTGAATGTAAGCACCAAACAGGGGTGAAGGCTGCATTTCAAAACATAGGTCCAGGTTACTTGCAGGATCGCTTTCTCCCGTATAATCCGCCCCACACACTCAGGTCCTCTGGGAAGAACTTACTCAAATCAGCCAGAACTAGGCTGGCGGGTGTTACCCAGAGGACCTTCTCTTCCATCGCTCCCAGGCTGTGGAATGGTCTGCAGGAGGAGATTCGACAAATTAGCAGTCTTCATGAATTTAAGAGAGCCATGAAGACTGCTCTCTTCTGGCAGGCCTATCCAGTTGAATTTTAAGATGTTTTTAATGATGTATTGGCTTTTATTTGTTTTTAATATCTCATTCATTGTGGTCTTTGTATTTTATATTTATTGTTGTTCCCTGCCTCGATCCGGAGGGAGAGGCGGGTTATAAATTATTATTATTATTATCATTATTATTATTATTATTATTATTATTATTATTATTATTATTATTATTATTCTTTGACCCCAATAAAGTTGGCAATAAAATTGCGTTCATTCAGACTTGTCAAAAAGTTGCAGGATCTTAAAAAAATCATATAAAATACAGAGGTGGAGGGATTAATCTGAAATTTGGCACATATGTGTAGCATCATGTGCTAGACATGTATATGAAATTTGAGATTGATCCCTCCAACCCTCGATTTTATATGAATTTATTAAAGATCATGCAACTTTGTGACAGGTCTGAATGAATGCACGTGGTGAGCTGTCATTCTGACCTGTCAGAACTTAGTTCTTTAATAAATTCATATAAAATCGAGGGTTGGAGGGATCGATCTCAAATTTCATACACATACTTAGGCATACCCCATAAGCATTGTGACCAAGTTTCAAACCTGTAACTTTTAAAATACAGAAATTATAGGCATTTTTTCTAAAATAAATTCAGCTCTCTAGGGCACAATGAGGCTGCAAATTAAATATTGGAGTTCCGATAATTATTGTGGAAATGATACGATTAACCTACGATATTATTGGAGACAATAATTTTTTTGGTCCAAAATTCCGATAACGCTACAATACGATATTTTCGGGTGTGCACATCCCTAGGATACATATAAGTTTGCTTGGATACCCTGCTACAGCTGCATTTTTTTTCTTCTGTTGTTGATCTTCTTGTTTGGTATATTTTATGGCTACACATTTCACCTTGAGTATTTTTTTTCTCAGAGAAAGGCAAAAGGTATAGAAATAAATAATTAAAAGAAGTAAATGAATTAATAAGAAGCAATCAGAGGTTGTGTGTGTGTGTGTGTGTGTGTTTTAAAAATATGAATTGTTTGGGAGGAAGTTTATTTTATAAACGCTTGCATATGAAATACTCCATCTAGCTTTACTTATACATGTTGTATGTATTAATCGGAATTAATTTCGTATCACCATATTAATTAAATGCAACATACCAAGGATGCAGGAGAATTTCATTCCATCCACATTTCAATGTGAATGGAACTAAGGTCCCCTCTACAAGGATTCGCTTTTGCGCCCGGTTAGGCGATTATGCGCATAATCGCTGAAGCGCATTTACACCTAATACCTCTGCACAAGAGGCGGCGAGAGGCGGCAAAGCGCATTAACGGATGCCCAAAATGCGCTTTACAAGTAGTTAATGCGCATAAGCACTTGTTCACATAGTCAAAATGCGCTTTAACGGCCGGAGCAAAATAAAACTCGCGATTTAACGCGCATTCGATAATGTGCATAATCGGAGAGATAATGCGCCTCTACGCCCAATTTGCGCTCCGTTCTTGTAGAGGTAAATTTTTTAAAGCGCCTTGAAAGAGCTTTAAACCTCTCTTGTAGAGGCAGCCTAATTCACAATTCCTGGGCGAATGCACAAATTGGGATGCAGTTATTCTTTGGGCTGAGCACTGTTGTGAATTTTGCAATGCAGTTCTCAGCTCAAACTTTGTGTACAAAAATGAATATTGTAGGGGGGGTGCATTAAAATGACTGTGTTTTAGGGGGAAGTTGTACAAAAATGAATATTTTAGGAAAAAATGCAAATAATTTCAACATGATTTTTTTGTGGACTTTTTAAATAGTTGCAGAAAACAGAATGGGAAGGTGTCATGACCAAACACATATGAAACGGGCACATTTTAATTACCCTACCATAGTGATGAGCATTGTTGTGCCTGGTAATGTGGAGACTGAACGTCTGTGTAAATTGATCTTCAGTATTCGTTATGGATTATACTTCTGTACTAAATATATTTATAACCAATTTTAAATGCAACAGGTGTAACCACTTGGGAGCATTTGGTGATTTTCTCTCTTCAACTTATGGAATGTGCAGAATCTTTTACTGAATCTGAAAGCCCCCCTGACTATCGAAGAAAATAGTTATTGGTGGCAGGAAGGTTTCTGGTTTATTTTGCTCGCCACTGCCAATAAAAAGTAAAAAAAACAACATGCTACGGTTTCTCTTCCTAACTTGTCTGGAAGGTGGCTGGCTAGGACTCAGGTATGCCATCATATATAAGAAAGGGCCAGCTATTAGTGGGGATAAAGCTGCTTAGAGATAACATAATTGAGTAATAACAACATAATATAGTCACATATGTCTGTCCCTACCGCTGACGGATTACATATGTGATTCTTGTCATTATGCTCTGGAGCGAGTTCTCGGCAATAATTTCCTGGCACATTCCTGACTGTATTTGGAGGGAGCTTTATCCCCTTCCCTGCTGTTCCCTGATCTGCCCCTGGGTTACTAACAGCCCCACCAGACTGCCTGGGCCCTGCTTCCTGCTGTTCCAAGGCAGATTAGCTTCTCTGCCAGCCATCTGGGCCACCGCCTTGGCAAATTCCTCTCCCTTTGCACTCAGGGAAAGCAAAGGAAAGTTTGCTGGCCCAAATAAAGAATCCCTCAACATGGTAGTCCCCAGCATGGACCATAATCACCTGCAATTGCCCCTCCATCTGCCTCCACGCAGCTGCAAGGGCATCAGAAAAGCAAAGCAAAGTCCTTCTTTTCTCCCAAACAGGCTTTATTAATCGTAAATACTTCCTTTTGGCTAGTTTGGATCTCAGAAAAGACCACCCCCTCTTTTTAGAAAGCATACAATTTTCTTGCTTGTTATAGCACTCATCACACACACACACACACACACACACACACACACACACACTGTCCAAGAAAAGCCACACATACACAATGTCCAAGAACTCTCTTTAGATTTCCCCATTACAAAGTATTTTGCATCCTTCTTTTCCCCTTAAAAGTGGAAGCTTGAACTTCAGAAGGAGAATTATGTAGTGCTTCAATGTTCAAGGGAGATACCATGTTGCCGTGCAATTGATAGCTTTCCTACATGGTTTGGGTCCAGGTTACCTGTGGGATCGCCTTCTCCCAAACAATCCGCCCCGCACGCTCAGGTCCTCTAGGAAGAACTTACTGCAGTCGGCCAAGACTAGGCTGACAACCGTTACCCAGAGGACCTTCTCTTCTGCCGCTCCCAGACTGTGGAATGACCTGCTGGAGGAGACTCGTCAACTTAACAGTCTTTTAGAATTTAAGAAAGCTATAAAGACCGTTCTCTTCCGGCAGGCATATCCAGTGGAATTTTAGAATGTTTTAAGGATGTTTTTAGGATTTTAGGATTTTTATGCAATTTTAATAATATGTGTCATGTTTTAATCAGTTTTATGTATTTTATCATGTTGTTGTTCCCCGCCTCGATCCAGACGGAGATGCAGGTAAGAAATAAATTGTTGTTATTGTTATTATTATTAGGGATGTGCACTGGATCGGACCCGATCCACGATCCGAGTCCGGTCCAGTGGGAAATCGGATAAATTATCCGATTTCCGATCCCGCAGCTGGATCGGCCAATCCAATCCGAACCGGTCCGAAAAGGCTCCGAACCGGTTCGGCGGATCGGTGGATCGGCGGATCGGCGGGCGCCCACTGGCGCCCACCGCCGCTTCCATTGGCGGGCGCCAGCGGGCGCCCGCCGATGAAAGTGGACAGCGGGGGGGGGGAAGGAGGGGGGCGCTTACCTTCTCGGCCCGTCCGCTCCCGTCCGGCACTAGCAGCTACTACCAGCGGGCTCCGCGGCCTGCTCCAGGGTGGCGCGCCAGGTGATGTCATCACCCGGCGCGCTACTCTAGAGCAGGCCATGGAGCCCGCTGGTAGTAGCCGCCGGCGCCGGACGGGAGCGGACGGGCCGAGAAGGTAAGCAGGGGGTGCGTGGAGGGGAGGAGGGGGTGCGCGGAGGGGGGAGGGGGGCCCTTACCTTCCCGGCCCGGCTGCTCCTGTCCGGCGCCGGTGACTACTACTACCAGCAGGCTCCGCGGCCTGCTCTAGGGTGGCGCGCCGGGTGATGTCATCACCCGGCGCGCTACTCTAGAGCAGGCCGCGGAGCCCGCTGGTAGTAGCCGCCGGCGCCGGACGGGAGCGGACGGGCCGAGAAGGTAAGCAGTGGCGGGGAAGGGGGCTTACCCCCCCCGGAGCCGTCCGCTTCTATCCGCTGGCGCCCGCGGGCACCAGCGGATGGAAGCGGACGGCCCCAGGGGGGGTAGGGAGCGCGGGGGAGGGGGCTTACCTGCCAGGGCCGTCCACAGCGGACGGCCCCGGGGGGGGAGGGAGTTAGGCCCCCCCTCACCCACCCGCCGCCATTTTTTCCTCATAGACTTGCATTGCAATGCAAGTCTATGGGGAAAAAAATGGCGGCCGATCCAAAAATTTACGATTTTTGGGTCGGGATCGGACTCGATCCGGTCCGGGGGGCCTCCGATTTTGTCCGAACCGGTCCGTGACAAAATTGGAGGTCCCGATCCGGGTCCCGATCCGATCCGGGGGGTCCGTGCACACCCCTAATTATTATTATTATTATTATTATTATTATTATTATTCCTGGACCTTTTAGAAATTGTTGTTGTGGTTGACCTAGCGCTCAAACATAGCAGAAGGGCGCTCTAAACATGCTGCACACAGCAACTTTTCTTGCAATATCTTTATCTCCAAGCCAAATGCTGCCTTGTAATGGAATCCAGCCCAGTTATTCAATTTCATTGACTCAGTACAATATATTTCCCCACTCGCTAGATTGTCACCTTGAAGTGGTGAGTGGGCTTGCATGTTCCAATGATTCTTGTGAGCGATGGCATCAGGAGTCGTGTACTCCTGGTAGGGTCACCCATGGCGGTAAGGTCAAGGGGGAGGAACCAGACACAGATGATCCAAGAAAGATAAAGTCCTCAATGGCAGAACAGGGGAAGATAACAATGTGCTTTGTTACAATGGCTGTGAAGGCGGATGAAGGCTGCAGCAGACAATGGCTCAATTCGGACGACACAATAGTCAATGGTGGGGTAATAATCAACTTTACAGTTGTTCATCTAGGGAGTACTCCCCACACAACATGATAATAAATAATCAACTGTGGTGTGGATTAGGATCAGCGCTGAGTTGACTATGGCAGCATTCGGATGACATGATAGTCAAAACAACTGACGATTGTTTCCCCCACACCAGTTGTTTATTGTGTCGTCCGAATTGAGCCAATGACTTCCAATCGTCATGATACCCATGCCACTGGCTTAAAGTCTTTTTCTGTCAAAGTTTGTGTGGTGACTGTTGTGCACCGATCTCCCCACATAAAACAATTTCATGCACAGGCATCTTCCAACTTCTTCTCCTTCTTCTCTTTTCACTACAAAGTCCCATGGCGACTGGCGAATAGCGATGGGGGCAGAACTGTGAAATCCAGAAGCCTCTAGTCAAGGACCGGCACATGGGCAGTGGATATAGATTCAGTCATCCTAACTCAAGGACCGAGGCCGTTGAGTAGTTCGGCAGCTATATTCATGACTGAGAAGGCCTATTTAGGATCTACTCTGCTCACCCCATATGGGGAGGGGGCTAGAAAAGGTGCCCTAAACATAGCCTACCTCGTGTCTTCCTGACTGGATAACTGCATCCAGTGGGGTCATCTCCTAGTGGTCACAAAATACAATTGAATTTTGGAATATAGAATATATGGACACTGATGGCTAACTCAGATAGTGGGTTGACCAGGCCTCTGTGCTGTCATCTTGTTGTCTGCTTTTTTCCCCATAGGCTTGCATTGGGGGAAACGCATGCATAACTTTTTTATTAGAAATGATAATGACATGAAACTTGGGGAGCAAGATCCAATCTGCAATGTCCAAAAAGTTTCATGTCTCTATCTTTTCAAATTAAAAAGTTATAGGGGGTCCCCCAAAAGCCCCACCCCCCCACTGTGACTTCTTCATTTTTAAAGATAAAAACTTGAAACTTGTGGGACATTGAAGATGGGATCTGGCTGATCATTTGTGAAAAAAGATCAGAGCAATTGCTCAAACTCTTGATTTTCTATGATTTTTTAAAAGATCGTGCTCCTTCTGAAAGCTGAGGCCCGGTCTAGATGGCAAAGCCCGGTCAACCCGCTGTCAATAAAGGTGCAGCTGAACAGGCAGGTTGGATATCACAGCACCTTGAGGAGCTCCTAGTGAGCAACTTGTTCCAATAAGGTCGGAGACTAGACTGACACCTTTTGTGCCTTGACAACTAGACACCCACCCTCTCAGACTTTACCCCTTCCTTGCAACATGGAAATCCCTAAGGGAGCAGCCTCTGACCTGGAGCCTAGCAAGCCTTTGACTCTCTAGGAGCTCAGGCCAGGCACACTGCCTGTGTTGGTGTTAGTCAAAACTTGTGTCCAGATTCTTCTCCTAGGAGGATAAAGCCATATTCCCACTAAGAGGCACAGAGTCAGTGATCTTAGTCCAACACAGTTTTATTAAAGCAGTCAGCTGAATGGGTGACCCTAGGGACTCATGCCACCAAAGGCCACACCTCAAAGGATACAAGCACCTACTTTTATAACATACATTAAGCATCATTCTAGCTACAGACAGCACACACACAAGCATAACTCAATGCATCTCTAGGTGAGCCACCGCCTTTTGGGCTAACGCCAAAGACCACCTTGTTTCTCACCAGTAGCTCATTATTGTGCCCAGGAACGAAAGTGGGCAGTTACAGCTAGGACACAATATCTGCTACTTTTGAGGAATGTTGCAGCTTCTGACCAAGGCCGAGTTATGATTGTTCCTTGTTCCTAGCTGCTACATACATAGACTGTTCTTGGCTTTAAACAAGCGTCCCCAGCAAGCAATCCAACATTCTATGCGAAAGAGAGAAAGATGGCTTCACTCTGGCTAGCAATATCTAACATTGGCGCACCAGCTCCATGGATGGTGGAACTCTCAGAGATGGCTGAGATGGCCCATTGATGGAGCTGGGCTTGGCAGCCACAGTTATTTATTTATTTATTTATTTATTTATTTATTTAAACATTTGTATCCCACCCTATATCACTATATTGTCTCTCAGGCTCAGGTGTCTCCTGTGTCTTGACCTTGGGAGGGGAGTCTCCAGTGTTCTATAGTGGTGAACAGAGGTCTGTGGTTCTGCAGTGATGCTCAGGACTGATGCCACCTCCATAGGCACCTCAGCCTATGTGTCCATGACCAGGTCACTGCTGGGTTCTGGGGTCATGACAACAAAAACATTTTGTCTTTGTCAATTCTCAGATCCCCTGCCCATGCACAAAGTATTTTACAATGGTCCCATTTAATCGTGTGATGTTAAAAAGAAAATGCAGTAACACTACAAGTGGAAGAATATAGCCAATATCCTACAAGTACATTAATTCGGGAGCTGTGGCTGGTTGTGGCCCCTTGGGGAGTGGATTTTCAGTGGTAAACCCAGATAATGTGTGAAAAAGACCAGACAATTATCCTATTCTTATTCTGGACTAATTCAGCTATGCTTAGTTGTGCATAAAGATACTTGAGGAATGTGACCTTCGATCTGCATCTCCTGGACTAATGTGAGGATTAGAACTTAGTTCTCCACCAGCATTTACCTTCCCGGATATTTACAATGACGTTCTTGGCTCATTCAAAATACAATCAAAATGTGTATTTTTGAGGGAGAAAATGCTCTAGAAACGTGTGTCTTGAGAGAAAATATATATTTAAAAATGTGAATTTGTGTACAGATTTTTTTAAAATGCAGATTAACACGGAAACAGGGGGGAATAGCTTTATGTGTGAATAGTACATGTGCAAGGGACCAGGACAGAAATAGAATGATTTACCCGCCCCGGATGAACCCTGTTAGCATGCCCAGAGCCTTGGGGTTCAGGCAGGATAGAAGTCACACATGGACGCCACAGACATACCGCTAGGCAGAAAGCATTGTGGGGCAAGGCGTGCCCCATCCAATATAGAAGATCATCTCACCTTCCCGCTAATCCAGCTTGAGTTTGACTCGTCTATCTGGAAAGCAAATGTAATGAAGTTTTCCCAGCAGGCCAGTGGCCTTGTCTCTTGGCCCCACACTTGACGGACAAGGATGGAGACTCCTTTCTCAGCAAATACCTTGCAAAAGGGGACATGGGGTATTTAAGGAGCACGTGGAGGCCGCCATGAGAGCAACGGGGAACTCCACACTTAATGAAACCCTTTGACAGGAAGGCATGGCTGACCCAGGCCGGCCACCAAAGGTTCACCTCTGATGCAGACGCCAGCGACGGCCTGCTGACATAATCCTCTTAGGAAAAGGGGTCTCGGGAAATAAGCCTTGCAAATGGCTTGGTGTTCCTTTTCGGTGTACTCTTGTTCCACTCAGTCTGATTACCTCCCTCATTTTGGGCATTTGGGGCTTTCTCTAGGGCTCTTGCTGCAAGGCCTGGCAGAATGACTGTAGTGACAGGCCTTGTAGCTTGGACTTGCCTGTTTCCAAGGGCTGGTGAGGCCCAGTATGAAAGTGTCACAAGGAACTATAAGGCACACAGGTTGGACTTGTGCTAACAGGTAGGATTCCTCACTCGAAGGAGGAAACCCTGCCATTTGATGGTGCTCCTTGCCTGCCTATAATTAGCACTCCCAATCTGGCTGCAAAGATTTTATTCCTCTTATGCTTAAGTCTCACCTGGTTAACATATTTGTATTTTTTTAAAAAAAAATTGTAAAGAAGGTAAAACATACACTCCACATACAAGACACCGTTCTCTAAGGTGAAATCCGTTTACCAAAGGCAGAATATTACTCTCTCTATAGGTTTTAACCATTCAGATGGGTCAAAGCCCCTTAACAAAGAGTTCTTTTTAAAAAAAATCCTACTGGGTGTCGTGACTAAGGCCTGTTCCCCTTAGGCTGGAAGAAGGAGTTTCAGACGATCAATCGGAATCAGATTCTGAAGCAGAAGAGACGGTGCCAGAAATATACTAGCCTATATGGGGAGTGGTGAAGGTGACTCTCACGGGCTCTTCACCATCTGGGAATGAACTCTCGCCAGACCTTATCTCTGAAATTGTAAGCAGCCCACAAGCACTGGGAATTCAGGATTCTTTCAAGGGGGAGGGCACTGAAAGGCTAGCTGATCCTAGAGAATGCCGCAGATTAAAACGGATGGAGCTAAAGGAAGGTGAGAAAAGGTTGGCCCAACTAGCTTCTCGCCAAATAATAATAATAATAATAATAATAATAATAATAATAACAACAATTTATTTCTTACCCGCCTCTCCGTCTTCTTCAGAACCAGTCTCCCTGAAGTTAAAGTGAAAAGGCTTTCCTTTTTTCTTGAAAGGACAATTGTCTCGCTTAGTTTGTATCATTTTGTCTAGAGAGAGGTTCCTAGCAGTTAGAGCCCCTTCAGGTGGGAAGAGATGTTTATTGCCTGAATAAAGCTTTGTGGGTTATGTGGCAGACCTCATTACTGTCTCCCAATAGTAGGCTGACCATCTGAAAAGGAGGACAGGGCTCATGTAACTTTAACAGTTGTAGAGAAAAGGGAATTTCAGCCAGTGTCATTTGTATGCAATTAGTTCCTGGTGAAATTCCCTCTTCATTACAACAGTTAAAGTTGCAGGGGCCCTGCCTTCTTTTGTATATGGTCACTCTAGTATAGTGCCTGCATCTTTAACTGTTGTGATGAACAGAGAATTTCACCAGGAACTAATTGCATACAAATGACACTGGCTGAAATTCCCTTTTCTCTACAACTGTTAAAGTTATATGAGCCCTGTCCTCCTTTTCAGATGGTCAGCCTACCCAATAGGGCAGGAGGTTTGGGAAACAAGACACTTGGGCTCCATATTTCCTTAACACATTTGAATGCACTTGAGGATTTGCAGGATACCATCAATTTAACGAATAAAACAATATCCCACAATTTGCCCAGCTATTCTTGTATCAAAGGTATGTCTTCACATTTCCAGTAATAGGGCCAACCCAAGACGTTGTTCTACCTGAGGCAAAAGACAAGAAGGCTTCCCCCCACCCACCCACCCCCCTCAGCATTGCATGTACAAAAGCTGACTGGATTGGTAGTTTAACCTTTCTTCAATACTGGAAACATGACAACATTCTCCACCATACCTGCTGCCACCTCCTAATGGTAGGGCCAGCCATGTCCAGTAACAAGCATAAATCAGACTAGCAAACACTAGTATGGTTAATATTGCCCCGTATTTCTTTCTGGGAACTAATATGTCTGGTATAAAATTAAGAAAACAAACTGGAGGACCTATAGACACATTAACATTTGTAAAATACGATGTTGCTTTTGGGTATTCATTTTCCCATATGCTCTGCAACACTTCCACCACATCTAGAAAAAAAATCTGCACCATTTTTAGCACAGTACCAAGAGTTACTATTTCCAGCTTTATAGATCTTGTCTAATTTCAAAGGCGTTAAATGCCATTGCATTGCCAATTTTAAACAGCTCTCTTTCAACATCAAGCTCACGGTAAACCGCCTTCCAAGTCCAAAAAGGGAAGAGCAAACTTCTGTTGACATTTCCCTTCGTAGATCGTTTCCCCGGTTTTGCTGATAATATTTTACACTTGCGGTATTAATGCTTATTAAGATATAATATATTTTTGGGGAAGTCTTTGTTGTTGGACCCAAAATGAGTTTTTAAAATCTGTTGGGTTCCTGAGAATCGAATCTCTGACTTGTGTTGACAGAAAATTCCACATCTGGAGATATGGAAATGAAGGAAATTGAAATTGGGGGACCTATTGGCAAAGCACCTCCAGGGAAGGGACAATATGGTCGAATACTTCTTTCACCTTTTGCGGGTCAACGAATTTTATCCAACTTTGCCCCCCCCCCCCATGTTCATCTGTGTTAACCACTTGCCACTTTCTTGGCCTACTGTCTTTGAAGAATCAGTCAGGGTTTTTCTTTTCCCTACAGGAGCACCTAAATTACCATTTCTGTCACCAAACCATGGCTATGCTTCTAAAAATATCATGGAAATGTTTATCCTGGAGAAAACAACATAATTGAGACATTCCTTAGAAGGAGCTCCCATGATGTCTCACTTGGCAGGCTGCAACACAATCCTACCATTTGAAAGGGGCCTAGAAGCCATCTAGGCACAGGTGAGAATTCCATCCGTTCAGGGTGCTATTGGATGTGCCCTGGGTACTCGGATCCCCACATCTCCGGTCTCCTCCCCTTCTTGTCCACTAACACGCACCCTTTCACTGCTCTATGAGCTTGTGCTTGTGAGCTCCTAGAAGCAGCTGGCATCGTCCTTCCTGCGCCAGCTGCAAGGATCATAGAATCATAGAATCACAGAGTTGGAAGGAGCCTATAAGGCCATCAAGTCCAACCCCCTGCTCAATGCAGGAATCCACTTTAAAGTTGGGGGATGGGGAGAGCTTGGTCTCCTGGTTCTAAGGTTGGAGAGCTGTCTCTGGCCTTGGATCCAGGAATACAAAATATCCTATGTCTCCCACATGCTGTCTGGGCCCATAGGAGAGATCTCCCCATTTCTTCTTCTTTTTTTATAATGGCAGTGCTGACTGGAGGGGCCCAGGTTGGGGAAGGCTGCATTATGTACTGAGGCAGGGAAAGCCAAGAGGTCCCTTATGATGGTGATTATTAAATCTTTATTGAGGGATTAGGAAGTTTTAAGGCAGATTTAATTAAATGGCACAGGGATACCCTTTGTAAACTGGATGCTGAGGAGGTTCGGTTCGCACCCCAACGAATGGGGTAGTGTCCCTTGGGAAGACTTTCCAATCTCAAAAATTTGCAGATCTACTCGTGTGTCAATAAAAGCAGGCCTGACCCATTGTGTGGGGAGGGGGCAATGCCATTTTGCCCCTCAGCAGTTCTGCCTGTGAAGAAATAAATGTTAACCTGGTTGCGGCATTCTAAAAGCCAATGCATACATTCACTGCAATCCACTGGTCCCGAGGCACATCAGACTCCACCAGTTTGCCTTCCCTCTCAGTCACCCACTGAACTGCCGGAGAATGCTGCCTGAGCTGGTCATATTGCTGCTGATACTTGGCTGAGTTCCTCCTCTCTTTTTCTTTCTGGAAAACCACGTTTCTGCCACACTGCTCCTGCCATGGTGTCCATCAGTGGGAAAGTCCCTGTGTGCCTTCTGCCTAGCATTAGCAAAAGGCAACTGTGCCACCTTCCGGCCTCTTGAATTGCTGCAAAGTCTTGTAGAATTTGCAATAAGCTTTACAAAAAATACCATTGGGGAACATGCAGGCTTTGGTGTGTGTGTGTGTGTTCAAAATAATGCAGTTGTCTTTAGATGCTGGTGTGCATAATCTATTAGCAATTTTTGGTCATTTTACATTTGCCACATTTTCTGTTCTATTTCTATTTGATTTCACCAAAATACATAAAGGTGTAACTCCAGCTACATACTTTTGTAGTGAGGAGCACAAGCAGCATTTCACCTTGGGGGTGGTCCATGCCCCTCCCACCCCCATCCATTCACTTCCCCATTCCTGCTTAATGAATCCACCAACTACCATAGACATGTGATTGAAGTATAAGTCTCGATAATGTGTTTATGCCATTGCGCATGCATACACAACACACACACACACACACACAGAGTAGTTGTTTGGCTTTTCCCATTGAGATCTGGAGTGGATAGTGGGGACAGCGTTGTGCCTGAGTTCAAATCCCCACACTGCCATACAACTTACTGAGTCACCTTGAGCCAGCCTTACTTGAGCTCTCCGCCTAAGCTACCCCACAAAGTTCTGGAGAAGATAAAATAAGAACATCAGAAGTTCCCTGATGCTAGATCAGACCAAAGGTCCATCTAGTCCAATGTTCTGTTCACACAGTGGCCAACCACCTGTCGACCAGGGATTCACAAGCAGTACATGGTACAACAGCACCCTCCCACCCATATCCCCCAGCAACTATTGCATACAGGGTTACTGCCTCGAATACTAGCCATGGATAGCCTTCTCCTCCAGGAATTTATCCAACCCCCTTTTAAAGCCACCCAAATTGCTGGTCATCACCACATCTTGTGGTAGTGAATTCCATAATTTAACTGTCCTTTTACCCATCCTGAATCTCCCACCAATCAGCTTTAGGGGATGACCCTGTTGGGTTCTAGTATTATGGGAGAAGGAGAAAAATGTCTCTCTCTCCACATTCTCCACACCAGGCATAATTTTGTCCACCTCTATCATTTCCCACCTTACTCACCCTTCTGCTAAGATAAGCAATCCCAACTGTTGTAACCTTCCCTCATAGGAGCGATGCTCCAGCTCTTTAATAATTTTAGTTGCCCTTTTCTGCACTTTTTCCAGCTCTACAATATATATATATATATATATATATATATATATATATATATATTAGGTGTGGTGACCAGAACTGTACATGGTATTCTACGTGTGGTTGCACCACATATTTGTATGAAGGCAGTACAATACTGGCAGTTTTATTCTCAATCCCTTTTTTAATAATGCCTACCAATTCTTGTATGGTTTGTTTAGCAAAGGAGAAGGTGCTGGTCGACTTATCACAGGATGGCCCATGTTTTTCTTTTGCTTTTGCTTTCATCGGACATGTGGAGAGATCACACAGTATTTGCACAGAGCACTGCAATGCCACAGGTTGAAAGTGTTGGGTGAGGGGCAATGCAATCGGAGCTCTAAAAAATATAACACTTTACCCATCATGCATGGCTTCCCCCAAAGAATCCTGGGAGCTGTAGTTTGGGTTAAGGTAGCCATGTGTCCTATTTTACAGAAGATAGTCCTCTTGTTGGGCTTTCAGAGGACAGTCCTCAGTTTGAAGCACTGTCCAAGTCAAGTTCAAACATCAAAGGGCCTAAGAAGGGAAAGCTGGGCTTTGAAGACAGTGGATTGAGCAGGAACACAGAATACCTGGTCACTGTCTTCACTGATGCATTGTATCCAAATGTGGACCTACACAGAGAAATTATTAGCACATGCACATTTTATGAAAATCTGGACTCTCCTTTTTAGAGATGCATAAGGGGCCACCCTATGTTTTGTGAGGTTCCCCTCATTCTCTGTTAGAAATCCTTAGCCCTTCCTTAGAGAACTACGATTCCCAGGACTCTTTGGGGAGGAGTAGTGGTTAAGCCAAGTCTTGAGTGTGGATCTGCCCTCCGAGGACTTGGCCAAGGAGTCCGTTCAGAATTAAGTGCACCACAGCGAAGATAATATTTTTCTTCACAAGCCTCATCCAGCTAATTTTGAGACATCATCCAATTCTCTGACTTGCAGTTTTCGGTTTGGCCGAAACAGAGATTGCACCACGGAGGGTGGCCGTTTTTGTCGAAGCCACTTCTGGATGAAGACAAATCAGCAGAAGGATGAATATGTTGCTTTTGAAATGTCGCTCCTGGTTTCTGGCACGGCTTCTGAGAGGCTTCTCCTCAACTGGGGTGGGGGGACCAGCTCCCCCACTTTAGCCATTGGGCACCTCTGTCCATGGGGCAACTATTGATCTGCGATCCAATTCCTGCCATCAGTTTTTCTGAATTCTTATCTCTGTCTACTGAATGGGAGAACTCTGTAGTTGGCAGACACCCCCCGCTGTCCCTGGAATGGCTATTAGCAAATGGTTGAAAACAGAGCAGACACACGAGGCATTGGGTTCTTGAGGCATTAAAGAGTATTAGAAAAGGCTATTTATGTTGTGTGCTGGGCAAATTTGTTTGGTTTCAGGAATGCAAAGGGGCCATGGCCAGGCTTGGCAGCTCCTTTGGCATGGCCCTGGATAAATATGGTGGATAAAAGGTTGCTCAGGGCTCCCATAGTGAGCAACAAACCAACGGGGTCCTGCCAACCTGAAGGGAAGGCCCCACCAACGCCAAACTCGGGGCCAGCAGGCCATTCCTCCCCTCCACACACACACAAAGTGCCTGGAGATCACCAGCTGCCTCTGAACTTGGCTACAGAGGCCTCTGCAGGAATAATGCTGCTTCCCACAACCCTCGAGCATTTGCAGCTGCAGCTGCCAAGGTGCTGAGAAAAGAAACCGCATTGTGTGTCACAGGGACCAACCAGCACATCTGCCTTAGGTAAGATCAGTACTACAATTCCAAGAAAGGTGAGCACCCAACCCTAATAAGGTCTATGCCCATACCTGGGGCTGTGATTGCCAGCCTCCCTCACTAGCTGGGGAAGGGGGGGCATCTTCAAACAAATGAATGGAAAATCAATACAGCGATTTCTGTAATAAGCCCAAGGGTCACACGTACTTCAGTACATGGTGGCCCCCCAATTATGGAACGATCTCCCTGACGAGGCTTGCCTGGTATCAACATTGTTAACTTTTCGGCGCCAGGTCAAGACTTTCCTCTTCTCCCAGGCAATTAATAGTGTATGATGAGGATTTTTGTGCTGTTGTTGTGCTTTGACCCAGAATTGTTGTTTAAAAGGAAATTGTAATTAGGGGTGTACACTGGATCAGGTCCGATCCACGATCCGGATCCGATCCAGGGGAAATTGGATACAATTATCCGATTTCTGATCTCACCACTGGATCTGATCCGGAAAGGTCCCAATCCAGATCGAATGGATCGGAGGACGCCCGCTGGCGCCCACCGCCACTTCCATTGGCAGGCGCCAGCGGGCGCCCGCTGATGGAAGCAGACAGCGGGAGGGGGATTCCCTGGTGGGGCTGTCCGTTTCCATCAGACCCCCCCGATCCGATCTGGATCCCGATCTGGGAGGTTCGAATTGGGCCTGATACGATCCGCCTCAGATCTGGATCTGGATCCACTCCGGGTCTGTGCAGAGCCTTCTCTCCCGCTCCCCCTGCTCCCTCCTTCTCTCCTTCCCTCTTTCCCTCCCCCCAATCTCCCTGCTTACCTGCAGCCTCTTCTGCATCATCCCCCATCATCCTCTGGGTCGTCCTGCCTCCTCAATGTCATCTGGCTGCTTTCCCACTCGTGCTGGGTGATGACGTCACCCAGCATGACCGACAAATGCAGTGCTCTAATGCCAGTTGTGGTGGGTGATGCAGCCGGCCAACATCGAGGAGGCAGGACAACCCAGAGGATGATGGGGGCCGATGCAGAGGAGGCTGCAGGTAAGCAGGGAGATTGGGGGGAGGGAGGAAGGGAGCGGGAAGAGTGGTAGGGAGGGCTCTGCATGGACCCAGAGCACATCCGGATCGTGGATCTGATCTGGCCCGATCTGGGCCTGGTCCGATCCAGTTTGGGCACAGATCGGGCCAGATCGGCCTGATCCGCTCTGGATTTGGGATCCGGATCCAGTCATAGCCCTACTAGGGATAGGGCTTTCCCAGTGGTCACTCCACAACTTTGGAACACCCTCCCCAGGGAGATATATATGCCTCCATCACTGCTGGCTTTTATTTTTAAAATAACATTTATTTCAGTCTGCATTTGGTACTTAAAACATTAAGGAGGGTGCGTACATTAGTGCTTTGTATGTGGATGGTCCCAGGTTTGATCCTTGCCAGCATCTCCAGGAAGGACAGGAAAAATCCCTGCCTCAAGCCCTGGGTAGCCCTTGCCACTAGTCAGTGTTGATGGGTTAAAAAGGTGTATTTAAAAAACTCTTAAACAAATAAATAAACTGATGTAGCTCTTCCCCCCACAATATTACCAAAAATATCTTCCACACCATTTGAAAAAATGACTTTGAGATAATTTGCATGATATTTGGGGGGGGGGGTTGTTTTTGAAGGCTCCAAAACAACTGACCCTGAGGAAGAAAAGTTAACCAAGTCAAAATGCTCCAAACGAAGAACCCGTCCTCTGTTTGGCTCTGAGGGCTCTTCTCTGCAGTTCCATCTGGAGAATCCTAATGCTGTGATGGATTTAAGGTGGACTACGTTGGACACACCAATTCCAAGTCAACACTCCAGTCCAGTTCAGACTTGATATTTTAGGCAAGTCATTAAGTCTCAGCCTATCAAGTCTTACTTTGCTGGGTTGTGAGGATAAAATGAAACCAGCTTGCATGAGATCACCCAGTGAAGATGTGATGGAAGTTGGACTTGAACCCCCCTCTCTCTCACACACACACACCCTTCCACACATTCATTATACCTACATTGCTCACGTGAACAAGGTTTAGCATTTCCTTTCATTTATGTTCCCTTTTCCTTCCCAGATTTTCATACCTTGAGTAATGCTCTTGTTTTCTTCTCTCCACTTTGGTTCTCCTGAGAACCAGCTGGGAAGGATGACATTTTCATCTTGGATTCAACTGCAATGACTCTTCCACCTCTCTCCCCAAAGTCTTCAAAGTGCACTGATCTAGTCTGCATTGAATCTCTGTTAAAGGACGTCCAGTGTGGTTGCTTGGGCTTCTTGCCTGCTTTCTCCATACCCAGATCCTCCAAATTAATTGCACCTTTGTGCACCCAAGTTCCCCACAACTGGGTAGGAAAACTGGATGCAAACGTCCATGCGCAGACACATGCTCCCAGCCAAGTCTTCGGCCAGGTCAACCTAAGACATGTGGCTGCCTGAGGCAAAGGACAAGGTGGTATCCCTCCTCTTTCATGTACAGAAGTGAACTGGACTGAGACTTAAATTTTACTTCAACACTGGCAATGGGAAAGGGTCCACCACCGCTAGGGTGACCAACTGTCAGGATTTCCCCGGATTTGTCCAGGTTTTTATTTTATCCTGGATGTTGGTGGTGGTGAAGGGTCTGTAATTTTCTATAACGTCCTGGAATGACACACTTTCCCCTTTAAGGCTACCATTAGGGAGGTGTTTGTGTTTGTGATGTGTTTTCTGGAGGTGTGTCATCTCCCCCTCACTGCTCCAATCAGGGCCTTAAAGGGGAAAGCGTGTCATTCCTGGACATTAGAAAAAAACACTCCGATCGGAGCATTGGGGCAGGTGGCAGGAATGACATGCTTTCTGGAGGCCCCAGAAAGCTTCTTTCCCACCCCCACCACTGGGTGTCCTCTTTTTTTGGTTTCCCAAATATGGCCACCCTAACCACTGCAGGCTAGTTTAAAGGCTGCGTGACACAAACTGTTCTGTCCACCAAGAGAGTGGAATTCCCAGGGAGCTCAGCAGTAACCGCCGGGGGTCTTTCACTGCTGCCCCTCAGCATCTGATGCCTGAGGCAGTTGCATCACTCTGCCTAATGGTACAGCTGGCCCTGCTTTCATCTAATACAACCAGATAGATCCTGCCAGTTTATTTTCACACTACAGCAAGCTATTTAGCCAGTGATGGAACCGGCAAATGGATAGTTGAAGAATCTCCATTGGCAGCGCGGGAGATTGACATGGCCAGTCTGGCAAGACATACCCATCTCTCACCCAAGAGCCTCTATTCAAAGGCACCACAAGATGCATTTTGTGCAGCTTCCTTTTAGGCTGGTTCTTAATTGCCCCACTAATAAACAATTTGGTATGAATGTGGAAATGCAAGTGATAGTCTGGGCCTAGAATTAGCATGTGCCTGTTCACACACAGATGCCTTCTTTCCCTGTGGCTTTGCTGCACTGGGCCTCTTTTGAGGGGAACAGTCCCTGTTGCTTAAGGCTGCATATATGCGATGACATGTCTAAGAATGCCTGAGATTCAGCAACAGCATGACTGAATCATAGTCTGAATTGCCTCTCACCAACCTCACTGCACACTTGGAAGGAGAATTACATTCCAGACACCATAATAATCAGTGTGGCTAAGTTGCCTCTTGAATCCTAACAGGCCCTGCCTACACCCATGGCATTGGCAGTGAGATTTACCAGCAAATCTGAGCAATGTGGGCATTCTAGGGCATGTAACATCCTGCCATGGTAATGTCACCATGTACCAGTAAATGTTGTCAGGGAGAAGGAAAATGTTTGGCCATCAGACAAAGGTAGATGCTTTGCTGGTGAAGGTTAGAATTGTTGGCTGTTTCTCACTCTCCTCACAACATGTTAAGAATTACTGACAAGTGTAAGATACATTCCTTCGACTCTCTCTGTCTCTCTCTCTCTCCTCCACAGATACATATTGTTATAAAACTTTTCTCAACCTTCTTCAGAAGGTTCCCCCATTAGCAATTTCAAAACTCACCTCAAAACTGTATTTTAATGTATTGTCTTATCTCTCCCCCTACTTATATGCCATAAAAAAAAAACTAGATGAGAACTTCGTGAGCATGAGAAGAGTTTCTCATATTCAGAGGCTCATGGCCTCCTATTGTGAAAGCTGCTTGGGAGATCTGCCCATCACTCATCAGCATGTCAGCAGCCAGGTGAGACTAGATCAGGGGCAAGGAACCCGTATCCCTCTGACTCCCTTCAGCCCTCAGCTGATGTAAACTACCCAGAGAGCTTTGGCTATGGGGTGGTATATGAATGTAAATCATCATCATCATCATCTACATGGCCAATGTCAGGGATGATAGGTGTTGTAGTCTAACAACATCCACATGTTCCCTACCACTGGGAAAAATATGCATCAGCTTTTAATAGTATTTTTATAACTTTTCTTCTGAACATTCCTTGGTTCACATAAGATTGTATAGAAATATAATAATAATAATAATAATAATAATAATAATGGATATTTGTCTGTCTGTCACTGCCATTGCACCACGACTGAAATTAGACACCTGAAATTTGGGATGCATAATGCGGGGACTTTAAAGGTGCACTCCTCAGGTATTAATTATTTTAACTAATTAAATGTGTTGATGGGTTTGATGCCTGCAGTACCATCTTCAGTCACTAGGTGGCAGATGTCTCTAACCAGCCCATAGCTTTGCAGTGGATGCCATTTGAAGGAAGTGGAGGACGCTTTCTGAGGAACAGAGTTATATGGCTGCCCTCTCCTCCGTGCTGTGTGGGCAGCCCCCCTCAGAGAAAAGGAGGGGACAGACCCATCCCATAGGGGCTAGGTCTAGGAATGCCAGCAGGCATGGCTTCACTCAGACAGGACACACACAATTTGTCCAAGTTTGGCAGCTGGTGAATTTGTTCCAAACTAAGGGCTATTCCATCTTGTGTGCAGCCTGGTCTTTGTGCTAGTATTAAATAAATAAAACAAATAAACAAGGAAGAAGGTATGGTGCAGGGTAGGGATGTGTATCATATCGTTAAAATGTACAATAATGATACAATATGCTCTTTATCGTGCATGTGTTTAACGATAACGATATGATAGAAAAACATTAGATAAATATCCGATCCAATAATTTTCAGCCCAATTATATCAGATTATCGGACTGTCATATATATAAACCTATAACTTCTGTATTTTAAAAGTTAGGGGCTTGAAACTTGGTCACAGTGTTTATGGGGTATGCATAAGTATGTGTATGAAATTTGAGATCGATCCCTCCAACCCTCAATTTTATATGAATTTATTAAAGATCATTTAAGTTCTGACAGGTCAGAATGACAGCTCGCCACGTGCGTTCATTCAGACCTGACAAAAAGTTGCAGGATCTTTAAAAAATGCATATAAAATCGAGGGTTGGAGGGAGTGATCTAAAATTTCATACACATGTCTAGCAGATGTTGCTACACATATGTGCCAAATTTCAGATCAATCCCTCCACCCTTGTATTTTATATGAATTTTTCAAAGATCGTGCAACTTTTGACCTGTCAGAACTTAAACGTTCTTTAATAAATTCATATAAAATCATGGGTTGAAGGGACTGATCTCAAATTTCATACACATACTTAGGCATACCCCCATAAGCACTGTGACCAAGTTTCAAGCCTCTAACTTTTAAAATACAGAAGTTATACACATTTTTTCTAATAAAAAAAAATCAGCTCTATAGAGCCCAATGAGGCTGCAAATTAAATATCGGATTTCTGATAATTATCGTGAAGATGATATGATTAACCTACAATATTATCAGAGTTGATAATTTTTTTGGTCTGAAATTCCGATAATGATAAAATACGATATTTTCGGGCGTGCACATCCCTAGTGCAGGGTGACGGCGGGAGTATGTGAGGAAGAGGCACAACTAGAAGTGTGGCAAAGGAGATGTTTCCCCACAACATTTGCTCTTTGAGGCATGTGTCAATCCCACGGATTCTGCTCGTCTCTGTCTTGAATCTTCTGGCTGGCTGGCTGGCTGGCAGCCCCGGGAAACATCAGGCTGCCACCGGCTCTGTTCCTCCAGGTTATAGAAATGGCAAAACTGCCACACAAACGCAACTGTGCCGCCAACTCCACCATGTGGAGGATTTCTGGGGGGTTCTGGGGGCAAAAACAAATCAGCATTCTTCTAGTGGCTGATGGGCATGGGCTACCATATATTTTTTTTACCCAGGAAGCCCCTGCCAGAGCAACATTTCTTCATGACATAGGACTATTCCAGGAGGATTGTGGGTATTGAAAAAATGGCAGCATGGCTGATGGTGGTGAGTTTCACTCACAGTTTTGCCAGCTGCTCCTATAAATTCTGGCTCCCCCACACCCCTCAATGTGTTCCTGAATGGGAACTTTTGTCTTGGTCTTCGGTAGACAGACTCGTTGCTCCCGCTCTGGGTTAAACGGCCACTACTTTCCACTCACATAGCATGAGGGCAAATCCAGAAATGGAGCCAAGGCGCCTCCCCTCTTTACAAGGGTGGCCAAGTAGGTTCTCCTCAGGGGTGGGTTCTCAGAGACTCTGCGGGATGACACACGGTGAACCCCTCAACGCATGCACACACACACACAGACACAGAATCCATTCCAAATGCCCTGCCCTGTGCAATCGGTATATGTTCAGCCCTGTGGGCATGAACGTGGCATGGGTATGTCCCCCCACCCCCGCCATCACACATACGCAACTGCTTGGCAGGGACCCAGGACTAGGCTGACCAGACCCCCCAGGGTTTCCCGGTCCTGAACAGGAAAAATGGGCCAAACCGGGCCGACCGGGCCCCAGGGGGCAACCTCCGGGAAACAGCTCGTTCTCCTCCCACGAGGAGGGGGGGGGCGGTGCGGCGCAGATGGGGCGGGCGGGCAACGGCGCGAGGCACTTACCGGCTGGGGCGTCCGCTTCCCTCCGGTGCTCGGAATCTACTGAGAAACAGGCTTCGCAGCCTGTCCCTCAGTAGCACGCCAGGTGATGATGTCATCACCCGGCGCGGTACTGAGAGACAGGCCAGGAAGCCTGTTTCTCAGTAGATTCCGAGCACTGGAGGGAAGCAGACGCCCCAGCCGGTAAGGAGCGCGGGGCGTGCGGCGTGGGGCGTGCGTGTGGGTAGCGCAGGGCGGGGGGGCAGCACAGGGGGGGGGCTGCGTGGGGGGGTTGTTTTGGGTGGGTGGGGTGGCGGGGGGGGGGTCCGGGATTTTGATCCTCAAAGTATGGTCACCCTACCCAGGACAGGACCAAAGTAAGCCCTTGTACAAGATTAGTTTAATCTCCCCTCAGCGGCTTGGATGGCGCAAGGCCGGGGGAGAGGGCGACCCTGCGCCAGGGTTTATTTTGTCCACAAGTCTGCTTTGAATAGGGAAGAGGAGAAGAGAACAGGGAAGGCCTGGGAGGGGGAAAGTAAACCTCGACCGGGAAATTTCCCTCCCTGGGTTCATTGGGACTGGAGGTTGGCCAAGCCCCGGGGGCGGCTCTTGCCTGAGAAGGAAGAAAGCGGGCGAGGAAAGAGAGAGAGGAATGATGATTAGGAATCACAAATGAAAGGGCCTGAAAAACTTGGAGGCAGGACTATGGCAAGAGAGGAAAGGACATGGCTGGCCCTTTGTGCAGTGGCCATTCAGCCCCCGAGAGGCCTCGGCCGCACTGCCAAGACGAAGGAGCAGTCGGGCAAGCCTCCCGCCCGTCACCCCTGGAACCTTGCCTCGGTACAGGGGACAGAACTGCCTCCTTCAAGGCCCCCTCCCAGGCCTCTTCTTGGGTGACCCTTGTGTCCAAAGCTACCAGCGGGGTCTCTGATGCCATTCACGTCGCTTCACCGCGCCTCTGCTCCCCTGCCTTATTCACAGACCCTCTTCTTGGCTAAACCTGGCTTTACTTCTCTGGTTCCATGCCTCTCCCCCTTTTTCCTGGCTGCTCCCTGCCTCCAGAATCCCTCGCCTCCCCTGGGTTAAAAATGTTCCAACAGCTGAAAATGTGTTTCTCCTCCAGCCCTCATCTCTGCTTCTCCTTCCTGTTGGGCTCTTGAGGCGTAGTACCCCTCTCTGGCCATGATCTGGGTGGCACTGCAGGGCAGCTAAGATCAGGCCAAGATCGGCAGAGAGTCGGACCAAAACCCCTGATCGTGTGTGCCTTCAATGGCCACTCTCCCGGATTTCACTACATGGAGACTAGTTTTGTGGTGTGCGTTTTTAGTTCATGTCATGTTCAAGGCCCAGCTACTGAGCATGGATGAGACGCTGGAGGCTCTACTGCCAAATGCAGAGCAGAGAGGAGAAAAGGGACTGAGAAATATCGGAAGTTCCCTCGTACCAGTCAGACCACTGCTCCATCCAATTCAGTATTGCCGACACTGACTGGCAGAGGCTCTCCAAGAGTTTCAGACATGGAGTCTTCCTCAGCCCTATCTGGAGATACCTGGCCTTGGAGCAGGGGCCTTCTGCATGCAAACCAAGTGCTCCACCACCGAGCAGTGGCTCTTCCCCAATAACAAGGGTGCTACAGAGCCTCTTTTGGGAGTCCAGCACCTCCTCCATGCACCTCTTGATGTCCCCATGGGTGGTGGGAAGAGGCACATGAAGGAAGACTCAGCTGGAATCCATATCCCCACTGCCGTCTCCAATCAGAGACCACAGCAAGGGTTCCCTCCAGGGATTGGAGCTTGGAGGCAAGATGGAGGAGGCTGGCAGGCCAGATGAGGCCCGTGGGGTTTCTGCACCTCTGCTCGATAAAGAAAGACAGGGGATCAATTCTCACCTATAACTGGTACAGCCCTACACTTTGCAGACCTCTTCTTTGTCCTTTCTCCCCTCTCTGAATTTTAATGGAGACCTCATTCTTGCCTGAGCTCGATCGTACATCTCTGGCATCTCACAGCAGTGGTAGCACCTTCTATAGTTATATTAATTTGAGCAGAAAAGTGAATGTGGAACCACCATTGCCACATCAGGTGACACAAGGCTGGTCTCTGAGGAGCCAGTTCTGTTGCCACTTTCAGCTGAAGACAACTGAGCACAGCACTGATTGGCTAATGCCTTTGATGTCACCCATCTATTCCCCTCTTCATTCCCAGAGGAATCACACAACTGGATTTCTCCCCTTTGTTATTTAACAACAAATTAAGGACACTATCTTATGGCTTGCACCTTTGATGATTGTAAACATAGTTTATGCGCTACGTGAAGAAGTACTTGCTTTTATTTGTTTGTTTTTTTAAATAATTTTTATTGATTTCAACATACACATACACATAATATAACAATAATATAAAACAAACTACCCCCCTCGACTACCCCCCGTGCACCCCCCCTGTCCGAGACCATCTCATAATCATTCATCCTCCTTCCAAAATTTTAATGATTCTTTTGAAGCATTTGTCCCTTTCCCGATCTTAAAACATAATCCAAAAAGGGAGTCCATATTTCTCCAAAATCACTCTTCCTGGACATTCCCCTCATTATTTTCATTTTACAAGTCAACATATCATTCAAAGCTAAATCCCAAATTTCTTTATACCAATCTTCTATTGTATAACTTCGTTGCCCTTTCCAATTTTTAGCAATCAGTATTCTAACGGGTGCCAGGAGGTTGTTTACCAATTCTTTATTTATTATATGCTTATTCCTACTATCCCATATTGCTAGTAGAGCTAACTTGCTTTTATTTGTGAAGATACATTTATTTTTCAGTGAACCTTTGTGGATTGCATGGCAGACTTCTTTATGGTCTCACATCTCAGCAGGAGGGCTTGGAATCATGACAGAGGGTAAGATTAACTTTATTTATTGATTGATTGATTTGAAATCATAGAATCATAGTTGGAAAGGGCCTATAAGACCATCAAGTCCAACCCCTGCTCATTGCAAGAATCCATATGAAAGCGTACCTGACAGATCTATTGTTGGTTCCATTGTAGTACTGCTCTAACAATCAGGATTTTTCCCCTGCTGTCCAGTCAGAATCTGGCTTCTTTTAACTTGTGCCCATTATTCCACATCCTGCACTCTGGGATGATCTAGAAGAGATACTGGCTCTCCTCTGTGTGATAACCTTTCAAGTATTTGAAGAGTGCTCTCATGTCTCCCCTCAGTCTTCTCTTCTCCAGGCTAAACATGCCCAGTTCTTTCAGTCTCTCCTCATAGGGCTTTGTTTCCAGACCCCTGATCATCCTTGTTGCCCTCCTCTGAACCCCCTCCAGCTTGTCTGCATCCTTCTTGAAGTGTAGTGCCCAGAACTGGTCACCTTTATGGATGGAGACAATGATGACTCAATCAACATTCAAATCACCAATCAATGTAGTTGTCCAAAGCAATATAAAGACAGAGAAGAGGAGGATTCTATCTTTGGGAGGGGGAAAGTGAACATGTGGAGGTGAGCCTCAGTAAAAATATGGTTGCATGGTGATGCAGCAGCACCATCTTGTGGAAGAAAAGGGGGAAAACCTCTTGTTCAGAACACCAACAGAGTAGTGGACTTTGCGACAAGCAACATCGTGTCCCAGGAGACTGGAATATTCTTACCTGGGTTTTGAGTGTTCCATTTTGGATGCCCGTTCTTCTAAACTAGAATATATTAGAAGAGTCAAATCCATTGAATTTGGACTCAATCAAGATTAGGGCCAGGGGTGTGCATCGGATCCGATCCACGATCCGAATCCGATCCGCCCAAAAATTGGAAGAATCCAATCCGATCTGATCCAACCAACCCTCCGATCTGATCCGATCCGCCAAGGTCCGATCCGGATCGGAAAAAATCGGCTGATCGGACGCCATTTTGAATGCATTTCCCCATAGCCTTGTATTGTGTTACAAAAATGCCTATAACTTTTTCATTTTTAAATATAGAAGGATGAAACATGGGCACTTTGTAGATGGATTAGGGATAGTTATCTGTGAGAAATTTCAGAAAGATTGGTGCAGGCATTTTGTGGTAATTAATTTTTAAATAAAAAACCAGGAATGCCTATAACTTTTTCAGTTTTAAAGTTCCACACATGAAACTTTGCCACATTGTAGGTGGTACCTTGGGACCTATGTGTGTAAAATTTCAGAAACGTAGGTGCTTGTATTGTGTGGCAATTAATTTTTGAAACAATGAGGAAAGAAACGCCTATAACTTTTTTGTTTTAAAAGTTAGAAGTCTGAATGTTGCTCACTTTGTAGATGGGTTAGGAGTAGTTGTCTGTCAGAAATTTCAGAAAGTTAGGTCCAGGCATTTGCTGGCTATGGATTTTTTAGATTAAAAGTTACAAAAGTTTTTCCACAGAGGCTTGGGCTGTCAATTGCACCCCCTCCCCCGCCTCCCCCTCCCTCTTTTAACTGTCAAAACTCCATGTTGTTGTAACTTTTAATCTAAAAAATCCATAGCCACCAAATGCCTGGACCTAACTTTCTGAAATTTCTGACAGACAACTACCCCTAACCCATCTACAAAGTGAGCAACTTTCAGACTTCTAACTTTTAAAATAAAAAAGTTATAGGCGTTTCCGTCCTCTTTTTTCAAAAATACCTTGCCACTACACACTTGAAGCTATGCTTCTAAAATTTATCACACATGTGAACCAAAGTGGTATGTCTAATGTGGAGAAATTTCAGAAGCATAGCTTCAAGCGTGTAGTGGTAAGTTTCCTGTTTGTATCTTTAAAAATAAAAAAGTTGGAGGCATAACTATATTTACCCCACTACTACCCATTTTTCTAAAATTAATTGCCACACAAGGCAAGCACCTACATTTCTGAAATTTCACACACATAGGTCCCAATGTATCACTAAGCGGTGGTGCTCCTTCACTCCCCTGCCCCCAATGTGAAGGAAATACACTTTTGTACGTGCTCAGAATCACTCCCTCCTTCATTATTGCTTCACCCATGACAATGAATTTAAATGCTAGTCCTGGGGCTGAGCCCTGATGCAGAATTACCCCTCTAAGCAGGTGTGTCTCTGCTCTGTATCGCCCTCCGCAGATGTCCAGTGTCTTGCTACAAGGGATCTATTGTCCCACTGTATAAGTGTCCAGGTAGAGTAGTGATTGGCTGTCTTTTTCATTCCCAAAACCTCATCACTCAGGGTGCAATTCCTTTTTGAGACTTTAACGTTATGCCTCCCTTCGGAGACATGCTGGAGTAATTTGCCTTTGCCGGCTGCCACCCATTCTGTTTAGCAGGTTCTCAATAGGTTTTGAGAAGGGCACGGTGACCTTTCCAAATCAATTTGAAGGCTTACTGAACACTCCTCGACAAAGCCACCAATCTTTGAAAAAGCAAACCTTCAGGTTTATTGGGAAGAGCTGGGGAGGGAGCCGGTCTTTGGAGTGGTTCAGCTCAGCATGGGAGAGCAGCTGGCCCAAAATGGGAACCGCCCAGATTAATCAGCAGAACATCTGATTTGCTGGGCCGGGCCAGTTTTCTGCTAGAGGAAGTCCAAGGTCAGCAGAGGGAAGTTACACAGAGGTGAACAGTGTGCAGAAGAGGCACCCAGACCCAGTCCTCAAAGACTGGGTCTGGGTGCACATTAGAAGAAGATGCACATACTTTTCTGAGTTATGTCTTTATTTGTTTGTTTATTTATTTTATTTTACTTGTATTGATTGATTGATTCTATTTATATAGAGTGTTTGTTATACTAAAATCTCAAAGCAGTTTAGCAGACATGAGCCCCAGCACTTCTTTTTTTCAAATTAAGCTTCACCTCAACATGGAATCCCCCCATGTGCATTTCAGACTTCTGCCTGATAAGGTCTTCCTTTGGCGCCAACAGGTTTTGTAGGATTAGGCAGCTATTGCCTGCCCCAGCAGAACTTCTGACTTCCTGGCAATTTCCCTTTGCATGGAGAAAGTTTTATCAGACCATTTCAGGAAAGTCACTCTGATTTTCCAGCAGTATTTTCTACTGGTCCTCAAGAACGTTAACAGAGTTCAGCACTGTTGTCTGGGTTGTTTTGGATGTTACTGGGTTGCAGGAAGACCTTTCAGTTTTTGCCTGCATGGCTGGCTACATCTTCAACACTGGTCTCGAACCGCAAGGGAAATACTGAATGCCTCCAACAGGATCTCAAGGACCTTGATGTCCTTGGTGTCCAACATATGTGAACAATGGGTTACTCTGGAGATCTCAAAATAGGTTCAGCACCTTGGATGGCTCCTTTAGAGTTCTGACTGGTTCTGACTGAAACCCAGAGTGGATTCATAGCCAGTCTGATATCAGAGCCACCAGCCTCCACTGACTTCTGCATACCTAGGGGCAGTCATCACTGACTATGCCAACAGCCATCTAAATATGCCATTCCCATTTGGATATGTATAATAGGTTGGATTCAGGATTTGCCTTCCATGAATGGGAGGCTTTGGACATGGAAGGTGCCTCTATCTGATTTCCAGGGATGCCCCCACCACACACACACACACACACACCCCTCATCCCATTGAGCAGGGTTCCCTGATCCTCTGGGGGCTGGAGGGGTGCTGTGGGGAGAAGGTCATGGTAAGGTAACAGAGGGGGAAGGCGGGGGATGGGGTACAGTTTGACAGCAGTCAAAGCCTCTGTTTTTCAACTTTTGGAACTTTTAAAGTAAAAAGTTCATAGTCACAAAATGCCTGGAGCTATCTTTCTGAAATTTCTCACTGTTAAGTACCTCAAACCCATCTGCAATGTGGCCAAGTTTCATCCTTCTATCTTTAAAAATAAAAAGTTAGAGGCATTTTTGTAACACAATACTGGTCTATGTGTAAAATCATTCAAAATGGCATCCGATTCAAAAATCGGACATCCGATTTTAATATCAGTATCAGATCCGATACGATACGACAGACCTCCAATTTTTCCAATACAATTTTTTAAAAAATCTTAAATTCCGATTCCGATTCTGATCTGATTTTTTGTGTCTGTGCTTATCCCTGTCAATTAGCTCCATCACACCAGCGATTCAGCGCACTCTTGCCACACCTGGTGTGCGGATTTGCAGCACGGTACTCACATGATGCCATGCCTGTCCTGCTGACACCCCACGACTTCCCCAGCCTTTCCTAGAACACTAAAAGTCTGGATTATTTTCCCTAAGTGCATTTAATGCGCCCTAAGCCTCCATGTAGTTTTAAAAGAACTGGGGGCTTGAATGGATTGCATCAGGTCCTGGCAGGGTCTTCCAGCAGCCAGCTCCAAGCCCCAACATACAACTCAAACCTTGCATCCCAGGCTGGAAAGCCTTTTTTTAATTCATACAACTCCTGAATATCTGCAGAGCCAGGATTGTCCTCCCTCGATGCCCTCAAAGAACCAGACTAAAGGGTCGTTCTATTTTTGCCCGGCAGAAAGGCAGTCCGGTTGAAGTACTCATCTGACAGGACCTGACTGGAGGGAGAAAGAGAAGGGGAGGGGTGGAGTGGAGTGGAACAGCAAATGAACCAATGAGTGAAAAAGCAGCTATTCAGGTGAAAGGGATCATAAGCTTGATGCGCTTCTGCCTCAGAGGTAAAAAAACACGGAGGCAAACCGGGGGGGGGGGGGATTAGGTTTGATGGAGGTCAATGACTTTGGTTCAGCCTCACAAACTATTAGGTATCATCCTGCATTTCATTTCTGCTGGCTGCCTTTAGAGGGCACTGTGACTTTACACACGGAGCGCAGGACATGTCAGCATTCTTTAGGGTCAGGCAGCAAAGTCCACATTCTGTCTTGACACCTGCATTTCTAGCAGAGTGCTGGAGGAAAGAAGGAACACTGCACAAGGTCACAGCCCCGGGCATGTTTCACCTGGTTTTAAAGATTCACTTTGCTCATCTATTTATTCGCCAGCCAGTTGTACATTGTTGTTTAAAATAAAATAAAATGATCGCTCCTTAGTCTTCAATGCCTACAATTTGCCGAGCTGAACAATGCTTCTATTGGAGTGATATATGCTTGTCTTTGACAGATATGATAGATAAATAAATAAATAAATAAAAATATGAGACCAGTGCAATTGCAAAGGGAGTGCAATTGGACAGGGGTAAGCGATGGGTCTGGAATAACAGCATCAGAGGCAGAAGGAGTGGAACATCCAGTATTTTCCAAGCAAGCACTCAATGCTGCTGCACCCTCCCAGGTCCCACGGACTCCACCCAAACCCTTGAAATATTCTGCTCCCGGGGGAGAGAACAAGCAAAGTGCAGGGAACGCTGGATCAGACCTGTAATATATGACTTCGGCACCCCTCCCCCAAATCCCTGGGATTGAAGAACCCAAGTAATACCATCTTCTGGGAGGGGGAATATTGGCGGTTGGGTGCATAAATACTTGTCCATGCTGGCTAGGAGACGGGGGAGTAGATGGTTCACAATACTGTGCAAGCTGAAGAGCTGTACGCAAAGGCGGCAGAGAGCTGCAGGGAACGTGACAAGTAATGAGACACACGCAGAGACACGCACAGACACACACAGCCCTCTGCAGTGCATTGGGAGAAGTCCCCCCACACTAGAGGTGAACTGACACACAGAGTTTTAAACTTCCTGTGAGTTTCACCTGTACAAGGACAAGGATCCTTTGAAGCAGCAGCAATTGGGGAGAAAGCTTGTCAATTTCAGAAGAACCTAAGAAAAGTCCTGCTGGATCACACCAAAACCCTCTCCAGTGCAACACTTTGTTCCCACAGGGCCCAACCAGATGCCTTAAGGGGAAGCCCACAAGCAGGCCTCTGTGATGGTGACTAGAGAATGCACAACAAGCATTTTTCAGCTTCATACACAGAAGTTTTTGTCCCCCCACCCCCACCCACCCCGGATAGGACAGATGAGCTCCTTCATCAGCTTCCCATGGAGTTTCAGGAACATGGGACAGAAATGCAGAGATTGCAAGGCTTGATCTCTGGCTGGGCAAATGTTAGACCTGTGATTTCTGTGGTCTTCTGAGGGTCATGGTGCCACCCAGTCAAGGTTTTTGTGGTCTTGCCGAGTGTTTCCCAGTTTGGCCAGAAGTTTCTAGAATGCTAAGCTGCAAAGCCACTACGAACCCTTAGCCAATCCATTCTTGCTGTTCATGCAAAGTGTGCCCGATCTTAGCATAGACCCATGCGTGAGAGAATGTCACATGGAAGAGGAGGCTGCAATTCTAGCACTGTGTCCCTGGGTGGGCTGTGAAGGCTGTGTGTTGACCCATTTCACACAGAGCTCTGCCTCTTCATTATAGAACTGGACTGAAATATTCCTCTGATCCTTTCCCAATGATTTTGTGGCTTATGAAGAGAGATTTATTTTTTAGGGGAAGTTGACATCTATTCATATTCAGGGCATGGGGCTCATTCAGCAGAGGGTTGGACTCAATGACCTTATAGGTCCCTTTAAACTCTACTGTTCTATGATTCTATTCTATGATTCTGTGATCTGTATGAAAGGAGGGGACAAAAGCTTTCTAGTTTCTTTCTTTCCTTCAACCAAATAGGGGGTTTGCTGTGGCTTCAAGCAGAGACAGAGTTTCCTGCAAGCAGCCACCCAGTAGCACTGCAGTCTTTGACAGAATGGCCCGATCAGAGCAATGCCGCTATCTTGTTTCCAAGCCCTCCCGCTTCCTGGGCGAGACAATAAAGAGGTCTATCAAGTAATCCACAAAACTTTATTCATCAAATAAACATCTCTTCGCACCTGCAGGGAGTGTAAACACTAGGACCTTTCCTCTAGGCTAAAACTTGGCTAAGTAAGCTAGACAACTGCCCTTTTAACAAAAGGGAAGGTATTTTCCCAGAGCTCCTTAACTTCAGAGAGGATTCCCTAAAGGAGCCTTTGGCGAGAAGCTAGCTGAGCTGATCACCTTGTGCCTTCTTTTAGCTCCGCCTGTTTGAAACTGTGGCAAACTCTGGGATCGGTCAACTCCGAAGTCCCTTCCCCCTCTGAGGATTGCTGATAAAGTCCAGTGAAGATTCATCCCTAGCTGCTGAAGAGCCTGGGAAAATCTCCTCCCCCACTTCCTATGTAGGAATCTAGTCCTGTTTCTTCTGGTTCAGAATCTGATTCGGATTGATAACCTGAAACTCCTTCCCCCACACTAAGGGGAACAGGCCTGGTCATGACAGCTGCCTCATGAAGCAGTGTCATCCCTCGGGGCATCTGCCTATCACCAGAATTGATTTTTTAAAAAGTTTCTGAATTTGTGCATGTGCAAATTTGGGTAAAGCAAACCTGTGCAAATTCTCACATGAGCAAATGTGCAATTTCCCCCAAAATGTGCATTTTCACGCTCTAGCCTACAGGGGAAATGCACATTTTTGGCTGTTTTTTGGGGGTATTTTTGTTCAACAAAATTTGTTCAAAGTTACAGAAGGTTAGAAAAATGGTTCGTGACTCTGTGGACTCCACCCAACAGAGGAAATTCCAGCCTGTTGTGGGCTCTGCAGATCGGATTCATAAAAATCCAAATTGATTTGGTTCCATTGCAGATTTCTTCAACATCTCTAGCCCTGAGCAACTGGGCAAATTAAAATAATGCCACAGCTCAGGGGAAGTGGCTGGTATGGCTGGTATGGCCATGCCAAATGTTCTGGTCCAGCAGCATAAAAGGACCTTGCGCTCGCAGGAGTGGGAGGCGACAGAGGAGACACCAGGAAGCAACAAGGCCCAGGAAGCACTTCCGGCACTGAGCTGGACAGCACAGACTTCAACCCACCAACAGGGCTTGGTACCGCCTGGGCTGCCTCATGGGGAATCTCTTTGCACCAGAAGGACATACTCTCACTCCAGTGTGTGCCTCCAAGGATGGAGGGTATAGCAGTGGGAAAAGAAATCTGGAGGATGGAGGAAGAGGAGGACGAGGATTAGAAAAGAGAGAATCCCAGCAAGAGGGTGAAGAAAAGAGAGAAGCCCAAAAACGTAAGGCATGTGGGCCCAAATGACTGTGGAACAAGTGCTTCCTCAAGCTTGGGGAGGTGGGAATGACAAATGATCCCACTGGCTGGGAAAGGTTGCTTCCTCCTGGTGTAGCCCATTGCCTTCCAGCCTGAAGTCAGGACTCATCAGTCTTGGTGACGTATCTTGTCCCATGGACATGTGATGGAACGTAATGTCCAGTACTTTTGTTGTGACATTTTGTGTTAACTTTATGGTTACCTGAAATCCGTCAAAGCAGAGGCTTGACTCTGTGGGGGAAAGCAGTGGCCGCAACCATCCTTGCCAGTTGGATCTTGCATATCCCATTTCCTAGAGATCCCCTGCAGACAGAACACCCCTGGGCTGGCACAGGCATCCTCCCTTTTTTGTGGGATGGGTGGAAAAGGCTCCTGGTACAGCAGTCCTATGCAGTAACAATCGCTTTGTCTTTGTTCTTTGGGCAAAATAAAGTGTTGGGGATGAACTGTCCATTGGGGGAGTTGACAATGCAACCTCCCCCAGGCAAAACAAAAGCAAAGCTAACAAACCTCATCCCGTTTCATATGTGGGTCTGCCCTGCATGCCAGTTTCCCCTCCCTCCCTCCCTCCCTCCCTCCCCCCAAATCAACCCCCTTTCCCTTTATAAATGGGGAGGATCTTAAACAGTGCTTTGAAGAACCCACTGGACACAGGGGAAGCCTTGTGGCACCTGTCCGTGGCGGTTTCATTCCCTGAGAGGGATCGTGGGATTTGCAGTGTGCCTCCCATGCGCCTATACTTTGCCTTACAAATCCCATGTTTCCTGGCAGGAAAGGTTGGCAAATGAGCATAGGATCGGTAGTTTCCCCCGATACCTGATGCAGCTTCTGAGTATGCTCAAGGTGTCACATCCAGGAACAGAGATGCTAGAAAGGACTTTCCTGTCTCTGGAGACCCTTCCTTGGTCCTGCTTAGCCCTTTCCTCTGCTCAGAAGGTAAGGGTTTGGGAGGAGAGGTTGATTAGGAAGGAGGCAGAGGACCAGCCAAGGAGGGAAAGGTGTGTGTGTCTGATCAGAACACCTAAAGGAAACATGAGGATTCCCCCCCCCCCCACTAAGGAAAGCTTAAAGAAAGAATGGTGTCAAGGTGAGCCAGGAGGTGTTCAGCCTTCTTTCTGCTGGGACAAGGAAGGAAACAGTCTCCATTCCCAGAGGTACTCAGCCTGAGGTGCCAGAATTACTGTGAACTGCCATAACCAAGGAGACTGTCCGGCCTGGTGGTTCCTTCCAGGCAGACTCTGCTCTCCTCTTCCCCCTCCTGGACCCCAACACACGCACACAAAAAGGCTTTCTACGGCATCTTATGTAGAAGGAGCACAGAACCATTCCTATACAGTCTGGAGGCCGCAGCTGGTGCTGTGCTCAAGACTGTCTCCTTAGCTTCCTGCACTCCCGGCATTTTCGCAGGAGCTTGCTGGATCCTCTGCCAGCGCTTGAGGTAAGACTTTGTTGTTATGAATATTGGACTTTCTCCGTCGAGTTAATTTAATTTCCCCTCTCATCCCTTTCCTTTTTCCAGGGTAGATTCCGCCCTTGAAAGCCGAGACGCCAGAACTGGAAATGTCGTTTCCTCCCTATTATGCATGCGCCCTGCGGAAGGACGCCTGCAGTTCTCATCACGCCAAGGGCGAGCGCAAGCGAGGGCTGAGGACCCTGGACTTGGCAGCAAGTGGGGGCTGCTCCTACTGCAGACTTGCTTGTCCTACCAATAACACGGGTGTGTCATGGGACAAGGATGCATTTGCTGTCTCAATGAGATCAGGGGAGATTTCTGCCCACTAGGGTGGGGGACACTCAAGCCGCCTCCCCCGACCCCTTAAACCCCCCACACTGGTGGATGCTGATGGCAGCTTCCCTTCTAGAAATGATTACAGCCATGGGGAGGGGAGGGGGCAGGACAAGGGATAAAGACTCCCCCACCCCCATGCCGAGGTCTCAACCTGGACCCCCGCCCCATGTTGACTATTAAGTTAAGAAAACAAGGGTTCAAATGTCAATCAGGTCATTACTATCCAGTGGTGTCGTGGAACTGAGGCTGACACTTCTTTGTTAGCAGGGATGATTAATAATAATAATAATAATAATAATAATAATAATAATAATTTATTTATTTCTAACCCACCTCTCCCTCCGGATTGAGGCGGGGAACAACATCAATATAAAACAATATAAAATATATATAACTGTATAAAAAACATATAAAATTAATACATTATTAAAATCAACCAAGTCTTAAAATTCGATGTTTATTATTTATTTATTTATTTATTTATTGCATTTTTATACCGCCCCATAGCTGAAGCTCTCTGGGCGGTTCACAAAAATTAAAACCATGAAATCATTTTAAAAATATAAAACAAGCCACAATCTAAAAACACAAAATAACATACAATATGAAAACACAACCAGAATAAAACCAAGCAGCAGGAATTAATACAGATTAAAATACAAATTTAAAACAGCAAGGATTAAAATTGAGTTAATTTAACTGTTAAAATACTGGGAGAATAAAAAGGTCTTCAGCTGGCGACGAAAAGACAGCATCTGCACCCCTCCCGGGATGTACGGATTTTGTTAAATCTGCTCCATCTGTATTTTGGTTTGGTTGGTTTCTAGATATGGATCGACACAGTGGCCTGCCATTTTCGGACTCTCCTTGTGAGTGTGTTTCTGTGACCCATCATGATGAGTGCCTGGAGTTCAAAATTTACCATTAATACCCCACAGCTGGCATCACATCTCGTTTGGCCCTTAAGCAGAAGGGAAACAGATGGCTGGGGTTCTTTAAAATAGGGTAACCATATGGAAAGGAGGACAGGGCCTCTGTATCTTTGACAGTTGTTTAGAAAAGGGAAATTTCTGCAGGTGTCATTGGTGTGCAGGCAACACCTGGTGAAATCCCCTCTTCATCGCCACAGTTAAAGCTGCAGGAGCTATCCTAGAGTGACCAGATACAAAAGATGTTCCTAGACTCCCCCCGGTCTGGCTCCTTCCCTCTTGTAGACCCCCGCTACTCGTGGGGAAGAGGGAAGAAGCTGGGACAGGTGCCCACACTGCCCAGGGTCCTCGGGATCATCCCAGGATCGCTGGAAAATGTGGGTTTTCCCAGGGTTTCTTTATCCCTGGGAAAACCCATGACCATCCCCCCCTGCCCCCGGGAATCCCTCTCCATCATTTGGATGCACAGGGAGCACCCAGGGAAAAAGGCCGGTGTTGAAACGGCCTTAATGAAATCAAACTGGGCCGTCGTAAGGCAGAGCAGAAATCTAGTTATGTGAAAGTGCTATACTAAAACAGAAGAGCATCTACCTGAAAGCCACAGGCAAATGCTTGGGTAATTGATTTAAAATGATATGGGGGGCATCTGTTTCCCCCTGTCACCAATCCGTATCTCCTTGACTCACAGTCCTCCTGCCTCTTCACTCCTTACGCTGAGCAAGGACCCCCGTCTATCCCTTGGTTACATCTAAGAACTTTCCCCAGTCGTCCACTCTCCTTTCCTCAAACACCTCTTTCCTGCTGCTTCTGCTTTCTCCCTTTCCTTCTATCCCCATGACAATCTTTCCCACTCAGCAACCCCAGCCCTTAGCCTTCCTGCCTGCTCAGCATCTCTGTTCCTCTTTCTGCCCATCAGCATGGAGTCCCTCTGTTTTTGTGACACCTTCCCCCTCCCACCAGCCTTCACAAATGTTGCAATAGGTGTCAGCATTCCATGGTTGACCCTTCACCTTTCCCCTCACCATTTAGAATGTTTGTGGACATTCCATGACATCCAGACTTCATGCAATAGGGGCATGTTGAGGAAAATAAAGTGCAGCAAGTTGGGTGGTGGTTGTTGTTGAACCAATTATATAAATGTTGCAAATCTGAATGTGACTATTTTCAGAGCACTTATATCCCTTTGTCAGAGTCTGACACCAAGAGTGCTAGGAAGGGAAGAGGGAAATAAAGAGCAGGAGCAGTTCTGAACTTCTTCTGTCCAGCTGGCAAATCAAGAAGGACCAAAATTGTTGCTGGCTGTCATCCATCCTTGGAGCTCCAGTGGCTCTCAGTCCCCCACCACAAAAATAATCAGGGGTTTTAAAACTGAGCTATTTGAAGAAAGTAGTGATATCATTTGGATTTGGGAAAGTCTAGAGGATGCCCATGGGAGCAATTCTGCTGATAGGACTCCAAGGCCATTGAAAAATGAAACTCCTACTTTGTGCTCAGGGCTGCTGCCTTGGGTCAGGTCAATGGTCTGTTCAGCCCCAGGGAAGGTTTTTCTTGACCCTGAGAGTTCATGTGATGGGACAAGTGTTTGCACTTTCTCCATTCTCTGGGGCTGAACAGGCAAAGCCGTGTGAGCTGCTCCAAGCCCCCCCCTCTTCTAAAGCACGTGCATAGAATTCCCAAGTCTCCCAATGTCAATATTATGCAAATTGTTTGCTAATTATGCAAATCAGGCATGTTAACTTGTGCATTCAGCTTGTGCCTGATCCTGGCAATTAGTACCACACATTGTTGGGAAGAGCCGGGAGAACAGCCTCGTCTGCTTATTTGTTCATGCCAGGACAGAATGCTCCCTCCCCATCATCTGCTTTGTCTGCTTTCCTTCTCTGAACACACCTGGGGGGAGAGAACCTGTTAGGCCCTCGTCGCTGTGATTTCGCTCTCCAACAGAATGGGGCTTGTGCATTTCGGGAGGCAGAAAACATGGCATCTTTTAAACTCCTCCTGAAAACACACCTTTTCACCCAGGCTCCCCTGGGCTGTACATAAAGTAATCGCGCCGGTCCATTTTGCTTCTTCTTGAAATGTTTTTAATTGTAGTTGTTTCAATTTTGTGTTTTTTAATGTTGTGTTTTAATGTTGTGGTTAAATGTATTTTAATATTTAGTGTGAACCACTATGGAATTTTATTGAATTCAGCAGCATACAAATGTCACAAACAAATAAAATAATTATCCTCCACAGTTAAGGTGAAAATAGAAGCTCCAAGTAGAAGCCTCTTGTTTTGTCAATTTCCCCTCTACATAATGCTGAGCTGGAACCTTACCTCCAGTGTAAGAGGCAGTATACCTCTCAATGTCAGTTGCTAGGGAACACAAGCAGGAGGATGCTGTGGCACTCAGGTCTTACAGGTGGGCTTCCCACAGGCAGCTGGTTGGCCACGGTGTGAACAGAATGCTGGACTACAGACAACTCCAGGCACTCTTGAATGGAGCGGATTATCTAGATCCATTTCAATCAGGCTTCAGGCCTGGTTTTGGAATGGAAACTGCCTTGGTCGCCCTGTGGGATGACCTTTGCCGGGAGAGAGTCAGGGGGAGTGCGACCCTGTTGATTCTCTTGGACCTCTCCGCATCTTTCAGTACCATCAACCATGATATCCTTCTGGATAGGTTGTCTGGGCTGGATGGCAATAGTGACGGAGATACAGCAGCGGGCGGCAACGATGGTGGCAGGTAAGTCCTGGCAGCAGCGGCTATGAGTTGGGGGGCAAGGGAGAGACTCCAGCCTTGCTATAGGCTTTCTTGGGTGCCGGCTGCATGGCCGGCATCCAGGGACCCGCAAGGCCGAGTCACCGTGGGGGGCCTGAATCTCGCCTCGGCTTCAGCACTGAGGCAAGGCGGGCAACCCCTGAAGCACCCCGAGGTGAATCAGGCCTGTTTTGGGGACTTCAAAACAGGCCCCGAGGCAAATAGGGGGGACCGTGCACAGCCTTAATCTGTAGGGCACAAGGTCTGAGATGGCTGAGCTAGAGCTCAATCAAGTCAGGGAACCAAGTAACAGAGCAAGAAAACCCTAGTCAAGAACCACCCAGAATCATGACTAGCCCATGCAAAGAATCAGTTGGCTCCCCACCCCACAAACATAGGGTGACCATATTTTGGAAACCAAAAAGGAGGACAATATGGCCGCCCCAAGGGGGCATGCCCACCAACATGTCCAGCCCCAAGGGGGCGTGCCCACCCAAACATGGCCTTGGTCACATGTCTGATTTCACAGCATACAATTAAGACAAACTTGTTCTACACAACATCTTAATGTTAAAATCACTGAAATAAAGAACAAGTGAGACATTGAATGTATCTGAAATTAATTTCACTCACTTCTACTTTTGTAGCTTTTGCTGTTCTTTGAAGCTTTTACTATACTCTGTGTGACAGAGTCTCCCCTTCCCTCAAATATCTTTTCTGACTGCAAATCTTTCACTGGATTACAATAGTCTAAACTTTCCTAACGTTTAACACTCTTTCCCCATCATTTTTCTCATATCCATACTCACAGATTCAGCATACTGTTACCATTGAACAAATGAAGCAGTGGACAAGTGCAGAGAAATCTAGTACAACAAACTAGCAACCTAGCATGCAGGAAGAGTATAAAATATGATTACCCTGCAAACATTAGCCATGGAACAAAATGGACTAAAGGCTTGTTGTAGTCACTTCTCGCCTCTTAGCTTGTTTCAACTTCTGGTTGATCAGTGAGAAACTAATCTAACAATGTGTGATTATATCTCTGATTCATTAGCCATGTGAACAAGACCATGGTCAGTACAATTCAAAGATAGGCCAGAACAGATGCCCATTATTACAATGCTAGATAAGGATCTTTCCTTCCTTTTATCCAAGTATATACTGAATTTACATTGCCTCAGTGTGCAGAGAACATGCAACCAGCAGGTGCTCTCCAAAAAGATGCTTTCAGAGCCTAGGAGATCCAGACACACTCAAACTCAAGCTAAGCCATGCTATGCTGGGACAGAACAATTCTGGGACAAGAACAGTCATAAATATAAAAGGAAAACACAACTACCTCATTGACATAGCAATACCTAACAACAAAAATGTTGCAGAAAAGGAAGAGGAAAAGAGAGACCCAGCAAAAGTTTTAGGAAATCTCGCTCATATTGGCATAGATTGAGATATTTTGCTGGTCAGAATTTTCAACAGTAGAACTCCAATGAAAATACAACTCTAACCACAGCTTCTGAGGTAATTAGCTGCTGGTCCATGAGCTGGCCTCTGTCTCCAGGAAGGAGCTGAGGACGTTGATATGTCATTGTCATTGTCAATACATGAAATTAAAGCACAGTGATAGCAGTCTGTGCATGCTTTCTCTCTCTCTCCAAGCATACGACAATAAAAGAAAACCTTAAAATGATATCACAAGCTGGACACAGGATAGGGCATTTCTCATTGTAATCAATAGGACTTTAATTGTGTTCCTTGTTTATGTATTCATTATGCTTTCTATTTATTACACCCAATAACCCAACTTCTCTGTGTGGTGTACAATAATTAAAAAATAACATACAAACAATAAAACAATAATTAAAAACAGCACATAATAAAACCAAAATGAAGTCAGCCATAAACAGTAAAAACACAACAGCACAGTAAAACCAGCAGAAAATAAAGGTGCATAGGGCGAAGAGCACTAAAATACTTATTAAAATAATCGGATGATGAAAACACCACAACATAGGTACCAAGCAAGCTTCTCTGGGGAGGGCATTCCACAGACGGGCTGTCACCATTGAAAAGCCCACTGATCTTAGGGTGTTGTTTTCTTAGGGTGTGAGCAGCTTGGTGTTGTTTTCACCCTCTATTTGATTTTGATCTTTTCATTTTTAAATATTTTCTACACTCTCTACGTGGCTTAATTTTCCCTACCTGGACTTTGCTGAGTTCTATACCCTGGATTCTAGGAGAGATCTCTTTCAACCTTCATCTGGATCCATCATAACCTGGTCTTCAGATCTCTCCTTGTGATCTCTCCTTGGGATAGGTAGCTATACATTCCTTTTAATCTTTCCCCCTCCCCACCTACACACATACACTGTTCCCTTCCTTTTTCTAAAAGTTTGGACCATATGGTTATAATGTTGAAAGCTTCAAACACTAGGGTGACCATATGAAAAGGAGGACAGGGCTCCTGTATCTTTAACAGTTGTGTAGAGAAGGGAATTTCAGCTGGTATCATTTGTATGCATGCAGCACCTGGTGAAATTCCCTCTTCATCACTGTAGTTAAAGCTGCAGGAGCTATACTAGAGTGACCAGGTACAAAAGCGGGCAGGGCTCCTGCAGCTTTAACTACAGTGATGAAGAGGGAATTTCACCAGGTGCTGCATGCATACAAATGACACCAGCTGAAATTCCCTTCTCTACACAACTGTTAGGGACAGGCCGTGAAGCCTGTTCCTCAGTAGATTCCGAGCACCCGAGGGAAGCCCCAGCAGGTAAGTGCCCCGCCGCGAGCACCCGCGCCCCCCCCCACCTGCCGCGAGCACCCGCGCCGCCCCCCCACTCCCCCGCGCCCCCCCACCCGCCCCACGCTCCTTACCTGCTGCTGCTGGGGGGGTCCGTTTCCCTCCGTGCTTGGAATCTACTAGGAAACAGGCTTCCTGGCCTGTCTCTCAGCAGTGCGCCGACTGATGATGTCATCACCCGGCGCGCTACTGAGGGACAGGCCGCGAAGCCTGTTTCTCAGTAGATTCCGAGCACCGGAGGGAAACGGACGCCCCAGCCGGTAGGTGCCTCGCGCCGCCAGCCTCGCGCCACCGCCGCGTGACCCCCCGCCGCCCCAGTTTGCCCCCGCCGCCCCCCAGTTGGCCCGGCTCGCCCCAGGGCCACCTGGTCACCGTTTTGGAGGGGTAAATTTCCGGATTTGGCCCCCCAAAACGGTTTTTTCCGCCCGGATGTGGATTTGCACCCCATTTCCCTGCCATGTCCGGACAAATCCGGGCGTCTGGTCAGTCTACACAAACAACTTATGGGGCCAGATCTATTCAGCAGAGCTGAGCCAAACAATTGCTCCAAGCATGTCTGATTGCTTTTTTTTTTTTTTTTTGCTTTATTATTTCTAGATCCTGCTAAGGTTTCCTGCCAGACCAAAATGATATTTGCATTTTTTTAAAAAGAAGAAGGGGGAGTTTGGCTCCCATCAAAACCACCCATCCATCAAATATCCATAAAACCTCTAATAACTGTTATAGAGTTTTTGTTCCTGGCTCTGCCCAGACCTATAAAATGTACCATTGAAATGGTATCCGTGTCCTCTCCATCGCCCTGATCCCTTCTCGGTTACCTGCTTGGGGAGGGAGACAGCCTCCAACTGTACCTGAACGTTGTTTCATCATCAGGGCAGTTTGAGATAATTTAGTTTTATTTTCATTCTTCAATGTAACATTGGAAGAACAGGTCACTAATGCCCCTTACACCCCTGTGCAGCAATGTTAGTTTTTAGATCTGAGTGGGGGAGAAACAATAGATTAATACAGTTCTAAAAAAAATTGACTTGACGTGTTTTAGTTCTTTCTCTAAAAAGTGGTTTTGCTGGCTTTGGCTGCCCAAAGAAGGCCCCTTATCATAGGGTGACCAGATAAAATCCAGGTCGGGGCTGATGTAACTTTTCCAACCAGTGTCATTTGTATGCAATTAGTTCCTGGTGAAATTCCCTCTTCATCACACCAGTTAAAGGTGCAGGCACTATACTAGAGTGACCATATACAAAAGAAGGCAGGGCCCCTGCAACTTTAACTGTTGTGATGAAGAGGGAATTTCACCAGGAACTAATTGCATACAAATGACACTGGCTGAAATCTCCTTTTCTCTACAACTGTTAAAGTGACATGAGCCCTGACCTGGATTTTGTCTGGTCACCCTACCTTATCACCAGGATACCGAAAACAGGATGGATTGAAATATGTTTGGACCCACAATGTGACCTCATAAAAGACAAGGACGAACTCCGTCCATTGGAACCTCTGTCAGTCTCAGGGTACAATCCCAGCATGCATTCCCCAGCCAGCAATTGGGCTCTTTTTCAGGCAACAATAATGCATGAAGGGAGCATGGGTGGAAATTCTACCCACTGGCCTCAGATAGCAGATATGTGAAGCACCTTAACCTGAGACCCTAGAACAGACTTCCCCATCCTGGTGCCCTCCAGATGTTTTGGACTACAACTCCCATCTGTGGCAGCTGATCAGGGAGAGGCCATAGCTCAGCAGCAGAGGCCCTGCTTTGTATACAGAAGGTCCCAGGTCTGATCCCCAGCAACATCTCCATGTAGGGCTAGAAAAACTCCTGGCTGAGACCCTGGAGAACCATGGCTACTGCTGGTCAATGTGGATAAGACTGGGCTTGATGGACCACGGGGCTGGCTCTCTATCAGGCAGCTTCCTATGTAGCCCAGAACATCTGGAGGGCACCAGGTTGGGATAGGCTTGCCCTAGAGAACTACTGCCTGTCAATGTAAACAATGCTGGGTTACTAAAAGGACTTGGGAAAGAGGGGGAAAAAACATGGAACCACCTCTTCATCCCAAGTCCTGCTAACTTGCACTGGCCAGTGTGGAAAGTGTATTGGAAGGAGGGGGAATTGCGGACTAGTTTTTTACTTTTTGGAATTTCATGCAAAATTCTTCATAGAAAAATATGTAAAAAAGGGGGGAAACCTGAAATATGAAATTGTGCATCGGGGTATTACGTATTTGTGGGAGGAGGTTGCTCATTTTCACAAGTGTGAATTTGCGCAAACACGAATTTGCACAACTTTGAGAAATTGGGGGGAAACCCAATTCCGTCAATGAGCGGATGATGGAATGAAAAGCATTTAGCAACCTGCAAAATGCAGATGGAATGGATTTTCCAAAATCTATACATCCCCGTCACTGACATGCTGATCATTCAAGCTTCTTTGTGACCTGTGAGGAATGAAGGAATCTCTCAGTGGAGCTGTCTTGAAAGGCCTGTTTAAATCAGAGGTTCCCTAGCTCAGATCTGGGGGCTGCATTCTCTCAGGTCTCAGTCTCTAGGATAATCTGCCCGGGCATCCCAGTCCTATGGTTCTGCCAAAATGGCCATTATTGTACCGCTTGACCCTGTTCAAGCAAATCCTTCTGCCTGTCATAGAATCATAGAATCATAGACTAGTAGAGTTGGAAGGGGCCTGTAAAGCCATCAAGTCCAACTCCCTGCTCAGTGCAGGAATCCACCTTAAAGCATCCCTGACAGATGGCTGTCCAGTTGCCTCTTGAAGGTCTCCAGTGTGGGAGAGCCCACCACCTCCCTAGGTCACTGGTTCCATTGTCGTATTGCTCTACTAGTCAGGAAGTTTTTCCTGATGTCCAGCCGGAATCTGGCTTCCTGTCACTTGAGCCCACTATTCCATGTTCTGCACTTTAGGACGATCAAGAAGAGATCCTGGCCCTCCTCTGTGTGACAGCCTTTCAAGTACCTGAAGATAGGCTGACCATATGAAAAGGAGGACAGGGCTCATGTAACCTTAACAGTTGTAGAGAAAAGGGAATTTCAGCAGGTGTCATTTGTATGCAATTAGTTCCTGGTGATATTCCCTCTTTATCACAACAGTTAAAGTTACAGGCACTATTCTAGAGTGACCATATACAAAAGAAGGCAGGGCCCCTGCAACTTTGACTGTTGTGATGAAGAGGGAATTTCACCAGGAACTAATTGCATACAAATGACACTGGCTGAAATTCCCTTTTCTCTACAACTGTTAAAGTTATATGAGCCCTGTCCTCCTTTTCAGATGGCCACCTCTTTTTTAACTTAAAAGTTTGAACAAGAGACCCAATATGGATTGCGGCACCAGCACGGAGGGAAGTGGCCTTAACCCTTTGCCTCCCACTGTGGTCCCTATCCAGATCAAGCCCTCTGCACTTGCCATGTATATGACAAGTGGATCAGTTCCAGGCAATGTTTGGGTCTACAATGAGGGGCAACGGGTTAAAGCCCCCGACCTCCCCCATGCTAGGATCCCAATTCATGTAGTAGTTTGACCGTGTTAAAGCCCCCTACCTCCCCCATGCTAGGGTCCCAATTCATGTAGTAGTTTGACCGTGTTAAAGCCCCCTACCTCCCCCATGCTAGGGTCCCAATTGATTCTCCCTGCAATTTAGAATCCCTCTGCAAACAGTGGAGTGCTGGCAGCTTTATAGCTTCAAGGGGAAACTGAGCATGCATGGCATAACATTGCCAACAGTGGCTGCCTGCCACAGCCCGCAGACTTTAATGGGTCAGGGAAGCCTTAATTACTTTTGAACCGCTGCTGCTCAGACTGGAAGATTGCCTTCCTTGACAAGCCTGAATGACACACATTGGCAGATCTACACCAAGCAGGATAGAGCAGAATGAAAGCAGTATATAAAAGGCAGGAGCCACACCAAACAGGATATAGCGGTATGAAAGCGGTATATGATATGTGTCAATGGGCCCCAACAGTTGTCAGTGCACTTCAATATCACTATAAAAGGCAGTAATGCGGCTCCTGCCTTTTATATACCGCTTCCATACCACTATATCCTCCTTGGTGTAGACCTGGTCATCGTTAGTTTTCACCAGAATTTGACAGAAATATATGATATGTCTCTTTGAAAATTGGAGTAAATGGCGTAATGGCTCGCCTGGCGCCAACATTGTTATCTTTTCGGCGCCAAGTTAAGACTTTCCTCTTCTCCCAGGCATTTAACAGCGTATGTGAGGGTTCTGTTGTGGTGGTGGTTTGACCCAGAATAGTTATTTTAAATGATATTGTATTTATAACTTCTTTTTATGCTTTTTATGGCTTTAAATTTTGTATATCAGTTTTTTAATGCTCAATGTTTTTAATTTTTGTAAACCACCCAGAGAGCTTTGGCTATGGGGCGGTATATAAATGGAATAAATGGAATGGAATGGTAAATGTGCTGTTTCAAATAATAACTTTTCCTGTAACTGTTATGGTTTTATTGTATTTTAAGGTATTGCTTTTATTGCTTTCATCAAGTTTAATTATTTCTGTAAGCCACCTTGAATGCCATTTTTTGGTAGAAAGGTGGGGTTCAAATAAAATAAAATAGAAGGGTCCATTTTCAGCACCTTGTAACTTGCTGAAAGTGGACAGATTAATCAGATAGATTGGAAATTTGGCAAATACATAAACCGCAACAAGTAGTTCACGGACACCATGCGCCTATCCACATTGCCCTTAAAATCACTTATATTCTGTTTAAAAACGTGTTTTTTTAAGTCGTCTCATTACGTGGTAGGACACACTGAGCAGTACTTACATTTCATAGCGACTGCTTCCTCCGTTCTCAAAGCATTCACTGGTGTCACACAGGGTGATTTCTGTGTTTTGCAGGCTGCTTGAGTTACGGAGACAGAAGTGGGCAGGTCAAGCAGCCTGCAAAACAAAAACGAAAGTAGAAGAGACCCAGAATTAACCCTGTGTGACACCAGTGAACACAGAGGCAGCAGTCACTATGAAACGTAAGTACTGCTCAGTGTGTCCTATCACGTAAGACTTAAAAACCATGTTTTTAAACAGAATATAAGTCATTTTAAGAGCAATGTGGATAGGCACCATGTTTCAAGTTCCTAGCTCCACAGGTATCAATTTAATAAACAATAAACTGTTGAGGCTTATAACGGCGGAATCCTTTTTCTTTTTTTCTTTTCCTTTTTTTCAGCTCTCCTTAACTAAAGGGGCAGTCTCATGCCCCTTTAATACTATTTTAAAATCACAAAATGCCCCCTTGTGCTGAGTCTGTAAAATATATTGCTGCAGCAGGTCATCAATCAGCCAAAAACTTGACAAAGCAAATGTTTTTGTCTGCTGTCTTAAGCTATAAAGAATTGTCCCCTGACAGGTTTCTCTCGGGAGGTAATTCCAGAACTACTCTTGGGTTATAGAAACATGTTGTTGAACATCGTACAAAGTTACATGTTTGGATTATACCTGGAGTTTTCTAAAGTCTGCCCCATGCTGTCTATGCTTACAATCGCTGTGAGAAATGTTTAGTCTGGAGGAAATTCTTTTTGCTTTCTTTTAACTGTTTTTCCTCCTTCGAATGTCAGATGGCCTGGAACTTCTTTTAAAAACATTTTATTATAAGCACAAGAATTAATTGGAGGGAAGCTGATTCTCAATTGAATTTGCAAAATTCTCCAGTAAAACTTCAAATTGATATTTAACACCTTAATATGGAAGGGGTTGCAAATGGGTATTATTAAAACAAATAAATTGCTGGAAAAAGCAATGCTTGTAGTCCTGCAATGGCCATGGCCATGGGAAGGAAATAACTCAAAGTCTAGGAACTGTGGATGTTACACACATATATTTTCAAAATGGGTTTCTAAATTGAAGATTAGTCCAAAACTGAGGGTGATCCCAAAGCACTAAGAATATGCAAGTTTAAGAGAAATGCATATAAACCTTCCTATTTTGAGCAATTACTCTCTTCTTCAAGGCAAATCCATGAACTGGTACAAGTATTGGTCAGCACAGACGCCACCCTCTTATGTGAAGTCCTTAGTTACAAATGTATCGTACAGTGATTATGATCCAATTTTATAGCTGCCCTGAGAAGATGATGAGCACTCTTTAATTTGCATATGAATGGGTTAAAATGCACACATGATGCTGTCGTGCTTCCCAACACCCCTCGCTTTATTGGGAGACAATAAAGAGGTCTGCCAAGTAATCCACAAACCTTTATTCAGGCAATAAACATCTCCTCCCGCCTGAAGGGACTCTAATGTTCTAGGAACTGTTCTCTAGGCAAGATCATGCAAACTAAGCGAGACAATTGTCTTTTCAAGAAAAAGGGGAAATCCTTTTCCAGTATGCTTTAACTTCAGAGAAACTGGTTCTGAAGAAGCTTTTGGCGAGAAGCTAGCCGGACCAGCCTTCTCTGACCTTCCTTTAGCTCCGGCCATTTTAATCTCCAGCAGATCCTCAGATCAGCTAAGCTTTCAGTGCCCTCCACATCAGAAGAACACTGGGGCCCAGCTTGTGGGTTGTTTACCCCCTCAGAGATAAGGGCTGGAGAAAGTTCATTCCTAGCTGATGAAGAGCCCATGAGAGTCACCTCTCCCAGTCCCCGTACAGGCTGGTATATTTCTGGCTCCGTCTCTTCTGCATCAGAATTTGACTCTGGTTGATCGCCTGAAAATCCTTCTCCCAGCCCAAGGGGAACAAGATTAGTCACAACAGACAAATAGCTTGACACCTATGAAGCACTGGCGATCCCACCAGCCACAGACATGTGGACATGGAGAGCCAGGGTATCCATTACAAGTCCCATAAAATGTCCCATAAAGTGACATGCGGTTTCTCTTTTGCCTTGCAGGTGCTACTTCTTGAAGAGGCTTATTTGCCATCCAATGCTACTCTGTCTTCTACTGGACAGGAGGCAATTGTAATGGGCCCCAGAAATGACTCACACAAAAGGGTTCCCCAGTTCCATTCTTAGAGCTGTGAAGTTTCCCTTCCTTTCTCCAAGGCTCCCTCCTCCACACGTAGAAAACTGCCGAGCAGAATTGTTTACTGTTTGGGCTATAAATGGGCACAACATCCCGGGCTTCCAGGCATAATTTCCTAGAAAATATAACCCACAGTTTAAAATAAACGTGCACCAGATGCAAGACATAAACTCCCATCTCTCTCTCTCTCTCTCTCTCTCTCACACACACACACACACACACACACACACATACACACACTTAACTTTTAGAGTTCATGGGGAAAAGGTTGGAACCTGATAAAGTGCAACAGAAAAATGTTAGCAAGATGTTCCTTAGACAAAAATAAAGCCTGCCCAAGCCATTGGCTTTAGAGGCCCAGCTCTCTGGTCCATCTCCATTGAGAATCCAGTTGGCAGGTACCAAAGATAGGGCCTTCTCACTGATGGTGCCACAGTTCTGGAATGGCCTTCACACAGCGGAGGCTGGTGGCTCCAATGTTAGTGGGCCAGTGAATCCACTCTAGGTTTCAGTCAGAACCAGTCAGAACCCTGAAGGAGCTATACAAGGTGCTCCTGGATAGCTCCTTAAAAGTTCTGACTGGTTCTGGCTGAAACCCTGAGCAGATTCACTGCCCCACTGATATCGGAGTCACCAGCCTCCGCTGCCTTTTAGTGTTTGTATTGTGCTTCTGTATGTTTATTTTATATGTAAGGCTCTGCCTTCTCATGCTTCATTATCTTGATATGAACTTGGACTGGCCAGCCTTTCAAACGGAGGACTGCCCTCTCTTTGACCCATAGCCACCTTATGACTTGCGATGGATGGAAGCTGCTGAGCTGTGGCCATTGAATGGTGGATGGAATGGGGGGAGAAGGGGCCCCTGAGACAAGCAGCCCTGGGTTCAAGCTTCATGGAAGTGGACATACGGAAACACAGACCCACAGAGATTCCGCACAAGCAGCAACGAAGAGTTTATTGGGAAGGAGATGACATCTTGAGAAGCAATGCTCAACTAAACAATGGGAGACTTCCACCCCACCCCACCCCCCCCCACACACCCATAATTGTAATTGCTGCACAAGGTGGGAGGGGAGAGATTTTCATCAGAATCGCAGCCTGGAAAAGAAGAGTAAAACTTCACCTCCCTGTGCATGGCGGCCCTGATGAAAATCCTCCCCCCACCCATTTCAAACCCCAGCCATGGTTGCTTAAGTCACCGCATGATTAATGTAAGGTGTAATAATTAGGCCCTGTGAGATGGAAATTATGGTTCCAAGCCGATCATATTTATACCCAGGCAGGGAGCCATTGCTCTGTAAAGCACATGTCAAAGCAAGCACCTAACAAGACGGTTCTCCTGCTTGTCAGGAAGGCAGCAGAGGGCTTTCCTCCGAGATGCAAAGGGCATGGAAACAGGGGGTGGCTCTTTCAACCGGCTTTGTCTGGGTTTTTGTTCTTTCCTGGATATCTGGGGTGGGGGTTGTAATTTCTTATTATGTCCTGGAATGACACGATTTCCCCTTTGAGGCTGCCATTAGCATGGGGGGGATGATGTGCTTTCTGCTCACATGTCATTCCCGTACCCCCCCACCCCCCCCCCACACACACTGCTCCAATCGGGGCCTTAAAGGGGAAAGTGTGTCATTCCCAGGCATTATAGAAAAGGCCCTGGCTGTAGCAGTGAGGGTGGGGGGAATGACATGCTTTCCTCTTCTCTGCTCCAGTCAGGGACACTTTCCCACCCCCACCACCATACTGCTCCAATTGGGGTCTTAAAGGCTCCAACTGGAGCAGTGTGTTTTCTGGGGCCTCTGGAAGCACGTCCTTCCCCTGCGCCATGGTAATGGTGGCCACTATTAACATGGCGGGGTGGGTGGGTGAATGATGCACATTCCGGAGCCTCCAGAAAGCGTGACTTCCTGCCCCCCAATGGGTGTCCTCTTTTTTGGTTTCCCAAATATGGTCACCCTATTCATGGGGGTTCATTGTGACACAGCATTAACAAAGGGTTTTGGTTTGGAAGCATAGATGCCCAGAGCTCTTTCTCTCTGGCAGGACACTTTCACTGAACTGGTACCCAGTTTGCAAGATCCTTTCACTTTAGTGATGCCACCCTGAGTATAGACAATGATTAATATGGCAAAATCATATTAATTCTGGTCCACATGCTACAATAACCACAATGTTCTCTAACTAATTGACACTGTTGGAGCTGAAATTTGTATGATTTGAGGCAGATTCTGTGACCTTGGAAGCTAACTGTGACGTTCAGAAGAGGATTTGGATTAAAATCCATGGCTTTCTTCCAGGCCTCGTCTAGAGTGGCCATGTGTCATCTTTGACAGAGGACTGTCCTCTATTTTGAAAGTGACCACTAGCTGAAGGGCTGTCCAGTCCAAGCCCAGTTTAAAGATCAAGTATGCTCAGGAGGAAGAGTTAAGGGCCTCAACGTTACAACCAAGAGCAGACTGAGCAAGGCACACCGGTCGCCTGGTCACAGTCCTCCATGCTATGGCGAGACGTACTGTATTTCTAATTTTAAAAATGATCACTATTCCAAATTTGTAGCTATATGTGTAAATTAGCATATGTAAATGTTATGCAAATTGGAGTCCTCTTTTGTCCTGAATTTCCTCCTTTTTAGTTATTCATAAGTGGCTGCTTCAATCTACCCTCCCCAACCCCTGATGGTTCTGTGTAAGGCCTGGTGAGTGTACCGTGGCCTGGCCAACTGCCATGGCAACACGGCTGGTGTTGAGGAGCCTGTTTCCTGATGGCAGTTCCATGCTGCCCTCGTTTTTCTCAGGTTGCAGGATCTTCCACAGTCTGCCCTGGGGCTGCTGAGTGAGGAGGAAATATTCCACCTTAAGCCAGAGCACTAAACACCTCTGTTGTGGTCAGGAGAGATGTTTAGTTTCTCCCTGGTGGGTTAACAGTTTGAATGAGCGGTTACCTTTATTTTCCACCTTTTTGCAACAGTAATTGCTTTCCCGGGCACTCTCTTCAGCCACTAATGAAATATTCCGGTTTTTCCAATTTCCCGTAATGTGAGCACATGGCCTCCTTGGGAAATGGATCTGCTCTCAGTGAAAAGAACAGGCGGCTCAAACCTCTCAATTGCTCCCATCTTGCCTTCAGGTGAACCAAAGGGGAGCCTGGGATGTTGTGTGTTCAGATGTTCAAGACAGCACTAGAGTCCTTTACGGAGGAATGACAAGGCCAAATCCTGCTTTGAATCACAGTGTTCAAAATTCAGAGCAATACCAGAAAGTGCTGTCGGGACCCAGAGAAGTTGATTTCGGATGTTTCAAGGATGGATCACTTATCAGGGCTCTCATCGCTTAAATGAGAGCAATGTTGCTGTTCCCAGCAGGAAGCTGAAATGACATGTGTACACAATGCACAAAGTAGCAGTGGCATTCTCCCTTGCTCCCCCTTATGCCTGGAACATTTCCCTGGTGCCGCTCCTTTTATACCCTACCTCTCACATGAAGCCTTAGTGTTTGTTCTCAGCTGAAACAAACCCTAAGTGCATGTCATTCCTCATCCAGTGCCGTACAGCCATCATTGCTCATATCCATCCATGCTCTCCTGGAACTGCCTTTCCTCCCTCCCCTGAACCCTTCTCTTGAATCTCTACCTCTATTGAGATGTGAATGGTAAGCACCATGGGGCAGCAGGAGGCCCTCCTTTTGGCTTCTGTAAAGTAGGGCTGTGAATGGATCCAGAGCAGGATCCCAAATCCAGATTGGATTGGGCTGATCCAGCCCAAACTGGGCCCGGTCCGAACCAGATCAGATCAGGCCCAAATCGGGCCAGATCGGATCTGCAAGCCAGATCCATTCCAGGTCTGTACAGAGCCCGCCCTCCCACTCTTCCCGCTCTCTCCCTCCCACCATCACCCTGCTTACCTGCAGCCTCCTCCGCGTCATCCCGCATCGTCCTGCCTCCTTGATGTCAGCCAGCCACTTTTCCTCTTGTGCCGGGTGATGATGTCACCCGGCGTGACCAGGAAATGCGGTGGCCCACAGTGAGGATGAAAGATGACGGCAGGACGATGGCGGAGGAGGCAGCAGGTAAGCAGGGTGATTGGGGGAGGAAGGGAGGGAGCAGGGAGAGCGGGAGGAGGGCTCTGCACAGACCCGGAACAAATCCAGATCCAGATCTGAGGCAGATCGGATTGGGCCCAATCTGGACCTCCCAGCTCGGGATCCAGATTGGATCGAGGGTCCGTGCACAGCCCTACTGTAAAGCACTATGTGCCTTGCAGCTGCCATGATATTAATAAGCAACGCTCTACATCAGGGATGGGCAACTTGTGGCCCTGCAAATTTTTGGCTTACAAGTCCCACCTTTCCTAGACATGGAAACATGGGAGTTGTAGGCCAAAATATCTGGAGGGCCACAAATTTCCCATCCCTGCTGTACATGTCGTGTTAGAAAGGTGCAAATCCCAACCCACCAGCTGCTAACACGTTGAATGGCATGATTAAAGTGGTCTCCTCTCCAGCTTCCATTTAAATCAGGGTGAGCAACTTCTAACCCTCCAGATACGTTGGACTACAACTCCCATACTTCCTCACCATTGGCTCTGCTGACTAGGGCTGGGGGAGGTGCGGACCAAAACATCTATAGGGCCACAAATGGCTCACCCCGGATTTAAAACTTTTTGGTTTCTTTTTCCTCTCTGTTTAAGGTGACCTTATGAAAAGGAGGACAGGGCTCCTGTATCTTTAACATATTCTTTTGTATATGGTCACTCTAGTATAGTGCCTGCACCTTTACCTGTTGTGATGAAGAGGGAATTTCACCAGGAACTAATTGCATACAAACAACACTGGCTGAAATTCCCTTTTCTCTACAACTGTTAAAGTTACATGAGCCCTGACCTGGATTTTATCTGGTCACCCTAATGTAGTGCCTACATGAAATGCTTTGTTTTATGGATCATACTCTGCTTCATTATGCTTTAATCTGTTTCTTGTTTTCAGTTATCTTTAACATATTTTAATTTGTTCTAATCATGGATGTGCTGGGTTGAACAGGAGTTGGATATCTTAATTGGTGAGTTTTTATTATCTTTATTATGTTGGAATAAATAACACAGTGTATTCACGTAGCACCCTAGAATGCCCATACATTATTTCAGTGAGCCTTACGCCAGCGCTGTGAGGGAGGCCATGTTGCAGGGGGGAGGGAGACAGGGGGCTTCTTGCCAAGGGACAAACAAGTGAATTCATGGCAAGGCACGGTGTAACCAGAGACTTCAAGATTTTCATTTTAATCATTACACTATAGCAACTCCATTGTTCCTATAATATATTAGCATTTTTTTAAAAAAAAACTGTAAGCCTTCATTGTATTTAAACTTGGCGGAGCAAATACAATTCTTTAAGATAACGAGCTGCCCTGAAAACCCTACTTACACTAAGAAAAACAATTAGGGAAGAATTAAGAAGAGTCGTCACGGTGGATTTGAACAAGATCTTTCTCTGATGGAGAGGCTAAACGTAGGCTGACCATATGAAAAGGAGGACAGGGCTCCTGTATCTTTAACAGTTGTAGAGAAAAGGGAATTTCAGCCAGTGCCATTTGTATACAATTAGTTCCTGGTGAAATTCCCTCTTCATCACAACAATTAAAGTTGCAGGCACTATACTAGAGTGACCAGATACAAAAGAAGGTAGGGCCCATGCAACTTTAACTGTTGTGATGAAGAGGGACTTTCACCAGGAACTAATTGCATACAAATGACATTGGCTGAAATTCCCTTTTCTCTACAACTGTTAAAGTTACAGGAGCCTTGTCCTCCTTTTCATAGGGTCAGCCTACTAAACGGATCAACCAAAGCCTTTGCTGGGACCCCACCCGTAAATCCTGTTAATGTCAGGTCCTGCAAGACCAGAAAGGTCACCCCAGAGAGCAAATCACAGAGAGACATGGCACCCCTCCTGGGCAATCATTTCCCCTTCCTTCCATCCTTGCTCTTCTTGGCTCCATAAAGCATCAGCTTCAGCCATCCCTGCCTTTGAGAGACGTTGCTGCTGACAACTTTCCGATAAAGCCGCCGTCCTTCTGGTGTCAACATGCACGGAACAAGCCACAGGCTCAGTTCGGGAAATGCACAAGAGGAACAGTGTGATCTGCAAATGTAATTATTAGGCTGACCAGATAAAATCCAGGTCAGGGCTCCTGTAACTTTAACAGTTGTAGAGAAAAGGGAATTTCAGCCGGTGTCATTTGTATGCAATTAGTTCCTGGTGAAATTCCCTCTTCATCACAAGAGTTAAAGTTGCAGGGGCCCTGCCTTCTTTTGTATATGGTCACTCTAGTATAGTGCCTGCACCTTTAACTGGTGTGATGAAGAGGGAATTTCACCAGGGACTAATTGCATACAAATGACATTGGCTAAAATTCCCTTTTCTCTATAACTGTTAAAGTTATATGAGCCCTGACCTGGATTTTATCTGGTCACCCTAGTAATTATGGGAGAAGCTGTCAATATAGCCACACAGATCACGCCTAAAGGCTTAAATGAAGAACTCAAGGTATTTCATCCCAAGGAGCTGAAGATGGCTTTCTGGGTTATGTGCAAAGAAATCTGGGGGCGTGTTGGTACTTCCTGAGTTATAATTGTGGGTGGCCATGATCTGAGGGCAATCTTTTCCCCTTGCCAATGCCCTTCCCAATGGCAGGTTTCCTAAGGGTTGTCCAAATCAGCTAGAAGTGACTCATTGTCCCAAGACCTTCCACCACTCTTCTTGGGAGATTCTGTCATCTGCAGCCAGCTTTCTCCCATTAGGACTTTTTTCCTTGTGCTCAGCCGAGATCGCCATTTGCTAAATTATTCCTAGTTATCTCACCAAGTCCTGCCTCAAACAATTCCTCTCCATGCTTGGTGTTTACATTTCTCTAGGGCATCGCCCTAGCACCTCCCACATCCAGCTGTTGTCTAGCCTGGCTCAAGGCACTTCATTTGTCTAACCATTTCCTCCTGGTCCAAGTTTGGTGATCAGATGGCTATATTTACCCACCACTAAACAGAAGTGCTGCCTTTTAACCATAATGACTTGCTCCTGCCATTTCACGGCAGACGGTGGTGCCAGGAAAACAGGGCCACCTTCTTCTTGAGTCTGTGTGAAAAAGGTGCAAAGCCTGAACAAGGCCGTTCCCAATCAAAATATTGTAGGCATTAAGTTTGCATCCACCCTTCATTTTAGAACCACAGAGGAAGCAATTAAAGATAATGGAAGCCATAGTTTCTAAACAAAGCCAGAGATGTATGTGAGTATTATGGTGGCACTTAGAAATTAAACAGGAAAAATATGTGAATGAATTCCATATTTATTTCTTTGTAAAAATGTAACCCACTCTTAGACAAAACAATAGAGTGCAAGGCTGAGCACAATACAATCATAAAAAACACTATAAGCACCACAAAACATATGAAAAATGCATGATGTATGTATGAATGATCCAAACCATGCAGCATGTATAGTCTAAAGTCACTTAATTGACCACATTCCTGGATACTACAGGACAATAGAATCTTTTATGGCAGTGGAATCCACAACAAGGTTTCACTCCTGGACCTCTGGTCCTACCCAACTTTCTCCAAAGTGTGCCCAACGCCACCCATCATCCACTGTTAAACCAACCATACCACCAGGGAGTTCTTCCTAAAGTTTCTTGTAATTCGAAGCAGTTGGTTCGGGTCCTACCCTCAGGAGGCAGAAAATGTTACATCTTTTAATCGCCTCCTGAAGACATGCCTTTTTACACAGCCTTTCCCTGGTTTTTAATGTAGCTCGCTTTACACTGCCTTTTTAACTTGTGAATGTTTAAATTTGAATTGTTATTTTCATGGTTTTTAATTGTGCACAGCCCAGAGAGCTTCGGCTGATGGGCAGTATAAAAAGATGTAATAAATAAATAAATAAGCCAGCTTGCTCTATCATCTAGGTGACAACCGTTCAGATATTTTAAGGTTGCCATTTTATCACATCTTAATGGTCTTTTTTGTAGGCTAAACATATCCAGTCCTTCAACTTCCCCTCATAGCACATAGTTTCCAGGTCCCTCCTCCGGACATGTTCCCTTTTGTCGATACCCTTCTTAAAGTGTGGTGCCCAGAAGGGCACACAGGACTGGTGAGGACAGAACAGAGTAGGACCATCCCTTCTTGTGATCTGGACACTACACATCTGTGGCTGCAGCACAGCTCATTTCCTTAGGGTGTGCATCCAGGGGATATTTTTTTTAAAAAAGATGAACATTTATTGAATATTCCATCATAAAGGACATTATTTTCATTCATTTATTTATTAAACAGTGTAGACACTGATCCCCCTACTCTGCGTTCATTTTGTCTGACTGTGGGAGGGTCGTTACAGGTGATGGAGGGAATGACGAGATGCTCTTCAAGCCCCAGCATTGGTGGGGCTTTGTGGTGGGTGACACTGGTCAGAGGAGGGGCTTCTGAGGTGATATTCGCCTTCAGGCCTCCTTGAAATGCGGCTCCTGGCAGAGAGGCTCCCAGCAGAGCAATTCCTTTTGGCTCCTGCTGCCGGGTGCAATGGTGCTGTCTCGGGGGCGGCAGTTCTTTGGCATGGCGATGGAGCAGCTGGAGAGTAGCCAGAGGACCGTTCTGCTACATCTGGATCTCCCTCTGAATCCCTACTCAATGCCCCCTCTCAATTTGGTGCTTATTGCTTGGGACATTAAAGTGTGCCTGGGCACACCTAGCACACCCCTTGGGCATGCCTATGGAAGCAGACTAGAATTTCATTCGCCCTTCTAGCTGTCACATCACAGCACTGACTCATGGCTAGCTTATTGCCTACTAAACCCCCTATTACTTCATATACTATGTGCAAGACTACTTGCATTATGTCCTTACGTTTTGTTCTTACATTAAGTTCTCCTAATGTGACATGCAAGAATGTTGTTCTGAACCTCCCGTGCTTCTTGGGATCACTACAATAAATTGAGTTGCTGTGCACAATCCACCAACAGGGAAGGCAGGCAGACAGCGGCTCTTGGCAGCTGCTCCCCATCCAGTGTTATCTTCCTGGAATGACTCAAGACCAAATGATTAGGGCAAGCAATTTGTGCCGGGAAATGAGCAGGAGGTTCTGATGATATCTGGCTCTATCAGTTCACTCTTTCTCTGCGTTTCCTGTCGAGATTTGTTCGTACAGCGTGAGTTTAAATATCTGAGTCCGTAAATTGAAAATTAGTGGATAGATCCGACTTCAGGTCTATATGAAAATACAGACGCTGCTGCCTATTAGAATTTGATCAAAATTTAATTCAGCTTGCAAAAGATGATAAAATATAAGGTTGAACATCTGCGTGATGGTGACTCATTGTACCATCGTTGTTGGGCACTGAGCTTTAGCAAGTAACATATGCAAGCAAAATAAAATGAAAACCCGCCCAGAAATCACAATCTTATTTATTTCTTGATATGCCCACTTTACTGCTGAATGAATATATACAGCAATTTAACACACCCACACCCAAAAAGACCCATACAAAAACAAGCAGCAAATACATAACATTTCTCAAACTTTAAAACAGATCAACGTTGACAGTGGGAAAGAAGGGAAGAGATAAGGGTAAGAGAGGATGGAAGTGGACAAATGTAATTTCACATTCTTTGTTTCAAGTGAGAGAGGAAGAAGGTGAAGTCAAAGGCTTTGCTTTGGGTTGTTAGCACTAGGAGCTCCTCCCCCAATCTGGAAACACCCCAAATCATTAGTCGATTCAGCACAGCATTATTTGTCTGCTGTGACTAGCAGCAGAAACAGCTGCTCAGGATTGAACCTGCAGCATTCTACATGCAAAGCATTTGCACTATGACTGAGCTATAGGTAAGGTGGCCACTCATGAATCGCCAAAAAAGAGGGCCCGGGGGGCACCAATTTGCATAAAATCTGCCTATGCACATTTATATGTATAGCTGCAAATGCAGTTGTAACATTTAAATAGAAATGCAGCATATCTCACCATAGTGGAGAAGACTGACCAGGTGACCTGGGAGCCTTCTCAGGCTCCCTCTACAAGGATTCGCTTTTGCGCCCGGTTCGGCGATTATGCGCATTATCGCAGATGTGCATTTACTCCTAATCCCTCTGCACGGGAGGCGGCGAGAGGCGGCGAAGCGCATTAATAGATGTCCAAAAAGCGCTTTACAAGAAGTTAATGCGCATAATCGCTTGTTCACATGGGGAAAATGTGCTTTAACGGCCGGAGCAAAATAAAACTCGCGATTTAACACGCATTCGAAAATGCGCATTATCGGGGAGATAACGCGCCTCTACGCCCGATTTGCGCTCCGTTCTTGTAGAGGTAAAATTTTTAATGAACCTTCAAAGCGCATTAAACCTCTCTTGTAGAGGCACCCTCAATCTCCTGCCAGGTGTCAACTGCTGGAGGGCACCTTCAAGGCACTTGCTGTACTGTTCCTCCTTGGGGCCCTTTGACTTTAAACCAGGGATTTCAGATTCAAATAAATTCAGATTTCTATCAATCCCAGTCTGCGGATTCTGACTTTTGCGGAGTCATGCAGATTCTGTGGACTTAGAGAGTTATTATTATTATTATTATTATTAATTATTATTATTACATTTTGGGGGGATTTGCACAGATTCACATTAGCACAAAATCCTCCTAGGCCATAAAAAAATCAGATTCCGTCAATGAGCCGATGATGGAATGAACGATGCCTGACAATCTGCGAAACACAGATGGAACAAAATCTGTAAATCACTACATTGAACTAGAATTGGGCTGGGTAGCCCATCAAATTGAGGACGTCTTCAAACAGAGCACTATCCTCTGCAAAGTAGGACACCTGGTCTCCCTAGGCTCCCCATTTGTCAATACATTAATAAGATAGGGTGACCAGATAAAATCCAGGTCAGGGCTCATGTAACTTTAACAGTTGTAGAGAAAAGGGAATTTCAGCCAGTGTCATTTGTATGCAATTAGTTCCTGGCGAAATTCTCTCTTCATCACAACAGTTAAAGGTGCAGGGGCCCTGCCTTCTTTTGTATATGGTCACTCTAGTATAGTGCCTGCACCTTTAACAGTTGTGATGAAGAGGGAATATCACCAGGAACTAATTGCATACAAATGACACTGGCTGAAATTCCCTTTTCTCTACAACTGTTAAAGTTACAGGAGTCCTGACCTGGATTTTATCTGGTCAGCCTAAATAAGACCCATGCTGCTCCTTAAAGACAACCACCTGTAGGCTTTTGCATAGCCAGATAATGCTCATTCAATACTTCAAATATTCGAAATGACCGTTGATGTTCTGAGTAGTACCTGGAAGACTGGTGATCTCCTCCTGCCCCCTGAAGGTGATTCCAGCAAAAGTAACAAGTCAGAACTGAAGAAACAAAAACAAAAAATGCTTGGGAGCTTTTGGGATTGCAGAGCACTGATGTTGTTTTGGCCCTAGGACAGTTAGCCATGTTCCGTTATACATCAGCAAACAAACAGCCTAAGTTGCTCTGCTAGATCAGGCACAGACAGCTATGATTGTAAATGTTGAACTTGTGTCTGGCTCCTGCCCTCATCTTTTCCCACTCCTAACAGGGAATGTGAACTTCAAAGAAAAATCCTGCCTCAAGTCTCCCAGATTTCAGATTGTAAGCTCCTCGGGGCAGAAGGTGGACTTTTTTGTTGGTGCTCTGTAAAGCGCCGCACACATTAATGCTGCTATGGGAACAAGCCCATCAATAATTTGTTAATCTATTATTAACATTTAGATACCACCTTGTTTGCTTAAAAAAAGTGGAATCCAAATGTTAAAATGCCATCCAAGAGGTGCAGAACCATATACAACTAGGAAAATCTTAAAACAATTTTTAAAAACCCTAGACGATTAAGAACAATAAAACATTAGAACGGCCCCATTTAAAAGGCTAAAGGTGCAATCCTATGCATGTTCAGACACGCGGAAAAAAAATCCTGCAATTCCCAGCATGTCCTGGCCAGCCATGCTGGGAGTTGTAGAATGTTTTTTCTGTCTAAACATGCATTGAATTATGCCCTAAATTAAAACCCGTGTCTTCCTACCCTTTCTAAAAGACAAGTGAGCAGGTTAATAAGCAGTACAGTAACTCCTTCCCTCTCCCCGCCCCCTGTTTGCAGAAATTAAGGATTTCTTGGTGACTTTTCACTTCTTGTAGTTCCCTTTCTTTAAACTGCTTACATGCCTGGTTGTCTGCTTGATATTTATAGCCAGGCATGGCAGCAACTGGGACAGGGGGCCACATCTCCGCGGTCTCAGGACTTTCCCAGAACTGCGGGAAGATTCGGGCTTCCCCAGGGATCCCTTATCCTGGGAGAAACCCGTGCCCATCCACCCTGCACCTGGGACTCCATGTACATCATTTGGACTCACAGGGAGCACCCAGGGGCAATCCCACATCCAAAGGCCGGTGTAGAAACAGCCCTAGTCTCAATTCTTCCCTGCACCCTGGGGGAGATAAGAAGCCTAACTTGTTTCTTCACATATGCTCTGGGGTTTATTAATACTCGCTTCACCAGTGGCTCCCGCCCACCATCCCTGGACTCGCAATGTCCCCCATTATTCCAGTGCTTGTCCCTCCCTCCTGATGCCGCACCAACCCTGGGGAGTCCTACTGCCTATGCAGCAGAAACAAAGGAATTCTGTGCCACAATGTCTGAAAGAACATGTCACTTAGGGAGGCAGGCTTCTTTCTGTTTCCCAAAAAACAAGTCCTAAAGCAGCCAATGGCCATGCTGGCTGAGCATGATGGGAGTTGTAGTCCAACACACCTGGAGGGCAGCAGGATGAGCAAGGCTGTCGTAGACGTTTCCTATATGAGCAGTCCTCTTTGCTCAAGGACAGCCTGTGCCCGTAGCTCACTGTTGTTTGTTCTGTGCTAACACCTCTCCTGATGGGCTCCAACAAATCTCACAAGATCTTGCCAGATCTGGGCATGCTGTATAGATATAAGGAGATACATTTGCATGATCTGCACTTTAGCCTAAGTTCCCCACTGACCACACTGTGTTTGCAGCCCAGCCTGGGTCTCCCTGGGTCTTCAGTTCTGGGTCCAGTAAACACATCCCACTCCCCCATGCTGGGCCTTGCCAATAGACCAGATAGTACCCAGGGTACAGGGGCTTGGAAGCCATATGGAAGTGCAAGATGGACATGCTACCTTCTCCTAGGGAACCTTCTTCAGAAAGCAGCAGAAGCCAATCCTTCCATGCAGCTTCTGTGTGTATTTCAACCTCCATCAGGAAGTCTCCTTGTACTAGGGGTGTGCACGGACCCCCCGGATCGGATCGGGACCCGGATCGGGACCTCCAATTTTGTCCCGGACCGGTTCGGACAAAATCGGAGGCCCCCCGGACCGGATCGAGTCCGATCCCGACCCAAAAATCGTAAATTTTTGGATCGGCCGCCATTTTTTTCCCCATAGACTTGCATTGCAATGCAAGTCTATGAGGAAAAAATGGCGGCGGGTGGCTGAGGGGGGGCCTAACTCCCTCCCCCCCTGGGGCCGTCCGCTGTGGACGGCCCCGGCAGGTAAGCCCCCTCCCCCGCGCTCCCTACCCCCCTGGGGCCGCCCGCTTCCATCCGCTGGCGCCCGCGGGTGCCAGCGGATAGAAGCGGACGGCTCCGGGGGGGGGTAAGCCCCCTTCCCCGCCACTGCTTACCTTCTCGGCCCGTCCGCTCCCGTCCGGCGCCGGCGGCTACTACCAGCGGGCTCCGCGGCCTACTCTCGAGTAGCGCGCCGGGTGATGACATCACCCGGCGCGCCACCCTGGAGTAGGCCGCGGAGCCTGCTGGTAGTAGTAGGCGCCGGCGCCGGGACGGGAGCCGCCGGGACGGGAAGGTAAGGGCCCCCCTCCCCCCTCCGCGCGCCCCCTCCTCCCCTCCACGCACCCCCTGCTTACCTTCCCGTCCCGGCGGCTCCCGGCCGGCGCCGGCGCCTACTACTACCAGCAGGCTCCGCGGCCTGCTCTAGAGTAGCGCGCCGGGTGATGACATCACCCGGCGCGCCACCCTAGAGCAGGCCGCGGAGCCTGCTGGTAGTAGTAGGCGCCGGCGCCGGGACGGGAGCCGCCGGGACGGGAAGGTAAGGGCCCCCCTCCCCCCTCCGCGCGCCCCCTCCTCCCCTCCACGCACCCCCTGCTTACCTTCCCGGCCCGGCGGCTCCCGGCCGGCGCCGGCGCCTACTACTACCAGCAGGCTCCGCGGCCTACTCTAGAGTAGCGCGCCGGGTGATGACATCACCCGGCGCGCCACCCTAGAGCAGGCCGCGGAGCCTGCTGGTAGTAGTAGGCGCCGGGACGGGAGCCGCCGGGACGGGAAGGTAAGGGCCCCCCTCCCCCCTCCGCGCGCCCCCTCCGCGCGCCCCCTCCTCCCCTCCACGCACCCCCTGCTTACCTTCTCGGCCCGTCCGCTCCCGTCTGGGGCCGGCGGCTACCACCAGCAGGCTCCGCAGCCTGCTCTAGAGTAGCGCGCCGGGTGATGACATCACCCGGCGCGCCACCCTAGAGCAGGCCGCGGAGCCCGCTGGTAGTAGCTGCTAGTGCCGGACGGGAGCGGACGGGCTGAGAAGGTAAGCGCCCCCCTCCTCCCCCCCCGCTGTCCACTTTCATCGGTGGGCGCCCGCTGGCGCCCGCCAATGGAAGCGGCGGTGGGCGCCAGTGGGCGCCCGCCGATCCGCCGATCCGCCGAACCGGTTCGGAGCCTTTTCGGACCGGTTCGGATTGGATCGGCCGATCCAGCTGCGGGATCGGAAATCGGATAATTTATCCGATTTCCCACTGGACCGGACTCGGATCGTGGTTCGGGTCCGATCCAGTGCACATCCCTACCTTGTACCTTCTCAGTCTCTTCCCCAGGATGCTGGACCAGGGCAATATTCCTGCCTTACTTTCCTCTCCCCAAGGCAGTGTGGGACATAAGGAGACAAAGACCCAGAAATGTCCCGCAAATGAATCACTTCCCCAAGTCATTGCCTTGATATCATGCCAGCACTGATGATTCTGACCCACATGTTCTGTTCTGGAGCACGGTGGCCATTGCTAAGAGCCTCTGAACGATCATCTCATTTCTCAAAATTGGATGTAATGGAGTTCCCTACTTGCAAATGTCTTCCCTTCACAGTGTTCTGTTTACACTGACAGACTCTGGTGCAATGAGCAGCAGCATCAACGTTCTTGAATAATGGTCCAACATGGTAGTGTTGCATGGATTGTCATGCTTGGTTCTGGTGTAAGTTTTGCCAGGCCCATTTGTGGATCAATATGCATGATTGGATGTGCCGCAATTTGCTTGTCCAAATTGCTCAGGCAACGATTCTGTGAGATGCATGTCACTGGTATGGGGGCAGAAGGTGGCTGTCTGATAGTTGGGCATTTAAGCACTGGCTAGCCTAGAAGCTGGTGTCATCTCTTCCAGTAGCAAATGCAAGTGTTTCCAGGGAGAAGGATTGTAACGTCCACAATCAGGAGGCATTCTGCAGCTCTTCCATCTTCTCTCTCTCTCTCTCTCTCTCTCTCTTTCTTTTCTTAATGGATTTTCCATAGCAAGAAAAAAGATAGAAGAAGTGGTTGGAAAACACAGGAAGACTTTGGCCAGATCCACCCCAAGCAGGATAAAGCACTATGAAAGCATTATGAAAGCTGTATAGAAGCGACAGGAGCCACACTGCTGCTTTATAGTGGTACTGAAGTGCACTGACAACTGTTGGGGCCCATTGACACATGCCATAGACTGCTATATCCCACTTGGTGTGGCTTCTGCCTTTGATATACCACTTCCATACTGCTTTCATAGTGCTATCTCCTGCCTGGGGTGGATCTGGCTCCAGTCATCTGAGGCATGGCAATGGTGCAAGGAACCCTAAGGAATGTCTACAAAGAGGCTGCCATCGCTCTGTGGCAGAGTGCCTGCTTTTTCACACAGAAGCTCCCAAGTTCAATCCCAGGGAAGGCGTTCAAGATCTTGCTTAGCAGGGCTGTAGAAGGCCTTTATTCGTTCATTCCCTTCCTATACTTGCCAATGGCTGAAGCTCCCTGGGCAGTTTTGTGAGGGAACTGACCCCAGTCAGCTAGCTTGACCAAAGTGACTCCATTTTGATTTTAACCCCCCCATTCTTTTCCTCTCTGTTTCTCTCATAAGTAGCTCCTATGCTGTTGTCACTGCATGCAGGCAGCCGACCACAGACCACAGACCATGTGACCTGACCCAGTAAGAAGTAACAGATCGTTCCAGACCATATATAGAAAAACACCTGCTGCCATACCGTTATGTTGCGCGCGCATCATCCTGTTGTATGACATGCTCTTTCCTGTTTGCTTGAAATGTATAAGAGACTGGGTCACCCAAAGGGGGGGGGCTGCAGTCTGTGGAACGATTCCAGACCGTGGTCTTTGCTAGCAAATAAAGGCTATCTGTTTGGAACTTGAACTTTGGACTGGTCTCCGATTAATTACTGTAACATTTTGGTGCGTTGGCCGGGAATCATCCCTCACTGGGAGACCCGCCTGATAATCGGAGAACCCTACCAGGGAGATTTCCCCTGCTTCCACTTGGTTCCCCGCGGTCCCTGGCTGGCCGTGGTCCTCCTTGGGAGCGCGCCTCCAGCCTTTAGCTGGTGCCCATTCAGGTTCTGTGGCAGGTCCGGGGACAGCGCGGAACAAAAACGGACTGAGCGGAAGTTCAGTGCAGATACACTTCTGCCCAGCGCTGGGACATCTGAACCAGGCAAGTATAAGGGGAAGCTTCCTATTCTGTTCTGTATCAGCCGACTCAGTAGAGTCGAAGGAGGGCCTGATCAACCCTCATATCTGTAAACGCGCGTTCTGGCTGTGCTGACCGACTCAGTAGAGTCGAAGGGGGAGCCTGATCATCTCCCCGTAACGGTAAACTGTTTCTGCTTCTCTGAACTGGGAGGTCTGGGAGGACGGGTGTCGTCCTGAATGTCTGGTGTGTGTATGACTGCCTGATTTCCATTGCTGACCATTGGGCAGTAGCCCTGGGACGCCTCTGGGTGTCTTGAATTGCCGGCAGCATGGGCTGGTAGTGAAGAGACTGTATTCCTCTGTATCAGCCGCTTGACTCTGTTGTAAGATAATTCAAAATTCCCTTATACGTGCCTCTGAAAATTATAATTAATAAAGTGTGCCTTATGAAAGACCTCAGGTTAACTTGACACCAGAGTTAAAGCACGTAGGGGAATTGATAAGTAGCTACATTCCTAAAAGCAGAAGGACAAAGGTTAAGGCAGGAACTGACACATCAGTGAACCCTGTTTTCTTAAGAGACAGGCTATCTGACAAAGATTACAATGATTGTGTATTCCGTCTCGTAGTTAAGGATAAGACTTAACTGAATCCACATCAAGAAGATTCTTTGAAGCCTATGTGTATTCAAGATAATTTAGAAATCAGTTACTGTTTAACTGAGCAGAAATCCATGTATCCTTGTGTGATTTTTTTTCTATTTAAGGTTGATCAAAATATGTATTCAGTACCATTTCTAGGTTTTGATTCCTAGATGGTCACTTCTTGCAAGAAGGAGAATTAAAGAGCTATAGCAAGTTTTCGATCTTACACGTGTCTTTCGTCTGATTGGGATAGAGACGGTTGGGACACGGAAATACATGAGTCTGATTTCAAGACTCTTACCACAAATGGCGAGCCAAGCCAGGAGGCCCAACTAGATGATCATCGCGCCCTTTTTCAGACTGGAACAAGCCCTGCCGGCATAGGTGAGTTTTTACCTAAGGGAAACTTACAGTCTGGGGAAGGACGGGCGGTCATCAACCAAGGCTATTCCCTTCAATGAATGTAAGATCGAAGGATATAAAGCAGGTAAAAGGTCTTCGGTAATATTTTTAAAGGGGTCTTCGGTGATATTTTGGTGAAAGCTTATAAAGAGGTGGTGAAAGATACACACGCAGCAAAAACCAAGATATTGCGGCTAGTGAAGACCGGGAAATAGTTCAATAGATGTGTTTTGGAAACACACTGAACTACAAATATTGCGGGTAGTGAAGACCAGGTTGATTATCTTCTAGAATATTTGGTTTGAGTTTTGCAACGAAATCAAATATTACTGGAGAGAAGATAAAAAAAAAAAAAAAGGAATAAATGGGAGGAAAACCGAGTATTCCGGAAGGATCTCCATTGGATGTAGTCCTGGAGAAATGGAAAACTCTCCCGGGAAAATCTGATTTAAAGAAAAGTCGACTTATTAAATTATGTGTAGAGACATGGCCAGAATTGGGAGAAAAAAATTGGCCACGTATTGGAACATTTGAAAAGGGTATACTGAGAAATTTAAAAGGTGTTTTAGAGGTATTATATCCTGGACATTTAGAATATTTGTATGTTTGGATCCATGTTGCAGAAGGTTTCAAAATTAAGCCTTCTCAGGTATTTTTTCAAAGTACTGATCAGAAAGTTTCTATTGCAACTGCACCCCCACCTCCTTATTGCCCTCCAGAGGAAAGTGCACTTCCTCAGGAGGGACTTTATCCATTGTTGAGTAACGTTCAAACTAGGGATGTGCACTGACCCCCCGGATCGGATCGGATAGCGGATCGGAATCGGACCTGGGGGGTCGGATCGGATCGGATCGGATCGGAGGCTGGTCGGATCGGATCGGACCAGATGTCCGATCCGGATCGGACGCCATTTTGAATGCTTTTTCCCATAGCCAAGTATTGTTTTACAAAAACGCCTATAACTTTTTCATTTTTAAAGATAGAAGGATGAAACTTGGGCACATTGTAGACTGGTTAGGGGTAGTTATCTGTGAGAAATTTCAGAAAGATTGGTGCATGCATTTTGTGGCAATTAATTTTTTAATAAATACCCAGGAATGCCTATAACTTTGTCATTTTTAAAGTTACACACATGAAACTTTGCCACATTGTAGGGGGTACCTTGGGACCTATGTGTGTGAAATTTCAGAAACGTAGGTGCTTGTCTTGTGTGGCAATTAATTTTTAGAAAAATGGGTAGTAGTGGGGTAAATACAGTTACGCCTCCCATTTTTTTATTTTTGAAGATACAAACAGGAAACTTGGGCACATTACAGGTACCACTTGCCTTGATATGTGTGTGAAATTTCAGAAACATTGGAGCTTTCCTTGTGTGGCAATTAATTTTTGAAACAATGAGGAAAGAAACACCTATAACTTTGTCATTTTTAAAGTTACACACATGAAACTTTGCCACATTGTAGGTGCTACCTTGGGACCCATGTGTGTGAAATTTCGGAAACGTAGGTGCTTGCCTTGTGTGGCAATTAATTTTTTAATAAATACCCAGGAATGCCTATAACTTTGTCATTTTTAAAGTTACACACATGAAACTTTGCCACATTGTAGGCGGTACCTTGGGACCTATGTGTGTGAAATTTCGGAAACGTAGGTGCTTGCCTTGTGTGGCAATTAATTTTAGAAAAATGGGTAGTGGTGGGGTAAATACAGTTACGCCTCCCACTTTTTTATTTTTGAAGATACAAACAGGAAACATGGGCACATTACAGGTACCACTTGGCTTGATATGTGTGTAAAATTTCAGACAGCTGGGTCCAGGCATGTGGTGGCAAGGTATTTTTGAAACAATGAGGAAAGAAACGCCTATAACTTTTTTATTTTAAAAGTTAGAAGTCTGAACATTGCTCACTTTGTAGATGGGTTAGGGGTAGATATGTGTCAGAAATTTCAGAATTATAGGTCCAGGCATTTGATGGCTATGGAATTTTTAAATTACATGTTTCAAAAAAATTTCTACAGAGGCCAGGTCTTCCCCTCCCGCTTCCCGCGAAGAAAAGTCGTCTCGATCCCTTTGATCCTTGCTAGTAGTATCCATTACAGGGCTCGTGTTTCCTTTCCTACTTTCACTTATCAAGCAGAACGGCTGAGCCTAGCTGAGTTTTGCAGCCATGCGTGCAAGGAAGGATCACTCTGTCTCGATCCCTTTGATCCTTGGTAGTATCCATTACAGGGCTCGTGTCTGCTTGAGTACAAAGTGAAAAGTGAAAGTAGGAAAGGAAACACGAGCCCTGTAATGGATACTACTAGCAAGGATCAAAGGGATCGAGACGACTTTTCTTCGCGGGAAGCGGGAGGGGAAGACCTGGCCTCTGTAGAAATTTTTTTGAAACATGTAATTTAAAAATTCCATAGCCATCAAATGCCTGGACCTATAATTCTGAAATTTCTGACACATATCTACCCCTAACCCATCTACAAAGTGAGCGATGTTCAGACTTCTAACTTTTAAAATAAAAAAGTTATAGGCGTTTCTTTCCTCATTGTTTCAAAAATACCTTGCCACCACATGCCTGGACCCAGCTGTCTGAAATTTTACACACATATCAAGCCAAGTGGTACCTGTAATGTGCCCATGTTTCCTGTTTGTATCTTCAAAAATAAAAAAGTGGGAGGCGTAACTGTATTTACCCCACCACTACCCATTTTTCTAAAATTAATTGCCACACAAGGCAAGCACCTACGTTTCCGAAATTTCACACACATAGGTCCCAAGGTACCGCCTACAATGTGGCAAAGTTTCATGTGTGTAACTTTAAAAATGACAAAGTTATAGGCATTCCTGGGTATTTATTAAAAAATTAATTGCCACACAAGGCAAGCACCTACGTTTCCGAAATTTCACACACATGGGTCCCAAGGTAGCACCTACAATGTGGCAAAGTTTCATGTGTGTAACTTTAAAAATGACAAAGTTATAGGTGTTTCTTTCCTCATTGTTTCAAAAATTAATTGCCACACAAGGAAAGCTCCAATGTTTCTGAAATTTCACACACATATCAAGGCAAGTGGTACCTGTAATGTGCCCAAGTTTCCTGTTTGTATCTTCAAAAATAAAAAAATGGGAGGCGTAACTGTATTTACCCCACTACTACCCATTTTTCTAAAAATTAATTGCCACACAAGACAAGCACCTACGTTTCTGAAATTTCACACACATAGGTCCCAAGGTACCCCCTACAATGTGGCAAAGTTTCATGTGTGTAACTTTAAAAATGACAAAGTTATAGGCATTCCTGGGTATTTATTAAAAAATTAATTGCCACAAAATGCATGCACCAATCTTTCTGAAATTTCTCACAGATAACTACCCCTAACCAGTCTACAATGTGCCCAAGTTTCATCCTTCTATCTTTAAAAATGAAAAAGTTATAGGCGTTTTTGTAAAACAATACTTGGCTATGGGAAAAAGCATTCAAAATGGCGTCCGATCCGGATCGGACCTCATCGGATCGGATCGGATCGGATCGGAGGTTGTCCGGATCGGATCGGATCGGATCGGATTTTCCCGATTTTGGGTCGGATCGGATTCGGATCGTGGATCGGATCCGATCCGATGCACACCCCTAGTTCAAACTGTAGTAACAGCACCCGCAGTTGCGGCAGTTCCTGCAGTAGGGGGAGCTCCTGCAATTCCAGCAGTACCAGCACAAGTACAGAGTTTTACAACATATGTGCATACTCCTTTTAAACCTAGAGATTTGGTATTGTGGTCAACTACAACCCCTAAACTAGCAGAGGATCCTGCAGGATTTTTGAGTCAATTTGGGACAATAATGAATACTTACCATTCCACTCCAAGTGATTTACATCAATTATGTACATCCTTATTGAGTCCGGCTGAAATGATTGATTTAAAGCGGAGGGTAACTGAGGAATTGAATAGAGCTCCTTTAATGGGAGCTGGTGGTCCGCTAAATGCATACCCAGATCCTACTTTTCAGCCTGACCCAAATACTCCTATGGATCGAACCCTGATGCATCAATATCAAATTATGATCCAGACTATTTTGACACGAATGGGACAAAAAACTGTAAATTGGTCAAAGGTAAAATTGGTGCTCCAAGATAAAGATGAAATGCCAGCTGACTATTTGGTTCGCCTTTCCCGTAGTCTCCGCATGTATGGTAGTATTGATCCTGAGGCAGTAGCGAATGCTTCCTTGGTGGTTGGAATTTTTGTAGATCAGGCAGCCCCAGATATTAAGGAGTATTTTGTGAAGCACAAACCTGGTTGGCAGGGAGATACTGTGGCGCAAGTATTGGCTACAGCGCATCATGTATTTTGTGGAAGAGAGGAAAAATTGAAGAAGGAAAAGAAAAAGCAGGGAGAAGCAGATATGAAAATCTTGGCAGCTGCGCTCACAGAAGGATTTAGTGGACGTGTTCACGGCAGGGGCAGTGGTAGAAGAGGAAGAGGATTTTCAAGAGGGGGATGGAGAGGAGGAGAGAGAAATGTTGATGAAAGTGAGAAGGGATGTTGTTTTTTTTGTAAAAAGCCAGGACACTGGAAGAAAGATTGTATTTTGAGACAACAGTCTAGTCAAATACAAGGAGCTGAGGTGATGTCACAATGACTGATAGAAAGAGACTTAGGAACAAAAGTGAAAAAGGCAGAGACTGGGGAAATGCCGAATTCATGGAAATTAAAATTAAATAAACCATTTTTGACTTTGACCATTAATGGACAGCCATACAATTGTCTTCTGGATACCGGTGTGGCCAGAAGTATGTTAAATAAAACTGTTTTGCCTTTCTCTGGATATAGAGAAAGGGTGGTAGGAATCGATGGGATTTCTTCTTCCACTCCCCTTAGCACTCCGGTGCAAGTTAAAATTGGGCCCCTTACATGTGATCATTCGTTTCTTATGATGTCTAAAAGCCCTGTGAGCTTATTGGGGAGAGATTTATTGGCAAAATTAAATGCCACTATAAAATGTACTGCTGATGGTGTGTTTGTGTCCCTTCCTGCTGAGAATGTATTGGCTTTTATGAGTGAAACAGAAGAAATAGATGGCAACACACTCCCACTGGAGCTCCAGGAAATACCCTCTCATTATTGGGCAGAAGATTCTGGGGAAGTAGGGCTCTTAAAGTCAGCTGCCCCAGTTAAGATCACTGTCCGTAATGACATGGTACCCCCAAGGGGAAAACAATATCCTCTTACAAAAGAAACCCAAGAATGTATAGGGAAAACAATTGAGAAATTTTTAGAACAGGGAGTTTTGGTTCCGTGTTCATCTCCTTGTAATACTCCGATAATGGCTGTGAAAAAAAAGAGTGAACCGGGGAAGGCTCCCACTTATCGCTTAGTAATGGATATGAGGAAAATTAATGAATATGTAATCCCTAGACACAATGTGGTCCCGAATCCTGCCACCATTATGTGTAGTATACCTATTTCTGCACGGGTGTACACAGTTTTGGATTTAAGCTCTGCTTTTTTTAGTATTCCAGTACATAAAGATTCTCAGTATTTATTTGCTTTCACATGGCAAAATAAAATTCAATATACTTGGCAAAGATTAGTTCAAGGTTATGTAGAAAGTCCAACAATATTTACACAAATTGTACACCAAGATATACAAGGAATTATATTTCCTAGACAGTCCACACTTGTGATTTATGTTGATGATTTATTATTATGTGCAGAAACGGAGGAAAATTGTAAAATTGATTCAATTTACTTGATCAAGGCCTTAGGAGAACGTGGGCATAAAATTGCAAAAAGAAAATTACAATGGTGTAAAAGAGAGGTGGAATATTTGGGACACGTCTTGTCAGAGGGAACTAGGAAATTGTCTTGTAAGCGTATACATGCAATAACGCAGGCAAAGGTGCCAAGGACAAAAAATCAAATTCGTGCTCTGTTAGGAATGTTGGGTTATTGTAGAGCATGGATCCCTAGCTTTTCACAAATTGTTAAACCTTGGTTAGAGAAAACAAGAGCAGAAGCCCCAGAAGAAATTGAATGGACTAAAGCAGATGAGAATGCCTGGAAAGAAGTAAAATCACTTTTAGTCTCTGCTCCTGCCCTAGGTCTCCCTGATTATCAGAAAGATTTTATTTTATTTGTACATGAAAGAAAAGGTGTTGCATCTGGGGTTTTATGTCAATATTTGGGTTCGCATCGGAGACCTATAGGGTATTACTCAGCACAGTTGGATCCAGTTGCACAGGGATATGCTGCCTGCTTAAGGAGTATAGCTGCAGCAGCTTTGATTGTTGAAAAAGTACAAGATATTGTGCTTGGACACCCATTACAATTACGGGTTCCACATGCTGTTTCTGCGTTATTAACGCAAAAGAATACTCAACATTTTACAAATGCAAGATATACAAAATATGAGACTTTATTATTGCAAACTCCTGAATTGACTGTGTTAAGATGTAACGTGCTTAACCCTGCCACTTTATTACCAGAAATGGATACAGAGGCTCCACATGATTGCATTGAAGTAATTAAGGAAGTACAATTGCCAAGAGATGATTTAACTGATATGCCTCTAGTGGACTCGGAATTAATATGGTTCGTAGATGGATCTTCAAAGATAATAGCAGGAGTCAGAAAGACTGGTTTTGCTGTTGTCTCATTGACAGAAATTATTATTTCTGGACCTCTTCCAGGAAGTAAAAGTGCACAAGCTGCAGAACTTATAGCGTTAACAAAAGCATGTCAAAAGGTGAAAAACAGAAAATTAACTGTGTATTCTGATTCAAAATATGCAATTGGAGTATGTTTTGCAACAGGATCGTTGTGGAAAGAAAGAGGATTTATTACTGCAGATGGCAGACCCATTTCCAATGGAGCAGAAATAGATGCCCTCCTGGGTGCTATACATCTGCCCTTTGCCCTCGCAATTGTTTACTGCAAAGCGCACGGTTCAGGGACTGATGAGGTGTCAAGAGGAAATAGGAGAGCTGATGATGAAGCTAAGGCAGCCGCTCTTCGTCCTTTACCCTTTAATCTGATGGTGGCAGCAGAAGTGGATGTGCCTCCTTTGATGTCAAAAGATCTAAGTATTTGGTGGGAAAAGGCGGGTGCAACGGAAAAGGAGATATGGAGAGCGGCGGGCGCAGAGGAAAAAAGTGAAGGGCAGTGGGAAATGCCAGACGGGAGATTAGTATTGCCAAAAGCAGGATTGAGGACAGTGGTTTCAAAACAGCATAATCAGGGGCATGAGGGACAGACTGGATTGGCATTAGCAATTGCAAGAAATTGGTTCGCCCCTGGGGTTCATCAGATGGCAAAAAGGGTGGTACAAGCTTGTACTGTGTGTGCTAAGGAAAATGCAAAACCTCAGCCTCCGGGCCAAATAGGGGGAAGGCCCTGGGTACAGCTCCCTTTTGAATCAGTCCAAATTGACTTTGCCCATATGCCACGCTTCCAAAAATATCAATGGATGTTAGTAATTTTAGACAAGTTGACAGGCTGGATAGAGGCATTTGCATGTACACATGCAACTTCACGAGAAGTAGCTAGGCATATGATGAAGGATATTATTCCCCGTTTCTGCCCACCTAGAATAGTGGACTCAGATCAAGGGTCTCATTTTACTGCTTCCTTAATGAAAGACTTGTCAAAATGCTTAGGGCAACAATGGGTTTTACATACTCCCTATCATCCACAATCCTCAGGTCAAGTAGAACGCATGAATGCTACCCTCAAGAGAAAACTTACAAAAATGTGCATTGCTTCAAAATTGGCATGGCCAACTGCTCTCCCTTTGGTTCTTTATTCTATCAGAACCACTCCAAGGCAACCTACAGGTTTGTCACCATATGAAGCATTGTATGGGAGGACCCCCCCCCCCAATAGGAGGAGAATATGCAAGGCCATATGTAACTTTACTAGGAGGGGATGAAGATCTTGTTGCTTATATTATACAGCTCCAGAAGCAGTTCCAGAAGATCAGGCGGCATGTGATAGATGCCCAACCTTTGCCACTGGATACTCCTGCACATCCTTTCCAGGCTGGTGATGAAGTATACGTGAGAATCTGGACAGCAGACAGTTTGGAGGAGCGATGGTCAGGCCCTCATCTTGTATTGATGACCACTCATACAGCGTTGAAAGGAAAAGGAAAAGGGGCTTGGATTCATTACACGCATTGTGCTAGGAAAAACCCACAAGGACCTTTTAATCTCGCTGGCGCGGGAGGGGTCGAAAGTGAGGACATCTCGCTACGAGGGATCAACGCGTGTCCTTCTCCGAATTGCATGGACGAAGCAGGACAAGAAGCAGAGGCAGAGGAGGAACAGGCTCATCGTCCTAAAATTGACAAAACGTGGGCTGTGTTGCCCACACCAGAATTACACTCTCCTTCAGTGGAACCACAGTGGACAGTGAGATTTACTGATAAAGAAACACACCCTTTAAGATTAAGGTTTCAAAAGAAATAAATATGAAAGTAATATTCATTTTATATTGTATAAATTTTTGTATGCCAAAAGGACAGTCAAATTGGTTTAAAAGACATGCTTTAGAAATGTTTAATCGCTGGGGGAATGATTCAATTCTGTATTATGAACATCCAGCAGCCATAAGAGCATTTTCAGTATTACCTGCTCTTATTGAAAGACCAGATGTAATAGTTGGAGCATTACAGCAAAAGAATACTTTGTTTTCTGATCCCAGTAATTTAAATGAAGTTGACTTCAGAAAGTTCAAATATAGCATATATACCCCTGGGATGTGTTTTTGTTGTCACCATTCAGGAATATGGAATGAAAAATGGAAAGATTGGATAAGACAAAGGGATTTCTTGAGGAATTTGGGAAATTACTCTACTTGCACAGAAAAGTTTTGGTTATGGGGAAACTCTAACTCCTCATATCATACTAAGGTACTGTTAAATGAAACTGTGTTCCATGAGATGTACCCTTATTATCCTATATTTCATCCCACCTATCAAGGAATAGGAAGTATTTGTTCAGGATGGCAACTTAGAGATCCAAATCTATGTTTTTTTTATGATGGATGAGCAACAAACTATCACTCAGGAAATTACCAGTGTGTAGGAGTAGGATATTTGACCCTACCGGTCCAAATAAGTAAATCAGAAATGAATAAAAGGAAAAAAAGGGCAACTCAAGGAGGAGCTGGTGAATTGTTAGGAAAGCTTGGACCAAATTGCAATGATATGGTTATAATAGGAAAACAACTGTCAAAAACTGAAGGAGACAGAGTGGGCGGTGGATTAATAACAGGAATTTTAACCTTAGGTGCTTATCCTGGAATAATAGCACAAGAAAATAGAAAGAGTATTTTGGGTCTTACATGCCGTTTAGAAAAAACTATTAATGCAACAGGGATAATTGTACGGCCAATGCAGTCAGAGATTGGAGAATTAAATCAAGAACTTATTCAGCATAGAATGGCTCTTGATTACCTCCTAGCGAAGCAAGGAGGTTTTTGTAAAATTATCCAGAAAGGTTGCAAAGTAGTTTTTCATGATATGAATAAAACTATTGAAGATGAGTTGTCAAAATTACAAGAAATGGTAATAGACAATTACTCTGGAGTAACAAATCCATGGGATTGGTTAAATTCCTGGTTGCCAAATTGGAATTGGTTAAAACAAATAATTATATTTGTATTGATTATAATAATGATTGTTTTAATTACTCCCTGTGTCTTTCAATGTATGATGAAGTTTTGGAAAAAAGGAGTGCATAAACAGATGTTAATTATGTATCAGAACATGCCTGGTGAAAGTATAACTGACAATAGGATGAGAGAGCTACAAACTTGGATTGAATTATCTAGTCTGGAGAATGATCCTAATGACGTTTAAAGACGCATTGGATCAAAACGGAGGAGTGTTGTAAGATAATTCAAAATTCCCTTATACGTGCCTCTGAAAATTATAATTAATAAAGTGTGCCTTATGAAAGACCTCAGGTTAACTTGACACCAGAGTTAAAGCACGTAGGGGAATTGATAAGTAGCTACATTCCTAAAAGCAGAAGGACAAAGGTTAAGGCAGGAACTGACACATCAGTGAACCCTGTTTTCTTAAGAGACAGGCTATCTGACAAAGATTACAATGATTGTGTATTCCGTCTCGTAGTTAAGGATAAGACTTAACTGAATCCACATCAAGAAGATTCTTTGAAGCCTATGTGTATTCAAGATAATTTAGAAATCAGTTACTGTTTAACTGAGCAGAAATCCATGTATCCTTGTGTGATTTTTTTTCTATTTAAGGTTGATCAAAATATGTATTCAGTACCATTTCTAGGTTTTGATTCCTAGATGGTCACTTCTTGCAAGAAGGAGAATTAAAGAGCTATAGCAAGTTTTCGATCTTACACGTGTCTTTCGTCTGATTGGGATAGAGACGGTTGGGACACGGAAATACATGAGTCTGATTTCAAGACTCTTACCACAACTCCCCCAATTCCTACAGTCAGACGGTTCCCTGTCAATCTTCCCTGCTGTGTATTGTCTGTCTGGTTGATTATATCGTGTATAGTCAGGAAAAGGATGGAGGGAGGTTTTTCGACCCCACTGAACCTGATGATTAAGCATTTCAGTAAAGTTTTTGATCAAACGAAGTGCAATGTAGATTTTATGGAAGCTAAGTGTTACTATGACTGGCCTGCTCTAGGACCCCTTGTAAAATTACCCTCCCAAGGTACTTCCTCTGAGCCCTATATTTCCCGAGTTTAGAACCTTGCCATCATAGAAAGGGGGGACCCCTCAGTTCAGAGGACAATCCATGCACAGAGAGCTAGTTGAAAGTAGCCAAACACCCCCCACCATAGGCACGAGAAGTTGGCCGAAGATGCAGCCCTTATCATGATGAACCAAGTAAAAAGACCCCAAGACGCAAGGCTCCTGTGATTGCCACCTCCTGATGTCCCAGACGTCCCTAGGTCCGGACCAGACATCCTGGCTCCCTCTCCGATGTCCCAAGACTCCACTGCCCAGCCATCAGCCGTCACCTCTGCACCTGTGGACCCACTTCTTTGTTTGATGTGAGAGTCGAGAAACTGACCCGCCTGTTCCGGACCCTGCCACACCAGCCGGCTCCACCTCAGAAATTTGGCTGCTAACACAGGCACCGAGACAAGAATTTTCCCTGTCCGTGAGAGTTCCGCCATCGTTCCTGCCGTCACCGACCCTGCCACGAATGTGTCCACGTACCAGACCTACGTCCCCTCTCCTACTGAATTCCCGAACTGAATTCCTGAATTCCCGAACTGAACTGCCTGAATTGAACTGAGCTCTTGAACTCCTAAACTGGAAGAACCACGGACCCTCCTATGAAGAAGAGCCCGAGAAGTTTGTAGACATGATTGAGGATGTAAAATGACCATAATCCAACATGGGCTGATTTCCAACAACTAATGGGATATCTCCTGACAACTGAACAGAGACTACAGACCCAGGCTAATCTCGAAAATGCAGCCACAGAACGGGGCCAGAGAGAAGGCATCCCCGACCCCAACCAGAGCAACACCGCCTATGCCCCAAGATTAGACCCTCAATGGAACATACAGACTACAGAAGGACGCAGACATCAGCGTGATTACCAGCAAGCACTTATTAATGCCATCAAGAAAGGCAGGCGTACAATGATGAACATGCAGAAAATCCATGAGATTCCAGCTGAACCCAAGCCATCAACTGCGTACCACAGCCCAACAGCGAAAAAGAACTCAGAGTTTCCTCGGCATGGCCGGCTATTGTTGCATCTGAATCCTGAATCATGCAGCCTTAACACAGCCCCTCTATGAACTCCTGAAAAGTAATCAGTCAGAGTCTTGTCCCCGAATGTGAACTGAAGAAGCCCTCTCAAGCCTCTGAGATTTGAAGACTGCCCTGACTAGCCCTGGCCCTACCAGACATTTCCAAGCCTTTCCACTTGTATGTATCTGAACAAGAAAGGGACTGCCGTTGGAGTCCTAACTCAGCTCCTGGAACCGCCCTGTTGCTTACCTAAGTAAGAACACCGATCCTGTCAGTCGTAGATGGCCCGACTGTCTTCGCTGTATCACTACTGCATGCCTGCTCCTGACTAAGGCCATAAAGCTCACATATGGCCAACCCATTGAAAGTACCGTGCCTTGCTGTGTGAAAATCCAAATGTACACGTGAAAGACTGTGCCACTCTGAACCCTGCCAACAGAAGGAAGCAGTTTTGTCCGAAATGAAACCAGATACTCTGACTACGCAGTAGTCACTGAAAATGAGATTCTACTGACAGAGTCCCTGCCCCCAGGCGTCTGCCCAGAAAGCAGAACTAGTAGCCGCCCAGAATGGGCAAAGGAGAAGCAGTTTTGTCATACCTGATTGTCCAAATCCGAGAGCGAGGATTCTTGACTGCTGAGAAAAACCCATTCTACGGCAGAAAGCTCCTCCAAGCTGTTTGAAAACCAGAGATGTTATTTACTGCAGAGCGAGATCAAAAAGGAAACTACAGCGACGCTGAAACCACATCCTTCCACCAGCCTCTGCACAGACGTCTCTAGAGGATGTATAAGAACAACCCAAGAAAAGTCCCACTACCCAAGTGTCTATAACAATAGACCCTTGCCGCCATGCCAAGTGGCCACAGTCCTGCGGGGACCTGAGCTGGGAGAGAGAATCCACATGCCCGCCTCACCAAAGTTCCAGTTCTAAGTCCCTGCACCGCCCAGAGATGTAATCTAGTAATTTTTCACCTTTGCTGAGACTGTTGTTAGCTCCCTCAATATCAGTAACTGTTATGTATGCAGAGGTACTCAATTAGGGGACCAGTGGCCATGGGAGGCAGCTGAATTAAATGTCAGCCAGCCTTATAACGAGACCAAGGATCCAAATCCTCACAGCCAGTGGATGTTAAAAGATACTGTTGTAGGTCGGTGGTGCCTCCAGCGCCTACATCCATCAGCCCCCAAAATTGGAGAAACCCCCTGTGAATCACTCACCACCCTGAATGGCTCCGAAATCTCCTACTGGCCAAACCAGTCCGTAATTCCCAACAATCAGTTGTGGCCAGCGAGTCTCCAGTCTCGAATAAACACCACCCAAAGTCAGAGCTCTAATTGGCCAGCCCCCAAGGGATTGTACTGGATCTGCGGGCAGTACGCTTATTCTGAACTCCCTGAGCCCTGGGCAGGCACTTGCACCCTAGGAGAGATCCGTCCGTCCTTCTTTCTGGTTCCCTTGTCAGAAGGGGTGTGCCTGGGCCACCCAGCATATAACAAACGCAGCATATCCCCAGATGTTAAAATTGGGGACTGGAAAGATGATGAGTGGCCCCCTGAGAGGATTGTTCAGTATTATGGCCCTGCCACCTGGCACAAGATAGAATGTCGGGGTACAGAACCCCCATTTATATGCTTAACAGAATCATACGCTTGCAAGCAGTGCTAGAATTAATAACCAATGAAACTGCAAGAGCATTGAATGTCCTATCCAAAACCCAGACCCAACTGCGAAATGCTGTGTATCAGAACCGCTTAGCTCTTGACTACTTGCTTGCTACTGAGGGAGGGGTATGTGGAAAATTTAATCTTACTAACTGCTGCTTGCATATTGATGATAATAGAAAAGTTATTGAAGAGATCACCAGTAAAATGACTAAGCTTGCTCAGGTTCCCGTACAAACCTGGAAAGGATTTGAGTGGGCCCAAAGGCTGGGTTCCTGGTTCACATGGATGGGAGGGCTGAAAGGGATTATAGCGATGGTTATTGTAGGACTCTTGGTTTGTATCCTTTTGCCCTGTTTAATGCCTTTATTGTTACAGAGTTTTCGCAGAATGGTAGAACAGATAGCAAACCGGCGCACAGCTGTCCACCTAATGGCCTTGCGCGATTACTGCCCTGTCCTATGGCAGATGAAGATAGTGAAACTCCTTAGTACAAAGTAGTTTCAAAGTGGGGAATGTGAGGGAACTGACCCCAGTCAGCTAGCTTGACCAAAGTGACTCCATTTTGATTTTAACCCCCCCCATTCTTTTCCTCTCTGTTTCTCTCATAAGTAGCTCCTATGCTGTTGTCACTGCATGCAGGCAGCCGACCACAGACCACAGACCATGTGACCTGACCCAGTAAGAAGTAACAGATCGTTCCAGACCATATATAGAAAAACACCTGCTGCCATACCGTTATGTTGCGCGCGCATCATCCTGTTGTATGACATGCTCTTTCCTGTTTGCTTGAAATGTATAAGAGACTGGGTCACCCAAAGGGGGGGGGGGCTGCAGTCTGTGGAACGATTCCAGACCGTGGTCTTTGCTAGCAAATAAAGGCTATCTGTTTGGAACTTGAACTTTGGACTGATCTCCGATTAATTACTGTAACAGTTTTACAAAGTTCTTGGCTGTCAGCATAGGCAATACTGGGCCAGAAGAACCAATGGCCTCTGACTTTGCGTAAGGCCGCTTCATACAGGCCGCTTCATACGGTCACATTATGTTCCATTTCTGGAAATCCAGAGATAAACATGAACAAAATTCTTACTACGAATTTCAATTACTGATCTAAAAGCAAGTCCTGCTGTTCTTAGGACATCATTCCAACCCAGCATACACTATCCCCTCTAGGCCTGGCCTAGTTTATAAAAGCAGATGTTTTAATTAAAATCTTGATGTTGAACAATCAACACTGTTCCCTTTTATTGGATTTCACACCTTGCAAACATTTTGGGTGGTATTTTGTTTTGCTGCATATAACAAGCTGTAATGTGTCCTTCCTTGAATGTATTTATGTGCTTCTTGTAAAGGTTGTACGAGGGCTTTGTACCAATCCATAGGATTGCTGTTCTACTGTGGCTCCAAAAGTTAGATCTTTCCACACCTATTAAACTAACTAATCTCACCCTGGACTCCTGCTTTTTGGAAGCCAAGATATTTAAGAGGGCTGTGATGGCTTTATTGAAAGATTTATGTGTTTCCAGATGAATCTGAGTGGATTCATCAGATTAAGTACAGATGTTTCTTCCCCAGCGTCATGGCATGGCAACCGCCAGATATGCTTTTACGTGATAATCAGTAACTATCTGGTGGTTAAAAGCATATGAGCTTCTTGGTGTATCTCTTGATTATGCCCTGAAGCCAAAACTCTGGTTTCTATTTAGATCCACTGGCGTGAATTCAGTCTCCATTCCGTCAGCACTGTACCTCTGGCTCCAGGCATGTTTGTGGCCCAGTGGGAGACAGTGGTGAAAACAAGCAGGTGTCGTCAGTTATGGAGTCCCAACAAACAGTCAGGCAGAGATATGGGAGTATTTATTTTTAATTATTGCTACACCACCTTTTATCCAGAATGGATTCCAGTGCAGTCTACAGACATAAGAACTCAAAATTGCAAGTACAGTACTGTAAAAACAAATTAATTTAAACATTAACTTAGAATCATGGAATAGTAGAGTTGGAAGGGGCTTCTAAGACCATTGAGTCCAACCCCCTGCTCAATTCAGGGATCCACCTTAAAGCATCCCTGACAGATAGTTGTCCAGCTGCCTCTTGAATGCCTCTAGTGTGGGAGAGCCCACCACCTAGGGTGACCAGATAAAATCCAGGTCAGGGCTCATGTAACTTTAACAGTTGTAGAGAAAAGGGAATTTCAGCCAGGGTCATTTGTATGCAATTAGTTCCTGGTGAAATTCCCTCTTCATCACAACAGTTAAAATTGCAGGCACTATACTAGAGTGACCATATACAAAAGAAGGCAGGGCCCCTGCAACTTTAACAGTTGTGATGAAGAGGGAATTTCACCAGGAACTAATTGCATACAAATGACACTGGCTGAAATTCCCTTTTTTCTACGACTGTAAAAGTTACATGAGCCCTGACCTGGATTTTATCTGGTCACCCTACCACCACCTCCCTAGGTTCCATTGTCGTACTGCTCTAACAGTCAGGAAGTTTTTCCTGGTGTCCAGCCGGAATCTGGCTTCCTGTAACTTGAGCCCATTAAATTATGATGTAATTGCCTTTTCCTCACAGAGGTGCTTAACTCACATGTGTGCTTCACATCTTTTTACCTTGATGGTTTGTCACTGGAGCTGAGACACTTTGTCACTGGGCTTCCCCTCAGTTGCTACCTTTGTATCAGAATTAGTCTATGTACCACAACCCACCCACCCTAATTTAAGAGATCTGGTCATCTCTGCCCCCACCACATAACCCCATTTGCTGCCTGGAAACCATAAACCAAGGACTCTGGAAGCTGGAAACGTATTTCAGGTCCTCCTTGCACCTTTCAGCAAAACTTTAGGCCAAGTCGTATCTTTCAAAGCTATAAGCAGCTGCAAGCCTCCTGTGACTGCCTGGGTCAAAGTATTTCAGCCCAGTTTACAACTGATAAAATCAGCAGCATTGAAGTGGGCTGGTTTTATGTCACTTTCCACCAGCTGGTTTCACAGCCATCAGGTTTCTTTCTGCCCCCACCCACAGCTCCAGTCTTGAACTGAAATATTATTATTATTATTATTATTATTATTATTATTCATCTTTATTTATATCCCGCTTTTTGCCCAATGCTGGGCCTCAAGGTGGCATTACAAAATTAAATCATATACAGTTAAAAGCTATAAGAGATATACAACAGTTAAAAATAAATTAAATAGGTTTCAATATTAAAACATTTAAACATTTAAAATACATATTAAAATTAAAAATTAAAAGTCTTAAAACATAACTGGGGTCCATGTTATTCTCCAAAGGCCTGCCGGAATAAGAACGTTTTTGTATGCCTCCAGAAACATATCAAGGAGGGAGCCAGTCTAGCTTCCCTGGGAAGGGAGTTCCAGAACACTGGAGCAGCCACCGAGAAGGCCCTCTCCTGTGTTCTCATCAGGCATGCCTGAGATGATGGTGGGACTGAGAGAAAGCCTCCCCTGAAGATCTCAGAGCAAGGGCAGGCTCATATGGGAGAATACAGGCTTTCAGATAGTCTGGACTTGAGCCATATAGGGCTTTATAAGTCATAACCAGCACTTTGAATTGTGCCTGGAAACAGACTGGAAGCCATTGGAACTGTTTTAACTAGGGATGTGCATTGAATCGGATCCAATGCCCAATTCCGATATGATTCAAGCGAAATTGGACATCCGATTCCTGATTCTGATGCTGTTTCAAGGAGTTCCAATTTTATCTGATCCTTTTTTTTAATCCAATTTGCATCGGATCGCATCAGAGAATCGGACGCCATTTTGAATTATTTCCCCATAGCCTATTATTGTGGTAAAAAAAATGCCTATAACTTTTTTTATTTTTAAAGATAGAAGCATGAAAGTTGGGGACCTTGCAGATGGTATGTAAGTAGTCATGTATGCCAAATTTCAGATACATAGGTGCAAGCGTGTAATGGCTTTGACATTTTGAAAAATAATAATAATAATACATTTATTTCTTACCCGCCTCTCCATTTGGATCAAGGTGGGGAATAATAGTAAATATAAAATATGAAAAAATACATAAAACTGATTAAAAACATGGTGCACATTATTAAAATAGTAATAAAACATCGTAAAAAACATTGTTGAAACGTTGTTCCCCGCCTCGATCCGTTGGGAGAGGCGGGTGATAAATAAATATATTATTATTATTATTATTATTATTATTATTATTATTATCCTAAAAACATTCTAAAATTCCACTGGATATGCCTGCTGGAAGAGAACAGTCTTTATAGCTTTCTTAAATTCTGAAAAACTGTTAAGTTGATGAGTCTCCTCTGGCAGGTCATTCCACAGCCTGGGAGCGGCAGAAGAAAAGGTCCTCTGGGTAAAGGTTATCAGCCTAGTCTTGGCTGACTGTAGTAAATTCTTCCAAGAGGAGCAGATTATACGGGAGAAGGCGATCCTGCAGGTAACCTGGACCCAAACCATGTAGGGCTTTAAAGGTAATAACCAACACTCTGTACTTCGACCGGAAACTAATTGGCAGCCAGTGGAGTGATTTTAAAGCTGGCATAATATGGTCACCCCTAGGTGTACCGGTGACCAACCTGGCTGCCATATTTTGAACTAGTTGAAGTTTCCGGACTAGGCACAAAGGTAGCCCTATGTACAGCGCATTGCAGAAGTCGAGCCTCGAAGTTACCAGCATGTGCACTACCGTCTTTAGGTCTTCCAACTCTAGGAAGGGGCACAGCTGGAGTATCAGCCGAAGCTGATAGTAGGCACTCCTGGCCGTCGCATCTATCTGGGCTGCCATTTGGAGCGACGGATCCAGGAGCACCCCCAAGCTGCGAATACAGTCTTTCAGGGGGAGTGTAACCCCATCCAGAATTGGTCGACACACATCCAAACCTAGGTTGTGGCCCTTGACAGCAAGCACCTCTGTCTTGTCTGGATTCAGCTTCAGTTTGTTTTTCCTCATCCAGCCCATTACCGCTGGAAACAGGAACGCCTATAACTTCTTTAATTTTAAAGATCCACACATGAAACTTGGCCACATTGCAGATGGCATGTAGGTAGTCATGTGTGAGAAATTTCAGAAACATAGGTGCAGGCGTGTAGTGGCAAGGTATTTTTGGAAAAATGAGGAAAGAAACGCCTATTACTGTTTTATTTTTAAAGATAGAAATATGAAACTTGGCCACATTGCAGATGGGTTTGAGGTACTTATGTGTGAGAAATTTCAGAAACATAGGTGCAGGTGTTTTGTGGCTAAGAATTTTTATTTTAAAAGTTCCAAAAGTTCCAAAACAGTGGGGGGAGAAGGCGGTGTGTGTGTGTGCTGTTTGACAGCTATCAAACTCACCATTTTTGAACTTATGGAACTAAGTAAAAATTCATACCTCAAACCCATCTGCAACGTGGCCAAGTTTTATGCTTCTATCTTTAAAAATAAAAAAAGTTTAGGCATTTTTTACCACAAAAGTAGGCTATGGGGGAAATCATTCAAAATGGCGTCCGATGCCCGAATCAGAGGTCCAATTTTTGCATCGAAATCGGATCCAAAGTGATTTGAGGTAAGTCCGATTTTATCCGATCTGAATCAGTTCTGAATCGGAAGTTATGCTTCTGTTCCAATTTTGGTGGCCGTGCACATCCCTAGTTTTAACAGAGGAGTTGTATGTTCCCTATAATCAGCCCCAATCAACAATCTGGCTAAAGCTCTTTGAACCAGCTGAATTTTCCAAGCACTCTTCAAAGGCAGCCCCACGTAAAGTGTGTTACAGTAATCCTGTCGGGATGTAATTAAGGCATGTGTCATGTAACTAAGGCATAGATGTTTCTTCATGCCTGTGCCCAAACGTCTTATCTAGGGTGACCATATTTTGGAAACCAAAAAGGAGGACAACATGGCCGCCCCAAGGGGGCGTGCCCACCAACATGTCCAGCCCCCAAGGGGGCGTACCCACCCAAACTTGCCTTGGTCACATGTCTGATTTTACAGCATACAATTAAAACAAACCTGTTCTACATAATATCTTAACGTTAAAATCACTGAGATAAAGAACAAGTGAGATATTCAACGTATCTGAAATTAACTTCACTCACTCCTACTTTTGTAGCTTTTCCTGTACTTTGTTGCTATACTCTGTGTGATACATACTCCCCTCAGATATCTTTTCTGACTGCAAATGCTTCACTGGATGATACCATAAACTAATCTTTCCTAACATTTAACACTCTTTCCCCATCACCTTTCTCATTCCCATACTCACAGATCCATCATTTTGCTACCACTGAACAGGTACATAAAAATCTAGTACAACAAACTAGCAACCTAGCATTCAGAAAGAGTATAAAATACAATTACCCTGCAAGCATTAGCTATGGAACAAAAATACTTCTGGTTTATCAATGAGAAATTCTCACAATGCCTGCCAAGGATCCTTTCCTTCTTTTATCCAAAAATCTCTTGAATATTTGGATTCAAGAAATATTTGGAAATTCTGTTTTCAGTGTGTAGAGAACACAAATCCCAATCAGAGCGCTCTGCCCAAAGAAAACTTCCCAAAGAAACCTCAGAATAAAGCTTCAATAAAGCTTATTCCCAGATAAATGAATATAGGATGCAGCCTTAAATGAAGGTGCTTACAGGGCCATTACTATTTTATTGTAGTTCGTGATAAATCTTCACTGTGATAGAATTTAAGCAAGTTGAACAGTGCAACGTTATACATGTCTACTCAGAAGTAAGTCCCACTGACAGCAAAGGGCCTGCAATCCTAAAGTGTTAACATAAACGTAATTACAAACACAAAACAGGACAGAATTAGGAAGGGGAAGTTTCTGCAGTTGTGGAGCAAGTTGTCTGTCACACACAAGATGAACATAGTTTGCATAATTTGTGAGTCTTCAAGATGCCACAAGACACTTTGGTGGCTTTCAAGCACAAAAGAACAAGAGGTGCCTCTGCTTCTTCACATCCATTCACCTTTCTCTAGCAAGTGCAAGCCCCTCCTGCTGTCAAGGAGAACTATGCACCCACCAGAACCTGGCCTCGTGGCTCATGCAACCAGCAGGTGCACTCCAGAAAGATGCTTTCAGAGCCTAGGAAATCCAGACATATAAGCCCAAACAAGCCACCCTATGCACTCACATATTACCTTGCCCCTTAGTCCAGACATTGCTGCTCACATCCCTGTTTGGCTGCAAAACCACTTCTGTCCCATCCCAGATAAGGGACCTGGGCCAGCTTGAAAGAAGCAACAGGTGAGGAAGGCCTCTGGCACTCCTGTGAACATGGCAGCAGCCAGTGTACCTGCTCAACCCTTGCCAGGAGCCTCACAGTCTTCAATGGCAAAATGCAGTGCTTGGCTGCTGGGCGCCTCTCACCAGCTAACAATAGTGTTGTGACGCAATTTTGGATGCTGGATGTAATGGTCGTACAGCCCCCTTTATAACTTAAAATGAATCATTTCAATTCCACATTGCACAGCTGCTACATTTGTGATGCTAGAGCAGTAAAAATAACTTCTGGTTTATCAGTGAGAAACTAATCTAAAATGTATCATTACACCTCTGGTTCATTAGCCATGTAAACAAGACCATGGTCAGTAGCAATACAAAGAAAAGCCAGAACAGATGCCCATTATCACAATGCTAGACAAGGACTTTTCCCTCTTTTTACCAAATACCTCCTGAATTTACACTGCCTCAGTGTGCAGAGAACACAAATCCCATTCAGGGATCCAAAGAAAACTGCCCAAAGAAACCTCAAGAAACAAGTCCCATTGATTTCAATAAAGCTAGGGTGACCATATGAAAAGGAGGACAGGGCTCCTGTAACTTTAACAGTTGCGTAGAGAAGGGAATTTCAGCTGGTGTCCTTTGTATGCATGCAGCACCTGGTGAAATTCCCTCTTCATCACTGTAGTTAAAGCTGCAGGAGCTATACTAGAGTGAACAGGTACAAAAGCGGGCAGGGCTCCTGCAGCTTTAACTACAGTGATGAAGAGGGAATTTCACCAGGTGCTGCATGCATACAAATGACACCAGCTGAAATTCCCTTCTCTACACAACTGTTAAAGATACAAGAGCCCTGTCTTCCTTTTCATATGGTCACCCTAATTTAAATGGAATTTGCTTCCTTCCATGCACTTAAGCATGCTTAAGGAACACTTGCTAACGTTCCTTAAGCATGCTTAAGTGCATGGAAGGAAGCAAATTCCATTTAAATTAGGGTGACCATATGAAAAGGAAGACAGGGCTCCTGTAACTTATAACAGTTGCGTAGAGAAGGGAATTTCAGCAGGTGTCCTTTGTATACATGCAGCACCTGGTGAAATTCCCTCTTCACTACAACAGTTAAAGCTGCAGGAGCCCTGCCCGCTTTTGTACCTGGTCACTCTAGTATAGCTCCTGCAGCTTTAACTACAGTGATGAAGAGGGAATTTCACCAGGTGCTGCATGCATACAAAGGACACCTGCTAAAATTCCTTTTCTACGCAACTGTTAAAAGTTACAGGAGCCCTGTCTTCCTTTTCATATGGTCACCCTAATTTAAATGGAATTTGCTTCTTTCCATGCACTTAAGCATGCTTAAGGAACACTTGCTAACGTTCCTTAGGCATGCTTAAGTGCATGGAAGGAAGCAAATTCCATTTAAATTAGGGTGACCATATGAAAAGGAAGACAGGGCTCTTGTATCTTTAACAGTTGCGTAGAGAAGGGAATTTCAGCTGGTGTCCTTTGTATGCATGCAGCACCTGGTGAAATTCCCTCTTCATCACTGTAGTTAAAGCTGCAGGAGCTATACTAGAGTGACCAGGTACAAAAGCGGGCAGGGCTCCTGCAGCTTTAACTACAGTGATGAAGAGGGAATTTCACCAGGTGCTGCATGCATACAAAGGACACCAGCTGAAATTCCCTTCTCTACACAACTGTTAAAAGTTACAGGAGCCCTGTCCTCCTTGGTCACCCTATTGAAGCCCCAGCAGGTAAGTGCCCCGCGCCCCCGCGCCGCCCCCCCCGCCGTGCGCCCCAGCGCCGCCCCCCCGCCCCGCGCCCCCACACGGCACCCCCACCCGCCCCCCCCCACACCCGCCGTGCGCACCCGCGCCGCCCCCCCACCGCACGCACCCGCGCGGCCCCCCCACCCGCCGCGAGCCCCCCCGCCGCACGCACTCGCGCGGCCCCCCCACCCGCCGCACGCACTCGCGCGGCCCCCCCCACCCGCCGCGAGCACCCGCGCCGCCCCCCCCGCCGCGAGCACCCGCGCCGCCCCCCCCGCCGCGAGCACCCGCACCGCCCCCCCCGCCGCAAGCACCCGCCCCGCCGCCCCCCCACCGCACGCACCCGCGCGGCCCCCCCACCCGCCGCGAGCCCCCCCGCCGCACGCACTCGCGCGGCCCCCCCCACCCGCCGCACGCACTCGCGCGGCCCCCCCACCCGCCGCGAGCACCCGCGCCGCCCCCCCCGCCGCGAGCACCCGCGCCGCCCCCCCGCCGCGAGCACCCGCACCGCCCCCCCGCCGCAAGCACCCGCCCCGCCGCCCCCCACCCACCGCGAGCACCCGCGCCGCCCCCCCACCCCCCACGCACTCCTTGCCTGCTGCTGCTGGGGCGTCCGTTTCCCTCCGTGCTTGGAATCTACTGAGAAACAGGCTTCTTGGCCTGTCTCTCAGCAGTGCGCCGAGTGATGACGTCATCACCCGGCGCGCTACTGAGGGATAGGCCGCGAAGCCTGTTTCTCAGTAGATTCCGAGCACCGGAGGGAAACGGACGCCCCAGCCGGTAGGTGCCTCGCGCCGCCAGCCTCCCGCCACCGCCGCGTGACCCCCCGCTGCCCCGGTTTGCCCCCGCCGCCCCGCGGTTGGCCCAGCTCGCCCCAGGGCCATCTGGTCACCGTTTTGGGGGGCTAAATTTCCGGATTTGGCCCCCCAAAACGGTTTTTTCCGCCCGGATGCGGATTTGCACCCCATTTCCCGGATATGTCCGGACAAATCCGGGCGTCTGGTCACCCTATTTATCTCTGCATGTGAATATAATAATTGTTCATCTTAGTTCATCAGCTCTGCATAAAACAGTTGATCTGCGAAGCCGGTATATTTTTCTGTTGCATGGTTGATTGCTGAAATAATTTTAAAGAAATTCATATTGTTTTAATTGCCCTTGTATGCATGCATGTATGTATGTATGTGTAAAGGTTTGCGGCCTAAAGAGGCAAGGTATCAATCTAGGGCAGGACTCCTGCAGTTTTAACTCTTGTGATGAAGAGGGAATTTCACCAGGTGCTGCATGCATACAAATGGCACCTGCTGGAATCCCCTTTTCCATGCAACTGTTAAAGATACAGGAGCCCTGTCCTCCTTTTCATAGGGCCACCATAAAAGAACTTTTTGCAACTTTAATTTTCTTTTAATGCCTTTTGTATCACTCAGCTCTATGAACTAAATACCTTTTATTGTAGTTTGCTTGTTTTATTTCACTAGTAAATGATTGTGTGAAGTGTCTGGAGTGTCACTCACCCCACACCTACAGCCTAAACCCCACTTTACTGGGAAGAGGAAGGTAAAAAAGAAAGAAGGTGTTACCTGGAGCAACTTAAAACAAGACTCAGGTAGTCGGAGGAGGATATAACTTGGCTTTATTCAAAACAGCGCTGCTGACCTCTCTCTATGCTTCTCAGCATAAAAGTGCAGGGAGTGGCCACGACTATTGTCAGTGGCTTCTTTTTATCTTGTCTCTACAGAGACATGTGCAGTACGTGTTGGTCAAGCAAGTATAGTGGAAAATTACAACATTTAAAGAAGTGAAATAAAGATAATAAGAAACAATTAAACTCAGAGAGTTTAACTTCTAACAAGCAACAAGCATTCAAAAAGGAGTTAACTATAGATAGGGGCACAGCTGCGCCCAAGGCCAAATTAGCAGAGGCACAGAAGCAACCATTCCTCAGAAGTTGAGTAAAGATAAGATACACAGGCTTAGCAGAACTTACAACTTTAGCTAACAAGATTCAAAATTTAACCCTTCATGTCTCAAAGGTGGGACACTTAAGGAGGCCGAGATCCTTAAGGAGTTGCCCAGGGGGTGCAGGTCAAAGAAGGAACCCTGACAGTATGCATAGCTGTTTCAAGAGCCTGACATAAACTAGTTATCAGGACATAAATTTGAATGAATAATTTCTATGATAGTCAAACAGGAACACACAAATGATTGTGGTGGTGAAAGTGGGATCTCTAGGCATTTGATGGTGCATGTTTCAATTGTAGTTAAATGTATCAGCCACGTATTTGGCATCTAAGGTGCTTCTATGTTCCGTATTGCCTTGTCTACACATATTTGAACTCATGAATCTGCCCTATATTGAGTCAGACACTTGGCCTAGCTGGTCCTGAGGTGTCCACTCTGGCTGACAGTGGCCGACAAGCTAGGCTGACCAGATAAAACCCAGGTCAGGGCTCATGTAACTTTAACAGTTGTAGAGAAAAGGGAATTTCAGCCAGTGCCATTTGTATGCAATTAGTTCCTGGTGTAATTCCCTCTTCATCACAACAGTTAAAGTTGCAGGGGCCCTGCCTTCTTTTGTATATGGTCACTCTAGTATAGTGCATGAACCTTTAACTGTTGTGATGAAGAGGGAATTTCACCAGGAACTAATTGCCTACAAATGACACTGGCTGAAATTCCCTTTTCTCTACAACTGTTAAAATTACATGAGCCCTGACCTGGATTTTATCTGGTCAGCCTACGACAAGCAGATGTAATGGGGGTCAGTGGAATATCTAGGCCCACTGTCTAAAATCATTTTGTTTAAGCTGGAGCTACTGGAGACTGAAATCAGGACCTTCCTCTGCATGCATAACAGGTGCTCCAACCAGACTTCAGAACTTAACATCCGCATGTATTGGGATCATGGCTCATGTATTTGTCAGAATTTTTAAAGCACCCATCCTGCCTAAAAGCGTGATGTGTTTTTTGTTGGTTTGACACAGAGTCCTTTTATTTTCATGAAAACCCTGCACAGTAGGATGTTTTAGCCTCACTTCCCTGTATAGTCAGGGAACTGAGGCTAAAGGGAACAAGGTGGAACAGGGATAAACTCACATTCCCCACTCCTCACCCGTAGAGTGACCAGATAAAATCCAGGTCAGGGCTCATGTAACTTTAACAGTTGTAGAGAAAAGGGCATTTCAGCCAGTGTCATTTGTATGCAATTAGTCCCTGGTGATATCCCCTCTTTATCACAACAGTTAAAGGTGCATGCACTATACTAGAGTGACCATATACAAAAGAAGGCAGGGCCCCTGCACCTTTAACTGTTGTGATGAAGAGGGAATTTCACCAGGAACTAATTGCATACAAATGACACTGGCTGAAATTCCTTTTGCTCTACAGCTGTTAAAGTTACATGAGCCCTGACCTGGATTTTATCTGGTCAGCCTACCCGGCCCTGTTCCCAGGCCTGTTCTTTGTACTGCAATGCTGAGCAATTCAAAATGAGCAAAGTCGTTATGTACCCTTCCCCGACCCGGGATTCTCCAGATGTGTTAGACTGCAACTCCAGCAGGTTGGGGAAGGCTGTGCTTCCATTTATATTAGCTACCAGAGGCAATTGGGTGAGGTTCAGGCTCCTGATAAGTAGGGTGACCCTATGGAAAAGGCCCCTGAATCTTTAACAGTTGTATTTAAAAAAGGGAATTTCAGCACGTGTCATTTGTATGCATGCAGCACCTAGTGAAATTCCCTCTTCATCACAACAGTTAAAGCTGCATGAGCCCTGCCTACCATGACCAGATACAAAAGAGGGCAGGGCTCTGAATCCAGACAAGACGGAGGTGCTTGCTGTCAAAGGCCGCAACCTGGGTTTGGAGGTGTGTCAACCGGTTCTGGATGGGGTTACACTCCCCCTGAAAGACTATGTTCGCAGCTTGGGGGTGCTCCTGGATCCGCCGCTCCAAATGACAGCCCAGATAGATGCGACGGCCAGGAGTGCCTACTATCAGTTTCGGCTGGTACGCCAGCTGTGCCCCTTCCTAGAGTTGGAAGACCTAAAGATGGTAGTGCACGCGCTGGTAACTTCGAAGCTCGACTTCTGCAATGCGCTGTACATAGGACTACCTCTGTGCCTAGTCCGGAAACTTCAATTAGTTCAAAATATGGCAGCCAGGTTAGTCACCGGTACATCTAGGGGTGACCATATTACGCCAGCTTTAAAATCGCTCCACTGGCTGCCGATTAGTTTCCAGGCGAAGTATAAAGTGTTGGTTATTACCTTTAAAGCCCTACATGGTTTGGGTCCAGGTTACCTGCGGGATCGCCTTCTTCCATACAATCCGCCCCGCACGCTCAGGTCCTCTGGGAAGAACTTACTGCAGTCGGCCAAGACTAGGCTGACAACCGTTACCCAGAGGACCTTCTCTTCTGCCGTACCCAGACTATGGAATGACCTGCCGGAGGAGACTCGTCAACTTAACAGTCTTTTAGAATTTAAGAAAGCTATAAAGACTGTTCTCTTCCAGCAGGCATATCCAGTGGAATTTTAGAGTGTTTTAAGGATGTTTTAAGGATGTTTTTAGGATTTTTTAGGATTTTTATGCAATTTTAATAATATGTGTCATGTTTTAATCAGTTTTATGTATTTTATCATGTTGTTGTTCCCCGCCTCGATCCAGACGGAGAGGCGGGTAAGAAATAAATTATTATTATTATTATTATTATTATTATTATTATTATTATTCCACCAGGTGCTGCATGCATACCAATGACACCTGTGAAATTCCCTTTTCTATGCAACTGCTAAAGATACAGGAGCCCTGTCCTTCTTTCCATAGGGTCACCCTATATAATATCTCCAAGAATCCCAGCTGCCAAGCCAACCTGAAGGCATATGTGACTCACAATTAAAAAGCATCCATGGGTCTCATGCCGGCCAGAGATTATGGGGAGTGATAGTCCCAACACGTTTAGAGGGCCCCTAGTTGGGAGAAGCTATGTCAAAGCTATGAGGAGGTGCCTGCATCATCGTTCAGGTTCCGGGCTTTTCCCTCCAGAGGGAGGGGGCAGAGAGAGCCCATTGGTCTGACCCCTCTGACCCAACGTTAGCACACTCCCAGAAAGTGTGTTGTTCTGTACCTACATGCTATGAAACAGCATTTGCGCTTAGACATAGAGATCCCGTCATCTGCTCTCAGTCAGTTTTGTGGCAACAGGAAAAATGAATAAAAATACATCTACTGGAGGCAGCCCTGTCTCGCTTTTTGGGCAGCAGAGGCCCCAGAAGGAGAAAGTGTCTTGAGCCAAGTCCTTGCCCTTGCCCACGCCACTCCAAAGGGATTTCAGATTCGCAGAAAACAATTTTGCAAAATGCGCGACGGTTTGGGAAGGAGAGCTCACTTTACAAATCATTGTTCTATTTCAGGCAAACAAGCTGTCAGGAGCTTGGCTTAAGGATAGCAAAGAGAAGAAATGTCTTCCTCGTCCCAAGGAGGCCTTCAAAATGTCTTGTCACGAAAAAAGAAACACACACTCACACAGACACACAGACACACGTTATATTTTCTGGCTAGCTCCATCCTGCTGGCTCAGAAAAGGTAATTATGACGGAGAGTACATATATAATAAGCATTTACAGCTCTATCCTGCACCCAGCTTTTTTCTCTGCTCACCCACACCTTGCTCAGCAATGGCAGATGGGGGGTGGAGTTTTTATAACCCCTCAAGGTGCAGATGCAAAACTGCTGATGCTGCTGTGGTCCGCTTCCTCCCCTCCTGACATGTTAGTTGCCTCCATCTTGCCCTGCCCACAGTGGTGGGGAAGATTCCACAGTATCCAAACCAGACATCTGTCAGTCTCACCCTTTGCTTGTAGTAGAATTTACTCAGATCAATGAATTACTTCCAAAAGGGAAGTCTGTTCGTCCATTGCAGGAAGACCAACAAAGAGTCTTAGTGCAACTTAAGACTAGCACATCCATAACGGCATCTCCTTTTGTAGACTCTGAGGGAATGGATGAAGCGGACTCTCATCCACAAAAGTGTTGGCCATAATAAATAGAATGGGTGCCATGTGACTCTTTCTTGTTGAGTTAAGTGATAGAATTTGTTGCCCAGCTGTTAGGGTCTAGACAAATTAATGAAGGAGATACTGGGATGTTTCCAGCGGGTTATATCCAATTTTAGTCTAACACCCCCTCTACAAGAATTTGGTTTCACGCCTGGTTCTCCGATTATGCGCATCTTCTCGGAAGCGCTTTATGGTAAATGACTGTACACGGGAGGTAATTGAGCGCTCAACTGGTGGCCTTACCGGTTGTTTGAAATGTGCTTTAGAAGTAGCTAATGCGGAGAATCGCTTGTTTACATAGTCAAAATGCGCTTTAACGGGCCGCAGCAAAATAAAACTCGCTATTTAATGCGCATTCGATAATGCGCATAATAGAATAGATAACGTGCCTCAACTCCCGATTTGCGCTCCGCTCATGTAGAGGTAAAATTTTTAATGAGACTTGAAAGAGCTTTAAACCTCTCATGTAGAGGCAGCCTAACTCATTTCAATGGATCTACTCTAAGTAGGACTAGCATTGGATACAGCCTTATGTTGAGGTGACCATATGGAAAGGAGGACAGGGCTCCTGCATCTTTAACAGTTGTCTAGAAAAGAGATTTCAGCAGGTGTCATTTGTATGCATGCAGCACCTGATGAAATTGCCTCTTCATCACAACAGTTAAAGCTGCATGAGCCCTTGCCTTCTTGACCCGATACAAAAGAGAGCAGGGCTCCTGCAGCTTTAACTGTTGTGATGAAGAGGCAATTTCACCTAGTGAAATTCCCTTTTCTATACAACAGTTAAAGATACAGGAGCCCTGTCCTCCTTTCCATATGGTCACCCTACCTTATGTTAAATATTGGCTTTTAGCTAGGCTACCTAAATGGGATGTCCATGTTCAGAGGCAGGATGCCCTTTGGGGGTGGGCAAACAAGAGCCGTGTTCTCCATGCCAGGTTTTAGGCCTTCCAGGAGCATCTGTTTAGCCACTGTTGAAAAAGAGACGGACCCTGGTCTGATCCAAAAAGGTTCTTCCGGTTTCCGCAGGGCGACTTGTATAATGGATGTGGACTCAGCACAGGGCTAACAGGGCTGGCTCAGGAGTGTCCTTTCCTGTTCTCTCCCATTGGTGGCTTTTGCTTTTATTTGGGGTTCTTTCTCCTTTGCAGGGAGGTGATCAGGAGGGTCCTTCCTGTACTAGAGCTAAATCTCTCCATTTCCGCTCCTGTGGCAGCAGCAGTTCGAATACTGCAAATCATTCCCAGAGGCTGCCGGCATCTTTTCCCCCTCCCCTTTCGCCTTGGCCTTTGTCCTCCGGTGGCCATTCTCTTGGAGAGCGCCACAGACACCACGACGGTTTTGCTGCAAAAGGGAGGCTCACCCATCAAAGCCAAGAGCAATTTGAAACCGAAAAAAAGCTGACCAGCCCCATTGCTTTCAGCTGCCAGGATTCGATTGTGAACTCTGCTGACAAACTCCTTTTGAGGCAGCCATGCAAGAGTCCAGCCCCAGTTTAGATTCGGGTCCAAGCCTCATGTAACCAACATAAATATAGGGTTCTCTGAGAAACTCCTTTTGCATTTTTGCCTCTATGTTCCAAGCCCACGTGGAGGGCTAAGCACATCGCAGCTTGTGGAGGAATCAGCAAGAGAGGCCATTTTGTGCCCAGAATAGTATCACGGCGTGGGGTGGGTGGGGCGGCAGCTTGGCATGGCAGGGGGGGAGGGTCTTTTGAAGGGAAGAGGTGGGAGATGGCTGCCAAAAATCATGGTACAATTCATCTTCCTGGCACATGCAGAAAGGATCCCCAGAAACAGCTTTCATCAACCTGGTGCCCTCCAGACTACTACTCCCATAATCCCCAGCCAGTATGGCCATTATAAATTCACATTTGTGATGGCAGAACAGCTCGGCACAGTTGGCAGCAAGGGCAAGAGGAAGGCTCACGGAGAGCAGTTGGAAGCCAGGCAAGCACAGTTCCGCCAACTGCCACCTTGTAATAATAACCCTGGGCTTGTGAACCAATTACCTAAGATGGAACCAGTGACCTAGGGAGGTGGTGGGCTCTCCCTCACTGGAGGCTTTCAAGAGGCAGCTGGACAGCCGTCTGTCAGGGATGCTTTAAGGTGGATTCCTGCACTGAGCAGGGGGTTGGACTCCATGGCCTTAGAGGCCCCTTCCAACTCTACGATTCTATGATTCTATGAAGTTTGCTTTCAACACCCTTTATTTTTGTGTATGGGGACGGTATCAGGTGCCCAAACAATTTCAGGTGCATGTGAACAATATGCTCTTGGGCCATGAATACTGAATATCTGAAGGAGGTGCCTCATACAAGACCATCAACTTAGAGGAAGGCCTGGTAGCCTTGTTGTGTGTCTCTATTTTCTTTCTAAACCTAATAAAGAAATTTGAAATACACTAATACATTTGGAGTTGACTCCAGTGGTTAGGAAATGTTATGCAGAAATGTGAAATGGAACAATTGCTGCCTTCAGTGGCACTAAGGTTGTTATCACACACGTGGTTTAATCACTCCCACCTCGGCTTTGCTCCACTTCTTCAGCGCTGGACTTGCATGACGTCATCCCCGTCCTGCTGCTCTCTCGCCCTGAGGTCGCAGGTTTTAGTTTCTGTTTCGATTTATCCCTCAACAGGCAAAGTCCAAAACAGGCAAAGTTCGATAGGCCAAGAGCTTTATCACACCTACTATTCCCCCCCCCCCCAGTTTGCTTCTGTGGGTTCCCCCTCCATTTCGTATTCGAGTCTAGCCTTTTGAATCACACGTCGTCAATATTGCTGCGATACCTCAGCTTGGCCTGTTGAACTTGCCTGTTTCAGACTTTTCCCGTTTAGGGGTAAATTGAAACAGAAACTAAAAACTGCGACCTCAGGGTGAGAGAGCAGCAGGAGGGGGACGATGTCATGCGAGTCCAGCGCTGAAGAAGTGGAGCAAAGTCGAGGTGGATGTGCTTAAAACCGCCCGTGTGTTAACAGTACAAGGATGATGGAACAGCACAGCACCCTTAACTCAGTGGCCTTGCTAGCCTTCACTCTGCTCTGTGACTGCCGTGGTGATGATGACATAAGCAGCAATTGGTTTTACCTCCAAAATGTTTTCATAGGTTTTACAGTGGTAAATTCGGGGGTGGGGAACGGGGTGCCGGGGCTGAAGCCAGCATTCAGACCATATCCCAGAATGGTGGGAGTCAGTGGCAGTTACTCCCTAGCAAAGGGAGTGCATGTGGAGCGCCACATCGCTTGCCACAGAACTGAAATGTGGCAGCTGAAAGAAGTTCTAAAGCTGAGCACCAGTGAATGACGCCCCAGGCGAAACGAGGCTGGGTGAATCAGCACTTTGTTACTGCCCTTCCAGAACTGAGGAGACCAATATGATAAAAAGCTGGGGTCATAAGAACATAAGAAGAGCCATGCTGGATCAGACCAACTCTGTTCACACAGGGGCCCACTAGCTGTTGACCAGGATCCCAAAAGCAGGGCACAGGTGCGACAGCATCCTCCCACCCATGTTCTCCAGCAGCTGATCTCCACCTAGTCCAGCATCCTGTCTTCCACAGTAGCCAGCCAGATGCTCTGAGAAATCCAGAAGCAGGACATGACGCCAATCCCACCCACCCCAATTGCTGCCCCCGGCATCCAGTGTTCAGATATGCTGGGAGGGTCAGTGGCTCAGCGGCAGGCAGAATGTCCCCGGTCCGATCCCCCAGCATCTCCAGATAGAGCTGGGAAAAGCTGTGCCAACAACCTTGGAGAGTTGACTGCCGGTCGGTCCTGGGATGGATGGACCGAGGGTCTGATTCGGTTTAAGGCAGCTTCCCAGGTCCCTCTGTTCCTGTGCTGCTTCTGCATTTGGAGGGGCCATTTAGCTATCGCTTGGTCCCCTTCCTCCTGTCCTTCCCTTCCCCCCCCCCCAGCAGCCCATGATACACGAGTGAAAAGAAAATGGGAAATTCCCTGGGATAAAAAGGACGGGAGCGGATATACAAGATGGCGAGAGATGGATGCTGCCCAGAAGGTAGTGCCTGACTCAGCAAAGGCGCTGAGGTCAGCGGGGGAGCCAAGGGCTTTCTCAGGCAACCGCGTATCTTTCAGCTTGGCAGTTGTGCGCCACAACCTTTCATGCTCCCGGTCCACATGGGCAATTACATTGAAAAGTAAACGATGTGTTCCATCGCAAAGGCATATACTTTTCTGCACTTGGCCGGCTCATCCCTGGCTTCTTAATAAGGTTTGGCTGGGATGGGCTGTGTGAGAGTTTATTTCAGGTAATGAGCAACATCAGCAGCACAAATGAATAGGGTTGACAGAGGAGGGGGTGGGTGGGAAACACACACACACACACACACACACATCTGGTAAGCCTCATTTTCCCCCCATTACCTTAAATGCAAAGCCATGGATAGATCTTGCTTGCAGGTCATTTCTTAAACAAAAAATATTTTTAGTAAGCAATTCACTCCAAGTACCATGACTCAAGGGAGTTGTAACGGCATATACAGTCTTTTATCGTTGCTTTTCCAATCCGAATCCAAACCACGAAACTTTGGCATGCTCACTGGACGGGGTGTTTTAACGAAATAGGGGCCCCTGCTGGAAGCTAGGCATGTGGATCCCAAACCAAGGAGGGTGTTTTGCTCAGGGGCAGAGAGCGTGTGCTTTCTGTACACAGTGCCCCCTCTTCCATCTCCACCACCTGCCATAAAATGGGATCTGGCTAGCAAAGGCTGCAAAGATGTCCTCAGCTTGAAGTTGAGACCAAGAAAAGCTGCTGGCGAGAAGAAGAAGCCCTATGGATCTCAGGCCCTTTCCACACCAGGCTTCTTGCCTGGGTTGGCCCCCGGCTGCTCCCTGTGAGCCAATGGTGTGTATTAGGGACTTCCGGGATCGTCCTCCCTCCCTCCCTGTGCGCCAATGGTGTGTATTAGGGACTTCCGGGGTCACTAGGCTGACCATATGAAAAGGAGGTCAGGGCTCATGTAACTGTAACAGTTGTAGAGAAAAGGGGAATTTCAGAAAGTGTCATTTGCATGCAATTAGTTCCTGGTGATATTTCCTCTTCATCATAACAATTAAAGTTGCAGGCACTATACTAGAGTGACCATATACAAAAGAAGGCAGGGCCCCTGCAACTTTAACTGTTGTGATGAAGAGGGAATTTCACCAGGAACTAATTGTATACAAATGACACTGGCTGAAATTCCCTTTTCTCTACAACTGTTAAAGTTGCATGAGCCCTGTCCTCCTTTTCACATGGTCAGCCTACCCTCTACACCCCTATGGTGTAGAAAGGGCCTGTGTCACAGAAAAGGGGGGAAATAGGTCTTCTCTTGGTCACAGCAACTCTTTCCAGATGCAACTGGGGTATGGGTGGAGCGGTGAGGTGAGCCCCAAGCCCACCCACAGGTAAAGTACATGAATAGTCAAATTTGAGGAGGAGGAGGAGGTCAGGTCCATCAAAGGCTATAGTGGAGTTACAGAACCTCAGGCCTGGAGGTCAAATCCAACCCCAAAAGGGGGGTCCCAATCTGGCCATCCAAGATTCCCCAGACAGCCACGCCCCCTACCCCTGGCCTCACCCCCTTTCCCCCATCCATTGTTTGGTGCTTTCCCAATCTTTGCATGGCTTTTCTCCTGAGGTCGTTATCACACAGGTGGTCTTAAGCACTCCCACCTCAGCTTTGCTCCACTTCTTCAGCGCTGGACTCGCATGACATCATCCCCCTCCTGCTGCTCTCCTGCCCTGAGGTTGCAGTTTTTAGTTTCTGTTTCGATTTACCCCTGAACTGGCAAAGTCCAAAACAGGCAAAGTTCAACAGGCTGAGCTGAGGTATCTCAGCAATACCGACCACGTGTGAGTCAAAACGCTAGACTCGAATACGAAACGGAGGGGGAAGCCACAGAAGCAACGGGGGGGGGGGGTGAAATAGTAGGTGTGATAAAGCCCTGAGTTACTATTGGCAGTAAGACCTTGAAGCTACAATATGCTGGTATTTTAGCCCCATCCCTTTGGCATGGGGCCCTGTCCCTTTTGCTTTATGCTCTACCCACCACCGGAGTACAGACTTCACGAGCTCCAAAATGGAATTTGGCCATTGGGCTGAAAGAGCTCCAGTGCCCCTGGGCTAAATGGAGAGTCCCGTTTCAGAGGCAGTAATTCATTGAAAACCAGTTGCTTCTGCTGGGGGACTGAGTAAGGGAAGGTTGTAGCCTTCCTGGAGGCATCGGAATGGTCACCTTAGGAAAGCAAGTGCTGCCTAAATGGACTTCTTGGCTGATGCAGCAAGATTTCACTTCTTGTGCCCCTATGATTCCTCCCCTGGGAGGAAGACACTGCATGCTGTTGCATGCAGTTTCCCAACTCACCAGCAAATTACCTTTGGCTGTGGAAGGGTATCTTTAGCTATCGTTTCTAATAATAGGCTGACCAGATAAAATCCAGGTCAGGGCTCATATAACTTTAACAGTTGTAAAGAAAAGGGAATTTCAGCCAGTGTCATTTGTATGCAATTAGTTCCTGGTGAAATTCCCTCTTCCTCACAACAGTTAAAGCTGCAGGGACCCTGCCTTCTTTTGTATCTGGTCACTCTAGTATAGTGCCTGCACCTTTAACAGTTGTGATGAAGAGGGAATTTCACCAGGAACTAATTGCATACAAATGACACAGGCTGAAGTTCCCTTTTCTCTACAACTGTTAAAGTTACATGAACCCTGACCTGGATTTTATCTGGTCACCCTATCTAATAAGCCACTAGTAGAGCTAACTCTCAATTGGCAAAATCGACCCCATTTTAAAGCTATCTAAGAGTTACTCCTAAAAGACTGGGCACTGCTAAGGCTACAGCGATGCTGTCAGGGCAAGATTTGGGGGACAGAGGTCCAGAGTCTCATTCAGCAGAATGAACAGGATTGGCACACCTCATCTTGAAACAAGTAAAGTAAGACAGTGTAGTCCAGAGTCTAAATGTCCAAACACCATCACTGTCCATTACTATCCAACAGCAGCCTTCCCCAACCTAGTACCCTCCAGATGGGTTGGACTATAACGTCCATCAATCACAGACAGCAATGGATATGCTGACTGTAAATGGTAGGCAGTTGACACTCAAACCAGACCACTATATATTGCAGAATTGTTTTTACCAATTGGAGGGTGGAGGAATCCCAACTCACAACATCTTCTCTGTCGCCTGAAGATTTCCCTTAAAATCCTCAGGAAACATAGTAGAAAATAACCTGGAAATCTCCTAGTTGGCTGATGATGTCTTTCTTCATAAAGGAGACACCCCAACTCCACACCATTTAGTTATCCTTTACTGTATCTTCTTCCAATGTCGTGAATCTGTTTCAAGAGGTGGCAGCCAGAATTGTTCACCATGATAGACCAAACGGGCCTGCACTGGAGGAGGTGAATTAAGTGTGAGAGAAACAGATAAATGGGAAAATATGAATACATCATTCAGCGGAATGGCATTTGTGGATGGGAAACTGAACATCCGTGGTGTGCTTTTAAAGTAGGATTCTATTCAATTGACCACAAATGTGGCATCGATAGAACTGGCTTTAGAAAATTGTTGCTCTTATTAATGTTTTACATAATGCTTTTTGGGGGTTCAAAGTGCTTCACATACATTAGTGACAATTTTGCATTATTATTTCCACTCTGTAGTCAAGAGAATCATCGCGGTGGAGATCATATTGCCCAACCACTTGCTGAGTGCAGGATTTGCAGTGCAGGATTCAGCTACAGCGTCACTGACAGAGGGCTGCCCGGCCTCTGCTGCAATACCTGCAGTGATTGAGAACCCACCATCTCCCCTGATGGTCTGCACCACCATCAAACAACTCTGACCATTCAGAAACTTCTCCTAACATTTAGCTGAAAATTGCATTTCCACCCGTTGGTTCCAGTCCTGCCCTCAGGACCAACAGAGGATAAGTCTGCTCCATTTTCTGCTGGACAGCTGTCATGTCTCCCCTTAATCTGGCATTTTGGGTGTGTGGGGAGATCCAATTTTCTCTCGGGCGCATACATTAAAAATTACCGTTTAAAGACACGGTCACACCCACATGAGTCACACCCCATGAAAATGCCATCTCACCTCCCAGAGCTATAAAATATACATACTGTTCTTTAAGAAAGGGTGTCTTGCTATTATAGTATTTATTTATTTATTTATTTATTTATTTAAATGGAGCAAATATTTTGTAACCTTAACCTTCAAAATCCAGATACATTTTTTCATTAGCAGTTCCAAAGGTTGCAGTTTCCACTTCTAAAATGTATTGAAAATACTTTAAAAGAGTGAGTTTCTGAAAACTCTGATTTTAGACCAAACATTTGCCAATGACAATGACTGAAATTCCATTTTCTCTACAATTGTTAAAGTTACATGAGCCCTGACCTGGATTTTATCTGGTCACCCTACGGTATATATTCGGTGTGACAACCAAATCAATATGAATAATCAGGCTGTGAAAAATGTCCTAACACTGAAGGAGAACACTCCACAATCACAAAATTCTTTCCACACTGTCCTATGGTGAGTCAGTCCATCAATCCATTTCAAGAAGGGGTTTTTTTTGGGGGGGGGGGGGTTGTGTGTGATGAGCAGAGTCAGAACAACAAACATTGCAGAACAAACACATGTATTTCATACTGTGCTCTTCAAACTAAAGACTTCCACAGTGATTTACATTAGTGAAACTCACAACAACGAGAGCGATGACACATTTTTAAGAAATAAAAATTGAAAGGCAGCAGAAACAAACACAGAATCAACATAAAAACAGAATCAAAACTCAGGAGTGTAGAAGTTGTATAAAGTTCAATAAATTGAATGAGGAGCCACTGATGTTTGTGCCAATATTAAGGAATTCCTATTTGCCAGTAATAAGAAATACTGATGTGGATGTCACCAAAGATATATGCTATGCCAATGTTTATTTTTCTATAGGCATTTCGCACACACACATCCAACTTTCTTTTCTTTGGAATTCTCGCGTATGACAAAGAAAAGTGTGTATCTTGTGAAGCCATTTTGCTTTTTTAAAATACACATACACACACTTTATTATATGAATTTGATCATACAATTAGAATTCCTATAATTTCTCTTTTTTCATTTTTGTTTTGTAACTCTGGATGCTATCCACAATTTTATCTAATAATGATTTTTCTTTGCAGTGTCCCAAATCATAAATTGCTATCTTCTTTAGTGCCCCCTGAATACAATGGATTCCAAAATACAGGGGGCATTTTATATCTTCCAGTCAAAGACTTCCATTTTGGGGTATTATTGTTTGAGGCATCATCTCTTTTTCTGGCTTCCTGATTCTTGTTTTCCTTCTGTGTCGCCCCATCTTTTCTCAGCTCACTTTTCTCCTAAAGGAGCATCAGGCAGGGATAAGCTGTCCAAGAGATTTGTTGTTGCAAAAAGTCACATCCAGTCAGAGTGACAGAAGGAAAGCTCCTTTGACAGATGGCCTCTTTGACCATGGAGAACCAACAATTACCATGGAGAACCAACAATTACCTCTTCCTTCCAAAGCAGGATTTCATAGAATCATAGAATAGTAGAGTTGGAAGGGGCCTCTAAGGCCATGGAGTCCAACCCCCTGCTCAGTGCAGGGATCCACCTTAAAGCATCCCTGACAGATGGTTGTCCAGCTGCCTCTTGAAGGCCTCTAGTGTGGGAGAGCCCACGACCTCCCTAGGTCATTGGTTCCATTGTCGTACTGCTCTAACAGTCAGGAAGTTTTTCCTGATGTCCAGCCAGAATCTGGCTTCCTGGAACTTGAGCCCATTATTCCGTGTTCTGCACTCTGGGATGATGGAGAAGAGATCCTGGCCCTCCTCCATGTGGCAACCTTTCAAGGCCTTGAAGAGTGCTATCATATCTCCCCTCAATCCTCCAGGCTAAACATGCCTAGTTCTTTCAATCTCTCCTCATATGGCTTTGTTTTCAGAACCCTGATCATCCTCATTGCCGTCCTCTGAACACACTCCAGATTGTCTGCATCCTTCTTGATGTGTGGTGCCCAGAACTGGACGCAATACCTAACCAGTGCTGAATGGAGGGGAACCAGTTCCTCACGCAATTTGGAAGCTATGCTTCTATTCATGCAGCCCGAAATAGCATTGGCTTTTTTTTGCAGCCACATCACACTGTTGGCTCATCTTCAGATCGTGATCTACAGCAATTCTAAGATCCTTCTCGCTTGTCGTATTGCTGAGCCAAGTATCCCCCATCTTGTAACTGTGCATTTGGCTTCTTTTTCCTAGGTGTAGAACTTGGCATTTATCCCTATGAAATTTCATTCTGTTGTTTTCAGCCCAGAGCTCCAGTCTATCAAGATCACTTTGGAGTTTGTTTCTGACTTCCAGGGTATTAGCGATCCCACCCAATTTTGTGTCATCTGCAAATGTAATAAGCATTCCCTTCACCTCCTCATCCAAATCATTAATAAAAAAAATATTCACCCACTGTGGCGTGTGCACACTCCAATATTATAGAAGCATTTTGTATGTGTACAAGTGTGTGCTTGCACAAACATTTGTATCGGAAAGGAATCCAGGGTTACCCACCTATCTCATGGTGCAACTTGGCAATATGTGGTTTTGCCTAAAGTTAGAGCTAGACATGTTCACAAGTTATTTTTTTCAAGCATCCTAGTTTGAAGTATCCATACTGTTCTGCAAGAAGCTTGGAGACACAGGAGCAAAAGCTACTAGCACCTAATGAAGCACTCCTTATCTAGCACAGCATACAACCTCTAGTGTGTGTGCTGCTGTGCCATGGACAAAGATCCTGGTCATTTCCCATGTCCTTTAAGAACACATGCATTCATGTGTGTCTTCATGTAAGTGTGATTGAAGACATGGGTAGTGGTTTGGGTAACAATGGAGAGGGGCTTGGCTCTGATTTATTTCCCTCCCAACCAAATTTAAGAAGGCAGCAGGAATGGACAAATGACACGCACCCCAGGGATTAGAGTGAAGAAAGACGCCTCCTCCTCCTCCTGGCTTTCCTGGAACTCCAGTGGATCTTTTTGAAGTACCCTGGGGGGAAACAGCAATGTGAGACAACAGACTTAGTGTAAAGTAACTTCATCTAAGCCCTGAAGCTGGGTGCTGCATTCAGTGGTGAGCAGGGCCAAAGCCAATGGGGTGAGTCCAAAAAATCACCAGATTTTAGCTTAAAGCTCTTTCTAACACTAAGGTCCCCTCTACAAGAATTCAGTTTGACGTCTGGTTGTCCGATTATGCGCATCTTCTCACAATCGCTTTTACAGCAAATCACTATACGCGGGAGGCGGTTAAACGCATAACAGGTTGCCTTACCAGTTGTATGAAACGCGCTTTAGAGGTGTTTAGTGCGGAGAATCGCTTGTTTACATGGTCATAAGGCACTTTAACGGCCACAGTAAATTAAAACTCGCTATTTAACGTGCATTCAATAATGCACATAATCGCATAGAAAAAGCGCCTCGACCCCCAATTTGCGCTCCGCTCTTGTAGAGGTCAAATTTTTAATGTGCCTTGAAAGAGCTTTAAATCGCTCTTGTAGAGGCACCCTAACTAAGCCTTCAGTGAGGCATATCAACCTTTTATGCAGAGTGACCACATGGAAAGGAGGATAGGGATCCTGTATCTTTAACAGTTGCTTAGAAAAGGGAGTTTCAGCAGGTGTCATTTGTATGCATGCAGCACCAGGTGAAATTCCCTCTTCATCACCACAGTTAAAGCTGCAGGAGCCCTGCCTAGTGTGACTAGATACAAAAGAGGGCAGGGCTCCTGCAGCTTTAACTGTTGCAATCTGGTCAAGAGGGCAGGGCTCCTGCAGCTTTAACTGTTGTGATGAAGAGAGAATTCCACTAGGTGCTGCATGCATACAAATGACACCTGATGGAATTTCCTTTTCAACACAACTGTTAAAGATACAGGAGCCCTGTCCTCCTTTCCATATGGTCACCTTACACCTCCACGTGTGCAGAAAACCTGTTTCCTCCTTGTATGTGAATGCAACTCAGCGGCCTGTGCATGGCACTGGATCCAGCACTGTTTCAATCAGTCAATTTGTCTGATTTGTGCAGGAGACATCTTTTGATCTGTCCAGCATTTTCGTGGCACTATTACAGAAAATGCAATCCAGGGGATTCCGAGAAACATCCACAGTGCCCTTTATTGGCAGAATGCAAAAGTCCTGGAAGGCAGCCTTTGAATGGCATGATTTTTTTAATCAGGCTTTGGTGTTCTTTTTGAGTAAAATAAGAGTGTGCTTACAACACACCTAAGCTGATAGTGGCTACCAAAGAAAACAGGAAGGTTTGAGCACAGACAATGGACTTGGTCCAGAGGTGCTCAGTGGCCAAAGGAGCTGGGGGGGGGGGAATTGAGCACACTACTGCAGGCAGCCACTGAAGGAGATGCCTTGGCACCTGTTTCTAGATACAAGCAGGAAGGGATATCCTTGTCTGTCCTATGCAACGGGCCCAAAGAGTAGACATACTGGCGGGCACATGGTCATACCCTCTCACCCAGGGTATCTGCTTCCTCATTATCCTGAAGAAAGGCTCATAGTTCAGGGCTGTTAGACTTAGGCTCAGACTTGAGTGAGTCTCCAGGAGGAATGCCTCTCTGCAGGCCCTCCTGGTATCGACTGCACGCAAGTGATATTTCAAGAGGATGATGCCAGCTGATCTTACGCACATTCTTACACCGTATGTTTAAGCCTGAGTTGAATGTCTGGGGTTCCCAAGTGACCATGGGAATGGCACCTCTGTGAAGGGGCTTGGATGGCCTCTTTCCAACAGAGAATTCTCTGCGCATGTGCAAGGCTACAACCCCATGGGTTTTGTTTTGCATGGAAAACCACAACTGTTACCGGCCCCCAAATTACTGTTGTTATGCCATCAATTTGCATGGTGCTTTACAACATATAGGGGAAGAGATCTCTGCCCTGAGGGGCTTACAATGCAAGAGAAATGGAGGTGAACAGGAGAAGAATGGACGTTTATTTCCATTTCACCTGTTTAAGCCTAATGACACGGGGGGGGGGGGTATGGGGACCATGGTGGGCTTATCATTTTCAAGCCAGTTTAAATGGGTAGTGGAGACATGCTTTAAAAAGGTACCACAGCTATTCACCCTGATCTGACATGATAAAAACTCAGCGTTTAAAGAATTCACGAGCTCTGAGGATTTTAGCTTTTTCACTACAATTGAGAATAACAAGGAAGACCATCTCTGTGGACCCTCATCTGCTTGTGGGCTTCCGGTGGGAGGGGGCGCACCTGGGAAGCCACAGAAGCCACAGAAGCCACGGAATTCTGGATGAGATGGACCCTCTGCCTGACCCAGCATAGCCAGTTATGTCATGATAATCTAGTCCCCTTGATCAGAGCAATGAATACAAGAGGAGAAGCGAGACCGTGCAGAGGGAAAGGGGGAGGGAGGGAGAGATTCAAGACAAGGAGCAGTGGAAAATCTTTAGACATGATGTAAGAGGCAGCAGAGGCAGGGATTGGAGTGTGGAGGCTTCATCTGAGACTATAAAAGCTCTGAGAGAAAAGTGAACGTTAGGGGAGATCAGCGTTGAAGGACCAGTTTCTCCAAGGCTGCAAAGGGCCGTCCATCTGTAACCCCAGGAAAGGTGAGTGAGGCGAGGTCCCCTTGGTTTGTCTTGCTTTTCTAGCAACTGTTTGCTTCTGTTGTGATGGGTTGGTGGGTTTTAAAGCTCTCTGATCATTTCAGAATCAGCAAACTATGCAAAGTCCACGTGATAGTGTTGTGTAGGCTGACCATATGAAAAGGAGGACAGGGCTCATATAACTTTAACAGTTGTAGAGAAGAGGGAAATTCAGCTGGCATCATTTGTATGCAATTCGTACCTGGTGAAATTCCCTTTTCATTACAACAGTTAAAGCTGCAGGGGCCCTGCCCTCTTTTGTATCTGGTCACTCTAGTATAGTGCCTGCAACTTTAACTGTTGTGATGAAGAGAGGATTTCACCAGGGACTAATTGCATACAAATGACGCTGGCTGAAACTCCCTTTTCTCTGCAATTATTAAAGTTACATGAGTCCTGTCCTCCTTTTCATATGGTCAGCCTAGTGTTGTGGGTCTCGTTGCAATCCACAAATAGGGCAATAATTGGCCAAAATTACACCAGGTTGTGAAAAAAGACACTTCGCTTGGACAGAGTCTGTACTCTGCTTGAACTGTCTCAATGCAGGCAAGGGCGAGGATGGGGATGGGGATGGGGCTTTGTTTTGCTTATGGGATGGGAGGAATCCATCACTTGCTACCTCTGAAGAAATACGGTAAAGATAAATTCAGTCAGTAGTATGGTTCCTTTGCTATTAAGGAAATTAAATGATCCTGCCACTTCAATGAGATGTTTGCAAAATGGAGAGGGAGGGGGAATTTAGAATTTAGAGGGACGGAGGAATTCTCTTCGTCGACAAACTCATTTATTTCAGTGTATTGACAGACAGGGGTTAAAGAAATACTGGTTCAGATTTCCCACATTTTTTGAAATGCAGAAGCAATACCAGGATTCAGATATGTCAAGGATTTGTGTATCTCTAACTGAAAAGGGTGTCTAATTAACAACACACGTCCTCCATCCATGGGACTACTTTTGCTCACGCCCATTGCTTGTTACCCTGGCCTTTTACCACACCAGCCTACTAGATTGTAAACACCTTGGGGCAGAGGTCTGTATCTTATCTCGCTGATGTAACTCTGTAATAAAGTGTGTCTTGTAGTGATGGGGTTTTCTATCGAGAACTAGGTCGTTATCACATGGGCGGTTTTAAGCACACCCGCCGCGACTTTCATCCAGTTCTTCAGTGCGGGACTTGCATGATGTTGTCCCCCTCGGGCTGTTCTCACACCCTGAGTGCTCCATTTTGCGTTTCTCTTTCGAACTATCCCTGAAGGGGCAAAGTCCAAAACAGGCACAGGCAGGTATTGCAGGTATCGCAGGTATTGCAGCAATACTGAACACGTGTATATCAAAACACTAGGCTCGCATAGGAAATGGAGGGGGAATCGCAGAAGCAAACCGGGGGGGGGGGAAATGTAGGTGTGACAAAGCCCCTAGATATCAATATATGAGAATAACAACACCAAAGCAACTCCCTGGACTGACTGGAAACATTTTGCATCGATTGATTTGTAACACAACTGTAAAACTTGGTGACAGCGTTCTCTGGATTTGTCTCCCGTCTTCTGCCCTGCACTAACAACAATCACATGTTCTACAAGCAGCACAAGAGAGGCGTGTGGTGTTTTTTAATATCCCCCCACCAATTCTCTCTATGTCCATTTCTCTTCTTTCTTCCTAGACTGTTGTCTGCAGCTGGCCCAGCTGCACAAGCAACCCAGCCTGTGCCTTGTGTGCGCACACGCAGGGCTGTGTGTTTTAGGGCACTAAAGCAGCTGTCATTGAACCCAAGAGTTGTGCTCCAACCCCCTCGTAATGCCTCAGAAGAGGTGGGCATACAGCTCTGGTTCTCTGGGTGCGATCCAATCAAGACACGGAGTGATGGTCCCTCTCCAATATGGGGCGGCGTTTCTTGTTGTCCATCTTGTGGCTGGACGCAATGAACAGCTGGTCACACATTGTAGGCCAGGGTCTAGACCACCTTTTCTTTGCTTTTCTTCTGCTTCCTTCCACCCTGGTGGTCGGGACCCTAGGCAGGCTGGATTAGACCTGCAGGACTGGATTCTGCAGCCCTGCTTTAGACCCAGTCTCTGGATGGCTTCTTCCCATGCTTTCAAGTGGATTGCCATCAGTATGCTGGTGATACACTGCTCTCTCTCCCTGTGACATCTGAATCAGGAGAAGATGTGTAAGTTTGGGATCAGTGTCTAGAGGGACTCAGTGATGGGCTGGATGAGGGTCATTAAAATGAAACTGAATCCTGGGGGCTGTCAGTCATATGACACAGCCGCAGATTCACAACCACCATGGGCTTTTCCACAAAGCTGCACAGTAAAAAAAGTTGGGGACTTACTCTGACATTTTTGGTGGGAATTACCCCAACTTTTTCTTCTGCCTTGCTCTGTGGCCAATCCAAGGGGGGGAGGAGGGCAGTCCTGGCAGGAGGTGACTGGCAATTGGTCACCAGAAGCCAGGAAGAGGGCAGGGAAGCGGCTCCCGTACCCAGATGACCGCCGGAACCCAACGCTCCCTCCTTGGTGTGGGGATTACTCAACAGCATCCTAGGTAAGGGAAACAGGCTTTAGGAGGAATGCGGCACCAACTAGGCATCATTTTTCTCCTGGAAATGACGCACCACGACCTCCGTGCTCCCTGGCTCTCTCCGCCTGTCAAGCAAGCAAGTGGTATCAATGAAGAGAAAGAGGCAGCTGTGATAATGGCAGTGAGAAAGCCAACTCACTGAGGGAGGGCCCCCCATTTTTTATTTTATTTTATTTATTGTATTTTTATCCCGTTCCTCAGCCAAAAGAGGCTCTCGAAACGGCTTACAATAAATCAGTAAGGAAGACAGTCCCTGCCCTCAGGCTTACAATCTAAAAAAGACATGACACACGAGGAAAAGGAGTTGGGGAGGGAAGAGGGGGCGCCCAACGGCCCTCAGGAACCTGGAGTCAGTATTGGTTTACACAACATACCCAATGGCCTGCACTCTGGTGCCTACGCTCTGGAATGCTCTCTCCTACACACACAATTAATTGGGAGGCACCAACCGTAGGGCACTTCTGACGGTTATTGAAAAGGTGCTTTTGCACAAGTTTTCGCTAAACATTAGGACTGATTTTGCAATCCTATTTCTTGATATACTTTTATATGTTTCGTTGTTTTGGTAGTTATCTTTCCATAGGGCATCATCATCAGAGGAGCGTTTTATTGCAGGCTCGTTGCTGGGCGCTCATGGATTTTTGTGGGTCCTACTCATGTCGTCGGCTGCATCTTGCGTGCCTCCCGCCCCTTCTGGCTTTCTTTGCGCGACAAAAAAAAAAGACCCCAGTAAATCTGAATTATTTTTGAGATGGAACTTGCCGCTATCTCCTGCTGTGTGCAGGTGAAGCAGTGTGATCAAAGTGGCCCACTGAATGGGCCACATGCCCGGTGTTTACTTCCTCTTTGAAAGAGGAAGTCATGAGGGACAAAAGCTTGGGCAAAGAAGTGACGGCAAGGAAACGCGATTTCTCCCCGTGTGATGATGAACATAGAATCATAGAATTGTGGAGTTGGAAGGGACCTCAAGGATCATCTAGTCCAGCCCTCTGCAATGTGCAGGAGAACCAATTAAACCATCCATGAGAGGTGACTGTCCAGCCTCTTCTTAAAAACCTCCAGTGAGGTTTTATTGTAGGACTGTGCAAGCCTCGGGCCTTGGGATCCCGAAGTCGTAGCCCGGAGGCCATTTTAGGATGGATCCATCATGAAATGGGGGATCTGCCATTTCCTCCCCCACTCTCAGGCCCCAGAAAAGTCTACAACTCCCAGCATGCAGTGCTTGGGAGGGCTGGACTCACCGGAGTCCAGGAGTAGAGTGTAGAGCTCTCGCCGTTGCTGCCCCCCCCATGGCACTGCACACTCCTTGGCACCGGCGACTCTATGGTCCAGGCGCCAGCACATCCTCCTGATGCACAGCACCAGCGAGTCCTTTCCAGGGAGAGATCTCACGAGATCGCCAGCTCTCGTTGGGAAGGCTTGCACAGGTCTATTTTATTGTAGGGTTTAATGTGTGAACCATGATTGAAATTATTATTATTTTTCAAACGGCAAGCCTTATAAAATTGTTTTAAATACACCTGCACCTGGCCATTTGAAAGAGTGGCTTATGAAAAATTGGCATAATCCTAGAATTGACTAGGGTTGCACCCTATCAAAACTTATTGACAGTTTCAGTTTTTTAGTAGAACCTAGCAATTTTGTTAGAATAGAAATTCTACACACACACACACCAAATTTAGACTGTGTGAATATTCCCCTTTCAGGGCACCTTTCTTTCACCGTGAAAGCCATTGCTTTTTCTGTGACTACTGCCATATCTCTCAGTAGTTTTTGATACCATTGACCATGGTATCCTTCTGGAAAGGTTGCCTGTGTTGGGAGTGGATGGGATTGCTTTACCGTGGGTTCCACTGATAGGTGGATGACCATTTTAGAAGGTTGTGCTGGGGGATTTATGTTTGACCCTTGACATTTATGCTTTAGGGTCCCACAGAGTTCCATCTTCTCTCTCATACTATTGAACATTGGCATGAAGCCACTGAGTGAGGTCATCTGTAGAGTTAGAGCGTGGGCCCATCACTATGCTGATGACACACCTTTCTCTCTCCTTTTCATCAGCTCTAGGTAAGGCTGTAGAAGTGCTTCATCAAAGCCTGCTTGTGGTATTAGGTCGGACGAGGGTAGGGTTGGGGGAGCATTTCGTTTGCTCCACATTTTGGAGTGAACATAGCCACTTCATACCTCCTGGAACAGTGATCAAATTGGAAAGTAGTTATGTGGGTGAGTCCACAGTTTTATGAACATTTCCACAGCAAGTTCACAATGTGGTCTGAGGCTGCCTTTATTTCTTCTTTACAAGTTCAAACTGTTTGAGGCAGCTTGAAAATGCTTGTAAAAATGCCCCAGGAAGCAGCTGCATGGCATTCTGGGGAGTTGTCTCTTTCCAGGATACTTGTTCAGGGGAAAAGATGGCTGCCCCATGTAGTGAGGGTTCTGATATTCTCCCAAAACCTAGGGGAGCTATTCCTGCACACTGAAACTCATGCAAAGGCTCCAGAGGACATATGCGGGTCCCACAGATTTTTATTTATTACTTTTTAGACTGTCAAAGCAGCCAGTTGAGGCTCTTGTGATAGCTATCCCCACACAAATTGGAGCCGCTCACTCATTACAGTGTTGGGGAGATGTTCCATCCATGCAAGAGCAACAATCCACAGTGCAGGAAGGAGAGCCTAAACAAAGGCCACCTCTAGATGACAGCGGTATGACGCCTGTTTCTCCGAAAATGCGCATTTTCCTTTATTCAAATTTACGGCTTTAGTGATAGACGATAGCCATGAAGCCGAATTACTGGTTCTATATACTGCACTTTACAATTGTTTATACGCGTAGATTTGCAGCATAGTTGGAGCATAGATCGAGCCTTGAGCGAGGAAAAGTTGAGGAAAGTACTGCCCTAGTGGCTTTTGGTACTGCCCACCTGCATTTCCCGCCATTGGTTACCTATTACCACTGCCCTATCGCAATCTCGCAGTACTTTGCATGTGAACACGATTTCTAAAGGTTGGATGTGCATACTTGCCCTGCCATGATGGAGTCATTTGTTTTTGTTTTATTGTCGGTGTATTATTATTATTATTATTTCTCGTTCGCTACTGAGAATTGGTACAAAATTCTTGGATAGCAATAAACAGTCCATTTTCAAAGAGATGGGGGGGGGGGGGAACCAGTAAAGCAAGAGAGGGGGGAGGGAAGAAGAAAATAGGGTTTACTGAAGTAGTCTCTGCATTCCGTCCTCAGCCGCAGGTCTCCAACTGATCTTCCCCGACCTTGGCCTTTTCTCCCCGATTCATCTCACGCCCCCATTTCCTGCAATGGCTATGATGGGAATGTGTGTATGTGTGTGTGTATACAATGGAAGACTTTACTGAGAATGATGGAAGAGAGGTTGGAACCAGTATCCACCCTCCCCCCCAAGCTGAAAACAAAATAGGCTGCCACCACCAAGGCTGAGAGTTGTATTTGGCTCATTACAGTGTTGAAGATTGTGCTCCCATTGAAGTCAGTAGTAAAAAAAACCATTGATGGTTATTGGAGTAGATAGCTAAACAATATCTCTGCGCAGAAGCTCAACAAGTGGATAGAGAACTGGGAGGGGAAGCCAGGTAGAGGAAGAGAAGGGGCAGTCATTCACTCATGACATCACCAGCCCTGCCCTCCAAACTACGCCCAGTATTAGCATTAAACCGAATGGTCAGGTCACATTACGAAACTGCGCTCTAACTGCGGAGAAAAATTTAAAGTCGCGGTAAATCGACACCTCGAAAATGCGCATTACCGGAGTTTTTAAATAGGGATGTGCACTGGATCGGACCCGATCCACGATCCGAGTCCGGTCCAGTGGGAAATCGGATAAATTATCCGATTTCCGATCCCGCAGCTGGATCGGCCGATCCAATCCGAACCGGTCCGAAAAAGCTCCGAACCGGTTCGGCGGATCGGCGGATCGGCGGGCGCCCACTGGCGCCCACCGCCGCTTCCATTGGCGGGCGCCAGCGGGCGCCCGCCGATGAAAGTGGACAGCGGGGGGGGGGAGGAGGGGGGCACTTACCTTCTCGGCCCGGTGGCTCCCGTCCGGCGCTGGCGCCTACTACTACTAGCAGGCTCCGCGGCCTGCTCTAGGGTGGCGCGCCGGGTGATGTCATCACCCGGCGCGCTACTCTAGAGCAGGCCGCGGAGCCTGCTGGAAGTAGTAGGCGCCGGCGCCGGACGGGAGCCGCCGGGCCAGAAAGGTAAGGAGGGGGTGCGTGGAGGGGAGGAGGGGGCGCGCGGAGGGGGGAGGGGGGCCCTTACCTTTCCGGCCCGGCGGCTCCCGTCCGGCGCCGGCGCCTACTACTCCCAGCAGGCTCCGCAGCCTGCTCTAGGATGGCGCGCCGGGTGATGTCATCACCCGGCGCGCTACTCTAGAGCAGGCCGCGGAGCCTGCTGGAAGTAGTAGGCGCCGGCGCCGGACGGGAGCCGCCGGGCCGGAAAGGTAAGGAGGGGGTGCGTGGAGGGGAGGAGGGGGCGCGCGGAGGGGGGAGGGGGGCCCTTACCTGCCCGGCCCAGCGGCTCCCGTCCGGCGCCGGCGCCTACTACTCCCAGCAGGCTCCGCGGCCTGCTCTAGGATGGCGCGCCGGGTGATGTCATCACCCGGCGCGCTACTCTAGAGTAGGCCGCGGAGCCTGCTGGAAGTAGTAGGCGCCGGCGCCGGACGGGAGCCGCCGGGCCGGAAAGGTAAGGAGGGGGTGCGTGGAGGGGAGGAGGGGGCGCGCGGAGGGGGGAGGGGGGAGGGGGGCCCTTACCTTTCCGGCCCGGCGGCTCCCGTCCGGCGCCGGCGCCTACTACTCCCAGCAGGCTCCGCGTAAATTTTTGGATCGGCCGCCATTTTTTCCCCCATAGACTTGCATTGCAATGCAAGTCTATGAGGAAAAAATGGCGGCGGGTGGGTGAGGGGGGGCCTAACTCCCTCCCCCCCGGGGCTGTCCGCTGTGGACGGCCCCGGCAGGTAAGCCCCCTCCCCCGCGCTCCCTACCCCCCCTGGGGCCGTCCGCTTCCATCCGCTGGCGCCCGCGGGCGCCAGCGGATAGAAGCGGACGGCTCCGGGGGGGGGTAAGCCCCCTTCCCCGCCACTGCTTACCTTCTCGGCCCGTCCGCTCCCGTCCGGCGCCGGCGGCTACTACCAGCGGGCTCCGCGGCCTACTCTCGAGTAGCGCGCCGGGTGATGACATCACCCGGCGCGCCACCCTAGAGCAGGCCGCGGAGCCTGCTGGTAGTTGTAGTCGCCGGCGCCGGACGGGAGCGGCCGGGCCGGGAAGGTAAGGGCCCCCCTCCCCCCCTCCACGCGCCCCCTCCTCCCCTCCACGCACCCCCTGCTTACCTTCTCGGCCCGTCCGCTCCCGTCCGGCGCCGGCGGCTACTACCAGCGGGCTCCGCGGCCTGCTCTAGAGTAGCGCGCCGGGTGATGACATCACCCGGCGCACCACCCTGGAGCAGGCCGCGGAGCCCGCTGGTAGTAGCTGCTAGTGCCGGACGGGAGCGGACGGGCCGAGAAGGTAAGCGCCCCCCTCCTCCCCCCCCGCTGTCCACTTTCATCGGCGGGCGCCCGCTGGCGCCCGCCAATGGAAGCGGCGGTGGGCGCCAGTGGGCGCCCGCCGATCCGCCGATCCGCCGAACCGGTTCGGAGCCTTTTCGGACCTGTTCGGATTGGATCGGCCGATCCAGCTGCGGGATCGGAAATCGGATAATTTATCCGATTTCCCACTGGACCGGACTCGGATCGTGGATCGAGTCCGATCCAGTGCACATCCCTAGTTTTAAGTTGAAGAGAAGCTCCCCTCCTTTTTCCCTGGTCTCCTTTGCTGAGGAACCCAAGTGTCTTGCCAAGGACTCTGGAGGCATGTTCTAAGGCAAGCCCCGCCCCCTGCCCCCATTGGTTCTTGTAGGGCCCTGGCCTGTCCGAGCTCCCTGTTGCTCTGCTTGAGCTGAAGGCATGTATACACAGAGGAGCACCCTCAACATCCCATTCTGTCAGCAGCTGCACAAACCAGCAGAGGGTTAGGAGGAGGCTAACAGCAACAGGGGGCCAAATGCGTTTGGATGAACTTGGGCGCCATTCCTGGTGTTTCCACTGAGGGCCTCCAACTGCATTGCCCTGCTCCAGCAGTTCCTTACAAGTATTGCAGCTTCAATACACACACACACACACACACACACACAGAGCCAGGGCAGCAGCCCCATTCATTTCCCGACAGGGGGCCCTGGGCCATTGCACATGGCAGCTGGTTTTCTTCCGTGGAATGAAGACGCATTGCTGCCCATGTGCAAGACATCAAAGCAACGATTTCACCCCCTTGGAATTGTAGATGGAACTGGGACAGGTCTTGAGGAGGGTGCTGATGAGGCAATTACCCATCACCGGCTCCTAGGCTTTCCCTTCTGAAGAATGCAGATGGGACCACTTAGCTAAGATCTCTCCTACGAATGGCCACGTCCTGGGCCAGATCTCCACCTTGTGTCAAATCGTTACAATCCCATCACGGTAACGCTTTATCCTTCTTGCGCATTTACGCCTTGTAGGACACGCAGTGGTATTTATTGTGGTACTTTGGATAATGTGGAATAACCAGCAGGAAATAACACGATGGAAGCCGTATATGGCATGTGGAATGCGGGCCAACCGTTATCGGTGCAATTCAATACCACTACAAATCAGCAGTGTAGATCTTCAGGCTTCATGGAAAGCAAAATCCATACAAAAAGGAGAGCAGAAGGAAGCAAAGAACTCCTCATCCCAGACTAAATGTTTCTTGCCTCTTCATCCTTCTGTATCTGAGGATGCAGTGACTGATCTCAAGTGGAGATCTGCAGAGCCAGGCCCCATCCATCAAGCGATATTTCTTTTTCTGCTTGGGTTGGATGCAGACCCTGGCAGGGCAGGGCCTGAATGACAGACTTCCAGACTTCTTGCCCCAGCCGAGGTCCCATGAGACCTCAAGGGAAGGGTTCTCATTGGGTTGCATGTGTGGGAATTGCTTTGCGGTTCCTTTCTACAAAAAAACATTGGGAGGGGGAGTGAAGATCTGTTTGGAAACCAGTGGTGCAGCCAGAGCCGAAGCCCGGGGGCCCAGAGAGTGGCAGGTGATGGGGTAGCAGCAAAAAAGCCAACCAAGAGCACCTGAACTGGCCTGGCCATGCCAAGTCCTCTGCAGGTGGATGCTAGGCAATGCAGCCTCCTTTCTTTCTTACTTTTAAAACCATTTTTAGCCAAGGGGGTGGCCAACCAGATGTGTACATGGTTACGGATTTTATTATCTTTACTTTAAAAACATATTCCTCTTTTCTGTAACAAAACAGGGTTTACTCTCAGGTAAGTATGTTGAGCATCAGAAGCAAACTCCATTTTATTCTTGTAACCCTGGCGGTGCTATGATTTAATTGAGTTTTAAACTACAACATTGAACATGCTCCAGGAATTTCTTGTCCTTTTTTTAAATAAGGGCTGGCAAACAGGGGCTTATTTTTGTTCTAATGTATCAGGGGCTGGATCCAGATTTAGTTTCAGGCAACTGGGCTGGTGGAAGCAGACTACTCCACCCCTGCACACTCCTCCTCCTCCTCCATGGCAAGTTCCTTCCAGTCCTCTGTGAAAATGCCACAACCTGCTGAAAATACCACAGCCTTAAAGGGGTACAAGGACAGAGCACCAGATCCGGGTCAATACCAAAGTCAAGGTCAGCAGGCAGAACAAACACAGAGAGTTCCAGAGAAGAGCATGGTCATGGTTAGCAGGGAAATACAAGGCAGAAGACTAATACAGAGATATATCCCAGCAGCTCTCTGCCTACAACTGAAGGCTTTTCAGACCGAGCCTTCAGAGCCCCACCCAGGGAACAGCTGTAGGCCATCAGGACCTGAGGAATGGTCACAAGTATACCTTTATTCATGAGGTGTCCTTATTCCTTGGGTGGGAACTTCTGTGTCTAGCAGTTGTCCAACCCTAGGGTGACCATATGAAAAGGAGGAGCTTTAACGGTTGTGACGAAGAGGGAATTTCACCAGGTGCTGAAGTCATACAAATGACGCCTGCTGAAATTCCCTTTTCAATACAACTGTTACAAATACAGGGGCCCTGTCCTCCTTTTCATAGGGTCACCCTATCCAACCCTGAACCTTTAGACATCTGCACTTCCTGAGGTTAAGTGGCCACTTGCATCTGCCTCCAAATCACAGAGGGGACGAACTACATCTTCAGGGAAAGCCCCCCAGGATCCAGGTTTCCCCAATCTACTTCAAGGTCCCCAGGGTACAGGCATCTCCTCCATGAGATTTGGTTTGGGGTGGGGGGAGCTGCAGGTCATCATCCAAAGAGGAGTCCACCCAAGGGGGCCTAGCATAATTTCCAGAGTGCCTGTGATGGCGCTTCCACACATGGATTGGCAGAAGTGGGATGGGCTAGGCAGATGATGCGGCTATGGGTCTGTGGGTTTTTTATTGACTCCTGAGGGTTGTGCACGAACGCAAATGCACAGCAACACATGGGGTGGATAGGAAGACCATCAAATATGCGATGCTGCACACAGATATGTTTGTGTTAAAACAAAAACTACACACTCTTGGTGCCAAAACATACCAATACACATCAAAACCATGTGTCTAAAATGGCAGCCACGTCCACTCCCACACACCTCCAAAACCACTGGACACCCCCCTCCCCCAGTAGCTGCTTGGGTGTTTGCTGAGCTGGGAACTCATGCCGAACAGCAACAGCTTCATGAAGGGGGGGGGACACCAGCCGCGAACCTCGGGATTGTAGCGAGAGAGCCGGAAAAACCGTGACAAAAGCAGTCAGCGATATTCCTGAATAACTGAGAGGTGGAGCCGAGATTACCGCAGGAGCAGGTGAATGCCATGTGAGATACAATCTTGCAATAAACGGCTGGTGTAGACACCCCCTAAGGCAGCTTCTGGTCTTCCTGGGTTCAGGCCCAACTACAGCTCCTTCCAGTGCCTTTGGGTTCCCATTTGGGTCCCCATTTGAGACGCCCGACGACTTACACCAGGCTGGATGCCAATGGTCATGCTTGCTGGGGATGATGGAAGTCATTGTCTAACATATCTGGAGGACGCCAGGTTGGGGAAGGCTGCATCGGGGTACAGCAGCTGCCTGCAGATGGCTGTTCTTGGCTGTTCCCCAAGAGTCTGGAACAAGACAGGCGCTTCTTCCTTGGAGAGAAAGACCTAAGGAATCTGTTCCGTTCCTTCACAGATGTTGTCATGCTGGCGAGCAGTAGGGAGCGTTGTCCTGGCCCTCACATTGATCCAATGGCAATCTGGGTTGGCGTTCCTGGAGGAGGCATCGCAAGAGGTAAGTAGCGAGGCCCAAACGCGAAGGCCGTCATTTCTGGCAGGCCAGGATTGCTGCATAGGTGGCTTTCTCCTGAGATTCGGCTTTTTGGTTTCAAAGTGACCTCAAGTGGTCGGACGTATGGTTTCATCATGCTTGAAATTTTGTTGAAATGTATTATTTATTTATTTATTTACTGCATTTCTATACTGCCCAATAGCCGAAGCTCTCTGGGCAGTTTACAAAAATTAAAACCATTCAAAATATAAAACAAAACCAATATAAAAACATAAATTAAAATACAGGATAAAAGCACAAATAGGATAAAAACCAAACAGCCATGCAGAAATTGATAAGGATTTAAAATACAAATTTAAACAGCTGGTTAAAAACCCAAATAAAAAACTGTTAAAACACTGTGAAAATAAAAAGGTCTTCACCGGGTGTCTAAGGAGTATAACGTAGATGCCAGGCGGACTTCTCTGGGGAGCTCATTCCACAGCCGGGGTGCCACAGCAGAAAAGGCCCTCCTCCTGGTAGCCACCTGCCTCACTTCCTTTGGCAGGGGCTCATGGAGAAGGACCCTCGAGGATGATCTTAGGGTCCGGGCAGGTACATATGGGAGGAGGTGTTCCTTCCGAAATCAGTTTGAAAAAACTTGAGATGCCAGGCTCAGGGTTTCCCTACTCCCATACACACACAGAGACATAACTGAGGGGGGGGGACTTGAGAGAGTGCTTTCTCACCTCTTGTTTGTGGAACTCCCCCCCCAAAAAAAGAGAGGTGTGATTAGTCCCCAGTGTGGCTATTTTAAAATGTACATTAAAGGCCTTTTTATTTCCACAGGCATTTGGCCTCTGCCTTGGTGGTTTTTTATGATAGTTTTATTGATACTTGTTTTATGAATATTGCAAGATGCTCTGTGCTCCTTTCCGAGGAAGGGAGTGGTATAAATAAATAAATAAATAAATAAAACCATGGCCCATTACTGGATACCTCCAGTATCAGAGACAGTAAGCCTATGTACACCAGCTGCTGGGTGGGAGGGTGCTGCTGCACCGTGTCCTGCTTTGTTGGTCCATGGTGGACAGCTGGTTGGCCACTGTGTGAACAGAATGCTGGACTAGATGGACCCTCAGTCTGATCCAGCATCAGGGTTCTTCTGATGTTTTTATGGGCCCCATCTTTTCAGTTCTCCTGATGGACCCAATCCTGCTGCATGGTACACTGCAGGGTTAGCACTTGGGTGAACCAATGCCCGTTTCACCCTGCAAGGGAAGTCTGTCAGGAGACCAAGCTTGAGTTGAACTCCATGTAGCCCAGTGTCGCATCTTCTGGCCAGCAGCAGCTGTCTAATGGAGCCTTACCCACCCTACTATCCTCCAAATATTTTGGACTGAAACTCCCATCATTCCCAGCCACCATGGACTACAACTCCCATCATGCCCAGCCAGCTGTGCTCCCTGATCCTTTACACTGGAGGTGCTGCCAGGGACTGTACCTGGTGCCTCCTTCACACAAGCAAGTGCTTCACCCCTGAGCCAGGGTCCTCTGTGTGTAGGCCAACCATGGGTATCCCTACTCGGGGCTGCTGAAAGGCCAGCCTCTTTCCAACATGTCTCCTGTTCCTTTGCAGCAGCCTTTGGACCCTTCCCTTGGCCTGGGCATGGTGCCTGCTTCCCCCTCCAGCGAAGAGAAGTCAGCCATTGACCTGGCGGCCAGACTCCTGCTCCTGGAAGAGCTGGTGTCCCTCGAAAATGATGTCATTGAGACCAAGAAGAAGCGGAGTTTCTCAGGGTTTGGCTCCCCCCTCGACAGGCTCTCGGCCAGCTCTGTGGACCTGAAAAACAAGCAGAGGTGGGCAAGGCAAGATGCCTGCATGCTTCAAAAGTAGGCGGAGGGCCATGGAAATGGCTGCTTGTGGGGCGATTATAGAATCATAGAATAGTAGAGATGGAAGGCTGTCAACTGGACAGCTGACAGATGGCTGTCCAGCTGCATCTTGAAGTCCTCTAATGTGAAAAAGCCCACGACCTCTCTAGGTCATTAGTTCCGTTGCTGTCCTGCTCTAACAGTCAGGATGCTTTTCCTGATGTCCAGCCGGAATCTGGCTCCCCATAACTTCAACCCATTATTCCATGTCCTGCACTCTGGGATAATTGAGAAGAGATCCTGGCCCTCCTCTGCGTGACAACCTTTCAAGTATTTGAAGAGTGCTATCATCTCCCCTGGATCTTCCCTTCTCCAGGCTAAACATGCCCAGTTCTTTCAGTCTCTCCTCATAGGGCTTTGTTTCCAGACCCCTGATCATCCTCATTGCCCTCCTCTGAACGCCCTCCAGCTTGTCTGCACCCATCTTGAAGTGTGGTGCCCAGAACTGGACACAGTACTCAAGATGAGGCCTAACCGGTGCTGAATAGAAAGGAACCAGTACCTCACACAATTTGGAAGCTATACTTTTATTAATACAGCCCAAAATAGATTTTGCTTTTTTGTAGCCACATCACACTGTTGATCATATTCAGCTTGTGATATACAACACGATCACTTTGAAGTTTATTTCTGTCTTCCAGAGTATTAGCTATGCCACCCAATTTTGTGTCATATGCAAATTTGATAAGCATTCCCTGCATTTCATCCAAGTCATTAAAAATGTTGAAGAGAAGTGGGCCCAGGACTGAGCCCTGCAGTACCCCATTTGTTACCTTCCCTCAGTTTGAGAAGGTACCATTGATAAGCACCCTTTGAGTCCGATTTTGTAGCCAACTGTGGATCCACCTAATAGTTGTTCCATCTAGCCCACTTTTAGCTAGTTTGCTGATCAGAATGTCATGGGGCACTTTGTCAAAAGCTTTGCTGAAGTCAAGATATAGTATGTCCACAGCAGTCCCACAGTCCACAAGGGAGGGTACCCGATCAAGAAATGAGATCAGATTAATCCAGTAGGATTTGTTCTTAACAAAACCATTCTGACTTCTTGTAATCACTGCATTGTTTTCAAGGTGCTTACAGATTGACTCCTTTATAATCTGCTCCAAAATTTTCTCTGGGATTGATGTTAGACAAACTGGTCTGTAGTTCCCAGGTTCCTCCTTTTTGTCCTGTTTGAAGATAGGGACAACATTAGCCCTCCTCCAGTCATCCGGCACTTCACCCGTCTTCCATGATTTCACAAAGATAATAGACACTGGTTCTGAGAGTTCTTCTGCCAACCCTATATTACTCTAGGATGCAGTTTGTTGGGTCCTGAGATTTGAACTCGTTCAAAGAAATTAGGTGTTCCTTGACCATTTGTTTATCAATCTCAAACTGCAATCCTGCCCCTTCAGCTTGTACTTCACTTTTTCCATGGGGGTCATAGACCCGTTTTTGGGAGAAGACTGAGCCAAAGTAGGAATTGAGCACTTCGGCCTTTTCTTTGTCATCTGTTAGCAATTTGCCATCCTCATTAAGCAGATGAACCATCCTTTCTTTCCTCTGTCTTTTACTGTTCACGTATCTGAAGAAAGCCTTTTTATTGCTTTTATCATCTCTCACTACGTCTCAGCTCCTTCTCAGCTTTAGCCTTCCTGACACCATTCCGGCACTTCTGTGCTACTTGTTTGTACTCTTCTTTTGTAGCCTGGCCTTCCTTCCACTTCCTTTATGTATCCTTTTTTGTTTTCAGGTCATCTCTAAGCTTTTTGTGGAGCCATCTTGGTTTCTTCTGTTGTCTTCTATCTTTTTTCCTTGTTAGAATTGTTTGTAATTGGGACTTTAAAATTTCCTTTTTTAAAAAAACCCACCCATCTTGGACTCCTTTTCTCATTAGGACCTTACTTATCATAGTTCTTGGTTAATTACAATCGGCTTTCCTGAAATCCAGAGTATGGCTACACTCAGCTTTTGCTTCCTTTAACATTAACTCCCAACAGATATTGGGGTAATTGAAGTCCCCCATTACTACTACATCAGATTTCCTTGAAACACCAACAATTTGCTTTTCAAAAGTTTTGTCCTCATCTTCTTCTTGATTGGGTGGTCGGTAGTAGACTCCAGCTGTCATGCTCCTTTTATTCCTTTCCCCATGTATTTTAATCCAGATGCTCTCGACGGGGCTCCCAGGCTCATCCTCCTGTATTTCTGTGCAGGGATAAGTATTTTTAACATATAGTGTGACTCCACCTCCCTTTCTATTTCTTCTGTTCTCTTTGAACAAGTGATACCCTTCAATCGCTATATTCCAGTCCTGGGAGTCATCCCGCCATGTTTCAGTCATGAGGTCATGAGTTGGGCTCATGGGGTGTGGTGGGTGCCAGAGCATTCGGAGCCCCAGTCAGTGATGCAGCCAGAGTTGGACCTTGAGGCCAAAATCTGGGCTGCCGAATGATCACCCAGAAAGCAGGAGTTGGTGAGGAGCACCGGGGCGGGTGAATCAAATGCCATTTTATTCCAGAAGCCAGGATGCTAGGAGTTAAGTGAGCTTCTAATGCAAAACTGTGCATGCTCAGAGTATATGTATTTCAGGCTTGGCAAACATTCTAACATATCAAGAATGTAGAAGCAGTTGTAAAGCAGGGAAAGGTGGCGGTGGGGGGATAGAAATGTCATTTGTGTCTAACTGAAGTAATACACCAGGCCATTTAAAGCCCGCCTCCCCCATAAGACCATTAAGTCCAGGGCCTAAAATTATCTGGTGGCACCACTGTCCCCGCTCGGCCACGAAATTCGTTCTCTTCCAGGTTGACCTGTTTCACAGTTGATTAAAATCCCATAAAACATCACAAAAGATAGATGTTCCTTGGATTTTAGGCCAGCTGCCCAGAGCCCATCTAGGGCAGTACAAGAACTGTCTCAGATCCTGACTTCCATTATTATTTACTTATTCGTTTTTTAATAAAACTAAGTCCGTCCCTCATAACTTTGGAGATATAAGGAGACATTTACATCAGGCATTATTCTTCCCAATTGTACAGTAAGTAAGGTATCATCCCGCTCCCGCTTTCAGTGTTCTGGCCAAGAAGTGGATGTCACTGTTGTGATTGACATGTAAAGGAAGCAAGGATGATCTACCCACTTGGTTTCCCTCTATTGTGCTGCTTTTCCTGCACACAGCAGGAAATGGCGGCATGTTTCATTTTAAAAAAAATAAGTCCAATTTTCCAGATCTTTTTTTGCAACGGAAAAATGAGCGGAAGGAGTGGGAGGCACGCAGGAGGCGGATGTCGTCGTCAAAGGGACACACGAAAGACCGTGACTGGGCAATAGTGAGCATGTGATAAAACACTCATGTGATGACGCTCCATGTCAGTGGAGGGATCTCTTTTCAGTTCTGTGAGCCCCCATCTGCATTCTGAAGTGGCAGAGCTCTCGTAGCGGTGGGCCACCTCCTCTGCTGTTTGGGAAAACTGAGGGCTCGATTAGAGGTGGTGCTAAGAGTGGCATACAACCTAGAGCGGTGCACAAATGGCCCCTCGAAATTCTCCACCCTATTTGTGGGCAGAGAAATTGGGGGGGGGGACAATTTCACCAAACTTCTCCAGGGACAAGAGAAATTCTCAAACAGCTTCTCAGAATGGTTGTAGCGCAGATTCTTTCTTTTTTCCTCAATTTTTTGTTTTTGTGCTGCCACCGCAAGTAGCAGCAGCAGCAGCAGATGTCTTGGTGGCCTAGCCTCCATTTTGCACCCTAAACCATGCCCCATCCCTTGTGTCATCCCAGGACATTGTGTATGGGAGGGGTGGGGGAAGGAGAGGGAGGCACTAAGAAAATGGTGGAGAAAATTTGGCAGTGGCCAAGAGTGTTCCCTTTCTATTATGCATCTCTCCGTTGCTCTGTGTTTAAAAGTTGAACTTGCACCAATCTTGCAGGTTTACCAGATTGGTAAACAAATAATTCTAGCCAATTTACATAAAATAGCCATTTAAGAAATCAAGAAAACACATCAAACCTTACCACCAACTTACACACAGAGGTACCACTACCGACGGCCAACCCATGAGAATTTCTCCAAAACTTTCTTCTCCTTTGAGTTTCTTTTCCAAAGCAATTTCTGTTCTCTCAAGTTGAATTAGAATAGTCAAAAAACGTGGAAGGAATTTACAGCACACCACTGATACAAACCATGTCAGTGTAGCTTTTAATATATAAGCCGTTAGAATGATGTTGCGCAGGGGAAGGGAATCCTCAAAGGAAGAGGAAACATCATGTAAGTTGTACCTGCTGTAGCTCTGGTTGGACGCAAGAGGGTGCAGGTCTCCCGCAAAAGCACCATGCTGGCCCGTGAGTGCAGGTGTGGCTTCCCTCTCTCTTGTTGCAATCCTCTGTCCGCCTTGCAACCTGGTCCCAGTATTTATTTTTAGGGTCCTGCAAAAGAAACAGAGAGACATCACACCAGATCAGCCCCATTGCGCTGGTTCTAAGACTGATGGTTTGAATCACGCTGTTTAACTGCACAAGTTGTGTATTTAAAAGTTGAACCTGTATAGGCGTGTGCAGCACATTTCATTAGGGTGTGCACCCAGGGAATTTTTTTAAGGCAAATGTGTTGTTAAATAGTCATAAAGGACATTATTTTTATTCAGTTATTTATTAAACACTGTAGATGCCCTACTCTGCGTTCAGCTTGCCTGGCCGCAGGAAGGCCATTGCAGGTGAGGAGAGGGGAATGAGGAGACACTCCTCAAGCCCCCAGCATTGGTGGAGCGTGGAATGACACTGGCTGGAGGAGGGGCTTACGAGGCGATATTAGCCTTTGGGGCTCCTCCTCCTGGCCTCTTTGAAGTGTGGCTCCCAGCAGAGCGATTCCTTTTTGCTCCTGCTGCTGGGAGCAATGGTGCTTTCTCAGAGGCAGCGTTTCTTTGGCGTGGTGACTGAGCAGCCGGAGGGATCCCTCTCTGGATCCCCATTAAATGGCCCCCTCAATTCAGCGCTTATTCTTTGAGACATTAGGGTGTGCCTGGGCACACCCGGCACACCCTTTGCACACAACGATGTTGGCAGTTTTACCAGACTGGTTAAAAGCAATATATCTTTGCCAAATACATAAAATACCTATCCAAGCAATCAATAAAAACAGATCAAATGTTACCACACCAAGTTACACACAGAGACATCACTGCATTCCACTAATAACGGTCAACCCAAAGGGAAAAAAGGACTTGCAATGTTTATGAAAGCCAATCAGGTTTGGGCTTTGGAGAGGCTCTTGGACAGGAGTGCAGACAGGGATGTCCGGATTGTGTAAAATCTGCCCTGTAAGTGTTTCGTGGATCGTGCAGTGTCTGTTCACAGGCAGATTCAGACTAGGGATGTGCACTGGATCGGACCCGATCCACGATCCGAGTCCGGTCCAGTGGGAAATCGGATAAATTATCTGATTTCCGATCCCGCAGCTGGATCGGCCGATCCAATCCGAACCGGTCCGAAAAGGCTCCGAACCGGTTCGGCGGATCGGCGGATCGGCGGGCGCCCACTGGCGCCCACCGCCGCTTCCATTGGCGGGCGCCAGCGGGCGCCCACCGATGAAAGTGGACAGCGGGGGGGGGGAGGAGGGGGGCGCTTACCTTCTCGGCCCGTCCGCTCCCGTCCGGCACTAGCAGCTACTACCAGCGGGCTCCGCGGCCTGCTCTAGGGTGGCGCGCCGGGTGATGTCATCACCCAGCGCGCTACTCTAGAGCAGGCCGCGGAGCCTGCTGGTGGTAGCCGCCGGCCCCGGACGGGAGCGGACGGGCTGAGAAGGTAAGCAGGGGGTGCATGGAGGAGAGGAGGGGGCGCGCGGAGGGGGGAGGGGGGCCCTTACCTTCCCGGCCCGGCGGCTCCCGTCCGGCGCCGGCGCCTACTACTACCAGCAGGCTCCGCGGCCTACTCCAGGGTGGCGCGCCGGGTGATGTCATCACCCGGCGCGCTACTCGAGAGTAGGCCGTGGAGCCTGCTGGTAGTAGCCGCCGGCGCCGGACGGGAGCGGACGGGCCAAGAAGGTAAGCAGTGGCGGGGAAGGGGGCTTACCCCCCCCCGGAGCCGTCCGCTTCTATCCGCTGGCGCCCGCGGGCGCCAGCGGATGGAAGCGGGCGGCCCCAGGGGGGGTAGGGAGCGCGGGGGAGGGGGCTTACCTGCCGGGGCCGTCCACAGTGGACGGCCCCAGGGGGGGAGGGAGTTAGGCCCCCCCTCACCCCCCCGTCGCCATTTTTTCCTCATAGACTTGCATTGCAATGCAAGTCTATGGGGAAAAAAATGGCAGCCGATCCAAAAATTTACGATTTTTGGGTCGGGATCGGACTCGATCCGGTCCGGGGGGCCTCCGATTTTGTCCGAACCGGTCCGGGACAAAATTGGAGGTCCCGATCCGGGTCCCGATCCGATCCGGGGGGTCCGTGCACACCCCTAATTCAGACTCCCTCCCTCCCATTATGTGGGAAAATACGCAAAGAATTCCATGAGAAAATTTGCAACAATTTACATCATTTATGTTCATGTGTAACATTTAGCGTATTGTCCCCCATTCTATTGAATTTCTCCCTGCATATATTTTCCAACATGACATATGTCTCCGCTGAAACATGCCTCTTCTCCTGTGAATGAATTTGCATAAATTTGGGGGAAGTTAAAAGAAAAAATATTCGGAACTCTGCATGTCCTGGGGAGGCACATCCGCAGCGGATTCCGCAGGTCGGATTCTTAGAAACCCTAACTCATTTTAGTCTGTCTCAAATTTCTCCAGCATCCCTCAGGCCCAGGGGCCACATCCAGCCTTCTGATTCCCCAGAGGGCCATGCCCTATTCTCCCAGCCCCATCTCCTCCCCCTCATCTGACCACCAATCGTTTGGTGCTTTCCAGCCCCCGTTGGTGGAACTTGCAGGGGGAAATATACCACCTGCTGGACCTTCAGTGCCATTTGAAGTCTGTTTCTTCATCCAGCCCAGAACTGAATCCTCTGACTGACAATAGCTCTCCCGGGCCTGGGGGGGGGGGTGATCTTCCTTGGAATGGCAACCTGTGATCTTGACTGAAAGTTGGGCATGGGGCCTTCTGCAGGCAAGGCAAGGCAAGGGCGGAGCAGTCATAGCTCCACCTCGAGCTCCCCCTGCCCAAGAAACATCCCAACCAAATGGTCAAGCAGCTTCCGCACCACCCTGAAGCTGCCTTCGACCAAAGCAGGCCTTCGGTCCATCCGTCCAGGCGTGAACTATGGCCTTCTTTTCGTGGTGGTTGTTCTTGTTGCTACTTCTTTCATCAGTGTTGGATAAATTGAATATCAGTTGTTGGCAACTTTGTGTCTGTGAAGAGCCATATTCGCCCATTGGTGATATGTCGGGGGCCAAATATCACAGGGAGGACATATGGAAAGGAGGACAGGGCTCCTGTGTGTTTAACAGTTGTATAGAACAGGGAATTTCAGCAGGTGTCATTGGTATGCATGCAGCACTCTTCATCTCAATAGTTAAAGCTGCAGGAGCCCTGCCCTCTTTTGTATCTGGTCTCTCTAGTATAGCTCCTGCAGCTTTCACTGTTGTGATGAAGAGGGAATTTCACCAGGTACTACATGCATACAAATGACACCTGCTGAAATTCCCTGTTCTATACAACTGTTAAACACACAGGAGCCCTGTCCTCCTTTCCATAGGGTCACCCTAGCATATCAGTGGTGGGCGGGACTCTGCAAAAAATGGGCATCTCCCCGCTTTTCTCTATCTCATTCTGCCATCCCCTTCTCCCTCTCTCTTCCTTCCCAGCCCGGGCTGCCAGGGAAGGGACAGAGTGCTAGTCTTGCCAGATGGTCTGAACTGATCACACGCAGAGGGCATTTGGAATTAGGTTGAAGGCCATGGGGTCCCCAGCCTTGCTGTAGATAAAGAGCCTTGTCTAAGTTGCTGCCTCCCGCATTCCACACTCGTGCAACATCACCATCCGTGGGTGGCCTCCTGGCCTCCCGTCTGATTGGCTGTGGCGCTGCACGCACATGATTTCGTTTACAACACCCTTTTTAAAATTTATTCAAAACATTTATACACCGTTCTTCATTTCACAATTTCAGGGCAATTTACAACAAGTTAGAACACAATTATAACATATCCTGCAGTAAAAACAAACAGAATAAAATGGCAGATTAAAAAAAAGCCAGCAAGAACTCTCCTAGAGGGTACAACGGGCATTTAAAACACCCGGATGAGCTGTTAGTCTGGCATCTAAAGGATAAAAATGTTAGTGCCAGGGGGGCCTCCTTGGGGATGGCCAAATTGGCCCCCGGGCCAGAGGCTCAACACCCCTGGTGTAAAAGAGAAGGGCAGCTTCTTAGATAGGATTTCCTTTCGTCTCTTTCTACAGAGGTTATACATCAGGCCTTTGAGCATATCCCACTGAGTCAAGTCTCTTGGTTCTTTCAATCCTGCAGGAAAGTCATGCAACTGCCGAAGAGACGGTTTGGACTTCCCCTAGACCGGATCGGAGTGAACCGTCTGAGCAACTCCAGAGGTTAGCAGACATGGGTAAGATCAAATCACCCATGGTCTGTGTAGGTTTGTGGAGCCTTGTTCTGTATATACTGCATGCTACAAGCTGCGTGGGAAAGAGATGATCCAGATAGAGAGAGTTTTGTCTCTGTGATGTTATTTTTCTTCAAACGGCAGGAAATTCAAGCTCAGGGTCCTTTAGAGGAGAAACAGAACACTAGAGACTTTGAGCCTGTCTTGAGAATAATGTGTTGATTTACAAAAGCACAGGTTGGCATGGTGATGTTGGTGGCCCATGGTTCAGTGGTAGCAGAGAAGCAGAGAACGATGAGAGCTGGGAGGGGTCTTGTGGGCCACCTGCCCAATCTCCTTCTTGTTGCAGGGAATGCAGAGCTAGAACATCCGCAACTGATGCCTGCTGAGCCTCTGCTTAGCAATGCCCATGTTCTGTATGCAGAAGGTCCCGGGTATCTCCCGTGATTGCTGAGGAAAACTCCCTGCCTGAGACCCTGGAGAGCTGCTGCTCCAAAGCAGTTGATTGTCTCAGCCTGAGGTAGCAGCCACTGAAGAGAGCCAGTGGTCCCAGGGTGAACAAAATATCTTGACATCCTCACTGGATATTAACATTGCAAAGAATTCTGTATATGGTCCTAGAGTGCAGTGCTGAGATTTATTGTTGTTTTGTTGTTGTTAAATTAGGGAACTCTTTAGCCTTCATAGGGCTTCAGTTCCCAGGTTTCCTGGTTGGGTGATAAGACAGCTAAACTGGCTCAAAGATGGTTTCAGTTGGGTCATGTAAATGGCAAACATCTGGAGAATCCTTATCTAAAGTGTCTTTCTGTGGCATCTTTGATCCCACCACAAAGTTCCTTCTCCCAGCCTGAAAAATTCTCAACAGGAAATTCTGTTACCTATTAACTGTTCATGACTTTTCTTTCCACAGATTTGCCGGCCCTCATTGAAACCGTGCCCAGTGCATCTCCCACTGCAGAAGGCACTTCAAAGAGCTCCAACCTCTTGTCTTTACCTAATGACTTTGCTGTTAAGAACCAAATCACCTAAAATGAAAAGAAAACCTTCCCCTCTCATGTCATCCTTGTATGGTTTCTAACACGTTGAGTCCACTGGATCAGACTTCCTTTCACTGACGCTCCGTCCTGCTGGTAAAAAGGAACAGTGGGACCTTCTGTGTGCAAAGCAGATGCCCCGCAGCACTTGTTTCCAAGCTGTGCCATGAGGTTCTCCCAGTTTCCTCAGCTTGGAACAACCATGTTCTGCCATGTTGTCTTTTCTCTTGCTTCGCGTTCATGATTTTAACCACTAGCATCACTGTACAGCATGGAGAAGTGGTGAGCATCACAATCCAAGGCTGAAATTGGAAGCATTCCAAAAAGATAAACTGGGCACTTGGGAGCAGCAGTTAATTATCTCTTCCAGTCTTCCTTCCTTCCTCAGTTTCCATGAGAAAAGTTTCTTCATATTCCTGTCTTACATGCTTGGAAGTTGGAGATGCGCCTTATTCAAGAGCTATGGAATTGCTGCATAAACTCCACCACATTAAAATAAAATATTGAACACCGTGGATGGCTAGCTATAATTCTGTCATCTCTGTCATTTTTATAGCACCATGCGGTTTATCCTTGCAACAGACCTGTGAGGTAGGGGAAACCTGCTGTGAGAAGAGATTTCAGCAAAAGTGGGTGGAGGAGGAGGAGGAGGTTTTGTGTGTGTGTGTGTGTGTGTGTGTGTGTGTGTGTGTGTAAAACTGTCGGAGGTTCCTCTCAAGAAGAATTCGGTTTGGCGCCTGGTTGTCTGATTATGCGCATCTTCTCACAATCACTTTTACGCTTAATTCCTATAAACGACAGGCGGTGAAGCGCATAATTGGCAGTATGAAACACGCTTTAAAGTGGTTGAAATGCGGAGAATCGCATGTTTACATGGTCATAATGCACTTTAACTGCCGAGGTAAATTGAAAGTCACTATTTAACGCACATTCAATAAGGCGCATAATCGGACAGAAAACGCGCTTCAACTCCTGATTTGCGCTCCGCTCTTGTAGAGGTAATTTTTTAAATTCACCTTGAAAGAGCTTTAAATCACTCTTGTAGAGGCTCCTTGACTTGGAAACAGAAGGAGGATGAGGGTGTGGACAAACATCGCGATAGCAACATCTGGTGCCCCAAAAGCATGCTGCCTACCTTTGGAGCCCAGGCAGCTTCAAAACCTGAGGGCTCCATCTCATTTTCCACCAGTTGCCAATCTGCTTTCTCTCATCTCCCACTGAAGCAGGTCAGGCGTGCCTGGTAGCTAGCAGCCACCAGCTGCCAAAAGCCATGAACACTAGGGATGTGCAGCGGATCGGATCCAATCCACGATCCGGATCCAATCCAGCCAAAATTGGAATGAAAGGAAACTATTCCAATTTCAAAAAATGGAGGTCTGATTTTTTCCAATCCGATTTTTTCCCCTTGATTTTAATCAGGGAAAATCAGACCTCCATTTTTACCTCCATTTTTTGTGTTTTCGCCATAGGCTTGCATTAGGGGAAAGAAAGCTTTCCCCCAATGCAAGTCTATGGGGAAAACATGGCGGTGGGTGAGTGGGGACCTCCAGCTCCCTCCCTCCCTCCCTGCCCCCACTCATGCTCCTTACCTGCTGCCTCCTCGCTTCCGCCCGCTGCTGCTCTCTGGTCCCTTTTACTGAGAAACAGGCTTCACGGCCTGCCTCTCAGTAGAGCACTGGGTGATGACGTCACCCGGTGCTCTACTGAGAGGCAGGCCGCGAAGCCTGTTTCTCAGTAGAGGAGACCAGCGGATGGTAGCGGATGGCCCCAGCAGGTAAGGAGCACGAGTGGGGGGAGGGACAGGGAGGGACAGGGAGGGACAGGGAGGGAGGAGGAGTTAGGTCCCCACTCACTCGCCCCCATATTTTCCGCATAGGCTTGCATTGGGGGAAAGCTTTCTTTCCCCCAATGCAAGTCTATGGGGAAAACATCTAAAATGGCGTCTGAACTGAAAATCGGACATCCAATTTTCGGATCGGAATCGGATCCGATCTGATCCGCAGGACCTCTGATTTTGTCCGATCCGATCCAAGGCAAAATCTGAAGTCCCGATTCCGATATGATTTTTCCTCCTGTGCACACCCCTAATGAACACTCATTGAGCAAGCAGCTCAAACAAGCAACCTGCTCAGAAACGTAGAGACAAGAAGGTTGATTTCCCAGGCTCTGAGCAGATGCGAGCGACAACATTTTCCCTGCATCCAAACTTCACTCGTCTGTAGAACTGCCAGGTCCCCATCAGAGACTGTACCTGCACTCTGAGCCTAGGAGCACAGGCAGCAGCCTTGGGCCATCTGTCGCCTTATACCGAGTCAGACCATTGGCATGGCCAACACGGACTGGCAGCTGTGGCTCTCCAGGTTTTCGGACAGGATTCTTTCCTCACCCTCCCTGGAGATGCTGCCAGAGATCGAACCTGGGACCTGCAAAGCAAGGGCTCCACCACTGACCAGATTGCCGTCATCAAACATCCTGCCTGGTTCCTCCGTTGGGCTCTTTGTTGACTCCCCTCCCACTGCTGTGATAGATCCACAACCAGGGGTGCTTCTTCTAACAGCAAGCAGGAGAAAAGGTGAGCAAGAGCACAGATGAACAAATGGGATGGGACAAGCACACTCCGTGCTTCCTTTAAAAGTAGAGGTCCCATCACTAGTGGAAGACCCATCAACCCAGCTCCTGTATCTTTCTATAGGGTCCTCCAACCAGGGAAGAGCTTTGAAACTAACCCCAACCTAACCCTCTGGGAGAACAGGCCACAGCAGGGTAATGGGACTGTATCTCACTGGTAGAGAACATACCCAGCATGTAGAAGAGCCCAGGTCCAGCCCCTGGAATCTCCAGCAAAAGAAAGGATCATGGGACAGGTGTAGGGATGTGAGCATGCCCTGTTTGAAGCCCCAAATGCAAGCTTCACGGTCTTCACTGAAACACATGCTCAATTTACACCAGTCTCCCCAAAGTGAGCAGCGATTACAAACGCAAATGGGGATCTGCCATGAGACAAGCGGCCAGGCGATGTTCAGAGAACCCTGACGAACTGAAACATCGTCCGTTCACCCATCCCTAAACAGGTGACGGAAAAGACCTCTCTTTTCCTGGAGAGCCACTGCCAGTTGGAAGAGACCAAATTGGGTGCCAGGTAGCTTGATCTGGCAGGAGGCGGCTTCCTGCCCTCCTTTGTCTGGATCAGGCCAAGTGTGATATTAATCAAAGGGGCAATCCAAAAGCAAGTCAAAGGCACAGTTTTAGTAGGCAAGGAGGAGAGTACCAAGGGAGAAGTCCAAAGAGCGGCCAAGGTTCAAACACAGATAAGCAGTCAGATATAAGACACAGTCCAAGAAGTAGAGTCAGGCAGGAGTATAAGGTCAGTAGCACAAAGGTTCAATTGTGGCACAAGGTCAGAGGTACAAGGCACTGGAGCCAGTAGAAGACATAGACCAATACTGCTGGCTTATATTGCCAGAGCTTCAGAAGTCCCACCCATGGCTTAGCTGCAGTTCGTTACATGCCCTGCTCCTGAAGACTCTCTTCCTCTTGAAGAGTCCTTCTTTGTATTCAAGCACTTCTCCTTAAGGGAGTCCTACTGGTCTGCCTCCTGGGGCAACAATGCTCTCGGAAGCTAAGTCATCTCCCCTGAGGTCCCAGACTCCTCCAGGTCTCCTGCCATGGATGCCTTTGGACAGGGTCTAAAATGGTGGTGACTAACCTGAAAAGAGACCTTTGAAGTGTGGCAAATATCTCAGCAGAAACTTCCGCTCCATGCGCAGAAGTAGTGCGGGAAATTCCATGTTAGGGATAATTAGGAATGGGATTGAAAGAAAATCCACCCATATCTTAAGATCTCTAAGAAGTGGCTCCTTTTGGAATACTGTGTTCAGTTCAGGAGGTCATCTTGGAGAAAAGATAGCATAGTATTGGGAAAGCTACAGAAAACAGCAGCCAAAATGAATGACAGGGTAGGGGAGGCCAGGTGTATGGTGATCATATGAAAAGGAAGACTGGGCTCCTATACCTTTAACAGTTGTATTGAAAAGGGAATTTCAGCAGGTGTCATTTGTATGCATGCAGCACCTGGTGAAATCCCCTCTTCATCATGACAGTTAAAGCTGCAGGAGCCCTAACCTCTTTTGCGTCTGGTCACTCTAGCTAAAGAGGGCAGGGCTCCTGCAGCTTTAATTGTTCTGACGAAGAGGGAATTTCACCAGGTGCTGCACGCATGCAAATAGCACCTGCTGAAATTCCCTTTTCTATGCAACTGTTAAAGCTACAGGAGCCCTGTCCTCCTTTCCATACGGTCACCCTAGCCATGGGCATATGGCACCGGTCTTTAAAATTATATTCATTAAACAAAAAAACTATGGTTTACAAAACAACGTTAAGGCTCTACAGTTTCCAACCAAGCACCCAAAAGCAGGGAAATTGGGAGTTAAGGCTCACATCTTCCCTAAGGAGGCAGAAAGTGCAAGTGAAATTCTCATTCTCCTGAAGCAGATAAACCATGAGGACAGGATGGAGAATATGACATGCAGAGGTGACTGTGGGGTTGTGGAAAACTGATGGCGAACAACTTAGGGCCACCTACTTCTCTCTATTTTGTTTAGAGCAGCCTTTCCCCAACCTGGTGCCCTTCAAAGGTGTTGGACTACAACTCCCATCATTGCAAGTCAGTATGTCCCATGGTCAGGAATGCTGGGTGAGGGGTGGGGGTTAGTCTACAGTCTGCAGTGAGCTAGGCTGACAAAAAGCATTTAGGGTGTGATCCTATGTATGTTTAGGCAGAAAAAAGTCCCTCCATTCCCAGCATTCCCCAGCCATAGGATTGCACCTGAAAAGTCTTTACCTTCATTTTTCAACATTTTACTGGTAATGGTGTGGGGGAGGAGGGGGGTTACTGACTACAAAAATGAACTTCCATTAATTAGCTTTCAAGTAGTATTCCACTGCAATTTCAAGGTTGATGCCATTCATTTTAGATAAAAGTCAATGGGCCATGGCTTTAGTTTGAGACAACATTACCAGGCACTATAATCACTTCAAATTTTATAATGAGCACTATATATATAATGAGGGAGGGCTTGAACATGTTTCTTAGCCAGAACACTCCACATCCCAGGGCCAGCCCTGCGATGTGTTCTTCGATGAAGCTCATTGGTGGGAGATTCAGGATAGATAAAGGACGTCCACACAGTGCATTGTTAACCTATGGAATTGGCTGCCATAAGATGCTGTGGTGGCTTCAAAAGGGGGTTGGACCAATCCATGAAGGAGGAAGCTATCAGTGAGCATTAGCTTCAAGAGCTGAATAGAAGCCACAGAGTGAGGCAGAGTGAGGTGACTGCCTCAAGCGGTAGATGTTGAGGGCAGTAGTGGCCCCCCTCCTCCACTGTTCCTCCTGAGCTCCCCGCCTGTTCCTTTCCTTGGGAGGACCGAGCCATGTAGGACACACAGCCTGTTCCGGGAACCCTAAACTAGGCTGCTGGCTGCTGCAAGTGTGGTGGAGGACACGATCCCATGGACACCGTTGGACGAAGATGAAGTTGCCAATCCAGCCAGCTTTTGTGCATGCATGGAATGGGACAGGCAGCAAAATGCCCCTGGGTCAGCCCTGAACCCAGGCAGACAGACAGATGCCAAATGCTGGGGAAGGGCAAAACTCTGGGGAGGGCCGTTGCTTCCATACGCTGCTTGTGGGCTTCCTAGAAGCACCTGGCTGACCTCTGTCAGGAGCAGGAAGCTGGCCTAGATGGACCCACCTTGGTCTAATCCAGCCTGGGGGCTCTTCTCATGTTCATATAAATAAGATGCTTTTGGTGGGGGAGGGTGGAATATCTGCTAATAAACAGGAACAGGCGAAGAAGCATCTTGGGCCAGACTGTTTCAAGTTCATTGCATGTGGCCTATTTTTGAGGACAACCACAAACCGCATCATGTTATTGCACCAGAAGCAGAAGAGTTGCACCCACCCACATACCCACCCACACGCAAACACCACCCAGCATTACAATCCTTGCTTTGGATCTGCTCCCCAGGATTACAAAGTCCAGCAGGTGAGTTCGCCGCTCCGGGTGTTGAAAGCCACTCTGTGGTTCATTGTGACACTTATTGAGGGCATTTGATCTAGGAGCCATGGGGAGGAAGCCACGCTAAGGACTCTCAGCTGCTTCCCTTCTCTAACCACAACAGTGACAGAAAGGAAAGCAGGCAACCCCACCGTGTCTCTCTCCCTCTCTCTCTGCTTGGGTGGCCTCTGAGGGAGGCATCTCTCTGCTGCGCACCAAGAATGTTGCCAGATTAAAAGTTGGGCAAGAGACTCTTCTGGGGGATGCTCTGTGCAAGTGACAGAGGTGGAAGGACCCCTCTTGGTCTTCTGAAAGAGAGGCCATCTGCTCGGGCAGGAAGATCAGAGGTTAGTGGGCCAGACTGGCTTGGGACCAGTAAGGCGGGACACAAATTCGGTCTGAGCCAGCAGTGACGAAGCAGCCAAAAGAGATGTCGGGGTAGGAGTGGGGGGCTCAGTGAAAACATCTAATTGACATGGGACGGTGGTGAACCCTATGCACATGCCACACTGCAGATGGTTAGGAAATGGGCGGAAAGGAAAATTGACAGCATCATCATGCCATGATGCTAATGTACGGGGCAAATCTGATATTGGAGCCCAGCTGCAGGGGAATTTACCTTGGGGCAGAGTAGGGCATGCTGGGGGTGGGGAGAATGAGCAGCAGGAGGCAGGCAAGAGGTTGGCATTCATAATAATTAATAATAATAATAATAATAATAATAATATATTTATTTATTTATTACCCGCCTCTCCCTCCGGATCGAGGCGGAGAACAACATCAAATATAAAATACATAAAACTGATTAAAAGCACATAAAACTAATACATTATTAAAATACAGATAAAATTCTTTAAATTCGACTGGGTAGGCCTGCCGGAAGAGATCGGTCTTTATGGCTTTCTTAAAGTCAAAGAGACTATTAAGTTGACGAATCTCCTCTGGCAGAAGCCATCCCACCCCCACATGTTTTTCTTGCACTTCAAAATGTACGAAACAACCCATCTTGCCCAAATTGGTGCCCTGCATGGTCAGGTGTGGCTTTTGGGAGTTGTGTCCTCCTCCTCCTCCTCCTCCTCCTCCTCCTCCTCCTCCTCCTCCTCCTCCTCCTCCTCCCCTATATCCTGCCTTTTCACAGCACTGGGACTCAAGGCAGTTTACAAGATCAAAACATATACAATGAAAACATATAAATATAAATTTACAAAAGTTAAAATAGAATTAAACCCACAGCAAAATTTAAATTGTAGCCCAACACATCTGAAGGGCACCAGGTTGGGGAAGGGCCTCAGTGGAGAGGCAGAGAGGGGGGGAGGGTTGTTGCTGCTAATTACAAAGATCAAGCAATGCAAGAGATATCGATAAGGAGGCTACAGTAACATGCAGAGCACAAACGAATCCAGAATCCAGTCAAACTGAATACAAGTTCCAATCAGAGGGACCAGCGGGGTCATTGGCATAGCAAGACCAATCGCGTCAACAAACACCTATGTTCCAGTTTGGTGCCTTCACTCTTGCAGCAGTTTGATGGTGGGAACAAGACACAGAACGCTGATTTTAGCCCACTTGCACTGGCTGCCTGTACATTTCCAAGCCCTTTTCAAGGTACTTGAGATCCTTAAGAGAGCCAGGGTGGTGTAGTGGCTAGAGTGTTGGGCTGGGAGTTGGGAGATCCAGGTTCTAGTCCCCACTCAGCCATGGTAGCCCACAGGGTGACTTTGGGCCAGTCACAGACTCTCAGCCCAACCTATCTCACAGTGTCCTTGTAAGGATAAAATGGAGAGGAGGAAGATTATGTACACCGCCTTGAGTTCCTTGGAGGAAAAAGGGCAGGATATAAATGGATTAGATAGATAGATAGATAGATAGATAGATAGATAGATAGATAGATAGACCATATAAAACCTTATCTGATGGAGCTGCCTCTCCCAGCATGAACCTACCAATATGCCACTCATCATCTCAAGCCATCCTCCAGGTGCCTCCTCCAAGGGAGGATCAGAAAGTGGTAACAAGGGAGAGGGCCTTCTTGGTGGTGGCTCCCTGATTCTGGAACAATCTCCCCAATGAGACCTGCCTGGCACCAACATGGTTATCTTTTTGGTGCCGGGTTAAGACAATCCTCTTCTTTTCGGCATTTGAAGCATATGGTTGGGTTTTAATCAGATCCTGGATTTTTCTTATTGATAATGGTTCAAAATTGTTTAAATGTGTGTGTGCACTGTCCAGTTATATGATTGTATGTAAACAGTTTTTATATTATGTATTTTTAATGATTTTTAATCTTTGTAAACCACCCAGAGAACTTCAGCTATTAGGCAGTATTGACATATAATAACTGAATGAATGAATAAACTTTCAGGTCTGCTGCAAAATTCCCCAGGGAGAGATCCACCTCCCTCCCTGCCCCAACACAATTTTCTGAGTGTTACCATTTTTAATGTCTGAGTTGAGCTATTTAATTCCTTGCATAGGAACAAGCTGAGTTGTTTAATTCCTTGCACTGGGTCCTAGGGCAATATGTGGGGGCCGATGACGTAGCAACCTCTCCGGGTCTGGTCAGTGCTGGATGGGCATTGCCTGAGGGTCCCATGCACGATGTTGTGAGTACTGTAGGGATGTGTTTTAATTTATGGCTGCAAACCGGATGCAGCTGAAACCATTTCAATGCCAATTTATCTGCACAAGGACTCCGACAGATCTCTCTGCGCAGAGGAAACTTGCTTTGTGTGGGGAGCTGCCTATTTTATTGAGCTGAAAAATGACTTGAGAGAAAGCTTATAAGACAGAAACAGCAATCTCACACTCACACGGTAGAATATTTATTTATTTATTATGTTTGTATACTGCCCCATAGCCGAAGCTCTCCGGGCAGTTTACATAAGATTAAAACAATTAAAAACAATATACAAAAATTAAAACAGCAAAAACATACAATATACACACAATATACACATACATTTAAAACCACTATAATAACTTTAAAAAGCCTAAAAACAAAACAAACCCAGGCTCATCAGATATTGTTAAATGCCTGAGAGAAGAGGACAGTCTTGACCTGGCGCCGAAAAGATAACAATGTTGGCGCCAGGCGGGCCTTGTCAGGGGAGATGTTTCCACAATTGGGGGGCCACCACGGAGAAGGCCCTCTCCCTTGTTCCTGACCTCCAAGCTTCCCTCGGAGTAGGCACTCGGAGGAGGGCCTTAGATGTTGAATGTAGTGTTCTGGTAGGTTCATGTCGGGAAAGGCGTTCCATCAGGTATTGTGGTCCCAAGCCGTGTAAGGCTTTATAGGTTAAAACTAGGGGTGTGCACGGACCCCCCGGATCGGATCGGGACCCAGATCGGGACCTCCAATTTTGTCCCGGACCGGTTCGGACAAAATCGGAGGCCCCCCGGACCGGATCGAGTCCGATCCCGACCCAAAAATCGTAAATTTTTGGATCGGCCGCCATTTTTTTCCCCATAGACTTGCATTGCAATGCAAGTCTATGAGGAAAAAATGGCGGCGGGTGGCTGAGGGGGGGCCTAACTCCCTCCCCCCCGGGGCCATCTGCTGTGGACAGCCCCGGCAGGTAAGCCCCCTCCCCCGCGCTCCCTACCCCCCCTGGGGCCGCCCGCTTCCATCCGCTGGCGCCCGCGGGCGCCAGCGGATAGAAGCGGACGGATCCGGGGGGGGGTAAGCCCCCTTCCCCGCCACTGCTTACCTTCTCGGCCCGTCCGCTCCCGTCCGGCGCCGGCGGCTACTACCAGCGGGCTCCGCGGCCTACTCTCGAGTAGCGCGCCGGGTGATGACATCACCCGGCGCGCCACCCTGGAGCAGGCCGCGGAGCCTGCTGGGAGTAGTAGGCGCCGGCGCCGGACGGGAGCCGCCGGGCCGGGAAGGTAAGGGCCCCCCTCCCCCCTCCGCGCGCCCCCTCCTCCCCTCCACGCACCCCCTGCTTACCTTCTCGGCCCGTCCGCTCCCGTCCGGGGCCGGCGGCTACCACCAGCAGGCTCCGCGGCCTGCTCTAGAGTAGCGCGCCGGGTGATCACATCACCCGGCGCGCCACCCTAGAGCAGGCCGCGGAGCCCGCTGGTAGTAGCTGCTAGTGCCGGACGGGAGCGGACGGGCCGAGAAGGTAAGCACCCCCCTCCTCCCCCCCCCGCTGTCCACTTTCATCGGCGGGCGCCCGCTGGCGCCCGCCAATGGAAGCGGCGGTGGGCGCCAGTGGGCGCCCGCCGATCCGCCGATCCGCCGAACCGGTTCGGAGCCTTTTCGGACCGGTTCGGATTGGATCGGCCGATCCAGCTGCGGGATCGGAAATCGGATAATTTATCCGATTTCCCACTGGACCGGACTCGGATCGTGGATCGGGTCCGATCCAGTGCACATCCCTAGTTAAAACCAGCACCTTGAATTGGGCTTGGAAACATCAGGCAGCCAATGCAAGTGGGCCAGAGTAGGTTCTATATGCTCGAACCTACTGGTCCCAGTTATCAATCTGGCCACTGCATTTTGCACAAGCTGCAGCTTCTGAACTATCTTCAAAGGCAGCCCCACGTAGAGTGCATTGCAGTAATCTAACTTGGAGGTTACCAGAGCATGGGCAACTGAAGCCAGGTTATCCCTGTCCAGATACGAGTGTAAATGGGCCATCAACCGAATTGATAGAAAGGACTCCGTGCCACCGAGGCAACCTGAGCCTCAAGTGACAGAAACAGTTTTAGGAGAACCCCCAAGCTACTAACCCAATCCTGCAGAGGGAGTACAACCCCATCCAGAACAGGTTGAAGACCCTCCATCCAGTCAGCAGAACCACCCACTAACAGCATCTCAGTCTTGTCTGGATTGAGTTTCAGTTTATTAGTCCTCATCCAGTCCATTGTCACAGTCAGGCACCAGTTCAGCACATCCACAGCCTCACCTGATGAAGATGAAAAGGAGAAATAGAGCTGCATGTCATCAGCATACTGATAATAATGCACTCCAAAACTCTGGATGACTGCACTCAGCGGTTTCATGTAGATGTTGAACAGCATGGGGGACATGACTGACCCCTGCGGAACCCCATACTGGAGGATCCACGGGGCCGAGCAATGTCCCCCAAGCATCACCTTTTGCAGCCGACCTGTCAAGTAGGAGCGCAGCCACTGCAGTGCAGTGCCTCCCACTCCCAACTCAGCCAGTCGTCCCAAAAGGATACCATACTCGATGGTATCAAAAGCCGCTGAGAGATCAAGGAGAATCACACTCCCCCTGTCCTTCTCCCGACATAGGTCATCATACAGGGCAACCAAGGCTGTTTCCGTACCAAAGCCAGGCTTGAAACCCATCTGAAATGGATCCAGATAATCGGTCTCATCCAAGAGTGCCTGGAGCTGGCTCGCAACCACCCGCTCAAGGACCTTGCCCAGGAATGGAACATTTGCTACTTGCCTGTAGTTATTAAGATTTTCAGGGTCCAAGAAAGATTTCTTTAGGAGTGGTCTCACTGCCGCCTCTTTCAGGATGCCTGGGACCACTCTCTCTCTCAGAGAGGCATTAATCATTTCCCTGGCCCAGCCGGCTGTTCCATCCCTGCTAGCTTTCATTAGCCAAGAGGGACAAGGATCCAATATGGAGGTGGTTGCATGAACCTGTCCGAGCACCTTGTCAACGTCATCGAGCTGTAACAACTGAGACTCATCCAAGAAAACAGGACAGGCCTGTGCTCTGGATACCTCACTTGATTCACCTGCTATAATGCAGGAGTCTAAGTCCTGGTGGATGCCAAAGATTTTATTCTGGAAGTGCCCAGCAAATATATTACAGCGGGCCTCAGATGGTTTTACCATGTCCTTGGGCCAGGATGTAAAAGCCCTTGGACAACTTTGAAAAGCTCCGCTGGGCAGCAGGTTGATGATTTAATAGTGGCAGCAAAGTATTGTTTTTTTGCTGCCCACACTGCCCCTGAATACAGCTTACCATAAGCACTTACCAGTGTTTGATTGCATCCATCAGGAGTTCGTCTCCATCTGCCCTCAAGCCGTCTCCTGTTTTGTTTCATCACTCTCAGCTCTAGGCTATACCACGGAGCCGTTCGAGCTCTACACAGGAGAGGGCGCTCAGGAGCAATCGTGTCAACTGCCCGGGTCATGTCTGCATTCCACAGATCAACCAGGGTTTCGACAGGAGAGCCAGCCCTATCAGCCGGAAAACTCCCCAGAGCCCTCTGGAAACCATCTGGATCCATTAGCCTCCGGGGGCGGACCATCTTAATGGGTCCCCCACCCTTGCAGAGGGGAAAAGCCACTGTAAGTCTAAACCTCAGCAGGTGGTGATCTGACCATGACAGAGGGGGTGATGTAAAGTCCCCCACTTTCAGATCACCATCTCCATGTCCAGTTGAAAAAAGCAGGTCTAGAGTATGCCCTGCTATGTGCATCGGCCGATGGCATGTTGGGACAGTCCCATAGTTTTCTTGGAGACCATGAAATCCTGAGCTCCCAAGATAAAGTGCTCTCGGCATGAATGTTGACATCCCCCAGAACCAAGAGAAAGAACCGATGGAAGAAAATTAGACTGACAGCCTTACAAACTTCTCGAATCTTGGTCAATTGTACAGTGGTGATTAACCTCCGAATGTTACCCTTAACTTTTCATCAGTAAGCCCCTAACATGGATCAAATCCCAATTTGGTCATGGTGTGAGTTTGGACTTCTGATTGGTTGTTGTTCCTACACCACCTCCAAGTGGTGCCCACCGTCTACCTATGGAAGCTGTTTACCCGCTTTTCCAGATAATACTCATTTCCATTGAAACCTTCTGAACTCTACTTGTGTTATTTCTGTGTATTCAGCCTTAACCACAGAAACTGGAACTTCCCTATTCTTGTGCACGGCTTAGGTACTTCTTTTGCAACTTTTCAGACCACTTGCTCTAAGCTTAGCCAGCCTTACCCTAACCTGGTGCCCTCCCGATGTTCTGGACCACAACTCCCATTATTCCCAGCCAATATGACCATTGACTTTGCTGGCTGGGAATGATGGGCCTTGCCATCCAACACATCTGGAAAGCACCAGGTTGGAGGAGGCTGAGCTAAACTATACAATTGGCCTAACTTTTATCTGGCTAAGCTTCTTTAGGAGACCTTGGATTAGCCATTATTAACCTCTCTGCAAATATATGTTTGACAAAGATTACTACAAGCAAATCTATGCCAATTTAATTCTGCCACAGTTCTAAAGGAGAAACGTGGGAGTGAATAACTGCTAGCAATTGATTGCATGTATCATGCTACACGCTGCATAGGTAATGAAGCCCTTAATGGTATGCCTGATACTGTTTTGTCTCATGATGACATTGCTTTTAAGTTGATTCTTGAGTAAAGCACATCAAGGAACAATCCAGAACTTCAAAAAAAATGGTTTTGTGCTGTGGTATGGTGACAATGGCCATGGCAATAGCAACAAGCAACCCAGTAAATCACCCTCAGAAAGCAATTTAGCTCTTGTTCGCTAAATACTAGGGATGTGCACTGGATCGGACCCGATCCACGATCCGAGTCCGGTCCAGTGGGAAATCGGATAAATTATCCGATTTCCGATCCCGCAGCTGGATCGGCCGATCCAATCCGAACCGGTCCGAAAAGGCTCCGAACCGGTTCGGCGGATCGGCGGATCGGCGGGCGCCCACTGGCGCCCACCGCCGCTTCCATTGGCGGGCGCCAGCGGGCGCCCACCGATGAAAGTGGACAGCGGGGGGGGGAGGAGGGGGGCGCTTACCTTCTCGGCCCGTCCGCTCCCGTCCGGCACTAGCAGCTACTACCAGCGGGCTCCGCGGCCTGCTCTAGGGTGGCGCGCCGGGTGATGTCATCACCCGGCGCGCTACTCTAGAGCAGGCTGCGGAGCCTGCTGGTGGTAGCCGCCGGCCCCGGATGGGAGCGGACGGGCCGAGAAGGTAAGCAGGGGGTGCGTGGAGGGGAGGAGGTGGTGCGGGGAGGGGGCGCGCGGAGGGGGGAGGGGGGCCCTTACCTTCCCATCCCGGCGGCTCTCGTCCCGGCGCCTACTACTACCAGCAGGCTCCGCGGCCTGCTCTAGGGTGGTGCGCCAGGTGATGTCATCACCCGGCGCGCTACTCTAGAGTAGGCCACGGAGCCTGCTGGTAGTAGTAGGCGCCGGCGCCGGCTGGGAGCCGCCGGGCCGGGAAGGTAAGCAGGGGGTGCGTGGAGGGGAGGAGGGGGCGCGCGGAGGGGGGAGGGGGGCCCTTACCTTCCCGTCCCGGCGGCTCCCGTCCCGGCGCCGGCGCCTACTACTACCAGCAGGCTCCGCGGCCTGCTCTAGGGTGGCGCGCCGGGTGATGTCATCACCCGGCGCGCTACTCTAGAGCAGGCCGCGGAGCCTGCTGGTAGTAGTAGGCGCCGGCGCCGGACGGGAGCCGCCGGGCCGGGAAGGTAAGCAGGGGGTGCGTGGAGGGGAGGAGGGGGCGCGCGGAGGGGGGAGGGGGGCCCTTACCTTCCCGTCCCGGCGGCTCCCGTCCCGGCGCCGGCGCCTACTACTACCAGCAGGCTCCGCGGCCTACTCCAGGGTGGCGCGCCGGGTGATGTCATCACCCGGCGCGCTACTCGAGAGTAGGCCGCGGAGCCCGCTGGTAGTAGCCGCCGGCGCCGGACGGGAGCGGACGGGCCGAGAAGGTAAGCAGTGGCGGGGAAGGGGGCTTACCCCCCCCGGAGCCGTCCGCTTCTATCCGCTGGCGCCCGCGGGCGCCAGCGGATGGAAGCGGGCGGCCCCAGGGGGGGTAGGGAGCGCGGGGGAGGGGGCTTACCTGCCGGGGCCGTCCACAGCGGACGGCCCCGGGGGGGGAGGGAGTTAGGCCCCCCCTCAGCCACCCGCCGCCATTTTTTCCTCATAGACTTGCATTGCAATGCAAGTCTATGGGGAAAAAAATGGCGGCCGATCCAAAAATTTACGATTTTTGGGTCGGGATCGGACTCGATCCGGTCCGGGGGGCCTCCGATTTTGTCCGAACCGGTCCGGGACAAAATTGGAGGTCCCGATCCGGGTCCCGATCCGATCCGGGGGGTCCGTGCACACCCCTACTAAATACAGTGGTAGTGAGTTCCAAAGGAAGTTATTTTCTAACCCTGATTTTATCCTGCATTTATTTTACGTTGGTGAGGGGTATTCTGAGGAAAAGGGAAAGCTGAGTTCAGACAACACAATAGTCAACAGTGAGGTAATAATCAGCTCAACAGTTGTTTATCTAGGGAGTTCTCCCCACAAAACATAATAATCACCCATGGTGTGGATTAGGATCAGCATTGACTATTAGTCCTCACTGAGTTGACTCACTCGTCCCCTGCCCTATCTCCCCACTGTCCTCCTGCTAGTATCCCATCAGCCATTGTTGCCAAAAATCTATCCTGCCAGCTGGACTAGAGCAGCACCCACTGCTTTGACCACTCTTGCCTTGCAACTCTGTGGCTGACGAAATAACTAGCAGTGCCCTCCACACAACATAATAAGCAATGGTGGTTCAAATAGCCAACTCTGCACAGCTTTGGTTATTTGCATTGGTTATTTTGGCCAAATAACCAAACGTTGGTTAAAACACTCCCTCCACACAACACGATAACCCATAGTGGGTTAAACAACCAACTTTTGACTATTTAAACCACCATTGGTTATCAAGTTGTCTGAACCTAGCTGAAGAGATTGCTCCCCTCTTATCCCTTTGGATTTGGCATTGCTGCAATTAACTGTGGTCCTCAAACAAACTTCATGGCACAGATAGGGCACATCTACATATGTCACTAACCCGCTGGGGTCACAGTTAATAAAGTCATTGTCAAGATAATTATTCTCCCCTCCTTTTTTTTTTTAAGACGATCACAGACTGCTGTGTGAAATAGCTGGAGGGAAAGAAGCAATATCAAGCAAAGGAGGCCAAGAACCCATGTATTCGCTTTGAGTTGTTTCTGCATTAAAGTGAGACAGACAACGTTTGCCATTTAAAACGCTAGAAATAATAGTTCAAATTGCACAGTGTTTGCCAGGCTTGAGTGAAGGGGAAAAAATTAAATAAAACACTTGATACTTTGGGTTGATGGTAATCTTGCCAAGACATTTCTGAAATGGTGAAAATGGGATGCTCCTCTCCTGACGCTGGGGATGGATATTCCCATCATACCTTGGTACAAAGTTTCTTGAGGCATCCTGCCAGCCACTGTTGGAACCAAGGGGCAAATCCAGTAGGGCAATTCTTAACTTCACTCAGAATGTAACACTCAGTTATCAAATCTGATGGTGGGGGAGGGGTTGTGTGTTTGCCTGCACGTGTGACAGAGAGAGTGGGGAGGGGGCGCACAGGCCCCACCCACCTCTCCCTCTGGCCGCACTCACTGCCAGTTCGCAGCCCCTGGCCTGCCACCCCCTGTTTCATGGAGCACACCTCAGGGGCTAAAAGGTTGTCCACACCTAAATTGGATAGACCTTTGTTCAGCCTCCGGCAAACCAGTTTGCATGTTGCTATTCATGACGCCCATGTGAACCCCATTGTAGCTGGGAACAGAAGTCTCTCCCCACCTCCCGCGGTCTCTATATATCCTGTTCCCACTTCATCCCACTCTGGATTATAGATAATTTGTAGTTGCTTGCTGAAATTTATATCCCCAACTTCTGCTGCTGCTGCCAGTGGGCATTCAGTAAGAAGATTTGGAAGGCGGGAGATCTGGGTGGATGCCCAGCAGGCATGCAAAAGCCTCATTGGCCTGGAGGAGGAGGAGGAGGAGGAGGAGGAGGAGGAAACCATTTGGAGGAGATTCATTCTCTCTCCTCGCTGACTGCTCACTTCCCTTTTCCCTGATGAGCTTGGGGCCTCCTGCCTCTGCCATCCCCATGAGAAATAACGCCCACTGCCTACTGTACCGTTACACACACTTCCAAACCAAGAGAGCTTAAGATAACCCTGAACTGTGGGTGTGCTGAACCTCTTTCAGTCTGAGGGCCGGATTCAGTGTCAGTGATGCTCTGGGGGGGGGGGGCGCATTCCTGTGGGGGAGGGGCCAAAATATCAGCACAGCATGGGCTCCCTCTACAAGGATTCGCTTTTGCGCCTGGTTCGGCGATTATGCGCATTATCGCAGACGCGCATTTACTCCTAATCCCTCTGCACGGGAGGCAGCGAGAGGCGGCGAAACGCATTAATAGATGTCCAAAAAGCCCTTTACAATAAGTTAATGCGCATAAGCGCTTGTTCACACGGGAAAAATGCGCTTTAACGGCCGGAGCAAAATAAAACTCGCGATTTAACGCGCATTCGAAAATGCGCATTATCGGAGAGATAACGCGCCTCTACGCCCGATTTGCGCTCCATTCTTGTAGAGGTAAAATTTTTAATGAACCTTCAAAGCGCATTAAACCTCTCTTGCAGAGGCACCCTTAGCTTAAAGCCCTTAATGCCAACAGCTAAGCCTTAGGAGGGACAAAGGAACTGCCTTTCCTCCAAAACCAAAGTTTACAGTGCAATTTTGGCTTCACAGCATCCCTGAGCGATTTTTGTTTGTTTGCTCGCTTGATGGAGCTTCGTCCAAGGTCATCTAGTGTGCTTGGTGAGGGTCCGTGAACTGCACCAATTCCGTGAAGTTGCTGAAGGCCTGTGGAAGTTGTGGCCCTCAGCAAAAGAACAAGGGATGAAATAAATGCATAATTCATTGATGGGCAGACAGCAGTGATCCATAGCAACAAAGAAACTCCAAATAGCCTCAAATTCTTAGCAGCATCTGTCGTTCTGTGCCCTAGGACTGCTGTGTAGCAGATGTTTGACTCTGTGCTCAGGGGGAATTCCTCTTGTCTAGATTAAGCTTCAATTTGTTCACAAGAGAAGCCCATCTTTGTGTGCTCTGTTCTACTCAGAAATGGACTGGAAGCCAGCGGTGGACAATTGGCAAGATTATTTTCACTCTTTGTATGCTGCCCCATAACATAAAGTTCTCTGGGCAAATTACTATAAATGAATCGGGGGGGGGGGGGAACCCTCTAACACAGACAACCAACCAGGGGAAAAATTATCCAGGCCTCCGCCAGTTATTTTTACAGCAGCTTTATCTACACAGAGATAATAGTTTGAAGCTTTTTACAGCACTCTTGCCTGTTGATGATGGAAGATCACACTGGTGTTATAGGCACAGGAGCAGGAGCCAGTAAACATGTTGGCAACCCTAACCAGAGTTTAATTTGGGAGAAAGTCTTGAGCTGATCATTCACATCCATTTATTCTTGCACCCCTAACAGTCCCTGTTTCAAGCTATACTTCCTGTGTTTCTTTTTTTAAAACAACAATTCATTTTTAATGTTTTTACTGTATGAAATCTGATTCAGTTGAAGCAGCAGGGGAGGAATGAACTGTTGTGGCAGCTCAAAGGCAAATTGGACTTGGTTGGGGAAAAAATTGTCTCCACTTGCTATTAGGCTGACCAGATAAAATCCAGGTCAGGGCTCATGTCACTTTAACAGTTGTAGAGAAAAGGGAATTTCAGCCAGTGTCGTTTGTATGCAATTAGTTCCTGGTGAAATTCCCTCTTCATCACAACAGTTAAAGGTGCATGCACTATACTAGAGTGACCAGATACAAAAGAAGGCAGGGCCCCTGCAACTTTAACAGTTGTGATGAAGAGGGAATTTCACCAGGAACTAATTGCATACAAATGACACTGGCTGAAATTCCCTTTCCTCTACAACTGTTAAAGTTACAGGAGCCCTGTCCTCCTTTTCATATGGTCAGCCTACTTGCTATGTAGTCATTTGACTAGCCTCATCCAAAGCAAGCATGAGTAGGGTGACCCTATGAAAAGGAGGACAAGGCTCCTGTATCTTTAACAGTTGTAATGAGAAGGGAATTTCATACAGGTGTCATTTGTATGCATGCAGCACCTGGTGAAATTCCTTCTTCATCACAGTAGTTAAAGCTGCAGGAGCCCTGCCCTCTTTTGTATCTGGTCACTGTAGTATAGTTCCTGCAGCTTTAACTCTTGTGATGAAGAGGGAATTTCACCAGGTGCTGCATGCGTACAAATGACACCTGCTGAAATTCCCCTTTCAAGATAACTGTTAAAGATACAGGAGCCCTGTCCTCCTTTCCATGAGGCAACACCTGAAGACAACCTTGAGCAGGCTCTTGGCCATTTTTTTTTAAAAAAAATCCACTCCTAGTAATATGTAGGACTTCTTGACCCTTCCTTTTCTGTACAGTTTTAATGCATAACTTAAGATTTCTGTCTGGAAACAAACCATGGGTGCCTCCAGAGAGATGGCTCCTAGCGCTACCAATGAAAAGACACATCGTGCAGCTATGCTTTAAGGTAGATTCCTGCACTGAGCAGGCGGTTGGACTCAATGGCCTTATAGGCCCCTTCCAACTCTATTATTTTATGATTCTGTTCTGTCTTTCCCTTAACTGATTCTTTGTGGTAAGCAAAAAGACAGGCAAAGTGGTGGGAAAACATGGGAAAGTTACAAATGGAAGATGGCATCACCTAGACCCCCTAGCTAATGGTGTGAATGGGTGTGATTGCACAATAAAAGCTTCATCCGGAAGCACTCCATTTATTCTTGTAGGATGGAACAGGACTGTCTCTATTTTTGTATTTAGTTTGGTTTTTGGGGGATACAATGGGGTTAAATCTTGTGTTTGTAGGTGTGGTTCCTGATCAGTTTCAACCAAAAGGTGGACAGTTTATTCACATTTTAGGAGACAGGATGTCTCCTCAGGAAGCCAAAGGTTCACAGGCAGCTCAGATCAAAGTTTAGTTGCACAGAGGCCACGTTCAGATGACATATTAGGCAATGGAGGGGGGAAAGAGGCAACTGACCATTCGTTATTTGTCCAATGCTCCCCACACGACACGTTGTCCCTGCCCCCATCGCATGGCTGAAACTCCTGGCGTCCTTCTGGGCTGCTGTCTCTCCTCCCTCCTTCCTGCAATATTGCATTATCTCCATTTTTATTTTTCATTTTTTAAAAAAGGAAAATTACCAGGGGAAAGCACAGGAGACATCCTGGAGGTTGAAGGAATCATGTGAAGGATCCACAAACTTTCACGAGTGGCCAATCACGAGCATGCAATAAATTGCTCATGTAAAGAAGTTCGGAGAGAAGAAGAGAAGCCCAGAGTCACAGGAGAAAGTGTCAGAGCTGGAGAACTGGTTGAGAGCGTGCTGGAGTGTATCTGACTTTTGTAAGATATTGCTGGGATAAGGGAGCTGGATAAAATAGGGACACAGTCTGATTAGGTTAGCTGGATGTGTTTATCCCTGGTTAGTTTATTAACCTATTGCTCAATTGGTTTTGTGTGTATGTGTCTATTCAGACTTTAAAACCTTTTCCTATGAACATTTTTCTTCAGTAAGCTTTTAAATGTTCTTGTTTGAAATGTTGCGGTCTCTTGGGTTACCCACCCCACATCTAATACCCCCAACAAGAGAATGTTAAGGCTGGTGTGGTGGAGGCAGCTGGGGGGTGGGTGGGAGTGGGAAAAGCCACTGGCAGGTAAGAACAGAAATGCAGTGGGGCAAATGACTTCTCCTGTTCTCCCTTCTGCTCACAAAGCAGAGTGTTACTGGTCCGTGACAGACTGCTAGAAGTTCTTGCTTCTGTTTGCACGCTTTGTGCTCAGGGGCACGGTGTTGTGGCTAGCCAGGCGCCATGTGCTAATCACACGCACTGCTTGGCTGCAGCTATTTCAGTTTCTCCCACACCTACCCAGCTGCCCCCTTGAGACCAAGCTCTCTGATTTATCTCTTGGGCTTCCTGCCTTTTGCAGTGTTGTAAACCCATTTACCCATCTCTGCTCAGCACTTCTTAACAGACTGTCAAACAGTCTAAGTGGCCTCACTCAGTCCTGGTCATCTTGAAAACCAGTGCAGAGAATGACCTTGAAGGTGGCAAGTAGAAGGAGGTCCTGGAGATGCAAACCAATTTCCCTGCCAGGATCTGTCTCCAAGGCAGATATTGCATCCCAAAATATCTGCAGTTTTCCTCCCCTCCCCAGCCCTGAGGACCCCACTTCAAGAAGGATGCAGACAAGCTGGAGCGTGTTCAGAGGAGGGGTCTGGATCAGGGGTCTGGAAACAAAGCCCTATGAGGAGAGACTGAAAGAACTGGGCATGTTTAGCCTGGAGAAGAGAAGACTGAGGGGAGACATGATAGCACTCTTCAAATACTTGAAAACTTGTCACACAGAAGAGGGCCAGGATCTCTTCTCGATCAACCCAGAATGCAGGATGCAGAATAATGGGCTCAAGTTACAAGAAGCCAGATTCTGGCTGGACATCAGGAAAAACTTCCTGACTGTTAGAGCAATACGACAATGGAACCCATGACCCAGGGAGGTGGTGGGCTCTCCCACACTAGAGGCATTCAAGTGGCAATTGGACAGCCATATGTCAGGGATGCTTTAGGGTGGATTCCTGCATTCAGCAGGGGGTTGGACTCAATGGCTTTATAGGCCCCTTTCCACTACTATTCTATGATTCTCAAGCTGTGTCTTCAAATGGAGCTTAGCGACAAACCATATTGTTTATTACATCATTTTTATCCTGCATTTCATTGAAGGAGTTCAGGGGAACAGACAAGGTTCAAGCATCCCCCTTTGTTCTGACAACAACCCTGTGAAGTAGCTCAGGCTCAGAGGGAGCAACTGGCCCAAGATCAGCCCACTAGTTTCATGGTGGAATGGGGATTTGAACACAGACCTCCGCCAGGCCTAGTCCATCATGCTGGCTTGGAGCACCAGTGTGACATAGCGATTCAAGTAGCCTTCCCCAACCTGGTACCCTCCAGATCTATAGACTGCAACTCCCATTATTCCAAGGCAATTCAAGTATTTTAAGGATATTACATACTCTACACAGATGTGGTGACTGCCTACACCAGCATCCCCCAACTTGGTGCCCTCCAGGTAGCCAATGGCCATGCTGGCTGGAATTATGGGAGTTGTGTTCAAACACACCTGGAGGGCACCAGGTTGGGGAAGATGGGCCTTTCTGACGGTCCCAATAACAACACTTCTCTTTTTACCTTGGTCTTATGGCCTAGTGAGATTAACTTTTTTTTCTCTAGACTTTGCTTCAGTAAATAGTTTTTCTCCTTCAGCACAAATAGCAAGAACATAGTCAATGGCTTTTGGTGACTAGTCGCTCCGAGTCACTAGTATTTTGTTGTTTCCATCATGGGCTCCAAGTCATCTCCAATCCCTGTCACTCAGTTCCATACCTGATTAGCTTGTATGACTGTGCAGCGCAGCATCAGATTTTCCCTGGGTCCAGCCACTGGAATTGGTGGTACACCCCATATGCCTGGTAAGGGGCTGTATAGAAAAAATACGACAATTTGATTGCAGAAGTCTGAGTGTTCACAGCTGGGATCCGAGTAAATGTTGTTTACTTTTGGGAATGCTGCTTTAAAAGTAGGGTGACCATGTGAAAAGGAGGACACAGGGCTCCTGTATCTTTAACAGTTGCATAGAAAAGGGAATTTCAGCAGGTGTCATTTGTATGCATGCAGCACCTGGTGAAATTCCCTCTTCATCACAACAGTTAAAGCTGCAGGAACCCTGCATAGCATGACCAGATATAAAAGAGGGCAGGGCTCCTGCAGCTTTAACTGTTGTGATGAAGAGGGAATTCCACCTGGTGCTGCATGTATACGAATAACACCTGCAGAAATTCCCCTTTCAATACAACTGTTAAAGATACAGGAGCCTGGTCCTCCTTTTCCTATGGTCACCATATTAAAAGGCTTAGCTTTGTCAGAAAAAGGTATTTGCCTGCTCCCCATGGCTTAACGTTGATTCGTAAATAAATAAAATACCACAAAATGCCCTTAAATCTCCCTTCCTCTCCCCCAACCCTCCTCCCTCTCCCCAACTCTCCTGCAAACCTTCTATGCTTGGGGAATGTAGGCTGGCCAGATAAAATCCAGGTCAGGGCTCATGTCACTTTAACAGTTGTAGAGAAAAGGGAATTTCAGCCAGTGTCATTTGTATGCAATTAGTCCCTCGTGATATTCCCTCTTCATCACAACTGTTAAAGGTGCAGGCACTATACTAGAGTGACCATATACAAAAGAAGGCAGGACCCCTGTCACTTTAACAGTTGTGATGAAGAGGGAATTTCACCAGGAACGAATTGCATACAAATGACTCTGGCTGAAATTCCCTTTTCTCTACCACTGTTAAAGTGACATGAGCCCTGACCTGGATTTTATCTGGTCAGCCTAGAAATGGGGAAGTGGTGAACTGATGTTAAATATCAAGGAGGAGATGGAGCAGACGACCTTCTCTCCATGTCTGCTTCCAACCCAGAGGCGATGGCTGATTTGCCGTTTCTATTTCCTTAAGAGCTCCAGGACGAGGAGATGTCGCTGGGTGGAAAGGTGTCCGTTCTGTGAAATGCACCACGGCTTTAGTTCCGTTCTGGCTGGCGGGTGAATCACAAGGCGTGTGAGTTGTGGCAAGAGCCAGGCCAGCTACCCTGCCCTCCTTCGCTCTCTAAGAGCAGCCTGAGAAACCACAGAGATCCTTATCCTGTCATTTTGCAAACCGCCTAATCATCCCCTTTCCTTGGCTTATTAAGGGCTTGCAAAGATAGCAGAACCTCAGAAGAAGCCTCTCGGAGAGAGACGTGCTCTGTTTTTCAGCGCTTCATTCATGTACAGCTTGGAGCCAGTCCCCATGGGGACATACTAAAACAAATGACAGTACTTGGTCATAGGGAAACCGTATTTGCCCATAGGGAAACAGTGCTGTCCTACGGGCAAGTACTGTAATTTGTTTTAGCATGTCCTGTCCCCATGTGACATTTCAAAGCCAGGGGCTGGAATGGTTCCCATGACTTTGCATGCTGGTGAAGATGAGAGACCTGCAGGGAGCCTCAGCCCATGTCAAAAGGTTCTTGTCCCGGCTCAATCTCAGGCTTAGGTCAAGGGTGAGCAACTGGCAGCTGGCCAGATGCTTTGGCCTACAACTCCCATGATCCCTCATCACTGGCTAGGCTGACTAGGGCTGATGGGAGTTGTAGGCCAAAGCCTCTGTTGGATCACAAGTTGCCCACCTCTGCTTTAGATGGTGTTGGGAGGGCATAGCAACTTGGGGTAAGCAAACTGGTGCCCTTCGGATGTTTTGGACTGCAACTCTCGTAAGCTCCTGCCAGCATGGGCAATGGCCAGGGATGATGGGATTTGTAGTCCAAAACATCTGGATGGCATAGATCATTTACTGCTTTACCCTGACCGTCAGTAGCTCTTCAGAGGTCTGGCGCAGAAGGAGGTCTTCCTAACCATCATTTGCCCATCTGAGATCCTCGGAACTGGTGTTGCCCCTGCGAACCTTTCTGTGTTCAAAGCCCCCGTGTGTATCCCCTGCGCAGAAGAGGCAGGATACAGGTTGCTTTGGGGATTTTATTAGTGCTCAAAATAGGGGCGGAGGGAGGATATATGTGTCCCTGTCCACTTTCTCCATACCAGGCAGGATTCTGACCTTTATCACACGGGTTTGATCCACACCCACCACGACTTTTATCCAATTCTTTCACATGATGTCATCCTCCTCGCACTGCTCTCGCGCCCCGAGGGCTCCTTTTTTCCTTCCTCTTTTGAAATATCCCTGAACGGGGATGGTCCGTTTTCTCCCCTCCTCCTCCGCAGGCTGAGCTGAGGTATCGGAGCAAAACCAACCACGTGTGATTCAAAAGGCTACACTCGCATAGGAAACGAGGGGGAACCCGCAGAAGCAAAACAGATAGGTGTGATAAAGGCCTCTGTCATGTTTTCCCTCACTTGGCTCTGGGAGCAACAACTGCAGCTGCACCTGTTCCATGTTCTCTGGGAGCCGCTCCAGGTAAAAGGCTCTGAGGCAAAGGAGGTGATGGGTGCCCAAAGGCCACCAGCAGTAGCCCTGAGCTGGATGGACCAGTGTCCAAGAGCGTCATCACATGCGGGGTTTGATGTTAGGGTGACCATATGGAAAGGAGGACAGGGCTCCTGTATCTTTAACAGTTGTAGAGAAAAAGGAATTTCAGCAGGGGTTATTTGTATGCATGCAGCACCTGGTGAAATTTCTTCTTTATCACAATAGTTAAAGCTGCAGAAGCCCTGACTAGCATGTGCAGAAGCCCTGACTAGCATGAACAGATACAAAAGTGGACCAGGCTCCTGCAACTTTAATTGTTGTGATGAAGAGGGAATTTCACCAGGTGCTGCATGCATGCATACAAATTACACCTGCTGAAATACCCTTTTCTATACAACTGTTAAAGGTACAGGAGCCCTGTCCTCCTTTCCATATGGTCCTCCTAGTTTGATGCACACCCACCGGCCACGACTTTGATCCACTTTTTTTTAGCGTTGGACTCTCGCAGGGTGAGAGAATAACAGGACAGGGTTGACTTCATGTGAGTCCAGCGCTGAAACAGTGGATCAAAGTCGCGGAGGGTGTGCATCAAATTCCGCGTGTGATGACGCTCCAAGTCAGTTTCACGGGCATCGCCCACCCCTTTTGGCTTCCCGGGACATGCGTAGGCACTTCTCTCGACCTGCACCCCCAAGGAAGTGATGGAGGAGGAGGAAGAAGGGGGATCCATTATTCTAACCATCCCCATGGAAAGCGCCCAAACTACACTTCCCAGAATTCTCTGGGAAAAGGGGGCGGGGCTAGCTGGAAGGCGCCCAGCCGTCGGGCGGGTCCAAACGTTGCTGTACCTTTGCGGTGGAGATCAAAGGACCAACACCCCCCCCTCCACCTGACGGCGTATGCTCCGCCACCCCGGCCTGGGGCAGGGAGTAAGGGGAGGGGGAGACTGAGACCCCCACCCGTGGAGACAGGCCTCTACAGACGGCCCCGATCCCGCGGGCGCTTGCTCGGGAGTAAGCCCAGCGGAAGCACAAGGGTGTGGGCGGGGCGACTCGTTTCCGCGGCTGTCGGCGGCATGCCCGCGACGGGACGCTGAGGCCCCGATCCCCCGGCCGTTTCCTCGCGAGGAAGGAAGCGCCGCCGCCGCCAGTGGGGCTTGCTCCCCAGGAAGCGCGCGATCTGGCAGCGGAGACCCAGGTCGCCTTTTCCCCCCTGCTCCGCCTTTTCCTCCGCCTCCCTTCCCCGAGAAGCGCTCCTGGCTGGAGGGGCCGCGGGGGGACCCGCCGCCGCCTGCCCTCCCCCCTCCCTCCCCCGCTTCCTGCTCCAGACATTGTAGCAGCCCGAGTGTTACAAGTCGAGGCCGGCGGAGCGGCGCGCCAGAGCCCGCCTCCGCCTGGATCGGGGCCCCTGCCTTGCCAGCCCCTGGCAGGAGGGCTGGGCGGGGGTCTCTCCCCCTCCCCTCCTCCCTCCTCAGCAGCTGCGAGCGCGATCCGCGGCCGCCTCCCCGCCACAACATGGCTGAAATCGGCATCGACCAGTCCAAGCTGCCCGGAGTCAAAGAAGGTACAGCCCCGGCGGGGTGGGGAGGGGGCGGCGGGGGCCCTTGCCAAACCCCCGGGGGAGGGCGCGGAGATCCTGCCGCCCGCGGGTGCGACCCTGCCCGGCCGGCCGGCCCGGGCACCTTCTCGGGGCGCCGGGAGGCTGCGCCGCGTCGCCTGGGACGCCCCCCCCCCCCGCGCTCTGCGTTGCAGGGGCGCCGCAGCCGGGCCCGGAGCGCGCGGCAGAGACCGCGCCCCACTCCCTGCCCGCCCCCCGGGCCACCTCGGAGCAGCCCGTCCGAGCTGGGTCGCTCTGGCCGCGGCGCTGGTTCCGAGCCCGGCTGGCTGCGGCCGGCGACGTTGTGAAATGTGACCCTCGCCGGTGTCGCCTGCGCGCTGTGCCTGGCACCTGGGCAGCGGCGGGCGGGCGGGCTAGGCGGAACCCCCCCCCCCCCCGCCGCCGCCGCCGCCGCCGCCGCGCTCCCCGCCTGGCGCTGCACAAAGGGCTTCCCAGGTGGCTCAAGGGGGGGGGGGGCGTGGGGGCCGCAGCCATCGCGTGGCCAAGCTCGGTCTGGACGGTTCCTGTGGACATGGGGGCGGGGGAGGCTTTTCTAGGGGCTTTTCTGCGCTGCCCTTTCCCTTCTTGCAAGGATCCCGAGGCGGCTGACATAGTTCCCCCCCCCCCTCCCGCTGCTCTCCATTTTATCCTCACAACTGCCCTGTAAGGTAGGCGAGGCGGACAGTCAGGGACTGCTCCGAAGGTACTCAATGGGCAGAGTGGCAGAGTGGGGACTAGAATCCGGGTCTGCCCAGTCCAACACTGGAACCGCTCCACCACCTGGCGCTCTTGTGTGGTGCCGGTTATATCTTTGAATGCCCTGCCGCCTAGACAAGTAGCATGTCACGGGGAGGCCCAGCTGGAGGCTTGATCCCTAACCTGCTGCTCTTCTGTGTGCAGGGAGTGTTCGAAGCCTCCCAAAGAGAGGCTGTGGTGGTCGAGATCTGCCTCCCTCTTCCCCGCCCTCATGTGATATGAGAGCATCTTCCCTCTCAGGAAGACTTTTATGACCTGGCTGCCTTCCTGGGCAGAGTCTTTGGCTGCTTCCTGTTGTTGGTTAATCTCTTTATAAGGGCTGAATTGCCAATGGGGAAAAAATGGTCCTTCGGACTCAACAGGCCTAGTATTGTCTTTAGGTGTGGCAGCTGGAAACCTGTCAGAAGAGACCTTCTTTTCGGAGGGAGGAAGAAGGCAGGATGCCTCTTTTTGAATGGTGCCTGCTGTCTGAAGTGCACTTGAGTGGTTTTTTATATACAAATCTTTCCAACTAATTGGGATTCGTAGAAATAGCAATTGATTAATCCATTACACCTTGTAGGTCCCTTTTACTTTTATATCTGTTTTTATTATTCTGTTTTATTATTGTGTATGGGTTGGATCGAGACTTAATTATGCTTATAGTAGACACACTGAAATCAATGGGACAGCTTAGTCAGGACTAACTTAAGTCCCACTAAAGTAAACATTACTGTGCAGTCTGTAAGAAAATTTCCAAAATTCATACTATTGTAATCTTATTATTAATTATTCAATTCGTACCTCGCCTACATACAGAATACCCTAGACAGCATACAAAATTAAAACAGTTTAAACAAGATAAAACGATAAATAAAATACCATTGGCAGCACAAAAATGTTATAAACAATTTAAAAAGATAAAACAACCAATAAAACCATGCAGCATAAACAGTTTTTGTAAACCGTCCAGAGAACTACACTATGGGGTGGTATAGAAATGTAATAAATAATAAGAACAATATATAATGGTCAGCAGTAACCTTTATTAATACCTTTATTAGGCCAATCCAGAGATCATTAAATATGTGCAAGCTTTTGAGATCTCCAGATCTCTTGATTGGGCAAGATGTAGCATAGAAGAAGCTGAAAGAGTGAGCGGTAACTGGGGATGTCTCGATTTGGAGAAATCCATCCCGCGTGTGTTTCATGGATTGTATGTCATTTGTTACAGCATCCGTTCACAGACGGATTCGTTTTTTCCCCCTGTTATGCGGAAGAATGCGCAAATAATTCTGTAAGAGAGTTTGCAAAAATTTCCATATTTCACGTTGATATGTAACATTTAGCATGTTGTCCGCCATTCCCTTCAACATTTCCCCGCATATATTTTCCAGCAGGGCATATGCCTCAGCAGAAACTTGCATATTTTCCTGGGAGTGAATTTGCGTAAATTTCGGGAACGTGTAAAAAAAATATATCTGGATGTTTGTGGACTCTGCACTGCCTGGGGTGGGGTGGGGGTGGTCCACAGCAGGTTAGCAGGTTGGCTTCTTAGAAATCCAAATTCATTTTTAATCCATCTCGAATTTCTCCAGCATCCCTAGTGGTAACACAGGAATTCCCAGATCTCTAGTGACTATCTGAACCCCTATATTGGCCACATGCAAGTCATCCTTTCCCCGTTTCTTCTCCAGTGTCCTTAGTACAGGGATAGGGACATAGGAAGATGCCTTATACGGAGTCAGACTCCCCCCCCCCCCCTCCACCTTGTTCTGTCTAGCTCCGTATTGCCAACACTGACGGGCAGCAAAAGCTCTCCAGGGCTGCCGGCAGGATCCTTTCCTCTCCCTCCCTGGAGATGCTGGTTTAGAACTTGGGGCCTTCTGCCTGCAGAGCAGCTGCTTTACCACTGGGCCATATTCTATCCTGCTAGCCTACATGTCAGGGTTGTTGCAAAGATGACTTGAGACAATGCTCATGAAATGCTTTGAGTCTTCCATAGTTCCGTATAGTTTTTCCTTTCGTTTTCATGTGGTGTGTGGTCTATGGTTTTATTTCTTACGTGTTTAGCATCTGCAAGCTACTTTGAAAGGCTATTTATAGGTTCAAAGTTGGGAGTATAGCTTCTTAAAATATATGTGCTGTAATATTATTCACAGCTGTCTTTCCAGTATATTTTAATATGGTTCTTGCAGTGTGTGACTAAAGCGAGGAGGTGGAGAAACCCATGTGTTTATTGGAGGGGAAATGTGACCATTTACCTTGACTGATCAGATGGCTGTCTGTGACCAGAGGTGGCTGTACAGGTGGTCAGTCTTGAGAAAGGCCTCCTCCTCCTCCTCCTCCCCCTCCTCCCTGGTCTGCATGCCTGCCTCCCCCCAACACACAGAGTTTGTGTGCTCAAGTTTGTTTTTTCCAAAGTGCAAAAGTGCTAACTTTGGGAAACGGCGTAATGCTGTTCTGTGTGACATCACCACATGGACAGGTTTCCCTTGTGTGAGCACTCTGTGGGTGAATAGAAAGCTGAAGGGCGAGGAAAGGGGGCATGGTTTAAAGGCTTCCCACCGGCGTTCTGGAAAGCTGGGTTTTGAAAGTTTAAAATGGACATAACTCTCATAGCACAGTCCTATGCATGTTTACCCGGAAGCATGTTCCACTGTGTGCACTGGGACTTACTCCCAGGTAAGTGTGCATTGGATTGCAGCCTTCATTTTTTTGATTCCCCCAAAAGATGATGATAATATAAAAAGAGGCTGCAAGGGAAGTCAATGGCATTGTCTGCAATTTCATGTCTTTCCAGGCAGGAACTCTAAAGGACACTGGAAAATGTGAAGGATTTGATGGGGAACTGGAGGGTTCTTTTCTTTTCATGGGAGTCAAAAGAGAGAGTGAGCAGGGGGGGGGGGGAGGATCTGTCTATTGTCCTAGGCGCTCGTGTCTCAAGGGCCTGAAGTGTGCAGAGAAAGGGGAGGGGCCCAGAAACCCCCACAAAGAGTCTGCAAAGCTTGGACTGCTCCTTGATCTTTCCCTCGCTACATCACAATCCAGCCTGCTACAAAGAGGCCAGGGGCTCCCTTTTATGCCGGGATGTCATCTTGTTGCCGAGTGTGGGAAAAGGCTAAGAGGGTTTGTGTGTGTTTATCTCCAGCTGGAATTGGATGGCGGGGAGAGGGACCTCCAGAAAGCACATCTACGAACACGTAAAGTGGCCCCAATCCCAAAGCAGACCATTGTCACTCCTGGCAAAGAGAAGGGTGGGATCCTCCCCCCAGCCCTGAAACTGATATGTGGTTCCCCCGCCCCCCCCTTTTTTAAAGTGGAGATGGTGGTAAGCACTCAACTTGGGGCAGCCTTCCCCAATTGGGTGACATCCAGATGCGTTGGCCATGATGTCTGGGGATGATGGGGATTGTAGTCCAACACACTTGGAAGGCACCCAATTGGGGAGGGCTGAATTTGGAATGTTCTGCATGAAGAGTATCATGCTCTGCCACTGAGTAATGGCTCTTTGGCTAGTTGTAAAAGGACGTTGCCCATAGAACTCCATCAATTTGTTCATTAATGTGTTTCATCCGTGGTGTCGGGGTCAAATTAAATGTGACCTTCAAGACGTTGCTTTTTTCCCCTTGCTCAGAATTAACCATGGCAGACCTGATCTGGATCAAGAACCTAGCCCGGGGGGATAGGGGGGTTTAACCCTTTGCTCACATGCCTGAAATTTGCATTGTCAAAAAATGATCCATTCATCAAAACAGTAAGCATGAACAAATGCTTGAAATCTAAAACTGAAGACAGGGATTGGGTTAGGCCTATTCACTATACAACGTTGGGCCTGACTCGAATCTTAAGGCTCTACTGTGAGGTTGGAAGGTGAACCCTGCAGGTGCTAGGCAGATGTGAACTTTGCCCATCTTTCTTTGGGTGCGTTCAGGTGAGGCTTTTGTCCTGCCATCTAATTTGCCTTGTTCATGGCGTTTTAGGGGAGGGGCAGACATAGCACTCTTCAAATTCTTGAAAGGTTGTCACACAGAGGAGGGCCAGGATCTCTTCTCGATCATCCTAAAGTGCAGGACGTGGAATAATGGGTTCAATTTGCAAGAAGCCAGATTCCTGCTGGACATCAGGAAAAAACTTCCTGACTGTTAGAGCAGTATGACAATAGAGCCAGTGATCTAGGGAGATCGTGGGCTCTCCCACACTAGAGGCACTCAAGAAGCAGCTGGGCAGCCATCTGTCAGGGATGCTTTAAGGTGGGTTCCTGCATTGAGCAGGGGGTTGGACTTGATGGCCTCAGAGGCCCCTTCCAACTCTATGGTTCTATGATTGTTGTAGCTCTGCTGCATTTTCCCATTACTTCTTCCATTTTTGTTCATACCGCAAAAAAATCCAACAAAAAATAGAATACTCACACAAGACCATCTGATTAGTAGAGCTAGTTTAATCCCTCTGTTTCCCAAAGGCTTGAGGCAAATTACAATCAGTGATTTGCATTTTCTGAAAATGTTTGAATTGCAAACTTAGCTTAATTTGCATGGGGTCATTTACACTGGAAAAATTTCAATGAGCATCTGAAAATGTTCTGATCAAGAGAGATCTGATTTATCATACTTATTTTACTTACATTTAAGTAAACAACAAAGGTTTTTTTTTTTAAGTAACTGTGCCACCACAGCCTCAAACACTTTGCCTAGACGAGCACCCCCCTCTCAGGCTAAGCACCACCACTTAAAGACCTGAGGGAAGAAGGGTAAAAGACGCACCACTTTCCCCTTATAACAGAGGGGAAAAGAGTATTAAGGTTTTGAAAAAGGTTCTTCTGTGAGTATATTGGCTGAAGGTGTCATGTTATATGTTTCTTTATAAAATAATAGAGCAGGTTACAATGCCAAGCTGACACGTGGTTTGTGGTAGCAAAAAAAAAGAAAACATTTATTGTTGTTTACAGTTCTTTCAAAATCAATTTCAAATCTGCCTATTCTTAATACTTCTAATAATCTTACTAATAATCCTAAATCCTTAAAATATTCTATTTAATTTCTCTTCATACGCTCCTGACCAGAACACACACAGCTATCTTCTCCCTCACTACCTCCACCCAACCAACACAATAACCCTCTACAAACTACGCGCTCTCGCACAATATAGACTCCTCCCCCTCCCTTTCCCAGCATCCTCAGCCACGCCCACTCAGTCCAACATTCCACACTCTTCAAACACACTAAGTCAGACATAACTAAGGAGACAGAAATGTGGGGTATCGCCACAGTACCCCATATTAATTTTTTGTCCCACAAATATTTGACCTGAAATATTGGGGGGGGGGGAATTAAATCATGCTTAATGTGATTTAAATGTTTTATTAGGTAGATGTTTTTGTTTGGGTAGATCCTATAAAGCCACATTAAGATCGAAGGTATCAAATGGGAAAACCCAAGGGTAATTCAGAATTCCCCATATCTCTTTTCTAAACTGACCCCGTCCCATACACATGTCTCTCCTTTTCTCACACTGAGGGATTCTGGAAATTTCTTGCCCATTTTCCTCCTCCTCCTCCTCCTCCTCCCCTCCCAAACACTTACCCAGATCTCCTGTACTCAGCTATTTACCCAGCCACTCCCAGGAGCAACGCGCTCTACTCGTAAAACTCCCCTCCCTGACTCCAAACTCTGGAAATGCAACAGAAAAGGATGGAGAGCTGTTCAAGGAAAGGCACAGGAGAGATTCTCCAGAGCTGCTCATTGATCCCACCTATGTGGCTACAGCATTCACACAGAGCTTATGCTGCCAAAGCTGCCTGTGAATGGTTGCCAGCGCTGTATGGCCAACCTCCTGTCAGTGGTCTTTGCTTCCTCCTGAGTCCTGTTCCTGTTCAAACTAACCGCCATTACAGTGGCAACCGCTCACTGGTGTCCAGGGCTTACCTCCTAGTCCACTGGATTTGCCTCCCTGAGCTCTGTTGAGCTCTGTAAAGCTTCTGGGAAGGGCGCTAGAGTCTTGAGTTAAACCGTGATTTATGCCGCTAGCATCCCCCTTCCCTGTTCTTTGCTAAACAGGGATGTGGGATCTACGTTGGTTTTGGTTTTTTACTAGAACCACCAAACAAAGCCAGGTGCAAAATGATAGCTCAGGTGGGTGGCTGTACACGAAGCCTTAAGAAAGAAGGTGCCCCTGAGCACATGCTCAGCCCAGGAATGGGAGGACCACACTCGCAAGGCTTTGCACACACACACTTCTGGATTTCCTCCAGGCGGTCTTTTTCATCCACTTCATTTAGAGCCGTGGGGGGTGGGGTGAGCTTTTTAGTTTTTGCTACTGTTAGCCAGTTGGGAATTAGAAATCGACCATGAGATCCACATCTACCTTGCTCCCACCCCTGCTTTAAATACGTGGTTATTATTTGACCATTTGTGCAACCCCCACGTGCCCCCTCAACGCAGGAACAAATTCTGTGATGCGGGAGGCGAGAAGAGGAGGAAGCCAGAAGGCTGGGCAGAGAAGGGAGTCAATGGGGAAGCAGCCATCTTGCTGTGGAGGGGGCTGGTTCCCTCATGCTCGAGAGAGTAAGGGCCCTGTGCATGGGCCTGGAGCTAGAAGGGTAAACTGGGTTTTTCAATTTTACATCTGATCATAGACCTTGTGTTTCCTTAGTGCAGAATTTGAGGGCAGATTGCCACGGCTAGGCTATCTGTTTTAGGCATGGTGGCAAATTCTGGGGATGCAAGTGATGTGAGCTGTCCTGGGCTTGCCTCAGAGTAGAGGGATACAAGAGAGAATTTGATGAGGATGAGGATGTGTTTTAAAGGGCAATAACCAGAGTTCTTCGTGGACAAATTAGAAATACTCCTGGAATGATTGACTGCATAGCACGCCTTAATGATCTAGGAATGGTGCTGGAGCAACCAGCTAGCACCTCAAGATGGGGCACAATCCTACATTTTGCAGTTTGAGACAAGGCATTTAGCCCCAGGGTGGCTGATCCACTTCAGCTAGAGCTGCCAACATAATTTTGCTTAAAGTGAAGCAAATTTGGGGTCTCCTTCTCAGGCGAGATCAGCTGGAAAATGTTGAAGTAATTCAGATTTTCCAGGGAGACTTTGCACATCCCTTCATTCTTAAGCCTGGTTCAAAGCTGGGTGATTGTTTTCCTAGTGTTCCCGCCTCACTTTACACCCAATGGCCTTTGAACTGGAGGAAACGCCCTTGTTCAAACCTGTCATTCGCTCAGTCCAGATTAACAGCCCTCGACGTCCTTTTAGCTAACTTGGAAAAAGAAAAGGTGGTCGCTCAGGTCTTTCCGTGGCTTTCAATTGGGGCTGCGCATTTAAAGTTGCATCAAACTTCCCTATGCAACAAGGAACGTGACCTGGGCTGTGCGTTGACTCGGTGATGGCGGAGCAGCCGCATTTATTGTCAAACAAAGAGCCCCAAAGTGTGCATAATGGAGCTCATCACCAGGGCAACCTGCTCACACCAGCGGTGGCCAATCCTGGCCAGTCCTCTGAGCAACATATCCACCCTCCCTGCTCCTTCTGGCTAAAGGTCACTGTAGTCATTCTTCATGGGGCTGAATGGCCCGGCGGCTGCAGCGGCAATGACTGCTTCCTTCAGTTCAGTTGCTTTATTCGTTCCTAGCTGCCCTTTGGGAGAGAGAACCATGATGCTTCCTAGAGGCGAAAGATGCCTTTGTGCAGAATTTGGGAGACCGGAGGCTTCCTCTAACTTGGCGGGTCTGCAAATTTCTGCTACTTTGTACTGAAAGTATACCTCACCTTGCCCTCCCCCCAAAAAATGGGGGGAAGTCTGGGAAAATTTAGGAGGGGAACCCTTTCCCCTCAACATTTCCAAAAATCCCTGGGAAAAAACAAAGCAAAATTGGTTCTCTTCCCTTTTTTTTACGGCTTTCACATCCCTAGCTATACATGGCCGCAGGTTGGTTGCTGGCCTTCAAACAAAACTGCTTAGATAAGAGCTGGTGGCTGAATCCATCACGATTTGAAAGCAAATAGAAAGGGGAGCATCAAAGGCAGGGAGGCCCTGAGACGAGACCGAGGTCTGGAGGAGGGGCCGCCTGAGCCGATGGGTTGTGGGATGAAAGTCCGCGGTTTCATCCTGGCCTGGGAAAGACTTTCTCTGCTGGAGACCTTTGAGACCTGCTGCTTAGACAATCCTGCTGGGTTAGACAGACCAGTGGCCTGACTTGATGTCCGCCCTTCAGAATGCTGCTCACTGCGCCTGCTTCTAAATTTTGCCTTGTTTTCAAAACTAGAGTTGAAATTTACTGGCATTTCCTGTGCGCTTATTTAATAATAATAATAATAATAATAATAATAATAATAATAAATTTATTTATCACCCGCCTCTCCCAACGGATCGAGGCGGGGAACAACACCAAACACAAAATACAAAAATTGATTAAAAGCAGATAAAACCAGTACATCATTAAAACACCAATAAAACACCAATAAAACACTTTAAAATTCATCTGGGTAGGCCTGCCGGAAGAGATAAGTCTTTATAGATCTTTTAAATTCCGGAAGACTAGTGAGTTGGCGAATCTCTCCCGGCAGGTCATTCCATAATCTGGGATTCTCTTATAAATATTCAAATCTGGAGACAAACACTTGGAGGAGAGCAGTGAGCTACATCTTGCCTATCGATTCACTTTTCCCAGCCTTCGCCAACCTGGTTCTCTGCAGAGGTGCTGGACCGCATGCGCTGCCCAATGCTGTGCTGCCAAGGCATTTATTTTCCGCAGCTAATAAGACCAACCTAGAACAGCCGTCCCCAACCTGGTGCCCTCCAGAGGTGTTAGATTGCAGCTCACACCACTCCAGGGGGATCCTGGGAGTTGAAACCCAGCACATCTGGATGGCACCTAGGGGATGACTGACCTAGAAAGTGTCATTCTAAATCTGATCAAAGGTCCATCCCATCCAGCATTTGTACTTCAGCAATGGCCAGTCATTTCTCTTGCGTAGACCAACGACGTCATTGTTTGTCCTCAGTTCTTGGAGATCTAGTGCCTCTGTAGCTGCAGGTTCTATTTAGATCTCTTGGCGAACTGCCAGTGGCAGACTTATCCTCCATGGTTTGATTAATCCTTTAAAAAGCTCTCTAAGGCCATCAGAACACCCTATAGTAGGATACTCCATGCTTTTTACTGAGTTAGACCACTAATCCTTCTAGCTGTGCAACATCTCTTCTGACTGACAGCAAAGCCTCTCCAAGGATTCATTTATTTATTGCATTTATATCCTACTTTTTTTTCCTCCAAGGAACCCAAGGTGGCGTACATAATCCCCCTCCTCCTCTCCATTTTATCCTCACAGCAACAACCCTGTGAGGTAGGTTGGGCTGAGAGCCTGCGACGGGCCCAAAGTCATCCAGTGGGTTTCCATGGCCGAGTGGGGACTAGAACCCGGATCTCCCGACTCCCAGTCCAACACTTTAGCCACTACACCGCACTGGCTCTCAGGCAGGATTCCTTCCTTGCCCTCCCTGGAGATGCTGCCAGGGATTGAACCTGGGGCTTTCTGCACGCAGAGCAGGGGCCCTCTCACTGAGCTACGACCCTTTCTTCTCCAAGATGGGGCTCCGTAGGGTATGATGAAACACTTTATTTTGATCTGAACCTATTGCCAGTGTGTTTCATTGGATGGCCCAAATTGCCTGTGTGTGTGTGAATGAATTCTTTTGTTCTTCGATCCCACCCTGTTCAGAATTTTATCAACCTCTCCTTGCCTCCCCCTTCCTTTTCTGCCTTCCCCGCCTTTCAACTAAAATAGACCTAACCTTGTTCAAGCCTTCTCACCCCGAGCATAGTTTGTAACCACATCCTGCATGCAGTTGGTGTGCGGAGGGGGAGGGGGCAATTCCTCGTGGCTCCTCTCCTTCCCTTTGTTGTGGCTCATCTGGGGCTCTTTTCACAAGATGCTGGATGGGGGAAGGGGCCAGAAATGCACAGCTCCAGAACGGCATTTGGCTGACTGATGTCCAGGAGGCTTCCAAATGTGCATCTGGAAATTCAGACAACACACATCAGATAACATCAAATTTGCAAGTTGCAACGGTAGTTTAAAAAGGGACAAAGGGGGTGAGGGGTAGGCTTCTGAATTTGCTATTTCAACTACCAGTCTATGAATGATCTTGTTATCAGTGGTAAAATACAGTGATAACATACAGCTAGGTTTGGGGGGTTTTGCAGGGATAGGGGGACTCACTCCCACCCATCTATTTCCACATTGGCTTTTAGTTTGTTTTTGACCAGATTTGTAGCCACAGTCCTCAGGATAGCGCAGAACGAAACTATGGAATTCACTTCCACAAGATGTCATTGTGGCCGCTAGTTTGGATGGCTTTAAAAGGGGCTTGGACAAATTCATGGAGGAGAAGTCTATCAATGGCTACTAGTCCTGATGGTTATGTGTATACCACTTGCTGGGGAACATGGGCGGGAGAGTGCTGTAACACTCATGTCCTGCTTGTGGATTTCCCGTGGGCAGCTGGATGGCCATTGTGTGAGCAGAATGCGGACTAGGTGGACCCTTGGTCTGATCCAGCACCAGGGCTCTTCTGACGTTCTTAGGTACAATGCTGCTGCAATATCCAGAAAGTCCACATTGAGCAGGCAAAGCTGCCTTATTATACAGAGCCAAACTTTGTGCAGGATTGTCTAATTGAACTGGTAGCAGCTCTCCAAGGGTTCGGGCAGAGGCCTAAATTTATATCGTTAGTTTAAAACTAGCAGATAGGCCCGGCTTTGCACGGCTTGGAATAGCCCTCAATTTGATACTGCAGATCCTTGAAGCAAGCTGATACAGCCGTCAGAGTTGGACACAGTGTTCCCACCCTGTCTGAGTGAAGCTATGCCCACTGGCACCATTGGGCATGGCGCATCCCCATAACCCCACAGCCGGGGGTGGGGAGCAGCCCTATAACACTGTCCCTCAGAACACTTCCCCCCCCCCCCATCTTCAAATGAGGCTGACTGCAAAGGTATGTGCTGGCTAGGGAACATAGCAACACAGGAAGTTGCCTTACACTGAGTCAGACCTTTTGGTCCATCTAATCCAGTACTGTCACCACTGACTGGCAGCAGCTCTCCGGGATTTCCAGCAGGGGTTTCCCCAGCCCTACCTGGTGATGTCGGGTTTCGAACCGGGGACCTTCTGCATGCAAAGCAGCTGCTCATGGCCATAGCTCTGCCTCCTAGTGGCTGAAGCTGGTACAGCAGGCTTCAAACCCAGGCGCATTAAAATAAATTAATATTAATAAATGCATTTTAAAAACAAAAATAATTCTGAGGTGTATACACCCCCGGGTTTCTCTTGGTACTTGTGCCAAACTCACGTTCTCTCATATATATATATATATATATATATATATATAGGTTATTAGCTCCCTAATTTGTGCCCTAGCCCTATTCCTTGAGCCCCTTTTCACTTGGAGAGGCTGGGGATTGACCCTGGGACCACATACGTTTGGCATATGTGGCTTACCACTGAGCTGTGGGCCTTGAGACATGGTGCCATCTTGAAAAAGAGGAAGCTGCCCCTGGAAGAGTCAAAAAGCACTCCAGACCCTGGCGCCATCTTGAACCGTCTTCCCAGTGAGGGAGAGCGTCAGTGGCTTCAGAAGGTCTGAAGATGCACAAGAGGAGGTGGGTAGAAGCGTGAAAAATGAGTCAAAGGTCTGATGCTCTCCTTCCAAACTCTCCCCATCTGCATGACATTTCATAGGCTTTTGGCTAGTTAGCTTGCAAGAGGAAGCTTCTTGATGAGGTGTTTCAAAGAAAAAAAAATAGATTCCTACCCACAATACCGGCTTCTCTTGAGAGCTGCAGCCAGATTCTGCTCCATCGCTGCTTGGCAGGAATGCGAACTGAATCTGATTAGGGAAAGCAACAACCATGTATCACAGTCATTAACCATGACAGAAGGGATCTATAATCAAGACTCTAAATTCTCCATCCCGACAAGCCATCCTGTCCTTCCTCGTCAAGCACTAATGTTCAGCTTCCATATTCAGCTCCCTTGTTCTCGGGTGTTGTGGCCTTGCCTCTGAACGCACCGTTTCTGCTGCTGCCTTACGTACCACCATATTGCTGTGATCTTGCCTCTATCGCAACAGGAATTCAAATAAACTTTCATTGACATGGTGTGTTAATACTATAGTTGATTCTGTTCAGCGTTCCTGAGTTAAATTTGTGGTGTTGATTCTTACCTTTAAAGCCACATGTACTTCCTGAGTCTAAAACGCCTGCTCCCCTGTATACCCACAAGCCCCATTCGTTGAGATCCAGGGCTAAGACACAGTTTCTGTGCCAGCAGAGGTAGGATTGTTCACCTGTTCTTCATAGATCTTCCTTGGTAGATCCCCTGAGCATGTAGAATGTTATGCCTTTGGAAAACTTCCCCCACCCAAGTGCCTTCCAGCTGTCTTGGGCTACAATTCCCATCATCCCCAGCCAACATGGCCATCTGGAGGCCACCAGGTTGAGTGAGGCTTCTGTAGGTGCACACTTAAGCCCTGTTGAGTACAGTGGGACTTACCTCTGAGTAAACATGCATCAGAATGCGCTGTAATTTTTTCAAGGAGACGCTGAAGTGTATATTTTATTTCTGCTGCTATACATTTTATTGTTGGGATAAATTGTGTGTATTTTTTTTTTACCCTTAACAGTGTTTCTATTGTTGAACTTATTGAAAAGAGGACTTGTTCTTAGACAACATATAAACATTGTTCGTTGTTAATAAATAATTATTAATAAATAAAATTTAATGAAGTGGACAGTGTCCACGAAAGCTTCTGCCATAATAAATTGGTTAGTCTTTGAAGTTGCCACGGGAATCTTTGTTTTTGTTCAACAGACTAACAGGGCTACCCATCTGGAAATTAATTAATGAATTAAAGTGGTTAATAGTTTTGTAAGAAATAAAACACACACAGACAAAATTCTTATTATTTATAACACTGGCGAACTCCTCTCTGCTCATTAAATCAAATGAGTAAGGTTTTTTGGGGGGCCAGTGCTGTTAATAATAATTTTGTTTGTGTATGGTTTAGTGAATTTTCTTTATAAATCAATACATCTGTCCAGATTGTTTATAATGTGCTCAGTTTGGAGAGCTTCTTTCTTGCTGGACATGTATTGCGCTGACAGGATTTTGACAGCTTTCACAGCCTCGTTCTTAAACCAGACAAACCCTGTGGGCTTTTGTGAAATTAAATCATTTGACTTTAGAATTCAGCTGTGTGTGTATCACACACTTTCTCTTTAGTGAAGGGAGGGACGTCCATTTCCCAGATGGCAGTGAGGCATTTCAATTCTGAAAAGGATGCCAGATCTCCCTTGATTGCATTTGAGGAGAGGCCGGTTGGTTCTTCCGCCCAGAGAGAAGCAGACCTCACATCTCAGCCCCATCATCCTTAGGTGACAGCAGCAGACTCCCTGGGATTCAAGCTTTAAAGCATGCGCATCTGTAATAAGCTCTGGCTGCTGCATCCTTTCTCATGCGGTCATCTTTGGTGTGGCATTTTGTTCAAGCTGTTCTTTCCCTGGGTCTCCAGATTTTATTTGTTTTAACTTTCAGGAACAGGAGCAAGGAGAACTCCTTTGTGGAAGATGTGTTGTATGCATTGAATCTTTTTTTTTTCTTTAAGGCATTAACCTAACTCATGGAAAGTAACAGTTTAAAAATCAAAGGGCCCCGACTTTCAGCGAAAGGTTTTGCAGAATAGAAGTGTCTTTGTTTGGATGCCTCCCCTGCAGCAGGAGGCAAGAGAGGGGAGGGATTTTGTATGTATGTGTGGGGGACGGACACACAGACTGGCAGAGGGTTCGCGAAGGGAGCTGGATGCGACAGGGCTCCTCTTCAGACAGACAGATAGTAGTGCGCGCCCTTCTTGGAACAGATGCCTAAGTTGCTATTTGAAGAGCCTCTTTATTGATTTATTCAAAGTATTTTTATCCCGCTCCTCAGCCAAGGAGGCTCCCAGAGTGGCTTACGTATAATCAGTAAAGTAAGATGGCCCTTGCCTGCAGGCGGACAATCTTAGAAGACCCGACACACAAGGAAAGTGGAAAGGGGGGGGATTAGGCAATCATTTTTAGACAGTAGACAACCACTTCCTCCCCCCCCTCACACCGCCCACCTTCTCCAGACTCACATAAGAGTGGGAGGCAGACTTTCTGCCGTTTGCTTCTTTTGACATCCGGTGCAGCAGAGACAGGCAGAAGCTAGGGAAGGCTCTCCTGGTAGATCTCTTGTGTGGTTTGCAGCAGATGCTCAAGGGATCCTGACTCCCAGTACTTTCATGAGAACAAGTCCGGTTGCAAGGGAAACAGATCTCTGGCACGGCTGCCCTTGTGGTCTTTGTTTATCCCTCAGCCTCAGTGTTCCTCATCTGTAAAACAGGAGTACTAATTGGTTGCTTTTGGCCAGGCCTTTGTTCAGCTCTGCTATCACATTTTTGAAAGGTGGTTTTAGAATCACTGATCTCTGGTAATTCAGAAGTAGAGTTGCCTATATGCACCAGTGTCTGGAACTCCCTCCTTTTGGAGACTCTCCATTGCCTAACCCTGGGCATCTTCTAGAAACACAACAAAACCACCTCTGGTTTGGCCCCAGCCAGTGCCGGATTTAAGAACAAGCCAAGTAAGCCAGGGCTTAGGGCCTCATATTATGAGAGACCTCTATGATGAATTGTAATTGAAATCGCTTTGGCTTAAATACGTTGTAAAGTCTGGTGTGACGTACAGCAGAATTGCCTTAGATAGAGAAAGCGTGGCAACGCAGCATTTAGTATCGGAGGCAATAAGCGCAGACAAGAGCCAGTTTAAAGGAAGTTTAAATCAACTTCATCCATTGGTCCTTTTATGCACATCTTCAGAGAAGGCTATCTAACACTGTGTAACTACAAGCTATCTCCTAACAGTGGGATAGTACCCTTTCACTAAGTACCCTTCCTTTTATAAGGTAATACACTTTTTTCTCTTTATTTTTATGGTATGGGGCCTCTGAATCTTGATATGGTTTAGTACCTCAGCATGTCTTAATCCAGCCCTGGCCCCAGTACAGACCAAAACAAGTGGATTGCCCACAGCAAAGCTTGAGTTTGGCTCCTATGCTTACTTTAGCAAAGGCATGTGCCTTGTCTCCTATCCCCACCTGCCCGTTATCCAGGGAAGCCAAGCAAGCTGCCTTAGCAATCTCTCCATCCCTGCCTGGGCAGCTCGCTTTGGCCCAGCACAAAATGTGAAGGGGGAGGAGTGGCAGCCATTGGCCAGCTCTACAAAGTAAAAACAAAAAGAGAGAGAGAGAGAAACAGGTCCTCAGGATGCAAAAGGATGTATCTGTATGGAGCCCAATGCATTTCGGCCTGTGTCCTATTGAAGGCCTCCTTCAGGGGGTTGTTAGAAGATGTCTGCAGATTTTCCTCTAGCAATAAAATGTCTCCTCTGATAATTCGTTGGCAACTGACACAGGCCGAAACGCATTAGGCTCCATACAAATGAATCCTTTTGCATCCTGAGGACCTGTTTCTCTTCTTTTTAATTTGACTTGGATGCTTTCCTCCCTTCGTTTTTGCGTTTTTCAGCTCTACAAAATGCCATTTAATCACCATCCTCAATCATCATACCTCCAGTCACTTCCCATTGCTAACTTGCACTTCTCTTATGGCTACACCATTCTTTGGGAGAGACACCTCTATGTAAAACCCCACCCCCATAGACCTCAAATATTTGGTGCAGAATAAGTCGGGCAAAATTAGAATGGATGTGCCAAGTATTCAGAATCTCGTCATTGTGAATGGCGGCAGGGCAGCAGCGAGGACGGGGGTCTGCAGCGTTCTGTTTCTACTTTGATAGATTTTCCTTCAAAGTACAGTGTTTTACTTCAGTGCCCAAATACTGGTGATTTTACTCTCTCTTGCGCCTCTTTTCTTTTTAAAGAGCTGGATATTATTCAAAAAGTATGCAAGCAGGAAATTAGTACTTATTTGCACAATCAGTTTATGTAGCAACGTAATCCCGTCATTCGCCTTCCATTCCTTGGAATTAGTCTGTATGTTCTGCTTTAGGATTTCCTTGCAATGTCTGCGGATGGTGGAGATTTATGTGTTGTAAGAAAACGTTGCCCACTCCGTATTTCTGTGGTTTCTGCTGCCTTGTGGCGCACGGAGACGTTGTGGCCTCTGGAACAATAAGACAAGCTTCTGTCAGGTGGGTTGCTTATGTCACCCTCTCTCTTTTCCCTCACAGTGTGCCGAGATTTTGCAGTCTTGGAGGATCATACCTTGGCTCATAGCCTGCAAGAACAGGAAAGTAAGTCTCATCAGACAAACGAAGGTGGAGTCTTCTGCCACCTGTATATGTTATGCACATTTGCAGAATTTCCTTTATTTTGCATAGTTTTGTGTCTTTTATGCCTTGGCTTAATTTTGGTTTTGCTACAGTGCAGGAGCTATGTAGGCTACTGACACCCAGTTGCCCCCACCTACTAGAAATTACACTCAGCCATTTGTGTGGCTTCTGAGGAATTCATTTCAGTTCGTTTTTGAGTATGATTTGCCCAGTTTGCACCTTCCGGACCGAACACGGACTCAGACACGATCAGCTGTTGAAAGCTTGTACTTTTCCAAGCTGGCAATGTGATTTGTGGACCAAAACAGAAGCAAATGCATCAGACAGCATGTGTACATTTGAAAAAAGCCCATGAAAAAAATCCGTACTATTGAAAAATGCGCACAGACGTGTTAATCAACAAGAGAAGAATGCTTAGATTTCAGTGATACTCACAATTGATCTGTGCATTTTGAAAATAGGCATAAAAACATTTCATGTTGACATGAAAAGGAAAACGCAATGCTCACAGTGTGATATGGACTCGGGTCAGAATGAGCCGTGAAATGCAATTTGGAGAACGTCACGTTTTGCTGATTCGTGCACCCCTGCCAACATTTCAATCTATTGCAAGCATATTATTCATTAGACGTTTCTACCCCACGTCATCTTTACAAATCACTTTAAACTGGAAAGTTACTAAAACACATTAAAACAATGAATGCAATGGTAAAAACTATCTGGAAATTACAGAACACAATACCTTGTCATCAGAGCAGGTCGAAGCGATTAAGAGCAGAGAGGGGGAAACACATTAAGCCACATCGGAAGCTCGGGAGAATATATATATATATATATATATATATATATATATATATATATATAAGTCTTGGTACCCTTATCTTGAGCTTGAACAGGAAAGAGCCTGTGGCTAGTTTTTGCAACCACAAGTAGCACACGAGTGTAATAATAATAATAATAAATTTATTTCTTACCCACCTCTCCGTTTGGATCGAGACGGGGAACAACAGTAAATGTAAAATATGATAAAATACATAAAACTGATTAAAAACATGGTGCACATTATAAAATAGCTATAAAACCTCCTAAAAACCTCCTAAAAACATTCTAAAATTCCACCTTCCTGCCCATGTCCCCAGCAGATGGTGCACAGAGGCAGACCACCTCTGATCCTGGAGGTAGCCGTCAGGACTAGGAGCCATTGGTAGCCCAGCTAGATTTGTGGGCCTCCCTGACCTCAGCCTAGTTGCATGTCTTTGTGCACCCTTGCAGTTGAGCACCACTTGGCGACAAATGTCCAGCGCAACCGTCTGGTGAAGCATGACTTGCAGATGGCCAAGCAGCTGCAGGAGGAAGAGGACCGCAAAGCGCGAGCCCGCATCCAGGAGCGCCACAAAAATCTGTGAGTCTCTCTGCACTGTCCGTCATGGGGGGGGGGGGCGGGGAGGAGGAAAAGGAGCGGTACAGAACTGAGGAAGACGAGTTGTAGCCCGACGTACCTGGAGGGGACAAGGTTGGGAAAGACTGAGTCAAAGGCCATTTCGCCTCTTCTGCGGACCTCTTCTGACCCAACGTGGCCCAGAATAGTCTCCTGAAAGTATAAGATACGGTTGCATTCCTTTGAGGTTCTCATACAGCCTTGAGGATGCAGAACAGGAGATGATCTGTATCCGTGGAGCTCCCAGTTAGTGGATTAAGGAAGGGGTGGAAGAAAGGCAGTCAGACTTGCATGGAGCAGGGCGTTGGACTCGATGGCCTTCTAGGCCCCTTCCAACTCTACTATTCTAGGATTCTATGACCTATGGATGGTGAGGTAGCTGTGTATGGGAGGCAGCCACTTGCAGCAGAGGAACAAGGCCACCTGGAACGCTAGGCAACCAATGGAGAACCCTTAGCCGAGCTAATAGTTCAAGACAGGGATCCACGAACCGGGCCGGTATCTAAGATCCCGTTTTTGGATCCCTCGGAGAAATGTTGGGTGTGTTACTTCATGATCGGATGTTTTGACCTCAGTTTAGTTTAGCAACTTTAAAAGAAAATCTGGGATACGTTTGGCGTTGGATCCAGTGTGATGTAATACATAAAAAACTGTATTATTGTTTATATAGCCCAGTATAACCATGTAGATATGGGGTCTGGTGTCGGTAATGACACTGACGTTGCTCCCTGTGGGGTCTCAAATTCCCCTCAGATGCTTTACTCATGCAGTTTTCCCTGGACTTTAATAACTACAGGCCAGTATCAAATCTTCCATTTTTGGGCAAGGTGATCCAGAGGGCAATTGCCCTCCAACTCCAGGCAGTCTTGGATGACACTGATTTTCTAGACCCATTTCAAACCGGCTTCAGGGCAGGATACGGAGTTGAGACCGCTTTGGTCGCCTTAGTAGATGATCTACGCCTTAGTATCGACAGGGGGAGTGTGTCCCTGCTGGTACTCTTGGACCTCTCAACGGCTTTCGATACTATCGACCATGGTATCCTTCTGGAGCGCCTGGGGGAATTGGGGATCGGGGGCACTGTGCTTCAGTGGTTCCGGTCCTATCTCTCGGGCAGGTTCCAGATGGTGATTTTTGTGGTTTATATTGTTATTGTTCCCCGCCTCGATCCGGAGGGAGAGGCGGGTTAAAAATTATTATTATTATTATTATTATTATTATTATTATTATTATTCAGTTCAGAATCTCCTGGAAGGATGAACTGAAAAAGCAGGGAGTGGGTAGCACCTCCTTATCTTAACTGCTGCATGGCGATCGGGCGAAAATCCGCTTGGTTCCACGAGCGCAGTGGACGCCCCCTCGTCCAGCCTTCCCAGGCCCCAAAGTGTGCGCCCGGTGGATTTTTGGCCCATCGCTGGCTGCAGGAGGAAGGGGGCGGGAGTCTGGGCGGAACCCACTTCTACCCTGACCTGCACGTGCCCTTTGTCCTTTCCCCCACTGCGGTAATGGCGGCCGCTGCATTAATGCAGTGTGGGGGGGGGGGAAGTACGCTATTTCCCCAAGCCTGGGGAAATTGCGCATTTTCTCCCTCCGCTCCAGTGGAGGGATTTCCCCAGCCCTGAGGAGATTGTGTTTCTCTCCCCCTCCAACCACCTGCTGATGGGGGCCTTAGAGGGAAGGGGGAAAGTACACACTTTCCCAAGCCTTGATCCAAGAGGGGCTTTAAGGCCACAATTGGTGCAGGGGGGAGGGAGGCAGAGCACACTTTCTGGGGCCTCTGGAAAGTGTGCAATTCCCTTGGCACACTAATGGCGCGCCAGGGGAATTGCACACTCTCCAGAGGCCCCAGAAAGTGTGCCTTGTTGAGTGCTCCTCTGGGCCACCTCCCGGATCAGGGTTAGCTGAGCAGCGCTTGGCATTTGCACAGAATGGTCAGGAAGGATCGAAGGCAGGATTTGGGGGAGTCCTGGCCCACTTCCTCCTCCCACTAATGTTAGTGGCTAAACAAACCAGAAATGGGCTATCTAGTCCAGGGGTTTTCAACCAGTGGGTCGCAACCCAAAAGTGAGCAGTGAGATCAGTCTAGGTGGGTCGCAGCAAAGCTGTTGCCTCCATGTTGAGCAATTGTGAAAGTGAGTCCCGTGCTGCAGGTTGGGAGTCCCAGGTGGGTCTTGGGTCTGGACCATTTGAAAACCACTGATCTAGTGTGTGGCTCAAATGGGGGGTCCTGGCTTGTTGCTCCCAAACAAGCCAGAATTGTAAACTATAGCTTCTTCCTCGTTTACAAATCCTTGCTTGTTTGGAAGCAGCAAGCCAAAGATCCTTGGTTCAGACAACATGCCCCAAAACTCATTTCTGGTAGGTAGTACCTACATGCCATCTGCAATGTGCTCAAGTTTCATGTTTCTATCTTTAAAAATAAAAAAGTTATAGGTGTTTCTTCTTTCCCCCAATGCAACCCTATGGGAAAAAACACAGGCCAAAGTGATCATTTTTCAAAAATTCATAGCCACCAAATGCCTGCACCTCTGTGTCTGTAATTTGGCACACATGAGTACCTACAGCCCATCTGCAATGTGCCCAAGTTTCATTTTGATATCTTTAAAAGAAGTTATAGCCCTTTCTTTCCCCCAATGCAAGTCTATGGGGAAAAACACTTAAAATGGTGTCTGAATCTCTGGATCGATTTGGACCGATCTGATTCGGCTCAGGTATTTGGAGGTCCGAATCACCCTGATCTGCTTCGGATTCCAGATCCGAATCCATGCACTGCCCTAATTTCTGGTTTGTTTCACCGCCCACAGTAGCAGGAGGAGCCAGATGTGAGCGACTGGAGCAAACCGGCTACATTCTCTTGGTAAACCAAGATCCCCAGAATCATGGCTTGCTGTTCAATGTCAGTTTGTGTTAGATCTCTCATTTATGCCCTCTAGGACCCTGGATTCCACCCACCCACCCCATTTACTTTAATTGTTGTCTGAACCTAAGACAGTTTTCATTCAAGGCCATAGCTTTGAATTGGCTATTTGGGATCAGAGCAGTTGCTTTGTGTGTTGAAGGCTCCAGGTTCCATCCTCGGCACTTCCAGTTACAAAGGAGTTCAGATAGCCTCTTGCTTGCCTTCTGGGAGGGATGCTGCCAGAGAACTTTTTGAAGACCTCCTTTGGGTGATGGCACTAAAGGCAAAAGAAGATGCAGAACTGAGGTTGTCACAAAGAGGAGGGCCAGGATCTCTTCTCGATCATCCCAGAGTGCAGGAGGACACGGAAGAATGGACTCAAGTGTCAGGAAGCCAGATTCTGGCTGGACATCAGGAAAAACTTCCTGACTGTTAGAGCAGTACGACAATGGACCCAATGACCTAGGGAGGTCATGGGCTCTCCCACACTAGAAGCCTGGAAGAGGCAGCTGGACTGGCATCTGTCAGGGATGCTTTAAGGTGGATTCCTGTAATGAGCAGGGGGTTGGACTTGATGGCTGTAGAGGCCCCTTCCAACTCTACCATTCTATGAGGTTAATATCTGAATAAAATTTCCAGTCTTGAAGTCGCTCGTCTCTCCATGGGCCTGTGCACTTGTCACGTTAACCCATGGTGGCTAAGTTAGGCACGGTAACTTTCTTTGCAAATAGCCTACCGTGCCCCAGCAGACAATCGGACAAATAGCTAGCTACACAACGTAGTTTATTTCCCCCACTTCCTGCCTCCCCCTGCTCCCTGGGCAGGTATACCAGCTTCCTTTGCAGATTTTCAAGCTCTTGCCGGGTCTCCTTTCTCTGCCCCACCTGCACAAAAAAGGGGTCAGCTCTAACTCCTTGCAAGTTTGTGGAAATGGAAAGAAATTCAATATGCATGAACTCCTGGATGAATGCAAGATATTGCATTTTCATGGGAAAGTGAGGATTTATCCACACGTGTGGCAAACCCTTTGCTTCCCTTCCTATCCCCCTCCTACCCCCTCGTCCTCTGCTGAGTTGAGAAGGGGGGCTGACTGGGACGGAGGGATGTTTGCACCGCACCAGAAGTGGGGGGAGCGTTCCCACTCCTTGAAAATTTGCAGGAATGGGACAACATCTAATATTCAGGTTCCCCTTAAGGGGAGCTACGACAGGCACTCCTGGATAAATGTGGGACTTTGCATTTTCATGGGAAACTGAGGATTTAACCACCTGTGAAACTGTTTGGGAATTGTGTTTGGGGAGGGGGGAACGTATTTGGAGTCAGAGACACAGCTGAATGTAGCAAGAAAACAAGTTTGCTCAGAGCTTTGCTTGAGAAGAGAAGAACGGCAGCGGCAGCGGCGTTCCTGCCCACTGTTGCCAAGCGGCTCTGTAGGTGATCTCTGTAACTCAGGCTGGCGCGGCAGATGACACATTTACTCACCATGGGCAAAATAACCCTTACTGCGGACTGTGGGTTCCCAGGGTGGCTTATTGGGGGGAAATAATCCACTGTAGGTGGGAAAAACAGCTCACAGACGACAGGCTACGCCATCATAGGTTAAATGTCGCCGTGAAGTTCCCAGATGGCAGGCCTTCTCTGTAGCAGAACCCACCTTCTGGAAAACCCTCCGTCATGGAGTCTGGGAGGCAGAAAATGTGACGTCTTTTAAACCCCTCCTGAAAACACACTTGTTTGCACAGGCTTTCCCTGGGCTGTAAGTAAATTAATTATGCCATTTTACTGTTGGAAGTGTTTTTAATGTTTTTTTTTTAATATTGTGAACCGCTGACAAATTTTACTATTCCCAGTGGTATGAAATAAACCATTGTGGTTTAGTTAACCCATCATGGGTGATCGTGTCATCCGAACCCAGCCAGTGTGTAGCCAGCAATCAAAGCCCTGGACTGCCTTGTCTTCCTGCCTCTCTCTCTCTCTCTCTCTCTCTCTCTCTCCATTTGTCCCCACTAACTTCTTCCTCTCCATGTCTTTCAGAGAGCAGCAGGACTGTGAGATTGCTCAGGAAATTCAAGTCAAGCTAGTCATTGAAGCAGAACAGCGCCGTCGGCAGGAAGAGGACGATGAGGTAAACCTTAATGCTGTGGGCAGGGAGGGAGGGAGGGGCTTTATCTCATGCCAAGTTGTTAAAAAAACAAGAGAGAGAGAGAGAGAGAATCCCCAGACTTCTTGACATGGAAATGTGCAAACCGAAAACCGTATTGTTGGGAACTTGTCCCAATGGACAAGAGAGAACATTCCCGGAGTTGGACTGGGGGAGGAAGGGATGCAAGTGTACACAGCCCCAAGACTGGAAGCCTTCCCACAAAGTGAGATCTGCTAGGGAGGCTGCCCTGCATGCCTCTGTCTGGACTGTGGAGCCTCCGGGAGTCTGGGAAACAGTAAACTCTAATGGAAGAGGACTTGAGATGCTCTTGGGAAACTTCCTCCTGTTTGATTCCCGCCTTCCCTTTAGGACATTGCTCGGATTCTGCAACAAAAGGAACTCCAAGAAGAAAAGAGGAGGAAGAAGCCGCAGCCAGAGCCCTTGTGGCACGGCCCTGACGAGGAGGGCTTCCGTCCAGAAAGCAGAGGTAAGTGGAAGCAGCAGAGTGGGGAACAGCACAAGCCACGGGGGACGATGGCCCTATGTTGGCCTGGCAGGCCTCCCCTCCCACCCGGAAGTTCTGTGTTGCAATGGAGACCTTGAGCCCTGGGCTGCAGTCGAGGAGGCGGCACGTGCGCAGTGGCAATCCGGCACCAGAGTTTTTGTGTTGGTTTTGCTTTCGCCAGCTCTGAATTCCTTGCTAAATTTGGGGGATTTAAGAAGCGGTTTGCAGGGAGGAACTTGGAGGAACATCTCTGACGGATCTGATCCAGATCTGACACTCGATCAGCCCAAATTTGGAATCGGGGTGTGACCGTTCTTCCTCCTTGCTCCGACCTGAGTTTTCTGCAGAAAGGTGCTGCTCAGTACACATATCAGATTGGGAGTGGAGGCCGATGTTTCTTTGTGGGTGGAATGTGGGTCTTGTTCCTGATCTCGTGACGTGGCAGCTGTGGGGGGTGAAGGTGTAGTGGGAGCCATTCCCCATTCTGCTGGCCATGGTGGGGGTTCTCTGCTTGCCACTGGTGGTGGTGTGACCCGAAATGAATTCTTGTTTGAGGAGAAGGGATGCACAGAATGGGACCAGGAGCCCAACAGATGCTGCATATATAACGCTTGCTGAACCGCCTTTCTGCTCACCATCAAATGCCACCTCTTGGCACGATTGTCACTCCAGATCGGAAGCTGTGGGAAGCTGAACTACTTCTTCTCTGAGACACTTTTGAGATCAGATGAGCCACAATCCTGAGGATTTCAGTGACTGCAAAATTGGGAATTGGCTCGGCATTGCTGGTGGTGGTTTCTTTGGCACGTCCTCAGATGTGCCTGGGTGTGCACACATGCTCTCCCTTCAGCTTCTGCGTTTTGGGAAAGTAGCAGGTATTTGTTGAGGTCTCAGCCTGGGTTTAGGTGCTTTGGCTTCCTGTAGGTTTCCCCACACAAATGGAGGATGGAGGGTGAGCATCCCGCTTCCATGTTTCCCATTAACGCATGGCCGCAGTCTGCCGAGCATTTCCCTGCACGGGCCTTCTCAAGACAAAATGTGAACGCTGCTCCCGACCCTTGATGGTGCTTCACCTGCCGAGTGGGCTTCGACCAAACGTTAGCCTGTTATGCCCAATATGGCCACCTCTGTCTTGCATCAGCTGAGACCTCAGCACTGGCCTGGCCTGCGACTCAAGACCCTTTTAACCAGGGTTGCCAGAGGCTTGACCCTAGGGCCTTCTGCAGGGCATATTCTCCACCGCTCTGGGCCGACTTCCCCATTCATTTTCTAATGAATTGCACCAACAGCCGATGACTGGGTGGCCCGGAACTGCCGTTGTCTTTCCGTGATACGGCTGAGGTCTCATGGATGCTAGGAATTGAACTTGATATTACAGGAAAATCGACTGCTAGAGCTAAATTATCTCTCGCGTGGTGGGGAGGGAATAAGACACAGGGGCACCTGAGTCACCCATCCACAGTATGCACAGTGTCTTCCTTCCATTTCCCTCCAAAAGATGGACCTTTCCCAACACGGATTCAGCATGGCGTGGGGATTCAATGTCCCCTCCTAGCTGCTTCATTGTGACATTACATGCATGGCCGAGGGTTTAGGGAGGTGCTTTGCCGCTTACAGAAAATTGCTTACAACCCCCTACTCTTGCGTGAAGACCAGGAGAGCTGCTGTCACTCAATGTAGACATTCTGTAGCAGGGCGGACAGTGATGGTGCCACCTGCTTTGCATGCGGAAGGTCCCAGGTTTGATCCCCCCCCCCATCTCCAGATAGAAAGAACAGGGGGGGGAGGGGGGCAGAGGATGAGAAAGTCCCCTGTCTGTCTGAAATCCTGGGTCGTCATTGCCAGTCAGAGGCGGCGGCGTGGGGCTCAGTGCACCCAGGTTCCAGCTGCTTTATCTTCAGACACTGCATGGCTTTGGGTTGTAAGTGCCTAACCCTCAGATGCCCTCCTGTGGATTTCCATTTCTTTCTCCACCTTTCCTTCTTTGACTTTCTTTGCATGTTCTGCCTGCCTGCCTGCCTCAAAGCTGCCTCCTGGCCTCCCTCTGCTCCCCATTACACTCGGTTACCTAAGCACGTGCCTGCCATTAACCTGTGTCACTAACCCACCTTCATTCTGTCATCCACCCGTTGCTCAGACCACGCATGCGGTAGCCCCAGGGAGCAGGCGTCTGAGCCGGCCAGGCCTCGCCATCCCCGGAGTGGCGATAGGCAAACCCAGCAGCTGAGGGAACAACGAAGGGGGCCTCCTCTGCTTTCTGAGGGGCTGGACTTGGAGGTTTTTGGGAGCTCCTCTGATGTGAGGAAGGCCAGAGATGGCCAGACACACGACAAAGCGAGGCGGGACAGGAACCCAGGCCGCCAGGAGAAGCCTCGGAAGCTGCCTTCGGATGCAGAGGATGAGCGTGTCAACAGAGGCGGCAGCGGAACCAGAGAAGACAGGGGGAGACGGCCGGCCAGCCAGGAGAGGACGCCGGGGCCACCTTCACCAATGCCGGATGGTGGAGGCAGCAGGGAGCGGCAAGAAAGGAGGCCGCGAAGCCGGGAGAGGCCCCCAAGGCCGGCTCCTCCTCTTGTAGACTGGGAAGATGAAGGGGCAAGTGCCGGTCGCAGCGACAGATGGCATCATAAGCGTCGGGAAAGGCATTCGCCCGGTTCGGAAAAGTCCCCCAGGTCACCGAACACGAACGGTGATGTGGAGGGGTGGCGCTCCGACCGACGCTACGGCACCAGCCACTCACCAAACCCAGACCGCTATAGGCTCCCGCCCCATGAGGATCGGCAATCCCCAAGGCCCCCCTCCCAGGACCCCAGGCTCCAAGACTCGGAAGTACCACCCCGGCGAGGCCGCAGGAGGGACCTAGGAGGAGACTATGGAGGAGCAGGGGAGGGGGCACGAGAACCGCCCTCCTTGCGCCATGGGGAGGACAGGGAAATGGCCACAGGATGCCACCGGAATCCAGGTAACAGGGCGGATGTGGTGGTGGTGGGATCTCTCTGTGCCTGACCTTTCAGAAGGTCTCCGTGCCCGTTCTAATGTGTCTGCGAAAACCACAGAACTCTGTTTTTCCAGTGATGCTAAAATAGTTCCTTCTTTGGCATTCCGATGCAGTAGGAAGAGAATCCAAGCGCCATCTGTGTCCACGTATGTGCGTCTGTGTGTGTGTGTGTGTGTGTGTGTGTGTGTGTGAGAGAGAGAGAGAGAGAGAGAGAGAGAGAAAGAGAGAGAGAGAGAGAGAGAGTTCTGCCAGGAACATGTTCAAAATGCAACTTTGTGTGCGCTCTTTACAAAGTATCAAAGTCTAATTTTGGCCTAGTAAGTCCTGTTGGGTATATTCCATATGTGTTGGCAAATAGTCAGGTTTTAACTAAGAGCTTTTCATCATTTCAAAATTGGGGCGGGGGCGCAGGGGTGGGTGGGTTGGAATCTGTTGTTGTTTGGCTTTCCCATTTCAGCCTCCCTCCAGGCGGAAGCGGGGTCTGCCTGAGCTTGAGAACAAAGGAGGTTGTGTCAAACGGGAGCCTGGAAGAAGTTCCAGTTTGCCTTATTTTGCACCTAAAGAGAAAGATGATAACTTGCTGGCTTCCATGTCAGATGCCAGATTTTGTTGGGCTGCTAATGCTAACAGAACGGAACAGAAAACCATGTTCAAACTGTGTGTTTTTTCCTGGTCATGAAATGACATTTTATTCTGCTGTTATAGTTTGAAAACTTTTGTCTGTTTTTCAAAATCAGCTTCAGGGAGTTTGGTGCTGTTTTTTTATATGTCTTTTGCTACTACATTGTTTATTATTATTGTTATTGTTATTATTATCATTATTGAGATTTAGATACCACTTGCCACATTAAAAAAATCTATAAGCACTTTACAAAAGAATTTAAATACATTGGGACATACATTAATGTATAATAATTGCTAAAACATTGATATAAAACATGATAAAAACTTTAGCTGTCCTGGATGGGCATGATGGGAGTTGCAGTCCAATGTATCTGAAGGGCACCAGGTCAGGGCAGGCTGCTTTAAGAGCCCTTAACCAAAGCACTTCCTCGTTGTTTTCAGTTCTCCCAACGCATTTCATGAGAAGAACCAGTTGCCAGTTGCTGCTGTTGCTCCCATGTCCTGCTGGTGGGTTTCCCATTGGGGCCTTTGGCTGGCCACCATGAGCGCAGAATGCTGGACTAGAGAGTCCTTTGGCCTGATCCAGCAGGGCTCTTCTGAGCTTCTTATGTTCTTAACTCTGCTGGACCACTGGTGTGAATGCCCATCTTATCCAACAGCCTGGTCTCCACCCGTGGCCAGCAAGATGGCTCCAGGAAGACCACAAGCAGGGGATGAAAGCAACAGTTTTGCCCCCTTTCCACAATCATTCAGTGGCATGTGCTGCTTCCGAACGTGGAAGTGGCAGATGGACAACGTGGCTGGTAGCCTGCCACTCTTGAGGCTCTCTTCCTCCACAGGTGTGTCCATCCCCTTCTGAAAGGCCTCCAAGCGAGTGGCTATCGCCACATCTTGTGGTAGTAAGTTCCAGAAATTAATTATGAGTTTTAGGAGTGTCCCAAAGGCACAAGGAGGGTCCCACACCATCCTCCTCTTCCTCTCCTTTCCCCCATCCTGCCAAGAACGGGACAAGATGGCGCCTCCCCTGTTCCTGTCTGGGAGGAAAGGGTGGGCTGGACAGTTGGTTGCTCCGTTTTGCAACCTCTCTTCAGGGTAGGCAACTTGGTACCTTCCAGATGTTTTGGACTCCAGTTCCCAGAATCCCTGATCATTCGCCATGCTGGCTGGGACTGATGGGAGTTGTAGTCCCAAACATCTGGAGGACTCCAGGTTGCCTTACCCCTGTTCTAATTCACGCTTCCGTCTCCCAGCTGTGGCTTCCTGCCCTGGTTGTGCAAACTGGTCCCAAATGGGATTGGTTCATTTTCAAAACTGCCCCAGATTGGGCTTGGTGATGGCGCTGGCATTGAGGGAGAGTTCTGAAGCCCGGCTCTGTCATGTCTCTACTTCTCCCTACACCAGGAAGATCTTACAGAAGCTCCTGGTCGCATGAGTCCAATGGGGACAAAATCCTGCCGTATCTTTTCATTCCCCTGCCGGTTTTGTCACGTTCGCCGATGACCGTTGGGCTTTAAATAGTTTGAGAGTCTCTATAAGCAGGTCCTCGTCATATCCTCTTCCTGTGGCTGGTAATCATAGCTGCCTCCCCCTTCGTGACTGGGCCCTTGCCAAGGGTGGAGGAGGAGGAATGCGGAACTCCCGTTCATCTGTGGCCTCTCGGGGTTTCTGCCCAAGAGGCCTTTGTTAGGGCCGTGGGCTCCTGCTGCGCACCAGATGTTGCCATGCGCCCCAGTTCCGGAGCAGACCCTTTGCAGTGGTCCATTTTTCTCTCAAAATCTGTACCATCCTGTTCTGAGATGAATGCTGCCCCCAAAACTGCCCCCACCCACCCCCAGTCAGATGGCAGGCAGGGCGAGGCCGATCAGATGCAGAGGGAGAATTTGAGGCTCCGGCATCCTTCAGAATAAGGGGATTTCAGGAGCTTGCTAAATCTGTACCGCTGGGAATGTGCTCTCATGCCCCTGACAGGAAGCGGTTGGAAGAGAAATGCCTCTGCCAGGGAACGCAAGGGTGGTCAGGCCGTACTCTCTCCAGCCAGGCCCAGAGACGGCCAGGTGGAAAGCAAATCCGGGGAGGGCTCTCCAGCCCCATCTACTGGCCCCGGATGCTTGAAGGGGAGAGCCTGCTTCCATCTTCCGTCGTCAGGTGGTGCACTCTGACAGGACTGGAATACACCCATTCCCTTAGTGAGATGGCCGTGTGGATTGCCCCTGGCATGTGGGCGGTCGCAATCCAGAGTTGGAGGTGGAGCCCGCAGGGAGCAGGGCATGTTTTGTTAGCTTGGAATCTCATTGAAACTGACGTGTGATTTGGTCTAGACTAAGCTTGTTTTGAACTGGGAAGGAAGTAAAGCAGAGGAGACCCAAAGATGCCCAGCAGAGAAGCACTTTCCCTGTTCACTCTTTGTCAGGAGTGGCTCCGATTCAGTACTTTTCCCCCCCACAAAGAAACCTCCCACGTCACCTGCACCTCCCCCTTCACTCCAAGGAATAATTATACTACTTGAAACCCGTCAGGCAATAAATTATATTGTGCACCTTTTGAAGTTTTCTCCTCTTTTCCTTATTGTATTTGGTGCCTTCCTTTCTTTCCTCCACTGAATTGCAGTGGGCGGGTGGGCAGGCTTGCGTTCAAGTCACACCTCTACCCATCTGTTAACCAGCGGTTGTGTCATTGCCTCGCTTTGCACATTCCAAGATGCTTTCCAGATGCTAAGCCAGCCTTTCCAAGCCTGTTGTCCTCCTGATGGGTTGGATTGCAACCCCCATCATTCCCAATCAGCATGGCCTTCTGGGAATGATGGGAATTGCGGTTGAACTGCATAGACTTTTGCTGGGGGGGGCTGAAGCTGTGCAACCTGAAGGCAGAAAGGGAGAAACGCCTCCCTCTTTTCTTTGGGATGTTGGTTTGGTTCCTGTGTCATCGCAATTTGATTTGATGGCAAGACGCACAGGTGAGATAAATCCAGCAATCAGTAACCAATAATGGGTGACCTTGGCATGCTGTTTTTTGCAGGGAAAGTGTGTGGGTGGGTGTGGGTGGGTGGGTGTTTAAGTGCACCCTATAGTGGTAGAAACTGAGACAGGAGGGGGAGAGGCCGTGGGAAGCCAGGGTGCAGGAAGCCAGAATTGTAGCACCCTAAAGCTCCAACATTCCAGGAACCAATCTGGGACCCTATAATAAACCCCTTTGCTGCCCTAATTCCCTGGCAGTGCACCTCTCAGATTGTATTGGTCTGTGGTTGGGGACTCCTGCAAAGAGGGCCACTCTGAAGCAACGTACGTGATAGCTTGCGCTACTTGGCTAGTCCTGGATTTGAAAGCCATTACAAATCCATTGCCTGCAGTGTTTTCTAAGGAAACGGAAGACCTTCAGGGCTTCTGTATCATGCAGAAAAATCCCTCATCTCACGCACGGGGCACAGCGGATCTTCCAACCACATGTGCAGTGCATGATGAAACCTTGAAATCCGTTCAGGGGCTGGCTGGGATTTCCAGCAGTCATGGGCAGAAGGCCTCACATGGCTCAGTGGATGATCACGCGCTTTGCACGTATGGAGACCCAGGCTCGGTCCCAGGCATTTCCAGTTACTGGGCTGGACGGACCCAGGCGCTGGCTTGTGTGGCGCAGCTTCATATGTTCAAGGTGTTGGGCTGAAATCAGGGGTGCGAAACCTCAGGCAGATCTCAGCGGCTTGAGGTCCCAATCCAGCCCTCCGGGGTTCCCCAGTTGGACATCCCCTTGTCCTCTGCCCCTGCCCCTTTCTCTTGACCGTCAATCGTTTGGCCGTTTTCTGGCTCTCCTGCAGCTCTTTCCCCCCCTATTGTGAATGGTTGAAATGCCCCTCCTGAGGCCTAGTTACAGGGAGCAAGGGCTTGAAGCTGAAATGCCCCGGCATGTGGGGGGGGGGGTACTGGCCACGCCCCTTTTCCCACACCCACCACTGCAGTGCAGCCCGCGGGCTGAGAGAGATTCAACACTGCTGTCTTAAGTGTTGTGCGCAGCTCCGAGTTACGGCCCAATCTTACTGACAGCGGGAGCAAATGCGCAAAAGGCAGGCAGATCCGTGTCATGTGCGGGACCTCGGTGCGGGACTCGGATTTCTGTGGGTGGCTCTGAATTTAAAACCTTTTCTTTCTGGGAATGAGAAATTGGACTTCCCATTTCGTAGGAACAAAATCAAGGGGGGCAAAAGAAGCCATTTACCTCAAGCCCCGCGCATCCGCTGCAGCCGAACAGGACCAGGAGTTTTACGATGCTGAGATCGCCCGGAAGTTGCAAGAGGAGGAATTGTTGGTGAGCGGAATGAAGGGGGGTTTCCCGGGAAGGGAAAGTTTGAGGGCAGTGGGGCAGCCCTGCTCTGTGTGGGGTGAGGAAAGGCCATTTTGCATGGGCCTCGTGAGAGGGAGGAGGGGAAGAGAGGGGTGCATTTGTGCCCAGCAGAAGCTGCTCCCTCTGGTTAAGGGGTGAGTCTTTTGTAACCTCTGGGTTGCTGTTCCTTTTTTTTAGGCCAGCCAGGTGGATAGGAGGGCAGCCCAGGTTGCCCAGGATGAGGTAAGCGTTCATTTCTCTGTGTGTGTGTGTGTGGAGCTTTCTGTCTAAGGCCTTTGCTTTTTCATAGAGCTCCACTCCCAAATCCTTTCCCAATCTCCTCTTTTTTGTTGCTCCCCCCTACTTAGCCTTGCGATATTTTTGCATATGGACTCTGCCAACTGCCCTTCTCTCTGCTTGGAATCATAGAACTGTAGAGTTGGAAGGGGCCTGTAAGGCCATCAAGACCAACCCCCTGCTCAGTGCAGGAATCCACCTTAAAGCATTCCTGACAGATGGTTACCCAGCTGCCTCTTGAAGGCCTCTAATGTGGGAGAGCCCACCATCTCCCTAGGTCATTGGTTCCGTCATCCTACTGCTCTAACAGTCAGGAAGTTTTTCCTGATGTCTAGCCGGAATCTGGCATCCTGGAACTTGAGCCCATTATTCCGTGACCTCCTGCACTCTGGGATGATTGAGAAGAGATCCTGGCCCTCCTCCGTGTGACAACCTTTCAAGTATTTGAAGAGGGCTAGCATGTCTCCCCTCAGGCTTCCCTTCTCCAGGTGAAACATGCCCAGTTCTTTCAGTCTCTCCTCATAGGGCTTTGTTTCCAGACCTCTGGTACAGTAGCTCTTGAAGGATTGGTGTAACGTGCAAACTGGCCCATGTAGTATGATAAACAATCCTTTTTAAACATCTGCTGATGTGCAAATGGAGTAAGCCAGAAAGGGCCTTCAATATATCAAGGAAACTGAGATGGGGAGGGGGCACAGGCAGCTTCTACCCCAAACCTGTGGGACTTTTACAGGGAAGGTGCTGTGTTCCGTATCCAACCATCCCTGGTCTTAGTTTTGGCCCCATTTTCGTGGGAATGTGGATTTCCCCTTCAAGTCTGATCATCAGCCTCTCTGGTCACAATCCTCTTGCTTCCGCCGGCTAGCTGGTGAGGTGGAGCCTGCAGAGGGCTACTGATGTGACCCCAGTGGCGGAAGGCTGGGCTTTTGACCAGAGGCCTGTGCTCTCACTTTCTTGGAACCACAGTCATACCACAGTTCCTGTTTGTGTGCTTTTCTTCTGCTAGGAAATTGCTCGCCTCCTTATGGCCGAGGAGAAGAAAGCATACAAAAAAGCAAAGGAGCGAGAGAAGACTTCTGAAAAGAAAAAGCCGGACCAAGACTGGAAGGTGGGTTCAGACGCAGTTTGGCGGAGCAGCTGGGATTCTCGTTGCCAGGCTAAGAGGCAGCAGCAGAGAAATGAAACAGGCCTTGGCCTAGTGTGGCTCTGGTTCTGATCCCCTCTGCCTTGAACCTGGCAAGAACTGTGTGGAAGGGTACGCCGGGTTAAATCTTTCCCGTACGGAGGTGGCAGTTCTCAGATAGAATCATAGAATCGTAGCGTTGGAAAGGTCCCATAAGGCCATCGAGTCCAACCCCCTGCTCAATGCAGGAATCCACCTTAAAGCATCCCTGACAGATGGTTGTCCAGCTGCCTCTTGAAGGCCTCGAGTGTGGGAGAGCCCACCACCTCCCTAGCTCATTGGTTCCATTGTCGTATTGCTCTAGCAGTCAGGAAGTTTTTCCAGCTGTCCAGATGGAATCTGACTTCCTGTAACTTGAGCCCATTATTCCATGTCCTGCACTCTAGGATGATCGAGAAGAGATCCTGGCCCTCCTCTGTGTGACAACCCTAACCCTAGTTCTGCAGCTGCAATCTATTGTGTGTTTTATACTTGTTAATTGCTTTCTGCTGTTGGTTTTATTGGTTTGGTCATTTTAATTTACTATTTGAAATTGAAGAAGGGTCATAGAGCCCTGCTTTGCCTACAGAAGGGCCCATGTTCAATCTCCACCATGTCCAGGAAGGGCTGGGAAAGTATCCCGCCTGTGACCTGGGAGAGATGCTGCCAGCCAATTTGAGCTGATCTGGGCAACTATCTGTGATGGAAAGAAGGTGGGGACAGAAGTTACAAAACAGGGTTTGTTCCAGTTGTCTGGGATTGTTGCATTACCACTGTGGAAATGGAACCTGCAAAACTCCTTATTCAAAAAAACCAAAACAAAAATAAGTAATATTCTGTAACTCTAATAGAAAAAAAACACCTTAATTGTATTTGATCATTTTGCAAGTGATGTTCAGTAAGAGCTCTGCTGGCTCAGACAAAAGGAGGAAGTTGCGATCCAGCTTCCCCTCTGCAATTCAGGGCCAAGCAGAATGTGATGGAGGTAAAAGGCCAGAGGGAGGCCTTCATGCAGCCAAAATGGATGAGGTGCTAACCTTATCTGTGCAGCAACGGGGACAGGTTTCTTTTACCTGCCTGTGGCCTTTCCTTTCCCAAATGAGTCCGATTCTCGGCTGATCTCAGAAGCTAGCTGGGCCAGGCCTGGTCAGGACCTGTATCCTGAAATTGTCAGTATCCCAAATTCTGTGCTAGGTGCCACATCCTGCACCTCTGCCAGGCCTCTGTGGACACGCAGCATACACACACAGACCCGCTAATGATAGTGGCCCCTGGCCAGCTAATCCAGCCCGCTCTCTCTCCTCTACTCAGCAGCACGATACGCATGAATTGGGGCCCCCAAGGTCACGGGAAGGTCAGGAACCTCATCGAGCCAGGAGTGATAAACCGACACGGTAAGATGTGCCCCAGCTCCAACCATCCTGAGATGTCGCCTCCCACATCCCTGTTGGAAATAGGGCCCACTGTCCAAGTGGAAGGAAGGGTATGCAGGGGTAGACAGATGAATGTAGGCTTCTGCCTTGCATCTCTCTTGAGTATGTGTGCTTTTATAGAATACTTCTCTGCACAAAACTAAACAGCCTTTTCCTGCATATAGAAAATTATTCTATTGGGGAGACCGATCTTGGATTCTAAGGTATATTAATTTAAGAAGTTCACAGAAGGAAAGTTTCCTGTTCCCTCCTCTCCCTAGCATCTCCTGCTCCCCACATGGTTTCAGAGGACCCTCTGGAGACCCGTCCCAGGTGTTGTAGGGTGAGGAGGGGGTGGGAAATGCTCCTTCTGGGAACCTCCTTGACTTGTCTTCAGATCCAATCCCACGCGGTCAGTCCCACCTTCCCAGCCAACGCCTGTGGAGAGGGGACCTTGCCGATGGATTTTTCCCCCCTAACAGTGCCCATCTTCTCTGCCAGGCTTCCTCCACCGCCCACAGACGACCTGGATCAGCTGTGTAGTCTAACGAGTGAGCATAACACAGCGCGTCAAGGTTCCAAACCAGATCCTTCTCATAAAGGTGAGAGCTGGGCCTCCCATTCAATGGATAAGGTGCTCCATGTGTGACTGGCTGGACTGGATACAGTCATTTATTTCCAGTGCTGCAGGAATATAAAACGAAATTGATTCTATTCTTGGTATTAGAGTTAGTATTCGCAGTATTAGTGTTATTTTCCTGACAGCCAGGGAAGGGAAGGGAAGGGAAGGGAAGGGAAGGGAAGGGAAGGGAAGGGAAGGAAGAGGAATTGGGAAGTGGGGGTTGGGTTGGTGAATGGGAAAGAGACCCAAGAAGCAGTAAGGCCGGAGGAGGGAGAGGTCAGAGGGATGATAGAGTTGCTGCCATGTTGACAAACAGGAGAAAGGAAGTTGTCGGGAACCAGAGTTCTGAGGGAAAGAGGTGCAACAGATAAGAACAACGAAAGGACATAAGAAGAGTCTCGTCCAGCATTCTGATCGCACAGAGGCCAACCAGCTTTCAGCCAGGAACCCACAAGCAGGACACGGGTGCAAGAGTACCCACCCAGCAACTAGTGTGCATAGGCATACTGCAAGTTGCAGCGTTGGTCACGACGTCCAGGTGGCAGCAAGTGTGCCTGTCCACCATCGCTTCCTGAAGCTGACTTTTCACGTGGAAGAGTCCCTTCTAATCTTTGGCCACGTCCCTTGATGGGAACAGCAGTGAGCACAAGGCAGAGCTAAGGGGTGCTTTGACCCCTGCAATTTTCAATCAAGAAATTGCCACTGTGACGTTTCTGCTGATCGCGGTGGGGGCGGGGTTACAGCTGCAGGAGCCTTGCTTTGGAAAAGACAGCCGGAGTCCACGAAGGTGGCTCAACCACAGCTAAACAGAAGAAACCCAAAGCGGGGGGAGGTGGGTATTCTGCATTCATTTCAATACTGCTCAATAGCCAAAGCTCTCTGTGCCGTTCCCGGCATAATAAGGCATTATATAAAGCCTTTTATCATTCAAAAATGTAAAACAGTTTAAAAGCAAGTTTAAAATAATGGACAACAAAGCAACCAGGACCTGATTAAAAAAAACACCCCAGCGTATACTGGTAGAGGAATGTCCAATCCTGGCACCAAAAAGATGACTGGGTTGGTTGGTGCCTGGCAGACCTCACTGGGTCTGCCAGGCAGTGGCGACTCCAGTGGCCACAATCGGGAGTTGCCACTGAGAAGACCGTCTCTGTTGTTGCCACCATCTGAGCGTCCCTCGGAGGAGGGCCTCAGATATTGATTACAATGTACGGGTAGGTTCATCCCGGGAGAGGCGCTCCATCAGGTAGTTCAGTCCTGAGCCATGTAAGCCTTCATAGGTCAAGACCTGTCCGTTGAATTGATTCCGTCTTGTTTATTTGTTGGGTGGGCTTGCAGCACTCTGGATAATCACCCAAAGTACACAGGGAGCCACAGCACAGAAGAGCAGGGGAGCAGGAGCCCTGTGCCATCCTGTTTCAAGCAGACCCCCGTGGGATGTGGGTGGCTTTGAAATAGGGAGGACCCAGAGAAGGGTCTAGGGTACAAAAAATGAAACGATGCACAGCGCTGACCTGATCTTTCTCTATCTTTTTGTTTGTTTGAAGGTTACCACTATAAGCAGTAGGGGGAAAAAACCTAGACGTTTCCGTTGATACGGACTCTCTTCTGTAGCAAACGTTGCTGGAATTCTTCCTGGAGATCTTCTGAGTTCCTCTCCCGCTGTGAGGAGTTCCCAGGAGCGGGTGGTCTCCAAGCCTCGCAGTGTCCCCAAACAGTGCCTCTTCTTCTTCAGTCTGTGGAGTTCTTCTCTTTGTGTGTGTGTGTGTCTGATCTCTCAGGCAGGGCAGTTACACCTCGCTCCTGGGCATCTCTCTGCCCACCCCGTCCCCTCCAGAAATCGCTTCCATTGCGTAGTTAGGTTTCGACTCCGGGTCTTGTGGTGCCTCCTTCTTCTGTTGTGGTGGAGCCCTAGTTTGTCAGTAAGAGTTTCTTTCCTGTTTCGAGCATGAGAGCGGGTGGATGGAGGCAAAGCAGAATCCCTGCGAAGGGCTGCTTTTATGAAGAGACTGCGGCTGATTTCAGACGGGCGAGAAGGTGGTGAAGGTCTCCTTGTGGTGACAGTTCCCCTGAATGCTCCAACATGGGCCATGTTGCAGCTGGGTGGAGAGGTTGCCCCTGACTGCTCGCTGCCTGGCTCCCTCCACATTTCAGAGCGTTTCCAGAAACAGTGAACCCACCGCTAGCCTCTCGGCCCCTGAAATGTCTTGTCTGGCTGATTCAGACATGCGTGTACCTCACTAAATAACTCATGAAGTGCTGTCACTCAGGGCTGCTTCACATGTCACATCTTGGAGGCTTTATGCCTAAGATAGGTTTATAGGGATACCTAAAGACACCTATGAATGTGTAACATACAGGGCCGCAAGGCAAGATTTGCTGCAGCTCCCTGTTCCGTGTATGTCGAGTGGCAAAGCTAGGTTTGCGGTTTCGCAACGTGTGACATGACCCTTGGTGATCATGTGAATGGCATTCACAAAAGCTCATTTAGTTTGAGGTGGCGTGAAAGCTGTGTTTGCAGTGCCTGCTTTCACATAATGCAATTCAACACATGCTGGTGCAAGTTACTGAGTCATGAGCTCGTACATATGAGCTCGTGCAAAGGCACCGAGGCCAAACGCCTGGGTTCCATCCTAAAAAGTAGCTTTGGCCCTGACTCACCTTGCTTTGCAAACTCAACAGTGTCAAACACTCTGACCTGCTATAGCTTGTAGCATTTGGAAAAGTCCTACCTTTTTAAAAGCACTAGAATTGGTCGTCTGCTGTGGAATCATGGGATCTTCCCTGAGCTGACGGACTGCAGCTAATTTGCACACTTCCCTACACATTTTGAACATAATCTGTGTATCATTTGGGTGGCCCCATAGCAGGTACTAAGCCACATGGTGGTCATGTTTTACTACCACTTCTGAAACTCTTCTCGGCTGGATTAAGTGGTTTTTTAAAAATAATAATCTTAAGGATGTGGACTTCAACATCATCAGAGAAGAAAAGCAGTTTACTTTCAGCTTTGGTCTCACTTTCCTCCTAGTTTAGAGTTACTTAGCATGTATAACTCCAAATGTATTTTTGAAACAATGAGGTCTAGAAAGATTTGGAGTCTATTAAGACGCTACAGGCTGTCCAAAAGTGCCTTGGGCCGGGTGCAAAAGGGGAAAGCAGGTCACCCATCTTGCTTGCTCTAAGCTATGCTGTCTGGCGCACTCTCTCTACAATACCCCCGGGGGGGGGGGAGATCCTCCATACTACCGTCCTTTCTCCCACCAAACTTTCACATTCAGTCCCAACCTTGCCTGGATTTCACTGCCCGATCCTCCTGCCTTTCTAATCTTTACTTTTTGTTCGGATGTCCTTTCCAGAAGTGTTAACCCTGTTTTGACAAACTAGCCAATATGCACATTGTAACTGTCGTTCCTTCCTTTCCGTTTTATTTCAGACTCCTGTAGTGCCATGCCCAGCGGTTTGATTTTATATATGGTTTATTTTTATATGACATAGAATAGTCAAAGGTTGTTAATTATTTTTACTAATGAAGCTCCCGTTTCCTATCTTTCCACCCCCTCTGTGTTTCTGCGTCCCAACAGATGTGTATTTATTATTGTTGAACATGACAGTGTGGTTTTAGGCACCGAAAACTTTGCTTGTACCACTAGGATCTATTTCTCCGTTGCGCTGTATCAGCAGATGCACGCCTGCAGCATTTGGGGGAAGTTCTGGCTAGCTGGGGATGCAGGCGCGTTCTCCATTTCCCTTACGCTGCTGAGCAGGCCACAAGTCCGTTTGTGCTCAGGAAGGGGAGGGAGGTCTAAAATCGTAAGTGGTTGCTCCCGGGTTGGACATGATGAGGATCAAAGCAAGGAGAGAATGCCCTCTGGGGGTCAAGTTCAAGAGGTTGGACCTCAAAATTCTCCTCCCACTCTTTGTTCCCCAGACGATTAGCCGGCATTCCCCACAGTGCCCAGGGGACTCCGGGGTGCTCTTGTCGAAAGCTGGGTTTGGGGCCAAAGCCTCTTCCTTGGGAGGGGAGAAGTCACGTGCTTCACTCAGGCATCTCCTAGAGGTTATTCGTAAGTGAGTGCAGACAAAGGTCACAACCCCCTGGGAAGGTTTCCTGAGCAAGCCCCATCGAAATCAATGCTCTTGGCAGCTCCTGTACATTTCAGGGTGGCTCACTTACCATGGTCCTTCTCCCCGGTGAATTCCTCCCAACCAGTTACAAGCATTGACTTTGGGCCAAGCAACCTCTTACGTGCTGCTCCTTCAGTGGCTTCTTCTTACTTTGAAACGAGCGTGGTGGACTCCAGTCCGGATCAGGACTGCTTTGCCTGGGGAGGGGAGGTTTAATTCTTCCTTCCCCGGCTATAACCCTCCCCCCAAAACGGCAGGAAAATCTGCCATTGGCACAGACTTGTACCTTTTTCCACTGTCCCTCACTGCCTGGGGCGGGGTGGGGATTGCCGAGTGAGGGGGCTGCAACTATGGAGAGAAGGATTAAACCTCCACTTCCCATGTCCCGTGGTCCCGATCTGGTTCAGGCACCCACCTTTACTTTGGAGTAAGAAAAATGCACAGATGTAGCTGCGCATGACATATTTAAAATAAAGTGTTCTTATTTTTTCTCCTTTGAGTCGGCACAAGCTGGGGGCCAAGTGAAACTGGTTTCATCTACAGGTTCAGTGCTGCTGAAATACAGCTGATGGGGAAGCATATCGCCTGTTGGGCCCCCTCCATCCAAACCTGATGGACTTGATTTCCAGCACGCAGGGGTAGGAGTGCTCCCAGACAAGACTTATTGCTCCTCATTCGCTGACCTTTATTGGGGTGGGGTGGGGTGTTGACATCTTCCAGTTGTAAACAACAACCCCCCCATGTTTTGCTTCCACATCTTCCATATTTGGGGTGGGGGAGAAAAAGACTGAATTGCTGCACAATTAATGCCTTTGGACGGGTCGTGCTAGCAGCAGCACGACATTTGGAAGCACCCCACGATGGTAAAAGTTGTCAACCCTCAAGGATGCCGTGGGGGTGGCTGGGATATTGCACAGTTGTTTACGCACCCTGTGCTTTCAAAGCATGCAAGCAAAATCTCATTGGGTGGATTTTGTTTCAATCTTTAACTTTGGATAGCAGAAGGTCAGACCTCCCAGGGTTGTTGGTTTTGGGAAATCGCTGTTTTGGAAATTGCTCCCCAAACCTATCAAGGAGCAAATGGTAGCCATTGCCTTTTCTGTGAAGCCGCTGGCCCTGTTCATAAGACACTTTAAACCACAGCTTTAGCCACCGTGAATAAGGCTTTTTGGCTTATTCATCGTGGTTAAAGGTGTGGTTTAAAGGGTTTTATGAGCAGGGCCACTGTGGGCTTCTGCCGGAAATTAAGCCGGTGCCCTGAATGTTCTGTCTCTTGTTGCCTGACTTTAGCGATGAACTCAACATGGATGCTCCTGGCTAAGGAAGGGAGCCTGCACAGTTGCCCCCAACGGCTGTTTCTTAAGGATGTTTTCTCAAAGCCATGCATTGGTCACACAGCGTTCTCAGTGTCTCTGTCCATCATGTCCATCATGTCTCAGTATACGCGGCTGCCTTATATCAGACCATTGGTTCACTGAACCCAGATCGTCTCTTCTTACTGGCAGTACAGCATCCAGCTGGTGCGACCAGCCACTTTCACACATCAATAAGAGTTCTGTGCATCAAGGAAGGTCATCAGCATTGGTGTAGTGGAGCCAGGGTTGAAGTGCCAGGGCTTTTTGATTAGCAGGGACAAAGATGTCATCTGCCAGCCCTTCGGGCTTCCTCACAGTAGATGCGGAATGGTGGATCTTCCCAGCAACAATATATTGTTGGGAGCTGTCACTCCTCTAATGCAAAGTAGTTTTGGGAGGCTTGGTCTTCAATGTACAATTGGGATCCATTTGCTTTATAAAAGACCTGCCCCTCCTGGTGGCAATGAAAATTGATGGAACAGGTGAGCTGCTATAGATCGACACGGCTGCCAGCATCTTTGCACTCTTCATAGGGTACTGTCATGGTGCGTGCTTTTGCGTTTCAACCTTTACCATCCCCCCACAGTTCATCAAACCTACATATTCAAACAACAGGTCCTACAAAAAGTACCGTTTGCACAGTGATGCAAAAGTTCTCGAAAACTTTGAACTGGAAAATGTCCCAATGCACATTAGCATCATTTGCTTAGGGGGAAATCACTTTGCATTGGAAAATGTGCTGGTGCCCTAGAGAAGGGGTGGGTAACTTGTGATTCCCCAGATGTTTTGAACTGCAACTTCCATCATCTCTCACCATTGACTATGCTGGCTATAGGTGATGGGAGCCTTAGCCAAACCATCTAGAGAGTTGCCCACCTCTGCTCTAGAGAGATCTGTTTAGCACATTTATTATTTTTGTATTTAGTAAATAACAAAGCTAAAAAAGGCACCCCATATTATTATTTTTGCCCCAATATACTACAAGTATTTGAAATATTTGAGGAGACAAATTAAGGCACACTTAATATGATTTAAGCATTGTGTGGAATTTTGTATTGGAGTAGTTGTTAAAAATAAAGATAATAGCATGTAATTTCCCTTACGTTGTTTAAATTTAAGGAAAAGAACAAAGGTACTGAAAACTGTTGACACACTAATTAATTTTAGGAACCCAAAGAACTGTGCATGATATGCTCTCAGCCACTCATCTATTTCAACAGAGTTCAACTCGCTTCCACTAAGGTTGTTGGGGCATCTTCGGTTTCACTCTCACTATTTCTTAGTTCCATTTCACATTGAGACATTGATGGATTTCAGTGGTCTGTATATATTCTCTAACATACTTGCTAGGGATAATCACCTGAAAACCATCACCACTTTGAAATGGCCAGGTTTGCTTAGTATTGTATTTGCAATTAGCATCCATTCTTTGCTACCAATAAACTTGTGAAATGGACAATTTTCAGCGGCAACATAAAGCACTGGTAAAAGTGTCCACCCCACATGCCTCCCCCACCCCCACTGCTCCAGAACTACCCAGAAATGAAAGCAGGTGGGTGGGGGCCTTGCCAGTTTGGGGAGGGATCGTATTGATACCACCCCAAAGCACAACACGTCTTGTGCTCTTTGAGGATAAAATGTGGTGGCTGGTAAACCCTATTGTGCCTTAAGTCCAGAGTCACCCAGTGCTGACCCGGTTCTGGTCATGGGCTCTGCTGTGAAATGCCCGAGGCCTGCTGCCCTCATGGTCAGCTGAGGTGCTGCAGCCATTGGAAGCAAATGTGCAAGCCTTGGGCAACCTCAAGAATGTTGATGGTGTTCGGGACGATGCATTTTCATTCTCTTGTTGATTTTATTGTTCGAGCAATAGACAGTGGGAACCACTCAAGGTAGACATGGTGTTCAGCTCTTCATTACAAACTGATCTTGTTTTGTATTCCATATTGCACCATCCCGTCACTTGAAAGATGGGAATTGGATTGACTGATGAAGCACTTACAAATGTTGTTGTTTTAATGGAGAAGAAATCTGGGATCTTCCATTCCATTCCAAGGCTGGGAGCAAGAGGATCTCAAGATGTTTGCTAAGCCCTACTGTTGATCTATTCCTGCGTTTTTCCTTTAGTTCCCATTTTGTATTTAACCCTGAATAACTCTTGTGGAAGCGAACAATGGATTTCCACTCATTACTTCTCAGGAGAGTGGACATTTTCTTGCAGTTAACACTGTTTAAAAGCCTTGAATAAAATCCACTGCAGCTTTCATAGCTGGCCAGGGATGCTTGGAATTGTAGTCCCTATGCATCTGGAGGGCATCAAGTTGGGGAAGGCTGCTCTCTTCTTTGTTTCTGCCTAACATGTTGGGTAGTCTGCAAACTCAGTGGCCATACAAGCTCCCTTATTACTTGTGGCTACTCTTGAAGACCCATAGCCTAAGAATGGACAATTCTGTGTTCATGGGATATGGTCCAATCTCCAGTGCTGCTCTTCTGAAAGCACCCCCAACCAATGCATCATTGGCTTTTTATTGGAAGCTTCCTCAACTTTTCTAGGCTGTTTGCTCTGATTGCCGAACTGCATGTAACCTTAGGAAGTTCTCTCTAACCGTTCGGCTACATCTACCTCTCTGTAGTTTAAAACTGTTGTTATTTATCAGACTTCCATTTTAAACAGTTGAAATTTGCCAACAATTTCTCATTTCGTTTGGCCTCTGTGTCTCTTGATGAATGGCACAAGCTGGTTCTTAAGAACAAAAGAAGAGTGCTGCTGGATCAGGCCAACACTGTAACAAGGTCCACATCCTGTTTCTCCGGAAACGACCCAATGGGAAGTCTTCAAGCTGGATATGAGTGCAGGAGCACTTTCCTGCTTGTGTTACCTACTGCCTTCGACAACAGAGGTCGCATGTCCCCATCATGAGCAGTAGCCATTCGTAGTAGCGTTATTTTCCATGGTTTTTCCTAATCCCCTTTTAAAGCCATCTTTGTGGCCATTGCCAATCCCTGTTCTTGTTGAGCTGTACCTTCTGGAAGCTCCATCTTCTGTGTAGCTCTTCTGAATCCTACTCATTCCTCTTGTCATCTCTCTTGAAGTGTGACATTCAGAATGGAACATGGTGCCCTGTTTTGGACTACTTTTCTCTACTAACATATTGCTGGAACTGCTGCCATACATGTCCCGATTGAAGTAGCATTTGCACTTGATCAGCGATAATTGGATGTTGGCAGCTGTTTTCCCAGTGTACACATAACAAACTCCTCACCAAATTTACCCATGGGTTGTTGCCTTACCCAGTGCTAACTCATGATTTGGCTGCCAGACGATCAAGCAAACTGGGGGATCAGTTCCTGGGTTGTTTGGATCCCGCCCCTTTCACTCCCTCAATGCTGCATACCTTTGTGGCACAATAAGACTGGCATGTCGATCAGCTTCCCCCCCCCCTTTTTTTTTTTTTACTCTTGCCCACTGCCTTTGTAGCCTGGCTAAACAACCTATGAACAGTCCACAGCTCTGGTTTCGCACATAATGACAACCTATGGTTTAAATCACCCACAATTCACAATGCAACAACAAGCCGTGAGTTCCTTTCATGGGCTGTTTGTGGTTAACAACCCATACTTAAGCTATAGTTCCTAATTTGCACATAAGGACAACCCATGATTCAACAAACCATAGTTAATTAAACCATGCTTTGTCATTCCATGCAACTGAGGTCTATGTGAGTGCGGAAGGGAGGCATTTACTCAGCCTTGGGTATCTGAAGCTCTGCTGCACCAGGACATGAGGAGCTCCTGCTCAGTGCCTCCTGGTCCCAGTTGGGGAGGTGCCAACCTCCCCCTGCCACATACACACATTTTACAAGCACAAAGATGCAATCACCCCAGGAACAGGAAACTTCCACTTCAGAATAAAAAAAACCTAGCCTATGACAGAGTTTCCATAGTTAGTAGACAGAGAGAACATAGAAAGCCGCCTTATATTGAGTCAGGTCCTTGGTCCATTTAGCCCAGTGCCAGGGTTTTTTCAAGCCCTACCTGGAGATGCTGCCAGGGATTGAACCTGGCTGGGACCTTCTGCATGCAAAGCAAAGGCTCTGCTCCACTTTGTGTGACTGCACACCCCTACCCCAGCTTTTAAATGTAGGTTGGTTGTTATTTTTGCAGCTTCCTGGAAGTGAATTCTACCTAGGTGCCTCCACCTGTATCTGTGCGCCGCGCTACATGTTGGCAACTGCCAGTTTGGAGGAATGCATTGTCTTCAGGAGTAGTTGTCCAGTGTAGCATGTGAGGATTTGGCTTTAAAGATGGGAAACCTGAACAGGTTAAACCCCCTTCAATAACTGTAAACATCCACATTGCCCTTAAAACGACTTATATTCTGTTTAAAAACATGGTTTTTGAAGTTGTTTCATTACGAGGTAGGACACACTGAGCAGTACTTACGTTTCATAGTGACTGCTTCCTCCGTCCTGAAAGTGTTCAGTGGTGTGACACATGGTTAATTCTTTGTTCTTGTTTAGTTTCTGACTTGCAGGCTGCTTGACCCGCCCACTTCTGTCTCCCTATCTCAAGCAGCCTGCAAAACAGAAACTAAACAAGAAGAGTCAAGGAATTAACCCTGTAATACACCAGTGAACACAGAGGAAGCAGTCACTATAAAACGTAAGTACTGCTCAGTGTGTCCTACCACGTAATGAAACGACTTAAAAACCATGTTTTTAAACAGAATATAAGTCGTTTTAAGGGCAATGTGGATAGGCACATAGTCTACATTTGCTTCCATTTTAGGGCCTTTAGCACTACTGAGGCATTGTTTTTCACAGTCAGTTGGAAGAGGAATTAAAATGGTGGTTCCACAATTTGGTGAAGCTCCATTTCCCCTTTTTAAAAATCCAATAATGCCCATTCCACAGTAAGAGCTTAAGGTATGTTTGCTCAGAAGTAAGTCCCATTCCTTAAAGGCCCTGCTTCTTCTTGAAGTTTTTTAATTAGTGGTTTCCTCCTTGTCCCTTTAATTGGTTTATTCCTGTTCCTTCACATGGCTTTGGTATTCCTGAATTGGCCCTTAATTAGGCCGTTCCTATTCCCTGATGGGATTGCTGGTTTCCTCTTGGCAGTCAGAGCATTTGCCCTTTTGTTCTGTTTTTTTAAAAAAAAATATTGCAATTAATTGCATAAGAATTGAGTAAACAATTTAAGTTTATTCTGCAGAGCAAAACGAAAAAAGCTAGTGTGGAAACAACCTAAGGTCCACCTAAGCTGTATCTCCTTTATAAATGTTGAAAGCACACTTATACCTACCCATCTATGCAATAAGCTGACTTTACTTTGTTTTACTGTTCAGATGGAACTGCTTCTGGATTTAATGCAGAATTTCCAAGTGGGTTTTAAAGATTTCCTTCATCTCCTATATGTCTTGCCTGTTTTGCCAGTGCCGTTCAAAACTCTTTGAATGTAAAATGAGCACCATCATTCCATCCACATTAATATCCTGCTGCACCTGTCTCGTTTCCCCCAAATGGATTTAAAGCTTATTCTGATCTTTAACGTAGAATTTGAGAAGACAAAGCCTTGTAAAACAAATTTAACAGACCAGAACGTGGGAGAGGGGGTGGGCTCAGTGAAATAATCTGGGAAATTGCAAACCCGACTTGTGAAATAGATTTTCAGAATGGAGAGACGCATAACTTTTGGAACAATGATTAAAGCATTACTCTTGTTTCTGCACATCAGAGGCCTTTGAAGCTCAGATTTAAAGGTGGGATCTTTCAGATAGGGTAGATTGCAACAACTGTACAGTAAATAATCATCATGATTTCCCCCAACGGCTGGTTTTAGTTTACAATATAATGTTCAGCTGTATTTTATTACTTGAATGCAAGTTAAAATCTAGATATTCATAAATGTCTAAATTGATACTACACAGTGGACATAATCCAGAGGTGTGCATGTATGAGACATCTGATTGTGCATTGGGCCATTTAGGCTGCCTCTACAAGAGGCATTTAAAGCTCTTTCAAGGCGCATTAAAAAATTTACCTCTACATGAACGGAGCGCAAATCGGGCGTAGAGGTGTGTTTTCTTTCTGATTATGCGCATTATCGAATGCGCGTTAAATAGCAAGTTTTATTTTGCTCCTGCCGTTAAAGTGCATTTTGACTATGCGAACAAGCGATTCTCCGCATTAACTACTTGTAAAGCGCATTTGAAACAACCGATAAGGTCTGTTGAGTGCTCAATTACTTCCTGCAACAAGCATTTACGATAAAGCGCTTCCGAGAAGATGCGCATAATCGGAGAACCAGGCGTCAAACGGAATCCATCTAGAGGGGGTCTCAGTCTCTCTACAACTTTTGATGTTGCAGCACCCAATTTGATAATGGAGGTGCTGCTGGAGAGGAAAAGGCCCTCTTAGTATTTCTTCCCTGGATTATGCCCACAACATGTTACTGCTTTCAAAGAAATGTAAACTCTTTTTGCACAATCCTGGAAGCGGGTTACATGGGCCAAAGTGAGCAAACATGGAAGTTGCAGGGGGAAATGTTTCATTGCATACCAAGACTCGTCCCTGGGCACATGGGGTGTGTTCCCATGCAATACAAATGCTTCTGAGATTTTGTATGGTCCAAATCACACATTTGTGTTAAAAACAAAAACAAAACCAGCATGTGCCTGCAGTAAAGGAGCCCAATAAACTTTTACTGTACACCCAAACTTGTCCATGTATCACCAATGCACAAATTTCATGGCGGTTCCAGGGTTATCAGCAAAACCAAAGTTTTCCTTTCCAGCTCAACCGAGTACTACAAATGTTTATAATTTTCTTCCCCGAAAAGTTGTGTTTCCCCCTCCTGGGGGTGTGTGTGTGTGGAGGGTGGGCATTTTCCTCTTCACTTTTAATCAAGAATATTGCTCTGCTTGGTTGGTCCCACTGGTTGCCCTCTGTACAGGAACCAACTTAGCAGGGCCTCCACACGACCCCAGCTTTGTTCACGTGCTTTGCCAGTTGTAGCAATGACTTATGTTCTTTCAATCTACTAGAAGTAGCAAAGTAGCAGTGTAGCCTTTAGCTTAATTGTACTCTGCAACTAAAGAGAGCTCTGTCATGTTGGGACAGGATTCTAAGCTGTTTTTCTTCTGGAGATGGCAATGTTGGATCAAAAAATAAAGTATTGGCATTTATTTATGACGGGTGGATGTATTTCTGTTTTGACTTCGTAATTTGGAAGTATGTCCATCTACTGCTGTGTTTTTTTCATTCTTGGACAACAGTACAGTTTGGGAGGGAGGGTGAAATTTTGACAAATACTGCGTGGCCAGATGGGTTCTTCTAAAGCCCCTTTTGCATCCCCCTCCCCCTCTGATGGGCTAAAAGTTGCTTCTGCCTCATGTCTTTGGTTTCTAGCTAGATGTTCTGATTTTCGTTTTTGTGTATAAAAATTGTAAAGCACTTACTAATGTTAGGTACTTGATAAATGCACATAACGATTGTGAACATGTACTTCTTTTTTTAAAAAAATGCACATAGGAGCTGGGGTCATCAGGAAACCTATCCCAAGTGTTGAATTTCTCCACAATGTTTCATGAGAACATCCTAGGGGAATGTAGAGATGTCTTCTAAATCCAGGGAAGGTGGTCAGCTTTCATTTGAGAAGGGAGACTTTTTAAAAAACGCTTAGAACAGAAGCCACCTTGAGCTCTGGTTTTAGTGGAAAGGCAGGCTATAACTAAAATAAATAAAATAAAGCTTTGCAATGTTATGCCTGCAGGGGACTGTTTCAACTCTATAGCCAGGTTCACATGATTGCAGAGTGGTTAACAAGCCATTCAACACTTGCCAGTCACATGCTGGCCACAGTTACATAATTGCCCTTGCCGGCGTGACTTCTTATTTGTCCAAATCCTGCGAGGATGGCTTCTTAGGGTGGTTAACAAACTACCCAGCAACCCTAAAACAGACCATGGGTTACAGGTGGTTTGTTAACTATCCACCCTTACTAGGTTTGGACGTCACAACAAGCCACACTGGCTAGGGTTATTATGTAAATCCAACCGGTCTGCACAGGGTGATTAACAAGCCACTGTGGCTTATGAGCCACCCTGTAATCATGCAAGCCAGGTCACTGTCCCATAAAGAAGAACCCCAAGAGTGTATCTCAGATGGAGCCACCTGTGAGTTAAAGCATATTGCAGAGCACTTACCCATAAAGCCCTGGGAGGGAGAGTGTGATTGTTTGTGCCTTGCCGTTCCTCCACATATGCTGAGACTCCATCCCAGAATGGTCCGAACTGTATAGAAGATAAGCAGTATTTCTACGTCGCCTGTCAGCTATTACTGATATTGTTCTGTTGAAGAGCCCCAGAACGTGGAGAACTTTGGGGCTGCCCAAACTGCTGAGAAGCCTCAGCTAGTACAACATGTGACTCTGGAAAGCTGAGATCACAGTACAGCGCCCTCAGAGGTTTCCCACACGTGCTCAGGTTTGGATTGACGCCACCTTGCTGAACATACGTGAAGCTGCCTTCACAGGGCTTTAGACCACTGGCCCATCTAGCTGAGGATTGTCTATTCTGACCGGCAGCAGCTCTCCACGGACTCAGGCAGAGAGGGGTCTCTCCCCATCACCTGCAGCCTGGTTTTTATACTAGCGGATGGACCTGGCTTTGCACAACTTGGAATCGCCCTTTCTTTGATACCCGAAGCCTTGAAGCAAACTTTTGCAGCTGTCTGCAAAGCCATGGACTGGCTAGGGAAGTCTGCCACCTAGTGAATGCCAATAGTACTGAAGGCTTCACGCACGTGGACACATTTAAAGTAAAATTAATCGATGCATTTTACACACAAAATAACCCCAAAGTGTACACTCCTATAACCCCCTTAGTCTCCATGTCAATTTTCAGGTGTCTTGGGCAGGATCTACACTTCTGCTTTAAAACACTTTAAAGCGGTTTATAGTAGTACTGACAACTGTTGGGGCCCGGGACACACTCCAAAAACAGTTGTCACTACTGTTATAAACCACTTTAAAGTAGGGGTGTGCATCGGATCGGATCCGATCCACGATCCGAATCCGATCCGACCCAAAATCGGGAAAATCCGATCCGATCCGATCCGGACAACCTCCGATCCGATCCGATGAGGTCCGATCCGGATCGGACGCCATTTTGAATGCTTTTTCCCATAGCCAAGTATTGTTTTACAAAAATGCCTATAACTTTTTCATTTTTAAAGATAGAAGGATGAAACTTGGGCACATTGTAGACTGGTTAGGGATAGTTATCTGTGAGAAATTTCAGAAAGATTGGTGCATGCGTTTTGTGGCAATTAATTTTTTAATAAATACCCAGGAATGCTTATAACTTTGTCATTTTTAAAGTTACACACATGAAACTTTGCCACATTGTAGGGGGTACCTTGGGACCTATGTGTGTGAAATTTCAGAAACGTAGGTGCTTGTCTTGTGTGGCAATTAATTTTTAGAAAAATGGGTAGTAGTGGGGTAAATACAGTTACGCCTCCCATTTTTTTATTTTTGAAGATACAAACAGGAAACTTGGGCACATTACAGGTACCACTTGCCTTGATATGTGTGTGAAATTTCAGAAACATTGGAGCTTTCCTTGTGTGGCAATTAATTTTTGAAACAATGAGGAAAGAAACACCTATAACTTTGTCATTTTTAAAGTTACACACATGAAACTTTGCCACATTGTAGGTGGTACCTTGGGACCCATGTGTGTGAAATTTCGGAAACGTAGGTGCTTGCCTTATGTGGCAATTAATTTTTTAATAAATACCCAGGAATGCCTATAACTTTGTCATTTTTAAAGTTACACACATGAAACTTTGCCACATTGTAGGCGGTACCTTGGGACCTATGTGTGTGAAATTTCGGAAACGTAGGTGCTTGCCTTGTGTGGCAATTAATTTTAGAAAAATGGGTAGTAGTGGGGTAAATACAGTTATGCCTCCCATTTTTTTATTTTTGAAGATACAAACAGGAAACATGGGCACATTACAGGTACCACTTGGCTTGATATGTGTGTAAAATTTCAGACAGCTGGGTCCAGGCATGTGGTGGCAAGGTATTTTTGAAACAATGAGGAAAGAAACGCCTATAACGTTTTTATTTTAAAAGTTAGAAGTCTGAACATTGCTCACTTTGTAGATGGGTTAGGGGTAGATATGTGTCAGAAATTTCAGAATTATAGGTCCAGGCATTTGATGGCTATGGAATTTTTAAATTACATGTTTCAAAAAAATTTCTACAGAGGCCAGGTCTTCCCCTCCCACTTCCCGCGAAGAAAAGGAAACACTCTCTCGTCTCGATCCCTTTGATCCTTGCTAGTAGTATCCATTACAGGGCTCGTGTTTCCTTTCCTACTTTCACTTTTCAAGCAGAACGGCTGAGCCTAGCTGAGTTTTGCAGCCATGCGTGCAAGGAAGGATCACTCTGGTCTCGATCCCTTTGATCCTTGGTAGTATCCATTACAGGGCTCGTGTCTGCTTGAGTACAAAGTGAAATTTCACACACATATCAAGGCAAGTGGTACCTGTAATGTGCCCAAGTTTCCTGTTTGTATCTTCAAAAATAAAAAAATGGGAGGCGTAACTGTAAATGACAAAGTTATAGGCATTCCTGGGTATTTATTAAAAAATTAATTGCCACAAAATGCATGCACCAATCTTTCTGAAATTTCTCACAGATAACTACCCCTAACCAGTCTACAATGTGCCCAAGTTTCATCCTTCTATCTTTAAAAATGAAAAAGTTATAGGCGTTTTTGTAAAACAATACTTGGCTATGGGAAAAAGCATTCAAAATGGCGTCCGATCCGGATCGGACATCTGGTCCAATCCGATCCGACCTGCCTCCGATCCGATCCGATCCGATCCGACCCCCCAGGTCCGATTCCGATCCGCTATCCGATCCGATCCGGGGGGTCAGTGCACATCCCTACTTTAAAGCGCTTTAAAGCAGCAGTGTAGATCCGTGGTATCCGCGTCTTGGCTGACAGACACATCCACTTATTGTGACGGGTGCAGAAATTATTTTAGCTGGAGGGATGAATCCCATTTTGGAGAATCAGAATCTCAGAATAGTAGAGTTGGAAGGGGCCTCTAAGGCCATCCATTCCAACCCCCTGCTCAATGCAGGAATCTACCTTAAAGCATCCCTGACAGATGGCTGTCCAGCTGCCTCTAGTGTAGGAGAGCCCATTGGTTCCATTGTTGTACTGTTCTAACAAGTTTTTCCCTGATGTCCAGCCGGATCTGGCTTCCTGTCACTTAAGCCCAAGATTCCACGTCCTGCATTCTGGGATGATTGAGAAGAGATGCTGGCTCTCCTCCATGTGACAACCTGTCAAGTATTTGAAGAGTGCTATCATGTCTCCCCTCAGTCTTCTCTTCAGGTTAAACATGCCCACAGAAAATATGTGAGAATAGTAGAATAGTAGAGCTGGAAGGGGCCTATAAGGCCATCGAGTCCAACCCCCTGCTCAGTGCAGGAATTCACCTTAAAATATACCTGACAGATGCCTGCCCAGATGCCTCTTGAAGGGCTCTACTGTGGGAGAGCCCACGACCTCCCTAGTTAAGCTTTCAGGGGCCATATTGCAGTGGCAGGCAAGTTCAAAGGCTTGGGCTTGGGGTCAAAAATACCATCATCGTATCACTTAAAGCTCTTCCTGCAGTAACTAAGCCATAGGAGAAGGGGCATCTCAGCCTTTTAGAACCACCAGGGAACCACCAAATGATGCATGGCTGGGTTAAAGAGGCCCTCTGGAGAACTCCATGAGGGCCAGATTGGGCTCCAGGGCCTGAGGTACTGCTCCCCTGTATTATAGACAAGGGATGCCGGGGACTGAACCTGGGGCCTTATGACATTTGCATGCTACCTCATAGCATAGAGGCCTCTGGGTGGCTTTCAATAAATAAGTACAAAACCACAGAAGTCCTCTGGCCTTCGTGTTCGCCATTTTCCTTGGGTCCGTTGAGATGATCAGGGGTCTGGAAACAAAGCCCTATGAGGAGAGGCTGAAAGAACTGGGCATGTTTAGCCTGGAGAAGAGAAGATGGAGGGGAGACATGATAGCCCTCTTCAAATACTTGAAAGGTTGTCACACAGAGGAGGGCCAGGATCTCTTCTCGATCAACCCAGAGTGCAGGACACGGAATAATGGGCTCAAGTTCTAGGAAGCCAGATTTCATCTGGACATCAGGAAAAACTTCCTGACTGTTAGAGCAGTATGACAATGGAACCAATGACCTAGGGAGGTGGTGGGCTCTCCCACACTAGAGGCCTTCAAGAGGCAGCTGGACAGCCATCTGTCAGGGATGCTTTAAGGTGGATTCCTGCATTGAACAGGGGGTTGGACTCGATGGCCTTATAGGCCCCTTCCAACTCTACTAGTCTATGATTCTATGATCTAAGGAGAGGTCCTGCTTCACTGCCATCCATTCCTGGTTTGATTCACGAACTGCATTCTACACCATGTGGGGCTCAAGGCGTTCCTCATATCTGCTAAGCCTGGCCATTGGTCCACCATCATCTCTCTCAGCCGTGGTCTTCCTACGAAGACAGTGGTTGTCTAGTCCACGGAGATTGCTCCATGGTGCACAGTGAATTCGTAGCCATGGTTACTTTTTTGTTTCCAAGCGACTGACCAGCAAGGTATGGCTTTAAAAGGGATTGGATAAATTCCTGGCTTGCAATGGCTACTAGTTCTGATGGCTATGTGCTACCTCCAGTACCTGAGGCAGTAAGACTGTAAAAACCAGTTGTTGGGGAACATGGATGGGAGGATGCTGTTGCACCATATCCTGCTTATGAGTCCCTGGACGACAGCCTGTTGGCCACTATGTGATCAGAGTGCTGGACTACATGGTCTTATCCAGCATGACTGCCTTTAAGGTGACCAACTGTCAGGATTTCCCCAGGTTTGTCCTGGTTTTTATTTTGTCCTGGGTTCTGGGGAGATTTTCTGTAATTTTCTATAATGTCCTGGAATGACACAGTTTCCCATTTGAAGCCGCCACTAGGGTGGCAGGAGGGATGATGTGCTTTCTGGAGGTGCATCATTCACCCCCCCCCCACTGCTCCAGTTGGAGATGTAAAAGGGAAAGCGCCATTTTCAAGCATTATAGGAAAGGCCCCAATCAGAGCATGGAGAGGGGCAAGACTGACACGTTTTCTGGAACCCCAGAAAGTCGCTTTGACACCTCCACCACTGGGTGCTCTTTTTTGGTTTCCTTAATATTGTCATGCTATTCTGGATTTTATTATATAAAGTGGTATAGAAGTATTGTGAATAAATAAATACAATTTATTGCCAAAAAAAGAGGAAAATTCAAATCAACCCCTATACCAAAGATTGTCCACCATCCTATACAAGGAACCAGTGTGGTGTAGTGGTTAGAGTGCTGGACTGGGACTCAGGAGATCCGGGTTCTAGTCCCCACTCAGCCATGGAAACCCACTGGGTGACTTTGGGCCAGTCACAGACTCTCAGCCCAACCTACCTCACAGGGTTGTTGTTGTGAGGATAAAAATGGAGAGGAGGAGGATTGTGTAATAAAAAAGGTGAGATATAACTGTAACAAATAAATAATTCTAAATAATCGCTGTTAATTCCACTTTCCTTACCTCTCCCCCATGTCATATCAATGCTTAGAAATGAAAGCATTCAGAGGGGGACCTGTCCTTTTCATTCTCTGGGCAATGCTTAGTTAAGAGCTATACAAAAATAAGTAGAAGCTCATGATAGCCACAAATCCAAAAGGGTTTTGTTTTATTGGTTTATATTAAAAATTAACGATATGAACATTGTAAAGCAATTGAAGTCAACGATAATCATGATATTGTAACAATCGAAAAGTATGCGCTGTGTGTGTCCCGGTGGTGCATTGCACACACTTGGCCACTTAGTGGCATCGTCTCCATTGCCTTTTGATCAGGCTTTGCACCACTATCCTCCTTAATGCCTTTGTCATTTGTCCTGAAAGCATTAAAGATTGTGGAAACGTTGACTCTCCTTTGGGATGACGGGGAATTGTTTCTGTGCTCTCAGTTTATCCAGCTGTGCTATTTTAGCCTTAAAATGTAAGGCTGGCATCTCAGCTCACAGCCACATTTTCCGAATACTCCAAGGAAGGAAACACTTGAGCAGCATTTGGGGGTAGCCTTACTGCACCACAGTGGGTGTGGGCCTGCCCAAAGTGGGGCCCAAATGGTTTGCATGTAGGGAAGGCAGATGCGCACCTTGGAGGTCATCTCATCCAGTTCCCTACTCAATGTCAGGTCTGGATGCAGCTACAACATCCCTGATGACACCTTAATTATCCACCACATTTTTGATAATGGTTTTAAGATTAATTGAAGAGGGAGGTCCACCATAGGCTCCGGAACTCCCTTCCTAGGGAGGCCAAGCTGGCTCCCTCTGTGCTGCACTTTTGGAGGCAGGCAAAAGCTTCTTTATTCCGGCAGGCTTTTGGGACTGCTCTGGACCTGTGTTCATGGTTTGGGTTTTGTTTGTTTGTTTTAATCTTATTGTTTTTTAAAAAATTAAGTGTTTTTAATTTTACAGTAGGTTTAATTCTATTGTAACTTTTGTAAATTTATATTTATATGGTTTAATTGTACATGTTTTAATATTGTAAACCACCTTGAGTCCTAGCCCTGGGGAAAAGGTGGGATATAAATATAATAATAATAATAATAATAATAATAATAATAATAGGCAAAGCACACATACAACAATGCAACAGGATCACTGAAGAAATAACTCACTTATTACAATTCTTAGTAAAGTAAAATAGCCTAAGGATAAGCTCACTATCTAAAGTAAGGTTGGATATATAATATAACATATATAAGGTGTGGGTGTGTGGGTGTTTAAGTTGCTAAAAAGAAAAAAAAAGCTATTGGGTGGAATAGAAATGTAATAAACGAAATGAAAAACATTTATACTTGATTGCAATTTGATCAGAAGTTTGAAGGGTTTTGTTTAGGTAATGAATGGAAACCATGGTACCATATTATCTTCTTAGGATTCCTTGCATGCTGCACCTGCTAAGTTTATACACAAGCATAGTTTCCCATATTTGATCAATCCACTGCTGTTACCTTGGAAATTTCCAATTACATGCTACATATGACTTTGCCACTGTATACAGTTGGTTAAGGAGGTCTTTACGTGGGAATCCAAGGTTCATTCCAGTGTCAAAATGCGCTTGTCTCTCTCTTGTTCACCCTTGACCTGTTTGCATTATATCCACAGCTCCTCTCTGGACGGTGCTCAAGGGCAGGGGAGGTCTTGAATCAGGACCTCCAGAGACCAACCTTCAGGACCTTACCTTCCTGTGCCACCAGCACTCTGGGCCTTTGACCAGCCGAGTCAGGCTCCATAGGATAAGGGTACCCTCAAGGCTGCAATACCAGCCTGCAGTGGTCATCTGACCTTGTAAACCAACCAAGTGGCACCAGGCCTTATAAAAACCCTCCCTTCTTGGCTAGTTGGGCAGCCTGAGCAACTCATCACAACCAGTGGCAACCCAGCATGACAGCCGTGCTGCATATCTGCACCTGCCTCATCAAGTGTTGCTACATCATGCCTGCTTTGGTTCCTTTATTTAGGAGGGTAACATGTGAGTCAGCTCCAAGATTCACCCCAACAATGCTTTGCGTGTCCCTTTAACGGGCCTTTCCCATGCTCTATGCACACGTTTCATTTTAGCCCCTGTTTGCTTAGCTTACACTGACTTGTCCCATTACATGTAGATTGAAAGCATATTTGGGGACCTGATATAGTCACATTCAACAAATGAGGAAAGTCAAGTGCCAGGCACGGCAGCCTTTGCACGCTTGAGGGCTTTAGCGAGGCTGCCAGGCTGCTGAGTCAAGTCGTTGATAATTAACGGCTTTGTCTGATGTCAGGTGTATCACAGGGAATTCACAAGGCTGGGAGGCCTTATGAATTGTAAGTTGAAAGATTGGGAATTATTGTGAGAAAGTCTGTGTCTCTGTAAGTAGGGGTGTGCATGCCAAAAATTATCGTCTTCTATCGTTATCATCAGCTCGGACCCAAAAAAATATTGTCTTCATTCATATCGTAGGTGAACCGTATCATCTTCACGATAATTATTGTGAAAAAATGATATTTTTTGCAGCCCTATTTTTAAAGAAAAAATGCATATAACTTCTGCATTTTCAAAGTTACAGGCTTGAAACTTGGTCACAATGCTTATGGGGTATGCCTAGGTATGTGTATGAAATTTGAGATTGATCCCTTCAACCCTCGATTTTATATGAATTTATTAAAGATCATTTCCATTCTGACAGGTCTGACCCGTCAGAATGGAAACAATCTTTAAAAAGTTCATATAAAATTGAGGGTTGGAGGGATCAATCTCAGATTTGGCACATATGTGTAGCAACATGTGCTAGACATGTGTATGAAATTTGAGATCGATCTCTCCAACCCTCGATTTTATAAGAATTTATTGAAGATCATTTCCATTCTGACGGATCAGAATGACAGCTCGCCCCGTACGTTCATTCAGACCTGTCAGAACGGAAACGATCTTTTAAAAAATCATATAAAATCGAGGGTTGGAGGGCGATCTCAAATTTCATACACATGTCTAGCACATGTTGCTACACACATGTGCCAAATCTGAGATTGATCCCACCAACACGCAATTTTATATGAACTTTTTAAAGATTTTCCATTCTGACGGGTCAGACCTGTCAGAATGGAAATGATCTTTAATAAATTCATATAAAATCGAGGGTTGGAGGGATCGATCTCAAATTTCATACACATACTTAGGCATACCCCATAAGCACTGTGACTAAGTTTCAAGCCTCTAACTTTTAAAATACAGGAGTTATAGGTATATTTATATGGCAGACAGATAGAACGATAAAATCATCCGAAAATTATCGTCTCTGATGATTATCATAGGTTTTTCTATTGTATCGTTATCATACATTTTAACGATACGATACACATCCCTATCTGTAAGCTTATCATCTGTCGCTGTTTCTCACGGGAAGTTTGCTAGCCGAGGCGTTGAGCTGGTGAGTTTCCTTGAGAACAAAGAATGTTTGGAAAAGGTGGGGGCTCTCTTACAAGCTGTCACTCACATGGTGGCATCATCAAGAGGAGGTTGAACTGTGCAGCCCTGTCGGCACATGAGTTTAGTTTACAGGTCTGAGAACCTGTCTGTCAAGTGGCTTGGAATAAGCCAGGTCTCTAGTCTATAAGAGGAACGAGCAAAGGGGAGGACCTTTGCTAGGATCATCGGTTCACCACTTGCCATGAAACCCCTCGTGTTTTGGATTCTGTCTGTTTGGAGATGTTGGCTGCACCTTGTACATGCTCAGTTGCTATTTGGACTTGGAATTTTTAAGGATTGTGTCATAGAAAGTGCTCTGAGGCTTTTCATAGACTTGGACTGGTGTTTGCTCTGGATCATGTGTTCTATGGCCTGCGAGAGAGCTTCCCTTCACGAAGCCAAAGTTACGGGCAAAGGGAAGTTTCCTAGGTCGACCATTGCTGTTCTGGATCATGTATTGTGTGTGACCTGCGAGAGAGCCTCCTTCAGAGCCTAAACTAAAGGCAGGGGGGTTTTCTGGGTCGAAGTTCGTTCCCTGGCATCTTGCTTATGTGGATCAACCCAGTGCTTACCGGCAGACTGGGTCTGGTTAGTGCAAGACGTAACTCTCTCTGCCGCTCTTCATACACCCCTGTGCTGGAGCTTTTCCCTGGGCTCTCGGCCTGTTCCTAATGGGTCAGCGTGTTTCACGTCTGCTAATTGCTCAGATAGGACTTGGTCTATCCCTTCACATCTTCCCCCAAGTGATTGCTGTTCTGGATCATATCATGCCTTTGGAGTCTAAAGCTGCCTGGCCTTCATCATCTTTATGTGGATGTATGCAAAAGTGTAACCATCATGCTTGAATTCCATGTGATTTCACAATGAAAGGAGTCTCACTGCCTTGAGTGTCTTGTCAGTTTGCAAACGTTCATGAGCAGAAGCCTGGGGGTTGGGCAAGTTCACGACAGGCTTGTACAAAACCGTCAAGCCTAGTACAGAGCATCACAGTAGTTGTGAGAGGTTGCCATGGTGTTGCTGGGGTTTGTTCATTGCAGCCACACCCACTCCGCTGCCCTCCAGGTGTGTTGGACTACACATCTGGAGGGAGGCAGGATGAGGAAAGCAGATTTATTGCTTCCTATAATGTCTGTTTCAACACATCAGTCTGCTTCTCCACTCTCCTTCCTCCTTCTGGAACTCTACGCAGAGGGTCAGTACAATAGGTCACGGTTAAATTCAGCATCTCTCACTCATCCATACTTCTTACACACTAAGGGGTTTTGTCGAAGTCTGGTGTTCCAACAGCAGCGCTGGGCCCTCTGCCTCCAATTGACTGAGCCTATGTGATATCGTGGAACATTCCATCTGCAAAGGGTCATTGTCTGTCATGGAATCTTCACGTTGCTCCAGTTTTGTCAGCTGATGTGAAAGGTCCCTCATGCAGGCTTTGAGACTGGAACAGCAGTGAGGGCAATTAGGGGGACTAAGGACTGGTCAGCTCAGTGTGGGGAGGTCCCATGATGAGTAGAGAAACTAAAGGGAATGCAGAAGAGGGTTGCTAAAGCAATGAATCAATGCAGGCAATGTCTTGAGAAAGAAACCAGAGAGTTTGAGAAAACAGAACAATGCTGAGAACTGGCAAGTTTCAGGGAGTACAAACTGATGTTGCAGCAACACTATTAAGGCAGAATTCTATGGATGTTTAGACAGAAAAAAGTCCCACAATTCCCAGCATTCCCTAGCCAGCACGGCTAGCTGGAAAATGCTGGGCATTGCAGGACTTTTTTCTGTCTAAACATGAATAGGATTGTGCCCGTACCCATTTAAAATGTGACAGTGAACAGATATTTACGAAGCCCGAAACAGGGCCACTGTCAAGGGTAGAGATGGTTGGGTTCCTGCCTAGGGTGACCAACTGCCAGGATTTCCCCCTGATTTGTCCTGGTTTCTGTTCTATCCTGGGTGTCAGAGCGGATTTTCTGTCATTTTCTATAATGTCCTGGAATGACACGTTTTCCCCTTCAAGGCTGTCATCCCACTCCCCCTGCTCCAATTGGGGTCTTAAAGGGGAAGTGTGTTATTGCTGGACATTAAAGAAAAGACCCCAATTGGAGCAGTGGAGGGGGAAATGACACGCTTCCCCCCTTCCTTCCAATCGGGCCCCCGATTGGAGTGGAGGAGGAGAAAGGGTGTCTCCGGAAAGCGCATCATTTCCCCCTGCCACTGGGTGCCTTCTTTTTTGGTTTCCCAAATATGGTTGCCCTACCTGCCAAGGTCTCTCACCCCAGCAGGGGCCCATTTACAAGAGCCGCCCTGGAGTTGCTCCTCCTCTTCCACATTCAACTGCCTCTCAGTCTGGCTCAGACAATAGTAGTGGTGAGAAGGAGGAACAGCAGATGCCACATGGCCTCCTTATCTTTGCTTTCTGCCAGTACATCAAGGAAGCAATAGCCATGATGAGAAAGGGGATGAGGAGCCATAACAGCTCTTGACAATGGTTATAGGAAGTTGTGAGGGACCCCCCCCCCACAATGCATAACTTCCCCAAGGGGCCTCAAAACCTGGAGCAGGTGCTGGGCCCACAGGTATCCAGTGGCCCCTTTCCCCAAAGGCAATATAATAATTAGGGGTGTGCACGGACCCCCCGGATCGGATCGGGACCCGGATCGGGACCTCCAATTTTGTCCCGGACCGGTTCGGACAAAATCGGAGGCCCCCCGGACCGGATCGAGTCCGATCCCGATCCAAAAATCGGAAATTTTTGGATCGGCCGCCATTTTTTTCCCCATAGACTTGCATTGCAATGCAAGTCTATGAGGAAAAAATGGCGGCGGGTGGGTAAGGGGGGGCCTAACTCCCTCCCCCCCCCCGGGGCCGTCCGCTGTGGACGGCCCCGGCAGGTAAGCCCCCTCCCCCGCGCTCCCTACCCCCCCTGGGGCCGCCTGCTTCCATCCGCTGGCGCCCGCGGGCGCCAGCGGATAGAAGCGGACGGCTCCGGGGGGGGGGTAAGCCCCCTTCCCCGCCACTTACCTTCTCGGCACGTCCGGCGCCGGCGGCTACTACCAGCGGGCTCCGCGGCCTACTCTCGAGTAGCGCGCCGGGTGATGACATCACCCGGCGCGCCACCCTGGAGCAGGCCGCGGAGCCTGCTGGTAGTAGTAGGCGCCGGCGCCGGACGGGAGCCGCCGGGCCGGGCAGGTAAGGGCCCCCCTCCCCCCTCCCCCCTCCGCGCGCCCCCTCCTCCCCTCCACGCACCCCCTCCTTACCTTTCCGGCCCGGCGGCTCCCGTCCGGCGCCGGCGCCTACTACTTCCAGCAGGCTCCGCGGCCTGCTCTAGAGTAGTGCGCCGGGTGATGACATAACCCGGCGCGCCATCCTAGAGCAGGCCGCGGAGCCTGCTGGGAATAGTAGGCGCCGGCGCCGGACGGGAGCCGCCGGGCCGGAAAGGTAAGGGCCCCCCTCCCCCCTCCGCGCGCCCCCTCCTCCCCTCCACGCACCCCCTCCTTACCTTTCCGGCCCGGCGGCTCCCGTCCGGCGCCGGCGCCTACTACTTCCAGCAGGCTCCGCGGCCTGCTCTAGAGTAGCGCGCCGGGTGATGACATCACCCGGCGCGCCATCCTAGAGCAGGCCGCGGAGCCTGCTGGGAATAGTAGGCGCCGGCGCCGGACGGGAGCCGCCGGGCCGGAAAGGTAAGGGCCCCCCTCCCCCCTCCGCGCGCCCCCTCCTCCCCTCCACGCACCCCCTCCTTACCTTTCCGGCCCGGCGGCTCCCGTCCGGCGCCGGCGCCTACTACTACCAGCAGGCTCCGCGGCCTGCTCTAGAGTAGCGCGCCGGGTGATGACATCACCCGGCGCGCCACCCTAGAGCAGGCCGCGGAGCCTGCTGGGAATAGTAGGCGCCGGCGCCGGACGGGAGCCGCCGGGCCGGAAAGGTAAGGGCCCCCCTCCCCCCTCCGCGCGCCCCCTCCTCCCCTCCACGCACCCCCTCCTTACCTTTCCGGCCCGGCGGCTCCCGTCCGGCGCCGGCGCCTACTACTTCCAGCAGGCTCCGCGGCCTGCTCTAGAGTAGCGCGCCGGGTGATGACATCACCCGGCGCGCCATCCTAGAGCAGGCCGCGGAGCCTGCTGGGAATAGTAGGCGCCGGCGCCGGACGGGAGCCGCCGGGCCGGAAAGGTAAGGGCCCCCCTCCCCCCTCCGCGCGCCCCCTCCTCCCCTCCACGCACCCCCTCCTTACCTTTCCGGCCCGGCGGCTCCCGTCCGGCGCCGGCGCCTACTACTACCAGCAGGCTCCGCGGCCTGCTCTAGAGTAGCGCGCCGGGTGATGACATCACCCGGCGCGCCACCCTAGAGCAGGCCGCGGAGCCTGCTAGTAGTAGTAGGCGCCGGCGCCGGACGGGAGCCACCGGGCCGAGAAGGTAAGTGCCCCCCTCCTCCCCCCCCCGCTGTCCACTTTCATCGGCGGGCGCCCGCTGGCGCCCGCCAATGGAAGCGGCGGTGGGCGCCAGTGGGCGCCCGCCGATCCGCCGATCCGCCGAACCGGTTCGGAGCTTTTTCGGACCGGTTCGGATTGGATCGGCCGATCCAGCTGCGGGATCGGAAATCGGATAATTTATCCGATTTCCCACTGGACCGGACTCGGATCGTGGATCGGGTCCGATCCAGTGCACATCCCTAATAATAATTAATAATAATAATAATAATAATAATATATGTATTTCTAACCTGCCTTTCCCTCCGGATCGAGGTGGGGAACAACATCAATACAGACAATTTAAAATACATAGGCTCTTCCTACACCATCCTGAACTTCCCTCCTTTCATACTGGTCTCCAATGCCTGGAATTTGGCCATTCTAGTCAGTGATTATGATGCCAAGAAAGGGTGTTAGACTTCTGTTGATGACAAGACCACAAAAACAGAGACAGACCATAGAAAATACTTCCTTTTTCCTGGTGGATTCCTGGGGTGGATGACTTGCTCCAAAATCCACGCACCAATAGCTTCTGCTCTCAGGTCAGTGCCCAGCAGGGACAAGCTGGTTGAGAAACAGCCTCATTTTTATTATGAACACCGCACGGCAACCTAAACATCTCATAGCAAGTAAGAGTGGCCTACACAGCCTTTCGCTTACCCCAACAGGTACATGTTCAGAGGTGGATCCAAGCACACCCAGTGGAACTAAACGGCACCAGGCAAATATCAGAGGGGACACGGGACTCTTCCATTACATGGGATATATTGAATATACCACAGAAGTTTGACCGTGCCTCCCTAATGATAATGTGCATGACATAAAATAAGCAGAAAGGCTGGATTAAAAAAAAAAAAAAAACCAAGACGTGTAGGCACTGACAACACCATGTCCTGAGGACACCTCCCTCCATTCCAGCCCCAGGAAGACACATAGCCTTTGCAGGCTGTAAATCAATAGCAGCTTGTCCTCACCTCTTGTAATATCTCAGATTTATTCCTAGTGATTCATCGCTTCATTATAGCCGGAGACAAATTATTCCTTCCTTGGGGATGAAGATGCCCACAGTCTTCTCTTTCTTTAGAAGGCAGCTGGGCCACCATTGCTCTGTTTGCAGGCTGACATGTCCGGCTGGAGATTCCCAACACTTTGCCTTTGTGAGGCACACTCGTGCCCATCCCTAATTTGAAAGATGCTGGAACCAAGCAAGAAAGCAAGCTGCCCCTACTTGGTGCCCTCCAGAATCATATTTAGGAGTTGTAGTCCAACACATCTGGAGGCCACCATAGAATCATAGTATCATAGAATAGTGGAGTTGGAAGGGGCCTCTAATGCCATCAAGTCCAACCCCTTGCTCAATGCAGGAATCCACCTTAAAGCATCTCTGACAGATGGCTGTCCAGCTGCCTCTTGAAGGCCTCTAGTGTAGGAGAGCCCACCACCTCCCCAGGTCATTGGTTCCATTGTCATACTGCTCTAACAGTCAGGAAGTTTTTCCGGATGTCCAGCCGGAATCTGGCTTCCTGTAACTTGAGCCCATTATTCCATGTAATGCACTCTGGGATGCTCAAGAAGAGATCCTGGCCCTCCTCTGTGTGACAACCTTTCAATGACTTGAAGAGTGCTATCATGTCTCCTCTCAATCTTCTCTTCTCCAGGCTAAACATGACCAGTTCTTTCAGTCTCTCCTCATAGGGCTTTGTTTCCAGACCCCTGATCATCCTTGTTGCCCAGGTTGGGGAAGACTACAACAGAGGAGGGTGAGGTCCACATCTTGCAATATCCATGGACTTCCTGGCTGGAGCCACCCTGCTGGTTGTTGGGGGACCTTTGGGCCGCACCGCCATGAATAGTTCATGTGTCCTTTTTGGACTCTTAGATATAAATTACTGAAGGACGATAAGACAGAGAGAGACCAAATGGTCTGGTGGGTTGGACTTGTGAGGCTGGGGTGCAAACCTCTGGGAATCTACTCTGAAGGGGTGCAGACTGTGCGACAGTCAATATCTACAATGAGAGGGTGATGGGGGTCCACATGTGTGAGAAACCTGGCCTCTCAAACCTCTGAGATTTCATTACACAATGGCAAGGAGATAGCACTTTGCACATGTCCAGAGGAACTAGTCTATTAATCTATTAATCAATAGAGAACAGACTCAGTTTCACACAGGTTGGAACAGCTCTTACAGCAAAGCTTTCAAGCAAACTTACACAGCAGTCTGAGGTTGACACACTGTGCCCACCCCATCTCAGTGGAAGCAGGCCTGCTGGCACCCCTAGGCACAGCAGCCCCTGCTATGGTTCTCCTTATATCCCCCTGAGAGTGTGCTCTGTCCACTCCAGTCTGTCCACTCCCCTACTGCTCCACAACAGCCGAGAGGGGGCAGGAATATCTCTGAAGCCAGTAGGAGAGAAGTAGGCTATGGACTAGGAAGCCATGTGGTGGTTAGGGAAGACTGCCCCAAGTGACTGAAGTTGTTACTGCATAGGGTGACCATATGGAAAGGAGGACTGGGCTCCTGCACCTTTAACAGTCTTATTGAAAAGGGAATTTCTGCAGGCTCCTTTGGTGTGCATGCAGCACCTGGTGAAATTCCCTCCTTGTCACAACAGTTAAAGCTGCAGGAGCCCTGCCTAGCATGACCAGATATGAAAGAGTCTCGCAAGGAAAGACTGGAGGAACTGGGAATGTTTAGCCTTGGGAACAGTAGACCGAGGGGAGGGGTGGGATATGATAGCACCCTTCAAGTCTCTAAATGGTTGTCATGCAGAAGAGGGCTGCAACAATGGCCCCCTTTACAAGAGTTCGCTTTGACGCCCGGTTCCCCGATTATGTGCATTTCCTGATAAGCGCGTTTATGCCTAATACCTATACACGAGAGGCATTGAAGCGCATTACAGGCTGTATGAAACGTGCTTTAAAGTTGTTTACATGCTGAGAATCACATGCAAATATTGCTGGAAGTAGTGTGCTTCCTCCCATTGGAACTGCCCAAACGGGTCCCCTCCCTTTATTCTCCCCGCCCACCAGAATCTCCCGCCTTTGGTTACCTGGGTTACCTGCCAGTAATGACCTGGTCAACCTATTCGGCTACCTCTCTCCCCTCCCCTTTTGCCCGATTGCCATTTCAAGTGAACTGCTCAGGAGTAAATGGGAATGTGCCTCATAAGTTTCCCCCTCCAGCACCCTTTGAAAACTTATTTTTAGTCAGGGCTGCCTCTCTTCCCCCCCCCCCACTTCGCCCGATTGCCATTTCAAGTGACCTGCTCAGGAGAAAATGGGAATGTGCCTCACACACACGCACGCCAAAAGAGACAGGGGGATGCTGCTTCGTTCCTTTCCCCTCCTCTTCCCAACAAGCTCAACCGTTGTAAAATACACACACACACACACACAGAGCTTATGTCAGGAACCCAGCAAGAAGCAAGAAGACAATATGTCTAAGCTGATCACTAATTATGTGCACATCCGCACATCCTTCCTACCCCCTTTACTTCTCGTGAAACCACCTCCATCTGGCCCCGGGTCTCCATGTAAAAAATATTCCATCAGGATACTTCAAAGAAACTTTATTTTTGGTTCATGTTGGGTCTCCTCTTCCTGGAGCTTCCATCCAGAGAGACAGAGAACAAGGAGGAAGTTGCCAGGAGGAGACAGAAAATAAAACTAAACGAAAAAGTGGGAGGTTTTCCCTGGGAAGGGGCAGTTCTATGCAATGACATCACGACTATAGTCCACCCACTCTGATTGTTAATGCGCTTGAACAAAATTGTTTACACGGATATAAGGCGCTCTTCCGCCCGCGGTAAATAAAACTCGCTATTTAACGCGCATTCGAAAATGTGCATAATCGAAGATAAAAAGCGCCTGTACTCCTCATTTGCACTCCGCTATTGTAGAGGAAAAATCGGCAATGCACCTTGAAAGAGATTTAAATCACTCTTGTAGAGGCAGCCTCAATCATCCAAGACAAAATAATGGGCTTAAGTTACAGAAGGCAAATTTTGGCTGAACTTCGGGAAAAAGTTCCTCATGGTCAGTGTAGTCAGACAATGGATCTGACTGCCTAGGGAGTGGGGGGGGGATCTCCGTTGCTGGAAGTAATGAAGCAGAGACTGGGCAGCCATCTGTCAGCGGCACTTTAAACTGGATTCCTACATTGAGCAGGGGCTTGGCCTCAGTGGCCCCTTCCAAGATTCTATGTTAATTTATTTATATTAAAGATTTATAAGCCACTTTTTATGGTCAAGAAAAAAAAAGGTGGACAGTGGGGGCATACTTTTAAAGAGGACTGGACAAATATTTATTGATTTATTGGTTTTTGTGTGAAAGTGAGAGAGGCAGGCCAGTTTGCCTCATTTGACCTGCTCCTTAACAGCAACCAGACTTTCCCCTCTCCTCTCCCTCCACCTCATCTTCTTTCTTTCCACCTCATCTAAAGCAGAATATAAGCCTGCCAGGCAAGGATGATATCAATCCTACGTTCTGCATGGAGCCTACAGAGCGTTCATTTATTTATCAGATTCTTACAGCCAGTCTGTTCCTGGAGGCTCTGGGGCAAGAAACAATGCATTGAAATGGATATTAAATGATGAATCAAAAAGATAAAAGCGACCAGGTATGATGGTCCAGACTTTCCCCAGCTTGAATAAAATAATGTTTGGGGGGAGGGCAATTTGGAAAAGTGTTCAGGGTACAACTCTGGCTTGTCTACAGGGCCTGGGAGCTCCATAATTACAGAGAACTAAAGTGTGCCTCTCTCCATGCGCCTGGCGGTGCGCAGAATATGGAACTGGCTAGCAAGTCCTTTCTTTGGTGAGTCTCATGATGGGTTATAAAGGAAAAAGCAACTTATTTGGACATTAACTGTAGGGTTATGGTAAGGCTGTAATAGGAGGAGGGCAATAATAATAATAATAATAATAATAATAATAATAATAATAATAATAATAATGCATGTTACACATTAAGGACTGTGAAGACTATTACCAAATGTTAATGAGCAGACTTTCTGAATCTTCGGCTGAGAAGCCTGAGCAATTGCAGATGTGTACGTTGTCTCTCCAGGCGGCTCCATTCCTTTTCTTTGCCACTGGCTGGGACATAAGCTCATTTAATGGCAGGCCAATACTAGTGCCGCCACTCCTCCCAGGAGTGGATCTTTCCAGGGTATGCGGCTCTCTGCTCTTTCAAAGGTTTCCTGCAGCACCAGAATCCACTGGTGCTGAAACAGCCGCGCTTGAAAGTTGGACTCATAGAATCATGGAATAGTAGAGTTGGAAGGGGCCTATAAGGCCATCGTGTCCCAACCCCCTGCTCAATGCAGGAATCCACCTCAAAGCATCCCTGACAGATGGTTGTCTAGCTACCTCTTGAAGGCCTCTAGGGTGGGAGAGCCCACCACCTCCCTAGGTCATTGGTTCCATTGTTGTATTGCTCGAACAGTCAGGAAGTCTTTCCTGACATCCAGCCAGAATCTTGCTTCCTGTCACTTGATCCCATTATTCTGTGTCCTCCTGCATTCTGAGTTGATCAAGGAGAGATCCTGGCCCTCTTTCAAGGGCTTGAAGAGTGCTCTCATGTCTTCCCCCAGTCTTCTCCAGGCTAAACATGCCCAGTTCTTTCAGTCTCTCCTAATAGGACTTTGTTTCCAGACCCCTGATCATCCTCGTTGCCCTCCTCTGAACACGTTCCAGATTGTCTGCATCCTTCTTGAACTGGGGTGCCCAGAACTGGACGCAATACTCAAGATGGGGCCTAACCAGTTCCAAACAGAGGGGAACCAGTACCTCATGCGATTTGGAAGCTATACTTCCATTAATGCAGCCCACTTGCTTGTCAAATTTGTTTTTTTTGCAGCCACATCACACTGTTGGCTTATATTGAGCTTGTGATCTACAACAATTCCAAGATCTTTCTCGCTTACAGTACTGCTGAGCCATGTATCCCCCATCTTGTAACTGTAACAAGCTCAGTTCATTCAATTAGCTGGGAAATCGCTCCCGCATCTGGCAGCTGAACATCCTTGGTGGGGGCAGAGAAAAGGCTGGGGCGGGGACTTCATAGTATGGTCTGTGCAAGGCTTTATTTACAATGACAAAGTAAGGAACTCTGTGGAGCGGCTATTTGTCAAACGGCTCGTTTGACAGTTCCTTCCGCTTGAGAAGTGACACAGAGAAAAATCTCCTTATTAGTTGAGACAGCCACAATGCTGACTCGCTCACTAACAGCGATGGGTCAAAATCCATCTGACAGCCCACGTGGTGCAGGAGGATAAAGGGCCTGCTTTTATGAGAGCTGCCCAACCCCTTATGAAATCAATGTCAGGCCAAGGGCAGCAGCTGGACTCACTCTGCAGCTGTTGCAATGGCAGGAAAGGCACACAAAGTGAGAGCCTAGGACATGTTGCTGCCCTAAGAGGCTGCATGATGTGGTCTGGGGGAGAGACGTTCCGGTTGGGATCCTTTGCTATGCTACAGAAGAGGCAGGGTGGAGCGGACCTCTCCTACTGACATGACCAGAACAACAAGGAAAACTTCCAGGTCCGAGAGGAGCCATTTCAATGCTATGAGGATCTTGGGCCTGGTTGCCAGAATTTTCAGAGAAGGATTTGAAAGGGCTTGAAGAACTGGATTGCGTTTATTAGTATTCTTCCCCACTTCAGAGTTATTTTATTTTATTCTGTCTACATCCATTTGGGGGGGGGGGTTAAATTCTGGAGTCAACTTGATGGCCGTGCTCTTGCCACTGAAGTCTATTAGACCAATGAAACGTGCTCAGAGCCCCACCACTGAGCTGCTCTAGACCGTGCAAAGGCATAGTGACAGCTACTGACTTAGATGGTTTTGAAGGGATGAGAGCAGACCAGGTTTCCCCAACCTGGTGACCTGCAGGTGTTTTGGACTCCAACTCCAGCAATGCTCAGGGATTCTGGGAACTGTAGTCCAAAACATCTGAAAGGCATCAGATGTTTTGGACTAGATAGATGATAGATCCATCATGGAGGAAGATGGATCTATCAACAACCATTAGCCATGGTTGGTAAATGGAGCTTCCCTGCTCAGAGGCAGTTGGCCTCAGAATAAGACTATTGACTAGGAGCAAACAGCAAAGGAGAGGCATTCTATTCAGCCTCTCATGATGAGCTCCTGGGGGTAACTGGTTGGCCGCTGAGGGAAACAGGATGCTAGCCTAGACAAACCCACAAACTGATCCAGCAGGCTGGTCTTCCTTGGGGGCTGTCTTCACTACACTGGGTTGCCACCGCCTCCCTCCTCAACCCCACACTTTCACTTTCCCTTGGTGATGCTGGGTAATCTCTCACCAAGGAAGGAGCATGGGGTTTCTGGCGGCCAATTGGATCTCAGAGCTGCCCCCGCCTTCTTCCTGGTGGAAGGCGACCAATCGCTGGTCACCTTACATCAGGCTCTGCCCCCGGGTTGACCCTGGATTGGCCCCAGAGCGAGATTACATGGCAAAATCCCCGACTTCTTCAAAACGCAGCATCGCAGGGAAGCCCCGCAGTGGCTGCGAACCCACGCTTGTGTCGTCTAACTGACGGGGCACAGACCTGCAGCCACCGTGGGCCTTTTTGCATGTGTGGACAGCCCCCAGGTCTTACCCATCAAGGAGATTGTCATGCTTTTTGCCACTATGGCAGCAGCATGGTGAGGGGTGAGCGAGTGCAGTGAGCTGGCATCTCAACATCTGGTTGAGTTGTTCCAAACCCGATGAGGAATGCAAATTGCTGGAATTATTTTGAGCAGAAAGGTCATTGCCTTGCGCTGAATGTCAGATTGCCTGTGTGAGCTCCAGGCTTGCTTGTGTGTTGTAAAGAGACACCCTGAGTGTGTCTGGAGGAATATTCATTAAATCAACTACTGAGAAGGCAAAAGAAAATCAGGACAAGGAGGGAGTTGACTGGAAGATTAACAACATATGCTAATTCTGAATGGGGAAAAGTGATGCATTAAGGCAACAATGATGGATAACTGGAGCAGTTAGGCATTTTAACCCTCCCTTATGCCAGAAGGGGATTCCCATCAGCAACTGCCTGTTGTCTGGGATATACTGAACAGTTACGCTGTTTATTTTTGGAAGAGTGCGTTGGGATGGCTGACTGTGAACCTCCGCAGTTTGAGATTCTGTGGGCCATTGCAACAGGGTTCTGATTCCCCAGGCCCCAGAGCCAAATTCGACCAACCTGGGGGCCAAATCTGGCCCTCTGGGGTTCCCCAGAGGCCATGCCCCATTCCTTGCCCAACTGTCCCTGCCCCACTTTTGTGACGTTCCCTCCTCCCCACTATTCTAAAAGGGTGAAATGTCTCTCTTAAGGCACATAGCTTCTCTACATTAAAAACAAACAATGCCTTAACCAGCGCGTTCTGCTTCCATTTTCATTCTGGGATTGCAATTGGCTCAATTACGGATTGAATACTTCCTATGTCTGTGTCCTCCATTCAACTCAATAAAAAATGCCATCTAGTGGTGGAAATATAGCAGAACACCAACTTACACTGGGCAAATTTTGCAGATTTTTAAAAAAATATCTCTGATTATCTCTGTGTTTTCTGCTAGCGGGATGGGGGGTGGAATAGTGCAGGAGATGTCCTGGCTGTTCATTACATCATATAACCAACCTGGAAACTTCTGTGAGTGGCCAGTCATGAGCGTGCAATAAATCGCTCGTTTAGAGAAGCCATTAGTTACTGGCAGTATGGGCTTAAGTTAAAATGTGCAGCCATTCTTGATATTTTGGCGCCACCCTTATTTCCTTTAGCCTAGCTCACCACTGGATTGCCCCCTGCCTCCGAGTTTCTCCAAAATGGAATTCAGCCCACCGGCTGAATGGGGTTCAACACCCCTGAATTACAAGCTCAGCCCAACCTTTCTCTAAAATGCAGGCTCAGTTTATAGCGGCTTCATTTCTATTCCCCCTCAAAGTCTTCCCTGCCGGACGACCCCACCCCACTCCCAGCCAAGCAAACATATCTTGGACCTGTAGACCTCTCCTTTCTCCACCAAGAACTCCCTACTGCCAAATCCCACCCAGCCCCACTTTGCAAAGATACATTGGCTTGGGAACGTGTGGGAGATCAGGAGAGGAATGAATTTTACAAGATTTCTTCTGAAGAGCTGAACTTTTTAAGAGATGAGGTGGAGGGAGCTGAAATAATGGAGGAAATAAACAAGAGCTGAGATTAATATTCCAAAAATATTCAAAGTTTCAATTTTGCCATTGACATCCATAAGGATGTTCTGTAGAGAAGAGAATGATCGCCGCCATTTTTTTTTCTCATTATGCCGCTATAAATCCTGCTATATGACAAAGTAGCATCACTCACAGAGGTGCTGACAGGAACAAACACAGCCAGGGGGTAAGGGAAGAATTTCACCCCTGAAATTCATCCCTCTCAAAAGGTTGCTCAAATGTCCTCCCTTTTTTCTTTTTTTTTTGCCCACAAATACGGTGGGGGAGATTTTGGCTTAGTCAGTCCCATATTACAGAAAATATATCAATATCAGAGAAAGAGGCATGGGATATATTGACCCTGGCGGTATCAACTCCTATGAATATTGCAAACAAGCATTGGATCCTTTTATTTCTAAAGAGTGTAGAGGCCCACGATTTTGAGGGGGCACTCTGACAAGGAGGTCCCCCCTAGCTTACGCTATGGCTTCCGTAGCATAAGCGGCTCATCGAGAAGCGAGGAGACCCCGCCTTGCGGAAACAGCACAGAAGCCGTCTGTCATGAAATTCTGAATGTGAAGAAGTGATATCTTACATCTTGAATAAAAGTGCTTCCCATTACCTTTTTTATAAATCATTCTAGTTCATATATATATTTATCACTGAATCAGCACCACTGATCAAAAAAATCAGTGCCAGGCATAGAAAAGTCCAAGAATCAGGATCAGTCCAAGCCAGCAGGCACTCTGGGCTATCAACAGCCTTATCCACACCAGACATTTATTCCATGATAATATTTAGGTTGTCCCTACCGGGCCACATGATGCACAGCTGATCCAGGGGTGATCTGGGGATGACCCCTTGGTTTTCCCAGGATATGTATGACAGTTTTTGTCCTGTTTTTTCCCCTCTCTCAGTAGAATCCTGAGGTGGGTGGCTGGTGTGCCCTCCCTGCCGGAAGCTGCTGCTGTTCCTCATGAGTAGCGGGGCTCAGTGACCAGGCAAGCGGCTGCGAGGACTGATCCCATGGGTATCGGGATTTCAGAAAACTCTGTTCAAGCATGTATTTCCTATGAATTTTTGAAAGATTGTGCTTACAGCTTTAAAGCCACAATCACGATCTTTCAAAAATTCCTAGAAATCGGAGACAAAAATATTGAATAGGAAAAAATCAGATATACTAAGTTTTTAATCAGAATCAGTATCGGATGTCTGATATCCTCTGATTTTAATCAGGATCGGATATCGGATCCGATACAATGCGCATCCCTAGTCAGAAGGCCTTTATCACACGTACCGTTTCTCCCCCGGATTGCTTCTGGAGGTCCCCCTCTGTTTCCTATGTGAATCTAGCGTTTTGAATCACACGTGGTCGGTTTTGCTCCGATACCTCAGCTCAGCCTTTTGAACTTGCCTGAGCTTGCCTGGGCCCGTTATCACATGGGCGATTTTAAGCACACCTGCCTCAGCTTTGCTCCACTCCTTCAAGGCTGGGTTCGCATGACTCGCCCTGAGTGCTCCGTTTTTAGTTTCTGTTTTGATTTAACCCTGAACGAGCAAAGTCAGTTTCAGCCAAGTTCAGGCAAGTTCAACAGGCTGAGCTGAGGTATAGGAGCAAAACCAACCACATCTGATTCAAAAGGCTAGATTTGCATAGGAAACGGAGAGGGAACTCGCAGAAGCAATCCGGGGTGTGGGGGGGAATGGTACGTGTGATAAAGGCCATCAACGGACTTTGCCCATTGAGGGATAAATCGAAACAGAAACTAAAACCTGCGACCTCAGGGCGAGAGAGCAGCAGGAGGGAAATGAGGTCATGTGAACCCAGTGCTGAAGAAGTGGAGCAAAGCCGAGGTGGGTGTGCTGAAATCCGCCCATGTGATAACGACCGGAGAAGCGAAGAGAGAGCCAGGCAGTGTGTGGGTGTCTGTGTTGTAATTAGGGATGTGCACTGGATCGGACCCGATCCACGATCCGAGTCCGGTCCAGTGGGAAATCGGATAAATTATCCGATTTCCGATCCCGCAGCTGGATCGGCCGATCCAATCCGAACCGGTCCGAAAAAGCTCCGAACCGGTTCGGCGGATCGGCGGATCGGCGGGCGCCCACTGGCGCCCACCGCCGCTTCCATTGGCGGGCGCCAGCGGGCGCCCGCCGATGAAAGTCGACAGCGGGGGGGGGAGGAGGGGGGCACTTACCTTCTCGGCCCGGTGGCTCCCGTCCGGCGCCGGCGCCTACTACTACTAGCAGGCTCCGCGGCCTGCTCTAGGGTGGCGCGCCGGGTGATGTCATCACCCGGCGCGCTACTCTAGAGCAGGCCGCGGAGCCTGCTGGTAGTAGTAGGCGCCGGCGCCGGACGGGAGCCACCGGGCCGGGAAGGTAAGGAGGGGGTGCGTGGAGGGGAGGAGGGGGCGCGCGGAGGGGGGAGGGGGGCCCTTACCTTTCCGGCCCGGCGGCTCCCGTCCGGCGCCGGCGCCTACTATTCCCAGCAGGCTCCGCGGCCTGCTCTAGGATGGCGCGCCGGGTGATGTCATCACCCGGCGCGCTACTCTAGAGCAGGCCGCGGAGCCTGCTGGAAGTAGTAGGCGCCGGCGCCGGACGGGAGCCGCCGGGCCGGAAAGGTAAGGAGGGGGTGCGTGGAGGGGAGGAGGGGGCGCGCGGAGGGGGGAGGGGGGCCCTTACCTTTCCGGCCCGGCGGCTCCCGTCCGGCGCCGGCGCCTACTATTCCCAGCAGGCTCCGCGGCCTGCTCTAGGATGGCGCGCCGGGTGATGTCATCACCCGGCGCACTACTCTAGAGCAGGCCGCGGAGCCTGCTGGAAGTAGTAGGCGCCGGCGCCGGACGGGAGCCGCCGGGCCGGAAAGGTAAGGAGGGGGTGCGTGGAGGGGAGGAGGGGGCGCGCGGAGGGGGGAGGGGGGCCCTTACCTTTCCGGCCCGGCGGCTCCCGTCCGGCGCCGGCGCCTACTATTCCCAGCAGGCTCCGTGGCCTGCTCTAGGATGGCGCGCCGGGTGATGTCATCACCCGGCGCACTACTCTAGAGCAGGCCGCGGAGCCTGCTGGAAGTAGTAGGCGCCGGCGCCGGACGGGAGCCGCCGGGCCGGAAAGGTAAGGAGGGGGTGCGTGGAGGGGAGGAGGGGGCGCGCGGAGGGGGGAGGGGGGAGGGGGGCCCTTACCTGCCCGGCCCGGCGGCTCCCGTCCGGCGCCGGCGCCTACTACTACCAGCAGGCTCCGCGGCCTGCTCCAGGGTGGCGCGCCGGGTGATGTCATCACCCGGCGCGCTACTCGAGAGTAGGCCGCGGAGCCCGCTGGTAGTAGCCGCCGGCGCCGGACGTGCCGAGAAGGTAAGTGGCGGGGAAGGGGGCTTACCCCCCCCCCGGAGCCGTCCGCTTCTATCCGCTGGCGCCCGCGGGCGCCAGCGGATGGAAGCAGGCGGCCCCAGGGGGGGTAGGGAGCGCGGGGGAGGGGGTTTACCTGCCGGGGCCGTCCACAGCGGACGGCCCCGGGGGGGGGGAGGGAGTTAGGCCCCCCCTTACCCACCCGCCGCCATTTTTTCCTCATAGACTTGCATTGCAATGCAAGTCTATGGGGAAAAAAATGGCGGCCGATCCAAAAATTTCCGATTTTTGGATCGGGATCGGACTCGATCCGGTCCGGGGGGCCTCCGATTTTGTCCGAACCGGTCCGGGACAAAATTGGAGGTCCCGATCCGGGTCCCGATCCGATCCGGGGGGTCCGTGCACACCCCTAGTTGTAATTGGCAATGCTTTTAGTCACATCTATGTTGATTGTGAATGGGGACGTCATTGAAACAGGGCTGCAGTAAATCTGGGCTGGTGGCTCCAGGCTCTGAGTGGATTGGGGCGGGAAAAGAGCCGTTTTATAATCCATGGTGCACACTTCATTTCTCATTAAGTGTAGTTAAAGGAAGTCTCTCCACACTAACTAAAGGGTTCGTCAGTCCAACCTTTTGAAATGGGTGCCTGGTTGTTTGCTGGGCATTCCCCCCTGCTTCCCCCACTGCATCCCCGCCCCCCCATTACTGGCTTATATGAAGACTCAGTCCTGAGCAAATTATGCCAGGGAGGCAGCAGATTTCAGGTAGAGCTGGTGTTCAAAAATCACAGGACAGCAGAGCTCTAGAAAGAACCAGGAGCCCCCCCCCCCTCCCGGCAATTGATCCAGCCCCCCCCCCCTCCCGGCAATTGATCCAGCTCTTTAGAGCACATCTTAGCAGGCTTTGGGCTTGTGGGATCTACTTTGGTGTTTATTAGAAGCCCAGGATCCTCTAATCAGAGGAAGGGCATCTGGTTGGCCATCGTGTGAACCGAATGCTGGACTCCATGGACCTTTGGCCTGATCCTGCACATGTGTCTTCCCACTTTCACTCCCAATTGTTCTCCCTTTTGATGGTTCTGTATCTTGGACAGTCCTTCAAACAGAGGACAGGATCAAGCAGAAGCATAGGCGGGCGCAGCAGCAGCACATGGCATTTGCTGGTGCCCCAGGGAACTTTTTTTTTAAAGGTAAACATTGATTGAATACACAGTCATGAAGGACTTGTTTTCATGCCTTCCCTTCTTTGGCTCCTTGACTGCAGCGTCGCCTGGAGGGGCTCTTGGCTTTGCCATTCTGGGATGGCTCATTTGCAAGTGAGAATCCACTCCTGGTGCTGCAGGTAGCAACAAGCTAATTCAGAGATTTGCAAAAGTAATGTATAAGAGTAGAGTCACTCTGCATTCAGGAAGATTATAGCATTATGCCATTGGAGAGCGAGAGAGAGGGGGGGTCTTCTGCCCTTGGGGGCACCGCTAGGCAACAGCAACAGCCCCCCCATCCCCAAACCACCCCTTGCTCTGCATTGGCCTTGGACTAGGGCTGAGGGCTTTGGTGCCCCTGCATCTGGAGCTTCTCCTGAGCCCTTTGGGTCTGAAGGGGAGCCAACAAACACACAGACCCATCAGGCACAGCAAAGTCCTTCAGCCCCTCGCTCTCCAGTCGGAGCCACGTCTTCTCCTCCTCCTGCGGAAGGAGCAGCGCTGGACTGGGGCTGATCCATGACCTGCAGTGTAGAGCGCTGCTCTCTGCAGGGCGAGGGCTGGGCTTCTTGGACTTGAGACCTCCCCAAACAGCCCTCCCCTTGTTTTCTAGAGCGCTTCTTCTCCAGCTCTTTTTCACACATGCGCAACCTAGTGCTGTAGGATCACTGGACAGAGATCATCAGCATGTCAGATTTTCCAAAGGCCCCCATGCTTCCAGCCTGAATCACCCCGCACCCCCCACCCCTGATCAGACCCTGGAAAAAAGAGCATGGTTAGAAATCTTTCAAGGCCTCCTTTGGGCAGCAGGAGGGAAATCGTACTTGGCGAAGCTGGGCCGGCAGCACTTCTGCTGTTCAGGGACTGCCCAGAGGGGCAGGCAGGAGTGTGTCGGCCCTTGGCTGGGATTCATGCAGCTCCGGCGGCAGCAGCCCCACTTCCCCAGCCCCGCTTCCCCAGCCCCATCCTAGTCTTCACCCACATCCGCAGGAGGAAAGACAATGTCTCCCCAGCAGTCCTCCTTTTCCTCCTCCCAGCCCGCCCACCCGCCGGCCGCTGGGACCTGAGTTGCCAAGGCAGTGGCCCCTCCCTGCCCTGCTGCGTGCTACGGAGGAAGAGCCGCCCCCTGAATAGACCCCACCAGCTGGGGCCAGCCTTGGCACCACCGGGGCAGGGAAGGTGAGACGGGTGAGGCGAGGCCGAGATCTGGCACACACGGAGCGCCGTTGGCCAGCACATGGAGTGCCTCAACGCCTGCTTCCGGGGGGAGGGCCTAGCAGCCGGCGAGCGCATCCTATTAGGTGGCGCCTGGGTACCACGTGCACCACCCATGTGCATGCCTATGAACAGAAGACTCTCCTTTAGCAGACCTTCAAATAGAGGACTGTAGGGCATGCTGTCCACTATAAAGTAGGGTTGGACTAGATGATCCTTGGGGTCCCGTCCAACACTACAATTCTATGATTCTACACGGCCACCTCAGAGACGAGCAATTAGCCCAGGGCCAGGCATAGCAGAGAAGTTATTTTCACGTGTAATTTTCCTTGTTATTGCTAAGCTATTGGAAAGCAATAACCTTTCACAATCTATTGCATGTCACCCAGAGATCCACCAGTAGGTGAGCCATCCTCTCTTCTTGGTCCTGAGTACCTAGTACAGACACTCTGAACAAGGAGGTGCCATTTCGCTCTCATGTTTCGTGGCCATTGGTGGGCTATTCTCATGAACTGAGCCTGGTTCATCCCTGGTTCATACAGGGATTCAAGGGTGTCAAATGTCTATTAGCCGAATTCAATTCTGGGGAACCCCAGAGGACCAGATGAGGGCCCCATGTGGGCTGAGTTTCAAACACTCCTCACCGTGGATTTAATATGTTCTCAAGAATCCATGTGAGGAGGAGCAGACAGGCCTCCCTTTTTCTCCCACCATGCAGATAATGTCACGATCAACATGCAGCAGATGGTTTGTGAGTTTCTACCCTTTCCAAAAAAGCACAGGAGATTGCAGAAATTGATATTTCAGGGATTGAGGGTGACTTATTTGTGGTCTTGTTGCTGGGGTGGAGGTGAAGGATTGGGTCCATACCTCCACCACCCAAAGTTTCTTTCTGACCTCTCTGAACTGGGCCTTTGTCATTAGACAAAGTTTAATGTTTCTCTCCCCAGAGGCCTCTCTCTGACTGAAACCCTGGACAGCTGCTCTCAGCCACTGCTGGCAATACTGAGCTAGAGAGGCCAATAGTCTGATCCAAGAAAAGGTAGCTTCCTACGCTGGAGTAACAACTTGCAGACCTCTCCTCCTTGTCATGAATTTATTAAGTATAAATAATACATTGTATTTATTATGTATGAGACAGCCAGGTACCCCAGGACAAAGGACGGAATTGCAAGCTCAGAAAAGGGTCTGAATTTCACTGTTGATTTTTAGAAGCAGGCAGGTATGCAAATCAGGTTTTTTTTTTTTACACTGGAAACCTAACTTTTGGGTGGTGGGTGGGGCATTGGGAATGTAATTTTGCAGTTAAAAAGAAACACAAAGCTGCATTTTCAGCTGCTCCAGTCTTGTGGCTGGAGTCCCTTGCAGTTTAGAGTCACACTCTGCCCACAGCTGCTCTGGAAATGCAGAGGAAAAAACTCCACTGAGTGAATATTAGAGATCAAAATGTCTGAAATAATAATTTTGCTGTAAAAAAAAGAGAGAGAGAGAGAGAGAGAGAGAGAGAAGAGCTCTGGTATCCACAGCCTGGTGTTAACTCAGAATCTGCTGGCTGGGAGAATGATTTTGTTTAAAACACTAGAGGTTTCTCCAAAAATATTCAGCTGAAACAATGAAGAGGCTGTTCACAATACATTTTATTCAGAACACTCAATAATTAAAGTCTATTCACCGTCAGGATGACAGCTGCACACCAAGAGCAGAAGGGGGTTGTTCTCTTCAGAATGAAAGGTGACGTGTGGGCACATTCATCTTCAAAAGATGCCACAGAGAGGGGGGGGGAGGGAGCTCATTGGAGCTGGGAGAGGAATCTGCAGACTTCTAAGTTACACAGACTTCTCCACTGGATTGGAAGAGATGCTCTCGTGTATGATCCAACACAAATCAACGTGGAAGGTCTCCTGTGCAAGCTCCATTGAAATGAATGGGAGGAGAAATCCCAGAAGCAGCCCTAACGCAGCGGTGGAGCACCCGCTTTGCATGCAACAGGACCCAGGATCAGTCCCTGGTACCTCCAGTTACAGCTCAAAGGAATCCTGCCTGAGACTGCTTCTGCCAGTCAGTGTGGACAACATTGGGCTAGATGTGGGCCAAGGGTCCGACTCAGTATAAGGCAGTTTCTAATATTCCAATGTGCCCTTTGTCATTGCAGCATTTCATTAACCCATTCCAGTAATCCCATTCAATATCAAAATGTCTCTCTTTTGCCTTCTTTCCCCACAGATACATTCATACATGTAAGTGGAGTGGGAGAGATGATTAAATGGTGTTCTTATTCTTGAGCATTTGTTCAAATGGTTGGCAAACAGCAAATATTTTGTCTGACGAAGCAAAACTAGCTGCCCAAGATGACTGTGTCAAATATTGGAGAGTGTTCAAAATTACCTAGAGAAAATGGATTGATTTTAAAATGGCATCCTTTTGCATATGTACAGGCATCCAATCAACACTATCCCTTGTACATTTGCTCAGTTCAATGGGGCTTATTATTTATACATCAGCATGCATAATTGCTGCATTCTAATCTAAGGCGACTGTTTGATTTAAATTACGGAGAGGAGCATTTGTTTGTACCCCCTTTGAAAAGTGTATTGTTTGCCCTCTGCCGATGTTTAAGGGATTCAGAATCCACCATGCCCAAGTGGTCCTGATGGGGATGGAGGCGGGAGAAGCTGAGGGAAGGCCCCTCTCTTTTTCCCTCTTATTACTATTGCTCCTGCTTTTAAGAAGCAGTTGGAAGGGAACAAAAGGGAACATCTATGGCCATTATCACACGCGCGGTTTAAACACACTCACCGCAACTTTGATCCACTTCTTCAGCGAGTGACTCACATGACGTCATCCCCTCATGCTGTTCTTGCGCCCTGAGTGCTCCGTTTTTAGTTTCAATTTAACCCTGAATGGACAATGTCTGTTTCAGGCAAGTTCAGGCCTTTATCATACGTACCATTCCCCCCCCCCCAAATTGCTTCTGCAGGTTCCCCCTCCGTTTGTGTAGCCTTTTGAATCACACGTCGTGGGTTTTGCTCTGATACCTCAGCTCAGCCTGCTGACCTTGCCTGAACTTACGAACCCAGCACTGAAGAAGTGGAGCAAAGCCGAGGTGGGTGTGCTTAAAACCGCCCGTGTGGTAACAACCTCAGGCAAGTTCAGCAGGCTGAGCTGAGGTATTGGAACAAAACTGACCACGTGTGATTCAAAAGGCTACACTTGCATAGGAAATGGAGGGGGAACCCGCAGAAGCAAACCAGGTAGGTGTGCTAAAGGCCTTGGTGTGTTAGCATTGGCATAGATGGCTTGTGGGAGTAGCAGGAAGGCATGGGGCTTGGGAGAGGATGTTCAGGGGTTGAAAAGCTCCCTTCCAGTTTGGGACTTCAGTCTTCCATTCACCCTGTGTTTGATTCCCAGCCACGTATGCATGAATGCTTGCACCATCTGTAGCATTGGCTGCTTCTACAAGAGGCATTTTAAGCTCTTTCAAGGCGCATTAAAAAATTTACCTCTACAAGAACAGAGCGCAAATCGGGCGTAGAGGCGCGTTTTCTTTCCGATTATGCGCATTATCAAATGCGCGTTAAATAGCGAGTTTTATTTTGCTCCGGCCGTTAAAGCGCATTTTGACTATGTGAACAAGCGATTCTCCGCATTAACTACTTGTAAAGCACATTTGAAACAACCAGTAAGGTCACCAGTTGAGTGCTCAATTACCTCCTGCATACAAGCATTTACGATAAAGCGCTGCCGAGAAGATGCGCATAATCGGAGGAACAGGCATCAAACGGAATCCATCTAGAGGGGGTCTTATTTTCTGATGGGTTCTTTTCCTCCTCACTTTTTTCATGCTGGGAAATCAAAACCGTTGGGTGTTAAGACACAGGTTTTGCTGGCTGACTGGAACCCCTTGGCCACCATCCAGCTCCTGAGCAGACCTGATCCAAGCTGCCCAGCAAAGGAAAGCAGACCCCCTTGCTGCCAGAAGCTTTCGGCTCTCAGGTGTTGTGCCAGCCTCTTTGAGAAAGAGCCGCTCAACCAGCTAAAGCTGCTGACATGAATTGGAATGATGTGATTGCAAATCCTGCTTGAGCAATTGCTTTCTGAAAGGCAGGATGGGTCAAAACTGCTGATGCAGGAACATCTCTGATGTCACACCCCCTCTCTCCCCTGGTTGGCATTGGCACCGGAATGAACTTGATTTACAGTGGAGATGAGTTTAAGGCCAAACAGACCCCAACGTCAGCAATAGGTAGAGAGAACTGGCAAGTGAAAAGGCCTCTTCTGACATAAACTTTGCATCCATGGTGATCCATTTAGAATGATCTTTAGGGAGGAATTACACCCAACATAAGATATCCACTTGGATTTCATCAGGATGTTCCTGTAAGCAGTTCTCTAATATACTATTTTGGGCCACAGAGTGTTTACTCAGTTCCAAGTATTTCTGGATGGTATTGATTATCTGGATCCATTTCAATCTGGTTTCTCACCCAGTTTGAGGATGAAACAGTCTTGGTTGCCCTGGTGGACAACTTACACCATGAGCTGGACAGGGGATCAACATCCTTGTAGGTTCTGCTGGACCTTCCAGTGGCTTTTGATACAACTGACCATGTTATCCTTCTGGGCCACACGGCTGGGGCTGAGCTAGGGAGCCCACGCCTCTTGGCATATGGTGTCCCACAGAGTTCCATCTTGTCCTCTCATGCTTATGGTTGGTTGTGTTTGGTTTGATTTGGTGGGCAACAACTTCTGCTCAAGAAGGTTTGGTTCTGGTGTGAGAATGAAAAACTGTTATTTTATTAATATCCCAGTAAAAAAGAAAATGCCCAGGGCATCTTACAATGTAATCAAACCCATAAGACATATTTGCAATCATAGAAGAGAGAAAGGATAACAGATGAAATTTCCAGGAGCCAACAAGCCAGAGAGAATTAAAGTATCAACAGGCCTGCCTGTCCAAAGAGAAATGTCATCCTAGGCCCGTGGAGGGCCACTGGAAAGGTGGCAAAACAAAGAGTGTTCCAAAGCAGGGAAGTGGCCATTGAAAAGGCCCTCACCTGGGTTCTAACCAGACACAGCTCAAGAGGCTGGAGGGATGCAAAGGAAGGTCTCTCCTGCAGGCTCATGTGGAGAAATGAGCAGCCCTTCAGGTATCCTGGCTGTGCTGAGCTGAATTTTGGTCTTCACACGACAACTCTGCCTCTCGAATGTTTTGTCATTTATTTCACATTTGTCTGTACTTTGAGCCTGGCTTCTTGCTGCTATGGGATAACCTTTCCCACAAGTCTTTTATGGAGCCCCCCATTTTTTTAGAACTATTTATCCTATTCAATCAGGTATCACATGTTAACCATTATTATTATTATTATTAATATAAATATTAATATTTGCATTTATATACCGCTCCATAGCTGAAGCTCTCTGGGCGGTTTACAAAAATTAAAAACATTGAACATTAAAAAACCAATATACAAAATTTAAAAAGCATAAAAAGCATAAAAACAGATTATAAATACAATGTCCATTTAAATTTACATCATGGTGGCATGTAGCCAATCATATCTGACTATTTGTCAAAGTCTGTGAATACACATTGAAACAAGCATTTGGATGTATACGAATCAATTAATTGATTAAAAAGGTAAGATGATTGATCAACCAAAACAGCTTGCATTGATGTTCAGGCCCCGTTTAGATGTCCTCTTTTCTACCTTCCTTAGATCTCCCCCCTTTATGGTGATCCAAATTCGTAAGCCTGCAAGGTGGGAAGAGGTTGGTTCTTCAAGCTCCGAGTGAATCTTTTGCAATGAATCCCCCTCCTGTCATCTGACTGTAAATGTGAGCAAGAAATCACCAGACATCGATCCCACTAGTAGGGGCACATAAAGAGGAGTCAACTTCCATATAACCCCCATGGATCAGCCTCATTAATGCCTTCAGGATTTGCACATTATATAACTGTATGAGATGGTCTCTGGCCTGAGGGATAGCTCTGTTTAGTTTATGATCTCAGAGAGGACATCCTTGTCAGGCACGGAGGTAATTTACAGTCCAGGGACAAGAAGGATCAGCAGAGCTGTCTGGAGATGAATCAACAGAATCCACCACCACCACCCCAGAAAACCCTTTCCCTGGGTGATGTGAATCCCTGATAAGACAGAGAGAGAGAGAGAGAGAGAGAGAGAGAGAGAGAGAGAGAGAGAGATGCAAGAACTACTGGAAAGTCAGCAGCCAGACACACACACACACACACAGGAGAAGCTGCAGAAATTAGATGCAAAAGAACACACACAGAAAGAGAGAAAGAGAGAGAGAGAAAACAAATCTAGTCCCAACAGATCATTGCAGCTATGTAAATTCCATTGTACTCAATGGCTTGGTCATGCCTGTGTGGTATCAATGGTTGCACATAAGAACATAAGAGGAGCCATGCTGGATCAGACCATTAGTCCATACTGTTTTCACAGTGGCCAACCAGCTGTTGACAGGAAACCCACAAGCAGTTAATGAATGCAACAGCACCCTCCCCAGCAAGTGGTGTTTACAGGCTTACTGTCTTGGATACTGGAGGTATTCACATAGTCATCAGGACTGGTAGCTATTGATAGACTTCTCCAAAATATGTCTCATTTCTTTTTAAAGCCATCTAAATTGGTGGCCATCACTATGGCCCCCTCCACAAGGATGCGCTTTTGCGCCCGGTTCCGGGATTATGCGCATTATCGCGGAGGCGCATTTACGCCTAATCCCTCTGCACGGGAGGCAGCGAGAGGCGGCGAAGCGCATTAATTCATGTCCAAAAAGCGCTTTAGAAGACGTTAACGCGCATAATCGCTTGTTCACACTGCGATAATGCGCTTTAACGGCCGGAGAAAAATAAAAGTCGCTATTTAACGCGCATTCGAAAATGCGCATTATTGGGGAAATAACGCGCCTGTACGCCCGTTTTGCGCTCCGCTGGTGTGGAGGTAAAATTTATAATGAGCCTCTAAGGCTCATTAAACGTCTCGTGTGGAGGAGGCCCATGTCTGGTGGTGATTGATGGCCACTACACAATTCTGCACTGTATGAAGAAGTCCTTCCTTTTATCTGTCCTGAATATCTCACCAATCAGCTTCATTGGATGATCCCATTGAATTATGGGAGAAGGAAAAAGGTGGAGGAAATGCAACGCCAGCACTTTTTCACTACCAGGGTCAATTATGTTATCACCATACAGCTGAACGGGTGTAGAATCATGGAGCTTTGGGCCTGATGCATCTAAGCAGCAGTAGTCACTTGGTACAAATTGATGCATGGTGTAATCTGCAGTAAAGCTGCTGATGCAAATTGCAACACATCATATAATCCAGGTTTAAGACGAGGTAGAAGCGGAGGCCACATGCGGCTTGGTCTTCCTAAGGGCAGTTGCTTCTTTTCTCAGACTAACAAGGGCTAGGTCCCAATGAAAGGAAGTTCCATCAAAAAACTGCTCCACCATGTAGGACCTGCTCTGTGTAGAACTCCATTTCTGGGAGCAACCATGAACTGGGGGATGGGGGAAGATGGCATGAGCGGACAAGAAGAGGTGCAGTAAAACTGTACCTGATCACCACCCAGCTCTCCTATCTTCCATAGTTTGGCCCTATACAACCTAACAATTAGACCCTTCTGTTCTGGAAAGCCTGGGGCGGTTCTTATTCAGAAACAAGCAATCAGAGTATTTTATTGATATTTTTTATTTTTATTTTTATTTATTACACTTATATACCGCCCCATAGCCGAAGCTCTCTGGGCGGTTTAATTGTATCTGCTGTGCATGGTTTTGTCTTGTACACTCCCTTGAGGGAGTTCCACCCTTAAAGGCACCTAGAAATGATTCTATATATAAAATCAACCTAGTATGTGTTTTTGGAAGAGCTCTGCTGGGTCAATTCCCAGGTGAGGAGAAACATCTGAGTAGGCAATGCTTGGCTAGACAGGCAGGTACCAGGCAAAGCTAACACACTCTTGTGTGACATTTTGGTTAGTCCTAATACAGGTATTGTGGCCCAACTGTGGATTTTATTTTTATTTTTGACATGGACCAACATGGCTACCTTTACTCTTTTTTCTGTTTTTGGTGTAGAGCCGTGTCCTATGTTCCTCCCTTTTCTCAGCTTGCCTACTCCAGAGCAGCGCTGATTCATGGGAAATGGCAAAGCTGTCCTCAGGTTGCACCACTGGCAGAAGCAAAACATCTGCACAGATCATTCAAATCTGCCCCCTTGTTTCTGAAGGGCAGCCCTTCCAGAAGAGGCCTGATTGTCTACCTGAGCATTGGCCTTTTGGCTTGGTCCTAAAACTGGCTACTTAGGAAGGCCTTTGAGCCTAAGAAGGGGTTGAGTGTTGGGTAGGGTGACCAGATTTTGGAACCCCAAATCCCGGTCCCCACCCACCCAAAACAACCCCCCCACCAAGCCACCCACCCCCCAAAAACATCAGCCCGGACCTACCGGGTTCTCTTCCGCTGCTGCCCCCGCCGGGTCCGCTGTCCCCCCCCCCAGGTCCCCCGCCGCCAGGTCTTCCTCCACCGGGTCCCCTGCCGCTGGGCTCGTAAGGCCAGTGGCCGCGCGGAAGAGGCATCTGTCTTTAAATGACAGGAACCTATATGGAGGTGAGGTTATCAATCAAGCTGTGATGTTTCAGTGGCTGAACAGGGACAAGTAACAGGCATGGCTTCCCCTTTGGACACTCGCCCTCCATTTGCCATCCCCCATTCCTATTGGGCAGTATAGAAATGTCATAAACAAATAAATCATAAATAGTGAACTCAATGGGCACAGAACAGCCACATTGCTGGTGCATCCCTGCAGGACACAGCACAAAGGAAATCACCCCCAAGACTTTACAGGGATGGGGGCCAGTAGGCTTCTGAAAAATTAAAAAGGGGCAGGAAATCTTACTCTTGCTTATCCCATCCCATGAGATAAAAGAATTCAGATATGCTCATACAAGCTCTGTTGCAATTATTTCCAGCTGGGCTTTGACTATGCTAATAGCACCACAGTCCTCATAGCATCTTTACCAGCAGTATTTGCATAGGAAATGCCTCTCCCTGAGAGAAAGAAGGTAAGAATGAGCAAGAGTAGCTTCTTTTCAAGCCTTGCAAAACTGGCAGTGAATCACAACCAAGTGATTCCTGTTCTAAACAGCCAGCTCATTACCCACAGGAGGAATTAATTAGTGAGCATAATAATCTCTTTGCATGATTGGCCAGAAGGGAGAAAAGCAGGCGGGGCTTAGTGGCTGCGTGCTTTTAAATAGCAGAGGACAAATGGGGAGGGTTGGAAGAGTTTGTATCCATTGGTTTGTAGTATATCTATGAGACATTTAGTGGTGAATAATATTAGGGTTTAGGAGTTTGACTCTAGGGATGGTTATTTGGAATAAGATGCTTTGGGGGGTGGATTTGAGGGTCCTGTGGAGTTTCTTTTGACCCACTGGGCTTTGTAACTGTTTGTGAGTTGGGAAATTTCCTTTGTGAACAGTAGATAGAGATCAGAGGGCTCCATTTTGGGTTTGCTGTGAAGACTCCAAAGTAAACCAGAAGAAGTTATTAAGCAGTGTTTGTAGCTTAAGGGACTAGAACAGCTGCAATGACAAGATATTTAAGGAGTGGTGAAATATTTATTTATTTATTATATCTTTATGCTGCCCATTAGCTGAAGTTCTCTGGGCAGTGCACAATTAAAAACCATAAAAATAGCAATATAAATGTAAACATTAAAAAGTTAAGAAGGCAGTGTAAAATGAGCTACATGAAAAACCAGGAGGTGTTTAAAAGATGTATTTTTTTTTCTGTTTTCCCAAACTGCACAAGTAACAGTGTAGCTTTGGAAACCAATAGCAGCAAGTACTAGTGGTGTATTACTTCATAACTTTTGCTTTAAAGGCAAATGAAAAAGATGGAGGAAATGATATCTGTGGCACAGGGGCCAGCTTCTCAGTAGGGTTGGTAGCCATCTCTAAATGCTTTGGAGGTTCTTGGAAATCAACTTACCTACCAAACTCTTAACTTCTTCTGATATTTTTCTTCTACTGTCCTCCTTGGACTAAATCCAACACAGAGAAAGAGCTTTTGAATTCCCCTGATCTGTTTATCTTATTTTCCTCCCTACCACTTTAATTTCTAAATGCTAGGATAGTTTAGAATGAATTCCCCAGGCTGGATGTTAAGCAGGATAGAAAATAAAGTTCTGAGGGAGGGAGAAATGGTCATGATTTCAAAGCCCCAAAGTTTGCAGTTTGTAACAATCTTAGTACAGGTGATTTTATTAATTAGTCTCTGCTAGGTTAGCTGGTTCCAGGTTACACCCAGAGTGACCATGAGTGTTCTGTTCTGTGTGTGGAAAGCATTAAATTGTGGTAGTTACTGCAATTTCCATCAATAAGTAGAACATATGGGTCCCTTGTAAAGCAGGGCAGAAGTAAAGAGAAACATAATTGTTCAGCAAAGCTGGAGATAAGTTTTTTTTTTCAGGGAGGCTCTTCAGATGTTTTCCAGTACAACAACCACTCTGGTTTTGTGGCATAGGTCACCTGCTAGTTGGCAAATTTGAATCTCAGCCAAGGAGATAAAAACGTTTGCAGAATTTATGTATGTATTTAAGCTGCTACTATATTGCTTGTTTTCCAAGTGGTTTGCTTAAAAACCCATATGATGCAATATAAAAACCAACATTAAAACAGTCGTGCTTTTATGGAATTTATTGTTTTATGCTGTCTTGAGAGCAGACTTCTCTTCTGGCAGCTTCCTGACTTAACCAGTCTCAGCCAGTCCATATTAACATCACCAACAGATGCGTATTAAGTCTTAAAGAGATGGTGTTCTATTCCCACAAGTATTGGATTAGGGAAATCAAGGTCCAAATTTCCATTCAAGCAGAGAGCTTTATGGCTGACCTTGAACTCAATGCACAGGTTCTCAGTTAACTACATCACAGGTGGTGAGGATATAAAATTTGGCGGAGTACCATATATACTGCCTTGAGCTCCTTGAAGGAAAAATAGGATAGAAATGAAGCGTACATGAGAATGTCCAAGGTGCCATAGGACCTCTTCAGATAATGAAAGAAAAGCCCCACAATTTAGCCCTAATAGTGTGATACTTTAGAAGGCACAACCCTGCACTGAGAGCAGGTGAATAAGGGCTCTGATGTTCGCACAATACAACCTCCTTCGTTAGGTAGGACTGTCAACCTAATGAAAGGTCCCCCTTCACAATTTATGTAATCACTAAGGAATTGGTACTGGAACACATCTCTGCACCACCCAGAACCATGTGTCTACCTGTGGTGCTCCTGGTGTGTGAGAGGACTAGGGTGCCAGAGGTCCCTTCTGAACAAGCAACCTTCTCTCATTATTGGACAGCATTGATGACCACCACCCTCAAAGAGCATCAAGAAATAAAGAACTAGAAGGAGCAAACTTTGGTCTCATTAGTACATAGACTATCCCTAGCTTTAAAAGCAGTTCTGATGTATCTTAAAATTGGAAGTAGAAACACACACACACCAAAAGCATCAAACTGTTTTAGAAAGCAATTGACCCTAGGGTCTAAACAACTTTACTTCGCTGGCTCCAGAGGGGTTGGGCCAAAGTTCAAAGCTTAAAAGTTTGCACACTGTGAAATTGCTGCTCTTAAAATCCCAGTTTTTTTCCTCCTGTAGAGACTCCTAGTACCTTATTTTGAGAAGTGGAATGGAATCCCTGAAGCCCTTCAAACCAGGCAGATTGTTTCACTCAGATAATAAGACAAGTCTTGAGGGGTGTCTTTCTTACAAATTCCAACTCTTTAAAATGGCCAGGGTTGAACAGGGGATGGTCTATCCCAGCAGAACCTCTGACTCCTGCCTTTATGCTCATCCTTAATATGTGTGGGTTCAGAGGGGGGCAGCTATACTAATTCTTCTTCCATTCTCTTTAATAGAGGCATTTAAATGGCATAAAGATCAGCTGAGCCTCTAGATGGAGTGAGAAACTTTACAAGTGAACAGTCTGCGAGTCTGCCTTATCTTATCTCTTTCATTTCCCCTGTGTCTAACAAAGTCCAGAAAGGGGAGCGGAGCCAATGCAGTTCCTTTCCTCTTCTTTGTCTCTAGCTGTCAGGTTGAATTTTCAACTGGGGGGGGGGGGGGGGGAGAGACACAGAAGTACCTATCTCTGGGTCACAGAACAGGAAGGGGCTTTGGAGGTCATCTAGACCAACTTGCTGCTCAGTTCCAGGGCATCGTCAGCAGATGTCTGCCCAGCCTTTCCTGGAAGACCTCCAGTCTAGGAGAGCCCATTACTAAGTAATTGATTTCACTGTTGAACTGCTCTTACCATGAAGATGTTTCTCCTAACATTCAATTGAAATATACCCTCCAGTAACTTAATCCCATGAAACCTAGTCCTGCCCTTTTCAACGCGACTGTGTGCAGATATTTGAGGAGTTTTACCTCTGGCATTTGTCAGTTCGGAGGTGTATAAATAAATGTTCCTCCTCAATCTTTCTCTTCAGGTTGAATATAGCCAGATCCTTCAAGCTTCCTTCCTGGGGCTTGTTCCCCATATCACTGACCATCTTTAACACCCACCTCCTCTGACCCTGTTCTGATTTTATCTCTGTTGTTCTTAGTGCCACACTCAGTACTCCAGATGAGGGCAGCCTTGTGTAGAATCCAGTGGAATTGTTACTTCCTGTGATTTGGGAGATGCGGTTCCAGTAATACAGCCTAAAACTGCATTAGCATATTTTTAAACAATTACCTCACACACATCTATACACATCTCTGTAGTTCATCAGGACTTATACTTTGATTTTGTAGATGCCTAGTTTTATTTCAACCATGACTCACTCTTGGAACTAACTTGAGAGGTACTGAGTATCATTAAGCCTCCATGTCTCGATAGTTGGTGCAGAGAGATCACTGGAGACATGGAGCACATTTGTGATTTTATCAGTCAAGAAATATTTAAGTTGAGTAAGGGGGAAGCAAGCAAGCATGGAAGACACAGTTCTGGAACCTTAAAGCAGCATCAGTTCTTACAAAAGCAAATAGCAGACTTTTGTGGAGCCTCTCAACCAGTTGCAAAATTCAGATGTTTGCTTCTGCTGTCTGTGTTCCAATATCCAAACTCTTTCTCCTCCATGCCCACCCAAGCAAGATGGGGTATCGTAGCAAGAAACCACCGATGCCTGCTGGTATTGGTGGTTGCATCAGAGATCTGGCTGTCCGTTCAAGGAGTTGCCGTGTTCTGTTGTTCCCCCTCCTCTTTGGGCTCCATCACACCTACTTTTTTCCCCTGGGTTGCATCCACAGCTTCCCCCTCCGTTTCCTTAGCGAGTCAAGTGCTGGGCACTTTCATGTCTGTGTGTTGCACAATTTCAGCTCATGTATCTTTTCACCTGTTTCGCTATTATGCTGTGAAATATATTTTTAGTATATATTTCTGTGCAAATACAATAGTATGGCAGCCTGAAACTGTGCAGTTTCGGTGAAACAGCATACTATGATTTCCCCTAAGATCATATTAAACAAGATAAGTGAAGAGAAAGTTTTACATTTAGTTTTTGGAGAAGTTTGTGGTCAATGTTGGCATGGCAAGGGGAAGCCAACATTGTTCTGGTCAGGAAACTTAGATATGCATACTCAGGAGTCAGGACCATAGAGTTGAATGGGACAAAGTCCCAGCCTCACTCACCTTCTCTGCAGGGTGTTCAGCCCCCTCTCTCCCTCCCCCTTCACGGTTGAGCAGAAAACTGCCCCACCCTCCTCTTTTGTTAGCGAGGCCACCCTTTTCACACGCGCCCCCAACAAAAGACAGGATGGTCCGATATCACGCAAAGACAGCAATACATGGGAGGGAGGAGCAGCTTTATTGTGCATGAAGAGGGGGAAAAACAGACTTTCCTCACTCCAAAATAAGATGGAAAAGGGAGGGGGAGGGGGAGAGACAAGATGAGTACAGGACAGGGATGATGTCATGCGAGTACCATGCTGCAAAAACACAAACCAGGCATGGTGAGAGTGTAATAAATCACTGGTGTAATGGAGCTCTTAGAAACGTTTCTAGCGCTGTCTCATTTTCCACCAGCCTATGGGGATCTTCCTGGTTCTCTTGATTGGTGTTGAGCCTACTCGTCAATCTAGGAGCCCTGATCCAAAAAAGATTTCTTCCACTCAGTCCAGTCTCTTTCTTTCCCCCTCTAGTTTGCATTTGTGTTAGGATATATGAACCCTAAGATCATTCATTATTTATTAGAATCCCTACCCCCTTGCTCTTCTGGTACCCAGCGCCAAATACTTCTGTCATCATTGTTTGCTTGCCAAAATTCCACAATTTGCTTTGAGTTTGTGAAGTTCTTGTAAAAATAGTATTTCCGGTTTCATCCCCGTTAACCATTTATACATTCTTGATTGTTTATCATCTTTCCTCCCATTCCTCTTAGGTTAATTGATACACACGTAACCATTATATCCTTTTATGCTTTTCTATCTGCTAAAGGTTATTTAAAGGTAGTAACTTGTTTCTTCCACCAGGTGCCTAAGATCATTCAGCTCTTACAGCTATGCCTATCTTTGGTGACCCCAGACACTTCCAGGGGGTTTCTCCTTTCCCCTTACATCCGCTCTCCCTTTTGGTGGCCTGCCAGGGATCAGTATCTGGTGCTCCCCTTCTCATGAGAAACCCTCCCCTTAATTCCAAACCCAACCTGCATCCTCCACTGTGATATGGGGCTAGCCACATTACACCAGATAGTGGTGTGATGTTTCTCTTCCAGAGAGAGTGAGATGTTCCACTCTTCTGTTTCCAAGCCTGGCAGTCCTTAAGTTAATTAACATAGCATCTCCTCTCGGCTGCTTAGAGCTTTTTCTTTTTGGGCAAGCATTTTGCATGAAATCCCTGTGGGAAAACATCATTTGCTCTGTGTTTTAATTCAAGGGACAATAATGGCAAGTTGCTTTGCTGCAGCTGTTAATAGTAAAAACCAAGGAGGGGATAATGGAGGATCCCATTAAAACTATCTGTGTATTATATCAACAGCTTGAGCCTGCTTTGATTACCCGCGTAACCCTAGGCAGAACTAAATTACAACCTGCGGACGCTCAGGTTCTCATGCACTCTTCTAATTTTTGAACTGAATGGCTGAGTGATAATCCTAATGGCCTTTTCAGAGTGGAGCTAAAAAGAAAATAGCACCGTTCCGAGCACTGATAAAGACCAAATGCTCGGATTATGAATGATCCCTTTCAAAAACCCTTAATTTTGAATGCTGCATTAGTAACCAGTAGGAAACTGGAGAGACAGTGTGCCGAAGGTCTCATCTACAAGAATTTGCCTTTACGCCTGGTTAGGCGATTATGCGCATATTCGCAGAAGCGCATTTACGCCTAATACCTCTGTACGAGAGGCGGCGAAGCACATTACTGGATGACCGAAATGCGATTTAAACTGTTGACATGCGGAGAATCGCTTGTTCACATAGTCAAAATGCGCTTTAACGGCCGGAGCAAAATAAAACTCGCTATTTAACGCGCATTCAATAATGCACATAATCGGAGAGAAAACGCGCCTCTACGCCCGATTTGCACCTTCCTTCTTATAGAGGTAAATTTTTTAATGCGCCTTGAAAGAGCTTTAAATATCTCTTGTAGAGGCAGCCTGAGTTGTTGTAGAATAAATCTCAAGCTGGGGAAGAGGGGAAAGGGCCATAGTTCAATGAAGAAGACCAAATGCCCACCAGCACCTCCAGTTAAAAAATGGCTGCAACCTTTGTTAAATATCACAGCATCATGTTAACTGGGACTGTCCGAAATTTCTTTATCTCCAAATTTAGGTGAGTGGATAAAGGAGCTCAGTTCCTAAGCCCTGCAACCAAGGATCCGGCATGGCTGTCCATACCACATTTATTTATTTATTTTTATTATTACATTTCTATCCTGTCAAACAGCCAAGGCTCTCTAGGCAGTTCACAACAATTAAAACCATAAACTACACATATTGCCACCCCATAAGAACAGAGATGTTCTCAATAATAATAATAATAATAATAATAATAATAATATTTATAACCCGCCTCTCCCTCCGGATCGAGGCGGGAAACAACAATATAAAACACACACAATGTGTGTGTCGTGTCTTGTCGGATATAAGTTGAGTTTTCTGCCATCAGCGCTCCAGTCGTCGTCCTTCCTGCTTCAACTGCTTCAACTCCCTGAGATCTTCTGCATACCAGGGTGCCTGGCTAGAAGCAGGTCGGAGAGGACATTTGGGGGTGATCATGTCGATAGCCCTAATTAAGTCTTGATTCCATCTATTGACTAGGGCTTCTGCAGGATCGTCGACGATACCAGCCACAGAACCCTCTAAGGCTTTCTGAAATCCAAGAGGATCCATCAGCCTTCGAGGGCAGACCATCTTAATAGGACTGCCACCTCTGCAGGGGCAGGTGGTAGCCATGATATTAACCCTGACCACAAAATGGTCTGTCCATGACAACACAGAGGTATTTGTCACCTCCGCCCACAGATCCGTCTGTTCGGAACTGAAAACAGCATTGAGGGTGTGACCTGCTGAATGTGTAGGTCCAGAGACCAACTGGGATAGGCCCATGTTTGTCATGGATGCCATGAACTCCCGAGCTGCACCTGACAAACCAGCCCCGAATGAGATGTTGAAGTCGCCCAGGACCAAAAGCCTGAGTGATTCCAACACCAGCTCCGAGATGAGTTCCGTGAGCTCAGCCAGGGAGTCTGATAGGCAGTGGGGTGGCCGGTACACCACATAGACTGCATTGCAGTAGTCTAATTGGGAAGTTATCAGTACATGCGCTAATGTGGCTAGGTTATCCCTGTCCAGGAAAGGTCATAGCTGGCAGATCAGCCAAAGCTGACCCCAAGTACTCTGGGCCACTGAGTCCACCTGAGTCTCCAGTGACTAGGATGGATCTAGGAGTTCTCCCAAGCTATGTACCTGCTCCTTCAGAGGGAGTGCAACCCCATCCAGGACAGGTCCCTTACCCACTTTCCAAACTCAGGAACCACCAATCCACAGAGCTTCTGTCTTACCAGGATTCAGCTTCAGTTTATTCGCCCTCATCCAGCCTATTACAGCCTCCAGGCACTGGTCCAGTACCTTCACCGCCCCAGCTGACTCTGACGACAAGGAGAAGTAGAGCTAAGTATCATCAGCATACTGATGACACCCAACCCCAATAATAACCTCACCCAATGGCTTCATATGGATGTTGAATAGCATGGGGGATAGAATAGAGCCCTGTGGCACCACACAACTTAATAGCCATGGGGTGAAAAAGGAATTCCCCAATACCACTTTCTGGAATCAGCCCTGCAAGTTGGAGTGGAACCACTGTAACAGAGTGCCTCTACTCCCATCTCACAGAGCCAATCTAGTAAGATACCATGATCAATGGTATCAAATGCCACTGAGAGGTCCAGGAAGATCAACAGGGTAGCACTCCCCTGTCTTTCACATGGAGTCGGTCGTCCTTCAGAGTAACCAAGGCTGTTTTAGTGCCATGCCCTGGCCTGAAACCAGACTGAAATGGGTCCAGATAATCCGTTTCCTCCAAGAACATCCAAAGCTGACCAGCCACTACACGCTCAAGCACCTTGCCCAAAAAGGGGATGTTAGCAATGGAGCGCTAGTTCTCACATATCTTTGGGTCTAGGGAGGTCTTCAGGAGAGGGTGCACTACAGCCTCTTTCAAGGCATCAGGCCCCATCCCCTGACAAAGCAGGGCATTTACCACCCTTGGATCCACCCAATCAATCCACCTCTGCTGGATCGTATTATCCGAGATAGGCAACAGTCAAGCTTACATGCAGTGGGATGGACTGATCCAAGAATTTTGTCCACATCAGGCAACAACTGGAACTGATCCCAGGAAGCATGGCCAGACAGGGCACTGAACACCTCCCCAGGCTCTGCGATAACTGTAGCATCAAGTTCTGAGCGAATGCAAGCAACTTTCTCCTCAAAGTGCCTAGTGAATTTGTTACAGGAGATGACTGAGGGTTCCAATCCCTGTTTCTCTGAGCCTGAGCCTTGTCCTAACAAGCTCTTCGCCACTCAGAATAGTTCTGCTGAACGGCTTTTTGAGGATGAAATGGAAGGGACATAATAATAACAGAGAGGCACAACAGAGAGTCTTTGATAATCTTTGATTGTACTCGCTCTGAGATCTGCGCCACCTGTACTCTAGCCTTTGTCCAGCCTGTTTCATTAGAAAATGCATGTATCATAACAAAGTTGGAAACTGGAAATAGCAAGGTGCAAACAATGGTAAGTTACAGGAATCCGGTTTTGCGCCTGTTTCACCTTAAGACAGATTCTTCAGAAAACTGTAGATGCCGCTAATGAGCACATTCCGTGGGAATGACGATAAGACAAATCTTTGAGACCTTTCTCTGCCCCAAAACTTTTTATTAGTTTTCCCCAAAGGGAGATAAACTCAGGTCCCAGGCCCCTTCTTTTCGGTAAGCTTCAGTGGCAGTGAGTTATCCTGGCAAGTGTGTACTCTCCTTCCATGGGTATGAATATGTGACTGACAAAACCGAGAAGCCTATAAAAAGAGCTTTATTCCAAACATGTTGGCCTCTACTATAAAAAAACCAAAGAGCTATGGTGGCTCAGACCAAGGGTCCATCTACTCCAGAATTCAGTACAAAGTGCAGTCTGGGGCAAAGGCTCAGGGACTGGCAGATATGGCCGAAGGGGTGATGTTAGGACAGTTCTTTCCGGACTTCCCCAGTTTCCAGCTGCCCTCCCCTTCCCCCGCCATTTGCACTGAAGCCATTTTGACCGTGTTGCATGTCCCCTGAGCACGCCATCTTCCCATCGCCCCCACGCCGTGCACAATGGGTAACGACTCAGGTGCACTCTGATCTTGGCAGCTCTACAGAAGCAATATTTTCCCAAAGATGAACTGCTCCTGAACAATTTCTTTAATGTATTGGGTACAAACGGGCTTTCCATCAAGATTAAGGCTCGCCATCTCTCTGCTTTCACTGTCTGTTTGGACAAACATATTTACTGAGCATAACGCAGGACTTGTGCCATCGGCTATTTATGTTTCTGTTCCACTGCTGCCCCTTTTATGTTGCCCTGGGTTGTTGACAGAATGAGAAATTGGGTTTTCTTGGCTGCCTGGGTGTCTGGTCCTTCACTTTTTAAAGGCAATCTTCTTCTTCTTCAATACTTTTTTCTCTGTTTTCCTGATGCAACACATTCCTTGTTCAAGTGTAGGGTGTAGCGGTGACAATGTTGGGCTTAGATGTGGAAAAATCTAAGCTCCCACTTGGCTGTAAAACTCATTGGGCTGGTTTGGGGAAGCAATTTGTTTCCCTAATTGCTTCTACGTTTGTTCTCTTACCTTGGGAAGCTTCTACTCTGCTGTTCTAATCTCTTGATAGCCGAGTCCCTTGCAAAGTTGATGTGCAGAAGGAAGTGCCCTTAAAGTTGAGATGCCCCCCAATCTATATCCCCGTGGCTTAAACCTATTTGTTTCTTATTATCTTGTCCTCAGTGGAAAGGGCAGTCAATTGCACTTCCTTCTCTTTCTGAAACCTTTTAAAATAAACTGCTAGAATATCCCCCCCTCCTCCAATACACACACTCCTCACATCCTCTATAGACTCAACATGCCCCGTTTTTCCTTCAGCTGTTCCTCCTTGATTTGCCCTCTAGGCCACTGGGCTTCTTGCTGTTTTGACAGCTGCAAAGAGGGGTGACTGGTAAGCCCCCTGCAGAGGATGCTGAGGCTGTTGTCAGTAGATCAGCTAAAGCGCCAAACAGGGTCTTTCGCTTTTCCATCCAAGTTTGCTCTCTTGTCAGGTCTGTTGTTCTCATGAAATTGGTACCATCTGTCTTGATATTTCACAAGTGCAGAGGCTGGCTGAATGCATTCCACGTCAAGGCAAGGCAGTCTTTGGACAGTAACTGCCAAGGCTCCTGAAAAGAGCTTGGATGGGGTAAGACCCAGTAGCCGGCTACACCCGTACCTTGGGCGTGTGTATGCAGCCATGCAAACAACCCACCATCCCTTAAGAGGTGGCTCAGGATGATCTCCAGATGAGCTGAACCTTCTCCATAGTTATCCAGAGCAGCCCCACGCAAGGGAACAGAGGGACATTTTTCCAAGGGCAGTTTTTGGACACAAGGACCAGGTGGGGATGACAGCACAAACCATTACTGCCTAGAAAGAACCAGCAAGGGGTTATTGATAGGGGTGTGCACGGACCCCCCAGATCGGATCGGGACCCGGATCGGGACCTCCAATTTTGTCCTGGACCGGTTCGGACAAAATCGGAGGCCCCCCGGACCGGATCGAGTCCGATCCCGACCCAAAAATCGTACATTTTTGGATCGGCCGCCATTTTTTCCCCATAGACTTGCATTGCAATGCAAGTCTATGAGGAAAAAATGGCGGCGGGTGGGTAAGGGGGGGCCTAACTCCCTCCCCCCCCCGGGGCCGTCCGCTGTGGACGGCCCCGGCAGGTAAACCCCCTCCCCCGCGCTCCCTACCCCCCCTGGGGCCGCCCGCTTCCATCCGCTGGCGCCCGCGGGCGCCAGCGGATAGAAGCGGACGGCTCCGGGGGGGGGGTAAGCCCCCTTCCCCACCACTGCTTACCTTCTCGGCCCATCCGGCGCCGGCGGCTACTACCAGCGGGCTCCGCGGCCTACTCTCGAGTAGCGCGCCGGGTGATGACATCACCCGGCGCGCCACCCTAGAGCAGGCCGCGGAGCCTGCTGGGAGTAGTAGGCGCCGGCGCCGGCCGGGAGCCGCCGGGCCGGGCAGGTAAGGGCCCCCCTCCCCCTCCCCCCTCCGCGCGCCCCCTCCTCCCCTCCACGCACCCCCTCCTTACCTTCCCGGCCCGGCGGCTCCCGTCCGGCGCCGGCGCCTACTACTTCCAGCAGGCTCCGCGGCCTGCTCTAGAGTAGCGCGCCGGGTGATGACATCACCCGGCGCGCCACCCTAGAGCAGGCCGCGGAGCCTGCTGGGAGTAGTAGGCGCCGGCGCCGGACGGGAGCCGCCGGGCCGGGCAGGTAAGGGCCCCCCTCCCCCCTCCCCCCTCCGCGCGCCCCCTCCTCCCCTCCACGCACCCCCTCCTTACCTTCCCGGCCCGGTGGCTCCCGGCCGGCGCCGGCGCCTACTACTACCAGCAGGCTCCGCGGCCTGCTCTAGAGTAGCGCGCCGGGTGATGACATCACCCGGCGCGCCACCCTAGAGCAGGCCGCGGAGCCTGCTAGTAGTAGTAGGCGCCGGCGCCGGACGGGAGCCACCGGGCCGAGAAGGTAAGTGCCCCCCTCCTCCCCCCCCTGCTGTCCACTTTCATCGGCGGGCGCCCGCTGGCGCCCGCCAATGGAAGCGGCGGTGGGCGCCAGTGGGCGCCCGCCGATCCGCCGAACCGGTTCGGAGCTTTTTCGGACCGGTTCGGATTGGATCGGCCGATCCAGCTGCGGGATCGGAAATCGGATAATTTATCCGATTTCCCACTGGACCGGACTCGGATCGTGGATCGGGTCCGATCCAGTGCACATCCCTAGTTATTGAGACACCGCTTGGTCAGGCAGTTCGGCAATGTGGTGCCCCAACTCACCCCAGAAAAACCAGAAACACGCAGAGCAGAAGGGGCAAAGGCGTTCTGATCTGCCTGGCTGCTGTGGCCAGGCAGACTTTGCCATTTCTCCCAGTACAAGGAAGAGCAAGTGAGATTGCGGTATGTAGAGCAATTGGGCTTTTCTTAACTGTTCTTGGCCACTGCTTCTGTGGTCTGGCAAAGCAACCCATGAACTCTGTCCTGGGGCAGAGTTCCTTACATATGGGGCTGCAGGGGTGCCCTCTCCTCCTCCTCCTTCTCCTCTTCCTCCTCCCCCAGTCCCAGGCATTCCCTCTCCTGTTGCTGTGCCTCGCTTCTTGCATTGCAGCTCAGTTTTGCAAATGTGTTTCCCCTGAAACGCCCCTGAGTGTGATTTGCATTAATACGAAGTTGGAGGATTCACCCCCTGCAGAGGGTTAATTATCTGCACTTTCCCCCCCTTGGTGTATTTCTAATCTGAAATCATCCAGTTTGAAATCATTCTGCCTTCCGCTGCTAATGTAACATAAAGCACATTCGGGGGGTTATACCAGCACTGCTCACTCACAAAGGCTTCTTCCCGTCTTCTTTTTACAGTGAACACTTATATCTCTCTCCCATCCTGTCCTATCAGTTTTTCTGACTGCTTCCTCATCCCAGGCTGGAGCGGTGCTGCTACATACACATAGCTTCTATCACTCCCCAGAGCACCATTCTGCTCCAAGACAGTGTGTCATTTTGGAAATTGTCCAGATGTTGCAGTGCCCTCTGCCCTGAAATCCTGCGGTGCTATTTGGGAGGTTTTTTATTGGGGGGGGGGGGTGTCCTTTATTCCAGAACAGAAAAATGATGTATGTAGAGGGCGAGAAAAAAACAGTGATGAAAAACATCTGTTTATTTCCCATCTGTTCTGTTGCCATCCTGATAGCATTTAAAACTGTGTAGGAGAATCAGAAGGACTGAGCTTATTGGCTGCCTCCTGCCCTTGATCTGCAGCCTTACATTGGAGAAAGCCATTCTTCTCAGTTTGGTTGCTCCAAACTCCCGCAATGGTGGGAGAGCCAAGGCACAGGAAGGGTGCGGTGGTACAGCACCGTGGTGGGAAATACCTCCTGTGCTGACTCATTGGCTGTACAAATGAGATTGGTTATGTAACCTGCAGATATATCTCTGAGCCGAGATTTGTTTTTTGCTTTAGTGGCTCTGTAAATGGGAAAATTCTAATTCGCTTGGCAGACTTTAGTTGTAAGGGACATTTTCCTTACAACTCATTTTGCAGACCTCGCGGGTATTCATGCTCCTGTCTCTGAGTTTGGTGGCACTGGTATCAAAAAGCAAAACCAGAAAGAGCTCATGGGAGGGGGTGGTAACAATGAGGTTTTGGTTGGATGGCATTCTAATTTTGCCCCCTGGGTAAGCTTAACCCTCCAGGCTCTACTCTGCGTTTGGACAGCTAGGCCAGATCTACATCAAGCAAGATATAAATAACACTTTGAGAATGGTTTGAAAATGGTATATTTAACGTGTCCTGGGTCTGAACTGTTGTCAAAACCATTATAAACTGTTTTAAAGCAGCAGTGTAGATCCTTCCCAGGGGTTCGTTTCATTTTGGTTCTACACTTGATGCCTCCAACCCCGATTCTAAAAGAAAGAACACAACACTTCCAAAGCAGGGGCAATCCGAGGCAAAACACCTCAAAACAAGAAGTAAAATGCCTTTCCTCATTGGTCAGCTGGCACTCAATGTTGATATCGTAGAATTAACCAAATTTTAAACCACAAAATTCTTCCTGGCCTTGTTCCTGGTAAGGCGGATAGGACAGGGCTCGCAAACGAACAACCTGTTCGTTTCTCCATTCACCTTTTTCTTAAAAGTTTCTATCTTTCCTCCGTTTCTTCCCCTGTTTCTCTCCTCTACTCCACAAGGCCCTCCAGAACACTGTTGCTGTACTGAAATATATGCTGATCTACTGTTTGTCTGAAAAAATACCTTCACGTGAGAGAAATCTACTGATTATTTGGCTTTTTACATGAAATACGTTACACATTTTTATTTTATTTATTTAAAATATTTCTTCGCCACTTTCAGGGCAGAAGGCCTCCCAAGGCGGAGTACAGCAATAAAACACATAAAAGCAATATGATATTAAAAGCAATAAAAAGTAGGGATGTGCATAGACCCCCCCGGATTGGATCGGGAACCGGATCAGGACCTCCGATGTTGTCCTGGATCGGTTTGGACAAAATCAGAGGTCCCTTGGATTGGATCGGACCCTATCCTGATCCGAAAATCGGACATCTGATTTTTGGATCGGCTGCCATTTTTGGTGTTTTCGCCATAGGCTTGCATTGGGGGAAAGAAAGCTTTTCCCCAATGCAAGCCTATACGGAAAACATGGCAGTGGGTGAGTGGGGTCCTAACTCTCTCTCCCTGTCCCTCCCACCCACTCGCGCTCCTAACCTTCCAGGGCCGTCCGCTGCCGCCTGAAGATGGCAGCGGATGGCCCCGGCAGATAAGCCCCCTCCCCCCTCGCGCTCCTTACCTGCTAGGGCCGGCTGCTACCATCCGCTGCCGCCTGCGAGCAGCAGTGGACAGCCCTGGCAGGTAAGCCCCCTCCTCCCCCTCACATTTCTTACCTGCCGGGGCCATCCACTGCTGTCCGTTGCCCCCTTCTACTGGGAGGCAGGCCGCGAAACCTGTTTCTCAGTAGAAGGGGGCAGTGGACGGTAGCGGACGGCCACGGCAGGTAAGGAGCACAAGGGGGAGGAGGAGGTCCAATCCTCCGCTCTTATCCAAATCAGATCAGGTCCTTTCGGACCAGTTCGGATCAGATGATCCAGAAGCCGGAATCGGATAATTTCATCCTATTTTGGTCAGATCGGCTCCAGATCGTGGATCGGACTCGATCCGATGCACACCCCTAATAAAAACAGCAATAAACCCTGATAACAAAACCAGTGATAAAACACCACCAAACTACAACAATAGCAATCATATTGAGAGAAGGCAGAGTAAAATCGTATGTTTTCAAGGCGTTCTTAAAAGCCTGCAATGATGTAGCATGCTGGACCCTTCATAGCAATTTACTCCAGAGGTGTGGGGCTACTGTGGAAAGGCCCTCTTGCATGTGGTCACCCACCTATCTGCTCTCACGAGTGGGCAAATGAGCAGGGCCTCTTCTCATCTTAAAGTGCAGGCAGGCTGACGTGGGTGAAGGCAGTCGTTCAAGTAATCGGGTTCCAGCCATTTAAGGCTTTGAAAGCCAAAATGAGCACTTTAAATTAGGATTGGAAAAATGCTGGTAACCAGTGCAGCTGGCCCACCATAATGCGGGAAACGGAGGGGAAGAGGCGAGATGATGGCAGCACATATACATTTACATTTATTACATTTATATACTGCCCCATATAATAGCCGAAGCTCTCTGGGCAGTTTACAGAATGCAAGTTCACAGCAATAATATCACAAACCAAAATCAGCAATATACTACAACAATATTCAACAATATACTAAACAATATCACAGTAATATTCAAAAATATAGTCAATACAAGTTTACAGCAAAACAGAACAGATAAGGGGGCAGGGAACCCAACTTGGTTGGAATAACATCTCTCCCCCTGAAGCAGCATCTCCCAACCTTCAGCTCCAGCCTTGCTTTTTAAAGTCTCCAGGAGTGTTGGGGGGGGGGGGGTAGGGGAGCTGGGGAAATAGCTCACCCCTGATGGCACTGCATCTCTCCCCCTGAAGCAATCACAGGCCTGACATCGTGTAAAGATCGCGGAGCTAAATGATAAGCAAGGCAGTCTGATGAAGCTCCCAGTCTACATAATTTGCAAATGCACTGAACCGATTAACACAATGAGAGCCCATAGTAACTATATTTGAACTTAATTCCACAAAAAATATATTTATTCATTTATTTATTTATTTATTTATTGTGTTTCTATACCGCCCAATAGCCGAAGATCTCTGGGCAGTTTACAAAAATTAAAGCCATGAAAACCATTTAAAATATAAAACAAACAACAGTGTAAAAACATAATATAAAATACAGTATAAAAGCACAACCAGGGTAAAACTGAGCAGCAATGCAGAGGTCTATACAGATTTAAAATACAGATTTAAAACAGCAAAGTTAAAATTAAACTGATCAACTGTTAAAATGCTGAGAAAATAAAAAGGTCTTCACCTGGCGTCTAAAGGAGTATAATGTAGGTGCCAGGCGAACCTCTCTAGGGAGCTCATTCCACAGCCGGGGTGCCACAGCAGAGAAGGCCCTCCTCCTGGTAGCCACCTGCCTCACTTCCTTTGGTAGGGGCTCATTGATAAGGACTCCTGAAGATGATCTTAGGATCTGGGCAGGAACACATGGGAGGAGGCATTCCTTCAGATAACCTGGCCCCAAGCTGCTTATTTCTGCTCAGGCTGGAATCCATGCCACGTGGTAATGTCTGGAGTTGCTATAGTGGTATGGAAACTAGCAGATATTCTACACTTGTTTCAGGACTAACACAAGGAATCGTTGTTTTCTTGGAACAGTAGGGAATGTACGATTGGATTTCAGAAGATCAGAAATAAAACAAATCCATGCAAACATATGATTGGGGTGTGTGGGGGAGAAGACTTTGTAAAGGTAACAAGACATTGAATCTGAGGAAATAATCAAAAACCAAAATTCTCTGAATCTCACTGAATGTCTGGAAATAACAAATCACAATAGGGACAGTTTCTGGTAACTGTAATATATGGATACAGCCAAGTTATCAAGAACAAATAAAAAGTAGAAAGAAAACACAGATTTGCAACATTGGAACCTAAGGAGCTTCCAATTTATAAGAGTACTGGATAGAGGACGAGTTGGCATTTTGGAACAAACGGGAAAAATGCAAGTGATATATGTGTGGCCACATAGAAAGCAACTCAGCAACAATTTCAGACTGCAGACCTAGATTAGACAGAAACTCCTCATTCCATTCCTAGCCCCCCTCCCCCCTTTTTTTGGCCTAAGTTTAAGATGTTCCAAAGAAGTATTGGGCTAAACTGAATTGGTTTGTTGTGTCCATAACTGTATGTTGTATTACCAACTTGAAAACAAAAGAACACAGTACGTTTCAAGAAGTGCTTCAAAATTGTATTCCAAAATCTGATGGTTTCAAGTGTTAAACCCCAGTTACCTGGGACAAAATTTCCAGTCTGGTAAGGAGCACCATGACTTTATTCACCATCTAAACATGCCCTTTAAACACTTAAACACCTGCAAATGATTGGCCAAGGCACTGAAGTATTTTCATCATTGTACATTGATGCTCCCTGCCCTGGGATTCTTATGAAGGGTGAGATATAAATAAAAGAAAAATAAAGCAGAGATTCCACAAGAAACATGTTTTTTTTCATCGCTACTTGCAAATGAGGCTAAGCATGGTGCAAGGCCTTCTATTTACTAGTTATTAATGCAGCCTCACCAGAACAATTCTGTTTACCTTTAGCAATAGCTTGACATTGGAGTTTCACGTTGCTTGCAACACCTTAAGGTTTGACTCCTATTTTTCTGTTCGTTAATGTTGTTTGAGTTTCTGATAAATGCTTCATGGTTATGTTACTGTTGCATTTTCTCAGTGAAATTGAATATCGATTCCATTTGCTTCAATGGCTTTCTAAGGTCCATTCTCAATTGTAGGTCACAGATAGAACTGCTTAAAGGGGCAGTGTCCAGTTCATCAGAGTGCTTTCCAAAGGCGCTTTATTTTGCACAAAATGAATTTATCCAGATATCCAAAGAGGAACTTCTACCGAGTGATCATCAGCTTAATTGCTGGATGAGTGAGTTATATCCTCGGTGAGAATGAACTGTTTGCAACCAAGAGCAAAAGTAGACTTGACATGGAGAGAGCTAGAAGTTAGGATTTCCCATCTTTTGCACATAAATTGGTGAGGGCTGGATTCAGTTGTAGGTGAAGAAATTGGAAGATATATGGAGTTACTGAACAGAGCAATAACCATTTTAAACAGCTTCTTAAAGATGTATCTGGTAAGTCAGCAACTAAGGAGATTAAAATAAATTCTTATTCTTAATTACATTTATGTATCACTTCCCACTTTAGGAAACAGTCTTGAAGCAACTTACACACACAAATACCGAAATCTATAACTTTACAATTTATATTGATTTTTTTCTGTTGTTAGCGCCATAAAAAACCTAAAAACACTGTACCAAAAGTGTTCATCCACAACACATGAAATCTCCCCCTCCCCCTGCTCTAGATTGAACACCACAAAATCAGCCTACAACAATTGGGTTATAACTAATGTCCAAATACCTGGAAAAATAAGTATGTCTTTGTCCTCCTTTCAGGACCAGGCAATATTGGCACCAGGTGAGCTTCCTTGAGGAGGTCACATAAACACGGGGCGATCACAGAACCGGCCACACTTTCCTCATCCTCTTCCATTCCAAAGTTAGCTACACAGCTACAGCACTCAGCAGCTTTATCCACTACACATTCCCTCTGCTATTGCTCTTTGACAGACACTGACCCGGTTCGCACAGCCTGATAACCCCTGGTGGTTTGTCAGCCTTGTTTGCTTCATTGTGGGTTGTTATGTCATGTGAACCTGGCATGGCGGCTTAAGCATGGGTTGTTAACCACAGACAAGCCATACTGAGAACCCGTGGCTTGTTGTTGGGTTGTTCACGGTGGCTTGTTTTCATCGTAGCTTGTTGTGACATGCAAACTAGGGATGTGCACTGACCCCCCGGATCGGATCGGATAGCGGATCGGAATCGGACCTGGGGGGTCGGATCGGATCGGATCGGAGGATGGTCGGATCGGATCGGACCGGATGTCCGATCCGGATCGGACGCCATTTTGAATGCTTTTTCCCATAGCCAAGTATTGTTTTACAAAAACGCCTATAACTTTTTCATTTTTAAAGATAGAAGGATGAAACTTGGGCACATTATACACTGGTTAGGGATAGTTATCTGTGAGAAATTTCAGAAAGATTGGTGCATGCGTTTTGTGGCAATTAATTGTTTAATAAATACCCAGAAATGCCTATAACTTTGTCATTTTTAAAGTTACAAACATGAAACTTTGCCACATTGTAGGTGGTACCTTGGGACCTATCTGTGAGAAATTTCAGAAACTTAGGTGCTTGCCTTGTGTGGCAATTAATTTTAGAAAAATGGGTAGTAGTGGGGTAAATACATTTACGCCTCCCATTTTTTTATTTTTGAAGATACAAACAGGAAACTTGGGCACATTACAGGTACCACTTGCCTTGATATGTGTGTGAAATTTCAGAAACATTGGAGCTTGCCTTGTGTGGCAATTAATTTTTGAAACAATGAGGAAAGAAACACCTATAACTTTGTCATTTTTAAAGTTACACACATGAAACTTTGCCACATTGTAGGTGGTACCTTGGGACCTATGTGTGTGAAATTTCAGAAACATAGGTGCTTGCCTTGTGTGGCAATTAATTTTTTAATAAATACCCAGGAATGCCTATAACTTTGTCATTTGTAAAGTTATACACATGAAACTTTGCCACATTGTAGGCGGTACCTTGGGACCTATGTGTGTAAAATTTCAGAAACGTAGGTGCTTGTATTGTGTGGCAATTAATTTTTGAAACAATGAGGGATTCATTGGACAGCACTTGCCCATAGGGATTCATTGGAAAGCACTTGCCCATAGAAAATCATTGGAAAGCACTTGCCCATTGAGAAATACAGTTATGCCTCCCACTTTTTTATTTTTGAAGATACAAACAGGAAACTTGGGCACATTGTAGACTGGTTAGGGATAGTTATCTGTGAGAAATTTCAGAAAGATTGGTGCATGCGTTTTGTGGTAATTAATTTTTTAATAAATACCCAGGAATGCCTATAACTTTGTCATTTTTAAAGTTACATACATGAAACTTTGCCACATTGTAGGTGGTACCTTGGGACCTATGTGTGTAAAATTTCAAAAACGTAGGTGCTTGCCTTGTATGGCAATTAATTTTAGAAAAATGGGTAGTAGTGGGGTAAATACATTTACGCCTCCCATTTTTTTATTTTTAAAGATACAAACAGGAAACATGGGCACATTACAGGGAACACTTCACTTGATATGTGTGTAAAATTTCAGAATGATAGGTCCAGGCATTTGGTGGCAAGGTGTCTGCACACACCACTTTGAAGACTGTAGAAAATTTCTCCCGTAACGATCCTAGCGAGAGAGAGTGATCCTAGGCTCAGCCGTTCTGCTTAAGTAAAAAGGGAAAGTATCAATCAAAGCAGACACGAGCCAAGTGCTACTTTGTTTCGCCTTTTGTAATGGATACTACCTCAGTTGCAGCCAAGCGTGCAAGGATCAAAGAGATGAGAGAAAGTGTTTCCTTCTTCTTCCCGGGAGGCGGGAGGGTGCAATTGACAGCCCCAGCCTCTGTGTAAAAAAGGTTAATAACTTTTAATCTAAAAAATTTGTAGCCACCAAATGCCTGGACCTATCATTCTGAAATTTTACACACATATCAAGTGAAGTGTTCCCTGTAATGTGCCCATGTTTCCTGTTTGTATCTTTAAAAATAAAAAAATGGGAGGCGTAAATGTATTTACCCCACTACTACCCATTTTTCTGAAATTAATTGCCATACAAGGCAAGCACCTACGTTTTTGAAATTTTACACACATAGATCCCAAGGTACCACCTACAATGTGGCAAAGTTTCATGTATGTAACTTTAAAAATGACAAAGTTATAGGCATTCCTGGGTATTTATTAAAAAATTAATTGCCACAAAACGCATGCACCAATCTTTCTGAAATTTCTCACAGATAACTATCCCTAACCAGTCTACAATGTGCCCAAGTTTCCTGTTTGTATCTTCAAAAATAAAAAAAGTGGGAGGCATAACTGTATTTCTCAATGGGCAAGTGCTTTCCAATGATTTTCTATGGGCAAGTGCTTTCCAATGATTTCCTATAGGAAAGTACTGTCCAATGAATCCCTATGGGCAAGTACTGTCCAATGAATCCCTCATTGTTTCAAAAATTAATTGCCACACAATACAAGCACCTACGTTTCTGAAATTTTACACACATAGGTCCCAAGGTACCGCCTACAATGTGGCAAAGTTTCATGTGTGTAACTTTACAAATGACAAAGTTATAGGCATTCCTGGGTATTTATTAAAAAATTAATTGCCACACAAGGCAAGCACCTATGTTTCTGAAATTTTACACACATAGGTCCCAAGGTACCACCTACAATGTGGCAAAGTTTCATGTTTGTAACTTTAAAAATGACAAAGTTATAGGTGTTTCTTTCCTCATTGTTTCAAAAATTAATTGCCACACAAGGCAAGCTCCAATGTTTCTGAAATTTCACACACATATCAAGGCAAGTGGTACCTGTAATGTGCCCAAGTTTCCTGTTTGTATCTTCAAAAATAAAAAAATGGGAGGCGTAAATGTATTTACCCCACTACTACCCATTTTTCTAAAATTAATTGCCACACAAGGCAAGCACCTAAGTTTCTGAAATTTCTCACAGATAGGTCCCAAGGTACCACCTACAATGTGGCAAAGTTTCATGTTTGTAACTTTAAAAATGACAAAGTTATAGGCATTTCTGGGTATTTATTAAACAATTAATTGCCACAAAACGCATGCACCAATCTTTTTGAAATTTCTCACAGATAACTATCCCTAACCAGTGTATAATGTGCCCAAGTTTCATCCTTCTATCTTTAAAAATGAAAAAGTTATAGGCGTTTTTGTAAAACAACACTTGGCTATGGGAAAAAGCATTCAAAATGGCGTCCGATCCGGATCGGACCTCGTCGGATCGGATCGGAGGTTGATCGGATCGGATCGGATCGGATTTTCCCGATTTTGGGGCGGATCGGATTCGGATCGTGGATCGGATCCGATCCGATGCACACCCCTAATGCAAACCCAGAACCATAGGATGTGCATGGCTTGTTTGAAAGGGCTACAGAGCTGCCTACCAAGAGCAGCAAAAAAAAAAAAAAAAAAAAAAAAAAAAATCCTCATGATCTGGTTGGCCAAAGTCTGCCTGATCCAAAGAAGAGAGAAACAAGGCCTCAGGATGCAAAAAGATTTATCTGTACAAAGCCTGACGCATTTCTGCCTGTGTCCTTTCAAAGGCCTCCTTCAAGGGGTTGTTAGAAGATGTCCGCAGGTTTTCCTCTAGCAATGAACTGTATCCTATAGTAATCACTGGCAACTGAGAGTCTGCCTGGCAACAGTGTGCATTAGTGCCGTCTCCGTCCTCCCTCACCAGTGCCCTCCGCCTCTCCTCCTCCAGTTTGGCGCTTCCCTTGACAGCGACCAACATTTTTTCCCCTTGTGAGCCACGTTCCTCTTACCTTGAAGGTGGCTATTCTGATGAGTATAGTTGTATCTGTTGCACCAAACCTCAAACTCTCATGTGTTGAGACAGGGCATTATACATCGATGTTCTGGAACAGAAATGACTACAAAAATGGTTTCACCCTTAATCCCTTACACACCCTGAAACGAATACTCTTGTATGCTTGATGTTTCCAATGAAAATCAAAACGTTGAGAAAGTAGTACCGCCCCCACTTTCCTCATGCCTCAGTATAGTTCCCCTTCTTAGTAAACAGACCCATAACCCTTTTCTGGGTGGGGGACCCGGTGGGCTGATGGCTCCCCCGCCTTCGCATGGTGCAGCCTCAACCAGCCTGGCATTGCTTCCAGCTGCTGGAACAACGACAGTCCACCCATGGCTAGTGAAGTTCTCTGGGTCCCAGACTCCCGAGTGGAAAAGGAGGAGGTGAACAACTCAGCCTCACCTTGAGGGGGCAAGTGGGGCTGCAAGGGGATCACTGGGCCCATGGGGGGGGGGAAGTGGACCAGTGGCTATAGCCCATAAGGGATCAGTAGCTGGAGTGATGCTTGGGCAGCAGGGAACCCTCCCCCTCCCTGGCCTGAAAGCAACTGACGCAGGAGCAAGGGGAACAGATACAGGAAGGAGGAATTTCTTTGGATCGCCTCATGTGCACAGCTGTGCACCTCCGATGTGTAACTTTGCCACTTTTTGGAATGTACGAATCCGCACAGCATCAGAGGAGTGTGAATCCAAGGAGGGGAGTTTCCCACCTCAAACAAATGGTGACACCAATATGGTGTCTGTCAGGTAACCCAACCTCCATCCTTTGGCCATGCTGTCTTCTAATAAAATACCTAATAAAGAGCATTAACCTTTTACAGGTACAGGTTCTCCCTCTCCTCCTTAACCTGCAAGGGAATAACTGGAAATACACAGAAGGGGTTAAAACTGTCCTGTAGGACAGAGCAATGGAGAAAGGAGAAGGGGGCAACTTGCCATGTGCTGCTTCCCTTGTGCCCAGGTACCGTTCCAAGTTCCCATGTCATGGTTGAAAAGTTCTTTAGAACCTTCTGCCAGGGGGCAAACAGCAGTAGCAACAGACACCCGATGAATCTGGATGCTCCTGCTCACCCGTTTCAGCTGGATCGTAGCATCCCCATGCAGGATGTTATGCAGCTGGTCAAAATAGGGGCAGGTAGGTAACCCTGAGCCCCCAGACATTCAGGAGGTACCAGATCTCCTCCCATCTCCAAGACACTCCATGGCCTTTCACTAGGGACCCTGCCATCGCTTCTATGAAATAGCAAACCTAAACATGCCTGGGAAGATAAGATATTTTTAATAATGTATTTGTTTTTATCTGTTTTAATGGTTTATCTATTTTATTGTTTTTATATTTATATTTAGTGTTGTTCCCCGCCTTGATCTAGATGGAGAGGCGGGTTAGAAATGAAATAAATAAATAAATAAAAATAAGAAAAGCAAACCTAAACATGCCTGGGAAGAAAAGCCCATTCTTAGAGCCAAAACTGTGCAGCTGTTAATGCTTTGCAAGTGCGCATCTGTGGAGAAACGGGGGGGGGGGGCAGTGGATGGGAGTGGAAAGGAGCTGCCCCCAAAGGATGCCCACTTTATTCACCCTGAATTGGACACCACTCCAGTGCCCCACTGTCACAAAACCAAGGTGACCTCAGAGCAAAGTGAAAACCCGAAGTGAGAACGACTTCTCAAAAATGTGCAGTTTCCCAGGGCAATCCCTGAAATGGCTGTGGGTTTGCGGCTACATCGTATAAATGACACAGCGCAGCTGCACAGCCACTCTGGGGCAAACAAGCTATATAGACAATAGACAATAGACACACACACACACGATCCCTTCACACAAACATCCCAAGACACGGAGAGTTGCCAGCCCTGGTGGCGCCATCAGAGATGCAAGTTTTGCAAAATGCCAAAGCCAGAGAATACACATTAGGTTCTGGAGTGACAGGGATGTAGACATATTATTTATCAACCTCTGGATCAGTCTGGAGGTGCAGGACCACCTATAGAGCAGTAGACATGAGACTCTGTTTAATTAATTAATTAATTGCATTTATATCCCGCCTTTTTTCCACCAAGGAACCCAAGGCAGCATACATCATTCTCCTTTCCATTTTATCCTCACAACAACAACCCTGTGAAGTAGGTTGGGCTGAGAGTCTGTGACTAGCCCAAGGTCACCCAGTGGGTTTCCACAGCTGGGTGGGGACTAGAACCTGGATCTCCCAGCTCCCAGACAAACGCTCTAGCCACTACACCACACTGTTGCCCTGCTTTTCTGAACAGATGTTCCAAAGGGGGGGAATGTGTGCAGCCTTGCACAGTGCAAGGAAAAGCTGCCTGGCTGGAAGAAGTAGCTTAAGGAAATAACGGCACACTACAAGCAGTCTGTGCACGATGCCATTTGAAGGCAAGCTGGCAACTCTCCTGCTTGGCAGGAAGGTCGTGACACCTGCCTATACCTGCAACAGTGGTATTCCCTTGCTACACCTGCTGAGAGTCAGGTATCGTCTCATGCAGATCTGCCTTTCTCCAACCTGTACTTCTTCCACAGCCAATCCAGGCACATCAAGGCAAGTGCCTGCACAAAGAGAGGCTCCCTTCTGGACTGAACCCTACCTGGCACACCCTGGTAGGCAGCATTGTGTCCCTCCCCCCCCCCCGCTACTGTATCCAGTCCCCCTGAAGCTGGGCCCCCACTAAAAGGACTGCAGTCGACAAAGCTGGCACCTAGTTCTCCGAAAAACCACCACGGGAGGATCGGCACACCCAGAAATGTCCCGAACTCGGTGCCAATGTTTGTAAACAATGGGTTTCAGTCAAGATGTTAAATGATGAAACTCCATAGACCAAAATAACCGATTGGTGACTTTTTTGGGCTTGGGCTGGAACAAAGATGTTCAATGTATGATGTCCGCTCTGTGTTTTGAGGAGGCAAGCACTGCACGTAGATAACCTCTCAGGATCAAATCTTGATGTAGACCGGCAGCTTGATGGCTGTAGATGTTCTCCAAGGTGCAATTCCTTTTTAAACGTAAAAATTGTCCATATGGTAAATTTTGTTTTAGATGTCTGGGATGGTGACTTGTACAATGAAGAAGGGAATTTCTGTCCGTATTTTTGGTATAGCCAGAGACTAATAGATGGTTATTTTCTCTATGTACCATGACATCCAAAAAGGATATTTGTGAACTGTCCATATGACCAGTGAATTTGATGTCCTCACTAATGGTGTTCATCCACGCAAAGAATTGCTTGACATTATCCGTTGAAGAAAATACAATTACTATATCATCTATAAATCATCTATAATACTTAAGCAACTTTTTCAAGGGATTAACATGAAAATTAAGGATTATTGTATTCTCTAAGTGCGTCATGTATAAATTGGCTATACTGGGGGCTACAGGGCTCCCCATAGCTACACCTTTAACCTAAAATAATTCTTATATCAAGGAAAATATCCAACAAGTCCATAAGGAAATGAGTAGGCGGATGATCCACAGTACGTGAACTGAAAATATCAAGTGCTACTAATCTCACTCCTTCATGAGGAATAGATGTATATAATGAATTGACATCCATAGTGATCAGACAGTAATCAGGTTCAATGTTTAACCCCTCTATTTGTTGAATGAAATTACTAGTATCCTTTATATATGAACATGACATAGTTACTGCCTCAGCCAGGAAGGAGTCCAGGTACATAGCCAAGGGTTCCAACACAGAATTCGATCCAGATACAATAGGACGACCAGGAGGAGGAAAACCCCTTTTATGGATTTTAGGTAAAACGTAAAAAACAGGGACTCTAGGATGCTCTCTCAACAAAAAATAACCAATGGAATCTTTAATATAACCTAGGACCATTGTCTCCTGTACTGAGATACAGATGATCCGTTGGATATCCTTGATGGGGTCCTTCCTGAGAAGTAAATAATTGTCTGCATCATTCAGTAATCTATGGGCCTCTCTCAAATAATCTGTTTTATTCAAAACTACAATTGCACCACCTTTCTCAGATGGCTTGATGATGTTGGGATTTTCCAAAATATTTTTTAATTGGTAGTTTTCATTTTTAGAGAAATTATGCCAGGTAGAATGATGGTGGCTTTCTAGTTTATGTAAATCCCGAAGTAGCACGTTTTCAAACATGACAATATTGGGATGTTGAACTGATGGAACATATTTTGACCTAACTCAAAATTTAGAAGAGGTCGGTGTTACTGCATTACCAAACAGATATCAGTTTAATGAGTCTAACTAATTTGAAAATGTCAATTCTTGCCTGAAAAACATTGTAGCGAGGAGTGGGTACAAAGGACAAACCCTTATTCAAAATGCCTTATTGTGGATGGTTTAAACGTGTAGACGATAGATTAACAACTAAATTTTTCTCCTTCTGGGGTCTCTGTAATATTGTGAAATTTTGTTGCAGTTGCAATACAATCTGCGTGGCTGAATGCCCTGTAGGGAAAAATGTGGCTGTGTGGGGCGGAAATCATTTTTACTGGAGGTGTCCGAGGATTCACCTAATTCATCACAGTATTCAGTGTCAGATGGCAAACTAGACTGCTCTTGGAAGCAAACTCTACGTATTATTGATTTTGTTTTCGGCCATGGATACACATTCTCATTAATATAATCTTGTTCATCCCTTTTAATTTTTTTAATTTTAGGGATTTCAAATTCTTTTGATACAGTACTAATTGATGTTCCAAATTTTCCATTGGTTTATTGACAATTTGAGTCGAGAACTTCTCCCCAATAGTGGATTGAAGAGTCTCTATTTTTTGTTCCACAGCTGTAATCTCAGAATTAGATCGTTCGATTAACAGATATTATAATAATACAGATTATTCTGGTTTGTTGGGGGAAGAGACAAGCGCTGCCTATGCTAAGTAAGCAATAAAGTCCAGATAAATTCCAGCAGCTGAAGAAATACTCACACTCAGCATATGGTGTATAATACAAATCCTTTACTTGTGTTCCAATATATAATATATACAAGGCAAAACTGGTTTCTCCAGATATATACAGGCTTTTCCTTATGGCTATAGCGTAGCCTAGCCCTCCATCAAATCTCTCGTACACCAGTCTCCATTCCACATAACTCCAGCCTGATCCACCACACAGCCATTACTATTAAGCTGTCTTTTATACATATCTGAACCCTGGCTCAGCACAGTCAATTATCTTATCCTAGCAGAAACATTCCCACTATCAGATTGACCATCTCTGCAGCATAGAAAAACTTGCTCTATCTGCTCATTAACTACAGCTGGCAGTTCAGTCCTGCTGGACACTCAAAACTTTTATCCAATTGAAACAACTTAAACTTAAATTTTCCCTGACGCCCCTTCAAAATTGAAGACCTAAGTTGTTTAAAGTTGTCCTTCCTCACCTAGCACTTCAAAACCTAACCTTTCAGTTAATTTGGTATGCTGGTAAGCTGCCAATGGTTTAGTAAATACATCTGCTACATTTTCTCTTGATTCACAGTATATTAGCTTAATCAAACCATTTTCTACATACTGCTTAACATTGAAGAACTTAATAGCAACATGCTTTGTCCTTGCTCTGAACATATGTGAATTAGCCAAAGCAATACATGATTGTGAGTCATTATAAACCCTCACAGGCAAATCATATCTTTTAACAATTGAATAAAAAAAATCCAATTCTCCACAAGCTTCCGACAAAGATGCATATTCAGCTCCACATGTAGATGTCGCTATGCTGCCTTGTTTCTTGCTTTTCCAAAAGATCAGTGACTTTCCAAGTAGAATAGCCATTCCACTTGTGGACTTCCGGTCTTTGGGATTCCCTGCCCAGTCACTGTCCACAAAGCACTCTAAGAACTTGGTTTCAAAAGATGACAGTGTTAGACAAAGATCTAAAGTACCTTTCAAATATCTTAACAGCCTTTTGATTCCCAACCAAGCAGCATTTGTTGGCTTCACAACTTGCTGACTTAGAATACCCACACTGCATGCAATATCAGAATACCCACACTGCATGCAATATCAGCACGTGTCCATTGGCTTATGTACAATAAACTTCCAATAACAGATTGATATAACTCTGGGTCATTGAAATCTTCCTCTTCCAAGTTGGATCTAAAATCTGGTAACATTGGACTCTGTACTAGGGGTGTGCATCGGATCGGATCCGATCCACGATCCGAATCCGATCCGCCCCAAAATCGGGAAAATCCGATCCGATCCGATCCGATCAACCTCCGATCCGATCCGATCCGATCCGACGAGGTCCGATCCGGATCGGACGCCATTTTGAATGCTTTTTCCCATAGCCAAGTATTGTTTTACAAAAACGCCTATAACTTTTTCATTTTTAAAGATAGAAGGATGAAACTTGGGCACATTATACACTGGTTAGGGATAGTTATCTGTGAGAAATTTCAGAAAGATTGGTGCATGCGTTTTGTGGCAATTAATTGTTTAATAAATACCCAGAAATGCCTATAACTTTGTCATTTTTAAAGTTACAAACATGAAACTTTGCCACATTGTAGGTGGTACCTTGGGACCTATCTGTGAGAAATTTCAGAAACTTAGGTGCTTGCCTTGTGTGGCAATTAATTTTAGAAAAATGGGTAGTAGTGGGGTAAATACATTTACGCCTCCCATTTTTTTATTTTTGAAGATACAAACAGGAAACTTGGGCACATTACAGGTACCACTTGCCTTGATATGTGTGTGAAATTTCAGAAACATTGGAGCTTGCCTTGTGTGGCAATTAATTTTTGAAACAATGAGGAAAGAAACACCTATAACTTTGTCATTTTTAAAGTTACACACATGAAACTTTGCCACATTGTAGGTGGTACCTTGGGACCCATGTGTGTGAAATTTCCGAAACGTAGGTGCTTGCCTTGTGTGGCAATTAATTTTTTAATAAATACCCAGGAATGCCTATAACTTTGTCATTTGTAAAGTTACACACATGAAACTTTGCCACATTGTAGGCGGTACCTTGGGACCCATGTGTGTAAAATTTCAGAAACGTAGGTGCTTGTATTGTGTGGCAATTAATTTTTGAAACAATGAGGGATTCATTGGACAGCACTTGCCCATAGGGATTCATTGGACAGTACTTGCCCATAGGGATTCATTGGACAGTACTTTTCTATAGGAAATCATTGGAAAGCACTTGCCCATAGAAAATCATTGGAAAGCACTTGCCCATTGAGAAATACAGTTATGCCTCCCACTTTTTTATTTTTGAAGATACAAACAGGAAACTTGGGCACATTGTAGACTGGTTAGGGATAGTTATCTGTGAGAAATTTCAGAAAGATTGGTGCATGCGTTTTGTGGCAATTAATTTTTTAATAAATACCCAGGGATGCCTATAACTTTGTCATTTTTAAAGTTACATACATGAAACTTTGCCACATTGTAGGTGGTACCTTGGGACCTATGTGTGTGAAATTTCAAAAACGTAGGTGCTTGCCTTGTATGGCAATTAATTTTAGAAAAATGGGTAGTAGTGGGGTAAATACATTTACGCCTCCCATTTTTTTATTTTTAAAGATACAAACAGGAAACATGGGCACATTACAGGGAACACTTCACTTGATATGTGTGTAAAATTTCAGAATGATAGGTCCAGGCATTTGGTGGCTACGAATTTTTTAGATTAAAAGTTATTAACCTTTTTTACACAGAGGCTGGGGCTGTCAATTGCACCCTCCCGCCTCCCGGGAAGAAGAAGGAAACACTTTCTCTCATCTCTTTGATCCTTGCACGCTTGGCTGCAACTGAGCTAGTATCCATTACAAAAGGAGAAACAAAGTAGCACTTGGCTCGTGTCTGCTTTGATACTTTCACTCAAGCAGAACGGCTGAGCCTAGGATCACTCTCTCTCGCTGGGATCGTTACAGGAGAAATTTTCTACAGTCTTCAAAGTGCTGTGTGCAGACACCTTGCCACCACATGCCTGGACCTATCATTCTGAAATTTTACACACATATCAAGTGAAGTGTTCCCTGTAATGTGCCCATGTTTCCTGTTTGTATCTTTAAAAATAAAAAAATGGGAGGCGTAAATGTATTTACCCCACTACTACCCATTTTTCTAAAATTAATTGCCATACAAGGCAAGCACCTACGTTTTTGAAATTTTACACACATAGATCCCAAGGTACCACCTACAATGTGGCAAAGTTTCATGTATGTAACTTTAAAAATGACAAAGTTATAGGCATTCCTGGGTATTTATTAAAAAATTAATTGCCACAAAACGCATGCACCAATCTTTCTGAAATTTCTCACAGATAACTATCCCTAACCAGTCTACAATGTGCCCAAGTTTCCTGTTTGTATCTTCAAAAATAAAAAAGTGGGAGGCATAACTGTATTTCTCAATGGGCAAGTGCTTTCCAATGATTTTCTATGGGCAAGTGCTTTCCAATGATTTCCTATAGGAAAGTACTGTCCAATGAATCCCTATGGGCAAGTAATGTCCAATGAATCCCTATGGGCAAGTGCTGTCCAATGAATCCCTCATTGTTTCAAAAATTAATTGCCACACAATACAAGCACCTACGTTTCTGAAATTTTACACACATAGGTCCCAAGGTACCGCCTACAATGTGGCAAAGTTTCATGTGTGTAACTTTACAAATGACAAAGTTATAGGCATTCCTGGGTATTTATTAAAAAATTAATTGCCACACAAGGCAAGCACCTACGTTTCGGAAATTTCACACACATGGGTCCCAAGGTACCACCTACAATGTGGCAAAGTTTCATGTGTGTAACTTTAAAAATGACAAAGTTATAGGTGTTTCTTTCCTCATTGTTTCAAAAATTAATTGCCACACAAGGCAAGCTCCAATGTTTCTGAAATTTCACACACATATCAAGGCAAGTGGTACCTGTAATGTGCCCAAGTTTCCTGTTTGTATCTTCAAAAATAAAAAAATGGGAGGCGTAAATGTATTTACCCCACTACTACCCATTTTTCTAAAATTAATTGCCACACAAGGCAAGCACCTAAGTTTCTGAAATTTCTCACAGATAGGTCCCAAGGTACCACCTACAATGTGGCAAAGTTTCATGTTTGTAACTTTAAAAATGACAAAGTTATAGGCATTTCTGGGTATTTATTAAACAATTAATTGCCACAAAACTCATGCACCAATCTTTCTGAAATTTCTCACAGATAACTATCCCTAACCAGTGTATAATGTGCCCAAGTTTCATCCTTCTATCTTTAAAAATGAAAAAGTTATAGGCGTTTTTGTAAAACAATACTTGGCTATGGGAAAAAGCATTCAAAATGGCGTCCGATCCGGATCGGACATCCGGTCCGATCCGATCCGACCATCCTCCGATCCGATCCGATCCGATCCGACCCCCCAGGTCCGATTCCGATCCGCTATCCGATCCGATCCGGGGGGTCAGTGCACATCCCTACTCTGTACACAATTACAATCAGTCATCCCACATAACTCAAGCAAATTCACAATTTTCTGCTTTTAACTTAGAAAATATTTTCCATTCCTTTTGGTGATCTGCAATCCCACATAATTGCTCACTTCTCCAAGTGATTTCAGTTTGAATTTCTTTTCCAAACTCATTACAACTCCTTGTATCTGGCTTATAGACTTTGAAGATATTAAAATGTCATCAACATAAACCAGAACCATAACAAAACCATCACAATTTTCTCTTACATATAAGCATGGATCCGCAATACCTCTTTGAAAGCCTAAGCCTTCCACCAGAGCTGCATTTAAACAATCGTTCCAGCATTTCGCTGACTGTTTAAGACCATAAACCACTTTCTTTAGTAACCATACTTCATTATTATTATCACCAAAACCAGGAGGCTTGTTCATGTAAATCTCCTCCTTTAGATTTGCATGCAAATAAGGAGTCCCCACGTCAAGATGCGTTAATTCATATCATTTTTAGCCGCTAAGCCTAAAAATAACCTTAATGTCGTTGCTTTGCATGTGGGAGCAAAAATCTGGTCAAAGTCTTTTCCTTTTACTTGCAAGAAACCCTTAGCAACCAACCTTGCCTTGTAACCAGTTTCACCATTCTTTAACACCTTATTTTTAAACACCCATCGGCAATCTACCGACTTCCTGCCTTCCGGCAGTTGTGTATTCTCATACACATTGTGCTTAGAGAAACTCTGAAGCTCCTCCTGCATAGCAGAGATCCATCTCTGTTTTTCCTTTACAGGCAGTTGCAAAACTTCCTCGTAACTCTGAGGCTCACATTTCACCAAACAAATTGTCTCTTTGTTGCTTTCAAACCCAAGCCTCACAGGCGGTACTCCCTTATTGGCTCGATCAGACCATCTCAACTTACAAGGACTTGGTTCCGGCGGTTGTTTCTTTCCATTGCTTTCCATGGGAGGCGGAGTTATGCACTGTTCCCTGGGAGACTCGGCTCCAGCAGACATTAACTCCTTCTGCTCCTCCCCTTCATTTCTCCCGTCCATTGAGAAATGCAGCAAAATCTCCGGGTTAGAATGTATTTTCTCCCAGTTTTGTTCCTCAAAACTGGCTGATCTTGACACAATAATTCTCCCTTTACCTATGTAGAACCTCCAAGATTTGTCGCTGTATCCAACAAAGCACGCCCTTACCGCTTTATCGTCAGCTTTCAGCCTCTGGCTTTTTGGAACGTTTACTTAGGCAAATGTGCCCCAAACTCTTAAGGGAGATAAATTTGGTTTCTTACCATGCAATTGATAGAAAGGCACACTTTCAATCGCCTGAGACCATGTACTATTTAACAAATAGTTGGCTGTAGAAAATGCTTCAGCCCACAGATTTGGTTCTGCTTTCGAATCAATCATCAAAGAATCTTTAACTGTCTGAAGCAAACCATTCCTTCGTTCAATGGCTCCATTCTGCCAAGGCGCATATGGGTCTGAGAACCTGTGGGTTATCCCATTGACCTTAGTGCACTTCACAAAATCATGACCTGTAAATTCTCCACCTCTATCAGACTGGATTTGAATTACCTGTTTTTTGAACCTGCGTTCAGCCCAAGTCACCCAATCTTTGAACGTTTGAAATGCTTCTGATTTTTTCTTTAGCATGAATACCCAACTGAAATGGGATTTATTATCAAGAATCACCAGAACAAACTTTGCACCTCCTACGCTTTCTTTAAACAGACTGACCAAATCAAGGTGCACCAATTCAAAAATTTCCTGAGTAATCCTGTTACTCTTCCTGTTAATCGGTTGAAGTTTGGATTTCAATTGCTTACACACACTGCAATCCAGAAACCTATTGCACCCATTGAGATCAATGCCTTTACATTGCTCCGGCATTTGTTTCAACATCTTAAAGCTTGCGTGGCCCATCCTTCGATGGAACAGATGGACCCAATTAAAATGGCACATTCCCAGTTTGATTTGCCACACACTCCTGGGTTTTTATTTCATATAACCCATTCCTTAGGAAACCTTGTGCACACATTTGCCCCTTCATTGTTACCTCACACAAGTTGTCTTTGAAAGTAACAACATACCCGGCCTTCATTAGGCTTGCAACTGAAAGCAAATTGAACTCTAAACTTTCTACACACAACACATTGGGTAAATATTTTCCCAAACAAGGGACATAGCAAGTTCCCTTCCCAAATCGGAAACCTGCTTCCCATCTGCAAGTGACACCGATTCCGGAGATCCACGCCAGAGCTTAAGGAAAGGCATAAGGAAAGGCTGGAGGCGGAGTCGATCAGCCAAACATTTCTCCGCTCATCCTCTCTCGTCTCCACGGCAACCGAGACCAACTGAGCACTTTTGGACTCTTTCCGCTCGCTTTCCCGGTCTCCCTTCGAGTAACGGCTCTCCTGCCACCGCGAGGCTCCCTTCGACTGAAGCTTAACTCAGCAATTCTTTTGAATATGCCCCGTCGTCCCGCACCGAAAACACTTCCACCTCTCAACAGCCATAGCGCTCTCTCCTTCACGGATTGGTAAGCACTTCGACTCCATTTTGGCTTGCCATTTCTCCTCTCCGTGCGATTCACGGACAACCGTATTCCTCTCTCCTCATTCTTCCATTCTTTCAATATGTCTTTTTTCCTCCTGTAACAATCTCCCTGTTAAATATTCAATAGAGAGACCGGTCTGTGGCATGGATTCGAGACTCATGGTCAGAGGGTCCCAACTTTGGGGGAGAGAACTGAGAACGATATAAATTTGATTCTCCTCATCAAAGGGTAGTCCAACTTCTAATAACTTTGAGAACAGCATGCCCATATTTTGGAGGTGCTCCGAAATTGATCCTCCTTCTCTGAGCTTGGTGCGATACAGCTGTCTCGTCAGGCTTATTTTGGAACTGGCTGTTTGTACTTTGTACATAAATATTCCGTTATTTGTCCCAGCACTGTTTTGCTGTGTCGTTGCGAGATATATGAATAATTTGACTGTCTTCTATGCTTAGCACAATATTAGCTTTAGCTCTCATTGCTAAAGAATCCCATGTAGCTCTTTCGTCAGCGCTGAGACTCGTCGGCCTTTTGTCTTCCACAACATGGCAACATCCATTGCATCTCAGAAACATCTCGGTCTTGAACGACCAGTTCAAGTAATTCCTTTCATTCAACCTTTCGATGGGAATCCCACCTAGCAAGTTCATCTGTGCCATGTTTTCCAGCTGGCTTACACACACAGCCTTTCTCTGGCCAGACAAACTGCTTGCCTCTGATTCCTCACTTGAACTTTCAGAGCCAGATAAATTTTCCTCCTGTTTAAACATTCAATCTGGAAACCATCATCCATTGCCTTAACAATTGGAACTCCATGCACTCCAGTGCATTCACTGGACTCCTTGCTGAGCTTCTCCAGAGCACTTATTCCCTCCTGGCTGGGTTTTATTGCCTCTTGGCTGGGCCCATAACCCTGTTGGGGAAGAGACAAGTGCTGCCTGCGCTTGAGTAAGGAATAAAGTCCAGTAAAATCCCAGTAGCTGAAGAAATACTCACACTCAGCAAATGGTGTATAATACAAGTCCTTTACTTGTGTTCCAATATAAAATATATACAAGGCAAAAACTGGTTTCTCCAGATATATACAGGCTTTTCCTTATGGCTATAGCATAGCCTAGTCCTCCATCAAATCTCTCATACACAGTCTCCATTCCAAATAACTCCAGCCTGACCCACCACATAGTCATTTCTATAGGCTGATTTATATACACATTTCTGGACCCTAGCTCAGCATATTCAATTATCTTATCCTAGTAGAAACATTCCCACTATCAGATTGACCTTCTCTGCAGCATAGAAAAAACTTTCTCTCTCTGCTCATTGACTTCAGCTGGCTTGTTCAGTCCTTCTGGACACTCAAACTTTTGTCCAATCAACTTTTAGACAACTTAAACTTAAATTTTCCCTGACATCAGCTGGTAGCAATGAAGTGGAGGTGTGCACTGAGGGCTCATTTTGGGCAGGAGCCTTGCAACGGGCTCACTAGTGGTGTTTTCCTCCTTGCTCTCAGGCATTCTTGGCCTCCCTATTCTGGAATCATATCTCACTCTGTCTGTCTGACTCTGGCTCAGTTGAGCCGGTTTTCCTTGTTCCTGATGTCTAGGTTTAATTTCTTCTAGATTCTGAGGCCGTTTTGGAATCCTGCTCCCACAATGCTACGAAGCATTGCAACTGGCTCATTAGTAGACTTTTCTTCTGTGCCTTCAGGTATGCTTGGCCGGCCTGTGCTGGAACCATACAAGGATCCATTGAGAGGAACCAGCTTTCCTTGTCCGAGATTCTGAGGCCATTTTGGATTCCTTATCCAGCTGTGCAATTAAGTTATGAGCCATGCTTTGTTCCTTCCTTCTTTCAGGTAATCCACTCCCTCTCTCTTTTTTTTTTCCAGAAGCAACAGGTTTTATTTGGATTTTCTTTCAAAATAGAAGTCTATACATTGTGAGGTCGTGTTACATGACCAGTCCTCTATACAGAGGTCTGTGTGACATACTGCTGAACTCTACTGAAGTTGAAGGCCACTGGGATTCTCATAGGGTGTACATACCTCTCTGTAGGAGAGGCTAGAATATAGATTATTGATGATCATACAAAAAAGCAAGCAGTGGTGATCAACACAAAAGAATAAACTCCACCACAAGGCAAGCCAGTTTCAGAATATTCACATAATGGCTAGATCATGCCAGATTTTAATTAAATGCCTAGCACCGAGTTATTAAACTGCCATTAGGGTGTCACCAACTTTGAAAGTAAAACACATCACACCGAAGAAACAATGTTTTAAAAAGTACTACTGTATTAATTCTGCTAGAATACACACTACTGAGAAAGAAATAGGTATTCAGCTGTTTACAAACAAATATCCTCAATACTAATTAAAACGCCATATCTCCCTCTACCCGTCACTACCCTGATTGTGCTCCCCTCAGATCCCCCCACCTGGCCCTGTATCCTCCCTCCCAGGCACATAGCTCAAGCCTGGGGAAAGGGGAAAAAACAACAACAACAAAAAACAAAAAACACCCAAAAACAAAAAGCCAGCAGGCAGGCAGGCACACTCCTCTCCTCCCCTGGCAGCAGGCCTCCCTCTCCTGCAGGTTGATGGCTTTCCCAGGCCACCTCAGCCAGCAGCTTAAATATCCCTCCCAGGAAGGGAGGGGGACAGATGTAATTGTCCACAGCAGCTGGCTCAGTACCTGGGAGCCTGGTCCTGCAGGGAGTGGCAGTCTGCCAGGCTGAAATCCTCTGGAGGGTGGTGGTGGTGGTGGTGGCAGCAGCAAAGACCAGGAGGCAGACAGGCAGGCACACTCCTCTCCTCCCCTGGCAGCAGGCCTTCCTCTCCTTCAGGTTGATGGCTTGGTTATTGGTTGATGTGTCCAATAACACCAGCCAGTTCCTCCTCCTGAACCCGGTCCATTGTACTCACTAGTGGAGCATTGTTACTGTTTGCGGCAGTGGCTGTCCCTTTCTTCCCGCTGCCAGAGCCCCCACAAAGGTCTTTCACTGCATTCATGCAAAATTTAATTAACAATACCAATGGTGAATAATACTAATGAGATAGACAATATTTTGATTGCTCGTGTGAGCCTAACAACGAGCAAAAAAGACCTAGCTGAATGGGCTAATCCATAAAAAATAGTGAGTGAGTTATAAATTACCAACAACATTTTGTGAATAATTTACTCTACAATTTAACAATGTTGCTATACACATAAAGGTATATATTGTGCAATGATAAACTGTATATCTGTATTTGCTCAAAGAGAGCTTCCATAACAACAGTAGTGAATTTAAATCATTAACAAGCAGGTGCAACTGGACAAGACAGGTAATTTGGAATAGGCTAAACAAGTTAATTCAAGACGGTAACTCCGGAATGTGTAGTCCGTTTCCAAGCTTCATCAGTAATAAAAAAGATAGAAGATGTTCAATATTCTAACTCTGACAGCTGAGGAAGAATGAGCATTAATAAACAGAATAAAGGCAATAAATCTTCCTGCACAGTACGTTAGAAAACCTCCCTAAAATATTGTATTACAAGATGATATTATAATACCCAGGTCCTTTTTCCTGTTTGCTTGACTTCTCTGAGGGCTCCTCCCTTTTTTTTCGCCCCACAAAGGTCTTTAGCAGCGAGCATTGTTCTCCTGCTGCCAATGGGCATATCTGTCCTCCTTGACCATGTGCCTCACATAGGCCTGAAAGTCTTCCGTGTCATGATCCAGCCACTGTAAGACCTGGGCGTTCTGCCTTGAAGGGTGGCATAGGATCAGTTCTGTGTTGTGGCTGCATGGGGGTCTCTTTGCTTGGGCCACTGCAAGTCTGGTAGCAGGCGATAGCGCTGCTACTGGGTTTGGAATGGCCCTGTCTACCATCACACCTGCAGTGAGACTAACCTGGGTGAGTTGGACAGAGACGAGGTCACAGGGGTGTGTGGGTGCTGTGATGGTAGAAGCAGACTTACCAGCATTCTGCTCTGGAGCAAATTGTTGAGTTCATTTTCCCAGAACTGTTGCTGGTACTTGGTGCAGCTGTGGTGAAGCTTGAATGCGCGTCTGCAAAGGGTCATATTGGCATATTATATAAATATGTGAGCCTGCGCAGCATCTCAGAATTACGCTTTCTTTTTGCAGGAGAGCAAATCTGCACTGCATCATAGGACTGCATCCAAGGACGTTCCCCCCACCATTCAAAAATGGCAACCTGACCTCAAAATGGTGTCTGGAGCCCACCCCCCACCCCAAAGACTTTCCCCCTCCATTCAAAATTAGCAACCTGATCCCAAAATGGCCTCTGGAGGCCCCCCACATTCAAAAATGGCAACATCAAATTTGCATCTGGAGCCCCCTCCCACCCCAATCCCATAATAAAACAAGGAATAATGAGAACTCACCTTCTGCCTCTTCCTCTTCCCCCCCCCCCCTCATCATTAATTGGCATATCTGGAAATACACAAAAGAGGTTAAAACGGCCCAGGATAACAGTGCAATGGAGTGAAGAGAAATCCAGAGATGGGGTGGAGATGGGGTGGAGATGGGGGTAGGGCAAGTTTACCATGTGCTGCCTCACCTGTGCCCAGGTACTCTTCTAACTCCACAGTGTGGAACTCCTGCCTGAAAAGTTCTTCTGAGCCTTCTGCCACAGCCAAGGGGGAAACAACAAGAGCAACCAGCACCCTATTAATCTGTAGGCTCCTGATGACCTCTTTTGGTTGGATAGTAACATCCCCTCTCAAGATACTGTGGACCTCATAAAAAAAAGGAGCAGGTAGCAGCATTATTGCCAAAGCGGGAGTTCTGATTTATGACATGCCTGTACTCCTGCCTCAGGGCTTTGGCCTTGGTCCTGCACTCTGTTGCACACCAGTTATGCCCCCTACACTGCATCTCCTGGGCAATAGCCTCATAGGAATCTATGTTCCTATGTGCTGCTGCTGAATCTTCTGCTCTCCCTCCACCCCACCACCGATACCCAGGAGGTCCAAAATCTCATCCCGTTTGCAGAACACTCTACATTCTCTTGCTAGTAATTCTGCCATATCACAGGTACAGAAGTAGAAGTAGAGTAATGTGCCTGAAAAAAACTGCTCTTAGAGAGCTTAACCAGAGACCGCACAGCAGAAAGTGACTCACAAATGTGCAAGTATGGAGAAATGGGCAGGTATAGGGAGGGCAAGTGGTCAGTCCCAAGCAGCTCTCACAAGACCGTGCCCCCAAAGGTACGCCCACCATACACAACCCAAATTTACCCCCCCCCCACTGTCATTTGACTGAAATCCAAGGTGACCTCGGAATGAGAGGAAAAGTTGCAGTAAACTGGCACCACGAAACTGTGCATTTTCGCAGTGAAAAGCGTGATGTCACTGGGGATTTGCACCTGTGTCGTGTCAGCAGTATCCACTGTGCCTCCACTTTGGGGCAAACAAGCCGTGTAGACACCCCCCGAGACATGATGCTCGTTAGTGACTTATTCTGATAGAGACCCGTGTTTTTAGTCCCCAAACCATGTTTGCCTTTCCTCTGGTTCGGATCCTCGCCAAGACTGATTATGCATGAGATGTACTCATGGCCAACATTTTGGATGGCTTTAAAAGGGGTTAGATAAATTCCTGGAGGAGAAGGCTAGCAATGGCTACTAGTTCTGATAGCTAAAGAAGGTGCTATGTCCAGTATCAGAGGCAGTAAGACTATGTACGCCAGTTGCTGGGGAACATGGGCGGGAGGGTGCTGTTGCATGCATGTCCTGCCTTGTGGGTTCCTGGTCAACAGCTGGTTGGGCACTGTGTAAACGGAGTACTGGATTAGATGGACCTTAGTCTTATGCTCTCATGTTCTTATGGAAGGCACCATTCCTGCCTAAACGAGAAAGAGGGAAAGAATCACAATGCTGTTACTTTATTTATTTTATTTGTTACATTATTTTTTTAAAAAAATTAAGAAGTTAAGGATGTAATTTAATTCAAATAAAATTAGATTATTAATATTGTCAAAAAACAGTCTTATGCATATCCAAATAAAGTAATGGAATAAAAAACAGTGCTCATTAGACTGTGGCCATACGTGTTTCAACTTGTTAGTCTTTGTCAGTGGCCCATCATTAGAAGTATACAGAAAAAACATTTGTTAGTACCTTAGATAGAAGCAAAGAAATTTTATCTTTTTTTCATTTCCTGTTTTTACAACATAAAGTTTTTTGGGGACCTATCTAGGCTGTTGAGTATTCAGAATTTTTTTTTCAAAAAAGGCAGCTGACTTAAGTATTCCCAAAGTAAGGGAATTAAATACCACTCCCCAAAATGGTAAATAGAATGCACCCTGAAATAAAAAATGAAGTACTAAATTATACTTTTGCTTTATAGGGGTGCACAAACATATTTATCAAAAATACAATAAGGAGTACTCACAGGCATTTTAATTTAGCTGCACTCCTGCATGATAAAGTACGTCAGTAAATTAATTATACCTATCAGCTGTGCTCTCAGCACTGGGGAAAAAAGCCCTTTAAAATAAAATTCCTGCCTCAATCTTCAAAGGCACCCATACTGCATCAAAACCATGATGAATAATGAATTAAAGACAAGTAATATCAGATAGTACAGTATAGATCCAATCTCATAAAATATATGACCAGTTACATTCATTTAAGCCATTTGGCATTGTTGTTCCAAGTGTAAAGATCCAAAAAACAGTTCCCTCCTTTTCAATCTGTTCTCCGGTTGTTTTCCAGAGCTGGTCTGTCTCTCCAAGATCCAGAATTTAACATCCTTTTCAGAATGTCCCAACTCTACGAAATGTTTCACTATGGGGGCCTGCAGTCTTTGATTACTGATGCAGCTCTTGTGTTCACAAATACTTATTTTTATTTTTCTAGTACTCATGCCTACATACAAAAGTTTACAGGGACACTGGATGGCATATACAACTGCCCTAGACTCACAATTGTACAAATCACTTAGGATGCATTTCTTGCTATCCTGTGGGTTTGTAAAGTCCTTTATTTTCATCCAGTTCTCGCAAACACTACAGTGGCATGGAAAATTACCCTTAGGTTTCTGATGCAAAATTAAACCTTTACTACCCTCATTATTACTCCTGAGGGTGCTGGGCACTAATAGACCTTTCAAGTTCTTGGCACATTTATAAACAAATAGGGGTTTGTTTTCACACCCAGGTACATCCGCCAACAGATTCCAATGTTTGAGTATAGCAGTTCGTATACGCCCATTATGGCCGTGATAAGTCAGAGGCACCATCATCCTGGAATCATTCTGTTCCTTGTTTTTATTTTTAAATGAATTCTTCCGCTCCATTTTTCTTACTTTAAACATGGCTTGCTTTAATTTTCTTTTAGGATACCTACGCGTCTGAAGTTGCCCTATCAGTATTTTTATCCTACACCTCAGCCAGAAAGGCTCTTGGAGTGGCTCACAATAAGAAGACAGTCCCTGTCCTCAGGCTTACATTCTACAAAATATATTTTATATAAATATGTCCACAATCAAATAATAATAATAATAATAATAATGTAATAATATATTTATTTATTACCCGCCTTTCCCAACGGATCGAGGCGGGGAACAGCATTAAACACAAAATACAAAACTGATTAAAAGCACACAAAACCAATACATCATTAAAATACCAATAAAACACCAATAAAACACTTTAATATTCATCTGGGTAGGCCTTCCAGAAGAGATCAGTCTTTATAGATCTTTTAAATTCCTGAAGACTAGTGAGTTGGCAAATCTCTCCCAGCAGGTCATTCCACAATCTGGGAGCGGCAGAAGAGAAGGTCCTCTGGGTAACAGTTGTCAGTCTAGTTCTTGTTGACTGTAGTAAATTCTTCCCAGAGCACCTGAGCGTGCGGGGCGGATTGTATGGGAGAAGGTGATCCCGTAGGTAACCTGGACCCAAACCATGTAGGGCTTTAAAGGTAATAACCAACACTTTGTACTTTGCCCGGAAACTGATTGGCAGCTAGTGAAGAGATTTTAAAACTGGTGTAATGTGGTCACCCCTAGATGTACCGGTGACCAACCTGGCTGCCATATTTTGAACTAGTTGAAGTTTCTGGACTAGGCACAGAGATAGCCCTATGTACAGCGTAGGGTGACCAACTGTCAGGATTTCCCCGGATTTGTCCTGGTTTTTGTTCTCTTCTGGGTGTCAGGGGGGATTTTCTGTAATTTTCTATAATGTCCTGGAAAGACACGCTTTCCCTTTGAAGCCTGCATTAGCATGGTGGGAGGGAATGACACACCTTCTGGAGGTGGGTCATTTCCCTCACACTGCTCAAATCAGGGCCTGAAAGGGGAAAGCGTGTCATTCCCAGACATTATAGAAAAGGCCCTGATTGGAGCAGTGGAGGGTGGGAATGACACACTTTCCCCTCCTCCACCCCATTTGGGGCCTTTAAGGTGGTGGAGGTGAATGACATGCATCCCAGAGGCCCCTGAAAGCTGCTTTCCCACCCCCACCCCACTGGGTGTCCTCTTTTTTAATTTCCCAAATGTGGTCACCTTAGTACAGCGCATTGCAGAAGTCGAGCCTCGAAGTTACCAGTGCGTGCCCTACTGATTTTAGGTCTTCCAACTCTAGGAAGGGGCGCAGCTGGCATATCAGCCGAAGCTGATAGTAGGCACTCATTGTGATATACACAATGTGTATATCAATAGAGCAATTGATATACACATTCAAATTTCTCTTCAGTGTTGATCAAGCAAATTGCTCTACAAATTAATGAAGGAGGAAGGCCAAACGCGTTTCAACGTTTTTAGTCTTCTTCAGTGGCCTGTAATTACCGGCACAAGCTGATGCTGTAATTCAAATGTTTAAAGATGTACGTATCTGGACACGGGGGCTGCCTGACAATATCCTGAAAGCAGAACGAATTGTATCACTCCCCCAGACCAGCAAAGCCTACAGCAAGTGCTTGCAAAATAATCCTGACCTCCGTTTCCCAAAGTCAAATGCTTAACTTTTTGGTTATTTCTTGTTTGTGGTTTTTGGTTAAGGCTAGCACCTTGTTTTGTCTTTTTTACATTCTACAAAAGACATAAAACCGCGAGGAAAGGGGGATGGGGAGGGAGGAGGGGGGAAAGAAAAAGAAATTAAAGAGACTGTTCAGCAGGGCTGGTGGGAAGGCCCCACTCTCCCCTTTCATCTCCCAAAGGAGGGGTAGGCCAACAGCTCCATCTTCTTCCCCACAGGTTCATGATGTCCGTTAGCCCTGTGGGGGGGGGGAGTCCCACTGGAGCAGGCCCTGATGGTCTCACTGGCTGCTTCTGTCTCCCTCGCTTCTTGACGGCTGTTAGGACTTCCTTAGAAGCTTCCCAATCTTGCTTTTCAACCAAACCATCAGTCCCAGGAAGATGTCTCCACCTGCATTGTCTGAGAATATTACTTGGCCCTAGATGGACATAAGCCATCAACATTCTAGGTCTTGGGTTCTGCCGAAGTACCACCTAGGTATTGGCATAATATTGAGCCTAGGCTTCTGCCAGTGGTATTGAGAGGAGATCCCCCACGTTGTGCCTTCTCTAGGAACTTAGGAAACCATGGAGCAGGGGGGTTCTCCTCTTCAGGCGGAGGTAGGCGAAAGTGCTACAAATCTTTTTCTGTACAATTTCTCCTTTGAAAATGTCTTGTTTCGCTTTATCCATGGAAGATTTTAACTGGCAGTTGCTTCACGGGGAAAAGGTGTTCATGCCAGCTAGAGACACACATGCAGCAGAGGGTGGAAAAGATGGGTTCTCCGCTAGACGGAGCAAACAGCACCTCAGCAGGATGCTATAAAACAGCCTCCTGAACACCAAGGGAGGCTAGTAAATTGAAGCTGATGAAAGACACGTGCGTGCATTGTGCAGGGATCAGTTCACACTACAGCTTCTGACAGAGGCGAGACTATCCTTTTAAGGGAAAATCAAAGGGAAGTGACGGCACCAACCCAATAAGATGATCCCTTACACTTTGGCTTGTTCAGGTGGATGATGAGTTAGATGTGGCACCAGATGATTAAATAACTTAGATGCGGCACTAGAGTTTCCAGGGCTCCTAAGTTGGCCTCAAGGGACAGAAATAGGAATGTGATAAAAGTCCTCTATTCTGCACACGAATATGCACCAGGATGCATTTCGATGCACTTCGATGCACATCACTTCCACTTGCAGATTTGCATCATCAGTGCATCCATACCTGTAGAAATGACAGCGCAAGAAGGCTCTTAAGTATTTCCCAGACAGATCATGATATGGAATCAAATTGGATGGGTACATCTGAGGGCCTTGCACCTTCTCTCCCAGCGGAGTTAACTAGCTTGTTCTTGCTGCAGGAGTAGTTTTGTGGAGATTTTGTGTGTGTGTGTTTGTATATGCTGGGGCGTGAGAGCAAAACACAGCCCAACAGTTGCAGGTCACTACAGCAGCTCTTTCACTAGTTGCTTGACTTTCTGCAGACAAGCAATGGATGGAGCCTTTTCCCAGACTGCCTGTCAATTTTTCCCTCTGAACTCTCGTTTGAAGCTCCCTGTTTGCTCACTGGGTTGCAAGCTCCCTGGGGCTAGAAAGATGTTTCTACAGCTGTCCAGCTGCTGGTCCATCCTGCCCCTGAGGTTCAGCAAAGCAATATGTTGGCCAGGAGGGATAATGATATGACAAACCAACATCCCCAGAAAAGCATCTCCAGAAGCAGCCCTTTGAATCTCCAGCAAAAACCCTTAGCAAAGGGGGAAACTGAGGCAGGTTCACTCTGGGATCATACCAGAGGATGGGTAGGGAGGAATAAAAGCAGCTATTTGAACCCAGCACCAGCCCATTGCGGCAAGATATGAGGAACTGGGGCAGCATCATTCCCTGATCGTGAATTATGATTCACGACCCTCCGATATTCTTGCCTCATAGCCTTTGCCTTCGTCCTGCACTCCTTCACAGAGCAGGTATGTCCTCTTATTTGCATCTGCTGTGCAATTGCTTCATAAGAGTCTAGGTTCCTATTGCTGGCATTAAGTTGAGCCTGGACTTTCTGCTCCCCAAAGATGTCCAGAAGGTCGAGAATCTCTGCCTTTTTCCAAGAAACTCCCCTTCCTGGAGCAGCTATTTCGATAGGTGTGTAGCCGGACGACGAAATCACCCTCGAAGGTGAACCTCTAGCGTCGCCAAGGTAAATGGAGTCAATGGTCGCCAAAGCTCCGCTCACGCACTTATATGCATATGTGCATAAGAGTCATATGATCGCAAAGGGCGCGAAAGCTCCGCTCAACCGCTTATATGTATATGCGCATAACTCTCGGGCTTCATCACAAAGCCCGCCCTTTCCCCGCCCATCTCTTCGAAAACGTGCTTTACAGAAAAACTGTTTACATGGTCATAACGTGCTTCACCTCCCGCCGCAAAATAAAACTCGATATTTAACATGCATTCGATAATGTGCATAATCGGAGAGAAAACGCGCCTCTACCCCCGATTTGCGCTCCGTTCTTGTAGAGGTAATTTTTTTAATGTGCCTTGAAAGAGCTTGAAATGACTCTTGTAGAGGCAGCCTAAAAATGTCAATGTTACCAATCCACACAACCCCTTCCCCCACATACACACACACTGATACTATAATGGACTAGCTGGTTTGACTTGGGATACAGCAGCATCCCATATGCATAAGCCCTCGCAGTGTGCAAATTAGGCCAAGCACATATGCTCCTTGCCAAACTTAGGAAAGTTTGTTTGAATTGCCCACAATGAAAGTAGCCTATAAATATCGAGTGATATTCTTAATCAAAATCCCATCAAATCAAGCCATGGGTCTTCATTTCCATTGCCTGAGCCAAATAAACTTAATAAAATGTTTGCTCAGCTAGGATGGGGAAACAGGATTCCAGAATAAAGCGTTCACTTGAAATGCAATGGGGGCCAGAGAGGTTTGTTTTCTCTACAAACAGAGTTCTTTGCAAATGGAGCTGATGAATATTTAAGCTGCTTCTGACATTAGACAGTTCCCATCCATAAATAAAATCAAATATCTGTCTCGTTAAAGAGCAGAAACATTCACTCTCTGTGCATCACAAATGAAACCCTGAGGGAGAGAATTTAAGCAAAGAAAACTCTCCCCAAACCCTTCCCATTTTCCAAAGGCTTGATCTGCCAGCGACATTAAGGACAATGTATCTGGTGACCCTCAAGAACTTAAGCTGGTTGCGAAGTCACTGTGCTTCTTCCAATGGCCAATGTGGGATTTATTTGTTTATTTTAGATCCAGCCTTTCCACAAAAATGTCACTCGAGGCGGCTAACAACAAAATAGAGATCAAAAACAAAATCTTAATTAAAACATAATGTAAAAACAAAAAATAAACACACACAATTAGGTTATTCTTATCCAGATATGGGTGGAGCTGGGCCACCAACCAAAGTTGGTAGAAGGCACTCCATGCCACTGAGGCAATATGAGCCTCAAGTAGCAAAAATGGCTCCGGAAGAATCGCCTATCTATGAACCTGCTCCTTCAGGGGGAGTGCAACCCCATCCAGAACAGGTTGAGCAACCTCCATCTGGTTTGGAAAACCACCCACTAACAACATCTCAGTCTTGTCTGGATGGAGTTTCAGTTTATTATCCATTATCCAGTCCATTGTAGCAGCCAGGCAATGATTAAACATATCCACAGCATCACTTGATGATGAAAAACAGAAATTGAGCTGCATGTCATCACCATACTGATGAAAACACACTCCAAAACTCTGGATGACTGCACTCAATGTTTTCAGCATGAGGGACAAAACTGACTCCTGTAGAACCCCATACTGGAAATTCCACAGGGCTGAGCAATGTTCCCCACACACCAACTTCTGGAGCTGGCCCTCCAAGTAGGAGCTCCCAACTCAGTCATCTAAGAAGGATGCCATGGCTGGTGGTATGGAAAGTCACTAAGAGATCAAGGAGAATCAACAAGGTCACACTCCCACTGTCTTTCTCCTAATGCAACAGATGCAAGAGATTTCTCACGAGCAATCATGTCAACCGCCCAGGTCATTTCTGCATTCCACAGATCAACCAGGGTTTTGGCAAGAGAACCAGCTATCAGCCAGAAATCTCCCCAGAGCCCTCTGGAAACCAGCCAGATCCATTAGCCTCCAGGTGCAAACACTCCAGGCCAGGAGACACATGGACAGGGAGCCTGCAGAGGAAGAGGGGATTCCTGTAGACCACAGCAACTGCCCTTCCCTGGCCCTCAAGCCTACCCTGATGCTGGACCAAGTGCCCCAGTGAACAGAGCTGAGAGAGACTGACTCTTCCTTGCTCACCCAACCCAGGTCTGTTATACATGCCAAATCAGCTGCTTCATCCATCATATAGTCGTGAATGAGAGAGGTGTTATTTTGAAGTGTTCCAGCATTTAAGAGCAGCATCCATAGACCCAAGGGCAGGCAGAGGGGGCCAGCACCAGGCCTGTGGGTGGGGGAGAGGGCCAGCACATGGCACAGGCATTAACTTCTGGGCTGTGTTCCTCTACCCTGGCCAGCCCCCCTCCCAGAACCATATCTCCCTTGAACTGTAACCACAGTAATTGGGGGGCCCTCAAACCCCCCCACTTGGCCCCATACCCTTTCTCGTGGGCTCATGACCAGATGTTTTTAACAGGAACACCAATCCCTCCTACTAGAATCACACACAGAATTAACCTGATATTAAGGGGGTGGGCCTTGCCTTGCATCCCCCCCCCAAAGCGGCTCCCCCTGAAAGGGGTGACTGCCTTTGGCTTTTTTTCTGCTGGGTCATTTCCACTCCATGCCAGAGATAAAGAGCCATCCCAGGATAGCAGACACAGCTGGCTCAGCTTGGCCTGGGAGAAGTTTGTTTGCTTGTTTGTTTTTCTTATTTCTTGACTCTGTAAGGATGTTGGCCTCCATCTCAAAGAAAGTAGCAACAGCCAATCAAAAAAATGATTTAGTGCAGGGCCTGGAAGATGGTAAATTTGGCTCATCTGTGGTTCTACCACTCCCTGACCTGACATGCAGCAGCGTTTCTTTCAACCCTAACCCAAACCCTTCCTCCTTCTCCATTTAGAGGGCCATCCACCTAGATCCAAGTACCGCCACTCCATTGTCATTTAAAAGGGACACCAGCAAACTCCTCCCTTGAGGTTCACAATTTTGGTCCACCGCCGCGCTCCCACTGAAGCCTGTGCCAACAGTCATCTCATGTTCAAACACAGACTGATTTAGATCTGAATAGTCTAGAAGAATTACCTCACTGACCGTCTTGGGACACCGGCAGCTCGGCACGCTCGCCTCTTCATCAAAACCTTCCGTCAGAGTTTGGACTCCTTCCGGTTTTTCCAGAAACTCACTATTTTCTAATGCCTTCCGTCTTTACTTGGCCAGAGGATCCAACGTGGAGAATTCAAGCTGCTTCCTGTTTAGATCTTGATTTGGCGTATGCAGCTCCTTCACCACTGAGAGAAGTTCCACAATCTTTTTCCTGAGCTCCTCAAGAGTCAGATGGCCAACCTGCAAGTCCGTGCTATCCTGCTCTCTTAAACAGATACTCATGTAGGATGTCTGATCACTCCAAGAAGATGCTGTTTCCTCTTCAGTTGGCCTTGATTTGATCTTCCAGCGCCTTCCGCATGTTCCAGTTAGCCAAGAAGTTGTCTTCTAGTTGCTTCTGCAATAGGAAAATGTGGTTCAATTCCTCTTGCAAGTTCTGCATGCCATCAGCATCTTTCAGGGACTTGATCAGAGAGGTAAAACTGTCATGCTGTTTCTGTAGGGCTTGGATCATATCTGTGTATTCGGATTCCTTTGTTTTCTCTAACTCTTGAATCAGTTTGCTCACCGATTGCTGAGACCGGGCAGCAAACCTCTCCTTGACCAAATCTTGGTTCTGCCTCTGAAGGGACTCTCGATCACTTAAAAGGCTTTGAAACTAAGCCAACCACTCCTGAAGCTCTGCGTCTTTTCCCTTAGCCACCCCATCGAGGTTCTGGAGCAACTCAACCTTCTGAGCAATGCTGTCCGTTAGGCGTGTGATGGCTAATTCTTGGCTCTGCAACTTCTGATTGCTTTCGCTCAAGAGGACGCCATAATGATGATCCGTCGCCTTTTCTTTTTCAACCGTTTCATCAGTTGGTTTCTAAGGTCATTTTCTCACTGCCAAATTCTGTTCTGAGAGCCTCCAGCTCCTGCTCTTTCTCATGCGCCAAAGAGACTCTATGATCTTGGGGTTTTTCTACAGACCAAGACTCCTCCAAAGAACTTCATTGGGACTTGGCCTCTTCCAAGTGCTGGATGAGACCCTCTTGGCTTTTCGGCAACAGGCTCAACTGCTCTGTAAGTCTGTCCTTTTCTTCTACCGCAGTCAACACATCCAGAACCTTCAGCTGCATATTTGTAATCAAAGAAAGTTGCTGCTTGGTGGCCAGTCTTAGAACTCTCTCCTGCTCTGCCATTGCAAGGGCAGTCTCTATCCCCTCCTGGGCCGTTTTAAGATCCCCCTCCAGAAGGCTGATCTTGCTTGCCAGCCTTTCCTCCACTTGCCGGATGGTCTTACGGGCCTCCTCCTTCAGACGCTGGATTTCAGCATCACCCCTGTGAGCCAAGCTTTCCACTGCTTTCGAAGCCTTGATGAGCAACCGCTTCCGTTCCTGCAGTTCTCATTTCAGGCTTTCCAGTTCGACTTGGAGTTCCATGTTAATGCAGTAGATGTCTTCATTGGGACCATCGGATTTCTGCTGCATGCGTTCTTCCAGGAAATAGATTTGCAGCTTCAGGTTGAAGTTCTCTTTCCAGAGCTCAGTGATTTGAGGTTCAAACTCCTTCATGGTCTGTGCTTAGGTTTGTGAAACAGTGTCTTCTGCCATATCCAGTAAGAGTCCATCACCTCTCAGACGAATGTGACTTTCAAGAGAGCCAGCCGTATCAGCCAGAAATCTCCCCAGAGTCCTCTGGAAACCATTCAGATCCATTAGCCTCCAGGGGTGAACCACCTTAATAAGTCCCCCACCTTGTACAGGGGAGAAACTGCCTTCAGTCTAAACCTGGATAGGTGATGATCTGTCCATGCCACAGGAGCTGATGCAAAGTCCCCCACCTTCTGATCACCATCTCCATGCCCAATAAGTCGAGAGTATGCCCTGCTACATGCATTGGGCCGATCACATGTTGTGACAGTCCCATTGACAGACCATGAAATCCTGAGCCATCCCAGACAAGGTGTCCTCAGCATGAGTGTTGACATCCCCCAGAACCAACAGTCTGGGGGATCTCAACAGGATGCCTGAAACCACCTCTGTTAGCTCAGACAGGGAGTCTGTTGAGCAGCAGAGATGGCGGTACACCAACTGACTCTCCAACCTGTCCCGCTGACCCAACACAAGGTGCAAAAACTCCAGGCCAGGAGTCACATGGACAGGGAGCCTGCAGAGGGAGAGAGGATTCCACAGCAACTGCCCTTCTGTGGCCCTTAAGCCTACCCTGATTCTGGACCAAGTGCCCCAGTGAACAGAGCTGAGAGAGACTAACTCTTCCCTGCTCACCCACCTCAGGTCTGTTATACGTGCCAAATCGGCTGCTTCATCCATCATATAGTCGTGAATGAGGGAGCTGTTCTTTTGAAATGTTCTGGCATTTAAGAGCAGCATCCGTAGACCCAAGGGCAGGCAGAGAGGGCCAGCACCAGGCCTGTGGGTGGGGGAGAGGGCCAGCACATGGCACAGGCATTAACTTCTGGGCTGTGTTCCTCTACACTGGCCAGCCCCTCCCTCCCAGAACCATATCTCCCTTGAACTGTAACCACACTAATTGGGGGCCCCTCAACCCCCCCCCACTTGGCCCCATACCCTTTCTCATGGGCACATGACCAGATGTTTTTATCAGGAACACCAATTCCTTCTACTAGAATCACACACAGAATTAACCGGATATTAAGGGGTGGGCCTTGCCCTTGCATCTCCCCCCAAAGCGGCTCCCCCTGAAAGGGGTGACTGCCTTTGGCATCTTTTCTGCTGGGTCGTTTCCACTCCATGCCGGAGATAAAGAGTAGGGATGTGCACTGGATCGGACCCGATCCACGATCCGAGTCCGGTCCAGTGGGAAATCGGATAAATTATCCGATTTCCGATCCCGCAGCTGGATCGGCCGATCCAATCCGAACCGGTCCGAAAAAGCTCCGAACAGGTTCGGCGGATCGGCGGATCGGCGGGCGCCCACTGGCGCCCACCGCCGCTTCCATTGGCGGGCGCCAGCGGGCGCCCGCCAATGAAAGTGGACAGCGGGGGGGGGAGGAGGGGGGCACTTACCTTCTCGGCCCGGTGGCTCCCGTCCGGCGCCGGCGCCTACTACTACTAGCAGGCTCCGCGGCCTGCTCTAGGGTGGCGTGCCGGGTGATGTCATCACCCGGCGCGCTACTCTAGAGCAGGCCGCGGAGCCTGCTGGTAGTAGTAGGCGCCGGCGCCGGACGGGAGCCACCGGGCCGGGAAGGTAAGGAGGGGGTGCGTGGAGGGGAGGAGGGGGCGCGCGGAGGGGGGAGGGGGGAGGGGGGAGGGGGGCCCTTACCTGCCCGGCCCGGCGGCTCCCGTCCGGCGCCGGCGCCTACTACTCCCAGCAGGCTCCGCGGCCTGCTCTAGGGTGGCGCGCCGGGTGATGTCATCACCCGGCGCGCTACTCTAGAGCAGGCCGCGGAGCCTGCTGGAAGTAGTAGGCGCCGGCGCCGGACGGGAGCCGCCGGGCCGGGAAGGTAAGGAGGGGGTGCGCGGAGGGGAGGAGGGGGCGCGCGGAGGGGGGAGGGGGGCCCTTACCTGCCCGGCCCGGCGGCTCCCGTCCGGCGCCGGCGCCTACTACTCCCAGCAGGCTCCGCGGCCTGCTCCAGGGTGGCGCGCCGGGTGATGTCATCACCCGGCGCGCTACTCGAGAGTAGGCCGCGGAGCCCGCTGGTAGTAGCCGCCGGCGCCGGACGGGCCGAGAAGGTAAGCAGTGGCGGGGAAGGGGGCTTACCCCCCCCCCCGGAGCCGTCCGCTTCTATCCGCTGGCGCCCGCGGGCGCCAGCGGATGGAAGCGGGCGGCCCCAGGGGGGGTAGGGAGCGCGGGGGAGGGGGTTTACCTGCCGGGGCCGTCCACAGCGGACGGCCCCGGGGGGGGGAGGGAGTTAGGCCCCCCCTTACCCACCCGCCGCCATTTTTTCCTCATAGACTTGCATTGCAATGCAAGTCTATGGGGAAAAAAATGGCGGCCGATCCAAAAATGTACGATTTTTGGGTCGGGATCGGACTCGATCCGGTCCGGGGGGCCTCCGATTTTGTCCGAACCGGTTCGGGACAAAATTGGAGGTCCCGATCCGGGTCCCGATCCGATCCGGGGGGTCCGTGCACACCCCTAATAAAGAGCCACCCCAGGACAGCAGACATAACTAGATCAGCTTGGCCTGTAGAGGTTTGTTTGTTTGTTTTTCTTATTTCTTGACTCTGCAAGGATGATGGCCTCCATCTCAAAGAAAGCAGCAACACTCAATCAAACAACAATTTAGAGCAGGGCCTGGAAGATGGTAAATTTGGCTCACCTGTGGTTCTACCACTCCCTGACCTGGCATGCAGCAGCATTTCTTTCAACCCTAACCCTAATAATAATAATAATTAATAATAATAATAATAACAATAATTTATAACCCGCTTCTCCCTCCGGATCAAGGTGGGGAACAACAATAAATATAAAATACAAAGACCACAAAACAGATGAGATATTAAAAACAAATAAAAACCAATACATCATTAAAAACATCTTAACATTCAACTGGATAGGCCTGATGGAAGAGAGCAGTCTTCATGGCTTTCTTAAATTCATGAAGACTGTTAAGTTGACGAGTCTCCTCTAGCAGGCCATTCCACAGTCTGGGAGCGGTAGAAGAGAAGGTCCTCTGGGTAACACTCGTCAGCCTAGTTCTGGCTGATTTGAGTACGTTCTTCCCAGAGGACCTGAGTGTGTGGGGCGGATTATACGGGAGAAGGCGATCCTGCAAGTAACCTGGACCCAAACCATGTAGGGCTTTAAAGGTAATGATCAACACTTTATACTTCGCCCAGAAACTGATTGGCAGCCAATGAAGTGATTTTAAAACTGGTGTAATGTGGTCACACCTAGATGCACCGATGACTAACCTGGCTGCCATATTTTGAACAAGTTGAAGTTTCTGGACTAGGCACAAAGGTAGCCCTATGTACAGCGCATTGCAGAAGTCAAGTCTCGAAGTTACCAGCATGTGTACTACCGTCTTTAGGTCTTCCAACTCTAGGAAGGGGCGCAGCTGGGAGCTGATAGTAGGCACTTCTGGCCGTCGCGTCTATCTGGGCTGTCATTTGGAGCGACGGATCCAGGAGTACCCCCAAGCTGCGAACACAGTCTTTCAGGGGGAGTGCAACCCCATCCAGAACTGGTTGACACACCTCCAAACCTAGGTTGTGGCCCTTGACAGCAAGCACCTCTGTCTTGCCTGGATTCAGCTTTAGTTTATTTTTCCTCATCCAGCCCATTACCGCCTCCAAGCATTCATTCAGAGGAGACACGCTATCCTTAGCTGTCGATGTTATCAAAGACATAGAGAAATATATTTGGGTGTCGTCAGCGTATTGATAGCACCCCACCCCATACTTCCGGATGATCTCTCCCAGAGGTTTCATATAAATGTTAAACAGTGTTGGAAAAAGGATGGCACCTTGTGGTACACCACATAGCAGCTCCTTCTTTGAAGAGCAGCTATCCCCAAGCATCACCATCTGGAACCTGCCCGAGAGGTAGGATCGGAACCACTGAAGCACAGTGCCCCCGAGTCCCAATCCTCTCAAGCGCTCCAGAAGGATACCATGGTCGATGGTATCGAAAGCCGCTGAGAGGTCCAGGAGTACCAACAGGGACACACTCCCCCTGTCAATACTCAGGCGTAGATCATTCTCTAAGGCGACCAAAGTGGTCTCGATTCCATATCCTGCCCTGAAGCCAGTTTGAAATCGGTCTAGAAAATCAGTGTCATCCAAAACTACCTGGAGTTGGAAGGCAACTACCCTCTCCATCACCTTGCCCAAAAATGGAAGATTTGATACTGGCCTGTAGTTATTAAGGTCCATGGAGGGCTTTTTTAGAAGCAGCCATACCACCGCTTCTTTTAAACATGATGGAAAACTCTCCTCCCTGAGAGATGCATTAATGATATGTTGTAGATATGATCTAACTGCATCTCCTCCCTGGACAACCAGCCAAGAAGGACAGGGATCGAGATAGCAAGTCATCCTCCTCACTCATCCAAGCAGCTTGTCCATGTCCTCAGTACTCACCAACTGAAACTGATCCAGTGTAATTCTACTCGCGGAGTTGCTGGACACTCCATTGTCAGCCTCTGCTATAATGATGGCATCTAAGTCGGCTCTTATCCGAGAGATTTTATCTGTGAAATGATCATTAAAGGCATCACAGTGAACTACCGAAGGCTCTAAGGTCCGATTCAGAGGGGAAGGTGCCTGGGTTAGACCCCTCACCACCCTGAATAGTTCTGCTGGACGTGAATTTGTAGATATAATGCGTGCAGAGAAGAAAACTTTCTTCGCTGCACGTATTGCCACCCCATAGGAATGAAGATGTTCTCTATGTCGTGTCTTGTCGGATATAAATCGAGTTTCCGCCATCGGTGCTCCAGTCATCGTCCTTTCCGCTTCAACTCCCTGAGGTCTTCTGTATACCAGGGCGCCCCATTAGAAGCGGGTCGGAGAGGACGTTTGGGGGCTATCATGTCAATAGCCCTAGTTAGGCCTTGATTCCATCTATTGACCAGGGCTTCTACAGGATCGTTGATGATACCAGCCATAGAACCCTCTAAGGCTTTCTGGAATCCAGAAGGATTCGAGGGCAGACCATCTTAATAGGTCCGCCACCCCTGCAGGGGCGGGTGGTAGCCGTGATCCTAACCCTGACCACAAAATGGTCTGCCCATAACAATTTGAAGGTATTCGTTACCTCTGCCCACAGATCCGTCTGTTCGTAACTGAAAACAGCATCGAGGGTGTGACCTGCTGAATGTGTGAGTCCAGAGACCAATTGGGATAGGCCCATGTTTGTCATGGATGCCATGAACTCCCGAGCTCCACCTGACAAACCGGCCTCGAATGGGACGTTGAAGTCGCCCAGGACCAAAAGCCTGGGCGAATCCAACAGCAACTCCGAGACCAGTTCCTTGAGCTCGGCCAGAGAGTCTGATAGGCAGCAATGTGGTCGGTACACTAACAGAATCCCTAGTCTATCCCTGGCCTTCAGGCACACACATTCGATATTATTCAATTCCCGGACAGGAAGTCTGGTCAGGTTAAGATTGTTTCTGTAGACCACAGCTACTCCACCCCCCCGACCCACTTTCCCTCACCTGCTCACTAACACAGTACCCAGCTGGGAGGGCTTACGCCCATGTCGGGCCACTGTCATCTCCCAGCCAGGTCTCTGTGAAGCATGCCAGGTCAGCCTCCTCTTCTATAAGGAGGTCATAGATTATATTTGTTTTGTTTTTAACCGACCTGGCATTGCATAGGAGCAAGGAGAGGTTCTGTGGGTGGCCTGGATCGTTCCCCAAGATCCCCGGGGTAACAGAATGACCGGAAGGCAAGATGGGTATTAGATATCCATCTCTCCTTCCCCTGTAATGGCATTTTGCCCTGCTATCGCCATATCTCCCTCTGCCCCACACAACAGATATTGCCGCTCCCAGACACATTCCAGTCACCGGTCAGCTTCAGCTTCTCAAAAGAAGAGAGTGGGGGAAGGGGGCGACGATGTTTGCCAGCACTTTCCTTTCCCCTCCGCTCGCACTGCTCCGTCTCTCCAGTCACCAGCTGGCCGTTCATGGCTGCCTTGAGCTGTTTCGGCCCTCAAAAGAAGAGAGAGCCACTTTCCTTCCCTTCTCCTCTCCTGATGTTAACGTCCCTCCAGTCCTGGTCAGCTGGCTTTCTGCTGTTCCTGGCTGCTGCCTCAGTTCCCTAACCCTTCCTCCTTCTCCATTTAGAGGGCCATCCAAGTACCGCCGCTCCATTGTCATTTAAAAGGGACACCAGCAAACTCCTCCCTTGAACTTTGCAATTTTGGTCCACCGCCGCGCTCCCACTGAAGCCTGTGCCGACAGTCATCTCATGTTCAAACACAGACTGATTTAGATCTGAATAGTCTAGAAGAATTACCTCACTGACCGTCTTGGGACACCGGCAGCTCGGCACGCTCGCCTCTTCATCAAACCTTCCGTCAGAGTTTGGACTCCTTCCGGTCTTTCCAGAAACTCACTATTTTCTAATGCCTTCCGTCTTTCCTTGGCCAGAGGATCCAACGTGGAGAATTCAAGCTGCTTCCTGTTTAGATCTTGATTTGGCGTATGCAGCTCCTTCACCACTGAGAGAAGTTCCACAATCTTTTTCTTGAGCTCCTCAAGAGTCAGATGGCCAACCTGCAAGTCCGTGCTATCCTGCTCTCTTAAACAGATACTCATGTAGGATGTCTGATCACTCCAAGAAGATGCTGTTTCCTCTTCAGTTGGCCTTGATTTGATCTTCCAGCGCCTTCCGCATGTTCCAGTTAGCCAAGAAGTTGTCTTCTAGTTGCTTCTGCAATAGGAAAATGTGGTTCAATTCCTCTTGCAAGTTCTGCATGCCATCAGCATCTTTCAGGGACTTGATTAGAGAGGTAAAACTGTCATGCTGTTTCTGTAGGGCTTGGATCATATCTGTGTATTCGGATTCCTTTGTTTTCTCTAACTCTTGAATCAGTTTGCTCACCGATTGCTGAGACCGGGCAGCAAACCTCTCCTTGACCAAATCTTGGTTCTGCCTCTGAAGGGACTCTCGATCACTTAAAAGGCTTTGAAACTAAGCCAACCACTCCTGAAGCTCTGCGTCTTTTCCCTTAGCCACCCCATCGAGGTTCTGGAGCAACTCAACCTTCTGAGCAATGCTGTCCGTTAGGCGTGTGATGGCTAATTCTTGGCTCTGCAACTTCTGATTGCTTTCGCTCAAGAGGACGCCATAATGATGATCCGTCGCCTTTTCTTTTTCAACCGTTTCATCAGTTGGTTTCTAAGGTCATTTTCTCACTGCCAAATTCTGTTCTGAGAGCCTCCAGCTCCTGCTCTTTCTCATGCGCCAAAGAGACTCTATGATCTTGGGGTTTTTCTACAGACCAAGACTCCTCCAAAGAACTTCATTGGGACTTGGCCTCTTCCAAGTGCTGGATGAGACCCTCTTGGCTTTTCGGCAACAGGCTCAACTGCTCTGTAAGTCTGTCCTTTTCTTCTACCGCAGTCAACACATCCAGAACCTTCAGCTGCATATTTGTAATCAAAGAAAGTTGCTGCTTGGTGGCCAGTCTTAGAACTCTCTCCTGCTCTGCCATTGCAAGGGCAGTCTCTATCCCCTCCTGGGCCGTTTTAAGATCCCCCTCCAGAAGGCTGATCTTGCTTGCCAGCCTTTCCTCCACTTGCCGGATGGTCTTACGGGCCTCCTCCTTCAGACGCTGGATTTCAGCATCACCCCTGTGAGCCAAGCTTTCCACTGCTTTCGAAGCCTTGATGAGCAACCGCTCCCGTTCCTGCAGTTCTCATTTCAGGCTTTCCAGTTCGACTTGGAGTTCCATGTTAATGCAGTAGATGTCTTCATTGGGACCATCGGATTTCTGCTGCATGCATTCTTCCAGGAAATAATAATAATAATAATAATAATAATAATAATAATAATAACGATTTATTTCTTACCCGCCTCTCCATCTAGATCGAGGCGGGGAACAACAGCATGATAAAATACATAAAACTAATTAAAACATGACAAATATTATTAAAACTGCATTAAAACATCCTAAAACATCCTAAAACATCCTAAAAACATTCTAAAAATTACACTGGATATGCCCGCCGGAAGAGAACAGTCTTTATAGCTTTCTTAAATTCTAAAAGACTGTTAAGTTGACGAGTCTCCTCCGGCAGGTCATTCCACAGTCTGGGAGCGGCAGAAGAGAAGGTCCTCTGGGTAACAGTTGTCAGCCTAGTCTTGGCCGACCGCAGTAAGTTCTTCCCAGAGGACCTGAGCGTGCAGGGCGGATTGTACGGGAGAAGGCGATCCCGCAGGTAACCTGGACCCAAACCATGTAGGGCTTTAAAGGTAATGACCAACACTTTATACTTCGCCCGGAAACTAATTGGCAGCCAGTGGAGCGATTTTAAAGCTGGCGTAATATGGTCACTCCTAGATGTACCGGTGACCAACCTGGCTGCCATATTTTGAACTAGTTGAAGTTTCCGGACTAGGCACAAAGGTAGCCCTATGTACAGCGCATTGCAGAAGTCAAGCCTCGAAGTTACCAGCGCGTGCACCACCATCTTTAGGTCTTCCAACTTTGCAGCTTCAGGTTGAAGTTCTCTTTCCGGAGCTCAGTGATTTGAGGTTCAAAATCCTTCATGGTCTGTGCTTAGGTTTGTGAAACAGTGTCTTCTGCCATATCCAGTAAGAGTCCATCACCTCCCAGACGAATGTGACTTTCAAGAGAGCCAGCCGTATCAGCCAGAAATCTCCCCAGAGCCCTCTGGAAACCATTCAGATCCATTAGCCTCCAGGGGTGAACCACCTTAATAAGTCCCCCACCTTGAGTCCATCACCTCCCAGACGAATGTGACTTTCATCTCCCGAGACATCCAGAAGCCACGAAATGTAGACACTGCTGCTGAACTCCATGGGCAAGGTGGGGTCTTCCCCCAGCAGCAAGTCCATGGCGGGACCACGGGAGAGACACGGAGGAGGCTTGGGGGGCGGCAGCCAATGCTCGTCTGCCGGTGACGCAGCATGTGTTTCAACCCAGGGGCGCTATCCCCATTCGCCAGGGCTACTCAGACTTTCTGAAAGGGGAAGAAGCATTGGCGAAACGCGTTTGACCTCGATTTATTTGTGGCTATTTTATTATTGTATTAAAATTATTTGTACATTTCTAGTACTTACTTTTTGTACATTGTAATTATTTGTACATTTGTACATTTCTAGTACTTTTATCATTTTTATCAGTTACAATCCATTTTTAAACTATTGAATATTTTAATGTTAAACTTGATTCCTTAACTGTGTGTTTTGTGCACTCTCCTCACCCACCATGTGTCCCTCTGCCCATTACTGCTACAACTGACACTCCCCACATCCCCCAGCCTCCCTGCCCCGTATTGAAACACATCTTTTCCTCCAGCAGGCCATAATCCCAGCTCCGATCAAACCAAGGCCCTTTCTACACCATGGGGAGGACAAGAGGACAATCACAGACTTGCCTGCTTCTGGTATCGTCCTCTTCATTCTTCATGGGGGAAGCAGAACTTCTGCTTCCTCCTGGGTGTGACATCCTCACTGCGCCCGCCTTGTTTCTCCCCTGGGCCCCGAGGAGAGCGTACAAGCACTCCTGCGCAAAAGGTAGGGTTTTTTTTCAAGCAAAACCCCTGTGCAATCGGACCCCAATTCCCCCTCCCTGCCCTTCCAGGGGTGGTGAAATTGCTGCCACCCCCTCCCATTATGGGCACGGAGCAGCACAGTGTGACTTCATGCCCCTTACTGCTGCCGTGCTCGCGAGTAAGCACGGCAGCAGCCAGGACAAGCAGCCACATCTCCCGCAGTTCCGGGAAGTTCCCAGAACTGTGGAAAAATTGGGATTTCCCAGGGAGCCCTTATCCCTGGGAAATCCCATGCCCGTCCTCCCTCCCTCACCCCCAGGAGTCCCTGTGCATCATCTAAACACACAGGGACCAGCCAGGGATGATGCCAGGCCAAAAGCCTGGTGTAGAAATGGCCCAAGGCAGGCAGACCAATTCAAAAAAGCAGCCGGCAATAATGCCTCCCTCCCTCCCCTCTCTCCCACAAGTGGTATAGTCCTCGTTCTCCCCAGAAAGGGGCAGCCTCCTTTGGTGTGGTGAGCCTGACACCATGGCAATGTTCCCTTTTATTATGCCCCAGCTCCAGGAAGCTGAGCATGGCAGGGAGAAAGTGCTGAGTCTGGAGGCTGCATGAGGTTTAAGCTAGGTGGCAAACTTTAATCAGAATGAGCAGACTTCCCAGGGCAAAAGCTTCCTGGAAGTTATTCTGCACACGACCAATTGAAATGAAAGAGAACTATACAAAAGCACCATCATTTCAACTACACAAAAGCCCAATCATTATGGTGGCACAGGAAAACCTCTGACAGAAGTTCAGTTGTGAAGTTCCAACTAGAAGTTCCAGTTACCAATTTGCACCATTAGTTGATTAATCAGGAAGGAGCCCATTTTAACTGGTAGGGCTGGAAGCTAAAGAAAATATGAAATATGGCCTCTCCTTTCTAACAGTGATTTAGTTAACTCAGGCCAGATCTACACCAAGCAGGATATAACTGAAAGCGGTTTGAAAACCGTATATGGAATGTGTCATGGGCCGCAACTGTTATCAGTGCACTTCAATACTGTTATAAAGCAGAAGTGTAGATCCTGCCATAGTATCTCAAAAAAGGAAGTTCTGCTGAGTTTTGGGTAATATGCAGACATAGTTACATATGTGTGACTTCCCCAGGTGAGAAATTCCAGGGGCAGTGATTACCTGGGCTTGGTTCCTTTTGTGGAGTGGCACTAAAGGTACTTGAGTTTATTTATAAGTATACAAGTTGGATATAGGTGGAGACAATCATCGTAACACTACTAGAAGCAGTGAATTCACTGTCTCATGTCAGATTCCCCAAAGAAGCAGCCTGCAAAAGGTGGTCTTCAGAGTTCAACACTAGATCTCTGCCTCTTCTTCCATCTCTTTTGTTTTTGTGCCTCACACACAGATCTTGCTTATATCACCCTTAGTTTGGGGAGAGCAAGTCAGTCCCTTCCCCCTTCAGAACCTTCAAGGGAGATCTATTGAGAACAATCCCCCTGTCAAAAAGTGGGCCTTGTATGCTCTGCCTCCAGCCATCCTGGAAGTTTGAGCAACCTTTCTGGTCCCATTAAACTTGCTGTGTCCACACACACACACACACGCCTCACTGCAGTCAGAAAGCAAACTCATAACACATTGCTGGCCATCAGACTAGGCAATTAATAGGCTAAAACATCTTTAAGCAACTGAGCCACCTAAGTTTGTGGAATGCTCAGGAGGCTGTTTGAAAAAAATTAAGTCAGAGTTTGCAACAGTGAAGTTCAAGTTGTTCTGTTGCTGGAGTGTGATGCTTTCCCCCCCCCCCTTTACTTTTTTTCTTCTTTCTTTCTTCTTTTTCCCCCTTCTTTTACTGCAGTTTAAAGGATGCTTATTTATAAAAGAAAACAGCCATGCCTAGAAAAGCCATCTGGCCAAACTGCCAATAAGCGTTTGGTGGAGTGCAGCAGTAGCAGCAGCAATTTGCACAAGAGATCTGCGAAGCCAAACAGTTCTTGAAATGCAGCCATTTATTGAACTGGATTTTTGCACTGCCTCATTTATTCCCCAGGGCTTGGGGTGGGTAGGACAAATTATTCAGCTCCAAGTAATCAAGCAAAATATAACCAGTTTAAGTTAGGGATAAACTGAAACCACATTAATGAGACTAATAATTTTAAATGTCCACTAATTGGACACTTAAATGACAACTTTTCAAGAAGTTCAATTGTCAGCTGTGGTCTGAATGGAGATAACCTGCACTACAGCTGCTAATTAGCTTATCACTGCCAGAATGTTCCTGTTCATCATCCACACTGTATTGTGAATGTCTTGGTTTTACATACCTAAGTTTTCAGGTAACTGCCTGTAGTAGTGTGTTGTTGTTTTTTTGCGTTTCCTTTCCACCTGACCTCACTCACTGCTTTCCCTGCAGCCATGTGTACAACCTGTCAACTTAGAATCACCTTTCATGCATCTGAATAAGTGGATTCTACGCCACAAAAGCTTACGTATTTGTTAGTCTTTAAGGTGCAGCAAGACTCCCTCTTTTTGCTGCAACAGACATGGACACTTATTCCTTCAGAAGCAAAACACCTTGGTGGTACCCCAGCCTCTGAAATGTTTGAGCAAATAAAATCTCCCCTGGCTTCCAGGAGACCGTTAAGCTTAGTGTGACCTCTGGAGAAAGGGGTCCCCTGAGTGAGGGAAAAGCCACTTTTGCCATTAGAAGTTGGCCAAACACTGGTCAAAGTGTAACAAAGGAAAGAACGTTGCAGTGCCTTCAAGTTGTTAAGAACTTTGCAGTGCCTCCGCCTTATGTAGAGTAATGCTCGCAGCCTCCTCCGACTAGCACCGTGGGATTTGAGGTCTAGAAATATTTGTAAAATACAATGTTCCCTAGCTAATCAAAATCGCAGAGAGATAAACCCTACATACAGAGAGATCCATTTTGGAGTGATTTCAGAACACATATGCCTCACCTGGGCACACACCTGGGCATGTGCAAAGCCCTGGGAGAGTGCAGGATAGGAGGCAGGATTCAGGTGAATGTTTACAAACAGTAGGCATGGCAACAGTAAGGTATCATTGGCAAACCAAAATAAGGCAGATAATGTATGTTAAATGCCCAAACTAAACTGTCTGCAGCTTTATAGATGTGTAGAGGCATCCTTTCGCTGCTACAGAGTTGCACAGCATTACAGAATGGGGGAAAATATTTTGGAGAGCCCCACTGTTAATTACTATTTACTATGCATTTACAGCCGTGTCATCCAATGCGGCAAAGTCTTGGGGCAGGATACTCCACATTCAATCCTGCTCATGTGTTGCAGTGGGGGCTGCTTTGAAACTGTGATGCTGTAGGGTTGTGGGCGGGATCAGCAGTGAAAGTGACACTGTATAGACAGCCCCCCAGTTTTCATGCCCCTAGATGTATCTTTGTTTAGCTTGGCCAGAGAGGTAGCAGCTATTCTGCAGAAGTTACAAATAATGGAGTGATAAAGGCCAATGGCGAGAGAGCTATAATGTCCTCCATTAGAACCTTGTCTCCATAAAGCAGCTAATGTGAAAATAAACCAAGCTATAAAGGTTGCAATGTAGATACATCAAACAGAAATGGTACCACCAACAGCATCTCCCACAGTGGTAGCAACATCCCTTCCAGAAACTGAGCTCTGCTGTAAGCCCTATATCTCTGTAGTAGCCTGTTTGATTCTTCCTTCTTGCTTCACTTGCCCTGACCTTTAAGATAACTCCTTTCCCATATCAAACCCACATCCCACCTTGGTTCCTCACACTGAGGAGCCTTTGGGCAAAGGTGTGAGGCAAACCCTGGCAGCATTTCAATCCATTCAATATTACTAATTCTGTATGCATGCCGACACAGGCGAGAAAACATCTCCTTGTGTCTTTTCTGCATGTATTCGCCACTGGGCTTAGATTCCCTGCATTTGGTGTGTCTAGGACAAAATGTCCAAACTGCAGATGACACACCGGCTGGTGGAGCCCCATCACGTTGTGGCAGCTTTAATTAAGGCTAAACGGCATCGGTCGTGTTTTATACTTCACCCACGCAGGATACATCTGAACTTTAATCCTTTTAGCAAACAGCCTGTGACTCTCGCCTGGCTTAATGCACAGGAGCCCTTAGACTGTTTTCCCTCCTGGATGCCAAAGCGTATGGCCAGTCCACCCCTTTCAACAGCAGACCTTGATTGGTTACTTGAATCCTCCTCTCTCCACAGATGTCATTTCTCTTGTCTTGGAAGAAAAACATGGTCTCTGCCCCACATTGGGGATTGACTTGCTTTTCAGGACATGATCCAGGGGGAATGATGCCCATGAAAGTTCAAAACGTTGCTCTTTGGATGGTCCCATTAATACCAGTAACTCCAGGAATGGTCCTGGCTCTGCCATGAAGAGCCTCAAACAATCCAAGCCCTGGACATATTTGTGATGAGGTGGACACTGTACTGCTCCATTGAGGATGGGTGACAGCCACTCTGTCTGGCAACTCACTGACCTCTGTCTCTCCAGCTGGCAGTCAAGGCTGGGAAGGCATAAAATGGACAGTGACTTCTAGCTGGTGATGTTCCTGCTGAACAGCTTGCCTTCTTCAAATGATCACACAGTCTGAGAGCCCTTTGGCTCACACCTCTGCTTGGGCTCTGGCCTTAAATCCCTGGACGGAGAGGAGCAACAAAGAGTCTCAGTTAGGTGTCTTGAACCCTATTCTCAAAAGAGGCTTCAGGAAGAGGATCCAGTCATGGAAAGGCATCACAAGGTTTTCACCTCCCAAGGATCAAGTTCCCCAGAAAATTCCCAGGTATCGGCTCCCCCTGCATCCAGCGGAAGGTGCCTTGACAGCTTTGGACTCAGAGGACTCTGGCCATGAGAGCACTTCCATGCCACACAGCCATTCCCATGCCATCGCAGCCTGAAGCTGCTACAACAGGCCAGTCTCCTTTAAGAGACAAAACCTCAGTCAGCGTAGGGGCAAAGCTAACCAGCCTAAATGCAGCTAAACTGCTACTTAAGTTTCAGCCTTGATTTGCTCCTTCTTACGCAATAGATCGACAATCCCGTCTGGTCTCCACCAGCCCCACTTGGAGCTTTTTGTGGTGCTGATAACCTTACTAACCCCACTCCTGCTCAAGATCTGAGCCCTGCCACCCAGACTACAGCGCAAGCATTGACGCCTCATGTGGTAGTTGTGGGATCTGGTGCCATGCTCTGTGTGAACTGATGAAGCATGACCTGGAAGGCCTAAAACCGCAGACCTTAACTTTGAGCACAGGGGAAGTTCAGAGGATATGGATTTGAACTTATCTGTGGAACCAGGTGAGCCCCCAATTCCAAGAGACCTTTTTTCCTCCCAGTCCTGTCTTTCCCATGTCCTTCAACTCATTTAGTTTGTCTCCCTCTAACTTCATTTCAGTCTTTGATTTGATGGTCGTCATTTGGCTGGAGTGTCAGAGTCTGTTCTTGATTTTCAGCGTTCAGCTCTCCTCCAGATCCACCTTGATCTGCAGAGCAGGAGGTCATTGCCAGACTTTTAAATGCCGATGGGCAGGAGGACTCTTGTTTCAGTGGGTCTCACTCCACCCACGTTTTCATTTCCAGCCAGTGACAGTTGCGGGCCTATGGACACTGCATGGCATTAGAGCAGGAATGGGTAACTTGTGGCCCTGCAGATGTTGTGGCCTACGACTCTCATCTGTCCTAGCCAACACAGCCAGTAGTGAGGGATCATGGGACTTGTAGGCCACAACATTTGGAGGTCTACAAGTTGCTCACTTCTGAATTACAGCATTAAGTAGTGGTAGAGTAGAGCCAAGGCTCACAGGGATGCAGCAGGGATGCTGAATTTTCCCAGCGGCTATAAATTGTTCTCTGTTGCAAGGAAAATATTTTGGGAGTGTCTTGGTTTGGAATGGGCCCTTAGGACCCATTAGCGTTACAAAAGACCTGCTCCTGGTGGAGATAAAACTGCTAGAACTGGTTGGTTGATATGGATCCATGCAGCTGCCTGGATTTTTGGGCTCTCCTTCAGGGCGTGGCTTTGGGGACTGTCATGACGACTACCTGCACTGCAGAATTTACCACTCCATCTCTGGCATTAAGTCTCCAGGGCTCTGTGTCAGGAGCTAAGTTCCTGATCCTCACTCTAATCTTTTTGGCCCGCCACAAGCGGCTATAGATAGGAAGGAGTTTGGAGAAACCAAGCTCAATGCTATGCTCCAAATTGTTTCCCTTTTGACTCCTCTTTTGATATGTACATCTGTGTTAATGCAAGACTATTCAAGTTTATGGAAGTGGGAGGATGCAAAGCAGACATTGGGGATGTGAAGTCGAGGCTCACTCTCACCGTCATTTCACTAGATTGGATCTGGGTCTTCATGAAATATTTGTAAAATCCTGCATCGCTCTATATCTCTGGTAACAGGGCTAGCCTCTGTCTGAACACTGTGATCCCCCCACCCCTGTTTTGAGGTAGTCACAGCTCAAAGACTTAATCACAGATAAGAGTTCTGTGTGTGCGTGCACACACGCATGTTTATGCAAGAAACAACAGAGCAAAAATAGTCCTTGTCATGCCTTCCCCAGCCATTGGGTCTTCCTGTGTGCAGCAGAGGATCCTGATGAGCTCCAGGCTGGACATCAGGAAAAACATCCTGACTGTTAGAGCAATACGGCAATGGAACCCATGACCTAGGGAGGTCCTGGGCTCTCCCACACTAGAGGCCTTCAAGAGGCAGCTGGGCAGCCATCTGTCAGGGATGCTTTAAGGTGGATTCCTGCATTGAGCAGAGGGGGTTGGACTCGATGGCCTTATAGGCCATCTGCTATTCCACTGTTCTATGATTCTAAGGCACAGGCTACTTCTTCAGTGCATTATTTAGGGCTCTCTAGCTCAGAGGATGAGTTCTCGGTAGAACCTCCATCTCCCTAGTTTCACAGAAGTCTCAGGCTAGGGAATCAGACAAGAATCCAGTTGGCTCCTCCAGGAGGGGTTGAATTGACCAAATTACAGGTCCTGTCAGCCTACATAAGGTTTCCATCAGCTTCAGGTCCCTGCTGGTTGTGCTTTTATACTGTATTTTATATTATGTTTTATACAGTTGTTTGTTTTATATTTTGAATGGTTTTTATGGTTTTAATTTTTGTAAATTGCCCAGACAGCTTCAGCTATTGGGCAGTATAGAAATGCAATAAATAACATATCCTCCTATTATTGTAGTAGGAGAGAGTTCCAACAACAGAGACCGCTTGGAGCTATCCAAGGTCCTACGTTCTTCCTCTCTTGAGGGGGCCTGGATTGGGACATGAGTTGCATATACTTATCTAGAAAAGATATTGGCTTTCTGTTGGTGTGAGTGGGATGTTCCCCCACCCTAATCAATGGAAAACCTGTGGCTTCCCCCACCCCCACCCTAGTGGCTGGAATTAAGGATGGGCTTCTTTGAATACATGAAGTTGTCTAATGTTAAGTCAGATGTATTTATTTATTTATTTATTTACTTATTTATTTATTTATTTTGCCCGTCTAGCCCAGTCTTGTCTGCACTGCCTAGCAGGGGTCCACCAAGCAGTCTCCAGCAGAAGTCTTTCTACAACACCTCTTCTGGTCTCTCTATAGAAACACGAGAGCAACCTGTTCTTCATAAAGCACATACTTTATTCATTTTAACCTGCCTGTAAGTTATCCCTCTGCCCTGGATTTCCATGTGCTCTTGCCAAGTTCAGCAGGAAGGAGCTAGGCAGGAGAGATACCCCCTCCCTTCCATTTAGCCAAAGGGAAGGAGGTCAGCTGTTTCTTTCCCTGCCAGACCCCCAGAAAATGACAATCCAGCCCTTGACCCTTCTCTTTAATCCCAAACCGCTGATTGCTGACTGTGGTAGTGAGGGAAGGGCATTCTGCACCTGCCTCAGGGACATGCCTCTTATTTATGGCCACCTCCAGTTTTCCAGGACTCTTAGTGACAGCTGAACTGTAGGCATAGCCTGGGCTGCAGCAGGGTCAGCCTCTGACTGAATACTGCAATTCCTCCTGTTTTGAAGTTGTCATAGCTCACAGATTTAATCAATGACAAGAATTCTGCTAGCAGCTGGATCTTACCTATTTTATTCTCCACTCCCTCCCACCCCAATACATGTGGCATATGTTGATCTGTTTTTTCCCTCACTCTTCCCTTTCCTTATCTGGATCTCTTTCCCACCTGTATGAAATGTTGTTGTTTTTATTTATTTATTTATTTTTATTTTATTCCATTTATATACCGCCCCATAGTTGTCAAACTGATACAGGACCTGCCTTACCACAAAATCTCACAAAGCTGCACCAGCAGGATCTGGGGGAGGGCATTCTTTTTTGTGTGTCCTGGACCTCCATCACCTCCTTTCCAGTACAAGTAGCCCCATTTTTGTGCATGAACATAAGAAACCTGGTGGATCAGGCCAAAGGCCTCTTCAATCTGGCATCCTGTTTTCCACAGTGGCCAACCAAAGGCCCCGATGGGAAGCCCACAAGTAGGACACAGGCACAAGAGCCTTCTCCTGCTTGAGATCCTCTTCAGCAGGTGTTCGGAGACACTGCCCAGAATACCGGAGGTAATCTGTAGCCATCACGACTAGTAGCCAGTCACTGATAGCTCCATGAATTCGTCTATTCCCCTTTAGCCATCCATGTTGGCGGCCTTCAGTACATCGTGCGGTAGCGAATTTCATAATTTAACTATGCAATGGCTGAACAAGTCCTTTTATCTGTCCTGACTCTCCCACTATACACCTTCTTTGAATAACCCCGGTTTCTAGTGTTATGAGAGATAATTTATACAGATATATAAGAAGAAGAACTTTCTTTTGTCCATCCTGAACGTGACCCTACTCAGCTTCTCTTTCCATTTTATCCATACATCTCATATGCAAATGGCACCGGTGAATAAATATAAATAAATTTTATTACGGTCAACAAGACCAGCAAGTATAAAACTTCATAATATAAAAACATATTTACACATTAAATTTTCAATTAACACTCCTGATAATATAAAAACATTTAATAATTGAATACATAGACAAGTCATCAACCCATAGGGAAATGGTAACACGTATATTATAGCTGTGTTACATGTATACAGTATCATTTGATTATAACTATAGAATAATGCATGCTAGTTGTTCATTCTTTCATGTTTACCAGTCACCTCCCTGCGATGGGAGATGGCTGCTACACAAAATCTGGCCACTTTTAGTGTGACTTGATCATCTAAGTCAGACAATAAATATTCTGCATAAAATTTGTCCGGCCTGCCCGGGAGTTTTACTATAAGCGGGGCAATAAGAAGAGATCTAAGATCTTTATATATATCGCAGTGTAGTAGAACATGACCTACTGTTTCGATTGCCCCCTTCCCACATGGGCATACCCGTTCTCTGTGAGGAATTTTTTGGAATCTGCCCTCCAACAGAGCGGATGGCAAAACATTGAATTTGGCCAAAGTAAAAGCTCTTCTAAGTTTTGGAGAGGTCAGGGCCACTAAGTGTTTAGCAGGTATGAGTGGTCTACTATTTTCTCTGATAGTCGGTGTTTTTCAATGGAGTCAGTTCACACATGCAGTCACCAATCATCAAGTGCTGAGCAATCAATCAAAGGCTACATAAGAACATCAGAATAGTATAGTATAGTATAGTATATTTATTTATTACCCGCCTCTCCCTCTGGATCGAGGCGGGGAACAACATCATCATAAAACACACAAAACTAATTAAAAATACATAAAACCAATATATCATTAAAATACCAATAAAACACCAATAAAACAGATTTTTGGTCTGATGCTGGATCAGACCAAAAATCTATTGAGTCCAGCATTCTGTTCACACAGTGGCCAACCAGCTGCTTCCTGGAAACCCACAAGTAAGACACGAGGGCCACAGCACTTGTTCGCTAGTGTTCCCCAGCAACTGGTGTACATGCGCATACTGCCTCTGACACTGGGGGTGATATACAGCCATCAGGACTAATCGCCATCGATCGCCTTCTCCTCCATGAATTTGTTCATTTCCCCTTTAAAGTAATCCAAATTGGTGTCTCACTTTGTGCATGTGTCACATGCGTCAGCACGTAGCCGTTGAGCTGGGGCCATTTCTTGATCTAGAACACCTCAATTGCTAGTGTTCCCCATCCCTGATTTTCTACTGGATTGGGACCCTCTGGGATGGAGGTAGTTTGGCTGTGTGGAACAAGAAACATGCATGGTACAAGGAACATTGCAATTCTCCTGTTTGTTTTTGAGGACCCCCATCCTGTGCTGGACAGAACAGGATGGGGGTCCAAGTAGATGGGGGAGTGAAAAACAGGGATTTGGGAATGAGAGAGGGGGAGAAAGGGAGAGATGGGCAGAAGGAAATTGTTCTGGAAGGGGAAGGGACCCAATGAGAGAGAGAAGAGAGAGAAACCTTCTGTGGGTTTTAATGAGAGGTGCAACAACTTGATACAGTGGATTGTCGTGGGAAACTTGGGTGCGGGATACATGTGGTCCAGCTTGCGGAGGAAAGAAGCCATCCCAAGAAGCAGGGATCGAAACTGGAGTGGATCTCACGTGCATATTTTGAACTATCTAGTGAGCTCTTTGGCTGCTGGCCTCCTAGTAATTCCAGTGACTGTGGACTTGGAGAAAGCATGATTGGCTGCCTTGAAGACCTGGAGAAATATGAACCATGGCCAGCCCTCACTCCTTGCAAAGATCTGAAACTGTCAAACCCCCACCTGCCCCACGTCTGCCATTTGAGAGACTCCGTTTTACTTCTGCATCAAGGAGACAGTGGTGACATTCCGCACCCCCACCCCATGGATCAGCTTGCCATAAAGTGCCCAGAGGCTGTGCAGCATTGCTCAGATGCCTGTTAATTTATGAACATGCTCTAATCTCCATAGGATTATGAATGTAATTAATAATAATTAATGGTTACATTAATCTTCTGCTGCCTGCGATAATGCCTATTAAGACAGGCATGGCTCTTCCTCTGTTTTCAGAGAGGCAGAACTGACCACAAAAAAAAAGCAAACCTCAACACAGTGTGGATTCGGTGGAAATTCTTTTAAAAGGTGTTTAAATATGTTTATTTTGTGTATCCACTCTGATGTGTGTGCCCAGACATCAATGGTGTAGCCTAGCCTTGAATGAGTTACTGCCCAAGCAGGCCCACCTCGCTCTGGCCTTTAAAAGATTGCCTGAACGATAACAGTCTTGCAGATCTTTGGAGAGAGCCGTACGCAGACTGGGAAAGGGTACCAAAAGTGCCTACAGTGGGAACCTGCTGTAGCCCAAAGTATTTTGGAACAGGAGGCTCCAACTTCAGATGGCCTGTTAGAATGGCTTACAGAAATAGTGACTTCCTTGCATCATTAGGGAAACATGATAGTAGAATGGTAGAGTTGGAAGGGGCCCATAAGGCCATCAAGCCCAACCCCCTGCTCAATACTGAGCGGAAGGGAGTTCTGCTCACACGAATCAGCATTGCATTTAGCTCTGTTTTCCAGGCATTGTGCTTTATGAATGTTTCAATTGTTTCTGGGCCTACCTTAATATGATGAATATAGGAAGCTGCCTTATACCATGGCAGACCACAGATCCAACTAGCTCAGCTTTTTTTCCCTATTGAGGGCGATGTTTTGAGAGGCGCATGCTGGCAGTGGGGGGTGGTTCCAGAGCCTGTGATGTGCATGGCTAAGGCCAACCAACATCCTCTCTCTAGAGTCTATCACCACCCCATCGACACCACCCTACGGATGTTCTTTTTCTCCCACTGTGGCAAGACCTCCCTCCTCCACTGATCACATGAAGACACAGACATCAAAGTGGGTTCATTCACAAGGCCCTGCCAGTTACATCACTGGGAACAGGTTAGTCCAAGACTGAATCTCTCTCTTACTAAAGAAGAGAGTCCATCTTTCGCCCCTTCCTGTAGGTCCCAATCCTTTGCCTGGTGTTCTGAGCCCAGTTCTGCCCTTCTGGTTTTTCTGGAACTGCCACCTCCTGTTTTTTCCAGAGGGGCTCAACCTGCTAGAGGGGCACAGGGGGGCCCAGTTACACCGTTGCCCTTCCATTAACCTCTCCATTCAATAGCCAACTCTGGGCATGATCTGACAGCTTTTTGTAGTCCTCAACTGAGAATTTCCAAAACATGACCCGGATCATTATTATTATTTTTTTACTGCTTTGCCAGCCATCTTACCCAAGGCTGATTTCCAGGACCTTTTTTTTACCAACAGAGGTTTGATTCTTGGCCAGTTACTTTATAGCAGACTATATGAATCCTGTCTCCTGAATGGGTAAAATGTGTTGGGGCAAGTCATTTATTTTGGCATGAGCATAGGTAGAATCACACCGCTAGGAGGGAGGGGGAGATGAAGTTGCCATCTAGTCCTTTGCCATTGTGAACCCTAGCCCTAAGACATAAACAGGTTTATAGACAACCCCAAGATATGCTCTTTATCCTTCCTTATCAGCATAAATTGTGTCAAGAGCTGTGCTTTGCACTTGAGAAGTCTGTAGACAGTGAATACCCTTTACCACGTCAGTATGGAAGATAGCAGAAATGCAATGAACAACAACAATAATAATAATAATAATCCTCAACCCACATCCTGAACAGTAAAAGGAGGCATCTCAGCATTTTTCTACTTCGTCTCCAGGTGCTCAGTGGCCAGCTCCAGCGAAAAATGTTTTGTGTTAGGACAAACTGGACTCTTCGTTGAAGTTTAGGGTGTTAAAATTCTCTATATTTTAAATATTAGGCTCTACAGAAATAACATTCTAATAGATCCAAGTAGCAAGTGATCTATGCCCATCTGTCATGGGTTCTGTGGAGAGGAGCATCTCAACCTGACAATCCATGAGCTATGGCCAAAAGGTAAGCCGACGTTAAGAGCTGCTGCGGTCAAAACATTAACGTTTATTGACTGAGAATTACCCTCACTCACACATTGTGTGCTTTGTGTTTCCTCTTGTTTCATCTCTTGCCTCAAGGGAAGGACCAGTATGGCTGATAGCAAGGTAAGTTTCACGTGGCTATGTCACTATAAGTCCAGTTTACCTGGTCCATTATTGCCTGCCACAGTATTCTCAGTGGAAGTGTTTCACAGAGATAGCTTTGCACAAGACTATAATGGGTATCTTCATGCCAAGGTGACCTCAACTTACCTGGGAGTTGCAGGTAAATGTGCTTACAGTCTTTTTCCCAGCTTCTTTCTTTAGCCCCTCTGGGCTTCTTGGGGTTTTGTCTCCTATCCAGCCTGTGTTCTGCAGAGCTCCTCCATTCACTCCTTCTGCTTCTTTTCACATTTCCACATATTCAGAGGTCCTGTTCCCTTTAGTGCTTCTTGAGGTAGGAGGGAGAACCGTGTTCCTGGCGGGGGGGGGGGGGAGTGGAAGCATTTTGGACACTTTCAAAGGCAGCCCATCCATGGCGCCAGAATTTTGGACCCAAGGTTAGCAACCCTGGAGCTCAGGAAATAGTCCCATAAATCACTCATGTGCACAGGTTCCTCTGTTGTGTGGCCTGCCTCTTCACCTGGAGGAGGAGGAGGAGGAGGAGGGCTGGCTATCTGCAGTGGTCTGTCCCTGTCTTCAAGGTTCCCCACAGCTGTACTCTTCAGCGGGCTTGGCAGTTGATTAATGCCTCTGCTGTGGAGTGACAGTTCAGCCACACCGCTCCATCCGTCATTCGCGGGCCATTTCCTCTGGGTTTGGAGACCCTAACAAATTGTCACCTAACCAGCAGGGACATTCTCTTCCTTAGCTTGTCTTGGAAAAGTGCCCTATTTTTGTGTGAAGCTGATGGGAGGGGTGGAATGGACTTGGGAAAACATCGACTTCGTGCTGAGTCCAAATGTTGGGAAGTTTAATTGTGTTTCGGGGCTTTATTTGGGTGTCCTGCACTGGGTGCACAGGGGTAGGGGGTGTATATCGATGCAGCAGGAAATGCAATTGCTTGTACAACCTATTTTCGGTACTCCATCTCTATCCCAGCAAGCCTACGCCGCCATTTTTGCCATAGGAGGTATATATCCAAGATTCATAGATCTTATGAATTTTCTCTGCCCATTGCAAGCAGAAAGCATATTGCCTTTTCCTTTGAAAGAAAACTAAATCCCAGCTGATGGCAGGTAGCAGAATTCACACTCATACCAATTTGTAGGACTTTAACAGACTAAATTAGTTGGTATGTTCTCTGGTGCAATGTATATGTCACCATCCGCCTTGTCACCACTCTTGACAGGAAAATTGGGGAACATCTGAAGGACACCCACCCACCCTGCAAATCACTGGAAAATCTGCCCTTGTACTTCTGTTTAATTTGTCAGCTTACTCTAGAAATCGCTGCACATGACATTAAGGGGCTCTATTGCAACTAGTTGGCTGCAATAGATAGGAATAATACTTCAGGCTTATCTAGCAATGTCAGGGGTTCAAAGCACAGCTTGTGTGTTACATCAATTATCCTTACAAATTATCTCCCATAGTACACATTTGAGGCCCAGAGAACCAGTGGATTCCTTAAGGCCACTCTTTGAGGGGCCATAGCTCTATAGGAAAACACGCAACTAGCATACAGATTGTCCCAGGTGCAATACCTGGCATTTTCAGTAAAAAAAAAAAGTTCTGGGTTACAGGGCTTGGAAAGTCCTTGAGATTGTTGCTGCCTATCAGAGTATACAATTCTGGGCTAGAAAGGCCAGTGGTATGCTCTGATGATGAAGATTAATAAATATTAATATTTAATTAACTTTTCTATACCACCCAATAGCTGAGGTTCTCTGAATAAGGTAGCATCATATGAAGTCATACGTGGGGAAAGATTAGAACTTCCTGGCTTTCACTAAGGCCTTGTATGTATTTAGTCCGTGACCTTAGTTAAAACCATGTGATGAGACACCCATCATTGAGGCTGTGGTGGCAATAGCCAACATAATGTTCGTCTTGTTTTGCCACTGGTATGGTGAATGCCTGGACCTGGAGACGGACACGCCCTCCTGTACCTATCCCCTACCCCTGAAGAAATTGTCCAGCCTTATTGAAACAATGTCAGCTTCCCTCAAATTTCTTCCATGAGCTTCACTGGGGATTGCAAAAGAAAACTTTCCCAGTGGATTTGTGCCTTTCATGGGAGGAACTAATCCTGCAAATTTAGCAAATTCCACCTGGGGTAGTTGAAGATCCATGAAATGGATGTTGCCTCCACATTATACATGCAGATACAGACTAGTGCTTGACTCTTCAAGGAGTTCTGTATTCAAGACCACTTGGACAAACTCCATCTCTGACCTGTCTGAGCTCATTTGAAGATCTATAAAGGCCATTCCTGGCACATATTATATACAAAGAGCCCTCTGTGGTGGTGGGGAGCTCTCTACGGATGTTCTAGTAAGCACACATTGATCAGGGGTGGAGTCTGCTGCACCCGCTGTCCCTTTCTCTCTCCTGTGCTCATTGTATGCGCTTTGAATGCCTGGTAAGGACTGAGGTCATAGAATCACAGATTTGGAAAGGACCTTGGAGAGCATCGAACCAAACCCCCTGCTCATTGCAGGCCCATGGAAGAGAGTGTGGGGCAACTGTAATACGTGGCCTCTGGAGCTCTTTCCCTCTGGCAGAACACAAAGGGCCCATCTCTAGCTGGTGCTCGGAGGACAGGAGAGAAGAGCCATCTCTTAATTCAAGGCTGGCTCCTTTGATGTCTTTACCACATTGCTTTTTCAATGTGGCGATGACACTTCCCTGCAGTTTACAATGAGAGAGAATAATTCTCCTCTCCCTTTATGGCTATTATATGCAGCTTTTTAAAGTCATATCCTTTTGATCTTAGAGGAAAATGACAGTTTTAGAGGGAGCAGGGAGAGCTATTTAACAAGAGCTGACCGCCCTTTGCCTCTGCTTGAGACAGAATGGCCCGTGTGTGTGTGTGTGTGTGTGTGTGTGTGTGTGTGTGTGTGTAAAATGAAGAGACTCCATTTCCATCTCATTTCTTTCCTCAGTGAAACAGGGGCAGGGAGAGACATTTGGAAAGATCCACATCTTGAGCACCATCAGACCGGGGGGGGGGGGGAGGGTTGCATTTCCCTACCGTCGCCATGGCCTCCTGCTGCTGTCCCACAACAGTAACGATTTCTTTTATATGGGGAAGGAAAGAGGAAGCAACAATGACCACATGGCCCATTCAGTGGGTGTATTTATTGTACTGCTTTTCCTGTACACAGCAGGAAATGGGGGCAAGTTTCGCTTTAAAAAAATAAGTTGGATTTACCAGGGTCTATTTTGTCAAGGAAAAAAGACCAGGAGGAGCAGGAGGTGTGCAGGAGGCGGACGGCATAATCAAAAGGACGCTGCAACAGATGAACACAAGGTTGTTGCCCTCACAGGAGATTATCCTAGTGGGCTCCCTTCAGTTCTCCTAAATGCATCCTCGGTATTCATAAGTAGTGTACCTTGGCATACCATTAGCTGTGGTGCAAACAGAGGTGGACTGTGACCTTTTGGGGAGAGAATCTGTGGTCTCTCCCCAAGAGAACACAGATTGCGGGTTGGCAAGCATTTCTTCCCTTCCTTTGCCTGCCCTTCCTGCAGATCCAATTGATGGGTTGAGCGATGGGCATGACTGCACCCTTTTCAGTTTCCCTCCCTGCCTGTCAATTAATTTTCTCCCTCTCCATGTGCAAAGCTGCTTTCCCCAGACGGTCCCTTTTGCTCCCCTCCCCCGGCACTAGTATCCTCCTCCTGGAAAAGCATCCCAAAAAGCTTTGCAGCCCCAGACTCCAGCCCTCGCCCTGTCAATATATCCCTTCCAAATCCCTCCCAGACAAGAAGCTCCTCTTCCCCTTCATTCTAACTACAGCTAGATGTTGTTTAAAAACAAGGGGTGTTTGTTTCGTAAGTTGACTGACTGAGTGGGAAATTTCAAAGCTCCCTTTTATTTCTCTTGTCTTGTCTTCTAAAGTCTGGTTAAGAAATAATTTTACAAAGAATGGTTTGTGAAGGGGAGGTTGTGCCTCCTACACTTCTTAACCATGGTTTTGAACCAAGATGCTTGACAGGCCTCACCAGGGAGCAATGTTTTGTTTTTCACAAAGATATCTGCAAGGGTTGCAGACTTACGGGGAGTATTTCCATCTGTAGTATTAGAGCTTCTCATTAATTCTGTGGGAGGGATAGGCTGCTGCTTCCTGGGTGGAATGGCAAAGGCACTCTGCATGTCTTCAGAGGCACTTTTATTAAAATCTCACTAGCTGGTAGTTGTTGTTTTTCTAATCGGTCCTGACATGAATTGTGGGCTCCTGGGCATGAAAGTGCTGAACATTATATATAAATATTGGCTCCTGCTAGATCAGCTAAAAAATGCATGTGACCGAGGAAAATAGTATCTGTTGACAAAAGGGCCCTTTGTGGCTTCAGACAGAATCAAATGAGTCAAGTTGAATCCAATCATTTGGCTTTTCAATCTGAAATTTCAGACTTTTTTGGGGGGGAGGCTGTTTGCTCTGCTACATGAGGACTGAGCAACTAGCAGCATTTTTCTTTGAAGTTGGCAGTTGACTCCTGCTTCTTCTGCTGCTGCCTGAGTCAAACTGATGGGCTACGTAATACTTAGTGAGCTATTGAACACTGTATTTTGCTAAGAATTCAATAAATCCAAACTCTGCTGGAAAATTTAGCCTGTATTTGCTCAATTTTGGGAAACTCAGAATTTGGAAGTGGGATGGTTTCTTTACATTTGTATACCACCCTACATCACTGGGATCTCAGGGCGGCATATGGATAAAATCATACAAACAGTATAAAACAATAAATATACACAGCTAAAATGAATTAAACTATCCATCAAGCTAAAACCAGTATAGATTTAAAAGCATTAGAAACAAGTAAAACTATGTGTAACCATTGGTGAATTTAACCATCAAAGGCTTTGTTAAAAAGCCATGTTTTAACTTGTCACCAAAATGAAGCCAGCGCCAGTCGGACCTCCAAGAGGAAGGCATTCCACAGTCGGGGTTCCACAACAGAGAAGGCCCTCTCCCATGTCCCACTATAGCGTATGTCTTGCATTGGTGGGATGCGGAGGAAGGCTCCTCCAACAGATCTCAAGTCTCAGGCAGGCAGATATAGGGAGAGGCGCTCCCTCTAGTATCAAGGTCCCAACCCATTTAGGGCTTTAAATGTCATTACCAACACCTTGAATTCTGACCGGAAACATATTGGCCGCCAGTGCAATTCCTTTAAGACCGGAGTTATATGGTCTTTGTGGGATGTAGTGGTCAGCAGGCTAGCAGCTGCATTTTGCACCAGCTGCAACTTCCGAGTTGTCTTCGAGGGCAGCCCCACTTAGAGTGCATTGCAGTAGTCTAATTGGGAAGTTACCAGTGCAGGCACTACTGTGGCTAGGTTATCCCTGTCCTTGAAAGGCCATAGCTAACGGATCGGCCAACGCTGACCCCAAGTAGTCTGGGCCATGGAGTCCACCTGGGCCTTCAGTGACAAGGACAGACCTAGGAGTACTCCTAAACTACGCACCTGCTCCTTCAGTGGGAGTGCAACCCCATCCAGGACAGGTCCCTTACCCAGTTCCCAGACTCGGGAACCACCAATCCACAGAGCTTCCATCTTATCAGAATTCAGGTTCAGTTAATTAGCCCTCATCCAGCCCATTATAGCCTCCAGGCACTGGTCCAGCACCTTTACCAGCCCAGTTGACTCTGACGTCAAGGAGAAGTAGACCTCAGTATCATCAGCATACTGATGGCACCCAACCCCAAAACCCCTAATGACCTCTCCCAGCAGCTTCATATAGATGTTAAACAGCACGGAAGATAGAACAGAGCACTGTGGCACCCCACAGCTTAAAAGCCACGGGGTGGAACAGGAATCCTGCAATACCATTGTCTGGAATCATCCCTGCAAGTAGGAGCAGAACCACTTTAACACAGTGCCTCCTACTCCCATCTCACAGAGCCGATCCAGTAAGATACCATGATGAGTGGTATCAAAAGCCACTGAGAGATCCAGGAAGATCACCAGGGTAGCACTTCCCCTGTCTTTCACCCAGAGTAGGTCATCGGTCAAAGCAACCAAGGCCATTTCAGGGCCGTGCCCTGGCCTGAAACCAGACTGAAATGGGTCCACATAATCAGTTTCCTCCAAGGATGTCTGAAGATGCCTGGCCACCACACACTCAAGCACCATACCCAAAAAGGGGATATTAGCGATAGGGTGGTAGTTCTCACATACCTCTGAGTCCAGGGAGGTCCTCTTCAGGAGAGGGTGCACTACAGCCTCTTTCAAGGCAGCAGGCACCATCCCCTGACAAAGCAAGGCATTTACCACCCCCTGGATGCACCCTATCAATCCATGGGTCAAGCTTGGCCATGGGTCAAGCTTACATGTGGTGGGACAGACTGATTCAAGTATCTTGTCCACATCACCAGCTTGTGACAAATTAGGAGGCACAATCCAAAACAGGGGCCTAGTCATGGGAGGGGGAAGAGTGTAGACTATATGTTTGGGAGATGCAAGTGATATGTAAATTAATTAACGATTCATTAAACTTTACAAATGATACCTTGCTTAGCAGCTGTTCTACTAGCAGCGGTTTACATTTCCTGTAGCCTGAAAATGAGCAGAGCTAGCCTTCTACATGTACTCTTCATTTTCTAAAATGTGCAAGTACAAATCCCAACTAGCGCACATAGTCTTAGCACCTCTTGAATATAATGCAGAGGAACATAGAGAGTGAGTACAAAATTGGCTCACAGCACAGTTACAAAGCATGCACCCCAGTGTGGAGGACAGCAGGGGTGTTGATCTGAACTTGCCAAATAGGGATCATTGGGTCTCACTGATAGTCTTCGCCTGGCTTGGGACAGTCTCCAAGAATGTGACTCAGAGCAGATTACTTCTGGAAATGAATCTATTTCAGCATGTTGATGTCAAACCACTTACCATTTGCTGTCCTCCTTATGCACACGCACATTCCCTCTGCTTGCTTTTCATTAGTGCCACGTCAGGGTAAACGATATTTGAAATAGCTGCCTGAAGGACTTGCTGCATGGCGTTTGATCATTGCAATGTGCATGCATTCTGCAGGCAGGCAGGCAGGCTGGCTTCTGGATGGCATCCTTGCAAGTGCCGTTTGCACCATCCCGAGCATAAACTCTTGTTGTCTAGTCAATTACTAAATAATACTCTGGCAAAAGGCTGATTTGACATCTATGCATCTTGTAAGGATACAGATATGCCAGTTCTCCAGTAGTGAGTGACAGACATCCCATTTGAAGCTGATCTTCCAGCCCATCTCGAAATCCAAACTTCAATTGACAGTCTATCATGTTTCTCTTTATTTCTGCTCTTTGCCTAGCCAGTAATTTGAGTGTTTTGCCCAAAGCAAGAGTCAGGTGTGAGTTACAGCTGACCTTCACGTTTTCAGAAACGGGAGTCTGCCATTGCCCCTTAATCCTAGAAAGCAAGGTGTGGTTTGATGGCTGCAAAGCCTACCAGTAACTAATTCATTTGGTTTGTAGACTCCATTTTGAGACTGGTTCAATGGGCCCAATTTGGGGATGTTCTCTCAAACACATAGCAATATTTTAAAAGCCTCCATTGGCAACAATGGAAGCACATTTGAGGGCAATAAAAACAAGCCAACAAAATGATGCAAATATACAGCATTTTCCCACTAAGAGGACCCACTTCCTAAAGAAGCAGGATGTGGTTTTTCATGTCCTTAAAGGGAACAACACAGATACACATCCTATATTCAGAAGGGCACACGCTGTTCCATCAGATAGTGGTTTTCCTTGGTTCAGATTTCATGCTGAGTTAAGGGATTCTAAGTTACTGATGATTGTCCAGACGGTTTAGGCCAAATCTACACCAAGCAAGATGTAGATATAGCGGTATGAAAGCGGTATGTAAAAGGCAGGAGCCACATGACTGCTTTATAGGGGTATTGAAGTGCACTGACAACTGTTGTGACCCATTGACACATACCGGCATATATCACTATATCCTGCTTGGTGTAGAGTAGATCTGGTCAGAGTCTCTCTGGTATCAGTTTGGTAGAATTATAAAACTATCCACTAGATGGCAGATAAGGTTCTCTTCCAGCTCGCATATAAGAGGGAGCAGCAAACCTTCAGGTGTGATTGTGGGTGGGTGACTGGAATCCCCCTCCCCTCATTCTCAGATGTCATGTTTCATGTGCAGATCAACCTTTTGAAAGTCAACATCACGATGACTGATCTCCCCCACCCCCACCCCGGTCTTGTGGAGTTCAGCTTTCAGGGTATGTGCAGTGCAGATTGTATAAAAGTTATTTTCATTAGATGGTGATTTTGTTCAGTGCATAAAAGTAACACCTCTCTGCCTAAAATACATGCGAATGGGACAAGTGAGGGAACAGGGAATAAAAATGCAAATCTAAATTCAGCATTGTTGTTAAATAAAGCATCCAAAGTCATTCGGGTGCTCTGTAAAATGTATTTAAAAGGGAAAGTGATGTGCAATCAGAACAGAGGAGAAAATTGGGGAAGCAGAGAGAAAATGAGCAGAGGAAAAATTCAGGTCCTCGGGGGTGGGAGTGGGGGTAGGATAGGTGTTCCCTCCCCACTAGAGTGTGTGTTTTGATGGGGATGCCTCTTGACTTCCCTTTAAATGCCACCACATTTACCTGATTCTGGCAGCGGAGAATAAATAGCAACAGGGAGAAAGACGGGAGGAAGGTTAAGAGGTTGGATTGACGCAGAAAAGTAAACTGAGCGATGTTTGATGTTTGGGGAAAGAGATCAGCTAGGGTCCACCTTTTGGATTCAAAAAAATTAAATTCCCCAGGATTTCCTGTTGTGGCTGAGAAAGACCCTCCTGCCCTCCCCTGTCGAAGCCCCTGGAGAGCCACTGCCAGTCTGCATTGGCACTATTAAGCTGGGTGGGCACAAGGCAGCTTCCTAGGTTCACCCCCTCCGCTGTTCTTCTGACTTTCCAAAACGATCCATTGTGAAAGCGGGGGGGGGGGGGGAGAGAGAGAGAGAGAGAGAGAGAGAGAGAGAGAATCGCCCGCCCCAGACCTCTTCGAAGAAAGCTCCTGCCACCCTACTCTTTTTTTAATTGATGCAGCTTTGTCATGAATCAAAAGATTTCAAAGTGATTAATATAGTCAATTAATCAATGAAACGCTATAGCCCTATTTTCAAGCAATAAGGAGCTAGAGAGATGGAGATGATGATGGATGAGTGGATATGGCAGACGTCTCCAACCTGGTGCCCTCAAGACAGGTTGGACTGCAAAGGAGGCTCACAGAGTCTCCCTTCTCTCCATTTTATCCTCACAACAACCCTGTGAAGTAGCCTAGGCTGAGAATCGGTGACTGGCGCCAAGTCACCCAGTGAGCTTCGTAGGTGGGTGGGGATTCGGACCCATGTCTCCCCAGTCCCAGTCTGACACTCTAACCACTACACCACCCCGGCTGTCACACTGAATGTTTCCTGTCTGTCTCATATATGGTTTCAGGTCTATGCGGGTTAAAAGCATAGTTGAATGTGAGAGGCAAAGCCAGGTAGCTTTCACACATGCTACATTTGCAAGCCTGTTCCCTCGTGTACTGAAGCACAGCTCCAGCTTTGCCATGGAGCTCCGGAACGTTGTACGCTGGAGTCCAGCCGGCACTCCGTCCACACACACAGCACCAGCCAGGCCAGTTAGCTCAGGAACTCGGGAAGCTGCCTTAGACTGAGAGCCTATCTACGCATTTTAAAGCAGTAGGGTAGATAGGCTCTCAGTCAGACCACTGGTCCATCTAGCCCAGTTTTGTCAACACTGACTGGCAGCTGCAGCTCTCCAGGGTCCCAGGTTGGAGCTAGCCCACGACTCCCAATATTCCTCTACAAGGCATCACCGCAAGGTAGATTTGGGTGTATCTGGCTGGGGACGGACAGACGGACTAGAACCCTGGCTGCCATTTCTGATCCCTCTCCTTGTGGTCAGACTCCCTGAGCCTTCCAGGGACCCCCCAAGTGCTCCAAGCCCCACTTTGGCAACAGGAGTCTGCTTCCGCCTTTCGCAAGCCACGCAGGAGAGGCATCCCCCGATTCTGCTTCGGCTGTGCTTCACGGTGTCTCTGCCAGTCTGCTGTCTACAGCTGTTCCCAGCTAAGTGCCGTGCCTCTTCATAATGCGGCCTGCACTGGCTCTGGATCCCTGGCGCACTCCCTCTGCAGGATAATGAGACGGGAGTGCTTCTAAATGGGAAGTCCCGTGGCTGAAAATCGCAGCTCTTAGGAAGGCATGATTGCCGCTTAGAGGAGCGTGCAGAGGAGGGACGAGAGGCATATCACGTTCTGTCGCTTAGTGGCTCCTTCTTGGGAGGCTCATGCAGAGGAAGCCAGCTGGAAGAGAAAGGGATACTCTGATTCCGGATGAATGCCGCATCTCCCGCCCCCAAAAGGAGAGACAGAGGGCACAATTGATTTTGGACGGATTAAAAACAATGCTTTATTTTACCTGTAAACACAGAGCTGTTATGTTTTTTGTTTGTAAAAAAATCAAGCCCATTTCCAAATCCTTGTCTAAAGCATTACGTGTCTTGTCTGTTACAGAAGTTTGATGACCAGCATTGCCAATAAGATGTGGAACTAGATTTGTCCTGAGGGAATTTCACACCAGAAGTCTCTTCTCCTGCTGAATGGGGAGGAGACAATCCTGGGTCTGGACACCTGGCTGGCTTACAGTACAATGCTATAGGTCTACTCAGAAGCAAGCCCAGTTGAGTTCATGTGTATAGAATTGCACCTACTGGCTTTTCCTGCCCTACCACTCAGAGACCCCCTCTAGATGGATTCTGTTTGACGCCTGGTTAGCCGATTATGCGCATATTCGCTGAAGCGCTTTATCATAAATGTTTGTATGCAAGAGGTAATTGAGCGCACAACTGGTGGCCTTACATGATGTTTGAAATGCGCTTTACAAGTATTTAATGCGGAGAATCGCTTGTTCACATAGGCAAAATGCACTTTAACGGCGGGAGGAAAATAAAACTCGCTATTTAACGCGCATTCGATAATGCGCATAATCGGAGAGATAAAGCGCCTCAACTCCCGATTTACACTCCGCTCTTGTAGAGGTAAAATTTTTAATGAGACTTCAAAGAGCTTTAAACGTCTCATGTAGAGGCAGCCAGAGAATAGCCTTGCAGGACAAGGGGCAGGTAGGCTGGGAAAATGTATTACCTTTTTGCTAAAACAGAAAGAAAAAGCAAGAAAAGGATTCTGGTTCCTTGGTAGGGCACAGTAGGTCCGGCCCAACCGTTATGCTGGCTCATGTGCCCACATCAGGTGATAAAACAGGAAGCGTGGCAAATTGCACTGCTCTGCTCCCATTGCCTCTCCGTCACCTCTAGCAAGTACTCTGGGGATCCTCGCCAGCTACTCTCCTACTGGCGGGGCTCTCTAGAGCAACATGCTGGGTGTACCATTGCTCCTCCTTGCAATAGCTGCAGGTGCAGGACCTTGTAGCTGTGGAGCGCTTGTGAGAGGTCAGCCAAACTATTGCCATAGTTCAGACCTCCCGCTATATTTCGGCCAATCTCTTGCACAACTCCATGGCTAGTAAGGAGAACAAGGTGGGAGCAGACAGGTGGGCAGAAGCGGCAGCAGGCAGGGGGTGCGGCTGCTGGGGGCGCAGCAGCACAGGCTTTCTTGGAAGTGGCAAGCTAGGTTGGGCCTGGCCTGGGGCACAGGTCTAGAAGAGAGCAAAATCAATCGATTTGAAACGTTCACTGCCGTTAAGTAAGGTCCACCTTGGTTTTGGCAGGGCCCCTGTGCCTTGAACAGCTACATGGCAGACAGAAATCCAGCACATACAATGTTCCCCCATTGCTTCCTCTGTGTACCAGTTGGATTTCTGTCTGCCACACAGTTGCTAAAGGCTTGTAGCAGGTAAGAAAAACAGCTAGGAATCTGAGGTCTCCCCTCATAACAAGCTGTCATGGAGATCCAACATCCAGGTTTGCTGCAGCCTCATTCCCACTGCTGCAGCTGCCGGGCAAAGAGAAAAGGAATGGAAGCGAAACGTATTTTCTTTTTTAAAAAAAAAATAGTTTAGCAAAAGGTGTTTATACCACAGTCAAGCAACAGCAGCAGCAACAAACACCCACACAAGTAATACTAACAAAAGGGAATAAAATGATATGTATGATATCATTTTCTTTTAAGATAATTCTTTACTTCTTTCCCACTAAATGATTCAATAAATTAGAGATGGAGGTGATATTTTCAGTAAAATAAAGACCAACCCGTGATGCCGCTCCCATGTGTTCCTCCGTGATGTGTTGCACTTATGCAATTAAAAAATTGGCTGAAACGACACACTTCCCACTTGGCCTACTTTTCCTGTTCTCTGAGGCTTAACAAGCCAGCACAGCAGAACAACGAGAGGGACCCCTCACGTCTCTGACACTGGTGGCACACTCAGGTGTACAAAGCCACATTTCCACTGTGTTGTGTCGCGATGGGTTGCTTAATAGTTCTCTGTTTTCACCTACAGTTCCGAAGGCAGCACTTTGCTGTTGTCATGTTAATCCCAGCAGAAAACTACTCCACTTGTGTGCCTTCATTGGGAAAGCACATAAGAAGTTGCCTTAGGTCAGGGTCAAGCTATTTCTCCAGCTAGCCTAGGGTCTTTCACATCACCCTATTCCCTGATCTGTTTTTAACTTGGGCTGTGCACAGGCCGCCCGATTTGCTTCTGATCCCGATTCAGAGGGCCTGAATCAGGCCCAATTCAGACCTGTTTTGATTCACTTTGGATGAGAATCCAAATTAAGATTCAGATTTCCAAATCGACATTCAGATTTCTCGTTTTCCCATAGACTTAAACTGGAAAAAAAGAAATGCCTTATTTTTTTTTAAAAAAGGACAAGCAGAAAGAGAAATAGAGGCAAGGGATAATAGTGCGAGAAGGAGGAAGGCTCAAGAAAGATCAAAGTACCAATGCCCCAAAACAGACACCAATAAGAAACCTAAGCTAACCAGCCCAAAACACCCTGCTCCTACCAAGTCTAACCCACAATGAGCAAGGACAAAGGAAGCTCGATCTCCTGATTGTCCTTAAGCCCTCCTCCACCATTATGATTGGAGGCCGCTAGAGAGAATTGGGAGACTTCAGGGGGATTGGGAGATGAAGCTGTCACTTAATAGCCAATTTTCCCCTCCAAACTCCTCCCCCCTCCCTAATCTAACAAAAATAAAGTTGCAAGCACAGACAGGCTATCTGCACTTGAAAAAAGGTCTGAATCAATATGAATCGATTTGGACCATGCCGATTCGCTTCGGACCAATTCGGATCTATGTCGATTCGCTTCGGATCTGTTTCAAAGCCCTCTGAATCACCCTGATTCACCTCAGATTTGGGATTCTGATCCGAAGCAATGCACAGCCCTACTTTTAACTGGAGATACCAGGGTTTGAACTGGAGCCTTCTGCATGCAAGACAGGGGCTCCGCCAGTGAGCTACATTCCCTCTCCCAATGGAAAGGGACTGTGGTTGATCTTCTCTGGGGATGGACAGATGGCACAGGAACAGGAGCAGAGCCTCCTCCAAAGAACAAGGAGCAGAGTGTGTTAGCAGAATGCCATATTCTTTTCCAAACAGAAATGCTTAATATGGTGTTTTTATTCTTTTATTCTATTTGTTGTTCTGAAATCTTTTGGATGGGGAAAGGTATATAAATGTTGTAAATTAATTAATTAATTAATGGATTAATTAAAAGAAGTGATGGAAAGAGTAAACAGCAAAAAAAAAAAAAAAAGAACACCAGTGCTCTCCTTAATTGGAGGGGGGGACCACGGGGGGACCCACCCAGTGCTTGGAAAGAACAGCGTGAAGAATCCAGTGCTCTGGAAAGAGCCAAGAGGTGGTTCTCCTCTAAAGACAGAGGAGCAAAGAGAGCCTCTGGCCCTCTCTTGGCTCCTCAGTCTGAGCAAGGTTCAGGCACAGAGTGATCTCTGCCCACCCCATCATCCCCACTCTCAGCTCCAGCCCTGGCACAGGCCTGATCTGCGTTCGGAACTGCAGAGGGAATGCTTTCTCCAACAACGGGCTCCTGTCCTTTCCCTCAATATTAGATAAGCGTTCAGAGTTGTGTTAGAGGCCTCGCGTTTGTCTTTCCGTTCCGGGTCTTGCCAGTGGTTTGTTTAGCGGCTGCCATTCTAAGGGGAGCAGCTATCCAAGCACCTTGAAGCAAGACCTATAAAATCAGGATAATTCCAGGGAACGGCAGTAGGAACAGACCATTGTTGAAGGAGAATGTTCTCCCGCTGACAGCTAAATGCAGGCGCATATTAGGGATGTGCACTGGATCGGACCCGATCCACGATCCGAGTCCGGTCCAGTGGGAAATCGGATAAATTATCCGATTTCCGATCCCGCAGCTGGATCGGCCGATCCAATCCGAACCGGTCCGAAAAAGCTCCGAACCGGTTCGGCGGATCGGCGGATCGGCGGGCGCCCACTGGCGCCCACCGCCGCTTCCATTGGTGGGCGCCAGCGGGCGCCCGCCGATGAAAGTGGACAGCGGGGGGGGGGAGGAGGGGGGCACTTACCTTCTCGGCCCGGTGGCTCCCGTCCGGCGCCGGCGCCTACTACTACTAGCAGGCTCCGCGGCCTGCTCTAGGGTGGCGCGCCGGGTGATGTCATCACCCGGCGCGCTACTCTAGAGCAGGCCGCGGAGCCTGCTGGTAGTAGTAGGCGCCGGCGCCGGACGGGAGCCACCGGGCCGGGAAGGTAAGGAGGGGGTGCGTGGAGGGGAGGAGGGGGCGCGCGGAGGGGGGAGGGGGGAGGGGGGCCCTTACCTTTCCGGCCCGGCGGCTCCCGTCCGGCGCCGGCGCCTACTATTCCCAGCAGGCTCCGCGGCCTGCTCTAGGGTGGCGCGCCGGGTGATGTCATCACCCGGCGCGCTACTCTAGAGCAGGCCGCGGAGCCTGCTGGTAGTAGTAGGCGCCGGCGCCGGACGGGAGCCGCCGGGCCGGAAAGGTAAGGAGGGGGTGCGTGGAGGGGAGGAGGGGGCGCGCGGAGGGGGGAGGGGGGCCCTTACCTTTCCGGCCCGGCGGCTCCCGTCCGGCGCCGGCGCCTACTATTCCCAGCAGGCTCCGCGGCCTGCTCTAGGATGGCGCGCCGGGTGATGTCATCACCCGGCGCGCTACTCTAGAGCAGGCCGCGGAGCCTGCTGGAAGTAGTAGGCGCCGGCGCCGGACGGGAGCCGCCGGGCCGGAAAGGTAAGGAGGGGGTGCGTGGAGGGGAGGAGGGGGCGCGCGGAGGGGGGAGGGGGGCCCTTACCTTTCCGGCCCGGCGGCTCCCGTCCGGCGCCGGCGCCTACTATTCCCAGCAGGCTCCGCGGCCTGCTCTAGGATGGCGCGCCGGGTGATGTCATCACCCGGCGCGCTACTCTAGAGCAGGCCGCGGAGCCTGCTGGAAGTAGTAGGCGCCGGCGCCGGACGGGAGCCGCCGGGCCGGAAAGGTAAGGAGGGGGTGCGTGGAGGGGAGGAGGGGGCGCGCGGAGGGGGGAGGGGGGCCCTTACCTTTCCGGCCCGGCGGCTCCCGTCCGGCGCCGGCGCCTACTATTCCCAGCAGGCTCCGCGGCCTGCTCTAGGATGGCGCGCCGGGTGATGTCATCACCCGGCGCACTACTCTAGAGCAGGCCGCGGAGCCTGCTGGAAGTAGTAGGCGCCGGCGCCGGACGGGAGCCGCCGGGCCGGAAAGGTAAGGAGGGGGTGCGTGGAGGGGAGGAGGGGGCGCGCGGAGGGGGGAGGGGGGAGGAGGGGGCGCGCGGAGGGGGGAGGGGGGAGGGGGGCCCTTACCTGCCCGGCCCGGCGGCTCCCGTCCGGCGCCGGCGCCTACTACTACCAGCAGGCTCCGCGGCCTGCTCCAGGGTGGCGCGCCGGGTGATGTCATCACCCGGCGCGCTACTCGAGAGTAGGCCGCGGAGCCCGCTGGTAGTAGCCGCCGGCGCCGGACGTGCCGAGAAGGTAAGTGGCGGGGAAGGGGGCTTACCCCCCCCCCCGGAGCCGTCCGCTTCTATCCGCTGGCGCCCGCGGGCGCCAGCGGATGGAAGCAGGCGGCCCCAGGGGGGGTAGGGAGCGCAGGGGAGGGGGTTTACCTGCCGGGGCCGTCCACAGCGGACGGCCCCGGGGGGGGGGAGGGAGTTAGGCCCCCCCTTACCCACCTGCCGCCATTTTTTCCTCATAGACTTGCATTGCAATGCAAGTCTATGGGGAAAAAAATGGTGGCCGATCCAAAAATTTCCGATTTTTGGATCGGGATCGGACTCGATCCGGTCCGGGGGGCCTCCGATTTTGTCCGAACCGGTCCGGGACAAAATTGGAGGTCCCGATCCGGGTCCCGATCCGATCCGGGGGGTCCGTGCACACCCCTAGCGCATATATCAAAAATAGAGGCGGAGGGGAAGCGAGGCGCAGAGGCAATCACAGGAGAGCAAATGGGCCGATTAGGAGATAGCAGGGGTGCTGGGCTTGCTCTCCCTTCGCCCAAGTGGCAGAGAGAGGGGGGGCCTCTCTGCCCCCTGCAAAGGCTGCTCAGAAAAGGGCTTGTGGCATCTTCCCTTGGCCACCGCGCTTTCAGAACATCCTTTCCCTTCCCTTCCTGCCCCTGCCTCCCGCCCCCAGTTCCACGCTCTGGCCTCTTCCTCCATCCCTTGTCATGTCTTTGCCGTTTCATTCGTGAACCTTTGGGCAGCAATGCCTGTGCAACCCTGCAGGTTGCCGTTTTTTTTAAGTGGGCACTGCTCCTGTGCCTTTAACAGCTACTTGAACTGCAGATGTTAGCAGCTGAGGATGCTTAGCTCATGTCATGAAACATATCAGTGACTGATTCCTAAAAACTGAGCCCTTAAAGGCTTGAGGGCAAGGGAGGTTGGTAGTCCTAGAGCACTGGGCACATGACCCCCTGCAAATACAAACGATGCAGGGTCAAGAACCCTGAAAAAGCAGGGGAGGGGGATTTCTAATTGCATGGGCCTGAGTAGACTACGATGACAGTCTATCTATTGCAGAAGTGCAGGGTGGAGCCAAGGGGGAGGCCTAGAGGATAAGGGGGTGGGGCCCTGCCTCAAAGCCCCACCCCTCTCCCATGATGTCATCCAGGCTCACCCACCTTTTTCAAAGAACCGTTTCTCCATCCTTGGGGAAAGGGACTCTGCCGGGGCATGCAGGACTGGCTCCCACTAGACCAGCGGGAGATAACCAAGGGCTTCCCCTTCACTCTGCTCTCCATCCCTCTGGGAGGTGCCGGGGAATCCCTCCTCCCCAAGCCTCTAGGCCAGGGGGCTGGACTCGGGAAGAGACCTGGGGATGGGGATGCACAACCCTTAGCAGGCCAGACTGGGCTCACTGGAGGTTGCCAGCCGTCGCATGGTCTATACACACTGCTCATTTGAGTAGGGCTAGTGTCCTCCAAATGTGTTGGACTACAGCTCCCAGCAGCCCCTACCAGCATACTCGATGATCAGGTATGATGGGTGTTGTAGTGCACACTTCGGGGGGGATGTTGGGGAGAGCAGGGCTGGAGGTCGCCTGCTGGAAAAGCAATTGCTTCTGTTTCTGACCCCCTCTAGATGGATTCCAATTGACGCCCGTTCCTCCGATTATGCGCATCTTCTCGGAAGCGCTTTATCGTAAATGCTTGTATGCAGGAGGTAATTGAATGCACAGCTGGTGGCCTTACCGGTTGTTTGAAATGCGCTTTACAAGTAGTTAATGCGGAGAATCATTTGTTCACATTGTCAAAATGCGCTTTAACGGCCGCAACAAAATAAAACTCGCTATTTAACACGCATTCGATAATGCGCATAATTGGAGAGAAAAAGTGCCTCAACTCCCAATTTACACTCCACTCTGGTAGAAGTAAAAATTTTAATGAGACTTCAAAGAGCTTTAAATGTCTGGTGTAGAGGCAGCCTCTGCTTGGGTGCCCTAACCGCTGTTTTCCACAGTCTTAAATGGCACATGGATATATCTTGGCAGTTTTGCTCCTCCAACCAAGAATATTCAGTGTCTTTGTTATACCACTTCTGGGGGTGGGAGGGGGAGGTCACATTTTTTGCGCAGTCAACATCTGCGCACATGCACACACAGAGTGAATGTTACTGTAGGCCCCCCCAAAAAAACAACAAATCTGAGATTAAAACAATGACAAAATTAAAAATGCATATATGTAATCCAGAGATCCACTCTGAGAGGAGGATGTCCCATTCCTTGGTTCCAAGCAGATTAACTCAAAACTCTCATTTAATAGATCTTACTGTGCTTAGCTACCCAGGCGGATTGTTCAGCTGGAGGCAGCTAGTTTGCTAATATCTACCTTTGCTGGAAGCAAATTCCTCAATGTTTCTAACGTTTCCAAACTCTGAGGATGCGGGTGGGTTAAACACCTCAAGAAATGCCAAATTCTCAGCTCCTTCCATCTTAGCTGGAACATCCTTCTTTCCCAGATAGAAGACTCTTGGCAGGATGTTCTCCAGCGTATGTGTGTGCATGCACATCAGCTACCCAGTGTGTGTGTGTGGGGGGGGGGGGGGTGAACTCTGGTTTGTGCATGCAAGAGCTCAGCTGCAGGCCCCTTCAACGCCCCCCTTTCACACACACACACATACACCCCTTTGGGATGCTCATCTTTGCTGTAGGGACCCCGGCTTCCTGTAAAAGGCTTCAGATATTTCTGAGTCAAGGAAATCCACTTCAAAGTGCCAGACAACTCTGGGGAAATCCAAGCTCTACAGAACTCCTGCACCACCCCTGGGGCTCCTTGCTCTGACTTGGTTTTCTAATCCCATGGATGTCAGCAGCAGTGAAGTTCACATTTCAGGGGAGGCGGCAGTGAGGAGAAAGAGAGCCTTGTCTTTTGAAAAATGTCTGCAGCGATCAAACGGAACAGCGATTCCCACATCACTCATACAGCTTTTGATGTGCCTTGACTTTGCAACCAACTATCTTAAAGAAAAAGATTATTTTTCCGCAGCGAGAGGAAATAACAGGCCGGGTCACAATGGCCGTTGCCTCGTTATTCCGTGGTCACAAGCCTATGGACATGCCATGCTTAAAAAACATATTCTGTCATATTCTCAGATTTTGCACTGAGAAAAACGGAATTCTTCAACCTATATTTTTTTAAAAAACCTGCAGACAAACAATATCTTTGTTAGATCCTCAAAATCTGGTCACCCTAACCATGACTATCAACCATCCTCACCAGCCTGGTTTGGTGAATGTTGGCCACACAAGCACAAAAGCAGGGGGCTGTCTTCATGGCAATGAGTTGGCACTGCCTCCCTCCCAAACCCCACAGTTTTACTCCCCCACAGTAGCATTGGGTAATCCCAACACCAAGGAGGGAGTGTGGGATTTCTGGCAGCCATCTAGGTACTGGAGCTGCCCCCACCCTCTTCTTGGTGGAAGTTGACCAATCACCAGTCTCTTTCCACCAGGGACCACCCCAGATTGGCCCCAGAGCGACGTCAGATGGCGGGAAAGCTGTACTGACCTCACTCCCATTATAAACATTGGGGTAAGTCCCTGACCTTTTCAATGCACAGTTTAGTGGGAAAGCCCTGTGGTGGCTGCGAACCTGTGGCGGCATCACATAGCTGACGCAACATAAATTTGCAGCCCCTGCACGGCTTTCTTCATGTATAGGCAGACCTGACATCAATCTGAAATAAATTACATTATTAATTATATCAGCAAAGTAGGTGTTTCGGGGGCAGGGTACCAACGTGTAAGAAAAGTGAGTATTGTGAGCAGTGGAAATTCGTATTACAATATCATTACTCCTGCAGAAAATCCAAGGTTTAATCCTGGCATCTTCAGCTGAAACAATCTCAAGCAGCAGGGCTAGGCAGTGACCCCCTTCTCACCTGAGCCCCTTGAACAGGAGGTGACCCCTCCTCACCTGAGCCCCTTGCACAGCAGTGGGGAACCTTTTTCGACCCGAGGTCTGCCCAGGTATCATTGCGTGGGGGGTGGGGGATGCCAGTTGTGGATGGGGCTAAATCCAAAAGTGGGTGAGGCCAAGGCCCTGTATGGCATGGCTCAATCACATTCATCCATCCATCCACACCCCTCCATCCACTCAAATTCTCTGCCTCCCTGCCTGTCACTTGGTTCTCTTCCTTGGCATCACAGGTCTCAGGAGATGCAGAAAAGAGATCCACACGGGTTTGGGAGAGGAGCAGCGCCTGAGAAGGAAGAGCTGGATCCAAAGGCTTCACAGGCCAGATCCGGTCTGTGGGCTAAGGTTCCCTTTCCCTGCTTTAGAGACTGTCCTTGCCAGGCAGGAGCGACTAGGGCCAGATCTACACCAAGCAGGATATAGTGGTATGAAAGTGGCATATAAAAGGCAGGAGCCACACTACTGCTTTATAGTGGTATTGACATGCACTGAGAACTGTTGGGGACCATTGATACAGACCATATCCTGCTATGTCCTGCTTGGTGTGTCTCCTGCCTGTTATAGATGGCTTTCATACCACTAAATATCCTGCTTGGTGTAGATCTGGCCTATACCAGGCTAGATCAGCCAAGGAACTTCCTCTGAGCCAGGCAGCTTCATGTGTAGCGCCGAGAACCTCAGCGGAAAGGGAGACCAAAGACCTGAACTTGCTCCTTAATCCCTACCCCGCACAACCCTTTTTAAAACTATATGGAAGAAATCTATTCGGTGGCTAATGTGCAGTGGCCATAATACTTCCTTAAGGTCACCCACCCAGGTACAACATTTTTAGAGCAGGATTGCAAACAGAATAAGGGGGTGGGGGGGCAACAGACCAGCCCTATTAGTTTGTTGCTTTATGAATCAGATTTGCTCCCCCCCCCACAAAAAAGCTGTTCTCCCCCCCTCCTCCAAACGCATATTTTCACACTGAAAGGCAGAATTGGCCGTCTGGGGACACAATCCTGCTTTCTCCAATACACAGAGTCATTTCCCCATCACCTGTCCCCCGTTGAGAGATTTGGAGGATTGGATCGATAGGAGTGCTTATGAGTACAAGACAGAGCCAGACACCGATGCTGAGCCCGAGCTGGAACACTAATTCTAGCGGAGGGATGCTGAGCACGCAGCCTGATGGTTTGTGGTACACGAGCCTGATCCATGGTTTTCCCAGGCTAACGACCTCAGCCTTGGAAACTTGCAAGGACAAGAGCAGCTTCCAGCCAAAGCTCTGGAAAGAGGGGGAAAGCTCTCGCAATAAGATCCTCCACAGCACCGATGAGGAGTTCCTCCACTGTGCCGTTTTTATCCAGCAGAGCTCATTCTGTGATAAATACATCAAGGCCGCCCCCTCCGTGGCAGGGAAGGCAGGAAAATGCAGGGTGTTTTTCAGGCTGCCTACAGAGCGCCACTTCAGAGGCCGTCCAGCGGTTGATGTGCAGTGAAATGCATTGATTGGGGGATGGATGTGTGAGGCTTGCAAATTCTGCTCCCTCCCCCACCCTGCCTTCCCCAGCAGATACACGGAGAGATGAGAGAGTCTCTCCATCTGACCTCTGAGGCTGCCTCTACAAGAGGCATTTAAAGCTCTTTCAAGGTGCATTAAAAAATTTACCTCTACAAGAACGGAGTGCAAATCGGGCGTAGAGGCGCGTTTTCTCTCCTATTATGCGCATTATCGAATGTGCATTAAATAGCAAGTTTTATTTTGCTCCGGCCGTTAAAGCGCATTTTGACTATGTGAACAAGCGATTCTCCGCATTAACTACTTGTAAAGCGCATTTGAAACAACTGGTAAGGCCACCAGTTGTGCGCTCAATTACCTCCTGCATACAAGCATTTACGATAATGCGCTTCAGCGATTATGCGCATAATCGGCTAACCAGGCGTCAAACGGAATCCATCTAGAGGGGGTCTGAGCCTGACCAAAAGCAAAAGCTGGGGGAGAGCAGCATCCACATCCGGTGAAACGAAGCGAGAAACAGGTTGTCAAGATGCTGTTTTTTTATTTGTTTTTTCCAATGTTGAAGAGCCCAACATGTTTTGGCCTATATCTTTATACGGCCTTCTTCAGGGGGCTGTAAGCATTTAAAATACATATTGTAAAAAAAAAATGGTGAAGACAGCATGTGTTAAAATATATTCTCATTATAAAATTAAGTTGACATATTGCCACAGGGGCCTATGTGCACATGTAAGCTGTTTTTTCAACGTTTTAATTTATTACAAGAGGACAAATTGCTTTATATACTGGTATTTCATTACATGCATGCAAGAAATAAAAAGCACCAGCATCTTGAGAACCTGCTTCTCCCTTTGTTTCACTGAGCCTGACCAGCTTGTTGTCCTCTCCAGCTCAGGACGGGCTGCTTGCAGTGAGCAGGAGCATCCTCAGTCCTCAAGCAGGGAGAGGACTTTTCAGCCCTGCTCCTGGAGAGCCTTTCACCACAAATGCCCTCTCAGAGCGGGTCCTGCCATGCAGCAGAATGAACATGCAGACACAGGGAGCTGCCTTATGGAAATGCGCCAGTGGGGTAGGAACGGAATCGAAACAAAGAAATCGACTGGGCCGGACCTGCCTTGGTCCGCCTAGCCCAGTACTGTCGATGCTGACTGGCTGCAAGAGCTCTCCAGGGTGTCAGGCAGGGCTCTTTCTCAGCCCTACCTGGAGATGCTGCCAGGGGACTGAAGCAGAGACTTCCTGCATGCAAAGCCAAAGCTCTCCTACTGAGCTAGGCCCTCCCCTGTTTCAGGTGGCAACCTGGCAGTGATGGCAGGGTAGATGAAGGCAGCACTTGACATCTGACTGGTGCAGCCAGTGTTGGGCCCAGCGGTGGAGTGGGGTGTCACCTGGGCTTTGCTTTAGGGATCAGACTGTCTTGGCCTGCCCTGGATGCCATGCATTGAACCTGTGACCTGCTGCATGAAGCACATGTGCTCCGGCACTGAACCACGGGGCCTCCTCAAATGCTGATATTCTTAGAGTTGCCCGCAGCCTTTTTGTCTGGGCCTTTGGGGCAGCGGCAGCATCTTTGGTGCCCGGGGCTGTGGTTTGGCTTCTTGAGACATCTGAGGGTTAAGCTCAGAGCGTGGCAGGGGCAGGGTGTCAGCCACGTGTGGCTTCTCTGCTCATCTGTGCCGTTGCATGCAAGCCCTGCAGCTACCCCATTGCAAGGGATGCAGCAGGAGCAATCCTGAGACAGGGACTCTGTTTTGCGGGAGGGGAAATTAAATGCCTCGACAATGACGCAGCCAACTGCCTAAAGCAGCTGCCCTTGGTAAACGTTTACTTGCACTTTCTACAGAAAACCGTCCTGCCTCTGAAACGAGGCACGATTTCTCTTTTAAATGCTTCATTCTTAAGGGAAGGGAAGCCCAAACTCTTGTACTTGAAATGATAAACAATGACATGTAGGTAGGAATAATACTACTCACAGATGATTGCAGGGCAGGAGGCGGGAGAGAAGATTAGAAAACATTTTTATTCTATGGTACAGTTTGATTCCATGGTGTAAGTAATCTCCCCACCTCGCTTTTCCCAGCCCCAGTTTAAAGGCAGCTCTTCGGCAGGAGAAAAGAGCAAAGTTGCTTAACCATAAAGAGATGCCCTGTTTTCTTGTCTCTAACAGACAGCCGACCACCAATGGCCTCTATTGACTCCAAAACAGGCTTCACATGCACAGGTGGGGAGAGCATGTTGGGTCACATAAGACAGTGTGGTGTAGTGGTTAGAGCCTTGGACTGGGAGTCGGGAGATCTGGGTTCTAGTCCCCACTTGGCCATGAAGCTCACTGGGTGACTTTTGGCCAGTCACAGGCTCTCAGCCCAACCTACATCACAGAGTTGTTGTTGTGAGGATAAAATGAGGAGGAGGAGGATTATGTATGCCGCCTTGGGTTCCTTGGAGGAAAAAGGATGGGATATAAACGTAATAAATAAATGAAAATAGACACGGAGCTCCTGTGAAGTTACTTAATGTAGGCTGACCATCTGAAAAGAAGGACAGGGCTCATGTAACTTTAACAGTTGTAGAGGAAAGGGAATTTCAGCCAGTGTCATTTGTATGCAATTAGTTCCTGGTGAAATTCCCTCTTCATCACAACCGTTAAAGTTGCAGGGGCCCTGCCTTCTTTTGTATATGGTCACTCTAGTATAGTGCCTGCAACTTTAACAGTTGTGATGAAGAGGGAATTTCACCAGGAACTAATTGCATACAAATGACCCTGGCTGAAATTCCCTTTTCTCTACAACTGTTAAAGTTACATGAGCCCTGTCCTCCTTTTCATAGGGTCAGCCTACTTAATGGCCCTGTATCCAACATGGCAGCCTCCTGAAGGGTCAATCTCCAAGAAACCATACGACCAAAATAAATTTTAAAAAAACAGCTCAAGGAAACACAATTCAGTGAAGTCTATGGGGGATGTGAGACCCTGAGGTTATGTATCCCAATCATTAGGGAACTCATCAGCTCAAGGCTGCATGTAGGCCTGACAGTGGGCCAGAACACACGGCACTTTTTGATCAGCGGGGATGCTGACCTCATCCCCCACCCCTGCTGAATTTCCTGTTCCCTCTGAGCTGAGCTGCAATCCTCAAAGTAGTTAGTGGGGTGGGGGGGTGATAGATTCTCCTAGCAATACTGTCTTATTGTGAGCTCTCTCTCTCTCTCTCTTTCTCTCTCTCTCTCTCTCTCTGTTGGGGTGTGATGTGTTTTGGTGGTGGCTTGGTCTTGAAAGGGCAGTTCAGACCCATTTGCTTTGCCTCTGGTGGAGCTGAAAACCATTAGAACTGGTTTGTTGATATGGATCAACCCAGTGGCCTGCATTTTGAGACTGCCTGGAGGAGGGGGTTATGGAGATGGTCATAATGAGCGTCTCTCTACTGTGCCCTCACTTGAGGAGATCCAGGCACCATTCTCTTCCTCTGAAGGGGGCACCGACTGTTGTCCCCCAGACTGGGCAAGGGGCCTTTGTGAGGCCTCTGGGATCTCTCTTGCTTACCTTTCAAAGGATGCCACGATTGAGTCACTGCCTGAGATAAGTGTGTGTGTTAACTTCCGAACAAATGGAAAGTTGATCTGAATGGGGCCCAGGGAGTTCAATGTTCATTCATTCTGCAATAAATGTCAACGGAAATGGGTGGATACAAATGGGGGTCATCTTCAGAATCTGGTTTGTTTGTATCATTTATTCCTCTTTTGTGCTATCCAGGAGTGGTCGGCGCTTTCCTGCCTTAGCAGAGTTCTTCTTGGGGGGTACCTCTTGGGGGCTGTCTTTACAGCGGCAAGTTAACACGACGATGATCCCAAACCCCGCACTTTCACTGCTGTGGGGCGGTGGTGGCTAATCTTGATGCCGCAGGGAAAGCGCAGGGTTTCCAACGCCAGTCGCATTCCCTGTCCTCTGCCTGGTTGGACCAATCAAGGGTCACCATCCACCCGGCCACACCTCCACTGCAACTCTGGAGTGAGGCTTAGGGGCTGTCTTGACATCGCCTTGCGCATCCTCATCTCACTCCGGGGAAAAAAGTCAGAAAGCCCCAGGGTGGGTGCAGATTGCGGCGGTGTCGTATAATCAATGCCATGCCACTGCAGCGCACACAACTTGGGGCTTTCTGAGCTTTTATTTGCCTACACTGCCCAGGATGAGCTGTTCCGGGACATGGCCGTGTGTATGGGTGCACTGTTAGGGTGGCAATAAAATGGAGGAGACCTTCATTGCTGCCACTGGTGAGGCAAAAAACAACAGCCAAAGAAAATACGCCGCAACAAAACCCAGCACAAACATGAATAAGAATAACCAGGCTAATGTGATTTGCATGAATGAATGCTGAAACAAATGCAGTCTTCTTCTTTTTTTAAAAAAAAATGAAAACAGAGTACTGGAGCAATATTATTATTATTCCCCCCCCCCCCCCGCCTGAATGTCATCCAGGGACTGGGATGATGGGGTCGCCTTGCCATTCCTTCCACCTCCTGCTGCTGTTTTTACTGGTCGCTTGCTCTGCCCTGCATCCGCCTTTCTACTCAGTTGGTTTGCAGCAGCAATGAAAGGCTGTTGACTTTCGAGGCTCATCTTCGTGGTCCCCCTTGATGCTTGCACTAATTCTTCCATCTGTCAGCAGCAGCTGGGCTGCAGGGAAGGGATGTTTTAGGGGCAATTTGTGGCAAATGCAGCGATGGAGGAATCTTTCTTTAAAAAAAATAAAATAGAAAAGAAAAGGAGGGGGGAGCTCCAATATAATCAGAATAGAGTGAGTTTCTCATTTGGACTTGTTCTCTGCTGCTTTCACAAATGGCATCCAGAGTAGCCAGTCAGTTCCTAGACAAACTGGGATCTATTCCAGATCCAGGTTTCCCACCTCAAGCCCTTCAGTCAAGCTAGCAGTTAAGAACATCAGAAGAGCCCCGATGCTGGATCAGACCAATAAATCAATCTAGTCCAGCACTCTGTTCACACAGTGGCCAACTGCTGTCGACCAAGAGACTTGTAGGAAATGAGCGTCTGCCAATGTGAAAGTAGAGCTCCCAAAGGCTCCCTCCCTGCGTGGTAGGCCTGGCCTGAGGGGGGTTGTTGTTGTGGCCTTTCAGGTTTTGGTCATCTTAATAAATGCCGATGCTTATAGAAGTCTTGGTTGGCCTGAGACTTACCTAAATGCACACATAAGCAACAGACATTAGAGTAGGCATGTCTGTGGCTACTCCAGGAGGAATCAGAATCGGCACATGCTCAGAGACAATGCAGCTCTTCATATTCCAGGACTCGGCCTTTGCCTAGGGTGACCAGCTAAAATCCAGGTCAGGGCTCATGTAACTTTAACAGTTGTAGAGAAAAAGGAATTTCAACCAGTGTCATTTATATGCAGTTAGTTCCTGGTGTAATTCCCTCTTCATCACAACAGTTAAAGTTGCAAGGGCCCTGCCTTCTTTTGTATCTGGTCACTCTAGTATAGTGCCTGCAACTTTAACTGTTGTGATGAAGAGGGAATTTCACCAGGAACTAATTGCATACAAATAACACTAGCTGAAATTCCCGTTTCTCTACAACTGTTAAAGTTACATGAGCCCTGACCTGGATTTTAGCTGGTCAGACCACCTAAATCAGCAGGCTCATTGTGGCTTATTTGCAAATGCAACAAAACACAGTTTGAAGGTGAAAGTGACCTTCCCCGGCTGAAGCAGGTGCTGCTTGGAGTGCTCAGTGAAGGTTGCCTATGGCAGGCAAACCTCTTGCCTCCCTTGACACGTATTGGCATGACGCCCACTATTTGTCTGGGTTAATATTTGCATTCCCTTTGTGTTGAGATTTTTGACATTCCAAAGCACAATTAACCTGAGACAGATACTTGTTTCACCCCACTTACTCCAAGGGGCTGACAAGAAAAGTAATTTTCATCTAACTTGCTTGGATTAAAGAACGTAATTCTCCCAGGTTTTGCTGAAGAGCTTCGTTCTAACATGAAAATCAGGGAATGGCCTTTCTTCAGGTTCTTCTGTCCTGGTGTTGCAAAATGGGATTTGGGGTACTAATTCCCAGAGACTTTGGCATTATGAAAAGGAGGACAGGGCTCCCGTATCTTTGACAGTTGTGCCGAGAAGGGGATTTCAGTAGGTGTCATTTGGATGCATGCAGCACCTGGCGAAATCCCCTCTTTATCACAACAGTTAAAGCTGCAGGAGCCCTGCCCTCTTTTGTATCTGGTCACTCTAGCTATACTACTGTGACTGTGACCAATAAGCCCTTCACAATTAGGTGGCGTGGCTGTTTGGGCCAGACGCTTTCTCAGATGTTCCGAGCGTCTGGGTTATGGTAGTCAAAGGGGTTTCTGGAGCATAGAACATGTTCAGTCCGTTTCTTCTCTACAATTCATGTATTTTTGTAGAAACGTAAAATGTGCGCAGATGAAACTGCATAAGTCTGCCCAAGAGATTTATTTGCATCGCCCCTCTGCTTGCAGGTTCTGCCTTTGCTCTCCCGAAGGCAGAGCGGTTCCAAGCCTGAGCCTACATTCAATAGCAAGAAAAATGGGAATTGGCACCAAAAGTAGGAAGAGAAATGCACAGGGTGAAAAACTTCCCACTTCAATAGAATTATAGTAGTAGCTGCAGATGAATGGGAGGCTGGTTGGGAAGCAATTTCTGTGTCAGCCTGTTTAATGATTAAATTGATCTTATCTGTATAGCTGTGCAAAGGCACAATTATCATTATTCAAGGGAGGCATCTGGGTTAATCGCGACTGCCACATCCATCTTTTTTTTCCAAGAGCTTTGTGCCCATTTATCAAAGAGTTGCAGAATCCGGAAGAACTTCCACTTCCTTGCTTGAGGGTGAAAACACACATTACAGGCCTGGCCGCACAGACCCTGAAACTCTGACTGCTCCTTTTCTTAAGGGGAAATAACTTGGGGAGGAGGTCTGAAACGGAGACATGACAGGGGGTTAACCCATGCGGGGAAACCTATTACCTTGGATAACCTATGTGGGGAAGAGTGCATTGGGTACCCTCCAAATATGTTTGACTACAGCTCCCAAAATCCCCCAGCTAGCATAGCTGGCTCAGGGATTCTGGGAAATGTAGTCCAACACATCTGGAGGACGCATCCACTTGGGAAGGCTGATTTAGAGTGGAGAAACGGTGCCCTCGCCAGCTACAAACATCTGCTCTGTTGCAGAACCATAAATGCCTTTACTGTGAGCAGCAAAGGACTTTAAAATTATCTATGTGTTGCCTTTCAGATGATTACTGTGCAGCACGCCCATCCCCAAATTTCGTAAGAGACGCAGCCACTCATATTCTGAAAGTTAATAGCACATTTTTATGGAGATGGGGATGGACACTTTGAAAGAACAGCCTGAGATTACGCACATTTCAGATGTCCCGAAATAATCAGCAACCTCGTGAAAGTGAAACCCCATAAACAACAAATAGGATTCATTTTTGAAATGCCAGCGGACACCTGTGCGTAAAGCCCAGAGGAAGAAGGAAAGCCAACAGTTAAGCAGAGACCTGCGGAGCAAAAGCAACTCTGTCTGGGCAATACATTGTTCAAACTGGGGAGCCAAACAGTCAGCAGTTTATAAGCCTAGGTACAACCCGGTTTGCCATTTGCATCACCTGATCCCTGCTAAGTTGTGAACTGCAATACTGCTCTCTGGCCATCTGCAGCGGTGGCACTGTAGTGCAGCAGAGAGCAGCCAGCAGCTCCCTCCTCTGGCACAGAAGGGTAATGCAACTGGCTCCCACTGTTGAAGTCCCCAGTTTGAAATCCTGACACCCTCCAGATAGTTCCCTCCTTTGGAATACCCACATGTGCTCATCACAATACGTAAAGAGGGAAACTGGATGCAAACTCGTTCCACCTGGAACATCTCCAGGGCAAGATGTATTACAATGAAAGCTTGCATGGGCTGTGTTCCTAGTGGCGTGTGCCCTACATCTCTACTGTCATCCCACCCCCAACTCGATAACACATTGTTACAGCGGGTTTGCTAGGAGCAAGCAGTGACCTGCATAGATCTGGACAGGGACATTTATGGGATTGACTTGCTGCCAAGTCTCACGTCTGGGAACATGAGGCAATTTAAAAGCTGTCATTTTCTGCAGGGATTATGGCTTTGTTATCAAGGGAGACAGAACCATGTGGGCACTCTGCCCTTGAGGGGAGAAGGGTCACTGCAGCGGGAAGGGAACAGAGCCAAGCCGAGCAAATTCTGACGGGGTGAATTTTTGCAGTCTTGTAATAAACAAACTTTGGAGGTGCACGTTGCAGGGATGTGGAATTCCTTCCTTAGGAAATGGCTGGCTGTGCCGGGTTGACCTGGCTTTGTGAACTGTATAACGTGAGAAAATTAATCTAAACCTAAATCAAGAAAATAAAAACAAAGCACATCCACAGTCCATAAGAGTTTAATGACCGTTTCCATTCTGACACATGCGTTCATTCAGACCTGTCAGAACAGAAACGATCTTTAAAAAATTCATATAAAATCGAGGGTTGGAGGGATCGATTTCAAATTTCATACTCATACTTAGGCATACCCCAGAAGCACTGTGACCAAGTTTCAAGCTTCTAACTTTGAAAATACAGAAGTTATAGGTATATTTATATGGCGGTCCGATAAAACGATAAAATCGCCCGAAAATTATCGTCTCCAATGATTATCGTAAGTTTTTCTATCGTATCGTTATCGTTAAATACATGCACGATAATGACCTTATCGTATCGTTATCGTACATTTTAACGATACGATACACATCCGTAACTTTCACTATGGCATCAGGATTAGCTGCCGCCACCTCGAAGCAGTGAAAGCCCAGGGGTTGAGCTCATTGCTACTGTCTAAACAGCCCCCCTGCGCTCCTTTTTAATTTATGTGGGCAGTTGTCATGAAAATGGCATACATCATAGAGGCAGCCCTAGTTAAGAAAACCGCAGGATTTCAGAAGGATAGGAATTACACGTGAGCCTATAAGTTGTGCAGGCCTGACCAAAGTGCCCCCCATAGCACAACACAGCATTCTTGTGATCTGTCTGGGACTGGGCCCTACAGGTGCTTCCCAATGGAGGGATACTAGCACTGCCCACCAAAAGACACTGTGAGCTATTCTATCTTTCCATCTTTGGTGGATTTTCTGTGGTAAAAACAAAGATGGAAGCAGTTACAAATGCAACACAATGATGCCTGACAGCCACCCACCCACCTACCCTCTGTGCCAGGAAAACTCCTGTGATTGAGGCAGGATGATTGCACAGTAAACGTCTCAGGCCGGCAGCCCCAAGGCGTTTGCACCCGTGTCCTCCTCCTTGTGGGTTCAGCTGGTTGGCCACTGTGCGAAGAGGATGCTGGACCAGATGGACCTTTGGCAGATCCAGCATCAGGGCAACTCTTCTGACTAGCTGTGTGAATTTTCCCTAACAGCAGTGAGGAGAGGACCAGCAGAGCCTTGCTTCTGGGAACAAAGAGATTTCCTATTTTTGTAGGCAAAAAGGAATCTCTTCTGAAACCAGCTGGCTTAATGCATTAATATTTGCTTTGCCTTGCTTTCGTTTCTCTTTTTTCTCTGCCTTTCCCCCACCCCAGTTTCCTTGTCAGCCGTACGTTGCTGCAGAATTCTCTACTTTGTTAACAGGTCTGCAAACATGACATTTTATCGTTTCAGTGAGTGTGTGTGTGTGCAAGTAATAATCTCTGGGGCAAACTACTTTGAAGAATTTATCTGCCCTTTCATCCAAAGCTTGTTTTAGCTGTGTGTGCTCTTATAATGATTGTACTTCACCTGCCATTCTAGCTCATAAATGTTAAAAGTCCTCTCCAAACAAGTAACTATACGAGAGTGATTTGATTTGGGATGTTAAAAGCTTCCAGCTCATCAGACTGGGACCTGCCTGCCTATGTGGTAAGACTCTATTCTCCCTGCTCCTGCCAGGTTCTCTCCCAATTAGTAGTCATACCATCTCCAATACAGAGCATTTGGGGACTGGGGGCATAGAGGGCGGATCCAGTAGCACAGTCTGACTGCATGACAGAGAATTCCCAAGATCGGTTCATGCAGAGTGATGGATTTAAACAACCAGCTTGAAATGACAGCTCAAATTGGCCTTCACGGCCTTCATCGTGACAGTTGCTGCTTTATGATGCTCACACTCACATACAAACACACACACACACACACACACACACCACCTTCCTCCTTCTCCTCTTTGGTCCCCTCTACAAGGATTCGCTTTTGCACCTGGTTAGGCGATTATGCGCTTAATTGCAGAAGCGCATTTACGCCTAATCCCTCTGCACGAGAGGCGGCGAGAGGCGGTGAAGCGCATTAACGGATGTCCAAAATGCGCTTTACAAGTAGTTAATGCGCATAAGCGCTTATTCACACAGTCAAAATGCGCTTTAACGGACGGAGCAAAATAAAACTCGCGATTTAACGCGCATTCAATAATGCGCATAATCGGGGAGATAATGCGTCTCTACGCCCGATTTGCGCTCCGTTCTTGTAGAAGTAATTTTTTAATGCGCCTTGAAAGAGCTTTAAATGCCTCTTGTAGAGGCAGCCTTTGTCACTCACTCGGAGTGGCTTCAGAACCAATTCAGAGGGTCACATGTGCATGTTGGGGCCCCACATGGCTCCAAGGTCTTCAGGCAGATTGAGCACATGCTGAAGCAACATTTGGAATCATTCCAGTGAACACCCAGCTAGCTGTTCACTCAACCATGAGCTCCGTCCCACCAGCGATTGAGCGCCCTCTCGCCATGCCTGGTGTGCGGATTTGCAGCACGGTACTCACAGGATGCCGTGCCTGTCCTGCTGACACCCCGCCTCTTCCCCAGCCTTTCCTGGAATGCTAAAAGTCTGGACTATTTTCCCTAAGTGCATTCAATGCACCCTAAGCCTCCGTGTAGTTTTAAAGGAACTGGGGGCTTGAATGGATTGCATCAGGTCCTGGCAGGGAAAAACGATCTCTCCCTGCAACCGGCTCCAAGCCTCCATATAAACCCAAACTTTGCATCCCAGGCTCGAAAGCCTTTTTTTAAAATCATACCACACCTGAATCTCTGCAGAGACAGGATTGTACTCCCTCGATGCCCCCAAAGAGCCAGACGAAAGGGTCCTTCCATTTTTGCCCGGGAGAAAGGCGGTCTGGTTGAAGTGCTCATCAGCCAGGACCTGACTGGAGGGAGAAAGAGAAGGGGAGGGGCGGAGTGGAGTGGAGTGGAGCGGAAGAGCCAAGGAGTGAAGGAGCGAAAGAGCAGCACTTCAGGTGAAAGGGGTCATAAGCTTGACGCGCTTCTGCCTCAGAGGTAAAAAAACCCAAACAAACATGGAGGCAAACCAGGGGGTGGGGGATGAGAGGTGATGGAGGTCTATGACCAAGATTCAAAGCCATTTTCAGTTTTGGTTAGCTGTCTTAAAAAAAGAAAGACAAGAAAAGCCTGTTGTGTTGTAACATTTGGAAAAGTATAAAAGAAGAACAACCCATATTATCAAGGCACTGGAGCACATCACTCAAAAGGAAAGGTTAAACTCAAAGCATGGGAGGCTGTTAACAACGGAGCGGGGAGTTTTAAAAAACTATGCTTGGTGTGGAAAAGAAAGAGAGAGAGAGAGAGAGAGAGAGAGAGAGATGCCTCTAACTTGCCCCTCTGACCACCCAATGCAACTGATTATCAGTAGACTGAAGGCAGACAAAAGGATGCGCTGAAGCCACAGGTACGCATTGTACTTGGCTGAAGCCTGATCCGAATCGGGCTCCTTCGGACCATTTCTGGTGCTTCCTAAGGTGAAGAGGGATCCCTTCCGAAGTACCAGAACTGGAGCTGGACCCTGCACAAGAGTGACCAACTGCCAGAGGCCCCTATTGGAGCACCGGGAGGCAGGAATGAAACGCTTTCCCCTCGTCCTCTTCAATCAGAGCCCTTAAGGGCCCCGATTGGAGTGGAGGGGGGAATGCGGGCTTTCTGTAGCCTCTGGAAAGCATGTCCTTCACAATCGCTATGCTAACGGCAGCTGACAATAGCATGGCGGGAGGGGGGGGATGATGCACTCTCTGGAGGCCCTGGAAAGTGCGCTTGCTTGCCCTCGCCCCCCACTGGGTGTCCTCTTTTTGGTTTCCCAAATATGGTCACCCTACCACTGCAGAAACGCAGACAGTTTGTCTTCAAAAAACGGTGTCTTTTGCTTTTGTTTCTCTAAACTCTGATGAGAGGGGGAGGGGAGGGAGTGGGTTGAGTGACAGACAGGTCCACCTCCTAAGGATGGGGCACATTTTACAACGGGCTCTCCCATCACTGTGCTTTGGGGGAGGGCAAGGATTGGGCTGCGAGATGGGCCATAGGCTCACCTATCTAGAGGGGTGGTGAGCTCTGGATGGCTTCAAGCCGAGGTCGTACAGCTACCTGTTGGGGGTGCCCTCGACCCCTGGAGAGCCTCAAGCCCAGAGTGGGCCTAGATTCCCTACGAGGTCCCTGCCACCTCCACAGTTGTAGGGTTTCTCTTGGCCCGGGTCTGCAAGTGAGGCCTTGGCACTGCCAAGAATACCCGTCAGAGCATTTACGTCGCGCTTTCTTCATATTAACAGCACTCCACATGTATGATTTTAGTCATCCTGCCAAGTAAGTTGCTTTCTCCCTCCCTCCCTCCCTCCCTCCATCACACCCCACCCCAGACCCCACCCCACCCCTGAGGGGAGAGTGGTGTGCTTCTGGCCAGGCCACCTCATCATGGCTGAAGTCAGATGTGTAGTGGTAAATTTTGACAGGTGCTCGTCATGATGGTCTGCATAGCCCCAAGGGGAGTCTCAAAATGCAGGCAGCTCTGTTGATCCACCTCTCTCTCTCTCTCTCTCTCTCTCTCAGCCTGTGCACAATATCAAGAAGCCCATAGTCCCTTTTCTAAGTCACAGTTAGCTGTGGCGCATGCAAGTGTCCATTTTGGATATTCAAGCCACGATTGCAGCTTGTCATGCCATCCAGACCATGGCAAGCCACCCACAATCCTAAAACAACCCAAGGGCTCTGGGTGGTTTGTTAACCGCACCAACAACTTACCCTCACCGAGTTCGGATGACGCAACAAGCCACAGTTGTGGATGGAATATTCAAAAGTCGCCCAGCTCATGCCAGCCTGTGCCACAACCCACTGCTGATCGTGTATTATATGACCTGTATTATATATGTCTTTTGTAAAGCAAATGGGTTTTAATTACCTATTCAAACCACCAGGCCACCTCAAAACAAGGACAGCTCACAATGAAATCCTTTCCTCCCCGCTCTCCTGCAGCTACTGTGAGGATTGCAGCTAAGCTCAGAGGGAACAGGGGAGTCGAAGGGGGGTGGGGGGCAGATGTTGTCAGCATCCCTGCTGATCCAAATGTTCTGGCGCTTTGTCTCCGTGAGCCCTGGGTCCACTACGCCACTGGCTGAAGTCAGATCTGAGCCAGAAACATCCCAGCTCATTTATGGCTCATACATCCCTGTCCTAAGTCAACCCCCTTAAACCTCTCTCTTAAATTCCTGCTGTTAGGAATCAAGGGGCATCCAGGTGGTGCGTGCATGGCAAGCGCCTGCCCTCCTGGCCATGCTGACCCAGAGCCCTGCAGAGGCATCAGCCACTGCTAAGACCTGCAAGCGTCTGGATTCCTGCACCCGCTTGTCCTGCGAAGGGATTGCTGTGGTTCCTGGCGGGATCAGATACCTCTCTGAAGAGCGAGAACCTCTGCAGTGTCAAGGGAGAAGGGAGAAATTGCACAGGCGATCGATCGTCTGCCTTCACGGCAGGCACTACTCAGCAACAGCTGGGATCAGAGGCAAAAGCAGTGTGAGGGCCGTGCATGCAAAGCAGTCGCTGCGCAGAACTTGCTTCAAGGTGCTCGCTGCGGTGCTGCGGTCTGTGTAGCACATGGGCTCCAACCACGCAGATCCGGGGTTTGCTGCTCTACAATGTTACAACCGTTTGAGGGCAGGGGGCGGATATGCGTGTGTGGCCTGAACACCCCCACCAGATTCCACATGGAGGGCTGGTCCCTCATTGTCAGTACCAGGTCTTCATTTTAGTCAGGCTCAGCCCCAGAATATCCTTCCAATGCTAAGCTCCAGCCCTGAATCAGCCACCCTGAGCCTCTCCACCCTGGGCCCCTCCAGTTGTGTTGGACTACAATTCCCAGCATCCCTAAGCAAATACATGCTGGGAGTTGTAGCCCAAATCATCTGGAGGGCCCCAGGTTGGGAAGGCTGAATTATTCAGTACCGAGGGCAAAATTTGATAGTGGAACTAGAGCGTGCCCAGGTCAGAGAGCAGAGCCTGAGCGCCAACATCTGTTGTTTTGTTTTGTTTTAAAAGAATTTAATACCCTACTAATAGTTAATTTGCATAAAGCTGAATTTGAGTAAATTATCTGATTTCCTGAGCATGGGATTTGTTTTTCGTAACTTAGAAGCTGTGAGTTTGAAGGTGTTCTTTTAAGCAGGCTACAATATAAAATGCAGTATATTATAAACGCCTGATCTCTGTACGCAGCAAAGTCTAGGATTTTATTCCCCCAAACCTGTCCAGAGATCTAATCATCTGGATCAAACATCCACAGCAAGACATGGTTTCTGGCACTTCACAGACATTCAGGGAAACTGCCTCCCCATTTTACTGCAAATTACCTTGTCGGTTAATGTGAAAAGGTAAATGCATAGTAAAAGGAAAGTCTTTTACCCTTAAGCGGAATTCAGAGTTATTCATGGGCTGAAGGAGAACAGCGACTCAGTGTGCCTGAACAGGAGCCGAGGGGCTGACACAACATGCTTGCTTGCTTGGTGCACCAATATTTCCCACTGGGCGGTGGCTAGAGTGGGGGGGGGGGGTGCCAGGACAGCCGGCATCTCCTAGGACATGTGCCTGACCTTTGGGTATGCAATGCGCCCCCCCAACCCCACTTAAAGGCGGCCTAAAAATCATTTTAAATAAATGAGACTGTTGGCTCCGTTTATTATATTTTTGCCTGTGCATTTCATCTTAGTTTTGTTTTGTTTCTTTAAAAAGGCGTTAAGAAACCTGGGAAAATTCCACAAACAGGATGCCACCACGGAGAAGGCTCTCTTTTTATGCCACCCCCCCCCCCTTATTTCAGATGGTGGAAAACCTGGAGGAGAGACTCCAAAGATGATCTCAGTGCAGATGATGTCAATGGACGAGGAGGTGTTCCTTCAGGCATCTGGATCCCACACCGTATTAGACTTTAAAAGTAAGTACCAGTACTTTGAATTGTGCTCACAACTGGATCAAACCCCCACTGAAGTTCTTTCAATGCCCACGTAAGATTTGTTCCCACTGACTGGTCCCAGGCAACAGCCTAACCTGGAGCACCAGCTGAACTGAAGCGTGGCCATGCTGTCCCCACTGGGGCGCCACACACTGCGTGAAGTGACTCTCGGCTGCCGGCAGGAAACAGAAGTGTCCTTCCTGCCCGCACAAGCGTCCGCTGCAGCCCACAACCCTGCTGTTTCCTCTGCTCCGAGGTCAGAGATAACGACAGGGATCCCCCTGTGCACTGCTCCTGCTCACAACGGGAGGGAGAGCGGCACACAGGGGAATATCCAGTTTGATCTCTGATCTCAGACTGGAGTTAAAAGCAGGAATTCCATCCGGAGAGGTTCCTCCAGGGGCTGGGGCTTGGCTTCCAAGCTCCATCCCCTGCAGAGACTTCAGGGGGCTTTACAGGGCAAATGAGGGAGCCTAGCAGGATTGATTAGGCCCACAGACTGGGAGTTCTGTACCCCTGAGCTAGAGGCCCTTTCTACACCACAGGGGTGTCGCGGGTCCAGCGTGAGCGATCCCAGAAGTAGCCACTTCCAGGATCGGCGCGCTCAAGCCACATCATGGGCGCGACGTCCTGGGTCGTCAGACGTCACGCCCGCCATTTTGTGTGGGATTTTTCCGAGAGGAAGAGCGCTCCTGTGCTTCAGAGAAAAAGTAAGTTTAAAAGAGAAAAATATGTTGTGCGCGATCGGGGGCCCTGTCACCCCTGCCATCCTGGGACGGCGATTTTGCTTCCCCCCTCTCCTGATGGCTTCGGAGCCACGTGGTGCGGCTCCGTGGCCATCGGTGCTGCCGCACTTACTTGCATATTCTTCCACAGTCCCAGGAAGTTGGACACATAGGAAGCAGCCGGGGGCCATCCTAGGCGTTTGTGATGCCTTTAAAGATCATTTCACAGATAAAATCTCTCGGATAAGAGCCGACTTAGATGCCGTCATTATAGCAGAAGCTGACAATGGAGCGTCCAGCAACTCCGCGAGTAGAATTACACTGGATCAGTTTCAGTTGGTGAGTACCGAGGACGTGGACAAGATGCTTGGACAAGAGAGGAGGACAACTTGCCCTTTCGATCCCTGTCCTTCTTGGCTGGTCGTCCAGGGAGCCGAAGCTCTTTGGGCGGTTTACAAAAATTTAAACTTTGGACATTCAAAATCGATATACAAAATTTTAAAACACAAAAACTGACAACATATAAAAACAGTGTACATTTAAAACAGCTGCGAACTCTCAGCCAGGCCTAAATATAGTTCTGGGGTCAATTAAAAACTCAGTATATGCTGTTAAATGCCTGGGAGAAGAGGAAAGTCTTGACCTGGCGCCGAAAAGATAACAATGTTGGCACCAGGCGAGCCTCATCGGGGAGATCATTTCACAGTTGGGGGGCCACCACTGAGAAGGCCCTCTCCCTTGTTGCCATCCTCCGAGCTTCCCTCAAAGGAGGCACCCAGAGGAGGACTTTAGATGCTGAGCATAGTGTACGGATAGGTTCATGTTGGGATCATTTGGGGAAGAACTGATTGAACACAATCTCTCTGAACAGATGAACCATCTACTCACAGAACCTCCACATTGTTAGGGACATTTCAGTATATTAGCCTTCATCCTGTCCATTAGTGATTCCAGGCACCAGTTCAGCACTTGGATTGCCTTCCCTGAATCAGATGACAGAGACAGAGAAAGACAGACAGACAGACAGACACACACACACACACACACACACACACACACACACAGAGAGAGATGGACATTATCAGCATACTGATGGTACCTCACCCTAAATCCCTAAGCAACATCTCCCAACAACAGTTTCATAAGCACAGGGAACCCAAGAGAACCCAGTGGGACCTTGTAGCAAAGGGTGACCAGATAAAACCCAGGTCAGGGCTCATGTAGCTTTAACAGTTGTAGAGAAAAGGGAATTTCAGCCAGTGTCATTTGTATGCAATGAGTTCCTGGTGCAATTCCCTCTTCATCACAACAGTTAAAGGACCCCTCTACAGGGATTCGCTTTTGCGCCTGGTTAGGCGATTATGCGCATAATCGCTGAAGCGCATTTACGCCTATTACCTCTGCACAAGAGGCGGCGAAGCGCATTAAGGGATGACCAAAATTCGCTTTACAAGTAGTTAATGCACATAAGTGTTTGTTCACATAGGCAAAATGCGCTTTAACGGCCGGAGCAAAATAAAACTCGCTGTTTAACGCACATTCGATAATGCACATAATCGGAGAGATAACGCGCCTCTATGCCCGATTTGCACTCCGTTCTTGTAGAGGTAAATTTTTTAAAGCGCCTTGAAACAGCATTAAACCTCTCTTGTAGAGGCAGCCAAAGTTGCAGAGGCCCTGCCTTCTTTTGTCTATGGTCACTCTAGTATAGTGCCTGCAACTTTAACAGTTGTGATGAAGAGGGAATATCACCAGGAACTAATTGCATACCAATGACACTGGCTGAAATTCCCTTTTCTCTACAACTGTTAGTTACATGAGCCCTGATCTGGATTTTATCTGGTCAGCCTACTGTAGCACAAACACCCTGGGTCTTCCCAGACAACTTTCTGGGATTGACTTCCATGTAGGAGCACAGCCAGCAAACCACTAACTCCCAAATCCCAATCCAGAGAGCCTATCCAAAAGGATGCCATAGCCAGTGGTATTGCACAAAAACACATTTACTGAATACATGGAGAGGGGGGTAGGATTGGACCCGTAGGATTCGAGCCCAACTTCCATGTTCTCAGTGGAAGGTCTGAATGGATTAGGGTGATCAGATAAAATCCAGGTCAGGGCTCTTGTAACTTTAACTGTTGTAGAGAAAAGGGAATTTCAGCCAGTGTCATTAGTATGCAATGAGGTCCTGGTGAAATTCCCTCTTCATCACAACCGTTGAAGTTGCAGGGGGCCTGCCTTCTTTTGTATATGGTCACTCTAGTATAGCGCCTGCACCTTTAACTGTTGTGATGAAGAGGGAATTTCACCAGGGACTAATTGCATACAAATGACACTGGCTGAAATTCCCTTTTCTCTACAACTGTTAAAGTTACATGAGCCCTGACCTGGATTTTATCTGGTCACCCTAGAATGGATCCTAGTGTGCAAACAACTGTAGCTGTGCAGTTCCTCCTTCATGATCCTCACAAAATGCCAGGTCTCCACCTGTGCCCATAAATGTATTCCCAGAAGTTAGGAGTGGGATGAGCATGCACCAGAATGTGGATTAGATGGACCCTTGGTGTGATCCAGCATGGCTCTTCTAATGTTCTTATGTCTACAATAAGTGTTTTATTGGTGTTTTATTGGTATTTTAATGATGTATTGGTTTTATGTATTTTTAATCAGTTTTGTGTGTTTTATGATGATGTTGTTCCCCGCCTCGATCCGGAGGGAGAGGCGGGTAATAAATAAATAAATATATTATTATTATTATTATTATTATTATTATTATTATTATCCCACTCCTCCCCCCCCCCACATCCCCCATATATTAAATGAGCACAGTTTACTTGTATGAACGGGACTCCTTGTATGGAGAAAATAGGTACCGCTTGTATGTGTGCTCAAGTCTTAGAACTTGTCCATGATGCAAACTTTATATTGCAGATCAAAGCTGAACTGACCTGGCTAATAAGAGCACCACCAAATGTGGCCCCATGCACACACTGCACCAATCCTTTCTGGGAAGAGGATCAGCCCAGCAACCAGGCCAAACCCCTCCGAAGCGTTGAGTGTTCTGCTTTTCCCATCTGCAAGCCTGGCATTTGCAGGCACAGGATCCATCCAGCTGCTTTTCCATGAGCAGACCTGCTGGCTGGGAGGCCTTCAGCCTGCAGCTTGAAAGGGAGCCTTCCTCGCACAACCGATCTGCCATAGCCCTTGCCAAAATGCGGGGGGGGGGGCTCTATTTCAAGAGGCTGCCACCACTGCTGCTACCACTGGAAAGAGAGCCTTCCCCCAGCTGCAGTTGAGCAACAGAAGTTCTCCCAGCAGGGGAGGGGAGGGGGAAACTGGAGCCAGGCTAGGTAAGGAAGGTGCTTTCCATTGCTTTTAGGAGTGATGGGAGGCACCGGGGACCCTTCAGATAAGTTTTACTCTATAAAGGGTGCAATCTTCTGCCCTAGACACAAAAAAACCCAACTCCTGTCTTCTTCCTGTCTAAACATGCTTAGTATTACACCCCAAATATCATAAATAAACCCTAGTAAGAATGGAGATATTTTATTCCTCCCTTCCCTCTAATTTTCCCTGGATGTAATTCTCCCTAGATCTCATAAAGGTAGAGTGACCAGATAAAATCCAGGTCAGGGCTCATGTAACTTTAACAGTTGTAGAGAAAAGGGAATTTCAGCCAGTGTCATTTGTATGCAATTAGTCCCTGGTGAAATTCCCTCTTCATCACAACAGTTAAAGGAGCAGGCACTATACTAGAGTGACCATATACAAAAGAAGGTAGGGCTCCTGCAACTTTAACTGTTGTGATGAAGAGGGAATTTCACCAGGGACTAATTGCATACAAATGACACTGGCTGAAATTCCCTTTTCTCTACAACTGTTAAAGTTACATGAGCCCTGACCTGGATTTTATCTGGTCAGCCTAATAAAGGTTTCTGTTCCCAAAATGGCTTGTTGTCTTTGTTTCTTGTAGAAGCTGAGAAGCGGAACTATGAATCAGGAGGTCCCTGGTTCAAGCCCTGCCCCTGCTGTGAATGCTTAGGCAGGCCACTCCCTCTCTCAGCCTCAGCTGTGCTACCCAGCTGGGTTGCTGTAAGAATTATAATGAGATAATGTATGTGTACAGCACTTTGAACTCTAAAGTGTATTATCATTGCAAAATAATTATTCCTTCATTCTAAAAGTGGCTTTCTGTATGTCAGTGCTTATGGCAGTCGATCACAGAAGTGTTTGCCTCTGAGCATATGTGTGATCATCCTTTGGAGGATAATGCCCAGATTAATTAGGACAAACAGCTTCTAATTAGAAGGTAGATCAGTGCTATGGGAATGTTTCAAAGCTGAGGTGCAAAGCAAACACCACTGCAGAAGTCTCCACGGGCTACAAAGAGGCAGTAGAGGGGATAAATATTCTCCTAGCACTCCCCGTAAGCCAGGCAAAAGCCATGGCGTAACCCTTCCTGGACCACTCACCTCCAGCACATTTATCATCTAGTTATTGGTGGTGTTAATGCAACATCTACGGTGGAAGAAATCTGTGAGCTGATGGGGCACCATCAAAGCTAATGAACGAGTATAGCAGATAGCCTGGAAAAAATGTTTTTGTCATGGCCCAGAACACTGACCCCTTGTCCTCAGAGGACAAGGCACTTGTGTTCATGGATCAAAGAGAGGGTCTCCAGATTCTGAGGACTTTAGCTACAAAGAAACCATCCTGCCTCTTCCATGTCATTGCAGCCCAGCGCTGCGGAAACATACTTAAAGCTGTGTCACAATCTGCTGCTTGTTGGAGAAACATACAGATAAACCTGTTTGGCTTCCATCCCCAGCATCACTTGGATCTCTCCATTGTGCTCTTCTCTTCCTGTTTCTGCCTATTTGGGAAACCTGACTCCTACTTGGTTGGAATCCAAGTGAACCTGACTTGCTCTGAGTCCTTGATGTGAACCAGGCCCATATTGGAACACTGGATGCCTCTACAAGAGCGATTTAAAGCTCTTTCAAGGCGCATTGCCAAATTTACCTCTACAAGAGAGGAGCGCAAATCAGGGGCCCAGGGGCGTTTTCTCTCCGATTATTCGCATCTTCGCATGCGCATTAAATAGCGACTTTTAATTTACGGTGGGAGCAAAAGCACCTTATGTCCATGTAAACAACTTTCCAAGGAGGCGCATTAATGATCAGAGTGGGCGGGCTGTGGTTGTGATGTCATGGATAGAACTGCCCCTTCACTGGGAAAGCCTCCCACTTTTTCATTTAATTTTTTAAAATAAAGTTTATTTTAACTCCCCTGATAGAATAGTTCATTCATGGAGACACGAGGCCAGATGGAGGTGGTTTCATGAGAAGTAAAGGGGGTAGGAAGGATGTGCAGATGTGCGCATAATTAGCGATCACATATCATCCCCTCGCTTCTTGCTGGGTTCCTGACCTGAGCTGTGTGTTTGTGCGTGTGTATGTTTTACAATTGTTGAGCTTGCTGGGAAGAGGAGGGGGAAGGAATGCAGCAGCATCCCCCTGTCTGCTTTGGCGTGTGTGTGTGCGAGGCACATTCCCATTTACTCCTGAGCAGGTCACTTCAAATGGCAATCGGGGTGAAGGGGGGGGGGGAGACAGGTAGCTGAACATGTTAATCAGGTCATTCCAGGCAGGTAACCTAGGAAACCAAAGGCGGGAGATTCTGGTAGGTGGGAAGAATAAAGGGAGGGAACCTGTTTGGGGAGTTCCTCCAGGACAAAGCGCATTACTTTCAACAACATTTGCATACGATTCTCAGCATGTCAACTGGCGTTTCATACAGCCAGTAATGTGCTTCAATGCCTCCTGTGTATAGGGGTTAGGTGTAAAAGCGATTGTGAGGAGATGCGCATAATCGGGCAACCGGGCATCAAACCGAAAACTTATAGAGGGGACCTCATAGTGACACTCATTATGACAGTGTTCACTGGCTAATACAGAATAGCTTGTTCTCAAATCTAAATCTGCCATCTGGGAGCACACAACACACTCCTAGGAAGGGGCCAGAAGAAAAATCTCATCTGGTTAAGCCTGGGTGTCTGCAAAGCAGTTGATAAGAGCCACCAAATATCTGCTGCTGGGATGCAACAACATGCAAGGGAGGAATTGCCTTCATCATGCCCAGAAGCATCTGGCTGAACCTTCTCAGAAATATGGTGCTAGGCTCGAATAATAATAATAATAATAATAATAAATAATAATAATTTATTTCTTACCCACCTCTCCCTCTGGATCGAGGCGGGGAACAACATTCAAAACATATGATATAAAATACATAAAACTGATTAAAAACATATAAAAACTACTACATTGTTAAAATACCAATAAAACTCCTAAAATCGAACTGGATAGGCCTGCCGGAAGAGATAAGTCTTTATAGATCTCTTAAATTCTGGAAGACTGTTAAGTTGGTGAATCTCTCCTGGCAGGTCATTCCACAGTCTGGGAGTGGCAGAAGAGAAGGTCCTCTGGGTAATGGTTGTCAGCCTAGTCTTGGCTGACTGTAGTAAATTCTTCCCAGAGGACCTGAGTGTGCGGGGCGAATTGTATGGGAGAAGGCGATCCTGCAGGTAACCTGGACCCAAACCATGTAGGGCTTTAAAGGTAATGACCAACACTTTGTACTTTGCCCGGAAAGTAATTGGCAGCCAGTGGAGTGATTTTAAAGCAGGTGTAATATGCTCACCTCTAGGTGTACCGCTGACCAACCTGGCTGCCATATTTTGAACTAGTTGAAGTTTCTGGACTAGGCACAGAGGTAGCCCTATGTACAGCGCATTGCAGAAGTCGAGCCTCGAAGTTACCAGCGCATGCACTACTGTCTTTAGGTCTTCCAACTTGGTCTTCATCCTGCACAGTACACCTTGTTTAGGTTTCTCCTGTTCTGGGAGCTGCTTGGAACTTCAGGGTACATATGGAATGGGCTTGCATTGCAATCAAGGCCGTCTTCACATGACTGCAGCACCCAGAGCTGAGTGGCAAGTGTGAAAAGACTCGCCACATAACCAGAGGCACAGGTAGAGCTTCACAGCAACTCAAACATGATGTTTCTGAAAAGAGGCAGCATAGCGAGGGAGCTTCACGTTTTGGGCAGCCAAGTGATGTGAATAAACAGGTCCTACCTAACACTGATGGTTCTTGTGACTCAACCCACCTACCCCATGCCATGACCTCCAACATTTCACAATTGAATATGACGCACGCACCCATTTCTCATAAGAAGGGTCATTTCCTGGATTTACTTACCCTCGTCACTCTTATGCTGAAGGCTTTTCTCTGTTTGCCACATGCTCTGTTCGTTTTCTGTACAACGGCCTCTCCGACACCAGTTTCCTGCTATACTCTGGGTTAAATATAGAGTGGAAACATAGACTTTCCCTGGACGATGTTATCCACCATTCAAAATATATCCTGGCAGCTGCAGCTGCAGGATGCAAAGTGACAGGGCCTGAGCTCCATGGTGTCCATCCATGCATGTCCACACTTAGTGACATGGGTGGGCAAGATAAGATGCACCTCCCTGGACATAAGATATCTTGGTTCGAATGTATGCAATTAGAACAATGGACACAGGACTGGAAAAATAAGAATAAGAATTGTAGAGATAAGACTAGATTTGAAGATTTAATAGAATCAAGAGAAAAGAAAGGGGGAAATAAAAGTAAAAAAAGTTTGATTAGTGAAATTTATAAAATTTTGATAGAGGATGGAGACCATCGAGATTCTCTTAAAACGATATGGGAAGATGATTTACAGGAACAAATTAGTGATTATAACTGGGGGAGGATTTGGGATGCAAGAATGTTAAAGTTATTATCAGTTAGGATAAAAGAGAACTATTATAAAATAGTATGGAGATGGTATTTAACACCAGCAAGATTACATCAGATAGACAAGAAAATCTCAAAGAATTGTTGGAGGGGATGTCAGGAGGTTGGAACATATTTTTATATGTGGTGGACTTGTGAGTATGTACAAAAATTTTGGAAAAGGGTGTTTAAAGAAATAAGTGAAATAACGGGAAGTAATGTGGAACCAAGTCCAAAATTGGCTTTACTTTCAATATGGGATAAAGGAATTGGGAATCCAAGCATGAGGGAATTGATTAACAACCTCCTGGCACCCGTTAGATTAATGATAGCTAAGAATTGGAAAATGCAAGGGAATTATACAATAGAAGAATGGTATAAAGAAATATGGGATATTGCGCTTAATAATAAACTAACATGTAATCTAAAAGTTAAGAGGGGATTATCCAGGAAGAATGATTTTGAAAGTATATGGGGTCCATTTTTGGAATTTGTATTAATAAAGGGGAAAGGTTGTACACCTTTAAAAGAATCTTTACAATTTTGGGAAATTGTATAATATAAATGAACAAATGAAGGTCTCATTGGGTTAGGGGAGCACGGGGGGTTGTAAAGGGTTGTTAGATGTGTATTGTATTTTATGTTGTGATTATGTTGTATTTTATGTTGAAAAAAAAATAAAAAAAAATAAGATGCACCTCCCTCCTTAACCCACCCACTCTGTTTAACTTCTCTGGTCCTGGGGAGGAAGCTGAGCTGTGGACAGAGATATCCTAAGCAACACACACACACACACACACACACACACACACACACACCCTTAGCAAGGAGCCCTCAACAGCAAAAAACCCAACAACTAGGGACAGGGAGGGCTGGGATTTACCAGGAATTGTCTCTGAGCTAGAGTTGAATCAGGTGGCCTTAAGACTGGGTTCACACAACACACTAACCCACTATGGGTTAGTGTGTTGTCTGAGCACAGTGCTTTTTCTACAGGGTGGGATAACTTGCTGTCTGAATGCAATGCATTTTCCGCAGGGCAGGTTATTGTGTTGTCTGAACGCAGCATGTTTTCCACAGTATGGTTTATTTTTCTTGAACAAGCCACCTTGAGAACCTATGGCCTGTTGTTGGGTTGTTCAAGGTGGTTAACAACAAGCCACACTGCATAGTTAACAACCCTGTCGAAAGTGTGCTGTGTTCAGACAACATGATAACCCACCCTGCGGAAAAAGTGCTGCGTTCAGACAACAGGTTCAACAACAATCCACTGGGTGGGTTAGCGTGTTGTGTGAACCCAGCCTAAGACTTACTCAGCCTGTGCATTGCTGCATTACAAGACTTTTTTAAAGAAGTCACTATGTCTTCATTGCACCCTCTTCCAGAAGGGAAATGGTTCCTAGAAAAAGTAGTCTGACACAGTACCCTTGGATGAGATGCAAATTTTACAGAGGTTTTTTTGTTGTCATCATTATTGTCCTGTTATCTTCCTTGTGCTCTTGGGATGGTGCAGACTGTAGAGCTTTTACCAGAATAGTGTTCATTACGCTCCAGTTCAATTATTCATTAATGTGGATGTCATAGGATGTGACAGAGAAAACAAGATGCTGAGTATATTGTCTATACTATACTGGTTTAAACTTGTTGGGGCCGCTTCTAAAAAAGCCCTCCCTGGATCCCCTGGACTTTAATAACTATAGGCCAGTATCAAATCTTCCATTTTTGGGCAAGGTGATCGAGAGGGCGGTTGCCTTCCAACTGCAAGCAGTTTTGGATGATACAGATTTTCTAGACCCATTTCAAACTGGCTTCAGAGCAGGATATGGAGTTGAGACTGCTATGGTCGCCTTAGTGGATGATCTACGCTTAAGTATTGACAGGGGGAGTGTGTCCCTGTTGGTACTCCTGGACCTCTCAGCGGCTTTCGATACCATTGACCATGGTATCCTTCTGGAACGCCTGAGGGAATTGGGACTCGGGGGCACTGTGCTTCAGTGGTTCCGGTCCTACCTCTCAGGCAGGTTCCCGATGGTGATGCTTGGGGATAGTTGCTCTTCAAAGGAGGAGCAGCTATGTGGTGTACCACAAGGTGCCATCCTATCCCCAATGCTGTTTAATATATACATGAAACCACTGGGAGAGATCATCCGGAGGCATGGGGCGGGGTGCTATCAATACGCTGATGACACCCAAATATATTTCTCTATGCCTTCAACAACAGCATCAGCTAAGGATAGTGTGTCTCCTTTGAATGAATGCTTGGAGGCGGTAATGGGCTGGATGAGGAAAAACAAACTGAAGCTGAATCCAGACAAGACGGAGGTGCTTACTGTCAAGGGCCACAACCTGGGATTGGAGGTGTGTCAACCAGTTCTGGATGGGGTTACACCCCCCCTGAAAGACTGTGTTCGCAGCTTGGGGGTGCTCCTGGATCCGTCGCTCCAAATGACAGCTCAGATAGATGCGACTGCCAGGAGTGCCTACTATCAGCTTCGGCTGATACGCCAGCTGCGCCCCTTCCTAGAGTTGGAAGACCTAAAATCAGTAGTGCACGCACTGGTAACTTCGAGGCTTGACTTCTGCAATGCGCTGTACATAGGGCTACCTCTGTGCCTAGTCCGGAAACTTCAATTAGTTCAAAATATGGCAGCCAGGTTGGTCACCGGTACATCTGGAGTGACCACATTACACCAGTTTTAAAATCTCTTCACTGGCTGCCAATCAGTTTCCGGGCGAAGTACAAAGTGTTGGTTATTACCTTTAAAGCCCTACATGGTTTGGGTCCAGGTTACCTACGGGATTGCCTTCTCCCATACAATCTGCCCCGCACGCTCAGGTCCTCTGGGAAGAATTTATTACAGTCAACAAGAACTAGACTGACAACCATTACCCAGAGGACCTTCTCTTCTGCCGCTCCCAGATTATGGAATGACCTGCCGGGAGAGATTCACCAACTTACTAGTCTTCAGGAATTTTAAAGATCTATAAAGACTGATCTCTTCCGGCAGGCCTACCTAGATGAATTTTAAAGTGTTTTATTGGTGTTTTATTGGTGTTTTAATGATGTACTGGTTTTATCTGCTTTTAATCAGTTTTTGTATTTTGTGTTTGGTGTTGTTCCCCGCCTCGATCCGTTGGGAGAGGCGGGTGATAAATAAATATATATATTATTATTATTATTATTATTATTATTATTATTATTATTATTATTGTTATGTTTTCATTGTGTTTAAATTGATTTGTTCTTATGTTGTATTTTAACTATTTTAATCTGCATGCTATTATTGTTTGCTCCCTTGAAGGGCATTGTTGGAAGAAAGGTGGGTTACAAATGGGATAAATAAATAAACATACTAAAGCTTTATATCACTTTTATACCTGTTGAACTGCCTTGGTTTCTCTGAAACCTTAAACTTGTGGCTTGCAGAGCATCCTGAGAATTCTGTTAGCGAATCTCTGGTGAAACAGATGCACTTTTATTCCAATTGAAGCCTGGTGTGTAGACACATCAGAAACAGGGATTCTGCATAATAAAAACAAAGGACCAGCTCATAAAAATGCAGCTCCATAGTTAATTAAGCATCAAAAAGGCACATAACCGTTGTCAAAGCACCAAAACCTGGAGCAGGTTTCAGTCACAAGAACCAGCGTTGCTGTCAAAGTGGGGCAGGGGCAGGGCAGTTCTGTTCACTGACTCTCCTAGTTATCTGAGAAATGGCTTGTGGTGACCCCTTGGATAGGGTGACCATATGAAAAGGAGGACAGGGCTCCTGTTGTATTGAAAGGGAAATTTCAGCAGGTGTCATTTGTATGTATGCAGCACCTGGTGAATTTCCCTCTTCATCACAACAGTTAAAGCTGCAGGAACTATACTAGAGTGACCAGATACAAAAGAGGGCAAGGCTCCTGCAGCTTTAACTGTTGTGATGAAGAGGGAATTCACCAGCTGCTGCATGCATACAAATAACACCTGCTGAAATTTCCCTTTCAATACAACAGGAGCCCTGTCCTCCTTTTCATATGGTCACTCTGCCCTTGGAAGCAATTCTCCTCTAGGGCCAGGTAGTTACATGAAGAGAGGGAGAGAGACTGCAATGACCTGGCTTTGGGAATTCCCAAGAGATCTCTTGTAATCGGCAAGGGAAGCTTTGATGCGTTTAATTAGCCAGCTGATGGATAGGCTGCCCCTTGTAAGAAAAGCATCCATTTAGCTGATAAGCATCCAGCTTCAGCTCACTCTGTGTCTGAGGATGAAATCATAACTATTTCATTATGATACTGGAGAGGGAAGGAGGGTAGAAGAGGAGAGACTCAACAGGCAGGTTTTGAATTCCTGAATTAATTCTGGATATCATAAGATAGCTTTATTTGTATTGGATTTTCCAGGAAGTAATCCTCAGATTACGACATACCAACACAGCATCTGGTGCAGAGCAAAATGTGTGGAAAGATGTACAGCTCAGGCATCTCTGATGTGGCGCCCATGAGACCCCCATCAAGCATCCTTGGAGAAACAGGGCCCTTGGTGGGAGGGCTAGCAGGGAGGTTCCAAGCCAAATGGGGATCGCTCCATTGGCTTGTAGAAGCAACCAAAATCCACCCCGCCCCCCGGCTGCAGAGGGGGCGAATTCCACCACCCACCAAGATCCCTTGAGGCAACAATAGCGACCTTGGCAGGAGCAGAGGCAGACTTTGCCCCCACCCCAGCCAATTTGCAGAAGGGGACCTTTTTCCCGCCTCATGCAAATTGGGTGAAAGGAAGGAAGGAAGGAAGGAAGGAGCGAGCAGCAGCAGCAGCCGGAGAAACAGAGGGAAGGAAAGAAGAAGGAGGCGCCAGAGAGAGTGAGAGGGGCGTGTGAGAGCGAAAGAGAAGCCAGAGAGGATGGAGCAGGCCAGCAGGCAGGGGGGCAAAGGAAGAAAATGAAAGGAAGGAAGGAAGGAGGGAGGGAGAGAGGCCAGAGTGGGTAGCACCCAAACAGTGTGCACATTCATGCATCTACGCACATGGACACATCTAAGGGGCCCCTCCTAACATTTCTGTCATTGCCCCCTAAAGCAGTCAATTTGTGGTGGCACCTAGGGCACGTTTTCAAGATGCCTGATGTACCTTTGGGCCCCAAAGGTGGGAGACCCACTCGAGTTTCATGTCGAGAACAGCCAAGCGTTTTGCAGGGCTCCATAATGGGAGTGCCATGGCATATATTTAACACACATCCATCCAGCTCCGGTGCTGCAACGTACTCATCAGCTGGAAGCATGTACAGCTGGCCTACCTCACGAGGCAGCTGTGGCATATGGTGAAACATTATCAAAGGATCCTTGTGGAGAATCTCCTGCCCCAAGGCAAGTTATCCCACCACTGAACAGCAGGTCCTTGTCAGACCTTGTCTTGAAAACCTCCAAGAAAGCAGGAGATTCCACAGAAGGCTGCCACAGCCCATTTGCTTAGTGTATCCTAAATGAATATTCCATCCCTTTAAAATCAATTCTTCTTGTTCCCATCCCCGACAGAAAATGAGGCCTAAATGAGTGTGACTGGATTCATTTTATTTTATTGTAAAACATCTCTAGACTGCCTTTTTAGCCCCAGCAAAGGCCTCAAGGCAGCTTATGCTATAAGCAATCCAATAAATCCACTAAAACAATATCTTATATAAGAATACAGCCGCGTAAGGCTTATCACTCGAGATCTACCAGACCAATTTTGCTCATTTTTGTTTTGAATTGAAGCTTGAGCAGTGTAGATGTGCAGAAAATCTTGAAACTTCAAAAAGGTTCAAGGTTCAAGCTTTTGGCAGCTTGGGAAGGGAGAAGAGAGAGGGATGAGGCAAAAGGGAGGTTAATGCATATGCCCCACACTGTGCATGTAATGTGAGATGTGACACAGAGGAGACAGCAGAGGACAGCAGAGGATGTGGGGAAAAGGGCTGAAGAAAAGACAGTGGGTGATAAGTCAGAGGAGGGAGAAGTGAAGCTGAGGAGAAAGAGTGGAAAAGACACCAGAGGGAGAAGACAGAAAAATTATTTATTCATTTATTTATTTATTACATTTGTATACCGCCCATAGCTGAAATGTCTTATATCACCTGTTTTTTACCTCAAACTTCAAGAAATAGTAAACAATCTTTTTAAAAAGAGCATCTTTTTTTGTTTTTGTTTTCAGCTTCCATGTTTATTTGTAGTATATTTAATTTAAAAGTGTAAAGTTCAAGTTGCAAGGGAAATGGGCAAACATATTTTTATCCAATTGTTTTCAGACTACTAGCCCCTGTGGTGACATGGGATTTACGCTAGATTAAGAAGAATGAGAGAAAAGCCAGAGTTCAAACTTTAGTATAGTAATTAAGCACCATTGAAGGCAAGATAGAATATCATTGTTGTTATTGCCTGCCTAAAGGATGCCACTAGTCTAACCACTGTCCGGCTTTCAAAATCACATCCATCTCTCTCTTTTTACCTGTGACTTCCCCTAGTGTAAGCTCCTCACAGGCAGGGACCCATCCTTTTTGTCTATGTGCTCTGCAAAGAATCATGTACCTTGCTGGCAAATTGCATAATATAGTTTCCTGTTCTCAGTAGACAGGACAGGTGCCTTTTCCCTTACTTCATTCTGACATCCTATTATATATGAGAGGTTAATCACTCAACACGTCTCCTCTAATCCCTTCCTTAATTTTTCCTCTGACCGACTAATCAAGTGCCTTTAGGATTTAATTTTTAGTGGGAGGGGCAGGAATGGTGCATTGCATAAACTCTTTGTCATTGTGAGGCTCAGTGGCTAAGATATTATTATTATTATTATTATTATTATTATTATTTACATTTATATACCGCTCCATAGCTGAAGCTCTCTGGGCGGTTTACAAAATGTTAAAAGATTGAACATTAAGAAGTCAATATACAAAATTTTAAACCATAAAACATAAAAACAGTTGATATTTAAAATATTTTAAACTTTTACGCCTGGCCAAAAATCCATTTAAAAACCTCAACTTAAGCTGTTAAAACGCCTGGGAGAAAAGAAAAGTTTTGACCTGGCGCCGAAAGGATAGTGTTGGCGCCAGGTGGGCCTCGTCGGGGAGATTGTTCCGTAATTGGGGGGCCACCACAGAGAAGCTCCTCTCCCTTGTTGCCATCCTCTGAGCTTCCCTCGGAGCAGGAACCCGGAGGAGGACCTTAGATGTTGAGCGTAGTGTTTGGGTAGGTTCGTGTTGGGAGAGGCGTTCCATGAGGTATTGTGGTCCCAAGCTGTGTAAGGCTTGTTAGCAGTTGTGCCCTGTGTGTGTGTGTTTTCTTATAACAAATGTTTGGTGCAACGCGCAGCCACAAGATGTGATGATAGCCACAGATTTAGAGGGTGCCAACTTCAATTTCAGAGAAGCTCTTGGCTTACAACATTCCATTAGTGGGTGGGGCCAAAAGTGAAGAGGCGGGGCCAAAGGCAAAATGGGATGAGGCCAAAAGAACAGCTTGTGTTAGCTTAAAGCTCCTGCTACCAGGAATTAAGCCTTCCGGGAGGCATTTCAGCTTTTGGAAAGGTGGGAAATCATGCAAGCACTGGGAAAACAGCCAACGACTGGGTACGGGAACCCTCCGAGGAGGGCCTAGAGAGCCAGGCCTGAACCCCAGGAGAACTGGATTCCATTCCCGGGCATGATCTTCCACACCCCTGCTTTAAAAGATGAACTCATGAAGGGTAATAACGACTATCAACGGCTATGAGTCATGATGGCTTATTTGAACCTCCATGTTCAGAGGCAGTATACCTTTGGGTAGCAGGTGATAGGGAGCGACAGAGGGGCAGAGGCAGGCTGTTGCCCCCATGTGCTGCTTGTGGGCTTCCTGGAGGCATCTGGGAAAGAAGATGCTGGACTTTTTCTTTGATCCAGTGCCGCTGCTCTCTAGCATCCGTAGAGATGGTCCCGAAATCTACAACTGGCGATCCCTCTTGGTATGTGAGGCGCTGGCCAAGGGTCTCGTGCCCGGGACTCTGCTGCAGGCCCTGGGTGCCTTACTCATTGTGGCCGCTTGCGGGAGGGAAGGAGCTGCCGCCTTGCTCTCTGCTGCATTTCAGCACCACCCCTGCCGGTGACCAGATGGTGAGAGTGCAGGTCCAGCCTTACATTCTGTCCGGCCCTACAAAAGCTGCTGCCTCTGGCCCCTCCTTTTGCCCTGAGCATGCTCTCTCGCTTGTGTGCACAGGCTGAGCTGCTCACAAGCTGCTGACGTGCTTGCTGAACCCTCATCTTGCTTCCAGTCCTGGCTGAAGCCGAAGGTTTCTAATATGCAGGCACTGCATTGAGCAATGTCGCCAGAACAGAAGAGGCTCCAGGCAGAAGAGGTGTGAGGAGCCGAGTGCAGAAGCCGCTACAATTGGCACAGAGCTGTGAAATGGGTCTCTCGGCTGAGTTCTGTAACACGCAACAAATACGGGGATTGTATCACCAGCCCCCCAGGAAGGAGATGGTGCTCAGGAACGACATGTAATGAAATGGCTGGAAAGATGTTCTCTAGAGCATCCTTTATCAAGCTGCAGGTTTGCCAAGCGCTAGCGGCGGGGGTAGTTTAAAAACTGTAATTAATATCTCCTTCTAAACGCTTTAAATTGCAATTACAGGAAATGCTCAGAACAAGGAGCTGCTCTCAGTATTCCATGCGATGCTGGAGGTAATTACCTGTAATGTCATTCAGGGACTCTGCTTACCTAAAATGGCAATCATTCTCCCCATTACGTTGAGGCAGGATTGAGCAAGGGGCGGTGGGGTGGGGTGGGGCGGGGTGGGGGGGGATCTTAATGGTTATGTATTTCAGACCAAGTTCATCTTCACTCATTCTCCTCGCCGATGCAAGAACAAGACCCTCAGTCTCACATGCCCAGAAGCATCACATGCCCAGAAGCATGAGGAGTGGTGATGTTGTCAACCTGTAGTCATGCTTGAGAGGTAGCGTGGTGTAGTAATGAGAGTGTCACACCAGGACTGGTGAGGCTCAGGTTCAAATCCCCACTCAGCCAGGGAGATCACTCCGTGGCTTTGGGCCAGTCGCTCTGTCTCAGCCTAAGCTACATTGCAAGGCCGTTGTCAGGAAAAAGTACTATGGAAGTACTATGTATGCTACCTTGAGCTCCTCGCAGGAAAGGCAGGATATAAATAAAATGCTGGAGGTCCTGGAGCATGTGCAGAGAGCATAACCAGGACTCTCTGTATATGCAGCTGTTTGGAGGTGCTGATGAGCTGGATGAGGGCTAATAATCCAGGTTAAAAACATAAGGAGAGCCCTGATGCTGAATCCGTCTAGTCCAGCATTCTGCTCACACAGTGGGCAACCATCTGTCCCAATGGGAAACCCATGAGCAGGACATGAGTGCTACAGCACCCTCCGGCCCATCTTCCCCAGCAACCGTTGTACATACTAGGCTAAACCAAGTGTTGATGGTAACCAGGTTAGAATTCGTTTTCCATTCTGTATTGGACAGAGTTCAGCCGCCCACTCCTAGGGAGGAGCGGTTCTCAGCTGGGGGGGGGGGGGGGCACTTCTAAATCCTGCTCCGTGATGGGCAGATGTGGTCAGTAATGACCGCATCCAGCAATGCCGTGTACACCAGCTGCACCTTTTCCTGGAGAAGAAGGATTTGGCCACTGTAATGCCTACTCTACGGTTCAACACGAGACTCCTGCAGTGCACTCTAAGTAGACCTGCCCTTGAAGATTGCCCCAAAAAGGACTGCCAGCCCAAAATGCAGCCGAGGGGCTCTGATGGCCGTCTACACCCATGGAGAGAAAGTTACCAGAAGTTCAGACTGAGTGGGACTTTATATTTTGATTTCTGTGGTTTCTTCTGAGTTTGCCCTCGCTTGGTCCAATTTGATATGCAGAGATTTCCATTTTGAGTGTAACTCCGCAATGTGGCCCGTAACAGTCCAGATGACTCAGGGACCCACACCCATCTGGGGGAGGCGTCCGCATGGGCAGACAGCCGTCACTGGACATGGGATGAGGCCAACCTCTCAGCGGTGGCTTTTTGCTTTCATCTTTGAGGACACCTTTGTTGCGGTCGTCTCTGTTAAACGTGTCTGTTTGAACAAGCTGACAGCTGAGAAGAAGGGGCTCAATGAAACAACTTAGCATAGCCCAGGATCAATAAAAACAGATAGGACAGAAACAGCTTCCGTAAAAATTGCTTCATTAGGAATTCACTGGAATAAGGCCTGCCTTGGATGAAATAGGCGTCGTGTGTAAATTTTTAAGCCTCTTGATTGCTCTTATAATACAGCCAAATGGCAGAGTTAGTAAATGAAGCCAAAGCCCCGTGTGTTAATTATTTAAGTGAAATTGGACCTAGAACCAGTTCCACTATTTCCCCTCCCCCCAATCTTGCCACCAGAGAATCCTAGAGTTGCAAGGGTCTTCAGAGGTCATCCAGTCCACCCCCCACTCCCACACAAGCCAATGCAAGACATCCGCTGCTATGACATCCCTGACAGGTGACGAATGCAGCACCTTAGAATGCAGGAGGGCAATCATTAGCTTTGGATGCTTCGCCACCCCCCCTCCCCCATACATATCAAAATCTCCCTGCATGTGAAAAGAGGATGCTGGAGGTTGTAGCCCAACACAAATGAAGCTATGTTTCTGAAATTTCTCCACATTAGACATACCACTTTGGTTTACATGTGTGATGAATTTTAGAAGCATAGCTTCAAGCGTGTAGTGGCAAGGTATTTTGAAACAATGAGAAAAGAAATGCCTATAACTTTTTTATTTTAAAAGTTAGAAGTCTGAAAGTTGCTCACTTTGTAGATGGGTTAGGGGTAGTTGTCTGTCAGAAATTGCAGAATGATAGGTCCAGGCATTTGGTGGCTACGATTTTTTTAGATTAAAAGTTACAACAACACGGAGTTTTGACAGATAAAAGAAGGAGGGGGAGGCGGGGGAGGCGGGGGAGGCGGGGGAGGGGGGGGAGGGGGGTGCAATTGACAGCCCAAGCCTCTGTGGAAAAACTTTTGTAACTTTTAAACTAAAATAAAAAAAGGTTATAGGTGTTTCTTTCCTCATTGTTTCAAAAATACCTTGCCACCACATGCCTGGACCTAGCTTTCTGAACTTTCACACACATATCAAGCAAAGTGTTACCTGTAATGTGCCCATGTTTCCTGTTTGTATCTGTAAAAATAAAAAAGTTGGAGGCATAACTGTATTTACCCCACTACTACCTATTTTTCTAAAATTAATTGCCACACAAGGCAAGCACCTACGTTTCTGAAATTTCACACACATAGGTGCCAATATACCACCTACAATGTGGCAAAGTTTCATGTGTGGAACTTTAAAAATGAAAAAGTTATAGGCATTCCTGGTTATTTATTAAAAAATTAATTGCCACAAAATGCCTACACCAATCATTCTGAAATTTCTCACAGATAACTACCCCTAACCCATCTACAAAGTGCCCAAGTTTCATCCTTCTATCTTTAAAAATGAAAATGTTATAGGCATTTTTGTAACACAATACTAGGCTATGGGGAAATGCATTCAAAATGGTGTCTGATCCGCGGATCAGACATCCGATCTGCCCAACCTCTGATCTGTTCTTTATTGATGAAGAGGTCAAATTGAATACAAGTTATCTAATATTGCTGCTATATTATTATTATTATTGTTGTTGTTGTTGTTGTTATTATTATTATTATTGCCACCACCTAAAAAATTCTGGATACCATATGATGGCAGCAGCACCTCCATAATTTGGCCAACAACTGAATCTTTTGCCCATGTCACATTGGCAGTGGTGTTAGTGATACAACCCCCAGTAACTTCTTTGCTCCGATTGTCACATTCAGTTATGCATGTTTGATCAGGGAGAGCCACTTTGCACAAAGGAGACATCAACAGCAGCAGATGGATCATGCCCTTTGCTTCACTGGAACCTGAACCTCCATCAGTCTTAAGGTTGGTTCATATATTATCCCAGAGGTGTTACCACCATTGGGTCATGAGTCATCCACAGATCAACCCATCATGATCCATTTGTATGAGGAGCTGCCCCCATACAGAGAGCAGTGTGGTTTCGATTGGCCTGGTTGATGTGGAGGACTCTTCTTCATGCTGTCGCTTGTGTGACTGGCCACCCACACAGTTCACCTTCATAATACCAACTGCAGTGCCAGAACAACATGTGAACCAGCCCAGTCTTTCAGGAGTCTATGTAGGCTTGTCCATAGCATGCTTGTTTGCTTTATGGATATTGTTTTCCTCTCCAAGGTTTGCCAACAGTTCTCTTGGAAGCCAGGCTGCCCCAAGAAGCTTTGCTGCCTGAAGCAAAGGACAAGATGGCTCCCACCTCCAATTCCATGAACAAAAGTCAAAGAGGCTAGTTGTGGGATCTTTCTTCGACAATGGCAACAGGACAGTGACCTCCACTGAGGGCAGGAGGCTAGGACCCCCTCTAGATGGATTCTGTTTGACGCCTGGTTAGTCGATTATGCGCATAATCGCTGAAGCGCTTTATCGTAAATGCTTGTATGCAGGAGGTAATTGAGCACTCAACTGGTGACCTTACTGGTTGTTTCAAATACGCTTTACAAGTAGTTAATGCGGAGAATTGCTTGTTCACATAGTCAAAATTAGGGATGTGCACTGGATCGGACCCGATCCACGATCCGAGTCCGGTCCAGTGGGAAATCGGATAAATTATCCGATTTCCGATCCGACAGCTGGATCGGCCGATCCAATCCGAACCGGTCCGAAAAGGCTCCGAACCGGTTCGGCGGATCTGCGGATCGGCGGGCGCCCACCGCCGCTTCCATTGGCGGGCGCCAGCGGGCGCCCGCCGATGAAAGTGGACAGCGGGGGGGGGAGGAGGGGGCGGGAGGAGGGGGGCCCTTACCTTTCCGGCCCGTCCGCTCCCGTCCGGCGCCGGCGGCTACTACCAGCGGGCTCCGCGGCCTGCTCCAGGGTGGCGCGCCGGGTGATGTCATCACCCGGCGCGCTACTCTAGAGCAGGCCGCGGAGCCCGCTGGTAGTAGCCGCCGGCACCGGACGGGAGCGGACAGGCCGGGAAGGTAAGCAGTGGCGGGGAAGGGGGCTTACACCCCCCCCAGAGCTGTCTGCTTCTATCTGCGGGTGCCCACGGGCGCCTGCGGATGGAAGCGGACAGCCCCGGGGGGGAGGGAGCGCGGGGGAGGGGGCTTACCTGCCGGAGCCGTCCACAGCGGACGGCCCCGGGGGGGGAGGGAGTTAGGCCCCCCCCACCCACCCCCCACCATTTTTTCCTCATAGACTTGCATTGCAATGCAAGTCTATGGGTAAAAAAATGGCGGCCGATCCAAAAATTTCCGATTTTTGGATCGGGATCGGACTCGATCCGGTCCGGGGGGGGCTCCGATTTTGTCCGAACCGATCCATGACAAAATTGGAGGTCCCGATCCGGGTCTCGATCCGATCCGGGGGGTCCGTGCACACCCCTAGTCAAAATGCACTTTAACGGCCGGAGCAAAATAAAACTCGCTATTTAACGTGCATTCGATAATGCGCATAATCGGAGAGAAAACATGCCTCTACGCCCGATTTGCGCTCCGTTCTTGTAGAGGTAAATTTTTTAATGTGCCTTCAAAGAGCTTTAAATGCCTCTTGTAGAGGCAGCCTAGGTTAGAGGGCACGGGAGGGGTCATGTGGCACGCACACCTCTGGCCTCCCAATACCTTGCCACTGTGCCCTGGTCTTTAGCACCTGCTGCCTCATTTTGCCTAATGGCTGGGCCGGCCCTGCTTGGGCTGGTAGACTTTCCGATCCTGCAGCCTCAGCCCTCCAGATATTTTGGACTACAACTCCCAGTATCCCTGACCCATTGACTATTCTGAATGGGGCTGATAGGAGTTGAAGTCCAAAACATCTGGAGGGCACCTGCTTGGGGTAAGCTAGGCTGACCATATGAAAAGGAGGACAGGGCTCATGTAACTTTAACAGTTGTAGAGAAAAGGGTGGTGAAATTCCTTCTTCATTACAACAGTTAAAGCTGCAGGGGCCCTGCCCTCTTGTGTATCTGGTCACTCTAGTATAGTGCCTGCAACTTTAATTGTTGTGATGAAGATGGGATTTCACCAGGTACTAACTGCATGCAAATGACGCCGGCTGAAATTCCCTTTTCTCTACAACTGTTAAAGTTACAGGAGCCCTGTCCTCCGTTTCATATGGTCAGTCTAGGTAAGCTGTCCTATGGAGTATCTGGCATCATAGTTAATCCTGCATTCTGTCTATCTGCTCCTTTTAGTTCCTCTATATATCACTCTTTTCATTGCTGCTTCCCTTATAATACCAACAGACAGTGGAGGCCAATCTGCTGTTTCATTTTCTCCACTTCCCTCGAATACAGAATTAGCTCAAGTGCCTTCATGGAGATCCTTCTACACACTGAGCTGATTACAATGGAACCATCCAAGCGCGCTTTGTTAGCTTTGATTACTCTCTGTGCAGCAGCTGGGAGAGTGGAGATAATCACCCCGGATCATGTCTGGCTAGCAGGAAGAGAGCAAAGGCAGGAGATTCCAGTGGCATCGGAGATGAAAGCCCTGTGTGCTGCAGCTGTGATGGGCTGAGCCAAGGAGTGGCGTGAAGTAGGGTGACCCTATGGAAAGGAGGACGGGTCTCCTGTATCTTTAACAGTTGTATTGAAAATGGAATTTCAGCAGGTGTCATTTGTATGCATGCAGCACCTGGTGAAATTTTCAAGCTGCAGGAGCCCTGCCCTCTTTTGTATCTGGTCATGTTAGGCAGGGCTCCTGCAGCTTTAACTGTTGTGATGAAGAGGGAGTTTCACCAGGTGCTGCATGTATACAAATGACACCTGCTGAAATTCCCTTTTCAATATAAATATTAAAGATACAGAAGCCCTGTCCCCCTTTTCATATGGTCACCCTAGGCCAAAGGGGGTTGCTGAGGGGATTCTCTAATGGTGCCTCCATACATTGATTTTGCTATGCTTGATAGCTTCTTTATTTTTAATTTTTATTTAAAACAATTCTTAGCTGCCTTTCAGGGCAGAAGCTCTCCCAAGGCAGCTTACAACCATATTTAAAACTAGGGGTGTGCATCGGATCCGATCCACGATCCGAATCCGATCCGCCCCAAAATCGGGAAAATCCGATCCGATCCGATCAACCTCCGATCCGATCCGCCGAGGTCCGATCCGGATCGGACGCCATTTTGAATGCTTTTTCCCATAGCCAAGTATTGTTTTACAAAAACGCCTATAACTTTTTCATTTTTAAAGATAGAAGGATGAAACGTGGGCACATTGTAGACTGGTTAGGGATAGTTATCTGTGAGAAATTTCAGAAAGATTGGTGCATGCGTTTTGTGGCAATTAATTTTTTAATAAATACCCAGGAATGCCTATAACTTTTTCATTTTTAAAGTTCCACACATGAAACTTTGCCACATTGTAGGTGGTACCTTGGGACGTATGTTTGTGAAATTTCAGAAACGTAGGTGCTTGTCTTGTGTGGCAATTAATTTTTAGAAAAATGGGTAGTAGTGGGGTAAATACAGTTACACCTCCCATTTTTTTATTTTTAAAGATACAAACAGGAAACTTGGGCACATTACAGGTACCACATGGCTTGATATGTGTGTGAAATTTCAGAAACATTGGAGCTTGCCTTGTGTGGCAATTAATTTTTGAAACAATGAGGAAAGAAACACCTATAACTTTGTCATTTTTAAAGTTACACACATGAAACTTTGCCACATTGTAGGTGGTACCTTGGGACCTATGTGTTTGAAATTTCAGAAACATAGGTGCTTGCCTTGTGTGGCAATTAATTTTAGAAAAATGGGTAGTAGTGGGGTAAATACAGTTACGCCTCCCACTTTTTTATTTTTGAAGATACAAACAGGAAACTTGGGCACATTACAGGTACCACTTGGCTTGATATGTGTGTGAAATTTCAGAAACATTGGTGCTTGCCTGGTGTGGCAATTAATTTTTGAAACAATGAGGGATTCATTGGACAGCACTTGCCCATAGGGATTCATTGGACAGTACTTGCCCATAGGGAATCATTGGAAAGCACTTGCCCATAGGGAATCATTGCATTGCACTTTCCCATTGAGAAATACAGTTATGACTCCCACTTTTTTATTTTTGAAGATATAAACAGGAAACATGGGCACATTGTAGACTGGTTAGGGATAGTTATCTGTGAGAAATTTCAGAAAGATTGGTGCATGCGTTTTGTGGCAATTAATTTTTTAATAAATACCCAGGAATGCCTATAACTTTGTCATTTTTAAAGTTACACACATGAAACTTTGCCACATTGTAGGTGGTACCTTGGGACGTATGTGTGTGAAATTTCAAAAACATAGGTGCTTGCCTTGTATGGCAATTAATTTTAGAAAAATGGGTAGTAGTGGGGTAAATACACTTACGCCTCCCATTTTTTAATTTTTAAAGATACAAACAGGAAACATGGGCACATTACAGGGAACACTTCGCTTGATATGTGTGTAAAATTTCAGAAAGCTGGGTCCAAGCATGTGGTGGCAAGGTATTTTTGAAACAATGAGGAAAGAAACGCCTATAACTTTTTTATTTTAAAAGTTAGAAGTCTGAAAGTTGCTCACTTTGTAGATGGGTTAGGGGTAGATATGTGTCAGAAATTTCAGAATTATAGGTCCAGGCATTTGATGGCTATGGAATTTTTAGATTAAAAGTTTCAAAAGTTTTTCCACAGAGGCTTGGTTTCCCCCGTCTCCCACTCCCGCCTCCCGCGAAGAAAAAGGAAACACTCTCTCTCCATCTCTTTGATCCTTGCATGCATGGCTGCAACTGAGCTAGTATCCATTACAAAAGGAGAAACAAAGTAACTACATTAAAGCACTTGGCTCATGTCTGCTTTGATACTTTCACTTTTTACTCAAGCAGAACGGCTGAGCCTAGGATCACTCTCTCTCGATCGCTAGGATCGTTACAGGAGACATTTTTTACAGTCTTCAAAGTGGTGTGTGCAGACACCTTGCCACCACATGCCTGGACCCAGCTTTCTGAAATGCCTGGACCCTAACCCATCTACAAAGTGCCCAAGTTTCATCCTTCTATCTTTAAAAATGAAAAAATTATAGGCGTTTTTGTAAAACAATACTTGGCTATGGGAAAAAGCATTCAAAATGGCGTCTGATCAGGATCGGACATCCGGTCCGATCCGATCCGACCCCCCAGGTCCGATTCCGATCCGCTATCCGATCCGATCCGGGGGGTCAGTGCACATCCCTATTTAAAACAGTATACACATTAAGAGCAATAAAAACACAAGACAGTAAAATATAAATTAAAACAATAAATGCTAACATTAAAAACTAGTAATAAACAGCAAGTAATAAAACAGCAAGGGCAACAGCAGCAAAACAGAATTCCATTATGAGAAGTCCATAGTAAAATAAAACGTTTTTAAGGCCTTCCTAAAAGCCTGTAAGGATGGTGCTTGGCAGATCATCAGTGGGAGTTTGTTCCACGGGTGTGGAGCCACTGCTAAAAAGGCCCTCTCCCATGTGGAGACCCACTTAACATCTCTCACTGGTGGGAAGGTGAGAAGGGCCTCTCTTTTTAATCTTGAAGTGCGGGCAGGCTGATAAGGGTGAAGGCGGTCCTTCAAGTAGCTTCAGCTCAACCCGTTTAGGGCTTTAAAGGTCAAAACCAGCACTTAGCTTCACTGCAACTGTATATGTGAACTGACGTTGCCGGTACAAAGCATGGCATGGGCTGATGTCCTACCTGTGATGATCTCCACTTTGATCACTACAGGCTTCTTCACTCAGGTGTGCCAGTGTTGCGGCATCTGTCCCATTCACGACCTGTAGCCAGGAATCTGTTACACCACCATTCCCCTCCCTGCCATTGCTCTGATAATATGGCACCCCTTCTTCACTCCCTATGGCATCTGCCATGTTCCTTGTCCAGGGGATCATTTCTCACGAAAGCTCAGAGGGTGGGGTTGAGGTGCTTCCACTGTTGCCGGCTTACCGCCTCCAGGGGACAAATGACTCCGTCTTGCCTAATATTCCCAGGAGCTAGTAGTACCATCCTGAGCCTACATAGGACAAGGGATCAGAGAGCACTTTCAGTTCAGGTTCACTGCTTCCTTTTACTTCAAGCCTCCCACCCCTATTGCAATAATAGTTGTAATAATGAATTGTTGAGTTTCTGGGAGAAGCCTGGTCTGCGCTGCTCTTCTCATCTATACAATAACAGTAGCATGCTGCATTTATAAATATTTCAGTTGCAAGAGATTCACTTCTGATTATGATGACACATGCTGTGTTTGAGCATTTGATGTCTCTGTAAATGCCTTGGAGGGAGCATCACCTTATTAGCCAGGGCTTGCACTGAGTCTGCTAGACGCAAGGGTAAGGAGGACGAGGCCATCAGTCATCTCATTGGCTTGAACTATTGCCAGTTGGCTCTCCAGTTTGGCCAGGGTTACACCTAGAATGACTTCCTGTCCTCAAGGCCTCCCGTGGCCTTGCCCACCTGACCCCTCTCTGCTTGTATATCCTGGCTCACCCGGGCCCAGACCTTTACTGCCCTAGCTCCACCACCTCTCTCAGAAGACCTCCCTGTCAATGGCTCTACTCATTGTCCCTTGCTGCTGCTCTGTTTGCTTAGAACCACCTCCTGGAACACCGGCATGTGATACTCTCTGCCTCCAAAGCCATCCTCACCAACCCAGCTTTCCCATCAAGCTTTTGGCACAACTCCTCAGCCCTCATTCGCTGTGCTGAAACTCAGCTTCAGTAAATGTAACTGAAGAGGACCCATATTTTGCTGCTTTGATACTGGGATGCCCTGTGATAGTTTACCTGTGCGGAAGTGGTTTTCAAGTGGCTACATTCAGGTGTCAATCCAGCCAACTATCCAAGCCCAGTCCAGTTCTAGTGAGCCACCTTTTCTCCACCTGTTTTATTTCTTCTAGGCCTGTCCCAGAGTCCTTTGTGGTTATATGGAGGAAGAGCTGGTCTGGGTCAAGCTTTGGGCAGCCTTCCTCTATGGCCAGATCTACACCAAGCAGGATAAGTGGTATGAAAGCAGTATATCAAAGGCAGGAGCCACACCAAGCAGGATATAGCGGTATATGTGGCGTATGTCAATGGGCCCCAACAGTTGTCAGTGTACTTCAATACTGCTATAAAGCAGTAGTGTGGCTCCTGTTTCTTATATACCACTTTCATACTACTTTCATAGTGTAATATCCTGCTTGGTGTAGATGGGGCCTATGTGAATGCATCAGCAAAAGTCTTGCCCACTATATAATCACAGAGTTGGCAGGAACCACAGAGATCATCTAGTCCAACCTCCTGGCCAGGACAGGCTCTGCACGGCAAAATGCAGCTACAGCATCCCTAATCCATGGCCATCCAGCCTCTGCTTAAAGACCTCCAGCGAAGGAGAACCTATCACCCCCCCCCCCCCCGTGACACCCTGTTCCACTGCTGAAGAGCTCCCACTGCTAGGAGCTTTCTCCTAATGTTTAGCTGAAATCTGCTTCCCTGCAATTTCCACCTGTTAGTTCTAGTCCTGCTAGCAACAGAGAAGATTTGAAGGCCACTTTCATGTCTATCGTGTCCTCCCCTCCATCTTTTCTTTTCCACACTAAACATCTCCAGCTCTTTCGACCATTCCACTCTTTCAACCATAGCATGCTTGGTTCCCAGAAGCATTGCTCACCCTACGTCCCTGGCATATGGGTCTCTGATGCCATCGCACTGCAATCCTCCTGACACCCCAAAGCGCCACTATGGAACAGGGAGAGGATCGAATGAGGCTTGATAGGAGGTTTGGTCTTTCGTAACAACGAGAGAGACAGGTGGGGTTTGGAAGGCACCAATGAGGAGGCAGTTCCTGTTCCAGCATTCAGAATGCTTTGATCGCAAGAAAGGAGGGCCAACGCTTTAGAAGCGAGGCTTCCAGAGAGTATGACGAGCCCTCGTTCCGGGTGAAGCATTTGAGCAAAAGCTTGGCCATCTTTCAGCGCTGCTTTCAGGGAAACTTTATCATGGACAAATGTAAAGCGTTATGTCTGTCCAGGCACAGCCATGGTAAGAATCTCAGAGTAGAACTTACTTCCCACTGAACCAACAGCAAGACTCATTGGCTTCATTTCAGGCAAAGCTGCTTTGCTGCATCTGTCTTCCTGTAGCCTCTTCCTGGTCCGCTGGCACTGGAGGGGGACAGAAGCCAGCGCTTTGCGGTCAATCCATGTCACTGCCACGCCACTTCCACAAATCTTTCCGGCCAGCTGAGACTGAACCAGCCACCCACTCAAAGCAAAACAGCTCAGGTGGTTTCCCAAGCAGAGAATTAAGCCAGGCAGGGATGCCAGCAGCGGGCCAGAGCTAACAAATGGCTGTGTGTGCTGTGAGTATGAAGGGGCAATCAAGTGGGCGGGGTGGTGGTGAGGAGACGAGATGGTGAGCTGGATGAACAGGCAAGCGACACCGAGCTTTTGCAAAAGGGCACGTTAAAGACATCTTGTTCATTAGCTAGACACTCTATTGTCATGTGTGTAGGACATCAGATGGGATGGTCCTTGTGTTTCCACATGGACCTATGGCCCGACTGGAGTTCACCTGGAGTAGAGCCTTCAGTGGATGGCTCCCTCTCTGTGGAACTCCCTGCCTCTGGAGATAAGGCAGGCGCCAACATTGTGTTGTTTTTGGCACCTGCAGGAGACTTATTTCAAGAAACCTTCCTTAGTTGACCAGCAAGTTTTTATTGGTATTCTGTTTTTGTAGGGAAAAACAACAACAAACCTCTTAATGTGGTGTTTTATTCTTTTTTTATTTTATTGTTCACTACTCCGGAATCTATTTAGAGGTGGAGTGGTATATAAATGTTTTAAATAAATAAATAAATAAATAAGAAATGGTGGGTTCTTTAAGGTTTGGGTATAAAATGCAATAAAATGACCTGATAGTCCCTCTCTTATTTATTCCTATGCTACATTTTTCCATATTGCCTACAGTAAAAAAAAACAAAAAAAAACAGGTGGTCAACACTATATGTAAATGAAAAATAAACCTCCTGAATAAACCTTTCCCAACATGAACCTACCCATACACTATGCTCAACATCAAAGGTCCTCCTCCGGATGCCTACTCCGAGGGAAGCTCAGAGGATGGCAACAAGGGAGAGGGTCTCTGTGGTGGCCCCACAATTATGGAATGATCTTCCCAATGAGGCCCGCCTGGCGCCAACACTGTTATCTTTTCAACTTAACAGTCTTTTCAACTCGTCAACTTAACAGTCTTTTAGAATTTAAGAAAGCTATAAAGACTGTTCTCTTCCGGCAGGCATATCCAGTGTAATTTTTAGAATGTTTTTAGGATGTTTTAGGATGTTTTAATGCAGTTTTAATAATATTTGTCATGTTTTAATTAGTTTTATGTATTTTATCATGCTGTTGTTCCCCGCCTCGATCTAGATGGAGAGGCGGGTAAGAAATAAATCATTATTATTATTATTATTATTATTTTCGGCACCAGGACAAAACTTTTCTTTTCTCCCAGGCATTTTAACATTATTATTACTATTATTATTATTATTATATGGCCACTGAAAAGGCCTGCTCCCTGGTCCCAACTACGCACATTTTAGGGCACGTTGAGACACGTGGGGATGTGTCCAACATCACTCTCATTAGGCAGACGGGTTCATCTGGGACACAGGTATTTTCTAGAGCGCCCCCAAAGCCAGGTGCAATCTGAGACGCGTCCCTCCCCATGACAGCAGCGGGAGAGGACGGCTGCGTAGTGGCCTGGCCCAACCCTTAGCCACAATTCTGGTTGGCCTTTACAGTGTCCTCTGTTTTAACTGCCCGGGCTTCCCCCTTCATTGCAGCGTTATTGCAAAGAGAGGAGATGATGGAGCTCAGATTCACATCCGGTTGACGCTTGTTGCTGCCTTTCTGCAATGCCGCTCAGTATTTGAATGGAGATGCTGAGTCCTCCTGGGGAAGACTGTGCTGGGTTAGAAAGAGGCACACCACCGTGTAGCTGTTATTATGACCATGATGTAATGAGCATGGGAAAACAGGAACAAAGGAAATAGCCCAATCTTAAGAGAGTCTTAAGATGCTAGTCCTCACATTTCTCCACTCACATTTGGTACCCAGGGATTCCTGCATTTTTCATCTCTACTTTTGTAAGATGCAATTTGGGTTGTAATGCTTAGCTTTTGCATCGCTCTGACCTTGGAGGGGGAGTGGGGATAAAAGCGAAGCTCCTCACATTAACTCCACGTGTTCCTTGCTTGTGACATCAACCCCCAACTCCTTCCTCAATGAAAAGGTTTGGAAAGACAGAAGCGGACGACGGATCGGGCCAGGACAGGAGAGCGGTGCTATTGATTCTCTAACAGGAGAAGACCTCTTGGCCTAGAAGAAGCCTTCCCCACAGATCGCAGGCATGTGGGGCCAATTTTGATTGGCCAGTGCTGCTTAGATAGGGTGACCAACTGTCAGGATTTCCCCGGATTTGTCCTGGTTTTTGTTCTATCCTGGGTGTCAGGGGGGATTTTCTGTAATTTTTGATAATGTCCTGGAAAGACAAGCTTTCCCCTTTAAGGCCACATTAGCGTGGTTGGAGGGAATGACAAGCTTTCTGGAGGTGGGTTATTTCTATCCCACTGCCCCAATCAGGACCTTACAGGGGAAAGTATGTCATTCCTGGACATTATAGAAAAGGACCCGATTGGAGCAGTGGAGGGCGGGAATGACACACTTTCCCCACCTCCGCTCCAGTTGGGGCCTTTAAAGCAGTGGGGGTGAATGACATGCTTTCCAGAGGCCCCAGAAAGCCACTTTCCCACCCCCCACCCCACTGAGGGTCCTCTTTTTTGGTTTCCCAAATGTGGTCACCCTAGCTTAGAGGCACTTGAGGATAGGTTCTCGGGCGCAATCCCAGTGACGCTCTTGACCCAAGACGACAGAGAAGCCGCTCATCATCCTGAAATCCTGCTACAAAGGAGAAAGCTCCACCTTGCATCTTCTCAGGCGCCGCTGGGTGCTCCTGTTTGGTGTTCAGCACCAGGACTCAGTGGGAGCTTTGCAGGAACAAGGTGCCTACTTCAGTGGGAAAGCAGCTAACCCTACCCCTTCCGCACATTAGGGTTGATGGGGCTTCACCCCTGAACTTGCATTGGCCTGAGGAGACATGAGGGAGCAGTCAAAGCTCGCTGCTGGCTGAGGCTCAGTGTGACATCAGGGAAGAGCTCCAACGGCTCCCTCTGACCTCGCCCCACACATACTTTGCCAAATGGAACAATGCCCGCATCAGCAGGTGTGCACATGGGCTTGAAACTGCACCCCCCAGAAATACACTGCCACTCGGGGCAGCTGCCAAGGCCCCGAACACCCTGGCTGGGTCCTGTGCTGATGCCAGCCTGCCCTGGGGTTGCCTTTGACATATGGCCCATCGGTGCATTGAGAGGCTTGGCCAAGCTGCCATTTAAATTGCTTCCAATGGACCATCGCTCTGGGTCATTGGGAGAAATTAGCATACCGCCCCCCCAAGCCCCCTGGTGCAGCTTGCAGGTGCTGCTGTGCCCTCCACTCCTGCCAGGGGAGCCTACCAGCGCCCCCAGCAAAGGATGTAGCCCACCAGAGGGCACTGTGCCCAGGGCCTGTCTGAACCCGGCGCTGTTCGTGAGACCAGCGGAGATGGAGCATGTCCCATTGGCAGCCATGAGGGTGAGAAGCTGTCAGCAGGAGAACCATCCTCTGTTGGCAAGGAGTTCCACAGGTTCATCCTAAGCTGTGTGAAGGACTTCCTTTGTTTGCTTTACAGGCTTCTTAACTTCAGTCAGCAAGCCAAGGATTTTGTTCTTATGGGGAGAATATTTTTCTGTATTCCCATTCTCCACCCGCACACACCGCTTTCTCATATCCCCCTTTCGGATGGTGTTCTTCTAGACTGAGCTGTTCGGCAAGGGTCCTTCCTGGCGAGGCTTTTCCGGAGCCATCGGCCTGGGAGTTTACCAGGGGTCCAGATGACGACGTCACCTGTCACTCCCCAGGATTTCCTAGGGCTTCTTCTGACTTCCCCACCCCATTGCAAAAAATCCGTTCAGTATAAAAAGATGATAAAGCTGCATAAGGGCTTCGGATTGGTAGCACGACGAGCCCCCCCTCCCATTGGGAAGCACCCCGTATCTACTGTCGTCTCTCCCCTGCAACCAGACAGGAGGCTTCGGGGTGGGTGGGAAGAAGAGATTCCCCCCTCCCCCTTTTGCAAACAAACAGCCACCTGGTGTGCTTCCTCCCCACCTCCTGAGGGAAAAGAGATGCTAGCTGTTCATTTTTTTTCTTCATAAAGAAGGTGATCTTTATGCTCTGGAGATATTTCAGTGATTCTCCCCCCCGCTCCATCCCTCCCAGTAAGAGATTGCAAAAGGACTGCACGAAGAAATCAAGCTGGTCGTGCATTTTGGTATAAAAACAAGAGACTTGTAAAAGGGCTTCCTCTCTCTCTCTCTCGTCACACACACATGCAACTTCCTCCACATGTCTGCCCATTTGGTGGGTTACCTGAAAGGAGAGCATGTGCACCTGTAAGCATGCATCCATGTTCGCTCCCTACACAGTCAGGAACCTGGCATTGCATGGTGAGGCTATGTGTGGACAGTTGTACCCATGAAGACTCTCCTTTTGATGTGGGATTGGGGGGACAGGGCTGGCAGGCTGTACCTGTGTACAGGTACAGGTACAGGCCCTATTCAAAGTGCTAGTATTAATATTCAAAGCCCTAAACGGCTTGGGGCCAAGTTATCTGAAGGAACGTCTCCTCCTATATGTACCTGCCCGGACCCTAAGATTATCCTCGGGGGTCTTTCTCCGTGAGCCCCTGCCAAAGGAAGTGAGGCAGGTGGCTATCAGGAGGAGGGCCTTCTCTGCTGTGGCACCCCAGCTGTGGAATGAGCTCCCCAGAGAGATACTCCTGGCACCTACATTATACTCCTTTAGATGCCAGGTGAAGACCTTTTCATTTTTTCAGTATTTTAACAGTTGATCAGTTTAATCTTTAACTTTGCTTTTTTAAATTTGTATTTTAAATCTGTATTAATTACTGCATGACTGCTTGCTTTTATCCTGCTTCTGCTCATATATTGTATTTTATAGTATGTTTTTACAATGTTGTTGTTTTTAAAATTTTGAATGGTTGTTATGGTTTTAGGTTTTGTGAACCGCCCAGAGAGCTTTGGCTATTGGGTGGTATAGAAATGCAGTAAATAAATAAATAAATAAATAAATGATACACATGGGGTGGGAGTGGTACAAAAAGGGCTTTGGTGACTGGTAGCTTCATGTGCAAACAAACCGTCACTCCAAATCTGGTCTGTCTGTGGTGTTTCATGAGTGTTGATTCCTTCACACATGAAGGGATGCACGTGTGAACTGCCCTTCAGTGAAGAAAAGAATTCAAATGCTGGATAATACCAATTAGGTATTACTAGTGCCGGTAAACAGTTATCTTGGAGGTCCTGGCTTGACTTTAGGGTCAGCGTTAGGCAAAAGTCCGTCCCTTCCTTTAGTTTAATCAGAGATTTTGAATCACAAATGCCCAGCTTTTCAAAAGTTCACCTAGGGGGAAACTAATCGTGGATTAGCAAATGAAAGAACTCACACATTCAGGCGGCATCCAGTTCTCACCAACTTTCGCACTTGCTTTCACATCACAAACAGAGTTCAGGTCTCCAAAAGCAAATGTGTTTTATTTTTAAAGATAACACCTTTATTATTTATTTATTTATTTATTTATTATGGTTAGATAATAATTTATTGTAATTATTATAATTATTATTATGCAGAGATGAACAATTTCCCCCCTTGATCACAGAGCAAACAGTTTTGCTGCTTTTTAAAATGTTAATGGAGTCCTGATTGAAAATAGATCTATATATATAGATATAGATATATATTTTCCTTCGCTTTGTGTGTGTGTGTGTGTGTGTGTGTGTGTGTGTACTGTATTCTAAAACATTGCAACAGGCAAGATCTTCTCATCCTACACAAAGGGAAGGGTTGAGTTCAGAATCTCAGCCGCTACTGGAAGCTCCTGCCTTGCTCCGTTTTTCTTCGCTGTCTCAGTGAGGGCGCGCTGGGCGGGTGGGTGGGGAGAAGCCAGATGCAGGGCGGGTGGCGGTTCTCTCAGCTATGTGGAGTCCTGGTTGACGACTTTGCCCCCGTTCATAGTAGGCGTCCCTGAACTTTTCCTGGAGCGTCCTTGTTTCTCTCCAATTTCATGCAGGGATGGCTCTCTGTACATGCACACTGCAAAAAGAAGACAAGGGAGCAGTCAGGATCCCGGAGCCTCTCCGCACCATGGCATAACGGCGGAGGTGGGATGGAGTGCTGCTTAAACAAAGAGACAGAGCTCAGGAGTGGAGGGCGTCCCAGGCCCGATCCCCAGGCGAAAGGGTCTCAGCTTGCCAGGCTGAGAAAGAGGGTCCTCTACCTTGGGCGCTGGACAGCCACTGCCCAGCAGGGAAGGCAAATAAAGGCCCGGCTTTGCATGCAACCTCTACCAGCATCTCCAGCTAGGGCTGAAAATGACTCCTGTCGGAACCAGGGATGGGAGGGCCAGGGAGGCTCAGGTTCACCAAAATTCTCTGGACTTCACAGCAAAGCTCGGTTTGGCTCGCTATCACCTGGTTTTCTTTTTAGGTTTGTTCAAACTGCAAAAGTGCGCATTTTAAATGGGAAGAGAGTGCATTTTTTTTTAAAAAAGGGCATACATCCACCCCATTGACTACTGAGTGAAAATGCAATTTTTTAAAAGTGTGCATTTTACACATTGTGTATTTTTAAAAAGTGTGCATTTCTTACTGTTAAAAGCCCCACATTTTTTAACAATGCAGACTTTGCGACTTTGTGAACATTTTCGTGTGATTTGCGAACAGAAATGAAATTTCCATACGTCCGTAGTCTGAGCCCCTGGAGAGCAGCTGCCAGTCAGTATAGACCAGGCTTCCCCAATCTGGAAAACAACTCCCATTATCCCAAGCCAACATTACCACTAGCTATGGTGGCTGGGGATGATGGGAGTTCTACTCCAGCACATCTGGAGGGCATCAGGTTGGGGAAAGGCTGGTAAGAAGGCTGCTTCATCTGGTCCTACACGGAAGGTCCGTCGCTCAATCCTTGTCGTCTCCAGATGAAAAGGGATCTCTGACAGCTGTGGAAGGGAAAGCCACCCCTCTCTCTGCTTAAATGCTCGGAGAGCGCCCTTGCCAGGCAGAGTAACCTAGCCTGGGTGGGATGGACCAGTGGTCTGCCACAGGATGAGACAGCTTCATACATTCATACCAATTTGCAAGAAAACACATATTCAAATGCACAGCTGCCCACTAATAAGTATTTGTTCTCTTCACCACTGCTGCGCACCTGTGAGCATGTTTCTCTGTGTTGTGGGTTTATTAAAATGAGCTCGAAAAGCCTGGAAGCTGGCAAGCAGATACGAACACCTTGGAAAGTGATTGGCAAGAGTTAACATTTAGTTTAGAAAGAGTCCCTCTCAACGCCACGTTTCAAAAGCAAAAAACGAACATGCTTAAAACTCCCGAGGTCTGATACAAATGCTGAAGTTTTGCCAAGTTTCAGATTTCTTTTCAGCCCTAACCTAAGCACTGATTCAGACGGCTAGAATGAGACCAGAGGTCATCAAGTCCCTCCCCACTTCCACACAAAGGCATGACCCCCCACACACACACACGAGCCCCTTGAAGATCTGAACACACCATCCCAATTCCAGTGTGCCAAAACAAATAAGGGGTGCTAAACAAGCTGTTCCCTCCCAAAGATATTGATTTATGAGTGAACACTGCATGAGTGACTCCCCCTCCCCTACTTTAGTGTTCCTGACCAATTTTAACCGAACGTGCTGTGGGCGCTGTCACAGAATGGATGCCATATGAGCATGCCCATTTATAAAATGGCTGCCATGGTGAGCACAACGGGGCCTCTTTCTCAGAAGGAGAATTGGTGAGGATAAGTAATTTACCAAAGAATCTGAATTCAAGGCAAGGATAGGAACTGAGCCCAACACACACGACCATCACTTTGAGCCTACAGTTTTCTGCTCCAAGAGGCTCCCCATCCTCTGTCTTTCGCTCTCCGCCAACTCCATCCCGTCGCAATGCTCAGCATCTCCAGGTCAAAGACTCCCTGCTAGCAGGTCCCGGGAAATAACTTGTAGAGCCACCTCCGCTAGTCAAGGTGGGCTGCCTCCCCACAAGCCCCCTCATGCACAGCCCTGCCCTCTCACCTTCCCCGTCACAGGCAGCAGGCCTCAGTTGCTTGTGTTGTGGGGAAGCAGCTGCCCAGCAGCAATGGGTGAGCCCTTCCTCACAGAGACCTACAGCCAAAGGGTGAGGAGAAGATAGAGTGGGGTGGGGGGCAGATGGACTGAGGGGGCTTGGGCCAAGGCATCGGGAAGGATCTGGCTCACACCGTGCCTTGAAGCAACCAGACCTTTGGCTGTGGGTCTCTGTGAGGAAGGGCTCCCACATTGCGGCTGGGCGGCTGCTCCCCCATAGGCAGGTGAGGCCTGCTGTACGTGACAGAGGAAGGTTGCTTCAAGGCACTGCATGAGCAAGGCTCTTCTTGATGCCTTGGCCCAAGCCCCCTCAGTCCATCAGCCCCCCCATCCCATCCCATCCCACCCCACCTCACTCTATCATCTTCTGCCCATCCTTCCTCCATCTCCCCCACTTCTCAGTCCACTGCCCGAGTCAGCCCTTCCTGCTCAGCCCTCAGAGTTCCCATCAGCCCTGCTCTTGTCCCCTGCTCTGCCCATCCAGCTCCTCCTGCCCCTAGGTCCATCCCCTCACAGCTACATGGACCTGTTGGTCTGGGAAGGGGCTGTGGCTCAGTGGTAGAGCCCCCGCTTTGCATGCAGAAGGTCCCAGGTTCAATCCCCAGCAGCATCTCCAGGTAGAGCTAGGGGGGGAAACCCCATCCTGCCTGAAATCTTGGAGAGTCATTGCTGCCAGTCAGGGTCAACAATATGGGGCGAGGTTGATCAATGGCCTGACTCCATATGAAGCAGCTGCCTCTGTCCCTGTGGACCTTCCCCTTCCCTTGGAGAAGCACTGCCATTTGCCAAGGTTCTGGACTCTGGCCTTCCGCTTCGGCCCTTTGGGGGCTTCGATGAACATCCCGCAGCATCAAAGCCGTGCGGATGGCAGCTGGGGCACGAGCGACAAGCGAAAGGCCTTGAGCCGCCCCGCCCTTTCCCTTGGCCCCATGGAGAGGGAAGGATGGGAAGATGGTTGAAAGGGGAGATTCACCGATACGAGGCCAGCGGAGCGTGATGTACTGAGCTGGTTTATGGGCCTACGGAGCATTTTATAACGTCAGGCCTCGGCGGCTGCTGCTGCCACTCCAAGCAACACACGCCCAAGCAGATTCCGGAGCATTTGCTGCAGAGGAGCAGAATCCGCACCGATCTGTGTGCTTTGCATTCCCTAAAGCAAAACGCTGGTCACCGCGCGGCTCCTGGTCCTCCCTCTGCCCAGCCCCAATCCTCTCTTTCCGAGCACCTGCTCTAAAGGCATACATGCGGATTTGGGATGGACAGACGGCAGTTCAAAGGCAGGGTTTGCTGGGAGTCTTGCGCTGGCCGATGGACTTCTGAAACACATAGACCTCCATCACACCTAATTCCCCCCCACACAACACACACCGGTTTGCCTCCACGTGTTTTTTTTTTTACCTCTGATGCAGAAGAACATCAAGCTTATGATCCCTTTCACCTGAATAGCTGCTCTTTCGCTGCTCCTTCGCTGGTTTGCTCTTCCGCTCCACTCCACTCCGCCCCTCCCCTTCTCTTTCTCCCTCCAGTCAGGTCCTGTCAGATGAGCACTTCAACCAGACCGCCTTTCTGCTGGGCAAAAATGGAAGTCTGGCTCTTTGGGGGCATGGAGGGAGTACAATCCTCTCTGCAGATTCAGGCGTTGTATGATTTTAGAAAAATGCTTTGGAGCCTGGGATGCAAGGTTTGGGTTTTATATGGAGGCTTGGAGCCGGCTGCTGGGAGAGATCGCTTTTCACTGCCAGGACCTGATGCAACCCATTCAAGCCCCCTGTTCCTTTAAAACTACACGGAGGCTTAGGGCGCATTAAATGCTTTTAGGGAAAACAATCCAGACTAGGAAAGGCTGGGGAAGAGGCGGGGTGTCAGCAGGACAGGCACGGCGTCATGGGAGTACCATGCTGCAAATCCGCACACCAGGCATGGCAAGAGTGCACTAAACTGCTGGTGTGATGGAGTTCATAGAAAGCTGAAATGTAGCTCACACGCGTTCCAACACACCCTAATTGCTAGAAAATTCTGAAAGCAGGATACTTTCCGCAGCGCAAAACCTACACGGTCCCACATATATGTTATAGGCTGTGTGTGTTTAAGGGTAGGGTGACCAGATAAAATCCAGGTCAGGGCTCCTGTAACTTTAACAGTAGTAGAGAAAAGGGAATTTCAGCCAGAGTTATTTGTATGCAATTAGTTCCTGGTGAAATTCCCTCTTCATCACAACCGTTAAAGTTGCAGGGGCCCTGCCTTCTTTTGTATATGATCACTCTAGTATAGTGCCTGCACCTTTAACTGTTGTGATGAGGAGGGAATTTCACCAGGAACTAATTGCATACAAATGACTCTGGCTGAAATTCCCTTTTCTCTACAACTGTTAAAGCTACATGAGCCCTGACCTGGATTTTATCTGGTCAGCCTATTTAAGGGTGAACGGGATAAAGGCTGCAGAGCACTTGGCCAAGGCAAAACACCACGTGACATGATACACAGCAGCAGCTAAGAAGCCCTGGCAAAGCACCCGCTCCAAACACGGGCAAAGGCAGCCGTTCTCAATCGACTCTGTCCATCCTCCATGGGGAGCCAGGCTGTGGCCAAACCACTGAAGAGCAGAGCCCAGCAGGCTGAGAAAAACAGGACGGAGGAAGGCCATCCAAGGTAGCCTGAGCGGGAGACTCTTCCAAAGGCAATACTTCTCCTAATGCCTCCCTATCTGGAGATCAATCCCACCAGCGGGAGCCATGCCTAAGAGGGATGGTTGCCTACAGTTGTGCCTGGCGCTCGGGGAGTCCAGAGTAAGACGCAGGGCATTTGGGGAACGCCAACGACCTTGACGATGCAGCGGAAGGTGGGCTCATGTAGGCCAGTTTACAGGCCGCCTGAGAGCTGTCCATTCTCCCTTCCCTCCCTCCCTCCTTCCCTCCTTTCTTCCCGCTGCACCATCTGCCGGAAGGGATTGCACAGAGACCCCACGGCTGTCTCCCAGATAGAGAAAACGGCCACAGCCTGTTTCTCACAGATGTTGGGGATGGGGGGGGCGGATAGAGATGTCGTTCCCCCAGCCGAAGGACAAAAGGACAGAAGAGCTGTGCTTTGCCTTTTGTAGCTGAGGCAAGTTCTGCTTTCCCAGCAAACACTGGGAAGCTCTGGGAAGTGATCGCCATGGGCTGGAGACTGCCCCCCCACACACACACGCTTTCCCCCACAAACAGCTTGTGCTCCTGACAGACACACACAGATGTACGCTTCCATCCACTCCGCACCCTCCCACCTTTACGGGCCTGCCAGGCCCCCATGCGACAGCATTGCCCTTTGCTCTTCTTGCGGCACATTGGGGCTCCCTGAAGAACATGCAGCCTGTAGGCAGCCTGTCCCCTGCCCCCCCCCCACCGCTGGCTCTCTGAGGACTCCACTGACCACCACCCACCACGACTGAATTTGTAGCCACTGCGGCAGCAAATAGGCCCTAATTTTGCTTTAAAAAGGTGGAGTATTTAAAGAAATAAATGTCAAACAAGGACACTATTTAGGGTGCCGTCCTTCACATGTTTAGACAGAAAAAAGCCCTACAGCTCTCTGCATGCCGGCATGTTGCACATTATCTTCGTTTCCATACTGACTCAAGCAACTTCGTATTAATGGGACGATCCCAGGAAAGAAGCCCCATCCATGTCTGGAGACGTCCACAGTGAATCCAGTTGAAAGTCATCTGATGCTGCCTTAGGGCCGCCTCCCCCCCCCATGCTGGTGCCCTCCAGAGGTATTGGACCACAACTCCCAGCATCCCCCAACCAGTCATGATCTACGATTGACACTTTTACACATCGGAAGGAAGCACAGCCCCCTGTGCTGCAGGGAGATGCGGCTGGCCAGTCTCTTGGACACTGCCAGACCTGCTGGAAGACTTCTCTGAGGAAGAGAGAGAGAGAAGGAGGGAGCCTCTCTCCTTCCCGAGTGCAAAGTGAAATCATTCTGTGGGCTGCAACCCAACAAGGGATAAACTGCTCTGCAAATAGACTGTTTGATGAGCACTTCAGCTGGAAACATGTCTCCATTATTCTTTGTACACTCTTTTTTCTTGCCCTCAAATTAATACTTTGTCATCTACACCAAGCAGGATATAGCACTATGAAAGCGGCATGAAAGCGGTATATAAAAGGCAGGAGCCACACTACTGCTTTATAGCAGCATTGAAGGGCACTGACAACAGTTGAGGGCCATTGACATATAAAGCTTTCATAGTGCTATATCCTACATACAACTCCCCTCTTACGACAGCTCCACTGGCTGTTTCCAGGCACAATTTAAAGTGCTGGTTATCACCTATAAGGCCCTATATGGCTCAGGTTCAGGTTATCTCCCATATGAGCCTGCCGGTGCTCTGAGATCTTCTGGGGAGGCCCTTCTCTACATCCCACCACCATCACAGGCACACCTGGTGGGAACGTTGGAGAGGACCTTCTCGGTAAGGCTCTGGAACTCCCTTCCCAGGGAAGCTAGATTGGCTCCCTCCTTGATGTGTTTTTGTGAACAACAACTTTCTTATTCCGGCAGGTCTTTGGTGAATAATGTGGACCCCCATTTATGTTAAGATTGTTAAAATGTAATATGTATTTTAAATGTGGAAATTTTAAAAAATGAAACCTTTTTAATTATATTTTTAAAACTTTTGTATATTTCTATTTCTGTAAATTTCTATTTAATTTTGTAAAGCTGCCTTGAGGCTCAGTATTGGGCAAAAGGTGGGATACAAATAAAGATCATCATCATCATCATCATCATCATCTGCTTGGTGTAGATGAGGCCTATGTTTCACCTTACAACTCATCACTTAAGTCTGGGTTTTCCAGGGCATTGCCCACAGGCACACAAAGACCAATGAAGATCGCCCTCAGCCCCTGCGATGTCTATGCATCCACACACACACAATCCCCCAACCCATCAAAGCTAGGAAAGGCACAATCTTAGCCTTTTAAAGCATATAGACGTGAGGGAGGAAGTGAAGCTAAGAAGGCTGGGAATGCTTATCAAATTTGCAGACGACACAAAATTGGGTGGGATCGCTAATACCCTGGAAGACAGAAACAAACTCCAAAGTGATCTTAATAGACTGGAGCGCTGGGCTGAAAACAACAGAATGAAATTTCATAGGGATAAATGCCAAGTTCTACAACTAGGAAAAAGAAACCAAATGCACAGTGACAAGCTGGGGGATACTTGGCTAATCACAATATGACAAGTGAGAAGGATCTTGGAATTGTTGTAGATCAAAAGCTGAATAGGAGCCAACAGTGTAATGTGGCTGCAAAAACAGCAAATGCTATTTTGAGCAGCATTAATAGAAATATAACTTCCAAATCATGCAAGATACTGGTTCCCCTCTATTCGGTACTGGTTAGGCCTCATCTTGAGTATTGTGTCCAGTTCTGGGCACCACACTTCAAGAAGGATGCAGACAATCTGCAGCATGTTCAGAGGAGGGCAACGAGGATGATCAGAGGTCTGGAAACAAAGCCCTATGAGGAGAGATTGAAAGAACTGGGCATGTTTAGCCTGGAGAAGAGAAGACTGAGGGGAGACATGATAGCACTCTTCAAACACTTGAAAGGTTCTCACACGGAGGAGGGCCAGGATCTCTTCCCAATCATCCCAGAGTGCAGGACACAGAATAATGGGCTCAAGTTCCAGGAAGCCAGATTCCGGCTGGACATCAGGAAAAACTTCCTGACTGTTAGAGCAGTACGACAATGGAACCAATGACCTAGGGAGGTCCTGGGCTCTCCCACACTAGAGGCCTTCAAGAGGCAGCTAGACAGCCATCTGTCAGGGATGCTTTAAGGTGGATTCCTGCATTGAGCAGGGGGTTGGACTCGATGGCCTCAGAGGCCCCTTACAACTCTGCTATTCTATGATTCTATGAGATGAAGGGTCCATCTAACCCAGCATTCTGTTCCTACAGTGGCCACCCAGCTGTCAAGCAGGGACACACAAGCAGGATATGCTGCAACAGCACCCTCCCATCCATGTTCCCCAGGAACTGGTGCACATAGGCTTACTGCCTCTGATCCTGGAGGTAGCACATAGCCATCAGGACTAGTAGCCATTGATAGCCTTCTCTTCCTCCAGGAATTTATCCAACCCCCTATTAAAGCCATCCAAATTGATGGCCATCACTACATCTTGAGGTAGTGAATTCCATAGTTTAGCTATGTAGAGATCCCAGGGACTGATCCCGTGACATTGAACCTGCTACTCTTTGCGCCAATGAGCTATGGCTGTTTTGCATTTCTTAAAAATGCAGGTGGGACCACTTAGCTACAATCTCTCCCGTGAACAATGGCCCTGTCCTGAGCCAGGTCTACACCTTGTTTCAAATCATTATGATCCCATCATGGTAGCGCTATACCCTTCTAGCGCATTTATACCTTGTAAGTCACGCAATGACATTTGTTGTGGTATTTGGGATAATGTGGAATAAAGAGCAGGAAATAACACTGTGAAAGCTGTACATGGAATTTCCCCAACAGGGATCAGTGCACTTCAATACCGCTATAAAGCAGTAGTGTACAGTGGCTGACTGTGAGAAACCTACAAGCAGGGCATGAGTGCAAAAGCACCCTCCCACCCATGTTCCCCAACAACTGGTGTACACAGGCTTACTGTCTCTGATACTGGAGGTAGCACAGAGCCAGCAGGACTAGTAGCCATTCATAGCACGGCAATTTTCCATTCTCTGTCTCATCTCTAGGTGCTTTTCCAGGCTGAAATGAGCAGCCTAGCAGGAGACAAAGCGGTCGGAGGAAGCCTGCCAAAGTGTTGGTCCATCTAGCCCAGTAGGGTCTACTCACCTGTGACTGGTGGCGCCCTCAGACCTTTTCAAGTGAACCCTGAACCTGGGACACCTCCATGCAAAGCCTGAGCTCTACCAGTGAGCCACCATACCTTCACCTGGAAAGGTATGAGCTGCCTTACCCTGAGTCAAGCCATCTTGACAGTATAGGCAGCAGCTCTCCAAGGCAAAGAAGGGTCTTTCCCAGTCCATTCCCAAGGATACTGGTGAAGGTGTTGGCGTAATTCATTTCTCCCCTTTTCTCCCCTCCCCGCAGGCTTTAGAATACCAGGGGCTTTGTGAGACTAAACATTCATCGGGGTTATCCAACTGTGTCATCATATGATCCAGGCTGCAACACCTCACAAACCAAGAGGCACAGGACTAATCACGATGTATCATGCCACTGATACTTTCATGCCACTGATACTTGCATAGCAAACGAACTCTAGATTGCTCAAGCCAGTGAGCCCAGCTGTGTTCCATCCAGGAGAGAAAATGTAAAGGGACCCTGGAGTAGGGTGACCATATAAAAAGGGGGACAGGGCTCCTGTATCTTTAACAGCTGTAGAGAAAAGGGAATTTCAGCAGGTGTCATTTGTATGCATGCAGCACCTGGTGAAATTCCTTCTTCGTCACAACAGTTAAAGCTGCAGGAGTATAGCTAGAGTGACCAGATACAAAAGATGGCAGGGCTCCTGAAGCTTTATCTGTTGTGCTGAAGAGGGAATTTCACCAGGTGCTGCATGCATACAAGTAACACCTGCTGAAATTCCCTTTTCTCTACAACTGTTAAAGATACAGGAGGCCTGTCCTCCTTTCCATGTGGTCACCCTATCCTGGAGCCTCTAACCAACCCGACTTTGCTCAGTCTCATCCCAATACCTGCATGAAGCCATGCCATGACTCTGCCCGCCCCTCACCAAAGGCATACCCCCCCTCCCTCATGCAGAGAAAGTGAACGGAGAGCTCCTCATACCTTCTATGGGTTTTGGTACAAAATGTGATGACGGTTTGGTCTTTTTCACCCGGTTCCCCTTCATAATCTGCCCTTCTTTATTGAGTCCCAAGAACCAGCCTCTCCCGGACTCCTGCTGCCGGTACAGCGTAGAGGAGTAGATCACATAGTAATTTTCAAAGACAGACTCCTTAAATTTGCACTCTGGTGTGAAGATGTCCTGCAGCAAGTAAGAGAGGAAGCAAGAGGGAGGAAGGGGTTAATCTGAAGCTGCTTCAAAGTAGCCATCAGCCCAGAGATAATCTCTGTGCGATTCTTCGTGCAATCTCTGCAATGCACAGAACATAAAACTCAAAGAGGCAGACCCAAGCGGAACAGATCTCAAGGAACAGTGACTTAAAGGCAGGGTTGGGAACCTCAGGCCCATGGGCCCAATATGGCCCTCTGGGCATCCCCAGACGGCCACGCACCTTTCCCCTGGCCGCCAATCATTATTCCAGCTATTGTACATCTTTTTTCCCCCGCTCTCAAAAGTTGAGACGCCCCTCCTGAGGCTTAGCTACTGGCAGTAAGAGCTTTACGCTAAAACACACTGCTGCCTTCTGGGATGCGGCCCCCAAGAACTTTTCCAAAACAGAATCCAGCCCTCAGCCTGGAAGAATTTCCTCCCCTCTGCTTGAAGGGAAGGCTTCAAGAACAGAGGCAGGACCAAAAGTTCATCTAATCTGGCATCCTGCTTGCAAAACTGGACAGCTCCAGTTGCTTCTGAGGAGACCACAGGCAGAATGGGGGGGGGGGGGCAACACTGCTCTCCTGCTGTGCACCCTCCAGCAAGAGGCCTTCAGAGTTATGGAGGATCCAACTCTTCCTTCACGCCAGCATATGCCTCCTAGCCTCTCTTCCTCCATGGATTTGCCAGCCCCCCCTTTGAAGCCACCGAAGCCAGTGGCTATTTTGGCAAGAACAAGAGGTTTCAAAAGGGCTCTACAAAATGTGGGCATGGCTGACCAGCCAGCCTCTCTCTTAAGAGCTGAGCACCATGTCCTCCGATTCCGCTCACCTGCCCTGGCAGATGAAGGAGGCTGAGGACAGCAGGAGAGGCTCCAGCAGCTCTTTCATTCCTCCTCTGAGCAATAGGGCAAGGAAGGTCTTGGGAGAGGGGATGTTTGCAGCCTGGCCTCCTCGCCAGATGGCCATGGCCGTTTGTCCCTGGCGAGGAGGCCGGCGGATCCCCAAAAGGAACCTTCGAAGGTGTGCAAAAAACACCACCGCATGAAGCACAGCAATGCTTCTGCTCGTGTAAACTTGGTAGGGCTGTCGACCCATTAAAGACTTTCCTAGCTGATTGATCACCTGCCGTTTAACCGATCAACTGGTGCAATTGATGGAATTGAAATAAGTCTGCATTTTGCCAGAGCCTCAGTTTAGGAGCCTTATATAGAAGCTGACGGGTAAGATAAGTAACAATTCAACAGATAGGGAGTGGCGTGGGGAGCGGCCATTCGTTGTTAGAAGGAAGGTCCTTATTTTTCACAAGCAGTCTGAAACTGGAACAGCATTTAAAAAGGGTAAAAAAGAGAGAGAGAGAGAGAGAGAGAGAGAGAGAGAGAGAGAGAGAGAGACTACGTTCAACTTGCAGCCCCACTGATTAAAATGGACTGATGCCAATTAATCAACTTAAGCCTTACAGCAGATTAATCTACCAATTAAAGATTGCGGGCCTACAATGGGCTATACAGATAAAAGGGTTGGGTGGAGGGAATCAAGAGATACTTTACGTTAGGGCCAAACTAGACGTTTTATGGTAGTTTTTCCCAAGGCACTTTGTTTTTAAATTCTATGCAAAGTGGTTTGGGAAGAAAAGGGTGAAACAGCCCCCAACCTGGGGATGTTCCTCCACTCAACACCCCCCCAGAGTGACATACAGCTGCTTTGCATTGGGGTGGGATGGGGTGGGAAGCCCCAGGAAAAGCAATAATGGAATGCATCGTTTGGCCCAGAGAGACTGAAAAACTGGCACAGAAATTGAACAGCATTTCTTAGGGCTTGAAATGAAGATCAGAGGTGCTTTTCATGTTATTAAAAAGCAAAACAGCAGTTCCCTGTCAAAAGTGCAATCTGCTGACGGTTTTTCTCCTGCAGGAGGAGCTGAGTTTTCCCCCTTTTTATTATTTATCATGATGAACAGAACTGGTTCCAGCTCTGATTCAGTCCTCAGTCTTGTCCCTTGGCATGATCCAGATGGGATAGTTGCCTTTTAATTTATAAATTCATCAATTGAACTTTTTTTAAAAAAAGTTCATTTCTAGCCTTTACAAAAGTTGTGAAATTAATCTGGGGAGAGGTGAGATTGTGACGTCACAGCTGCTGGCCAGTCAGAGCTAGGCACAGCCACCTTCTGCTGCAAACCCACAGAACTCTTCACTTTGAACTTCACCCTGGGGGGGAGGAGGCACATCTGGCCAGAACGTGGCCAGTGCACTTCCAGAATGCAGTGCCTGCTCTTTCAGTGTGCATTTCTCTGTGCTCCTTAAAAGGATGCAACCGTTGGTGTGAACATGGCTCAGGGCATCGGAGGGCTGAGGCAGGGAACCTGCCCCTTGCGTGTGTTGCTCCTGCTGCCTTGCAGCTGGAGACAAACTGCTGGCTTGGGAGCGCTCCAGGATCAGCAGAAGGCCTGGCCCTTTGCCTGTAGCTGTGGCAGCGAAGACAGGGAAACAATGCTGTCCGCACAAAGCCTGGCATGACAGAGCCACCACAGAGCGGCTCTGCCAGAAATCCTGCCAAAGGCACTTTCAGAGATGGCATCTGAATCTGCAGGCTCAGCCACTGCAACAGGCCTGGACAGTGTGAGGCAGAGACAGTGCCGTCTCCAAGAGAGAGGATATGCTTTGCCACATCTTCAGAATGCAGGGTGTGTGTGTGTGTGTGTGTTAAGTGACAGCAATCTAATTAACAATGCAGACAGCGCAGGAGCGGGGGAGATAGCAAAAAGGAGACCTTGCCCTTCCATGAGGCAACCCTCCCCCCAATTCATTCATTTACTTATAATCCCCTTCTTCCTTCCCCAAGGATTCATGATGTTCAAACCGTTTTCTTCTATAGAATAGCATCAACCAAGAGGTTGATCTACTGCAGTAGATTAGTTTTCTTTTTAGACAATGACTGGCATTTATTGCTCCCCCCATCCCCCCCCCCAAGAAGACTAAAATATAAAAATATACATTACGACGGAATAATGGCTTCCATTGTCATTTTACACAAGGCAGTCAGGATGGTGGACCTACAGTAAAAACAAGCAAACATGCATTTCTCTGCACAAAGGTGAGCCCTCTGCCTACCACAGAAACCATTTGGTGGGAGCATCTGAATCTCAAGGGAATGTTTCCATCCCTTAATTGCACAGATGAAGCCATTAAGGGCTGCAAGCTGAGCTACTCCATTCAAAGACTACTGGAGTCCAGTGAGCAGCCAGCACCCTCCTCTGTGTGGGGTCGGTCTTGTGAATGCAGCAGTTGCCCTGTATAGCAGACCCTGTCTTGGAGGGGCCAGAGAAACACTCACACCTCGTGGTATTCTAGCCCCCTTCTCCCCTGTGGCAACACACCTTTGCCATCGTCTATGCTGGCTGGGAATTATGGGAGATGCAGGTCAGGGAGGCTGCTTTGGTCCTTATGCCCCCCCTACCTCTCCGCTACAGACCAGCCTCGCCCCTGCTGCTTGGGTTCTCTTTCAAGCTCAAGCACTGATCGGTTTCAACCACATAATTACCACTGAGACGCACAGACTTCCCTTACTTATTTTATAGCCCTTGATTTAAAAGGATGCAGTTTGCAGTTAAATTTAATTGGCAGGGACGGTTTGGAAATTGCCACAATTTAAAATACCTTTTTTTCCTGGCGTCTGCAAGGTTCCAACACCACCTTTCCCTTTTCTCTCATTTTCAGACAGCAAGCTGCTTTCTTCCCGTTGCCAGGGGAAATGCGGCTGCTGTCTGAGTGGAGTATATTCCGTTAACATTTGCACCCCCAGCAAACGAACACTTTTGAAACCTGCAGATCACAATTACCACACAGATGTTGGGAGAAAGATTAGATGAATCAGTTGCAGCAAGATCCCAGGAGGGTGCTGGTTCCCACGGAGGTCCACCGCTTAGGGTCCCCCGACTCTACAGGCCACTTGCAGGAATAAAGCTCCAATTCACAGGGTGGGCAAGAAACTGGGCACCCCCTGGGATGAGCGATAGGGACTAGGCACAGTTTAGGGTCTATCCTACTCCTACTATGTAATATCTATTTTATGGCTGTAGTGGAATGTGATTTTGGATTTCTGCACAATGTCCATTGGTGTGTGGACCTGACTTTATGTCCTTCTACCACAAATTCATATTATATTTGCTCATAATATTGTGACCAGGATGACTTCAGTTAGGGGCTCTCTATATGATGTCGCTTTGGCGCCTGTTTCTCCGAATATGCACTTTTTCCTATATTTGAATTTACGTCTAATAGTGGTAGACGAGAGCCGTTAAGGCGAATTACGGGCTCCATACAATGCACTTTACAATTGTTTATATGCGGAGTTTCGCTGTAGAGTCGGATCAGGGGTCTATGGTTGAACGAGGAAAATTTCACGAAAGCACCACAGTGTCTCCTGATGGTTCCTCCCCCGGACTTTCCCGACGTTCGTTAACCCCGCCCACCTGTCCAATCACAATCGTTCGTTAATTCGCATGTGGGTACAATTTCTAAACATTGGGTGTGCCAACAATTTGAGTTTTTAGTAGGGCAGCATTGGACTTGGAGACCTATTGTAGAACCATAAAAGCATCATTTTTGCAGGTACTGGACGACCATGGCGAACTGCCACCTGCAGAGCGTCTGCCCCCCCCCCCATTCCTCCAGCCCAGAATCAGCCGCTGGACACTCCCAACCCACCATGCTTGCGGCAGCTGCCCCTTATCTCCTGCGCCCCAGCAACCTCGGCCGTCTTGGAAATGTGCTGCTTCAAAGGCAAATTTTTGTGTAGCCTTTATGTTACAATGTTGCATTTTGCACTGATGTCCCAGTTCCATACAAGCTGCCAATAATTCTGTCCATCTACGGATCCCGAGATGCCAGCTCGCAAAGGTTCTGGGACGCCCTACAATGAGTGGGCTAGAGAGAACCTCGCCAGGCCATCAGGTCTCTGCATCACAGAGGTGGGTGACTGGGCAGGCGGGAGTGGAGGAGGGCTGACCGATGCTCCCTAAAAAACCCCGGGCTGCCACTGATGTCCTCTCTTTCCCCCACACAGTGTGGGTGATGTTCTTCCACCTAGCTGTACCCAAGAGGCAGAAGGGGCGTTTGCAGCTGCGCCTCCGTGGTATGGTGCGCTCACTACATTTCCTTCAGCGTCGCATGAGGAGAATGGAGCGGATGGTCGGGCGTGCCCGCCCTTCGGTTCCCCTCTGCCAACCAGCCGTGCCATTGGAATGACCGGGCAGGGCACCCCCCCCCCCAACGTGTGAGCGGCGGCTGTGACGTGACGTCTGTGGACTGACATTCCTTCCCATGCAACTGTTGCCGTTTGCCTTTTGGCCACCGCGTTCCGCCCAAGCCCGTCTTGCCCCCCCCCCCCCCCGGCGACGTGTCTTTCGGATTTCTCCACCCACGCTTTGCAATGGGCTTCTTGTGCCCACATGTAACCATTTCTAGAATAAAGATATTGCAGTAGGTTCTCAGTAGTAAATGGTCATTTTGGTGCGATACATACACACACAGACACACACACACATATTCCCACAAGACGACAGCTCAATGGCAGGAACTCACTTGCACGGATAGAAGTTTCCCCTGCCTTTTTCCAGCCAGGATCCCAGCAAGGGAGTTGGGGGGGGGGAGGGAGGGAAGCCTTAGCGGACCTCAAATTATAATCAAAATTAACACCGCACATCCTTATTCCAACACCCCCCCCCCCCCCGGTTGCTTCCTGTAGAACCAGCTCTATGCGAGTAGCTGCGCGTCTCGACGAAAGAAAGATTCCAGTGGGTATTGAAAAGGAACTTTACTTTAAGTACCGGTAACTTCAGGTCAGCCATTACTGAACAGTCCGTGAATCAAGGGAAGAAGAAGAAGAAGGAAGTAGGAGGGAGGAGGGAGGAAATGACAAAGCAAGCATTGCGTCAATCCCCTTCCACCTTGTCTACAACTGGGAGGGGGAGCCAGAGAAGGGGCAGGCATTCAGTCATGACATCACCACCAATCTACGCCCATGATTAGCATTTATCCGAATGGTCAGTGGAGGGTTACACGACGATAATGCGCTCAAACTTCGGAGAAAAAATAAAAGTCGCGTTAAATCACCACCTTGGAAATCCGCATTAACATAGGCTATAAATCGCATAGATGTCCGATTTGCACCCCGCTCGTCTGTCCAAAATGCCGTCAGAGTGAAGTCAAGGAGGCGCAAGTAAGCCGTCTAGAGGTACCCTTAGATTCAATTACCACAGTTTGCTTCCACGCTCATCTCTTCCTTCCTTCCTTCCTTCTTTCCTTCCTTCCTAGAATTGCCATCCTTTGTTCACTCACTTTTTACAGAGAATTCAGACAAGGTTTGGTCAGCCTGAACCAATCCAGTGTTTTGTGCATTGCCCTGATTTGTAGTGATCTCTTTCCCAACTTTTTTGCCATCAAATGCAAATGCAGCATCGGTCTGTTCAGACTGGACAGTCAAAATGCTATTGAGGCTTTTCAAGGCTCCTGTACCTTTAGTCAGAAGCTTCATGTTTGCAGATTCAATCTATTTTATTGCTTCCTGATGAGCATAGGGATTTTTATTTGCCCCTGAAATAACCCTCTCTTAATTTCTCCAAAATTGCTTTCTGTTCTATATGATTGTTTTGTTCCGTGTCGTTCTTTTATTATAACAAATTAAAAGGGGGGAAATGTGAGGAAATCAGTACTTAAAACCCTCCTCTCCTCACTGCATGGAACAGAAAGTGGCATTGGGGCAATTAAATGGGGTTATTCCAGGAGAAATTAAATAGCTGTTCATAACTAATCTTCTCTTTTGTTCATCAGAAAGCAATAAAATGTTCCGAAGATACAAGACAAGAGGGAAATCCTTATTTAACATTGCTGGGAACCTTTGTTGAATGTGGGGACTATGGGAGATGTAGTTCTCCTGAGGGCTGCTGTGCTTATTGAATCTAAAGGAGCCACTCCAACAGACGGAATACAGGCAGGGAGAAAGATGCTACAAGGGCAATATTGAATGGGAGAAAATCCTTCCCCCTGAGAAACTATTCTCTATGCAGCAAGTATCGACTTCTCTGTGAGAGGCCAGGATGCAACTGACTTCCACACAAAGTGGATTCCCAGAAGGTCTCTTTTGGAAATGAAGCTGTGCCAAATGGCACCGTTTTGGAAACCATGTGCATTCCTTCAGGAAAACATATTGACAGCCATTGGCATAACCCCAAACAATAAATGCATCAGAGGCTTTAAAAACCAGTGAATGCTCCCTTCTGCTTTCATGCTGATTGGGGGTCTGCAGGGGTGGGGGTGATAAGCCAGGAATTCTTTTTCAGTACGGATGAAGCATTTTGCAAGAACAATTCCACATGTCGCAAAGCCTTGATCAAGCCAAGCTGTGTTGACCTTGGCATCCCAAACAGAGGTCATGTGAGTCTGGAGCAGGCATTGATAGGCTCATAGAGGTGCAAGAAGGCACCTTAGAGACCGCCTCGTCCATCCCCCCTGCTCAGGGCAGGTTCTGCAATGCAAGGCAGGTTCCAGCAACAGCATGCCTGACAGGTGGCCCTCCAGGCAAGGAGAACCCACCAGCTCCCAAGGCAGTCTGCTCCACGGCCAAACAGACTCCACTAGTTGAAAGTTTTCCTAATGTCTAGCCAAAATCTGCTTCCCTGCAACTTCCAACCACGAATTCTAATCCTGCCCTCTGGAGCAACTGAGAACAACTCTGCTGCAACTTCTGCTTGCCATTGGCAAGTTTGCACAACTAGGCAAGACATTAAGAAGGTGACTGCAACAACAGAATTCTTTGCAGAAGGAAACTTTTAAGAAAACACATAGGCAGGCAGGAGAAAAGGATTTCCTCCCAGGAGCCTGCTGGATACATTATGCCCATCAATGCCTGATCGGCTGGGGATGGGTGCTTGAATCTGAGCCGCAGGGTGTAGAGAATTGCCGGAGTCTCTTGCTATCTCCCCTCTTTGCTCGCCTTGAAGCCCAATTTCAGAGCTGTCAGAGGCAGAGCAGGGGATTCAATTTTCCCCGTCACTACAACTTTCACCCCTCCCCACCCCCAACCCCCCTGCTGTGTTCAGATTATTACATTTTTGACAACTCACTGACAAGCTGGCCACAGTTGACCAGTTAACCGTTGGCCTTTTGGTGGAAAGCTCAACCTGGGGGGGTCAAGGGATCTTCTCCTGGGCTGGCCGAGGGAGCAAGACCAAGGCCACATGATCTGACAGCTTGTGTGTGTGTGTGTGTTGCAGGCCATGGAGGCTTTGCTCCTTTTCAGGTCTTCTCTGCACGACTGCCGTGCTAGCCACACACAGAGAGACCAAGAGGGACACACGGGTGCAAGAGCAATCAGTGTTAGGGGACAGTTTTTCCAGAAGGCTGCTAGCGCAATTTGAATTTTGGTACTTTTGGTGCACAACAGTTTTGGACCTGAGGGCTGCATGAGATGCTAGCTCAGGGATTGGGGCCACACCTACAGGCACACACACGCATGCTGGGGGAAGGGGTGGAGAGAAGGCTAGCGATCAGTGGTGCTTGACGGGTTCTCTCAGTTACGTTCTCAGTCCCAAGTTGTTTAGGATCTTGCGAGTTGATCTCAAAACCTGAAACCTGGCCCAGCAGCAAACTGCCCACCAGCGCAGCATTTTCAAGAACACTGTTCTATGGTGGCAGCAAGACACATCTCACCATTATTTTGCCATTGCCTTCTGCAGTAACTGTGGCTTCCAGCCCACATATAAGGGCAGCCCCACATAGAGCGGAAGTTCCCGGTGCATGGGGCACTGTGGCTAAGGCATCAAAGTACTTTGCACTTCAGAATACTTTATCTACAACATTTATATACTGCTCCATATCTTGACAGATTCCGGAGCAGTGGACAGCAAACAATAAGAAGATAAAACAATAAAACTCCGTACCGAAAAATCATATTTTTAAAAACAGAGTACTGATGAAAACGATGGCTGGCCGGTCAAGGAATGCTTCCTGAAAAAAAAGATGGTTTCAGGAGATGCCGGAAGAAACACAGTGGCTGAATTTGGATGACACGATAAGCAAATGGGGAGGGGGGAAACAATCGTCAGTTGTCTTGACTATCGTGTCGTCCGAATGCTGCCATAGTCAACTCAGCGCTGATCCTAATCCACACCACAGTTGATTATTTATTACCATGTTGTGTGGGGAGTACCCCCTAGATGAACAACTGTAAAGTTGATTATTACCCCACCATTGACTAGCGTGTGGTCCGAATTCAGCCCGTGTTGGCACTTGCCTGACCTCCAGAAGCAGGTAATTCCAAAGAAAGGGTGCCACCATACAGAAGGCTCTTCCCTGAGTGGACTGCAATTGGGCCATGGGCCCACACACAATCACCGGGAGCATGTCCTCTGATGATCTCAGTAACCAGGCAGGTTGACAGGGCAGAAGGCACACTCTCTCAGGTATCGCACTTTATCCTTGTCAAAATATCTATCTATGCTTGGACCAGACCAAAGATTTGCCTGGCCTAACACTTCATTTCCGAGCACAATTCAAAGTGTTCCTTATGACTTACGAGGCCCTAAACAGCCTGTCCTCTCACTGCACTCAGCCCTGTTTCATATCTCGTTGCCATCAGAGGTTCGACTGGCTAGAGCGCAGAATGTGGCCTTTGGGGCAACCATATTGTGAGACTCCTTACCTTGGGAGGCCTGACTGATTCCCTCTTTATTGACAAGGATGAAACTTTTGAAAAGCAAATTGCCAGTATTTCAAGGAAATCCGATGTAGTAGTAATGGGGGACTTCAATTACCTCGATATCTGTTGGGAGACAAATTCTGCCAAAAGTGGCCCCTCCAAGAAATTCCTGACAAGTGTGGATGATAACTTTCTCCTACAGAAAGTAGAGGAAGAAATGAGAGGAACGGCTATCCTTGACTTGATACTGACCAATAGGGAGGACTTAGTGGATAAAGTGGCAGTTAGGGGAATTCTGGGGGAAAGTGACCACGTCATACTTGAGTTCTTGATTTCAAAGGAAGCAAAAGCTGAGTGTAGCCAAAGGCGTACTCTGGATTTCAGGAAAGCCAATTTTAATAAACTCAGAACTATGATAAGTAAGGTCCCATGGCAAGTTTTAAAAAAAAGGAAATTGTAAAGGCACAATTACAAGCAATTCCAACAAGGAAAAAAGATAGAAGACAACAGAAGAAACCAGTGTAGCTCCACAAAAACCTTAGAGATGACCTGAAAATAAAAAAGGATACATATAGGAAGTGGAAGGAAGGCCAGGCTACAAAAGAAGAGTACAGGCTACAAAAGAAGAGTACAGACAGGTAGCACAGAAGTGCAGGAATGACATCAGGAATAGGCTGACCAGATGAAAAGGAGGACAGGGCTCATGTAACTTTAACAGTTTTAGAGAAAAGGGAATTTCAGCCAGTGTCATTTGTATGCAATTAGTTCCTGGTGATAGTCCCTCTTCATCACAACAGTTAAAGTTGCAGGGGCCCTGCCTTCTTTTGTATATGGTCACTCTAGTATAGTGCCTGCACCTTTAACTGTTGTGATGAAGAGGGAATATCACCAGGAACTAATTGCATACGAATGACCCTGGCTGAAATTCCCTTTTCTCTACAACTGTTAAAGTGACATGAGCCCTGACCTGGATTTTATCTGGTCAGCCTACCAAGGGGGGATCTGACTCCACATAAGGAAGCCTCTTGTGTCTTAAGTCCTTCAGAGGAATGATAATGTAATTCAGAAGCGTTAATTAACCTGCAATAGGAATGAATAAAAAGCACCCAAAGTGGCCCCCTCCCCCCCCTTGAGGTGCTTTTGATTTCCTAATGCAACTTTTGATCCTGAAATATATGTTTTTTGTTAGCTCAGAGCTGATCGAGATTTCACATTCCACCCACTCTCTGTGAGCAAGCGTGTGAGATGAAAGGGATTGTTCCCAGGGCAAAGCTGCCTGTGTGTTTCGGGGATGGGACAGAAAAGCTGCTGCCGGGAGCCTTCCATTTCCTAAAGTAGTGTTTATCAAACGGATGAATTGTTCGGAGGTGGCGGAGAGGGAGCCGTCAAACCAAACCAGCCGCGCAAGAGCCGTGGCCCAAATCCCAGGCTGCTCTTTAGGGCAACGAGGCTGGTTGCAGCTGGCCGCTGTGCAGGAGGCATTTTTCAAAGCCCTGATGAGGCTCCGGTGGCCTGGCAGACATGGTATATTTCCTCCTTCCTTAGTAGGGCTTTAAGGAAAGCCGGCCAGGCTCTCCCATGGGGCCCACGGCAGCCTCCACGTACGCCTGATCAGTTTTCCTGGCAATCGCACTTGACAAAAGCAACAGAAATCAGTCACGGCTGTCCTTCCCCTTCCAATGCTACGCTTTGCGCACATCCTAGATGCAGGCACAGGTTTCACAGAATCACAGAATGGTAGAGTTGGAAGGGGCCTCTAAGGCCATTGAGTCCAACCCCCCTGCTCAATGCAGGAATCCACCTTAAAGCATCTTTGACAGATGGCTGTCAAGCTGCCTCTTGAAGGCCTCTCGTGTGGGAGAGCCCACCACCTCCCTAGGGAATTAGCTCCATTGTCGTACTACTCTAACAGTCAGGAAGTTTTTCCTGATGTCCAGTCGGAATCTGGCTTCCTGTAACTTGAACCCATTATTCCACGTCCTGCATTCTGGGATGATGGAGAAGAGATCCTGGCCCTCCTCTGTGTGACAACCTTTCAAGTCCCTGAAGAGTGCTATTTATCTGTTATTTCCCAACGGAACATTTGGCCTTATGGGGGTATAAGAAGAGCTGTGCCGAATCAACTCCCAAAGGGCTGCATTAGTCTTGATAATGGAGACCCAGCATTGGAGCTCCCTTAAAACCAGATTTTTAGTAAAACGTAGCTGCAGGCAGTAGAAGAGGAGCTGATGCCACAGGAGCAGTGTGTGTAGGGTGACCAGATAAAATCCAGGTCAGGGCTCACACCTGGTAAAATTCCCTCTTCGTCACAACAGTTAAAGCTGCAAGAGCCCTGCCCTCTTTTGTATCTGGTCATGCTAGGCTTTAATGCTATGCAAGACAATTAAGGGTGAGTGTTTGGTGGTGGGGGGTCATTTTGTTGCTGCTATGGTTATATTAGGCTGACCAGATAAAATCCAGGTCAGGGCTCATGTAACTTTAACAGTTGTAGAGAAAAGGGAATTTCAGCCAGTGCCATTTGTATGCAATTAGTTCCTGGTGTAATTCCTTCTTCATCACAACAGTGAAAGTTGCAGGGGCCCTGCCTTCTTTTGTATATGGTCACTTTAGTATAGTGCCTGCACCTTTAACTGTTGTGATGAAGAGGGAATTTCACCAGGAACTAATTGCATACAAATGACACTGGCTGAAATTCCCTTTTCTCTACAACTGTTAAAGTTACATGAGGCCTGACCTGGATTTTATCTGGTCACCCTAGGGGTGTGTGTGTGTGTGTGTGTGTGCATATAATTGACAGCCATCTTGTTTCTGCATGCCCAGAGGCCCATCCTGGGGCGGGTGGGGGGCTGCATTTGGCTTGAATGAGTCACAATTTGTCCAAGACCTAAGCAAATATCCCCTGGAGGGCATTTCAGCATTCTGGACCTCATTAATCCCAGGGTCCCAGTGCTGCTACCGTTGTTCTCTGCGCGCTTCCGATGGCAGCCAACCTTTTTTTGTAGGTAAGTCCTCCCCTTCCATGGAGGTCAGCATTTTTCAGCCACTGCACCACTGTCTTTGGAGGGGACAGCGGAAAGGAAGGCCAGACAGAAAGAGAGGCTGGCCTAGCACATCGAGACGGGACAGGGGAGGGATCTGGTTCCAAGCCCAGAACATCTCCGGTCATCCCCGAGGCTTTTGTTGACCTAGTGCCATTTAATCAACTCTACAGGCCACGTTGCCCTTCTGGTGGGATGGGGCAGTTAGTAGAGCAGGCCACGCACCTGACAAATGAGGGCTGGTTTAATTGCAGCCACTTCGGCAAAGCTGCGCTTGCAGACATCAAGAAATGGCGGAGGTTGCTTCCACCCCGGTGGCACGGAGGAACAGTTGCCAGGGGCGAGACCAGCATCTCACCAGGGAGATGACAATGATCCGCCGTCACCAGGTGGATTATCATTCCTCCTTCCCCCACAGCACAAAGTTCTTTACCACTCTCAGTTTCCTTGACCTTCAGTTCAGAATCGTGGGAGGGAGGGAGGAAGCCAAGGCTAAGCACAGAGATGAAGAGCCTGACCCTTGTGCCTTTTTTGACCTTCACATCAGGCACGGTCAGGCGCAAGTTAGCACCACTTTTCCTAAAAGCGGTGTGTGTTGGGGTGGGGGTGGATCATCCCATAATAATTTCCCCCACTTTTGACATTCTCCTGTGGTTGAGCTTTTTTTATAAAGGTGCACTGAGGTGGCCAAATTGATGTTGTACCACTTTTTAAAGCCACTTAACTTTGGATATATTTCTTTTTTAAAAAAGGCTGTGAAATGTAAACCTGATCACCAACTGGAGGTTCCACAAGGCAGAGTAATTACAGGAGATGAATTGAGGTCTGTGTTTAATGTTCCCACAGAGTTATTTTTGCCTGTCAGGGAATGCCAGTGATGGCTCCTTCCTCAAAACCCACCTTACCTGCATAGCCTTTGGTTGTATCCTCTGAGTCCCCATTCCTAACTTTAAGTCCATATTGAAGCATGGCCTCATATCCATTCCACCCGCTCCTCCTTTCGTCTACTTGCCCTCTTTTATTTCCCCTCCATCTGGTTTAGATTGCAGGGCCCTGTCATGAACAAACACCCACTTGTCCTCAGAAGAATCTTGCCCTTAAGGCAGTGATGGACATGTCAATGGTAATCATGAGTATTCATGTTACATGTCAAAGTCTTCACATCCAGTGGTGCCCTGGTAAATTCAGAGGTCCCTATTGCCACACCCCTGAGGAGAGTCCAAAAGGGCAGGCGGCAGTGTGGACCCATATCTATAAACCAGCTCTAGCAGTTTTCATGTCCATCAAGAGCAGGTCTTCTGCAATGTAAATGAGTCGTAATGGCTCATTCCAGATCAAGCCACCTGCAAATACTTTGCATGACAACAGCGAACAATATCCTGCTGCTAGGAAAATTTATTTCCCAGTCTGTTTCTGTGAGGATTGCAGGGAATTCTGGGGTTGGGGGAGATGCCATCTGCGTCCCTGTGAGCCTCTCCCACCCCCGGCTCTGCTATGCGCCCGTTCACATCTCCTGACGTCCATTATTGTAGTAATTCTTACAACAGCCGTGCCTTGCTGAGGTCCTCTCCTGAGCTCCTAGAACTAAACTGGGGCTGCAGTGTGGGGAGAAGAGGATTTAACTCTTTTCTTCTCATGCCATCTTCCTGACAAAACAACAACACACGGCCCTGCCCCAAGCTGATGAGAGGGGGGGTGTTAGCTCTGTGAGCCTGCTTTTCAAAGGACGTGCTCCAGCTGGAGGCGTAGTTTGGCCCTCCCTGTGCTGGCCTGGGTTTAATTTGTGCATGCGCTCACCAAGGAAACATTACAGAACAAGCCAGGGATCATGCCCAGAATATCTGGAGCATTAATAAAGCATACAGGGCCACTGAGCATGTGCAGAGTACCTTTTCTACAACACTGATGAAGCACAGTTGCATTGTCGTGTAGCAGTTAGATGAATATTTGTTTTTTAAAAACGTGGCAGTGGAGTAGCCTAGCAATGGTTAGAGTGCCTGACTGGAATCACGAGAAAAGTAGGGGGGGGGGGGGAAGAAAGCACCAGTTGACGCCGACGAAAAAAGAGATGGGCTCTGGTGCTGTAAAAAGTTCTGTCGCTTTAAAAAACAATTTTCCGTGTTCTTTTTTTAAAAAATGTTTTATTTTATATTTCATCTACAAAACTCGACGACGTTTTGGAAAATTATCCATCAGGAGCTGAATTACCAATGGCACACTGCCACAGACAAATATTTAAGCCATGTTCCAGACAGAAGACATTTTTGTTTGTATCTCCTTCAACAAAGCTTCATCCTTCTAATGCGTTATTCCTACTCCGGTTGTTTTTTATCAGGTGTCGACAATGGTATCGACGTCGTCGAGCTTTGTAGATGAAATAAAAAATATTTTTTTTTAAAAAAAAGAGCACGGAAAATTGTTTTTTAAAGCGACAGAACTTTTTACCGCACCAGAGTCCATCTCTTTTTTCTTCTAGAGTGCCTGACTTAGGCTGACCATATGAAAAGGAGGACAGGGCTCATGTAACTTTAACAGTTGTAGAGAAAAGGGGATTTCAGCCAGCGTCATTTGTATGCAATTAGTTCCTGGTGTAATTCCCTCTTCTTCATCACAACAGTTAAAGTTGCAGGGGCCCTGCCTTCTTTTGTATCTGGTCACTCTAGTATAGTGCCTGCACCTTTAACTGTGGTGATGAAGAGGGCATTTCACCAGGAACTAATTGCATACAAATGACACGGGCTGAAATTCCCTTTTCTCTACAACCGTTAAAGTTACATGAGCCCTGTCCTCCTTTTCAAATGGTCAGCCTAGCTTGACTGGACCTGGAAAGAAGAGCTGTGTTCAGATCCCTCTCAGTCCTGAAGATCCCTGGGTCACTGTGGGCCAGCCACTCCTCCCAGCCTCAGCTCTGGTGAGGACCCGCCTTCCCGAAGTGCCCCACGAGGCCCACTCTTTTCTCGAAACAAAGCTGCCAGTGCCAGCTCCTTCTCCCACCCACGCAGGGAAGTCCCCCCCCCCCCGGTGCAGTGTCGAGACGGCAGCAGTGACTCCTTGCAGAGAGGCAACAGGCAGCCTCAGCTGAGGTGGGCGGGCTGTGCTCATGGGCCCCCTTCATTCATTCCTGAAGCTCCTCTTCACGGCATGCCAGAATGCACTGACACACGCTTTGGGGATCGCGGCACCAAAGCCGGAGCGCCAGAACGGATCGTTTTCAAACCGAAACGCCGATTCCTGGCTTCGGGCAGGGGAGCACCATCCGCCGCCTCAGGAAAGGCTTTCTTCTCATTTGATCGTCTGTCTTTCACCTCCTGTCCTTTCACGATGCCAGTGAAGCGATTTTCCCGCCCTGCTCAATGCCAGGTGCCGCGAGTCCCCCTTTGAGCTGGAACAAAGGGGGACTCTGGCTCCTTCCGTAGGCTTCTCAGATCCAGCCTTCACCATTCCGGGACAGATCTTCAGCGGCTATATTTTAATTGGCCAGAAATAGGAGTGCCTCCTCCCGGCTCCCCCTCACCTCTCTTTTTATCTTGCTGAAGGCAGAGACATGAGGCACTTGACGCAGAATCCAATAGGCGATAAAAGGGGCTTAGTGACAAGGTTTGCTCAAAACGGTCGGGGCGTGTGGGTGGGTTGTCTCAGGGGTGGGTGGGGGTGTATTTTTGCAGGGAGCAAAGGAAGCCAAGGTCACTTTCAAAGGCGATCCCTCCTTCCAGCTGGCATCCTAGGAAGTCAGCGCTGCGCTGCTCAAGAAGCTCCCCCCGGGGCATGGCAGAGAGAGATTTGCCGGGAGCCCCGGCAGCAAGCCTCAGGGAAGCGGAAGCAGTCTGGGGCGACTGCAGCCCTCCGAGGATTCAAAGGGAACATGGATAAAACAGGGGTGGGCAGACGCCAGGCTTGCAGGATCAGCTTTGCTTTTGATGAGAGCCAATCGGAGCCTGGCGCAAAAGACACCTGCTTAGAATGAAAGCGTTCTGAGCTCAGGGATTTGTTTTGAGGACCAGAACGGAACGGTGCTCTCAATCTCCCCGCAAAACCCCCCACTGCTGGTTACCCCAAGCTGTAGGGTGTCCCTATGGAAAGGAGGACTGGTTCCTGTATCTTTAACAGTTGTATAGAAAAGGGAATTTCAGCCAGTGTCATTTGCATGCATGTAGCACCTGGTAAAATTCCCTCTTCGTCACAACAGTTAAAGCTGCAAGAGCCCTGCCCTCTTTTGTATCTGGTCATGCTAGGCTTTAATGCTATGGAAGACAATTAAGGGTGAGTGTTTGGTGGTGGGGGGTCATTTTGTTGCTGCTATGGTTATATTAGGCTGACCAGATAAAATCCAGGTCAGGGCTCATGTAACTTTAACAGTTGTAGAGAAAAGGGAATTTCAGCCAGTGCCATTTGTATGCAATTAGTTCCTGGTGTAATTCCCTCTTCTTCATCACAACAGTTAAAGTTGCAGGGGCCCTGCCTTCTTTTGTATATGGTCACTCTAGTATAGTGCCTGCATCTTTAACTGTTGTGATGAAGACGGAATTTCACCAGGAACTAATTGCATACAAATGACACTGGCTGAAATTCCCTTTTCTCTGCAACTGTTAAAGTTACAGGAGCCCTGACCTGGATTTTATCTGGTCAGCCTAGTTATATAATTGTGAGTCTGAAATCCTTGCTGATCTACTGCAAACCTACCCTCCTGCTCACTCCTGGTTAAAAAGAACCAAAATACCAACCTTTTCAATGCTTCTGAGTGCAGAGGGCATTCTAATTACCATCAATGAGCCCAAGGCTCCCCCAGCCCAGCCTATGAGGTTCTTCATGAGATAGATCCTCTGCAGTATTAATTCACTGGGATTTAATGTCTCCCCCACTATATCCTTAGAACCATGAATCTAACCATGATGCTTAGAATCATAGAATGGTAGAGTTGGAAGGGGCCTATAAGGCCATCGAGTCCAACCCGCTGCTCAATGCAGGAATCCACCTTAAAGCGGTCCCCTCTACAAGGATTCGCTTTTGCACCTGGTTAGGCGATTATGCGCATAATCGCTGAAGTGCATTTACGCCTAATACCTCTGCACGAGAGGCGGCGACAGGCGGCGAAGCGCATTAACAGATGGCCAAAATACGCTTTACAAGTAGTTAATGCGCATAAGCGCTTGTTCACATAGTCAAAATGCGCTTTAACGGACGGAGCAAAATAAAACTCGCTGTTTAACACGCATTCGATAATGCGCATAATCGGAGAGATAACGTGCCTCTACGCCCAATTTGCGCTCCGTTCTTGTAGAGGTAAAAAATTTTAAGCGCCTTGAAAGAGCTTTAAACCTCTCTTGTAGAGGCAGCCAGCATCCCTGACAGATGGCTATTCAGATGCATCTTGAAGGCTTCTAGTGTGGGACAGCCCATGACCTCCGTAAGTCACTGGTTTCATTGTCGTACTACCCTAACAGTCAGGAAGTTTTTCCTGATGTCCAGCCGGAATCTGGCTTCCTGTAACTTGAGCCCATTATTCTGTGTCCTGCATTCTGGGTTGATCAAGAAGAGATCCTGGCCCTCCTCTGTGTATAGGCTGACCATATGAAAAGGAGGACAGGGCTCATGTAACTTTAACAGTTGTAGAGAAAAGGGAATTTCAGCCCGTGTCATTTGTATGCAATTAGTCCCTGGTGAAATTCCCTCTTCATCACAACAGTTAAAGGTGCAGGCACTATACTAGAGTGACCATATGCAAAAGAAGGCAGGGCCCCTGCAACTTTAACTGTTGTGATGAAGAGGGAATTTCACCAGGAACTAATTGCATACAAATGACACGGGTCGCTTCTGCTGGGGATCTCTGCGTGTGTGTGAGTGTATGAATATGTGTTGCTGATGATGGCACCTCCCTTGTCTTGCCTAGCCACAGCTTGGATGGCTTGAGTCACCTGCAGTCCACAAACTGTTTCGTGGTACCACAATGTGGCCTTGATAGGGTGGCTCTCCTGGGGAGCGGGTGGGCGCGCAGAGGGCCCTGCCCCTCTGGAAGCCCTTTGCTCCCTTCCGCCATTCTCTGCCTTCAAGTCAATTCTGGGGGGAGTGCTTAGCTCAGTAGAAGCGCAGCACAGCCAGCATTATGTCAAAAAAATAATAATATTCATACGGAGGCCGAGGAATCCCATTTCAGCTGCCTCAATCTCGGCATTAGCATAATGCTTTTTGTCAGCAAACCTGAATTGATTTTTTGGCTCACTTTTTAGCCTTTGAGGGAAAGCTGCGGTAATGAATTTGTACTTACTGGCTGTGCATGTGAGTGGGAAATTAAGAAAAATGACAGCCCCGTGCAACGAACATGTGTGTGTGTGTGTGTGTGTGTGTGTGTATGTGTATGTGTGTGAGAGAGAGAGTTGGCACAAGCTCTCAAGCTGACAGAGGGCCAAAGAGACCTCTTGACTGGCCCTCTTAAACAGAGCAAAGACATCTCTCCTTATACTAGAACCCAGTGGGGTCATATCCCATGAAGCTGGTTGGTGGGAGATTCAGGACAGAAAAGAGGAAGGACCTCTTCACACAGTGCATAGTTAAACTCTGGAATTCACTGCCACAAGATGTGGTGATGGCCACCAATTCGGATGGCTTTAAAAGGGGGTTGGATAAATTCCTGGAGGAGAAGGCTATCAAGGGCTACAAGTCCTGTTGGCGAGACTCTACTGCTAGTGTCACAGACAGTATGCCTATGTGTACACCAGTTGCTGAAGAACATGAGGCAGGAGGGTGCTGTTGCAGACATGTCCTGATTGTGGGTTTCCCCACAGCCAGCTGTTTTGGTCACTGTGTGAACAGAAGACTGGATTAGACGGACTCAGAGCCTGATTCAGCATGGCTCTTCTTAATTCCTGGCATCTCCAAGTAAGGCTGGAAAAAAACCATCAGAAATCCTAGCGAACCACTGCCAGTCAGCGTAGGAAATACTGAACATGGTGGACCCACGGTGTGGATTCCTATCTCTTTTCACTTTCCCACCTTATTCTTTCCAAGTATGTTTCAAGACTTGTGTTTGTGTGTATTTTGTTTATTTAATTCCTAGCCCACAGTGTCCTTCCAACTCTACTATTCTATGAGTCTATATGAGGTATGCTTTAAGGTAGATTCCTGCATTGAGCAGGGGGTTGGACTCAATGGCCTCATAGGTAGGCTGACCATATGAAAAGGAGGACAGGGCTCATGTAACTTTAACAGTTGCAGAGAAAAGGGAATTTCAGCCTGTGTCATTTGTATGCAATTAGTACCTGGTGAAATCCCCTCTTCATCACAACAATTAAAGTTGTATGCCTATACTAGAGTGACCAGATACAAAAGAGGGCAGGGCCCCTGCAGCTTTAACTGTGGTGATGAAGAGGGAATTTCACCAGGTACAAATTGAACACAAATGATGCTGGCTGAAATTCCCTTTTCTCTACAACTGTTAAAGTTACATGAGCCCTGTCCTCCTTTTCATATGGTCAGCCTACGAGTCATAGGCCCCTTCCAACTCTATGATTCTATGATTCCTCAAAGGTTATGCAGGTAACATTAAAACAGCCTTCCCAGAGCCATGCTGGGAATTGTAGTAAAACCCATCTGGAGGGCACCAGGATGGGCAGCGTGGAATTCTTCGTTTATTTTTCTTTCTTTTTTAAAAGAAGGGTTTGATGAATAAGAGAAGGAGAGGCGCATCAGCCAAATGCACAACTTCCATTTTCAGAGATATCGAAGCTTTGGAACACCAAGAGCTAGGAGTTCACCATATGGGTGGATGCCGTTGCTACTATCTTCTATGTCTTGTGAATTTATCTGGAGCTGATTTCTGGATTCTATAAACAGGATTCCACTCAATGGAACCATTGGCCTAGCAATTCTGTTGTTTTCAAATACAATATCTAGTTAAAACAGGCATATTCTAACATAAAAACTCTTTCTTAGCACATTTCCAGCAGCTTCAGCTGATAAAACCAGCACATAGTGATTTTAGAATATGGATTTTTATATACTTCACTCTGTAGTTTACCTGGTTTTATTTTAAACATGAACATCAGCTGTACTTGTTGAAAGTATTTAGTGGGGCACTTTAACAATGTAAATTACTGGACGAAGTAAGGGACAGTGCCTTGGTCCCCCAAATCTCAGGGCAGTGCCCCAAAGCTTTTAGGTTATTCTACTCTTACAATCTTTAGGCAACTCACAAACACACAGTCATGCAATAACCCTGTTTTAGGAAGTTAGGACATATTTGGTTTCCTGTGTGCTTGAAGCCCCAGAGGTTCTAACGATCCAGTCCCCACAATATACCCCCATAAAAATTTTGAGGTCCAGAGATCATTTGGGTAGACATCCTGATTCTTTTGCGAAACTTTTTTAGGCGCTATTTTCAAAATGGCAGAAAGTTTTCTTTAGGTCGCTAGTTTTTGTCAACCACAGAAGTTACTATCTTGTGTTTGGTATGAAATTATAGGTTTTCAGGGTCAAGGAGTTCAAAGAATATGTTGTTTTAATTGTCGGAGTGCTCTTTCCACCATTTTCCAAGATGGCGATGAAATATTGTCTCATTTTCTCATACACTTGACAAATCAACTTACAAGTGTGATTTTGGCTTCAAACTATAGGTTTTTTTGGGTCAAGGAGGTCAACATGGCATTAATTTTGATGGAAAGGCTGTCCTTCTACCATTTTTTAAAATGGCGTCCAAATATTTATTGATATACGCAATCATATTTAATGGGTTCTTCTCTTTTCAGCTCTGGTGAAATGAAAAATATGAAACTATGACTGAAAGGACTGGAACTAGTGTTCTTTTGATAATTTTGTTTTCCAGGATAACTCTTCATTATCAGGGACATATAGCTAGGCTGACCATATGAAAAGGAGGACAGGGCTCCTGTATCTTTAACAGTTTCATAGAAAAGAGAATTTCAGCAGGTGTCATTTGTATATATGCAGAACCTGGGGAAATTCCCTCTTCATCACAAAGTTAAAGCTGCAGAAGCCCTGCCCTCTTTTGTACATGGTCAAGAGACAGGGCTCCTGCAGCTTTAACTGTTGTGATGAAGAGGGAATTTCACCAGGTTATGTATGCATACAAACAACACCTGCTGAAATTCCCTGTCCTTTGCAACTGTTAAAGATACAGGAGCCCTGTCCTCCTTTTCATATGGTCACCCTACATATAGCACTCATGATACAGCTCTTATGCTCTTTCAGAATTGCTGTGGTGGAGTGGAGCCTGGAAAGCCAACAATGGCCCTGTTCAGACAACACGTTAAACCATGATGGTTAAGCATTTTGAGCTAAACAATGGGCCTGTTCAGATGACACTTCAGGCTCTGTGATTAGAGAAACTGTGGTTCTCTGGGGTTAGCACTAACCATAAGCTGTGCTGTCACGCACAACACTTTAATGCTCAATCTTTTTAATTTTTGTAAACCGCCCAGAGAGCTTCAGCTATGGGGCGGTATATAAGTGTAAATAATAATAATAATAATAATAATAATAATAATAATTTAGGCCATGGTTAGAGCCATGAACCCTGCTGCAGATGGTCCAATTGTGATTAGTGAGTGAGCAGGGTTTAGCAAAACACCTCGCACAAGACACCTGAAACCCTGCTGCTTAACCAAAAGCCTTAACCAGCAGGGTTTAAAGTGTCTTCTGAACAGGCCCATAGTATCTAAAGACTTACTAAAACATAAAAAAATATACAGAAATATTAAAGCAGTTTAACATAAGCGTTTTTGCAGTTATTTTCCAGACAGTTACAAAAAATGTGCATTTGACCACTATGTTTCGACACGGACATCTCATTGTACCACAAACCTTACAGTTACATACACATAAAAGTTCACTTGGCAGGAAGTTCAAGAACTTTTTTGGTCGTAGGACATAATTATCATTTTCCCAACCACACTCACATGTGCCTACTTTTGGGTGAACACTCTGTAAGAGGCAAATACATCTTCTTACCAGATAAAATGCTCTTGTGATGTGCCCTCTTATACAGCATGATGTGGGAGGAAGCTTACTGACTGGTACAGATCTTTTATACTCACTGAAATGCAGACTGTCAAAAGTGTCACATTTTTATTGAAGTTTCCAGATGTGTACAAGGTACTTCTCCACTTCCTCAAAATGACAGTTATCAGGTGTTTCTCCAAATTTGGTAAAGTATTTTGTTGGTTTGGCACTTAGAGCTCTAACTTCATCCCAATTTTTCTCATTTCATCATCTCCTGTTAGAATATGAGTCTTTATGACCACTCTTGACATCTGTGGACCTAACTTTTTGAAGAGTTCATGAACTGGAATGGAGCGTTGATTCTACTCTGTTCCAAAACATACCCATAACTGAGATATACCTCTGGAAACCCAACTAGACATAAATCAAAGAAGCAAGATGACATCAGTATTATTCGAAAGCACAACAACTCTCTCTGTACCATTGTGAACTGCCCAGTTTACATGTGGAACAATTCTAAGGCCAGCCTCTTCCAATGTATTCATTAGTTGTTCAAGATCATGAGTTCCTTCTCTTGTGAACTGAACTGCAGGTTCCAACTCATCATCAATGACTCAACCGCTAGATATCAGTGGAAAATTAGCTTTTCCTGCTTCCTCTTGCACTCGTTCATGCTAATTTCTGCAGATTTGTCTCGTTTAAGGTAGATTTTTCAAGCGGACAGGTATTGGTATATTGCTTTTGATTACAGCCAGATCTATTGTACCACTGGTAGATTCTCTTATCTTCCTGCATTCGTTTACTGACAGCTGCAAATGGCTGTCGAAAACAAAATGAAGTTCTTGAAGGTTCTGACATCTTAATCATTCATATTTGGGACACAAGGTCACCTACAACAGTGGTTTTCAATGGTGAATTCAAAATCCTCAGGGGAGAGATACTTCTCGAGCTATGCTATGAGAATGTGTTTTGCTGGTTTTGTAGGTGCATTACCATCAAACAACGTATTTGTTGACAGTACATCATGCTCCATAATTTTCTCTATTGAGTCTCCCCTTTCTTTCGTAATCTCCATATCTCTATGTGCTTGATCAATTACTTTCTTAGTTATAAGTTTGGGTGTGGTAGGCTCTGGGATGCTTTTTCTAGCAAAAGATGGTAGCTTTACTTTAGAGATTGTGTCTGACAGCTTTTTCTTTTTTGATATAAATCTCTCCTGCCTGAGGTGCCGATACAGGTCTGAACCATGACTTAAGACATAAAGAGAGCCGTGAAGACTGATCTCTTCCGGCAGGCCTACCTAGTTGAACTTTAAGATGTTTTTAATAATGTATTAGTTTTATTTGTTTTTAATGTTCTATCTATTTTATGGTCTTTGTATTTATATTTATTGTTGTTCCCCGCCTCAATCCAGAGGGAGAGGCAGGTACGAAATAAATAAATAAATAAATTATTATTATTATTATTATTATTAAGAATTCAATCCTTTATAATATCATTTACACATTGTTTCATTACAAAGCTGTGAAGTCGCACTGACTCAGTTACTTCATATGGATTTCCATGCTGTTGAATGAAAACTAAGAGTCTTGCAACATTTTCATCAAAATGCTCTCCTTTTTCCCCAGTAGCTCATGATGGTGTATGGTATCACATCAATCGACTAAATCAGAATGGGTAAGCTCTCGAAATAAATTTCCTATCGTCAAAACCGCGAGGTACACTAACTGCCACTCAGCAACCTAATTACTTCATCATGTTTGCCCAACGATGCCTTTTGAACTTTTCTGGGACCTTTGAATGGTTTGCTCCAACTTCATATCAGGTGCTACAGCACTTAATCTCCCCTCTTTATCCTTCACAACAAAATGTCCTTCAATTAATTTTTGGTAAAGGAAGGGGTTCTCATGCTCCAGTTTCTTTACTCTCTCCAGATACCAACTGCCATACCGTAGGTAATTGATGCAGTCAAAGTCATGAAAAATGGGAAGCAAAGACTGCACAGTTTCAATATGCAGATTCCAGTTACCATCACTATAATCAACAATCAAGTTTTTCACTAGGGAAACTATCTTGAGGAAGGCTTCCCAGTTCTTACCCAGTTTAGATTTCTCTCCACTCTCTTTAACAAAGGTTTCAAACTTCGTTCTTAGATATGCAACCTTCCCACTTAGTGCATCAAACATTTTGTAAGCTTTTATTTTGTTTTGGTCTCCCAGGTCAAGTACATCCTGCACTTTGAATGACTTCCACAAACACTGATTTGCATCAAAAAGCATCCCACTGTGTTTGCATTGCCTCTGATATTATTATCATACCTTGGGAAGATCAAACATATAATGAGTTCCATTCAGTACAGACTGAATAGTTTTATTGCCCAAAAAAATCTGCTTCAATAAGGGCATCATCCATGCCACTTCCACAGATATATTTTCCTGCACACCTTAATGCTACTTTTGTCATATAGAACATGCCCATCATGAGATACAGATCAGTGAATTCTTCTGGACTAGACAAAAAAATGTCTGTTACAATATGAGAAAAACCCTTCATTACAGAAAACTGGAAGGACAGGCTGGTCTTAGTTGGACACAAACATTTTGAATGTTTTTTAGAGCTGTACACACAGTCGCATAGTCAGTAAGTGGATGTGGTATAAGTGGCAAGAAACCAACCCTTGACAATGGAACTGTATCCTTGGAGATTATGGCACAAATTCTACACCATGTAGGAACTTCCTTTTTTTTCTTCATTTGACAGACCACACCTAAAAAGCGTTATGAAAAAATCATTTGTAGATGCTTTTGCAACAATGTCATCAAAAGACATAATATCCTATCATCCGAGACAATGAAGGTCTCTGGAAGACTAGGTCAAATGACTGGACTGTAGTAATTTTTCACCTTCTGGCATGGCAAGTCTGAAACAAGTTTGCAGCTCTGTTTCTGTATGCCTGTTGCTGATATCGGGCCTGTTTAGATGACGTGCTAAGCCATGGTTAAGCCTCCAACCCATTTGCAGCAAATGGTTTGTGAGCAAGTTTAAACCATGGTGATGTAGCCCCATGGTTAGGAATGGTTCACATGACCAGCTAAGCCATAATGGGCCTGTTCTGAAGCCACCTTAACCACAGAGCCTGAACGCTCATCTGAACGCTCATACTAAGAAAAAAGATAAAAATGTGAACCAATAGTAGTTGCTGACTGGTATCTAAAATAAAATATACTCAAATTTCATTCCTTTTTTAAAACCATGATATTTTAGCATACATTATGGAAAAAATGACGAGACTTTGAGAAGGACCCTATTGCAATGGAAGAGTCCCCGCTTTGCATGCAGACAGCCCGTTTCAATCCCCAGCAGCATCTCCAGGTAGGACTTGCACAGAATCCTGCTTGAAAGCCTGGAGGGCTGCTACTGCCAATCAGTGTCGACAACACTGGGCTAGATAGACCAAGAGGGATGAGAGACAGAATAGGGCAGCTTCTGAAGTTCCTAAGCCTGAGAGATGTTTCTGTGATGTGCAGTGCAGAGAAGTGCACATGTGAATAATGGCAGCCCCATGGATGGGACCAATTATATGGCTCACCAAGAGGATGGTGATCAGGTGGAAAGGGACCCTTCAGCAGGCTTAATTCATGTGTATTTGCTCTCTCTCAATGCTGCTGCCTGTGCATATCAGGTGGGACCTCAGGGTTGCTCTGATCCAAAACATATAGGGTTTCCTCCTAGAACCCCCTTCTGAAAGGAGCCAGAACCACTGGTCGGGGCCAAGAGATATGAGCCCTATCTACCTCTAGAAAAGGCTGCAATTTCTCTGTTTCCTAGATCAGAGGGAAATCTGAATTGCAGCCCCTGAGAGTTTTGCATCCAGATGTTGCAAGGATATTTTTTTTTGGGACTCCTGGAAACAGCAGTGCACCTTTAGCTACCGCCACACCATATGCCTGCTCTCCATGTAGCAGTTACGCAACTGGTTGATCAGATCGTCCCCTGCAGCCACAGAGCAGTAAACAGTGTCCTTGAGAAAAGCAGCCAATCCTGCTGGATAGTACTTCTATGCCTTTCCTCATTAAGAACATAAGAAGAGCCCTGATGCTGGATCAGACCGAGGCTCCATCTAATCCAGCACTCTGTTCACACAGTGGCCAACCAGCTGTCGACCAGGGAACCACAAAGCAGGGCACTGTGCAAGCGCACGCTTCCACCCATGTTCCCCAGCAACTGGTGCATATAGGCTTACTGCCTCAGATACTGGAGGTATCGCATAGCCATCAGGGCTAGAAGCCATGGATTGCCTTCTCCTCTTCATGAAATGCAGGTAGTTTTTGCCTAAAAGGGGATTCGAGAAATTTATCATGATGGTGATGGTGGTGGTGGAGAAATCTATCAACAGGTATTAGTCTACCTCTGAATAACTGAGGCTGGAGGCAAAGAACAAGGGAAAGTCACCAGTCACCTTCGGGCCCCATCGCTGAGCTTCCCAGAGGCATCTGGTTGGCCATTTTTGGAAACACAACACCAGATGAGATGGACTTTTGTTCTGATCCAACCTGGCTGGCTTTCGTGCTAGTTTTGTTTGGAGTTATCCATCCATGGCAATGGAAGGGCTCATGCAGTGGCAAATCGATAGGACTTGCGCCCCCATTCACACAACGCCATAAGGTGAAGGAAAACCCTTTGGAACATGTGGAGATGTCTGGAAGGGAGTGAGGCCAGTGAAGCTCATGGGAAGATCTGAAACTGACAAGTCAGTTTCAAGTTGAGCGGAGCTGGCTCCAAGGCTTTCCAAGGAAAAGAGATGCCCAGGACAGGGGTAAGGCATGGTGTGAACACTGTATGGCAGGTATGCTTTAAGGCGGATTCCTGCATTGAGAAGCGGGTTGGACCTGATGGCCTTATAGGCCCCTTCCAACTCTACTATTCTATGATTCTATGAACTGCCCTGTGGGAAGAATTCTAGGAGGAGAGTAACAACAGATACCTGCTCCTGTTCCAGCTGGACTACCTTGTGGGAAGGATCCTGACTATTAACATAGTTTATTGTGAATTCATTCCTTTAACATTACTTATAACAAACAAAGAAGAAGAGTACCATCAAAATTGCTAGCAGCACCCAACTGTTACGATTAGGGTTAGGGTTAGGGTTATGTATTGCACAAAAGGTTAAGATAAATGTTCAACATACAAATCCCTTATACAAAAAAGGGGGAAATACAATGAAACGGGGCTAAAAATTACAAAATGCACAAACAGAGATTCATTTAAAGATGTACACATCTGAGAATGCACAGGCAGGTATCCTGTAGTGTGCCCATTTCGACAATCTTCATCAGAAGTCATCAGAGTTATTATTCCTCTTTTTAAGCCAGAGTTTAGAATTTAACAAGGCCGAACACAGTCCTCCTGCGCTGACTTGCCAGTTGCTTCCCCCCTTTTTATGCTGATCTTAGGACATTAATAGACTGCGACGGCAGCCTGCCATTTGGTTGAGCAGGTGAGTCACTTTGTAGTTTTTCACAATTATTTTCACCTTTTGTACAATAAATTACAAATTTAATATTGTTAATCAGAACAGTTGGGTGCTGTTAGCATTTGTTTGTGCTACATTAACTTGCCAGTTGCCTGGGTAGAATTTGTATCCTGAAAGGCAGCATGATCAATAATGGTCATAAATAAATAAATGTGGCATGACTGCTCACAGGGTCACCAGTATGATTTACCAATGCTGTTTCTGAGCTCAGAGAGTAACTGTTTTCACAAGCCTCCCTGGCATAATTTCCCTCCTTTCATGACTCTGTCAGTAAAGCTTGCAGCTTGGCAGGCTTGAAAATGACTGCATGGAAAGTTGCCTTTCACAGCCAACAAAAGACAACTCTCACTGCACAAAAGCAACCTGGGAGCAAGTGAGTATAAACCGAGAGGGGAAGGCAGAAGGAAGCTGTCCTCTGGAGGGCATTTCAAGCTGTGGGCTTAAACTTGCACTCATTTGCTTGACATAGAAGCTCAGGAAAAAGCATCCAACCCGCTCTCCGTGTTGACATCTTCCTATTGATTTTAGACTAATTCTGTGAGTGCAGGCTGAGCCATTAAAAATGCCGACGTTTGTTGGCTTGAGCAAACAATCAACATGGCAGGGAAAGAAGATGGCCAGGGGGAGCAGGGAGAGGATGGAGGCTGGGGGGGGGGGGGGTTACACTTCCCAAAGGTGGTTTGGATTGGCTGAGGCTAGGGTGACCAGATAAAATCCAGGTCAGGGCTCATGTAACTTTAACAGTTGTAGAGAAAAGGGGATTTCAGCCAGTGTCATTTGCATGAAATTAGTTCCTGGTGAAATCCCCTCTTCATCACAACAGTTAAAGTTGCAGGCACTATACTAGAGTGACCAGATACAAAAGAAGGCAGGGCCCCTGCAACTTTAACTGTTGTGATGAAGAGGGAATTTCACCAGGAACTAATTGCATACAAATGACACTGGCTGAAATTCCCTTTTCTCTACAACTGTTAAAGTTACATGAGCCCTGACCTGGATTTTATCTGGTCAGCCTAGCTGAGGCAGAGCGAGAAATGGCCCCAGAACCTCCTTTCCCCTGCTGCCACATGTAAATTGGCCCACAGTTGCTTTGAAACACACCTCTCTCTCTCTAGATCTCCTGACCCTTCCCCAATTAATGGCAATTCACACACCAAAACAACAACTTGCGCGTATCTCGAAAGAGGAGAGAGCCGCATTGGGCTGCCCTTTTGAAAATGCCCAGAGGAGGACTGGTGTTGGGGATTTGAGGCAGTAATAATAGTCATAGCCACAGAAAGCCAAGCTCAACTTGTTTCAGTTATGAATTGATGGGGAAGCAACTTTTGCCGGACTAATCGGCAATCAGCCCTGCCCTTGCGAAAGAATGGCGAAGGGGACATTTTCTCACCCAATGAGAACTTGGCAGCTCTTGGGAGGAATGAGAGAGAACAAATTGCCACATGGTGAAGTAGCGCACAGCTCTCCACGGCCAGCATTCTGGATTGGGGTGTGGCTGTTAAACCTACATGTCCGTATCTGATATGGCTGTATACTGGATCAGGCAGCAAGGGGCAGCATCTCTTCAGCAACTCAAGCAACAGGGTTTTCCCTGCCCTGCTCTTTCAGTCTGCAGAGGTGAAAGCTCAGTTTAGAAAGAGAGTCAACAATGTGTTCATGCAACTCAAACTGTTGAAAGTAAATGATGTGAAACCTGCCCCATGGAATTACGCATTTGCACATTCTCCTGGGTAAAGGGAGTTGTTTATCAGCCCTTACTAAATGTCCAATTAGGAGAGCGTTGGCTGTCATGAGATTTCAGCAGGGGACTATTATGTCCCAGGATGGCTGATACAGAAAAAAAAATGAAATCCTTAGAATGGAGAGCTGAACCCTGGGCAGTTCCGTGATTCCTTCTGATTTATTTATTTATTTATTTATTTATTTTTCTAAAAAGGCTGAAATCTTTGTGAGAAGGACCAACACGAGGTAGGGGCTACTTAACTCTTTCCCTGCCAGCTACCCACCTTTCTCCACACAACAGAAAAATGCCTTGAATTCCTCTCTCTCCCCCACCATGGGTGGGATTGGGAAAGCCTATTGAGAAGGGGCCATTGTGTCGGGAGGTGCACAGGGAAAGGGCCATAAAGCCCTTTTTCCTTCACCTGCTCTCTGCTCCTCATTTCAGCCTTTTTCCTTTCTAGTATCATCTTGTTTTTTTTTAAAGTCCCAGAAGAAGAATCATAGAGCTGTCTATCGCAGTTCGGCAGCTTGAGCACCGGTGATGCAAACATTTGAAGATTTGTGGCATTATTTGTTTCAATGCCCAAATGCATAAAGAATCACGATCCTAATATTTGAAGTGCTATTTGGAAAGGATCGCAGATCAAAACAATGCTTGTCCACATGGAGAAGGAGACAGTGGCAAAGGTAGCTTTTGTCTGCATTTCCGGCCATGAAAGCTCAGGATACATTTTCGGCAGTTGCCTTTCTGAGAGGTGGTCCTTGTACTCGCTGGGCTTTTGACTGTTGTTTCAGTCCCCTGGGATCTTCAGTGCAGGGCGGGGGACTTGAACAGGAGAGATCGGTGGCAGTGGGGATTAGAAGCAGCTAAACTGTGGCATTCTAAAATCGACCTTAAATTTATTGTGGCAGAAGCTTTTGCGAGCTAAAGCCCAGTTTGTCAGATGTATCGAGTATTATCCTCAGCCGGCAGATAGATATTGGTATAGTGGAGGAAAAAAATGGTAAACAGTGAGGCCAAAAGAGCATGAAATAAGAGAGGTATAGTCTGTGACATTTCTTTATAAAGACTGCGTTGGCTCCAGTCCACGGAAGCTTATGTAACAACAGCAAATCCGTTGGTCTTTAGGGTACCACAGGCTTCTTTTGGCTGCAACAGACTAACTCCGCTGCAATTTGCCACTAGCTAGGTCATCAGGCCTGATAGACTTCTCTATAGGGTGACCAGATAAAATCCAGGTCAGGGCTCCTGTAACTTTAACAGTTGTAGAGCAAAGGGGATTTCAGCCAGTGTCATTTGTATGCAATTAGTTCCTGGTGAAATTCCCTCTTCATCACAACTGTTAAAGGTGCAGGCACTATACTAGAGTGACCATATCCAAAAGAAGGCAGGGCCCCTGCAACTTTAACTGTTGTAATGAAGAAGGAATTTCACCAGGAACTAATTGCATACAAATGACACTGGCTGAAATTTCCTTTTCTCTATAACTGTTAAAGTTATAGGAGCCCTGACCTGGATTTTATCTGGTCAGCCTACTTCTCTAGGTATATAATATGCATAGTCAAAGCTATGGCTATCCCATGACTGCATTGTGCGGTTTGTAGCTTTATCAAGGCAGAGCCTCCCTCCCTTGCAACGGAGACAACAGCCTAGGAGTTGGCATTTCAGAAACACTCTGTGCATGTGTGTTTTGTCCTAACTAGGATTTCCAGGACTTTAAAGCAGGGAACCCAGGTCCTGAATCATTCTTCAGTCCTCCCTATGACTTGCAGACACTGAATACTGCATGCCAAAGAATCAAATATGTACATGCACTACTTGTGTACAGATCACAAAATTCAGACTTCTGTGTCAGGAAAAGCTGAGAGTTGGGGATTTTTTTGGGGGGTGGGGGGTAAACACCACCCAGCTCAGGTAGTCTGTCTGTCTGTCTGTCTGTCTTTCTTTCTTTCTTTCTTTCTTTCTTTCTTTCTTTCTTTCCTTCCTTCCTTCCTTCCTTCCTTCCTTCCTTCTTTCCTTTTTATTGCATTTATATCCCACCAAGGCGGCGTCCATAATCCTCCTCCTCCTCTCCATTTTATTCCCACAATAACTCTGTGAGTTAGGGTGGGCTGAAGTCTGGCTGAAGTCTTACTGGCCCAAAGTTATCCAGTGACCTTCCATGGCTGAGTAGGGATTAGAACCCAGACCTCCCAACTCCCAGTCCAACGCTCTAGCCACTATGCCACACTGCCTCTCTTTGTCTTTCTGGCTGGAAAACAGAAGTACTGTAGGCAGGCTGCTGTGTACCATGCCAGGAGCTGCTTGCCCACTGTTGCACATCATGATGAGTGTCTGCCTGCCACACAAGCACGGAGAAAGAGAGCAGCCCCAGCACTTCTACGCATTCCAGGCTGCAGGCTGTGGCAGCCCCTCGCTCCGTGCCCTACTTGGAAGAAAAGGCCAATAAAACAACGGGTGTCAATACAGGAAATAGGGATCCGAGCCCACAGAGCAAACTTGGGCTGCATTAATAATACAAAAGCACCCCTGGGGAGCCTGGGGGTGGGGAGCCTGGGGTCATATTTTCTTTGAAGAGATTGCGGCGGTGGCAGCAAACACGGCTTGCGGGAGAAAAAAAATCTCAGCGATTCCCATCTTGGCACGATGTGCCACGCTAGGGGCCATGTCCCTAAAGCCTTTTCCCCAAAAGGCCTGTTGCCTCCAAGGGGAGACGTGGAGCAAAACAAGGGAAGGAAGGTACAAGCCAGCATTTTCTTCTGCCCAAAAGGCACGGGCAGTTCTGTGAGGAACGGGCTCCAAGCCAGCCTCGGCTAAGCCTGGTCTTGCCTACAGTGGCTCCCGTTCCATCCTGGGCCTCAGTACCTTGATGAGAAAGCCCCTGCTTGGCATGCAGAAGGTCCCCGGTTCAATCTCCAGCAACATCTCCAGGGAGAGCTGGGAAAACTCCTGCCTGAATCCTGGTGACCATTGCTGCCAGAAAGTGTTGTGCTCTTCAAATACTTGGAAGGTCGTCACACGGAGGAGGACCAGGATCAATTCTCAATCATCCCAGAGTGCAAGAGGACGCGGAATAATGGGCTCAAGTGACAGGATGCCAGATTCCAGCTGAACATCAGGAAAACCTTCCTGACTGTTAGAGCAGTACGATAATGGAACCAATGACCTAGGGAGGTGGTGGGCTCTCCCACACTAGAGGCCTTCAAGAGGCAGCTGGACAACCATCTGTCAGGGATGCTTTAAGGTGGATTCCTACACTGAGCAGGGGGTTGGACTCAATGGCCTTATGGGCCCCTTCCAACTCCACTATTCTATGATGATTCTGTGATCCTATGCCAAGACTGGGCTTGATGGACCAAAGGTCTAACTCAGTATGAGGCAGTTTCCGATGCTCCTATGACTGGAAAGACCTCGTTTGCCCTGAGACATATTTGCCCAGCAATCTGACTCATTTCACGTCAGCTTCATGTATCTGCGAAACGAAGGTGAGGCAACTGATTTGGGGCTAGAGACATTGGAGGCTGCCCAGTACACAGCCAGGCTGTGCCCCCGAGAAAGGATAAGGCCCAAACTCCTATTTCTAGGTTCCGTTTCAGGGGCTTGCCTTGAAGCAGAGGTGAGCATTGGGAGCCACCCTTCTTCATCTTGCACGTTGAATCTGAGCTGGGGAAGCATGCCTCTCCCACCCACCAATTTCCCCAGGTCCTCCAGCACCCACAGCAAGCCACCAATCGACTGATCCTGATTTACAGTCAATCAGTTAATATGTACATCATATTAAACACACATGTATTAAAATACATTTAAAAAATACACAAAAAGCCACCAAGGGAGGGGGGAGGCAGGGAGGCCTCTTCTCCTCCTCCTCCTCCTCCTCTTCCTCCCCCTGCCTGGCACACTCTGCTGCGCTGAGTCAAGCTGGGCCACAGTAGCCCCTGGGAGATGCCTTGTTCTCCAGCACTGCTGCCATGGCTTACCACTGGACCCAGCGGGAAGGGTGGGAGAGGGTTTGAGGGCTGACAGGGGCTTCCGGATTTGGGGGGAAGGAGGTCAGCTTATTTCCAGGCCTACAACATGACAAGGGTTACGGGTGCTTCACCCACTTCTAGCACTGTCTGTTCTGACTGTCAACAACTTTCCGGGGTGGGAGGAGGTCTCGAGAGAGAAGGACTTTCCCATCCCCTGTTACTTGAAGATCCATTTAACTGGAGATCTCAGGGACTGAACCTGGGACCTTCTACATGCAGAACAGGAGCTCCATCACTGAGTTATGGCTCCGGCTACCTGCAGGGACCGTCTGCAAGGACATTTTCCTACTCGCGCCAAATCAGAATTGTGCACCAGCATGGTCAGCAATCCTCTCCCTTGCTGGATGGATCTGGTAGGTAGGACTTCTTCCCTAATGCCTGACTTTACATCAAGTAACAGGTCATAACCAATAGTTTGGGTTCAATCTGCTGGCTGTAAATATAACTGGTCTCCTCTTTATACATGTTTTAAGATACTGTTGCCCAACCAAGATGTTTCTCCAGGTGACCAGGCAGGAAAGTTCATTCCCTTTAGGACTTGGAGGTCACAAATATTGGAGGCAGGTAGCTTTGGGCAGGTGGGCAATTTAAAGCCCTTGCATGATCACAGTTTTTGTGGGTGCATTCCGAGGGCTCAACTAAATCCCTTCGGGTGGCCCTTTCCTCTTAAACGTATTCGCTTCTCTAGAGAGGCATCACTGAACAGTCCCACAAAGCATCAGACCAGGAGATGATTTTAGTTGGAATTGAAGGAAGGAAATTAAATAGGTCAAGTCTTCTATAGGTGGGAAGTTTGGCAGAAAATGCGGACAGGTCCTGAAGGACTGGTTTGAGGTTCTAAGGCAGGATGACCACTAGCAAAACTGTGTTACTGCCTTTAGCCCTTTGGGTAGGATGGCGTACAAATCTAAATCGATCCCACCATTTTGCCCAATTGCAGGCCCAGCCAGGTCTGCTCTGAAAAGCGTCAGCCTCGTTGGTGCAGAGTGACACTCGGTCTGGATGCATTTCATTTCCTCGTTATTGATTAGTTTGATCCAAAACCAATATAAATGAAAGGGCTTGAGTTGCATTGCTCTTTCTTCTCTAGTTGAACACGCAGGGCCCGTCTTTGCCTTTCCATGTTGCTTTTGATTTGCGGTCATTGATAGTCCCTCCTAGCCTGGCTCTAATTTCAACAGGCACGCGGTGTGATTAATCTAGGCTGACCATCTGAAAAGGAGGACAGGGCTCCTGTAACGTTAACAGTTGTAGAGAAAAGGGGATTTCAGCCAGTGTCATTTGTATGCAATTAGTTCCTGATGAAATTCCCTCTTCATCACAACAGTTAAAGGTGCAGGCACTATACTAGAGTGACCATATACAAAAGAGGGCAGGGCCCCTGCAACTTTAACTGTTGTGAAGAAGAAGGAATTTCACCTGGAACTAATTGCATACAAATGACACTGGCTGAAATTCCCTTTTCTCTACAACTGTTAAAGTTACAGGAGCCCTGTCCTCCTTTTCAGATGGTCAGCCTAGATTAACTCTCTTGACCTTATCTGAATTTCATACACACCTCCAAGCCTCGCCACAGGAAGAAAAAATAGAACCGGGGTGGGGGGTGGGGAGAGAGATGGGACTTATTGGGCACAAGCTCTACAATTAATAAGCCAGTCTGTCGAAAATGTGAATGCTTCATCTCCAGTGATGTACAAAGGATGACTGGGGGAATTTACGCTGCATTGTGGGATGTCTGGTCCATGGAGCACTGTCTGAGCCAGGGAACGTTACCTAGGGTGACCAGATAAAATCCAGGTCAGGGCTCATGTAACTTTAACAGTTGTAGAGCAAAGGGAATTTCAGCCAGTGTCATTTGTATGCAATTAGTTCCAGGTGAAATTCCCTCTTCTTCACAACAGTTAAAGTTGCAGGGGCCCTGCCTTCTTTTGTATATGGTCACTCTAGTATAGTGCCTGCACCTTTAACTGTTGTGATGAAGAGGGAATATCACTAGGAACTAATTGCATACAAATGACACCGGCTAAAATCCCCTTTTCTCTACAACTGTTAAAGTTACATGAGCCCTTACCTGGATTTTATCTGATCACTCTAGCCAAGTTGTAAGAGTCAGGTAAGGAATGTTCCAAACACTGCAGCAGCTAAGGCCCCTCTACAAGAGGTCGCTTTTACGCCTGATTCTCTGATTGTGTGTATTTCCTGATAAGCATGTTTACGCCTAATGCCAATACACGAGAGACGTGGAGGCGCATGACGGGCTCTCTACAAGGCGCTTTAAAGTTGTTTACATGTGGAGAATTGCTTTATCAATAAAGCAGAGATCAAGGCTCAGACAAGGAAATGCTGCCGAAAGTACCACGCTGTTTCCTGGAGGAACTGCCCCCTCGGGTTCCCACTGTTTGCTAACCCAGCCCACCAGAATCTCCTGCCTTTGGTTACCTAGGTTGCCTGCCGGTAATCACCTGGTTAACCTGTTCCCTCCAGCCCCCTTTTAAAAAATATTTTCGGCTGCCTCTCTCCCCCACCTTTTGCCCGATTGCCCAATCGTCGTTTCAAGTTGTCCCCCCTCCCAGAACTGCTCAGGAGTAAATGGGACTGTGCCTCGCCAGCTTCCCCTCCAGCCCCCTTTTGAAAAATAATTTCTGTCATGGCTGCCTCCTTTCCCCCGGTAGGATTTGGGATTTGGGGAAAAGTGGGAGGTGTTCCCGCCAAAAAGGCGAAGGGGCAGTTCTCTTCATGCATGACATCACGAGCACAGGCCACCCACTATTATCATTAATGCGACTTTTCAGAAGTTGATTACACGACGAGAAGGCGCCGTAAGTGCGGAGGAAAAATAAAAGTCGCTATTTAACACGAATGTGAAAATGCGCATAAAAGGAGATAAAAATCGCCTGTACGCCTGTTATGCGCTCCTCTCTTATAGAGTTAAATCGTTAATGCGCCGTGAAAGAGCCTTAAATTGATCGTGTAGAGGAAGCCTAAGAAAGAAGCAAAAGAAGCAAGCATCCATTTGGTTATAGGGGGTGGGGAAACTCACACAGAAACCTTACAATAGAAAGGGGTAGGGTGGTGGCGGTGAAAAGGAGGGCAGAGAAGCAAGAGGATTAGAAAGGAAGGGGGCATGAAAGTGGGGCCAGAGAAGTAAAGCAGCCAAGGAGTCGGGGAGGTAAGTTCACACACGGATGTAAAATAACAGGACAAATATTTGCAAGTTAATCTGCAGTAGGGAATTCTCCAACCACCCCTTTGGCCGGCCAGCCACACAGGAGAGCACATCTACCAGTTAAAACTAGCTGCGTTAAGTCTGTTGCTGCAAAAACAAACAAAGCATCTTAAGGTACCTTAAAGATTTGACAGATTTATTATATAAGAAGCTGTCATGGATCACAGTCCATGAGATGCAGATAATGGATTTCTCTCTCTGCCTCTACATATTTGCAAATAAAGCAGATTTTTGAGCACACGTTGTAAAGTCCCAGCACTGTTTTTTCTGAAAGAAATTCACCAGGAAGTGAATAATCTAAATTCACCACTGCCTGAAAGGGGACAGTCATCACCTTCTACCTGACTCAGTTTTAAACCTTTCTATCAGCTTTGCAGGAGTTAAGGCACATGCGAGGGATGTGTGGATAACATTTCCTTCTTGTTCCAAAGCCTTGCGTCCATCGGTGCACCGCAGCAGATGGTTCCGCGTGGCACAAGGCGCAAGGCTCTTGTGGTGTTAATGGCTGAGAGGTCTCTCTTCAACCCATTTTTCCTCCCCCTTTTCTTTTATCACCAAATGCCTGGCATCGGACTGCCGTGGCCATCACTGGGCTGGATTGCAAGGGCAGTACAGGGCCATGCGCTTTGGAGACCAAGGAGCCTACCGATTCGCCGCACTCCTCTGCTACTGCCTGATGCCGCCCACGTCGCTTTAGAGGCCTTTCCAGATGGTGCCGAATTCAACTGCCAGGCACACGTCCAGTTTACGCCAGCCACTCTCGTTTGGTGCTCAGTCCCTGCTCTAAAGCAACGTGCCACTTGGCAACTGCACCAGTTACTCTCCCTGCGTCTCAAACTCCGGCTGTTTTCTCATCAAAATTAACTCCACGACAGAACTTAATCAGGAAAGCACTTAATCATGAGAGCACTCTTCAAGTACTCGAAAGGTTGTTACACAGAGGAGGGCCAGGATCTCTTCTCAATCAACCTAGAATGCAAGATACTGAATAATGGGCTCAAGTGACAGGGAGCCAGATTCCGGCTGGACATCAGGAAAAACTTCCTGACTGTTAGAGCAGTACGACAATGGAACCAATGGCCTAAGGAGGTGGTGGGCTCTCCCACACTAGAGGTCTTCAAAAGGCAGCTAGACAACCATCATTCAGGGATGCTTTGAGGTAGATTCCTGCATTGAGTGGGGGGGTTGGACTCGATGGCCTTAGAGGCCCCTTCCAACTCTACCATTCTATGATTCTATGATTCTAAGTCTGTTCTGAGAGCCTTCCGATCTGCTCATTCAAGACTCCTGCTCTTCTGCTAACGTCCATCTCTTGACAGCCTACTTACAATCCTAGAATCACAAGGCTGGAGGGGGCTTTGAAGGGCATCTAGTCCAAGCCTTGCTTGATGCAGGGAATCCCAAGCAATAGCCTCTCTGGCAAATGGCACTCCTGCCTCTACTTGCAGACCTCCAGGCAGAAAGAGTCACACTTCCTGCCCCAAGCAATTGGTTCCATTATCCAACTGATCCTACCATTGAGATGTTTTTCCTAATGTCCAACCAAAATCTGACTTTCTATAACTTAAGTCCATTAGATCTAGTCCTGCTCTCCAGGAAGTAGGCGACAAATCTTGCTCTCTTCCATGTGATCGCCCTTCAGGTGTTTGGGAAATGCTACTACATCTTCCCTTCGCCAAGCTGAACATAAGCAGTTCCTTGAAATTTCCATCATAGGACTTGTATTCCATACCCCTGACATAAGAAGACTCTTAATGCTGGATCAGACCAAGAGTTCATCTAGTCCAGCACTCTGTTCACACAGTGGCCATCCAGCTGTTGATCAGGGACCCACAAACAGGACATGGTGCAATAGCACCCTCCCACCCATGTTCCCAAGCAACTTGTGTATACAGGCTTACACTGCCTCTGATGCTGGAGGTTGCACATCCATCAGGACCAGTAACCATTGATAGCCTTCTCCTCCATGAATTTATCCAACTGCCTTTTAAAGCTATCCAAATTGGTGGCCATCATCACATTTTGGGGTACTGAATTCCACAATTTAACTATGTGCTGTGTGAAGAAGTTCTTCCTTTTATCTGTCCTGAATCTCCCACCAATCAGCTTCATGGGATCTGACCCCATTGGGCTCTAGTATTTTCAGAGAGGAGAAAAATGTCTCCCTATCCACATTCTCCACACCAGGCATCATTTTCTACACCTGTATCACGTCTCCCCTTAGCCTCTTTTTTTCCAAGCTGAATAATCCCGGCTATTGTAACCTTCCCTCATAGGGGAGATGCTCCAGGCCCTTGATCATTTTAGTTGCCCTTTTCTGCACTTTTTCCAGCTCTATAATACCTTTTTTTTGGATGTGGTGACCAGAACTGTACACAGTATTCTAAGTGTAGTCGCACCATAGATTTGTATAAAGGAAGTATGATACTGGCAGTTTTATTCTCAATTCCATTTCTAATCATGCCTAACATGGAGTTTTCCTTCTTTACAGTGGCCACACATTGGGTTGACATCTCCATCGATCTGTCCACCACAACCCCAAGGTCTCCTTCTTGGTCGTTTACCACCAGCTCAGATCCCATCAGGTTATACTTGAAGTTGGGGTTTTTTTGTCCCAATGTGCATCACTTCACACTTGCTTACGTTGAACCGCACCTGCCATTTGGATGCCCACTTTCTCCCAGCTTGGAGAGATCTCTTTGGAGCTCCTCACAATCCCTTTTTATTTTAACTACCTTAAGGAATTTGGTGTTATCGGTAAACTTGGCCACTTCCCTGCTCACTTCCAGACCACTATTTACTGCCCTCCCTTGGGAGAATTTACCATTTATTCTGACTCTCTGCATTCTATTTTTAACCAGTTGCTGATCCATAACTCTCCCCTTATTCCATGACTGCTAGGTTTTCTCAGGAGTCTTTGGTGAGGGACTTCATCAAAAGCCTTTTGGAAGTCCAAGTAAACAATGTCCACCAGATCACCCCTGTCTACCATCTTTGCTGCCTCTTATAAACCTGCCCCGATTTCTCTACGGCCTTCTTAAAATTGTGGCATCACATACGGAACACAGAACTCTAGACAAGGTCGAACTAATGTAGAATAAAGTGGAAGGGATACTCCTTGTGACCTGAAAACTAGGGTTCTAAGAATGGAGCATAAAATTGCATTTGCATTTTTGTAGCCAAATTGCACTGCTGATTTGTGTTCAATGTCTAATTGACTACGCAGCCAAGATCCTGTTTATATGTCCTGCTGCCAAGCCAGATATCCCCCGTTGTCCTGTACCTGTGCACATTTGAATTGGGGGCTGGGGGGAGGTACATGTAGAACTTTGCATTTGTCTCAGTTGAATTTCATTTTGTTCGTTTTTGCACAGTTATCTATTCTATTAAGGTAATTCTGAATTTTATTCCAGTTTTCTCAGGTATTGGCAACCCTTCCCAGTTATCTTGTCATCCGCAAATCCAATAAGGATTCATTCCACCCCTTCATCTAAGTAATTGACAAATATGCTGAAGACAATTGGAATCAGGGTAGAGTCCCACAACACCCCATTCAAAACCTCCCTCCAGTTTGTTGAGGAGGAATTGATGAGCAGTCTTTGAATATAGATTTCCAACCAACTGTGAATCCCCCTGAGGTAATTATCATCCGGCTTGCATTTAACCAGTGAGCTTAGCAAAATATCAGTGGCCAAATGCTTTGCTAAAATCAAGACATATTTGTTCAGGATGCTTTAACAAACCAACTCCTTTATCATCGGTTAGAGTATCTTCCCCGGTATCGAAGTCAGGTTGACCCACCTGTAGTTTCCCAGGAAGTTTCTGAGAGTAGACCAGCAAGTTCCTTTAGAACCCTAGGTTACAATCCATCTGGCCCTGAAGGCATCACCTCATTTCAGGTAGCTGAGAATTTCCTCACTACCTCTTGATCAGTCTTGAACTCCAATCCTTGCCCTTGACCAGGGATGGTCAAGAGATTCATCCAGTTCACATTTTAATACGGACTTACTTAATTTTGTACTGTCTAACCAATATGCGAACCTAAACTCAGTTATCCTTTGAAATCTACAATTCTCCAAATTTTGCAATGAAGTTGTCCAGTCCAAAAATGAATACAAAAATAGTATATTTGGGAAAATAACATTCAAAAATGCATTTTCATTAGGGAAGTTACTTGCAAAAATATGTATATTGGGCAGAATTGTGTACAAAAATGCATATATTATGAGAAATTGCACAGAACAGTATTATATTAGGTGAACTTAAAAAAATCTCACATTCAGGGCAAACTGAGCTTTCTCAGTTTGCCCTGAAAGCTTGTGTACTTTCTCAAAGATTGGGACAAAACAAACTTATGATTGGAAAAAATGGAGAAATTAGGAAAAGCTAAATGTACAGATTTACACTCGGCCAGTGATGCTACTTATGTAAGATGATGATGATGATTTATTGCATTTCTATACCACCCCATAGCCGAAGCTCTCTGGATAGTTCACAAAAATTAAAAACATTGAACATTAAAAAACCGATATACACAATTTAAAAACCATTAAAAGCATAAAAACAGATTATAAATACAATATCCATTTAAAACAACTATTCTGGGTCAAACAACAACAACAAAACCCTCAACATACACTGTTAAATGCCTGGGAGAAGAGAATAGTCTTGACCTGGCGCAGAAAAGATAACAATGTTGGCGCCAGGCGAGCCTCGTCGGGGAGATCATTCCATAATTGTGGGGCCACCACTGGATAGGCCCTCTGTTACCATCCTCCGAGCTTCCCTCGGAGTAGGCACCCGGGGGAGGACCTTAGATGTTGATCATAGTATAGGGGTAGGTTTGTGTCAGGAGAGGTGTTCCGTCAGGTATTGTGGTCCCAAGCCATGTAAGGCTTTATAGGTTAAAACCAGCACCTTGAATCAGGCTTGGAAACATACAGGCAGCCAATGCAAGTGGGCCAGTGTCGGTCTTATATGCTTGAACCTCCTGGTCCCTGTTATCACTCTGGCTACTGCATTTTGCACAAGCTGCATCCTCTGAACCATCTTCAAAGGCAGCCCCACGTAGAGTGCATTGCAGTAATGCAACTTGGAGATTACCAGAGCACAATGTTCCCCGTTTGGGAGAAGGAGTTGAGCAGTTCTACATTCTCTATTACCCCTGCTGTTACACACACACACACACACACACACACACACACAAAGCGAACTAACATGGCCACCAAGACTCTTGTGTAGCTGGGTGCAATTACTGGAGAGTTCTGTTGAACCACGCTTTGTGCTGACCGAGAGCCGTGTGCTGGCTCTCTCATTTTTTACAAAACCAAATGACCTTTAATAGCAGTCTGTGCAAGGGACTGTTTATCCTCATCCACTTGAGATGCGGTGAAGGCAGGTTATTGAGTTGCTAAGGGTAGAAAACACCCAGGGACACATTTCGCCTTTTCATTTATTCACCGCAAGGTAAAGGCCAGGTTAAATCAATTCCTTTTTTTTTCCTTGCTGATTCTACAGTTGCACATTAAAAGAGCTATTCATCGGTTTTGATTGCCCAGGTGTCAGAAGGCTGGACCGACCTGGCCAGCCAGCTTCTCTACCTGGAGCAAGTGGAGGAAGTACTTCCCTTGTACATTTTGCTATCACATTCGTTATTTCTAGAGCTGCAAACGGCCTCTCAAAGTTCTCCTATTTGTGGCCAGAGAAATTGGGGAGGGGGGATGATGAGAATTTCACCTCAGTTCTCCCGGGGGAGGAGAAATACTCCAACAGTTTCTCACAGGAAGGGCTCACCATTGGCAGGGGTTATAGCACAGCTGCTTTCATTTTTCCTCGGGGGGTTGGGTTATTGCACTGCTAGTGCAAGTGGCAATAACATCAACTGTGTTGAGCCTCCCACTTCTCAGAGGCAGAATTTTGAATTCCTTTTGGCAGTGTTTTTGAGCTTACCTAATCACTGCAAGGTGGCGAAGGGTAGGGCTGTGCACAGATCAGGATCCCGAATCTGGATCGGATCGGGCTGATCTAGACCTCCCGGTTCTGGTTCCGAACTGAGTCGGGGGAGGTCCAGATCATTCCAGACCAGATTGGGCCCATTCCAGATCGATTCGGATTGATCTGGAGATCCGGGCCCATTGGCCTTCCAGGTCCCTGGGTGCCGGCTGCACAGCCAGCACCCAGGGACCTGGAAGGCCGGCGGTGAGTCCATTGGACTCACCACCCTCCCTCCACTCTCCCTCCTCTCCCCAGTCACCCACCGCCATCTGCTGCCGTCCACTGCTGTCCTCTGCTGTCCACTGTACTAAGAAGCAGGCTTTGCAGCCTGGTTTCCCAGTAAAGCGACGGCACGCTGGGTGACGTCATCACCCAGTGCAGCGGTGCTCTACTGGGAAACTAGGCTGCAAAGCCTGCTTCTCAGTACAGCGTACGGCAGAGAACAGCTGCGGAAGGCAGCGCGGACCATGGCAGGTGAGTGGGTACCCCCTCCCTCTCCCTCTCCCCAGTGGCGGACAGCAGCGTGGACAGCGGACCGGGGGAGGTCCAGATCGGGCAAGAGCAGATCAGCCCGATCTGGATCACCCGGATCCAGATCCAGAACTGGTTTGTGGGGGGGCTGCACAGTCCTAGAGAAGGTTCCTATGTGTGCTTTTCCTCTCTCTGTTACATACCTTTCCCTTGCTCTGCAGCCTCCCAGGTCACCTGCGGTTCCTGAATTGAAAAAGGCCCATGGGAGGATTTACCTCATGACGTCTTCCTCACGATGGCTTTTACTAAAGTGCTGCCATAAAGGGGATTTTACAATGAAAAACAGGACAGACACCCTCCTCAGCCACCTCCCCAACCAACCCATGAGGATTTCTCCAAAATTTCTTCTCCTTTGGATTTCTTTTCGAAAGCAATTTCTTTGCTCATAAATTAAATGAGAATGATTGGGGGAAATGTAGGATAATTTTTTCCTACAGCACTAAGCTTTCAAGAGGCAGCTGGACAACCATCTGTCAGGGGTACTTTAAGGTGGATTCCTGCATTGAGCAGGGCCTTAGAGGCCCCTTCCAACTCTACCATTCTATGATTCTATGATTATTTCCAGTCATCACAGCAAATATGTTACGATGGTGGAAGGCTTATACATTCCATACCTTGATGGAGAGAGTCTGACTCTCTCTCACACACACACACTCCCTTGCTGATTTTTTTAATGACTTTTTCAAACTGGGGAACCCTGCAGTTTCTCAGAAGCTTTCTGGGATTCTTTAGTGAGAGGGGCAACAATGTCTGACAAGCTTGAAAGATAGCTGGGTCTCCCTGCCCCCCCCACCCCGCCCCCACACACTTTGCATAGCTGAAATGCAGAATTAGCGATGATTTAGATTAGGGAAACTAGAAACGGAGAAAGGATGAAATGCTCCACCCCATATGCCCTGCTTCTCCAATCAAATTCTCAGCCATCCCCATACACTTTTAAATAATTTTTTAAAAAAATAGAGATCAGGAGATTGTATTACATATCTCCTCTGTCAAGTGTAATTTGGCCCTCAACTCCTATGGCCCAAGAGTGAGGTCATAAACTGGTGCCAAGGAGAAACAGGAGGGAGTTTTGCCATAGACTTGAAAAGGCACATCCCCTCTCAGCCACTTTCTGTGGCGCATTGCAAACATTCTGAGGAAGATTCATGGAGTGATCCCCGTTGTCTAGGATCTCCCAGGTGTCTAGTACGAGAAGCATTTTGCTCACTCTGAGGGCGACATTTGCCATTACTTGTGTCAGGACACACCTAAATGCAACTGGCTACACAGCGTTGTGATATCATCACATCTAGCAAGGGATCCCTGATTGGTTGGGATCACTCAAAGAAACATCAACCGGGGTGTGGGGTGTGGAACGATCTCCAGAGCAATAGCAGAGGGAGAAAAACAGTAGCGAAAGAACGTCAGTGCGCAGTTGCAAACAGCCATGGAAAAGCTCACGCAGGCTCAACATCACTAACTTCAAGATAAAAATCGAACCCGGATAATAACCTTGGGCTCAGCACTAGCTGATTTGGCACATGACTTGGGCCCTTTCTACACCATAGGGGTGTAGAGGAGGGCGATCCCAGAAGTAGCTGCTTCCAGGATCATCGCCCTAACATACACCAGAAGTGCAACGATCCGGCCTCCTCCTGGGCCATTGCACGTCGCGGCCGCCATTTTTTGTTGTTGTTGTTTTTATCCGAGAAGAGTGCACTCGTGCTCCAACGACAGATGTGCATTTTTTAAAAAAATTACCCCCGAAATGGGCCACCCACCCACCCCCTACCATACAGGGGATGGCAAAATTGCTGTCCCCCCCCCCTCTTGATGGTCAGGGAGCCACGCGATGTGGCTCTATGCCCATTTCTGCTGCTGCGCTTACTTGCGAGTAAGTGTGGCAACAGCTGGGACGGGCGGCCACATCTCCCACGGTCCCGGGAACTTCCTGGGACCACAGGAAGAATCGGGATTACCCAGGGATCCGTTATCCAGGGAATCCCCGTGCCTGTCCCGTCTCCCCGCCCCCAGGAATCCCCGGGAGACTCAACAGGGACCAGCCGGGGGCCATCCCAAGCAAACAGCCTGGTGTAGAAACGGCCTTGGAATCCTCTCATACACTGCATGCTCTAGCCAACCTTAAGGTACCTCAGTAGATGAACACAGGAGGATGCTTTCCCCAGAAGTAGGACGCACCCACCGCCACCTTCCAATTTGCCGCAGTAGCGGCAGAAAAAGAATTGGTGGTTTCCTAATGAATTTCTGCAGCAAACCACAACGGTGGCCTAAAAGGTCCAAATTTAGCTTTTAAACAAGTTCAGTTCATCCCTGACGTGTAGGGTTGTGTTTTTTTTTAAGTGTGTATGAAAATTTGTGATTTGTTTTTGTGCACGTTGCTCTTAATACATGTGTTTTTGTATGCAATTTCCTTTAATATAAACAAGTTTTGCAAGCCATTTTTCTAATATAATGCAGTTTTGAATGTTATTTTCATGAATCTATGCATTCTGGGGTGCGCTTTATGCACACATTGGGGGGGGGTTGAGAACTCCACTGCAAAATTCAGAGGAGTGGAAATTTCAAAGGATAACAGACTTTCGTTTCGTGTATTGGTTCAAAAGTGCACAATTAGGTGACTTTGCAGTAAAATGTGAACTGAATGCATTTCTCTTCCTTAAAGACTAACACGTATTTAGGGTCTACCAGCAGAACACAGATTTATCATGCTCTGGGGCAGGGCGGGGATGACCCGAGACAACTGCTGGGCTGCATTTAGCCTAGTAGGTCATAAGCTGTGCAAGAACCGGCAACTTTTAAGATGCAACATTCTGCCTACCTTAAGGCTGAACAAGAGATTTAAGTGCAGGGTTATTACAGATTCTTTCAGGGGCTTTAAAATTTAATAGCTCTTTACCTCTCTGAGATAAAATGAAATTGTAAGCAGCATAGTACAAAACGTAACTCTCTGAACTCTCACGGGGTTCCCCCCACTCCCCTTGTCCCCCCCCACCCCTCTCACACTTATGCCTAAAAGCTTCCATGCTTCCCAGAATTAAAGGTGCAAATAGAAAGAACAACCTGCCAGATCATACAGCAACAAATCAACATGACGGCCCACCCTTTGCAGTGAGCCATTGCTCAAAACCAATGTTTGTTGAGACTAGGAAGCATCTTCAGACTGTGGGGGATGGCTCCAAGAACAACATGATCACCAGGGCTAATATTGTCCCTATCTTCAAAAAGGGCAAAAAGGAGGAACCTGGGAACTACAGACCAGTCAGTTTGACATCCATCTGTAAAGTCAATCTGTAAGCACCTTGAAAACAATGCAGTGATTACTAGAAGCCATCATGGATTTGTCAAGAACAAATCCTGCCAGACTAATTTGATTTCATTTTTTGATCGAGTAACCTCCCTTGTGGACTGTGGGAATGCTTGACTTCAGCAAAGCTTTTGACAAAGTGCCCCATGACATTCTGATTAGCAAACTAGTGAAACGTGGGCTAGATGGAACAGCTATTAGGTGGATCACCAGTTGGCTACAGAATCGGACTCAAAGAATGCTTATCAATGGTACCTTTTCACACTGGGGGGAGGTAACGAGCGAGGTACCGCAGGGCTCAGTCATGGGCCCAGTGCTCTTCAACATTTTTATTAATGATTTGTACAAGGAGGTGCAGGGAACGCTTATCAAATTTGCAGATGATACAAAACTGGGTGGGATTGCTAATAACCCGGAAGACAAAAACAACCTTCTAAGTGATCTTGATAGACTGAAGTGCTGGGCTGAAAACACCAGAATGAAATTTAATAGGGATAAATGTCAAGTTCTACACCCAGGAAAAAGAAACCAATTGCACAGTTACAAGATGGGGGATACTTAGCTCGGTAATACTACAAGCAAGAAGGATCTTGGAATTGTTGTAGATCACAAGCTGAATATGAGCCAACAGTGTGATGTGGCTGCAGCTATTTTGGGCTGCATTAATAGAAGTACAGCTTCCAAATCGCTCAAGGTACTGGTTCCCCTCTATTCAGCATTGGTTAGGCCCCATCTTGAGTATTGAGTGCAGTTTTGGGCACCACACTTCAAGAAGGATGCAGACAAACTGGAGCATGTTCAGAGGAGGGCAGCGAGGATGATCAGGGGTCTGGAAACAAAGCCCTATGAGGACAGACTGAAAGAACTGGGCATGTTTAGCCTGGAGAAGAGAAGACTGAGGGGAGACATGATAGCACTCTTCAAATACTTGAAAGGTTGTCACACAGAGGAGGGCCAGGATCTCTTCTCGATCAACCCCAACCCAGAGTGCAGGAGGACATGGAATAATGGTCTCAAGTGACAGGAAGTCAGATTCCGGCTGGACATCAGGAAAAACATCCTGACTGTTAGAGCAATATGACAATGGAACCCATGACCTAGGGAGGTGGTGGCCTCTCCCACACTAGAGGCCTTCAAGTTCAGCAGGACAACCATCTGTCAGGGATGCTTTAAGATGGATTCCTGCATTGAGCAAGGGGTTGGACTCGATAGCCCTGTAGGCCCCTTCCAACTCTACTAGTTTATGATTCTATGACGCACATTGGATAAAAAACCCCACAACTTCAAGCATAACCTGATGGGATCTGAGCTGGCAGTGACCAACCAAGAAAGAGATCTTGGGGTTGGATTCTATGATTCCTATCCTTTCCTCCTTCCCATCAATGTGGTTTCCGCTGAAGATTTCCAGAGGCCAAGCAAAAGAAATCTAACAAGGAATAAGATAACGGTGAAACCCCCTCAAAGATGTGGTGGACCATGAGGTTTCCAATCATGAGGAAGACAATCCAAATGGCAAACCCTCCCTGTAGCACTCAAAATGTTTCCTTCAAAGGGGCTTGAAGAGAATGTCTTGGTGGACTGGGCTTCATGTATGTTCGTAACAGATGCTCTCGTTGCCACCCTTCATGGCCTCCAGACTTTTGAGGCAGCCATTTTGACCAGGAGGCTGCAGCTCCAGATAACCTGGGCTTTAAATGGTTATCACTTAATGCTTATCTGAAATCATTCCCTCCCTTGTCCGGGTTTGGAACCTGTGTATGGATTGACCTTTTCTTGTGTTTGGAACCATGGAGATGGCAACGGGGAAACTACATTGATGGGGATCTTGTCATGGTAGTAGTGATTGGCTTGTGACTGTTCTGGAATTTCTTGGAACCTATAGCTACTGACCATCAGCTATAGGATTTCTGAAGTGTGTAACCATTAAGCTTTTGCTGTGAGATTTCCTGCAATAAAGAAGTCTCACTGATGTGGGTGTCCCATGTCAGTTTGCCAGAATGTGTGCTTGCCTGAGGGACCAGGAAAATGGACAATGCATAGGGTGACCATATGGAAAGGAGGACCGGGCTCCTGCATCTTTAACAGTTGCATAGAAAAGGGAATTTAAGAACGTGTTATTCGCATGCATGCAGCACCTGATGAAATTCCCTCTTCAGCACAACAGATAAAGCTGCAGAAGCCCGCCCTTCTTTTGTATCTGATCAAGAGGGCAGGGCTCCTGCAGCTTTAACTGAAGTGATGAAGATGGAATTTCACCAGATGCTGCATGCATACAAATGACACCTGCTGAAATTCCCTTTTCAATACAACTGTTAAAGATGCAGGAGCCCTGTCCTCGTTTCCATATGGTCACCCTTGCATAGAGCCCCTGGGTACCCATAAGTCAAGGAAGAGGAGGAGGAGGAAGAAGTTTATTGATGCTCTGTCTGCAAAAAGGCTAGTAATTACGACACGCATAATATATTTTACAATTAAAAGGTTCATTCACTGAAGGCTGATTAGAACTCATCTGATTGATGGCGACGGCCAGGAAATGAAGCCATTCACTGCATAAAACAGAGACAAATCTCCTCAGAGCACCAGAGAGGGCTCTGAGTGACCCCACTTTCTTGCCTCTTTCAGAGCCAAGGTGACCCAGATTCAGCAGAAGCTGGACAGGGCCAGGTGGCTTTCACAGCTAGACTCCATCACTCAGGAGTAAAGCCTCTGCTTTGAATGCAGGATGAGGTCCTGGGTTCAAACCCCAGCATTTCCAGTCAAAAGGAGCTCACAAAACCAGCAAGGCTGAGAAATAGTCCCTGCAAGTCCACTGCCCTTCAATCAGTCCTGGCCTAGATGGCATAACACAGCTTCATATGTGGTGCAAGAATTTAGGCAGCTACAGTTTCTCACACATGAGTGAGAAAATGCACACCTGCTGCAATCCAATGCACACTTACAGGTGGGTAAAGCCCATCGAGTATAGTGGGACTTACTCCTGAGTAAAGATGCATATGTTCAGGCTGCCAAACAATGGCCACTATTCTGATAGCTATAGAGGCAGTCAGCCTATGTACACCAGTTGCTGGGGAACATGGGTGGGAGGGTGCTCTTGCACCCGTGTCCTACTTGTGGGTTCCTGGTCAACAGCTGGTTGGCCACTGAACAGTGTGCTGGACTAGAACAGACTCTTGGCCTCATCCAGCATGGCTGTCCTCTTCGCTCATCGAATGTGATGTTTCTGACCTGCCCAGGGGTCTCTGCTTCTCTGGCTCGGCTTCGTCCATTTTCTCTCGCTGCCCCCAATGCCTGGAATTCTCTTCCAGAGCACTTGCAGACCATGAGTTCAATGACAGTCTTTAAAGCTCAGTTGAAAACTTTTCTTTTTTCTAAAGCTTTTAGAACTTGATTTTGTTCTTACTTTTACACTGTTAGTTTCATTGTCCCCTGTGCCTGTTTGGTGCATTCCCTGCCCTTTTATATCGTTTTATTATGAATTTATCAGGATGTAAGCCTATGGGGCAGGGCATTGTTATTTTTTTAAACTATGTACAACACCATGTACATTAATGGTGCTAAATAAATAAATAAATAAATAAAATGGTCACCCTGGATGTCTGTTAAGGAAAAACAACTTGCCTGACCAAAACAATGTGTGGGAAGGGAGAGATTTGGGCCTCGTATGCTTTCCCTTCTGGGATTTGAGCATATAGGCACATCCATCACTCAATGACATGTGTGTGTGAATGGGCTTACGCTTTAGCTTAGATGGCCTGAAAAGGGGATTAGAGAAATTCATAGAGGAGATGTCTCTTTATGGAGGATAAGATTATCTTTGGCCACTAGCCGTGATGGCGACATGCTACCTCCAGTATCACAGGCAGTATGCCTATATGTTCTTGCGCTCATCTTCTGCTGGCGAGTATCCCACTGGGGCATCCAGCTGGCCACTGTGGGAGCAGAATGCTGGACTAGATTGATCCTTGGTCTGATCCAGCATCAGGGCTCTTCTTAGGTTTTTAGTACTAATGGTGGCTTTAAGGACGCAGGAGGCAAGAATGGGTACCTTAAGGACCACCTTTGCCCATATGTTCCTCTCTGGTTGCTTGTCATCTGAGGCATCATTATCGTCAGCAGCAGCAGCAGCAGCAGCAGCAGCAGCATTTCAATTTATGAGTCACCCTATTGCCAAAGCTCTCAGGATGACATAAAAAACAGTACAGTAATGCCAATGATGAAACACATCAAAATCATTCTTTAAAAACCCTAAACACAGATCCTCTGACCTCATGAATCTAGCCATAAGGACTAGACTGGAGAACCACCTTCCACAACCTGTGGCCCTCTGGATGTGTTTGATTACAACTTGCATTATCCAAGCCAGGTGGGGGACAATGGGAGTTGTAGTCCAACACATCTGGAGATCACCAGGGTGGGGAAGGTTGTTCTAGAACCTTGTTGCATACTCTGCCAAGAGAGATTCATCTGGCCCAACACTGGACTCTTTTAGGCGGTATGTAAAAACTATTTTCTTTAAGGATGTGTTTGGTTAAGAGCCTTAACTGCTGTTCTTACAGTTGGTTCTTGTTGGTGGTGCTTATTAATTTGGGTTTTTAAGATTGTTTGCTGCTACATAAGGCTGATTTGTCTATCCGCCACCTTTGGTTCTCTCCCTCTCAGTGAAACAGGCAGGATCTAAGCTTTTAAAATAATTAAAGAAGAAGAATAATAGGAGAGAGATGTTGCTTCACCGAGGCTTCCTGGAGGCATCTGGTTGTCCAGTGTGGGAAGCAGGAAGCTACCTTAGGTGCCATTTGTCTTGGTTGAAAGGCAGGGTGCAAATCAAATGGATAAATAAACTACATGGACCCACCTTGGACTGATCTATTTAGTCGCTTATAATGTTCTTACAAACCAATCTCCACTGATAGATACAGCAGCCAAATTGCCACACATCACATGAACCATTTTTAGGACATGCTTTTCAGCTTTTCCACTAAGAAGCGCAAGGCAGGATGAATGGTTCTTCCTCACATTCCCATTTTATCCTCAAAACAACCCTGTGAGGGAGGTCAGCATGAGAGACTGGTTACACAGGGAGCATTGTGGACGAACAGGGATTCAAACATGGGTCTCCTCAGTCCACATCTGGACACTTTAACCCAACCCTCCCCAACCTGGCGCTCGCCAAGTGGATTGGACTGAAATTCCCACGATTCCTAGCCAGCAGTCCAACACATCTGGAGGGCACCAGTTTGGGGAAGGCTGCTCTAACCTCCAGGCCACACTGCCTTTCGGTACTTTTCAATGAATCCCATTCCCACCATGAGCTGTGAAACCTTGAATGCTGAGTAACTGAGTAGCAATGCGCAGGCATAGATCAACCTGTCCTATTTGGACCCATAAAGCATCATGCCTGGCAAGCCTTTGCCACAACCCACACCTTCTTCCAATGCGCACAAACACTTCCTCTACCTGCTCATCCCACCCGACTGGCTTCAGTGAATTGCAGGGAGGGGGGGAGAACCATTCATTCTGACACCTCTGGAAAAGTCGTTCAGAATCCCCAGGCAGGGAGGAGGCATTCTCGCCTCCTTCGCTTCAAACCGCCCAGCGCATCAGATGGACAGAGACAGCCAAGGCGGACCTCAAGCGAAACAGAAAAATCAAAATGGCGGATTTATTTTTATTTATTTTATTTATTTTTATTTATTTCATTTCTAACCCGCCTCTCCATCTAGATCGAGGCGGGGAACAACACTAAATATAAATATAAAAACAATAAAATAGCTAAACCGTTGTGGGTTATGTTTTGTTGATATCCTGAGCACTTTTTCTTAAATGGGAGAAGTAGAACTGCTTGTTGCTCTCCTGGTGACGTGTGTTTATGTGTGGCTGGTGCGTGGGTGGGTGGGTGTGTGGAATGCTAGTTTGTCAATCTCTTCAAAGCTTTATAGCCAACTTCAAAAAGGTGTGGGGGGGGTGAAGAGTGAGAAAAGCTGCCAACGCACCTTTTTAAGCAATTCTGATGCTGGGGGGAGGGGAGTGTTAATTAAAATTAATGAAGGAGATGAGGCAGCTTTTCCAGGGTCGTCTCCAAAACTGGACTTTTCTGTAAAAGCATCGTATGGCAGATTCACTCTTGGAACCTATTCCTCAATTGATTTTTGGCAACAATGAGAAGAGATGGGATGTCAGACATGTGTGTGTGTATCTATGCCTCCCTCCCATAATGCCAGGTCACCCTATTGAGCAGCAGTAGGTTCAAAAGACTGATGAAAGACAGTCCTTTGTGATCACGCCAACCACCTGGGCCATTTCCTCATTCCAGAGGGCCACCAAGGCTTCATCAGGAGGGACAGTACTGGCAACCTGAAACTCACCCAAGATCCAATTGGGATCCACCAGTCTATGGGGTCAAGTCCCAACCCGCCCCCACAAAAGCTAAGAGTCCCAGTAAACCCAAACCCAATGAGGTTGAGCGATCTGTCCATGACATCAGAGCAATTCCAAACTACCCCACTCACAGATGACACCCCCACCCCCCTGTGTAGCAGGAAACACCAAACCCGGAGTGTGTCCTCCTGCAAGACAATTGGCTCCAGATCTGATGTCAGCATGCACTGTGTCTTTAGTGAGTTCGCTGTAGGTCTGAGCCGTGCTGCATTTTCCCCCATGGGTGGAGACAATGTTTGCATTTTTGTTACACTTCTGTAACTGTTCATATTTTACTTTGAAAGTTTATATATTTGTTGTTCTCTGCTTTGGGAATTCTTGTGAAAGCAGAACCTACATCCTGAAATCAATATTTAAAGCCCTACATGGTTTGGGTCCAGGTTACCTGTGGGATCGCCTTCTCCCATACAATCCGCCCCGCACACTCAGGTCCTCTGGGGAGAACTTACTTCAGGCAGCCAAAACTAGGCTGACAACTGTTACCCAGAGGACCTTTTCTTCTGCTGCTCCCAGACTGTGGAATGGCCTGCCGGAGGAGATTCGTCAACTAAATACTCTCTCTGAGTTTAAGGCAGCTATAATGACTTAGTCTCTTCTGGCAGGCCTACCCAGATGAATTTTAAACCTAAGAATTTTAAGATGTCTTGATTGTTGTTTTAATATTGTATTGGTTTTATATGCTCTTTTAATCAATAATATTATGTATTTGATTTATTGTTGTTCCCTACCTTGATCTAAGAAATAACATCATCATTATTATTTCATCTCTTTCTCGCTCGTGGCATTTTTTCTAGACAGACATGACAGGCTTTGCCAAGTCATGCTGTCTTTTATTGATTCAGGAATTTCCTGATGATTGAGCATGTTTTAATTCTGACTGCTTTCTGGATGTTGCTGTGGATGTATTCTGGTAGGCCCAATTTCTGGAGGTTTTCTGTATAGTTTTTTGATGTGACGCCGGTGACTGATGTGATTAATGGAATAATTGTGACCTTTTCCTGTGGCCATAGTTCTTTGACTTCCATGGCCAGTGGTGTATATTTGTCTCTCTTTTCTTCTTCTTTTTCAACAACATTTTTTGTCATTCGGTATTGCTATGTTGATGAGGTATGTGTGTTTTTCTTTTTTGTCTATGACCGTTATGTCTGGTCAGTTACAGGGTATTGTCTTGTCGTATGAATTGTTCTGTCCCAGCATATTTTATGATCTGCATTTTCCAAGATCGTTTTGAGTGAATATGTATATTATGGTGTAGGTTGTTTGATAAGGTTGAATTTGATGGCCAGTTGTTGATGAATTATTTTTGCATTATTCTTATTCTTACTACAACATTAGGTATTATGTTTCCTCCCTGGATCATTTCCCATCATAACACCTTTGCAAGGTCGGTTAGGCTGAGAGATGGCAACGGGCCCAAGGTCCATCCCTCCCTCTCTCCCACCATACCCCACTGGGCTACGTCAGCATGTACACAGAATTCCTTGGGAGTGCACACATCCCTCCTGCACTGACATCCTCTCCCGCGCTTGCTGGCATTCCCATTTGCTACCTCCGCTTTGTTCTCCCTCCCTTTGCAGCATTCCAGGTCCTTCCTGCTTTCCCACTGCGCTTGGATCTATCATCCCCTTCCTAGACTTGTCAAGATCCCCACTCAAAACACAGCACAGTCTCATCTCGAAAAGCTCTAAGAAGGGGGGGGGGCTCCCTTCTGCACTGACCACGGCAATTCCCCACTGGGGCTTGGAGACGGTGGTTTCTGCCTATGCGCGCACAGACATGCCACCCATGCACCACTATCAATAATACATCCTACAGAGAGCCCTCAGCCCCTTAAAAGGGAAGAGCCTCACTTTCTCGGGAGGGAAGCAGTGAAGACACAGCAAGGTTCACCATCTTCCTGTCATCTCTCGTTTCCATCAAGAGAGCGATTTCGACATTCCGGAAAGCTTTTAACACGATTGCGCAAGCGTCTGGGGCACAGCTGGAGAGTGCGGTGGACAGAGAGGGCCCGGATTCGGCGTCGGGAAAGCCTCTGGAGCACCATGCCTTCCAAGCAGTGCCAACGTTCTAGGAGGAGACCCAAAAGACAGGAGCCAAAGCGACCTTCTCTTTGCTCTGCGAATGGCAGAGGGAGATCCACACCCAAACCAGCCCAAGCTGGACAACGCCAACGCTTGACTTCCAGCGGATGCGTTCCTTTTCTCTGCCTCCTTGCACAAGCGGTGGCGGCACTCTCCGTATGTGGGCCATCCCCATCTGACCTGCTAGTCAAAAGTGGATGCTTCCGTTTCCATACCGCCAGCCCTGCGTCTCCAGGCGTTCAAAAGAGTCTCATGTGGCGGTTTCCAGAGGGGTGGCTGTGTTAGGCTGCTGCACTAAAGGCAGCAGAGAGTCTCGTGGCACCTGAAAGACTCGCACGTGGATTGGGGGGCCGAAGCTTTTGTGGACTACAACCCACTGCACTCCATAGTCTGGGCTGCAGACTATGAAAGCTCTTGTCATAATAGAGTTGTTGATTTCTAAGGTGCCATAAGAACCTCTGTTGACAAAATCCCTCAGGCCTTCTCGTGTTATTTGAGAGAGGAAGTGGGGGGGGGGCAGAGCCTTCAGGCTCCAATATCAATTGAACTTCTTTTTTTGTTTGTTTTTAGGTTCGGTGCTTACAGAGATGGCACAATTACAGCCCATAATTCCACCTCTCAAACACCTGGCAGAATATGGGGCAGAGCCTAAATGGCAGTGGGGAATATGCCACGGCTGGCACTCTGTCTGCAGAGCTTTATGCCCTCCCCACACACACAGTCACGGCAGCCATTGACATTCTGAACAAGATTTATTTCCTGCCTGAGAAATGGGGGTGGGGGAAGGGGGAGGAAAAGAAACATGTAACAATTTCATCTGACTCTCACCCCATTTGAAACTCCCCCCACCCACCCACTCAAAATCTGCTTCATCTGGGAAATGGAACAGGAAAGATTTGCAAAATGAGGGAGTCTTTCAATGAAGAGGCCGATTAGTGAGGGGCCGACCTGCACCTGTCTCAGAATTCAGCCCCTTTTAATTCCAAATTACTGAGCCCTGAGGCATTGCTGATGATGGCGCTACTGGGAACGCAGCGAGCCCCCTCCCAACTTGGATAGGACCCTCCACCCCAACCCACCGATACTTTGCTTCATTTACGGCAGGCCAGGAGGCGCTTCCCGTCCAGGCTTAAGGAGAGAACATTTGGATGTTCCCCCATATGTATAGCTTCAGCTATTGGGCGGTATAAAAATGCAGTACATTAAAAAAAATAGTAGCTTCTGAGTCTAGGAATCAAGGAAAATGTAGTGTGGTCTGGAACTCCCCCATCACGACAGAACATATAGGGCCTGTTTAGACGACACTTCAGGCTCTGTGGTTAGCAAAACTGTGGTTCTCTGGGGTGAGCACTAACCACAAGCTGTGCTGTCGCACACAACACTTTAAGCCACGGTTAGAGCCGCTAACCTTGCTGCAGACGGTCCGACTGGGGTTAGTGAATGACCAGGGTTTAGCAAAACGCATCACACAAGACACCTTAAACCCTGCTGCTTAATCGAAAGCCTGAACCAGCAGGGTTTAAGGTGCCTTAAGAACAGGCTCGTTTTGTCAACTCCCTACTGCTAAATCAAAAAGACCTGATTAAACACATGATACCGACGGGTTGAAAGGCATCCTACCAGAAGGCTGGTGGAGGAGTCCTCTTGTGCGTCACGTTCCATCATGGAACAGTCACTACCAAAACTACCATAGAGTTTCAATCCAAGGGGAAAAGAAATTGAAATTCCCAGTATGCAATCTAGACAATTTGCATTTATTCATAAATCTATTGTTGTCCCCTAAACTCAAAACTGTTGCAGATCTGAAAACAAAAGTTGTCATTATACAATGTAATGACATACACACACATACCAAATTTCTATGAATGATAATAAAAATACATGAGACCAGTGGGAGAAAGAATGCAGAATTATGGAATAGTGGCCAATGAACAAAACATACTACAATTTTTTTAAAAAAAGCACTCTCTCATGTGGATAACTTTTAGAACACTTTTATTTCATTACTGGGATGTGTTGCAAAGAGGGTGTTCCTTTACCAAGTACTCTTTTATCTGGAGACTGAGGGAACAAATTTGAGGCTCTAGAATTATGGATCCTTTCAAAACTCTAATAGAAAAACTCTATAAAAATGAGACTCTGTTGGAAATTACAAATTTGGCCATCAGAATGCAGAACTAAAATGGATTCAATGTGGAAATCACCACAGCTGAAATAATGGGTGTAATTTTCCAGTGCTGGCAACCCGGCACCGGGACTCCTGTACAGGGGCTGGGGAAGTCTCTGGCGCCAAAACGGGTTGACTTGAAAATGCAGAGACTTCAGCTCTGAGTATCAACAACATCAGAAGTGGAATTCCATGGAGGCCCATCCAGCAATACTTGTGAAATGCTGCTGAGCACTTAGTAGACTTTTACTGGAGTCCTGTGTCCAGTTTAAGGAGGTCATTGACAAATTGGGATGCGGCCAGAGTAAAGATGAGTAAATATGCGATGTTTGGGCTCATTGAGATTCTCTGAATTCTTCTTTGAAGCTTGTTTTGCCTTGTTTGCATTCCAGACTGCAAACATCTCTCTCTTTTTTCAATTGGGAAAAAATGCAAATTTTCAGTTAGGAAAAATGCACAATTCTTAAATTACAATTTTTTTCACGAATTAATTTTTGTTTGAAATGCACATTTTCCAAACTGACATTGAGAGGGAAGGTAGTGAATATCCCAAACCAGAACCTCTTCACAACCTGATCTGCTCTCACTCACCTTTGCTTCCTTCTTATATGTATAAGTTACTGCTGACAAAATGAAACAAAATGACAACTATAAGCTGAAAGACTTTCCCAACACAAAACACCTTCACTGTACACCCAAAGCTGTAGATACCTTCTGGGCTTCCCTGGGGGAATGAATTCCAAAGTCACAGGGCCAACGCAGAAAAGGCCCTGCTCTGAACATTCATAGCCAAAACCTCTCACAGAAATAGAATGCAGACCAAAGTTTAAATCACAGGTCTCCATCATAGGGAGGGCCCTAGGGGAGAAGGGGATCCTGAAGAGCTGCTGGGCCCAGCCATGTACAGTTCAAAGGTCAAATTCATGTTCTGATCAGCAGCATTCCCAACCTGGTGCCAGAAGTGCAGTTCCCACTGTGGTCAATGGGAATGATAGGGGTTCATAGAATCACAGAACAGTAGAGTTGGAAGGGGCCTCTAAGGCCATCATGGAGTCCAACCCCCTGCTGCTCAGTGCAGGAATCCACCTTAAAGCATCCCTGACAGACGGCTGTCCAGCTGCCTCTTGCAGGCCTCTAGAGTGGAGGGCACTGGGATGGGCCAGGTTGCTGTATGGCACCTAGTTAAATGTTAGTATAAGAACTTAAGAGGAACCCTGATGCTGGATCAGCCCAAGAGTCCATCTAGTCCAGCACTCACTTCATACAGTGGCCAACCAGCTGCTGACCAGGGACCAACAAAGCAGGACACGGTGCAACAGCACCCTCCCACCCATGTTCCCCAGCAACTGCTGCACACAGGCTTACCGCTTCGGATACTGGAGGTAGCACATAACACGGATAGCCTTCTCTTCCTCCAGGAATTTATCCAACCCCCTTTTAAAGCCATCCAAATTGGTGCTCATCGCTACATCTTGTGGCAGTAATTTCCATAATTTAACTATGTGCTGTGTGAAGAAGTCCTTCCTTTGATCAGTCCTGAATCTCCCACCAATCAGCTTCATGAGATATGACCCCAGGTTTTAGTATTGGGAGAAAAATGCCTCCCTATCCACACTCTCCACACCATGCATAATTTTGTACACCTCCATCACTTCTCCCCTTAGTCTCATTATTTCCAAGCTAAACAATCCATCATAGGGGAGAGTCTCCAGCCCCTTAATCATTTTAGTCGCCCTTTTCTGCATTTTTTTCAGCTCTATAATATCTTTTTTTAGGTTTGGTGACCAGAACTGAACACGGTATTCTAAGTGTGGTCGCACCATAGATTTGTATAAAGGCAGTATGATCCTGGCAGTTTTATTCTCAATTCCTTTTCTAATTATGCCTAACATGGAGTTTGGCTTCTTTACAGCAACCGCTACACCTTGGGTTGACATTTCATCAAGCTGTCCACCACAACGTCCATAGAGCAACATCCTAAAATCCTAGAACAGTAGAGTTGGAAGGGGCTTGGAGTAGCTGAGGGCCAAAAGTCACACGCAATATTTTCCCCCTCCCTGGCACATAACCACAGACTCCCCAACAGCACCAGGAGCTTATCAGCTTGTCAAAAATGCAGCATCATGTGCTCAGTTCCAGACAACAACCTTGAATTAACAGAGATGAAATGGTCCCAGTCTTGGAAAGGCAGTGATGAAGTAGTTCTAACACAACCAGGAGCATGGAAAACCTTCTGCTAAGAAACAGCTCGGTCCCTGGTGGCAGCTTATTATCATGCAAAGTGATGGAGCAGAATAAAGAGGCTGAACTGGGAGAGGAAATGAAAACCATCCGAATGGGACGTGAGCTGGCATTTTTTAAAAATGTTATTTTGAGCTTTTAACACACACACACACACACACACACACACACACACCCTCTTTTTGCATAATCATCCCCTACCTTTATTAGCAATAAGCTCTGAAATTCAGCATGAAGCTACCTTCCTGCACTTCAAGCTCTCAGCTCCGCAACCCAAATCCATGCACATCGGCCCCTCGCTCGGAAGGAGGATGGGTTTTCTAATATTGCAGCTTGCACTCTCCACTTTTCAAACCGTTTCCACTCAATAACTGAACTACCCTTTGCCTGCTCAGATGGAATCCAGAGCCAGAGTTAAGCAGCCAGGGATTGCGTGTCAGCGGCAAAGCAGTTCCGATTAAAAAAATGGAAATAAAAGATTGAGGCCTGGAATTCTAGATACGTCTGTAGTGTTTCCAGAATTTCCAAAAATGCACAGAAGGGAGCTTTATTTCTCTCTCAGCTTAAGCAATAACACGGGTTAAAGATGGGAAAGCAAACACAGGCTCTGTGACCCTTGTTAGAAACTAGCTTTCGGGAGGGGGGTTCAACATGGGAGGGAGGGAGAGGAGCCAAAGGCCATTTCTACACCAGCCTTTTTGCCCGGGACTCCCAGGGGCAGGAGGGGATAGGCACGGGTTTTCCCCGGGACAAGGGATCCCTGGGGAAACCCGATTCTTCCCGCGGTCTCAGGAACTTCCTGCAACCGTGGGAGGTGTGGGCCCCCTGTCCCGCCTGGTGCCCACTTACTCGCAAGTAAGCAGGCACCAGAAATGGGCACAGAGCCACGCTGCGCAGCTCTGTGCCCATCAAAGGAGGAGGAAGCAAGTCTGCCATCCCCAGGATGGCAGAGGGGTGGGGGTGGGCAATTTTGGGAGTTAATTTTTTAAAAAACGTACTTACCTTTTCATTGGAGCGCAAGTGCACCCTTGGTGGATCATGGGGGGGGGGGGAGGAAATGGTGGGTGCAACTCTATGACGGCCCGGGAGGAAGCCGGGTCATCGCACTTCCCATTTGCATTACACCGACGATCCTGGAAGCAGGTACTTCCGGGATCATCCCTCCTCCCTCCCTCTACTATTCCTAATAGGTTGGAGAGTCTTTCCTAGATAAATAAAATCTCAATAGCTTTTCCTTCAGACCAGATTTACCAAAGCTCCAGCTCCCAAACAGGAACAGGTTTAGGGGTTTCCTTATAAACAGGAACAGAAGCTGTACTTCTGTTTTCCTCTGTCTCCTGCTTCTTCTGGCTCCTAGGATGAGTCTGATGTGTCAGTGGCTGTTTCTACACCAGGCTGTTTGCCTGGGATGGCCCCCGGCTGGTCCCTGTGTGCCAATGGTGTGTATTAGGTACTTCCGGGATCTCCCTCCCTCCCTCCGTCCCTCCCTCCCTCTACACCCCTATGGTGTAGAAAGGGCCAGAGACTTCTTGCTGAAACCTCCTCTGGTCAGTCTTAAAACAGGAACCTAAACTATGTTATTTATAATTTGCTTTGCTCATAAAATCCTGGTGTCTGATATATTAGATTTAGAAGTATAGTTTATTCAGGCAATAATTACAAAGTTTTTAAATATAATGATAATTTATGAGCAAACCAAGTTATATCTAATATAACTTTAGGAACAAAAAGGCTAATTTATGTTCCTAAAGCAGCCTTCCCCAACCTGGTGCCCTCCAGATATTTTGGACTACAATGCCCAACATTCCTGATCATTGGCCACGCTGCCTGAAACTGATGGGAACTGAGTCCAAAGTATCTGTTGGTGAAGATTGTCTGAAAGCAACGAAGGGACTTTAGATCTGCAAAGAGTGCTTAAAAATAAGTATGGCTTCTTTTTCCGTTTTTCCCAAAATTTCAGTTTTTATCAAAAACCCCTCTGGAGGGAAAAAGTTTTCTTTCCATAGCTTCAACATTTCCAGAAAATTTACATCTCTACAGGCATCAAATATTTAAATGTTCCTCAAGGTAAAGACAAAAATAATCTCACAAAAAACACGACCTCCCTGTATGTAGAAAGCAAGCGTATCAGTGAGAAAGGCTTAGTTTAGACCTTCCCCTGACCTGCTAGTGTACTACATGCAGGGAGGTATTATTGTTTTTACATGGCAGAGCACTAGACAACCCTTCTTTCTTCAATCTGGCAGAATCCTCCATCTTCACACTATGTATTGTATAGAGATCAGCCTCAACCTGTTTCTTTTTCTTGGAGAAAGGAGGGAGGTTCTGCTGAATTTACATCACGGTTGCATCTGTCCAATGCTGTCTTGTATTCAGATTTGCATCTTTTGTATACCACCCATTCAATGAAGAACACCATAACAATGTTTTAAATAAACCAAACTGTTTACAATAAAATACAAATAATGTTCCTCAGTGCATCCCGGTGGATTATGCCTGCTACAATGCAATCCTATATATGTCTACTCAGAAGCAACTCCCACTAAATTTAATGGGGCCAGATAAGTGTATACAGGATTGCAACCTCAGTTGCGCTGGTTTGCTGGATGTCCAGCCATATAAACAACCAAGACAGAATCTTTCCCAGGCACGCTTTGAATCCCAAAAGGGGAAAATGGTCCAGTGTGCACCTTAATAACAGCTTTAATCAGGCAGCAATCAAGTGAAGCATGAACGCATTACGAGCAAACTAACAGCCCTATTTAATAAATCAGCAAGAATCAATTATTTATTTTAAATGAGTCCCCTGATGAATAACCTCTCTGTGCCCTTTCTTGCCCCTTCTGAACAATCAATTGTACTAGAATTAGTCAAATGGGGAGCTTTTATTAAGCTTTTTACTGTATTTTTTTTCCTACGATATTTCACACTACACACACACACCTCTTACCTCACCTTCCTCATGACTATTCTAAGCAATAGAGGCAAGTCAATTCTGATGCGCCACAGAACTAACCCTTTCTGCATGGACATAAGATCACCCCATAATTGACATATAACAGACTGCACATTATAATTACACCAAATATGCTTACATAATCATAATCATAATAACAATAAGAAGAAGAAGTTTATTTCTTACCCGCCTCTCCCTCTGGATCGAGGCGGGGAACAACATCAAATATAAAATACACAAAACACTTGACACTTTGGTGCCTACCCAAAGTGTGTGTGTGTGTGTGTGTGTGTGTGTGTGTTTGAGAGGGGAGAACACACCTTTTGCACGAATAAATATAATCAATATGGAGCGTTATCCGCCGGTGCATATGCTACTGAAATGCATTGTGCTCCATGCTTCAGATCAGCCAACCTGCCCTCTAAGGTGGCCAATTCATATTGCTTCATGGAAGGGCTAGCTTCCTGTACAGAATTCTTCTGGATTACAACCAATTTATATGCTAATTCAAGGTGGCTCCACTGAATGCAGAAGTTGGCCAAGCCACAATGCATCCAAGGCCGTTATCTGTCATCGCAACATCAGCTTCTGTGGAAGCCAGCAAGTATCAGGCCAAGGCTCTTGCTAACGTCTGGGAAACAGCATCTGGGTAACTGCCAGGAGGCACCTTCAGGTGTTCACTTGAAGCTGAGTAAACAGGTTGATGGGACTAAAATCTACTCCATTCACAGCAGTTTGCACCAAACAAGCATAAAAATGAAGAGCGATGTAATAGAATGACGCCTTTTTCTGCACCAGGGCCAGCTGGTTGGCGGGGGCAGGGGGGTGGGAGGTCTACAAATGTTCAACAAGCTGAGCTAAGGAAAGGCCAGCTGCATAATTGGCTAGCACCCATGATGTCACCAACACCCTTCCCCTCCCCAGAGCAGCTTTTCAACATATGCCCATATCCAGTCATAGATGGGCTCATGTTATTTTTAAGGCAGACAGTCACTTGAAGCACGAGAAGAGGGGCAAGACTCGTTTTCAGAGCAGCATCTGACTTACTGTGCAAGACAAGTTGCCAAGCCAAGATTATACCACAGGTGAAATTCTGGCTATTAGCTGTATTATGTCTGCCTTGGTGTCATCCCGGAAGCGCTCAACAAACCAACTTGACCAGTCCATTATCAAAGGCAAGTGAAAAACCACAGTGAACTTACTGAACTGTAGAGATACCCCTCGGCGTTCATGGCCACGTAGAGGCCTGCCTTTACACCCTGGATGGCCACCACACGAAGACCCACTGGAATTAGATTGAAGAGGGCTGGAGGAGAAAGAAGGGGGAGAGGGGAATGCCAGTGAACCAGTGACCATGGAAAAATGAGAGAGTCATCCAATCCGCACCACAACCCAAGACTGGAAGCATCAAACCTCCGGCTCCCTCTGCCCCGGTCCTGCGTGGCTTTACCCTCTTCTGCCTTCCCCAATCCTGTCTTCCAGATGAGGTTCAAGTACAACTGTTATTGTCTCCAATCAGCACAGCCAGAGGACTCCAGAAGACTACCCTATATGACCCAGTCCACACATTACTACCAGCAGAGGTGAGAAGAGCGTAAGAAGAGCCCAGCTGGATCAGACCAAAGGACTATCTAACCCAGCTTTCTGTTTACGCAGTGGCCAAGCAGATGCCCTTGAGGAGCCCACAAGCAGGACACGAGTGCAACAGCACCCTCCCACCCATGTTCCCCAGCAACTAGTGTATACAGTCTTACTGCCTCTGATACTGGAGGTAGCACATAGCCATCAGGACTGGTAGCCATGGATAGCCTGATCCTCCAGGAATTTATCCAGTCCCCTTTGAAAGCTATCCAAATTGGTGGCCATCACCACATCTTGCGGTAGCGAATGCCATAGTTTAACTATGTGTTGTGTGAAGAAGTCCTTCCTTTGATCTGTCCTGAATCTCCCACCAATTAGCTTCAAGGGATAATGACCCCTTTTGGTTCTACTATTATTAGAAAGGGGAAAGAAACTTTGCTCTATCTATCTACCCTTTACACATCATGCATGATTTTATACAACTCTATCATAATGCCCCTCGGTTACTTGCCATTCCCCCCCCCCACCGCCACCCCAAGCTAGACAGTCCCAGAGGGTGACATCTTTTCTCATAGGGGAATGTGGATCCAGCCACTTGATCATTTTAGTGGGGCCTCTTTGCACCTTGTCTTGCTTTGCAGTATCCATCTTGAGATGCGTTGACCAGAAGTGTACACAGTATTCCGATTGGTTGAACCATCAATTTCTATAAGGGCAGTATGATCTTGGCCATTTCGATTTCAATTCCTTTTCTAATGGTGCCTGACATGGAACTTGCTTTATTCAAAGCCGCCACACACTCGGTTGACCATTTGAGGTCAGGAGTAAACAGGAGAAAGTTCCTAAATCAGACCTTGTGAAGGGAGCCAACATTAAATCAATGCAAACCATGAAAACCCAGGAAACTAATAGGCCACTGAGTTCTTGTTTGTTAATTAATTGGAGTTCATAAAATAAAAATTAACTTTTACTAAGATTAAAAAATTGCCTGGCAATCATCCACGTTTCTTTGAACTTGCATGCCCTTGGAATAAGATTTACCTCTAACTGAGCAAATCTAAGTAAATTTTAACCAACGTATCTTTCCTTATTCAACACGTTTTTCATTTATTTATAAAAATGTATATCCTACTTTTCCCTTCCAAAAAATGAGTCATGCAAAGTGGTTCACAAAGTATAAAAACAGACACAAAAATAACCATAAGATAGCGTTAAAAATAGATTGCCAGGCTAAATGCCACTGTTATGAGCGAAGGACAGAAAGAGCTGCAACTAACAGTAAATTAAGCAACCACGGCATCAAAAGCATGCTTAAATAGAAATATTTTCAGTCGCCGAAAGAAAGACAAGGAAAAAGAGAAAAAAAATAATCTCTTGCGGCAGGGGTTCCACATGTGGGATGCTATGCAAAGAAAGCGCTCTTGCGCATTGCCATCAACCACGCATCGGATGGCAGAGGCGCATGCAAGAGAGAGGCCGCAACACCTGATCTTCGAGGATGGGCAGGTTCACATGGGAGGAGCCAGCTCTTCAAGAAGCTTGCTCCATTTAGGGCTTAGAGGTCATAGCCCCACACCTTGAATTGTGCACAGGGCTCCCCGGATCCCAGCATGCGACCCCATTCAAGATGTTAGCCCCACATAGAACATGTTCCATTTGCCCCCATGGCCCATGTCAGAAGGGTTGGAGGCCTCTACCCCTCACCAGTCAGATCAGCACCCGCAGGATGGGAACAGACATTATTTGTTATTTATTTACAGTACTTTCACGCAGCTTAATATACTAAAAGCAATAAGTGACTCACATTAAAAACACAATGTAACAAGATAAAAACAAGATAAAAAAGCAATTAAAAACATTAGAACAAAGTAACATCAAAAGTAAGCAGTAACATCCACCATCTTTTACAGGTCAGGGAAAGCCTGTAAAGCAGATAAGGCGAGACCGTAGCTCGGTGGGTGGAGCCCCTACCTGGCACGCAGAAGGTCCCAGGGTCAATCCCTGGCAGCATCTCCAGGCTGGGCGAGGAGAAGTCCTGCCTGAATCCCTAGAGAGCCCATGCTGCCACTCAGTGTTGGCAATACTAGGCTAGATGGACTCAGCATAAGGCAGCTTCCTATTGCAGCGGAATATGCATTGTGGTGGGTAGAATTGATAAGAATGTCTTGCTTCTTGTAGGTGCGACTAGTTCTGCATGTATGTGTTGTGTAGTAACCATGAATAATGGAACATATTCTTGGAAATGAAGGGAGGCTGCCACAAATGGGTTGATCAAGTGCGGTTAGAGAGAGAGATCCTGGGAGAACGAGAAACCCGCCAATATGTGCCTAGGCTGGCTTTGCGCCCACCATGGCCTCCATTTGGGTAAATATGAACCTTTGATATTGACTGTTAGATTGTGAGGAACCTCGGTTTTACCATGTTGTCAACACGCTGGCTACTATCTTCACTGTACTTTTAGTGATTACATCTTGCGTGTATTTGGGGATGTCTGCAATCTGCCTCATCTTAGCTAAAGCTTGTTACTCTCTTAGACTGTTTGAGCAATAAAAATGTATTCTTTGATACCACATTTGTGTTGTCTGGCTTGAGAGAAGTTTCAGGGACCACTACCCATATACTTTAATTCTTGAAGCCCAAAACACTTGGTAAAGATTGGTAAATCTGTCACTGAATGGGGTCTATCCTTTAAAGCCTTTGTATTCTCTCTTGATCTGGTGAGTCTCAGATACACCCGTTCAAGTTTGGGAAACAAGCTAGTCAGATGGAGCAGGAAGGACTTACCTGTCTCACTATGTTCCTCTGATGTTTTCAAGAGGCATTTAAAACTTGCTCCCATTTCTGCCTCTCCAACCACACATGGGCGTGTGTTCTCAAGGGTGCTTGCCACCACTGAGAAGGGCCCACCGCTTCCATGCCATTACTTGGTGACATTCCATAGGTCATGGAACGACCAGTAAAGTCATGAAGTAAGGACATAAAGTTCATAAAGGACATAAAGCTGGGGTTTAGCTGTGCATCCTGCCCATGACCTGCACTGGAAGGACGGTGATATGCTAGGGTGACCCTATGGAAAGGAGGACCGGGCTCCTGTATCTTTAACAACTGTATAGAAAAGGGAATCTTAGCAGGTGTCATTTGTATGCCTGTAGCACCTGGTGAAATTCCCTCTTCATCACAACAGTTAAAGCTGCAGGAGCCCTGCCCTTTTTTGTATCTGGTCACTCTAGGATAGCTCCTGCAGCTTTAACTGTTGTGATGAAGAGGGAACGTCACCGGGTGCTGCATGCATACAAAGGACACCTGCTGAAATTCCCTTTTCTGGGCATCTGTTAAAGATACAGGAGCCCGGTCCTCCTTTCCATAGAGTCACCTTATGATATGCCTCCCTGTCTGCTTGTCCTTCTTCTCTCGATCTGCAAAATGCTCCTGCTCTGGCTCACTCCCTGCTTTTCAACAACAGTCTTGCTAGTGATGACGAGGCAACATTCGCACCTTCTGGAAGCGAAGCTGAATTATGAGTAAATAATACACCCATGTACATGATCCTGATCCCATGCAAATTTCACAAGCAAATCTTTCCTTATCACTTTATCTCTGCTCCAAGACAAACTTCACTTGCACCATCTCTGCATCCAGCTGTTCTTAAAGGCACAGGCCAGTTAAAAAGTGAGACCAACCCTACTACTACGAGGGAGAAGGAATTGCCTGTGGTGGATTCCTGCCACCCCAAATTAATCTCGGCTCTAATTTTAATCAACACCAGGCCACTGGGACAAAGCATAGCGGCAAAAACTGTGCTCCAAACAGATATCTAGACTCACTCCTCAGTCCGGCTCAGTGGTTCCAAATTAAGCACCACGGGGTGCCTTGGGGGTTTCCTTTTCGTTTTGTTTTCTTTCTTTAAATGCAACCCTTTGCTCCAATTGGATTATCATTGTCAATAAAATGCACAATTGGCAGTTAAACATTGATAACTTTAAGCACAGCACTGTGCAAACACACGCAGCAGGGCCACCCTGGTCCCTCAGCTCAGCCTCCTATGGCTTCCTTTCACTAAAAGAAAAGAAGAAAGCCCAGTCAAGAGTGCTATATGGGCCTAGGCTGACCATATGAAAAGGAGGACAGGGCTCATGTCACTTTAACAGTTGTAGAGAAAAGGGAATTTCAGCCAGTGTCATTTGTATGCAATTAGTTCCTGGTGAAATTCCCGCTTCATTGCAACAGTTAAAGTTGCAGGGCCCTGCTTTCTTTTGTATATGGTCACTCTAGTATAGTGCCTGCACCTTTAACTGTGGTGATGAAGAGGGAATTTCACCAGGAACTAATTGCATACAAATGACACGGGCTGAAATTCCCTTTTCTCTACAACTGTTAAAGTTACATGAGCCCCGTCCTCCTTTTCATATGGTCAGCCTATATATGGGTCTCCCCCTTGTAACACCTAGTCTAACAATGCACTAGGGTGACCCTATGGAAAGGAAGACAGGGCTCCTGTATCTTTAACAGTTGTATTGAAAAGGGAATTTCAGCAGGGGTCATTCGTATGCATGCAGCACCTGGTGAAATGTTAAAGCTGCAGGAGCCCTGCCTAGCACGACCAGATACGAAAGAGGGCAGGGCTCCTGCAGTTTTAACTATAGTGATGAAAAAGGAATTTCACCAGGTGTAGCATGCATACAAATGACACCAGCTGAAATTCCCTTTTCAATGCAACTGTTAAAGACACAGGAGCTCTGTCCTCCTTTCCAAATGGTCACTCTATGAGTACACAATGGGTGAGACAACTTTCAGTGACACAGGTGTCAATCTAGTGTCTCCCAGACTTGGCACCAACAAAGAGGAGCGTTAACTGAAAAGACAAGGAAAACAGCTCTAAAGGAGCAGTTCAAAATATGCAGATTGTTTTCATATTTCAAGTGTATGCTGTTGTTTTGTTTGTTTGGTTTTTAAAATTGAAACTTAAAAAAAACCTACAAGCTTGGCCAGAAGGGTTATTCTGATTTTGAACACTGTGAAAAGTGGCCAACGATCATAGTAGTTCCGCCAGTCTAGGCACAAAACTACTTCTAAACCTTTGCTGCTGCCTCAGTGTGCCCAAACCTTGCAATTAACAAGTCTATTTATAAGCACTTCTGACTGAAAAAATGGAGCGCATCACTGCAGATAATTAAGGAAAATGGCTGCCATCAGTCACTCTCTGCAAGCCATTTGTCTTGTGATGAAAGGCTGTCTCAGAGACTGCTGAGAACAGGAAAGGTAACGCTCCTCAATATCAACAAGGAGAATTTCACTGGGCATTCAACTTTCTAAGCTCCCTGCTTGCAGCCATCAACATCAATAGCCCAGTTTTCATGACTTTTTCAAAAGTAAGCCTGAATGCATATGCTTTAAGCCAGGGTTCAAATACCTCCTCTGTGGGGCCAAAGCAAAATTAACTTGCCTCAAGCCAGGAACAGGGTACATTAAAGTCCTATCATAGAGTCATAGACTAATAGAGTTGAAAGGGGCCTCTAAGGCCATCGAGTCCAACCCCCTGCTCAGTGCAGGAATCTACCCTAAAGCATCCCTGACAGGCTTGTTTTCCCAATCCCTGGGTTCTTGTTTTCCCCACACTCCCAAAAAACATTTTTTAAATATGTATTTTTTTATTTTACAAAAAGTATCAGTGTCCAGAGCAATACAGAGCACCAAAAAGGTCAAATCTAGACAAAACAGGAACCTGCAGTTTGTTACCAACCATGAGCAGGATCTTTAACATCCCTCCCCTTCTGTATGAAGGAGGGAGGAAGAGGAGCTCACAAGCCCAGGGTTCACTGTGGCTCATGCATGTAATCACAAGGATAAGGCTACCAGTGGCTTCTAATCACAATGGCTATAAATTGCCTCCAATATCAGAGGAAGTTTGCCTCTCAGCAGAGTGGATAAAAATCAATGGTTTAAAAAAAAAATACCGGATTTTAAAAATTTAAATCGGATTTCTTTTTATTTAAATTGGATTTTTTTAATGAAATGCTTTTTGAGGAAAAATCTATCTAAATATAGTTTTCTATTTAAGATGCATTATAGTCCAAAGGTTATTCATCATGAAATAAGGATTAGTTGTTAATTATGTAGCATGAGGCTGTATATTCATGCAATGTTTAAATTTTTTGGTAAATGAATTCCATTAATCCATTCACAATGCCATGCTCTTCCAGAGGTTTCTGTAAGATTATTGGACAATTTTTCTATCTAGAAAATATTATCACAGATGCTTGGCTTTACAGGTCTCAAAACTGTGAATTTGTGTCTGCAGAGATCACAACCCCATGGTTCCTTTGCAAAGCTAAGTACACAGAAATTGAACCCCTTTTACCTCTTTTAAGTGCTCAGTTTCAAAAAATGCAATGAATAGATTGTTGGCAGTGGAACAGATCCATCCAAGACGCCAAGTGTGAGGAGGGAGGGGCAAGCGGTAAAAATGAAAGCGGAACCTTTGGAGCCGAATACTCCTCAAGTCTTTGGATCCGGAGGGAGAGGTGGGTAATAAATAAATATATTATTATTAGTAGTAGTAGTAGTAGTCTTTCCCTGGAGGAGAAAACCTATAATGGCAGCAGGCCGTAAAAGAGACCCAGTTAGGGAATATTTTAATGAAGTTCCTCTACCTAGGGGTAAGGCAGGCAGGCGTGCAACATAGAAATGCAACAAACACCGCAACATAGAAATGCAAGGCCTGGTGGACCGAATGAAACAACATCATGAGTAAGAGTGTACTTTGGGGGGGGGGGGCTCACATGATTAAATCGAGTCTTTCTGAGTATTGATTTAAATCAAATCCACCCTGCCTCTCAGTATCATTTGCTAGGGAACACAAGTGGGGGGGGGACTGCTCCTGCTCACACGTCCTCCTTGTGGGCTTCCCACAGGAACGGGGTTGGCCACTGTGGGAACAGAATGCTGGACTAGGCAGGCTTTTACTCTGAAGGCTCATTTCCCTGGATGTGGTCCTGGAGGGTGTAAACCAAGCAGAACATCACCCCAGAGTGCAGGAGGTCACGGAATAATGGGCTCAAGTGACAGGAAGCAAGATTCTGGCTGGATATCAGGAAAAACTTCCTGACTGTTCCAGCAGTAGGACAATGGAACCCATGACCTAGGGAGATGGTGGGCTCTCTCCCATACTAGAGGCCTTCCAGAGGCAGCTGGACAGACATCAGGGATGCTTTCAGGTGGGTTCCTGGATTAAGCAGAGGGTTGGACTTGATGGTTTTATAGGCCCCTTCCAACTTTATTTATTTATTTATTTATTACATTTGTATACCGCCCCATAGCCGAAGCTCTCTGGGCGGTTTACATAGGATTAAAAACAATTAAAAACAATATACAAAAATTAAAACAGCAAAAACATACAACATACACACAATCTGTATATTTAAAAACCACTTCAACACTTCAAAAAACTACAAAAACAAAACAAACCCAGGCTCCTCAGATATTGCCAAATGCCTGAGAGAAGAGGAAAGTCTTGACCTGGCGCCGATACATACTGTTCTATGATTCTATTATCTATACACCGAAGCAATCAAGGAAACAGGTGTAGATGGACCGGGACAGGAAGTGGATGGTTCTGAAGAACTTCTAAGGCTGTCTGCAGCCCTACTGCTCATTTGACCTTATTGTCTGATCATTCTTTTTTGCTGTTGTTGTATTCTTTTTTTTCCCCTCTGGGGTAAATCACACACTCTTTTCAAGGGATGTGCAAAAGGCCTTGGAGAAGGCAGAGATCTGAGGCAAACAGCCCCACTTTGGAAAGATTTGGACCATCCTGAAGGCAACTGTGGTCCAAGGAGAAGTGGGCGGAGCCCTGAGGCTTTGGAAGCACCTTAGGGAGTTGGAAGGGAGCTTCAGTTTTTAGTTCTCCTAGCTGACTTAATATGTTTCTGAACCTCCCCCCAAAGCCTCCAAACTGAAAACACCAGTGCAGTGGGGGTGCAGGAAGGCTTTGTCCCCCCCCCCCTGCCTGCTCAACTCCCCCATCAGGTATGTGGAGTTCCACCACGTCCCCACGACCTGAATCAAGCCCCACCAACATGTTCTCCCTGGCCACCTGGTACATGGAGGGCAGGGCAGGGCACCATTGTCTGCTGAGGGTCGTGCCTGCCACCAGCATGGAATAAGGGGCCATGAGCTGCAGGCAGCCAGGGAGCCTCGCTGGAGGTGGAGAGAACTCTCCCAGCGTAGAGATTGCCGGCGCTCTCCCTGCTCTTCCCGTCAAACCACAATGAGGCTCTGGGCTCTCAGCTCTGAAACACAGAGCAGGAAGGACCTGTCCCTCCTCTGTGCCTGAAAGAGCAAGTGCAGGACGTGCTCTGAGGCCTTTACAGACAGGAAGCGTCTGAAGACTTGTAGCACAGTTATGCACATGTTCCAGTGGTGGGATGGGCTTCGCAGCTCTAAAATGAGCAGCTATGCGAAGTGCTGGAACGCCTCCACAATGAAAGAAAATACTTCCCCTAGCACTGGGATGACATCAAAGCTGGTGCCAGGAAAGCTCCCCTGGGGAGGGAAATAGGGGGTGCCACAGCCAAAACAAACCAACCCTCCTAACCCCAGATGGTGGTGAGCTCTGAAGATCATAAGAACACAGAAGAAACAAGATGGATCGGACTGATGGCCTCTCTAGTCCCGCATCTGTTCACACAGTGGGCAGCCTGTGGGAAGTCCACACGTAGGACATGAGTGCAACAGCACCCTCCCACCCATGTTCCCCAGCAAGTGCTGTATATTGACAGATACTGGTTAGCATAGAGCCATCAGGACTAGTAGCCATTGATAGCTATATCCCCTACAAATAAGTCAAAACCCTTTTTAAGTTAGCAACCAGCATCACTACTTCTTCTGTTAGTGATATCCATAGTTTAATTATGCATTGTGTGAAGAAGCCCTTCCTTTTATCTGTCTTGACTCTCCCACCATTCAGCTTCATGGGGTGACCCCATGGGGTTCTGGTATTATGTGACAGGGGAAAGGACCTTTTCTCTATCCACTTTCTCCAACCCAAGCATAATTTGACACACGTCTCGCATGTCGCCTCTTACTCACCATTTTTCTAAGCGAAAACATTGCCAACTTCCTCTTTCCTCATTAAGAGCATCGTCACACGGGGATAAATCACGTTTGCTTACCGTCGCTTCTCCGCCCCAGCGTTTGTCCCTCATCACTTCCTTTTTCGAAAGAGGAAGTAAACAACGTGCTCATGTCCCATCCAGTGGGCAGTTTTGATTACGCTGCTTCTCCTGCACACGGCAGGAGATTGCGGCAAGTTCCGCCTCAAAAATAATTCGGATTTACCGGGGTCACGCGAAGAAGGCTAGAAGGGGCAGGAGGTGCACGGAACGCAGGCGACGTCATGAATAGGGCCCACGAGAATCCGTGAGTGCCCAGCAACACGTGTGCCATAAGGCGCTCGTCTGATGACACCCTAAGTCTCCTGTGGGGAATGATGGGGAGCCAGAGCAAAGACTTGAGAAGATGGCCAGGACGAGACGCAAGTTGTCTCGTCATAACTATGCACAGGAGCTCAGGCACATCTTGGGCTGGACATACCCATTTCTTGCTCTAAGGGAAGCCACGGCATCAAGACCAGGCAGCCAACCTCTTCTTATCCCAGCGCGACCCCAATGACAGGAGGGCAGTAGTTCTGATACGCACCCATTTCAGGAAGGCCTTGCATCTTGCCCACACCACTTCAGCAGCAAGGACGAAACCCCTGCTTTGCAAAAGGCCAGCTTGGTGCTGTCAATTCTTAACCCCCTGGGTGTGTTTTTTAGGATAAATCTCATGAACCTCCCAAAAAGCAGATACATTGAAAAAAATGCACCCAATGGATAACTAATTTAAAAAAACTACTTAAATATTAGCAGTTCCCCTTATTTAAATGTCAGCATTTTCATTAACAAAAACTGAGGCTGCACTGGATGTGTTGGAAGAGCTGCCTGCCTCTTCTCACCGTCCATATTTGCCTTGTGAGAGTCGGTCAGCATTCATGTATTCTGCTGACGCGCAGCTCTCAGGAACGCTTACTCGGATACTCTGCACATCACCCACAGATGTGATTGTGCATTTCTTCCTTTATTTCCTTCAGTGAACCTCATCACCAAGACGGCATGGTTGCTAAGCCCCTGGGATGTCCCTTCGGGTCACCTGGCTTGCCTGAGGCCGGGGGGGGGGGGGGCGTGGGGGGGGCCCTTCTAAGTGGGGGGAGGGGAAGAATTAATAATAATAATTTATTTATTCCTAACCCGCCTCTCCCTCTGGGTCGAGGCGGGGAACAACAATACATATAAATACAAAGAACATAAAATAGATAAAACATTAAAACAAATAAAACTAATTCATTATTTAAAACATCTTAAAATTCAACTGGGTCAACTGGGAAGGAGGAAAAGAGGAAGAGGAGTTCAAAAGAAAGAACTAGAGAACCTGATGTCAATGGCGAGTAAAAAAGAGCCAAGAAAGAGATGACATCCTCTGGAGCAGAGAGATGCACAAGGTAGACTCAACGTTTCCGGACCACCCGGCACGTGCTGGTTGGTGGGATCATTACAAATAAGTCTTGCAATAGATGGACCTTGGCTTGATCCATCCAGGCACCTGTTCTTAAGCAAGACTGCAGAGTCAGGATCAGCTAACACAGTTGAGATCAAGAGATCCTACATATACACTCTTGGCTTACAAATTTAATGCCCATCACTGACCCATGGAATTTTGACAGCTAAAACACCAGATTGAAAAGGACATTAATTACTGGCTCCTCCAGATAGATAGATTAGATAGATGGATGGATGGATGGATGGATGGATGGATAGATGGATAGATTAGGGTGACCAGATAAAATCCAGGTCAGGGCTCATGAAAAGGGAATTTCAGCCAGTGTCATTTGTATGCAATTAGTTCCTGGTGAAATTCCCTCTTCATCACAACTGTTAAAGTTGCAGAGGCCCTGCCTTCTTTTGTATATGGTCACTCTAGTATAGTGCCTGCAACTTTAACTGATGTGGTGAAGAGGGAATTTCACCAGGAACTAATTGCATACAAATGACACTGGCTGAAATTCCCTTTTCTCTACAACTGTTAAAGTTACATGAGCCCTGACCTGGATTTTATCTGATCAGCCTAAGATAGATGATAGATAATAATAATAATAATAATAATAATAATTAATAATAATTATTATTTATTTATTTTTTACCCGCCTTTCCCTCCGGATCGAGGTGGGGAACAACATCAAAAATAAAATACACAAGACTGATTAAAAACACATAAAACCAATACATCACTAAAATACCAATACTAGATAGATAGATAGATAGATAGATAGATAGATAGATAGATAGATAATTGCAACTAGGGTTGCTTCCGGAAAGAGGGCTCCTAGCATCACCAATCTTTCTTTAACAGGTTTTCTGCGGGAAGAAAAAAGACAGCAGAAGCGGTGGGAAGGGCACAGCAGGGCTACAAATGGAAGACAGCCACGTTCTCTGCCCACACCCCCGGGGTAAAATTCCATGTTCAAGGCAGGACGATTGCACAATAACAGCCTCATCTGGAAGCAACCTAAGTTTTTTTTAACTTTGTTTAAAGAATGAATGATAATTCATTTCATTTCTTTTCTTACGTTTTTATACCGTCCCCATAGCAAAAGCTCTCTGGGCGGTTTACAAGAATTTGGTTAAAAATCCAATTCATGATCTCTGGGGACCCTGCTCCATGTTCGGAGGAATGGGGAACAAACACAAGACCCAAGTCGGGTTCCCAGGACCCGTTTTGGCCAGCCCTGGTGGCCTTCTGGGAAAGGGAATGCTGAAAATGGCTGCAGTGAGGTTGATTCTTTGCAGGGGCCCTGGCTTGAGCACCTGCCTTTGCCCTCCTGTCAGGGAAACTGCAACTCAATGAATAAACACTAAGTCTTAAGGTTGCCATCTAAGAATTGGGGGCCACTGTTAGGGCAACCCTACGGAAAGGAGGACGGGGGGCTCCTGTATCTTTAACGGTTGCATAGAAAAGGGAATTTCAGCAGGTGTCATTCGTATGCATGCAGCACCTGGTGGAATTCCCTCCTCGTCACCTGGTGGAATTCCCTCCTCCTGTCTTCCTTTGTATCTGGTCACGCTAGGGCAGGGCTCCTGCAGCTTTAACTGTGGTGACGAGGAGGGAATTCCACCAGGTGCTGCACGCATACGAACGACACCTGCTGAAATTCCCTCTTCTATGCAACCGTTAAAGATACAGGTGCAGTGACCTTCTTTCCATAGGGTCACCCTAGCCACTGTGGTTTCACTGAATACCAAACACTGGGAACGAAGAGTGGGGGAAGAAAAGCCCCGCCTTCCTGCCTTGCTTAGGGTGGCCATCCTTCTAGGGACATCTGGCAGTTTGCTCTTGAAAGGAGAATGCTGCACAAGGTGGACTTTGGTCGGTGCCGGCCAAGCAATTTGTGGCCTTCTGCACATGCCCAGAGCACCAGGCAGCTGGGGGCTGTAGGGATGTTCCTCCTCTCCGCACCCTCCTCCCGTCAGCTCCATTTTCTCCCCCGCAAGTCTGATCTGGCATCAACATCCCGCTCGCCTCCCTTCCCTCTTGGCGAGAGTTCAGCATCCCCCCTCTGTAAGTGAGAGTTTTATTCTCCTTGCCACCCCCAGACAGCAGCTGCAGCGTCAGGAGCAGAGAGATGTGAGAATAACGAGACCGGAGAGATTTATTTAAAGGGGAAGCGCTGGCAGGAGAGCCCGGCGTGGGAACAGCTGCCTCAGCTGTAATTTAGCATCTTCCCCCACAAACGCGCAGCACCCGTGCGTCTGGGTGGCAAGGCAACGGGCGTGATTTATACGCCAGGGAGTGGAAGAGAAGGCAGGGGACTCACTGTAGTCGCTGTTTTCGTCCTTGGTCCCATCAATTGTCCCATCTGGGTGCATTTGCAGGAAAAAATCCTGCTGGCTGAATAACCTTGTCACGATTCCTTTCAGCTGGGGTTCTGCAAGAAAAGAAGGAAGAGACACCCATGGGACCTGTGTGTCGCTCTCACGAAAAACCTGCGCCCCAACATTGTGTCGTGCCCCAGCGTGACCAGAGAAAAGGAGCCAGGATAAAGGAGCCAGCTCAATCCCCAATGGAAGGCAGCGAGTCCAGCAAGGATTGGATCACCAGCATTAACGTCACCTGACTTTCTCCCATAGAAGTGAATGGCTCCCAATCACTCTTCTAGGGAAAAGGAGAGCATTGCCATGAGGGTCAGATGTTACAAGGGGCACAAAGGGAGCCACCACCCTTGACGCTGGATGGGATGGATGGGGTTATGCTCCCACTGGAATCCAGGCTGGGACCACAGCTTCCATTTGGAGCAGAAGTGTTGCTGAAATGGGCCCAAGACCCCACTGCATTCCAGCACGTTCTGGGCTTGCCTCCCACCCACATCCCACAACCTTGTCAGAGATTGTGAGTGGGGAGGCAAACTCACGTGGCTGCAGCAACATTTGAACCAGGGACTTTATGGTCCACAGCTCAGCCTCCTCACCACCACTAGATCTCATATATATCAGCTGCTCCTGGATGCCTTCAGGTAGGATCCTTTACTGAAAACCTCAACTGACGGCCAGCCTATGCTCCCCAACACTTTCTGTACAATAGATTCTGGGGATGGAGCAGCATTCAGATGCAGTTGGCATGGGTTCAAATACACACACACACCAGCCTCAATGCTCAGAAATTGCCCAAGCTCACATCAGGGTCTCTCAGGCTCCTCTAGTTCTCTCTGCTGTGGGAAGGACGATCAATAGGTGAGAATTTCAATGCCACTTTGTACACCTGTAAAGCCACGCCCACACAAAATGCTGCAGGAATTATTAACAATTATTCTTACAGTATATAAAAAGACTCGTACAGAGCAGGTCCGTGGTAACATGAAGGTTGTGGAACTGTGTTAAATGGTTTAGGGCATAATCCATTGTGCTCTTGTGAAGCACCCATTCATCTCAGTGGGACCTGGATTTAAAAAAACCCTGATGGATTGTGCTCTTGGCTTTCAGGGAAGGCCTAGGAGTTAGTATTTTTTAAAAAAAAAACAAACCTCTGTTTTTTATATTATTATTGTTGTTTTGCTGTGATTTAATTGTCACATAATTCTATCATGTTTTATTCTCTGTGCTGGTGCTGGATCCTAATACTGCATTTTTATTGTATTTTTATTTCATGATGCAACTTTATTTTTAATCATTGTACATTGCCCAGAGGACTCTGTCGAGTTACAACTAACATTTTTATTATTATTTTCTTTTCAGCTGCTTGCAAATTAAAAAAAAAAATACTAAAAACACGACAGGAGGAAAGAAGTCCACAAAGCACTGGCCGATATTTCCATTTAAGAAGTGGGAGGGCTTTCACTGAGGGTGCCTCTTCACGAGAGGTTTAATGCTCTTTGAAGTCTCATTAAAAAATTTACCTCCACACCAGCGGAGCGCAAATGGGGCGTAGAGGCGTGTTATCTCTCCGATTATGCGCATTATCGAATGCGCGTTAAATCGCGAGTTTTATTTTGCTCCGTCCGTTAAAGCGCATTTTGACTGTGTGAATATGCGCTTATGCGCATTAACTACTTGTAAACCGCATTTTGGACATCCGGTAATGCGCTTCGCCGCCTCTCGCCGCCTCTCGTGCAGAGGGATTAGGCGTAAATGTGCTTCTGCGATTATGCGCATAATTGGCTTACCAGGCGCAAAAGCGAATCCTTGTAGAGGGGACCTGAGTTAATTTGACCCTGACTGATGCAAAGATAATCAAGGGTGCAATCCTAGGCATGTTTAGACAGAAAGAAGCCCAGCACCTCACCAGCATTCCCTCAGTGAGCATGCTGGGAGTTGCCGGACCTTTTCCTGCCTAAGCATGCATGGGATTGCACCCTCAGGGACACAGGTGGTGGCGCAAGGCAAGGGTTACACCAAGCCAGTGGGCCTGGAAAAACAGCAGATGTCTATTTTGCATTACTTTTGCATGCCATTTTGAGAACTTGTTTAGCTCAGAAGTGACTAAGCAGATATGGGAGTGAGGGCTTGAATTTAAGCTTCCCCTGTTGGATACCACAGACGGTATCTTGTTGGGCCCCTCTTGTCCCGGGTGAAAACACTGCAGTGCCAAGTGGGCAGCTCTGCAGAAAGTGGGCAGGGTGAAGCCTTTGGATCTCTCTTAAGCCCAGTGGTGTAGCTGAGCCGGGGGGGGGGGGGTCACTTTGGGGATTAGCAAGAATGATGATGTCATCTCCACCCCCACCTCCCCACCCCACTATAGTCTTCCCTTGTTCCCTCTCTGAGTTTAGCTGCAATCCTCATAGAATCATAGAATAGTAGAGTTGGAAGGGGGCTCTAAGGCCATCGAGTCCAACCCCCTGCTCAATGCTGGAACCCACCTTAAAGCATCCCTGACAGATGGCTATCCGGCTGCTTCTTCAAGGCCTCCAGTGTAGGACAGCCCACCACCTCCCTAGGTCACGGGTTCCACTGTCGTACTGCTCTAACAGTCAGGAAGTTCCCCTCCACAGTAGCTGGAGGGGAACGAATTTTTCCAGCACCAATATATTGCTCCCTGTTGTCCTCCGCTTCACAAGAGACCAGCTCCTGGGGGAGATGAATTTTGGGTTGTGTTGGACAACAACTGGCTGAGAGATTATGGGACATATATGGAAGGAACCAGGTCAGGGACGGCAAGGCTATAAGTAGATTATACCATGCAAAGCACAGGGGTACAAAAAAGTCCCCTCCCCCACCTCCCTACGCACATGAATGACTTGTGGCAGCCAGAATATTGGTGGTGGTGGTTGTGAATCCACAACAGATTCAAATGCATTTAGGTTTCTATGAATCTGAGCTGCAGATTCTGCAACGGAACGGCTTTTTCTGAGTCACATAGATTCCCATGGCTTGCAAACCTGGGTGTTTTGTTGTTGTTGTTTTACTTTGGGGGAGATTTGTGCTAAAGCACACTTATGCAAGTGGTTTTGTACTTCGTCTGGAAACTAATTGGCAGCCGGTGGAGTGATCTTAAAGCTGGTGTAATATGGTCAACCCCTAGGTGACATCCACAAATGGGCCATGAGGAACATCTCCTAAATTTCCTGTGGCCCAGGAAACCACAGCTGTGGGTTGTGCTTGTGGCGGAGTTGGGTAGGTGGCTGGGTAAGATATTTATTCATTCATTTATTTAGAAAAATGTATTTATTGCTCCTTCTGCCTCAGGGATGGCTGCCTTTGATCTCCACTGAGTGGGCCAAGGTGGCAGCTTTCTAAGCCCCTCTCTGGCCAGAGCTATGGGCACCTGCAGTTCTACAATCACGTGTTGACTCTGCGCACAGAATTCACATTTCTGTCCCTGAGGATTGCAAAGACACAGGAAGGGCCTGGTGAAATTGAAGATGCCAGGGGGGTTGGGCTGGGGTGGAGGGTTAATATGCAAGATTTGCCATGTCACTTCCTTGCCATGTGACAAATAGAAACAGAACGCGTTACACACACGAGAACATAGACGCAAGCCGGCATGCTTCATGCAGGTTTCTTAATTCAGCTGTTCTTGGTGCAGAATATCGGCTGGCCCCAAGTCCTGGCTGTAGTTGGTGAGCAACCAGGAACACGGACAACATTCCAAGGCAAAGGAGGTTTTTCTTCCTCCAATTCAGGGATGGGCAACTTTGGGGAGGGAGGTGAGCGATCTCCCACCCAGCCCATTTTTGGGCAGATGGCATTAGGGGGAATCGCCACATCCCTCTCCCTGACGTCAGCAAATCCAGCTGCTGCCTTAGCTGGGGTTGCTGTGCCCATGCTCCAGTGTAGGAAGGTCCGGCACAGGCATTGGCTGCAAGGAATTTAAGGAGGCGCCACAGGATGGATTTGGCCCCTGGACTTCTTGGCATGATCAGATCAGTGCTCCGCGTGGTTGGTCTCCCACACGGCTGATCTTGAAAGACATCATCCTTTTGGGTGGGTGGAGAGAAAAGCCTTTTTCTAATTAAGTCAAACTTCCCCAACCTGGCACCCTGAAGATGTGATGTATTGCAAGTCCCATCATCCCTAGGCAGCATGATGGGGTTTGTAATCCAACACAACTGGAGAAGGAGAGCCTGAATTAAGCTCTGCCCTCACTTGTGCCAAGGTTGGGCCTCTCCAAAGCTATTGAAAGTCCAACCTTCTGTTGGGATCCAGGCAAGCATGAAGACAGGAAATAAGAGGGAAAAGGCCCTGGATACCCACGAACATCTCACACTGTTGTGCAAGGGTGTACAATGACAGAGAGAGAGGGGGGGATTCAAATCCTGATTTAAAGCACCGGCAGGGCTTTAAACTAACAACCTTGACCGTTTTTATCACCCCTATGCCAGGTTGGTCCCCTAGAAACGAGATTCTGGCTCCTACAGATGTCCATTTGGGTTTGTAAGAAGTGGGGAAAATATTATGCCTGGCCTCGGAAGCCCTATTCACCAGGCATGCAATTCTCTAAGCTGGACCTGCCTGGCCTCCCTTCTCTTTTGCTCCCTGATCTCACAACACTGTCTTTCTTCTGGTTTGCGTCCCCCTTCACTGGAATCCCCTCACTCATAGCTTTGGCCAAGTTGGCTTTCCAAGAGCTGGGCTTGCTAAATCAAAGGAAATCTCACTACACAGCTCAGGCCACTCACAAGTTCATTTGCACACTGCAACAAGAATTGCCCTCTTGTGGATTCCTGAAATTTAACAGCTGTTATCGACCCAGTAACAAATCCACATCTCAACCACCCCGCCCAAGACAATTTCACCAGAGATACGAATTCAACCCTCCTCCAGTTCCTCACAGGAATCTGACAGCTGAACGTGGCCCACCCCTCCCTCCGTTCATGTACGTGGCACGTTCCTTCAGCAGTGAAACCTGTTCCTGTACTTACATTTTAACAAGCAATTTCCTCCACCCACACCCCAGCTCCACAGTCAGATGTGTCACCAGGGGAGAAGGAAAGGCAATTTGAATAAACGGCAGCAGCAAAAGAGGTGTACAGCGATGGATGGGTTGGTTCAGGGCCCAAGCTGGCATTTGCAAAGAAAATCCCATGTTTCTTAATTGCAAAAATAAAAAAGGTCAAAGTTGGTATCAAGGAGAGAGGTAAAAATGAGAGACAGGATCAGAAGCTGCAGCAAAAGATGAAACCCTCCTCATTTCTGGCTGATGTTTGGTGGCTTCAGATGGCCAAGATCCACATGCTCACTCCCCAGGCAGTTACCACATGAGGCTGTGATCTCCCATTGCTTCCACATCGTGAGGTTAAGCCCACACTCTTCTTAACCCTTTGCTGCAGGAAAGGAATCCAGGAAGATAGAGGCTAGTCATACGAAGCTTAATCGTGAAGTCAGAGGCGGTCGTAACCAGCTGTCCACTCAGGGCCAAACTAGACAAGACTTTAAAGGCATAACTCCTGAATGATGCAAACCCCTAAGACCTATGCCATGTTCTGCCAGGCTCTTGCCAGCAGGGTGGGAGGGGGCAGTGGAGTCTTTCTAGCTTCTCCGTCCTCCCTTGCAATATTGTATGCTAGACAGGCCTCTGAGCCTGTCTGACGGAGTCACGCTGCTGGGGCTGAGAACAAGGGCTAAGAGGACCTGGCTGATCCACAGCCTCTCCCCCTCTCTGCCCACCAAACAGAATGTAGCCCTCTCCCCTCCCCCAGCTACGTCTGTGTGGCTACGGGGTGCTGGACCATCTCCCAGATCCTTGCAGTCCTGGGCAAGCAGCCAAAACAGGCGGTTCCTCCTGCCACCACACGGAGCCAGTGGGCTGTGTCCAGCTTAGTGAGTCCATCTTCATGCAAGAGCTGGAGTCACAGCTCTTGACCTCATGGGGACGAATGAGCCACGTCCCTGTGGAAATGGCACTGCTGTGTCTCCTTCCCCAAAAGCCAAAGCTTCCTTCACTTGCTTTTTAGTCCTTCAAAGGATTTAAAAAGTCAGAGGTGACACAAGCGTGGAGAACATCCATCCCACCATGCAAGGCTGAGGAGGCCTCTCACCAGAAGTCTCAACAAATGCTCTCGAGAGCCACTATTCATGAGGGCAGCATCTCCACCTGTCATTCCTGAAGCCTTTGAGGCTGTATCTCTCAGACTAGTTTACGTAATGCCATCGAGCCCTTATTTATACTACAAAATGCACAAGCCAACTCTTTTGGGCCAGCGGCAAGCACCATAGGTTTCGTTGCCTTAACGTTAAGCCGTGGTTCTATTCTCCAAGCTCTCCCACTGTCAGAGCAAATTCCACTTGCCTCAAGCCAGGAGTACAGTAGGACAATGCCACCTGTTCGTCTGGCTGCTTGCAGGGTGGGTAAATCCATGCATGCAACGCACCCCTGCACACCTCTCCATTGCAAAGAAGCCATCATGGCCTACGATGGCTGAGAATCCTGCAGAGCCCCATGCAAGAAAAGCTCTCCCCCAGTGATTTAATGGTGTGCAAACACTCACCAGCAATATCCACCTCCCAGGGTGAAAGCCAAACAACAACAGAAATGTGTAGAAGTCCCAAGGACAAAAGAGCTGATACCCAGAAGCCCAGTTTGCATGACCATGGTGGCTTATTCCCCACTCCCACCACGCATGGGTGGGATTAGCATAATTATCTTCAACAGCATGGCTTGTTGTGTCATGCGAACTCAGCCTGGGTGGCTTGTAACCATGGGAACAAGCCACCCAGAACCACACAACAGCCCATGGGGCAGAGAGATGGGACAGTCCAAAATCTCCTCCCATATGTGCCTGCCCAAACCCTAAGATCATCCTCAGGGGTCCTTCTCCGTGAGACCCTGCCAAAGGAAGTGAGGCACCTGGCTACCAGGAGGAGAGCCTTCTCTGTTGTGGCACCCTGGCTGTGCAATAAGCTCCCTAGAGAGGTTCGCCTAGCACCTACATTGTCCTCTTTTCAGTGCCGGATAAAGACTTTTTCATTTTAACATCCTAGTCTTTTCACTCTGCTGTTTTAAATCTATATTTTAAATCTGTATGTTAAATCTCTGCATTGCTGCTCAGTTCCATTCCGGGTTTTATATTGTGGTTTTAAAATTCCATATTTTACATTTTATGTTGTACCCCATGCTTTCATTTTTTGTGAACCACCCAGAGAGCTTCGGCTGTTGGGTGGCAGAGAAACAAAATAAATTAATAAATAAAATGAAGATTTAACATGACCAGTGTATATAGGCTCAAAATGAGCGGCAAATGGTAGGAAAACAGACCTGTCCTTTACACCACATGTTCACCACATACAGGTGCACACACAACTGCAAGATGCTGTGGGGGGGAGTTTATGGGTCACAGAACGGGACCATGCCAGTTGGCCAACCTATGTGCATGGTCTGTAGAGAGAAGTTACCAGAGAAGGGTGAGATCCCAGGCCAGCCCAAAATATTTTGGTAGCCGAAGCAAAACATCCAGTGACCAATGGCTGAGGACAACTGAAAGAGAGCCCATATAGACGTCACTACATTTGTCCATGCTCACCTTGCCTTCCTTGTCCAGGTTTGCGGTGCAATGGTTAGAGTGCAGGATTAGGACTGGGACGAAGCCAGTTCAAAGCCCCACGCAGCCATGACCCCTGGTCCACTCATTCGCTCAGTCTAACCTCCCTCACCGGCCGTGTCCACACCAGCCGTTTATTCCAGGACAATATTGAAGTCATCCCTACCGGACCACATGACGCACAGCTGATCCCACTGTGATCTCAGGTTGACCCCTGAGCTATTCAGGGATATCGCTGACTGCTTTTGTCACAGTCCTTCTGGCTCTCTTGCTACAATCCCGAAATCTGCGGCTGATGTGCCCCTCCCTCGCGAAGCTGTTCCCAGCTCAGCGAACAGCCAACCCGCTGTCAAGGGCGTGTCCAGCAGTTTCGGAGGTGTGCAGGAGTGGACCCGTCCGCCATTTTGAGCACTTTTTTTTAATTGGTTATCGGCAAGTTTTGGCGCTGACTGTGTGTATTTTTTTTAACACAAATCTATCTCTGCGCAGCATCACATATACACTGGACCTTCTATCCACCCCATGCGTAGCTGTGCGTTCGTGCGGATCCCTCCCAATTCATTTTTTAAAAAACCCGTAGCTGCATCATCTGCATAGCCCTGCCCGCTTCTGCCAATCCACATGCGGAAGCGCCGTCAGGGGACGCACATCCTCCTGCAACGGCACTCCTGTCATGGCGGGAAACGTCCTTCGTGCGTGCCCCCGTGAGCGGCGATCGCAGAGGCAGGGAACCATCACAATCGTCCCGCCTCCATTGTGAAAGGGGGATGTAGGTGTAGAAAAGGGGAAAGAACCAAGTACAAAACCCTGAACTCCTTCAAGGAAAGGCAGGATAAAACATAATCAAAAAAAGCAAAAGAAAATCTTCCCTCCCTGTGTTTTCTCTCCCCCCCCCCCCCACGGCTAATGAATACAGACTGTACGATCCTTAGAAACAGCATTCTGTTTCTGTCCAAGTTATTTCCTTGCTGAAGGCCCTCAGCGAAGTGCTACCTATGTCCATAGCACTACAGGAACGACCAGGCAAAAGGTGCTTAGCACCTGTGTGACCACCTGCTTTATTGCGGTGAGAACCTTTGCAGTTATCAGCCTCACTGAGATGCATGAGGTGGGCTGCAGGCGAGGTGGGCACATTTGCAGGTGACCTCTAGTTTACTGGTGCACATGACAAGGTGAGAATTGCAGAACAGAAGGAAATCATATCCCACATCCTGATCACTAAAGTACACTGGAGACCTACAGTCAAAGGATTTTTCTGGTTTAGAGATACTGTGATGGTATGTCATGTCCTATTTGCAACATGGGTATTGCCGTTCTGCTGGTGTGGACAATTATCTCAAGCATGACTGGTGTCCAGTCCTATACTTTTTGATTTCCACCATCAGTGGCTGGATCATGGGGAAATTCTTGTGCATGCTAAGTGGAGGGGTAGGCTGACCAGATAAACTCCAGGTCAGGGCTCATGTAACTTTAACAGTTGTAGAGAAAAGGGAATTTCAGCCGGTGTCATTTGTATGCAATTAGTTCCTGGTGAAATTCCCTCTTCGTCACAACTGTTAAAGTTGCAGGGGCCCTGCCTTCTTTTGTATATGGTCACTCTAGTATAGTGCCTGCACCTTTAACTGTTGTGATGAAGAGGGAATTTCACCAGGAACTAATTGCATACAAATGACACGGGCTGAAATTCCCTTTGCTCTACAACTGTTAAAGTTACATGAGCCCTGACCTGGATTTTATCTGGTCACCCTATGGAGGGGGGAAACTGAGGCTGGATACACTTTAGAATATGTAGATAGAGAGATCGAGATGGAGATAGATATAAAATGCACATTCAATTCTACAACTTTTTTAGGGAGAAACAAAAGAAACCTACAGGCACAGGAAAAGCGACATTCCATATGGATTTCCTGTGGAAATCCCAGAACACATGAAGGAAACCCCCAGCGGCATAAAGAGCGAGGCCTTGTGCTTCTCTGGTCTCATTATTTCCATTTCTGAAATTAAAACCAAAACCCCAGTCTCTCTGGCTTCAGTGCTTGCTGGGCAACTCAGCTCACATCTCTCCATCTTCCAAAGATCCTTTCTTTGTCTGGCCCATAGAGCCAGCCCCTCCTGTCCCAGATCGCTCTGGGATTCATAGAGTCATAGAATGGTAGAGTTGGAAGGGGCCTCTAAGGCCATGGAGTCCAACCCCCTGCTCAATGCAGGAATCCACCTTAAAGCATCCCTGACAGATGGTTGTCCAGCTGCCTCTTGAAGGCCTCTAGAGTGGAAGAGCCCACCACCTCCCTAGGTCATGGGTTCCATTGTCATACTGCTCTAACAGAACTGGAACTTGAGCCCATTATTCCATATCCTGCACTCTGGGATGATGGAGAAGAGATCCTGTCCCTCCTCTGTGTGACAACCTTTCCACTACTTGAAAAATGCTCTCATGTCTCCCCCCAGTCTTCTCTTCTCCAGGCTAAACATGCCCAGTTCTTTCAGTCTCTCCTCATAGGGCTTTGTTTCCAGACCCCTGATCAGCCTCGTTGCCCTCCCCTGAACACGCTCCAGCTTGAAGTATGGTGCCCAGAACTGGACGAAATACTCAAGATGAGGCCTAACCAGTGTCGAATAGAGGGGAACCAGTACCTCACGCGATTTTAAAGCTATACTTCTATTAATGCAGCCCCAAATAGCATTTGCTTTTTTTGCAGCCACATCACACTGTTGGCTCAGTGTGATTCATGTCTCTCCATCTGCACACCATCCTTCCATTTCCCATCATAGAAGCTTGACATCAAAGTTCTGTTGCTGAGCCCCACCTCCACCCCAGAATGTTGGTAAACATTCCATAGCACCACCGCAATTCAGCCAAAGGGGCTCAGTTTCCCCCCCCTTCACTTAGCACGCACAAGAATTTCCCCATAATCCAGCCACTGATGACGGAAATCAAAAAGTATAGGACTGAGCACCAGTTATGCTTGAGACCATTTTCACCACCAGCAGAGTAACATCAACCTTTCCTCGTTCATCCAAGCAGGAATGCATTCGCTGTGGCAGTAAAACACAATATCCAATCAAATGGGAGGCAACGGCTTTTGTTTTGTGTTCCATCCAGAGAAGAGAATTCTTTCTCAGCCTGCTGGCTCATGTGCCACTAGTATTTCGTCTGCTAGAAGAGTGTTTCTAGAACGATTTATTTGGTCCAGATCCAGAGGGGAAAGGACTTTGAATCCTCGCCCAGAACTTGGACCAGACTAGCCTCTTTTGGGAAAAGCTGAGTTATCACTTGCATTAAGACAGGGACCCAAAGCTTGGCAGCAACCAGAAATGATTTTGTGCCAACGCTCTGGCTCAATCTCCTGCTCTCCAACACTAATTTTACAGCATGGCCCCTTTCGAAAGAGATCAATGCCGACTTCATACAGGGCTCCAACAGCCAAAGGCTGACACTGTGCAGAGTTCCAGAGGGAGTGGATGTGGAGCTGCCATTAATGGTGGCAAAGTGGGACAAAGGCAGAGATTGGGTTTAGACGACACGATAAACCATGATGGGTTAAATTATCCATGGTGGGTTATTTAACCCACTGTGGGGTTATCGTGTCGTGTGTTGGGATTTTTTTTAACCCACGGTGAGTTATTTTGCTGAAATAACCCACACAAATAACCAACGATGTGCAGAGTGAGTTATTTAAGCCACCTTTGGTTACTGTGGCTGCATTCAGACAACACATTAGTCAATGGTGGGTTGAGTAGCCAACTCACAGTTGGTTATTTTGTGGATACTCCCCACACAACACATTCCTACACAACTGTGGGTGGTTGGGGCTGGCGTTGAGTGGATTAATAGTCAACCCGGCATTTGACTGACACAGCCCCCGCCCCTCTCCCCTCCCTCCCTCCCTCCTCCCTCGGTCCTCCCAGTTCTATCCCAGCAGCCTCTGCAAGTTGCACCAGTTGTAGCAGAGTGGCAGCCGCTGCTTTGGTCGCTCTTGCCACCTGCCTCTATGGGCTTGTGTTTTAACCCACTCACCACACGCCATTAACCCACTCACCCCTCCACACAACTGGCTTCGAGCTAAACAACTTGCAAGCCAGTTGTTTCTCTCAGTTACTTATTTGGGCGGAATAGCATACCATCAGTAGTTTGTGAGTGGCGTGTTACTCTCCACACAACACTATAAGCAAGACAACTGACGATTGTTCCCCCCCCCCCCCAGTTGCTTAATGTGTTGTACGAATGCAGCCAGTGTCTTGTGGAGAGCACTGTTGGTTATTTTCGTCAGCTACAGAGCTGCTAGGCAAGAGTGGTCAAACTGGCGGTTACTGCTCTACTCGAGCCGGAAGAACTCTATTTTCGGCAGTAAGGGATGATGGGATACAAGCAGGAGGACTGAAAGGAAGAGGGAAAGCAGGGGACAAATTAATCAATGCACTGTGGATTAATAATCCACTCACAATTACTTATAACCAACTCACAGTTGGTTATAAGTAATTGGTTATACCTGCAAAATAACCAATTTTGAGTTGAGTATTAACCCACCGTTGACTATCATGTTGTCCAAACACAGCCTGAGGCACCATCTCATGAGATGTTCCCTTGCACAAGCTCCAATGCACCACTCCCATTCATTTCAGTGGGTTTGTGCAGAAGAACTTCCCGGATTGTGTAAATGAGCGGAAAGGCCAGGGGGTCATTGGGATTCCCTGCCTCAAGTATAAAGATGGCCTTGTGTTGGCCAGGATTCTCAGCTGATGAGCATTTTAAAAAGAAGAAGAAGACGACAATAAGAGGGAGCGCTCTTCAACGAGTATTTGTACAGTATGTGATCAACCACTTTAAAAAGCTGAAACGACAGAGGGCAGAACATAACGGTTACTCCACCTTACGTCATCTCCAGACATATTCCTAACCACCATTTTGATTGGGTTGGTTGAGATCAGCCTTCCAGAACCTGGTGCCCCCCCCAGATGTGTTGGACTACAATACCTAGCATCCCTCAAGCTGGCTGAGGATGCTGGGTGTTGTAGTCCAACACATCCGGAGGGCACCAGGTTGGGGAAGGCTGGTTTAGATGCTCCTCTTTTTTGCTGTCAAGAGCTTCCTGCCCATGTGGGCAACTTGACACGTGAGCGAGCGACTCACAAACTTCCGCCTTGCCAACTGTGTTTGCCCAATTATATTTGTTTAGCAATAAGCATTTCAACATCTGTTCAGAGAAGCAGGAATATGTACACCCACCGCACTGTTTGAATTTAACAGGGATTTTTGCCGGGATAATCGCTCAGATTTTGGAATGGCTGCCTGCTGTGTATTTTTGTATGTGAATACAAAGCCACCGAAAGGTGCTCCCTGCGCAAACACGTGTGCTCAGTGATGTGCAACCCAGCTGAAGGCACAGCCACGAGCCGAGCAGCCGCCCCCGCGTGACTCTTGTCAATCTCCACGGAGCAGCCGCGACTGCTCGTTTTGGGACTCACAGCCATACAGAAATGGGCAAAAATATTGGCAGGAATTTCCCTGTAAGGCCCTCAACTCCCAAACAAAGCAAATAGGCAGGAGAGCCAGAGATTAATAAGGTGAGAGTTCTGCTTCTGTTGATATGCACACTAGTGTTGAGCGGCTTAAAGAGCCCTTCGCTATTCCTGAAGCTGTGGTGGTTAATGGGGGAGGAGGACTGTACCTCTGCCAGAGCCAAACTGAAGCGGGGGGGGGGGATAAGGACCCCCTCCTCGACTTACATCTTAGCTCTACTGGATGAGACAAAGACCACTAGGCCTTCTGCACGAGCCCATTTTTACATATGCCTGTCTCTGTTAGCAAAGGCCTTGAAGTACCCTCCCAGGTGCCGACAGGCCTGGCTCAGTGGAGGCCAAGGGGTGGTCTTCAAGTACTCCCTCCCTCTTTCTCTCCCTAAGTCCCAAGACATGGCCTGCAGACCCCTCATGCAGCCACCGTGCCAAAGCTAAGCAGGGGAGACTTCGGTCTATGTTGGATGGGAGACCTCAGGGGAATCCCTGCCAGCACACACCGCCTGGAGAGGCAGGAAATAACCTTTACTAAGGAACGTGAGACTGTTCCAGCAAGCCAAGCTGGGCCACGTCGTGTCCGCAGGAGTTGTGGGACTCAAGGATGCACGTGAGATGGGGAGTTGCAGCTGAAGGGTGGCATTTGGTTGAGATCCTGGCACCACCAATGGGAGCCTTTAGCACAGCGATGCGGAACCTCCAACCCGAGTGCCTAACGTGGCCCATGGAGGTTCCACAGCTGGTCCACGGAGCCTCTTTGGATTCCTCCAGGGGTGGGGCTCAGAGGAATCCTCACTGTTATCTCCGACTGGAGACAAGAGCAGGGGTTCCACGGCAAGCCCCTCCCCCTACCAACTGGCGAGTTGTCTCATTTGGCAAGTCACCCTCTCTCCCCCCTCCCACCAATGCTCTCCTCCTGGTGCTCTGAAGAAACAAGTAAGACAAGAACGGGAGAGGGCTTTGTCTGCCACGTGATGGTTTGTCTTTTCAAGAGGGAGCAGCGGCACCTCAAATTGGGTCCCCAAACAGATGAGGTTCTCAGGCTGTTTCCTGCGACGCGCCTGGCCGCAAGTCAGTCTCAAGGCAGGCAGGCGCTACAGGCCATGGGGGTGGAGAGGCTGGCAAAGAGCAGCCCATTAATTAGTAAGCCCACAAGCAGACGCCTTCCGGAAGGGGCCGCAGGGAAAAGCTCGGCCAGCCCAGGCAGCCACGGTCCCTGCACAGGACGGCCCTCAAAGGTTTGGGCGCCTTTACTCAATGGCTGGCTAGCAGCTCCTTCATTTGCACCCGTCACACAGCAACTAGACGGCACACGCAGCATAAACCACAGCCAAAGGACACGGCGGCATCTGCTTCGAAACACAGAGCTTTCCCCGTTACATCCCTGGCACCGCCGGCACCATACTTTGGAGGGCCCTTGGGCCAGGCACCCTCAACAGCCTCCCTCAGCGAGTCCACCTTCTCACCGCTACGGTCACTTGCGGCTCTTGCTTCTCCTCCTCCTCCTCCTCCTCATTGCTACCACCGACTGGCTTGATGGTGAGCAAAAGCCAGCAGCGACATCTGCTGAGGCTCCTCCTTCTCACCCCACCCCACGGTCTGGGCCAGAGCAAGAGGAGGCAGAGGAGGCAGGAGCTTGCGAAGGGGAGGAGGAGGAGGAGGAGGAGGAGGTCCAGATGGAGCTGACCCCCCCCCCAGGCCTGTCCTGGATGCCGGCCCTGTGGTTCCCGCAACCTTTCCAGAGTTAAGTGGCAGGAGAGCTCCATATGCTGTTGGCCCAGGACAGGGGGCTGAGGTGGGGGCCTGTGCCCCCTGCCTCTCCGGGAATATTCCAAGCCTGTTCTCTGCATTTTGAGCTCCCACTTCCACTTTCTCTCTCGCACGCGCCTTTTTTTCCTCTCACAGAGAGACATGGGGGGCATTGCACAGGCAATTCTGCCCAACTGCTCACTCAGTGGTCAACCTGTCCCCACCCTCCCAGCGTGCCGGCTAATGAGTACATGGCATGATCGACAAGCACTTATTTCATATTATAGTTTTTATTAGGGTCTTGTCTATCTGGATTTAGGGTTTTCTTGTTGGCGCTGACATAGGATACTCTGTGCACACAGCCCCTGGCCAAGCCTCCAACCACCATCTGCCGGCCTTTACCGAGGGGCTCAGTGCCCTACTAAAGTGAGTGCCAGCACTGAACGGCACTTCCCAGGGCGCTGTTCTGCATTTTGTAGTTCAAGCAAGAGCTGTCACAGACCCTGCGACAGAACGTGCAGGAAATCAAGTAGACCGAGCTGTTCTGAATCAGCTCAGCTGAGCCCTCCCCTTCTGCCCCCCCCCCCGCACCCACCACCAAAAGAACTCATCACAGCTGTGCCCACAGATATTTCAAGAGAACCATGTAGGCACTGAGATGGCTGCAGAAGCCCAACCCATGGGGACGTCCGACGTGACAACCTTCCAGTCGACTGCAAAAGACGGCTTGCTCGAAGTGGGATGCTGGCATCACACCCCTCCGGACAGACCTCACCTAAACCATGCTGTTGTGCGGCGCGCTTGCTTCAAAGCAACACCAGGCACAGCAGACTGGTCAAGTGTGGAAGCGAGGAAGTCCCACCACTAGCATCAGCCTCTGCCTCCCCCCCCCCACTCACCGGCACCTGCCGTTTAAGAAGAATAATACCGGCCTACCTTACAAGCCCGTTGTAAGGATCATTGAGGTAAAGCACGTGAAGTCCCCGGAACCCTTAGCCATGGCTACATAATGATCGCCTTGTTGTGGTGGTAAATATGAATATATTTCAGCAAGGCGGTAGGAGAGATGCAGCTGTCTTAATCCCACGCACGGCAGGGTCCCCATGCAGACTGGTGCTGGCGCCTAAAAGCTTTATTGTCCTAGCATCACCCCCAGAGTGAGCCGTTTGGTCCACGGTGGAGACGCTTGAGGTAATGATGGCCTCGTCGTTATCCAGCAACACATCCTACCGCAAGAGGTTGCTTCACAGACACCCCCTCCTAGAGGTGCAGGTTTCTCACGCCCCCTCCGCAGTGGCAACACCTACGCCACTGGGCCAGGAGCGCGTCAGCAGGAAAAGACTGCCGCAACCTTTACGCCCACCCCTGGCCACTGGCTGCCATGCCTATGCCTCCCTCGCCCTCCCTGCAAACAAAGCCGCCCCCTCCCCTGCCCCCGAGTCACCCACTGCTGCAGCGCCAGAGCGCCCTTTGGCTGAGCCGGGAACGGTGTGGGAAACCATGCTCTGCGCTGCCACGTTCTCCGCTGGCGTTTTTGCTCGTCCTCGGCTTCAAAATGCAGCACGGGATGCACAAAGCTGCCTATTCAAAATTCACGCCTGGAAGATGCTGGTGAAAGGGAGAGGCTCCTCCGGCTTTTCAAGGGCTTTCAGAGGCTTCTGAAGCCCGATCTTCCTTCCGCCTCTCCAGGCCTGCAGACGGGGCCTGCCAAGGAGAGGCTGCGCTGACTGCCACCCCTGCCCCCGCTCCAACGCTGGGCCAAGATCCTTTCCCCACTAAAGCTAGGAGGCCAGCACCATGGGGGGGGGGGGAGAGAAGGGGCAGGAGGAGGGCCGTCTTCCGTGAAAGGAAGCGGGAGATCGGAGGGAGACGTCTTGGGAATATGTGACATAGTATGGAAGGGAGTGTGTCTCATAGGGTCACGTCCAAGACGAATACAGGGACTCTGGATTGGATCCAGATTTACAGTGGCTTCCCCTGTCCCCTCCTTGCCAGATCAGCTGTTCAAGCCCCCTGAAATTCCTACAGAGAGTCAGGGGACCCTGCTGAATGGGTGAGCTGTGGCGTGTGGGGAGAAAGTGAATCCCTAAAATCAGGTGGAGGGACCTTCCACCAGTGGAGTCCTTTCTCTTGTGGACAGCACGTTCCTGAATCCAACCCTCTGCGCATAAAACAGCAAGAAAAGCCAAGGACAGCAGTTCAGGGCAGAAGGGGTTTTATGGGCATCAGGCGCTGTCCTGAAACCAGCGCCACTTTTCCTAGGAAGAGAAGGTCAGCAGAACTCAGATTGACTGAGGAAGCTGAGAGCGATGAGTCTGCGGTGGCACCACACTTGAGCCCCACTTTGTGCCCGTTCAAACCCCCAGCATCTCCCTCTAAGCTCTGCCACCTGGCTCGCTGTGCACCAGCTCTTTTCCAAGGCACAACATTGCAAGCCAAACTGTTCAAGGATTTCCATCCAAGCCACCAACCGACAACATGGCAAGTGTGAGCAGGATACTTCGCGCTTCCTTGAGCATGTGCGTTTGGGGACAGTGGCTTCCAAGGGCTTCACTCAAGAGCAACCTTAGGAACACATGAAGCAGCCACAGGACGATCCAGTTCATTGGTTCATGCGCTGGTCCATCTCGGCTAGCCTGGCACACTCTGGTTAGCTAGCCTGGCTAGCCAGGAGCCTTTTCTTTGGGAGATGTGCCCTGGACTTTCTCCATGCAAAGCAGGAGTTCTACTACTGAGCTACCATCTTTCAACCTCATTTCCCCAACTGCAAAATGGGAACAGCCGGCTCCCTTCCAGGAGGGTGTTAAGCAACAGGGCTCATCAAAGCACTTTGCAAATTAGAAATGCCAGACAAGCCAAAAATAACAGCACTGTTTTGCAGTTGATAAACAAGGCTGAGAAATGTTTACACACACACACACACACAATGGCCACATCGAACAATGGCTGATGCATCGCCACCTTCTGTACAAAAGCCTTTTATTTTGCAAAGTCTCTCCTTGACTTCCTAAACCTGCAGCCTCCAGTAGAAGACCAATCATACTGCACAAACACAACTAGCTGTTCCTCAGGTTGGCCGTTTTTGGTGGGGGCATCAAACCATGAAGAAGTATAATCCAAAAGATCTACCCCCCACCCCCCGCACATATCCTCTGTGGCACTGGAAGGGATCCTGGGGGTCCCACTTGGATTGCGCTGAGCTGCCACAAGGATGGCCAAATATTTGAGGCTTGGCTTGCTCATGACGTTGACGAAGGCCGCCCCTTTTCATCTCTCCTCACACTCCTGAACTGGGCAGTGCGAGCCCTTCTGTGCTTGTGACGTGAGGGTGCTCCGCACAACACCTAGCATCCGTTGGCACTCAGCAACAAAGAAATGGTTGATGCAGCATTAACTCTAGCAGAAATAGTGCTTTACCGGTAATAAACGTGGATAAGCAAAGGGTGTCCTCCCCCCCCCCTTTGCTTATCCACCAAACTCCTTGGCAATACCCCAAAGGCACTTGCCCTCTGACCAGCACCAAGCAGTAGCTTAATGGCAGGGAGTAAAGCTACATCTGTCAGCAGAGGCCTGCCTAATCTTGGCTGCATGTTAAGACTGCCTGGGCTGCACTAGTAAAACGCCTGCACTAAACAAGTCTGCATGCTCCCAGATCTCAAGGAAACGCAAGAAAAAGCAGAGCCTATATGGAGCCCACTGTGGCCCGGATAGTTACGCCTTTGTTGCAGCTGACCAGCTGGTGGTGGATCCAGCAAACAACTGGCCCCCTTTTTAATTGACCCTGGATGTACTGACTTCCTTGTCACGACAAAGAAAATGAAGAGCCTGCTACTCCCAAAAAAGTCCACCTTTATCTACAGTGGGGTGGGGTGGATAAAATGCTAACTGCAAGCAATCACTGCCAGGAATCCTTCCAGAGTATGTTGCTGTTTTTTTAACAATTAAGAAGAAGAAAAGCCCAATCCGGCCATCTTGTTTCCCAGAGATCTGCAGAGTGACAGTTGCTCATGGAGGAAGCCGACGCCACTACCAAAAGAATGCAGGGAACAGAAAATGCCCCGTGGCTCCAGAGGAAAGTATCCTGGTATCCCATGTTCCCAGGAAGAGGAAGAGGAAGACTGCAGGAACCAATCTGGGTCATGCACACAAGTACTCCTAATTCCCCACCCTGTCTACCGGGGGACCACAAAGATGGGGGGGGGGGGTTGTGCCACAAGCAAAACGCACATCCACACATCCCTGCTTATAAGTGTAATAGCTCTACAACACATAACATCCACCCCCCCCCCCACTCCCCAAACACAAAAGCACAGGAGGAGGAGTCTCCTTCCAAGCCGAAATTCTGTCCACACCAGGCAAAGGATTTGGAGAGCATAAACATCTTTCTCACATGCCGGCTGCCGCTTTTGCCTGTGGCTGGGGGATGATGGCTGCCAGGAGAGCAACACTGGCCTCTCAAAGCTGCATGCCAGCCATCCCTTGGAAAGTGCGTGCAGAAGAAGTGGGAGAGGGACCACCAAGCAAAGGCCAACCCGCTGGCAAGAGAATCTCGCCAGGACCTCAGCCCTGCAGGGAAAGGCGAGGTACGTTTCACGGGGAAGCAAGCAAGGATGGGCCATGGGGTGCTTGCACAAGTGATAGGTTCCATAGAGTTTTTATAGTGCGGGAGAATGGATTTCCTGTAAAATGTGTAAGGCAGATGCATGTGTGCCAATAGGTGAGGAACAGATGCTCACTCTTCACAAGCACTGTGGGCGCACACGGTCTGACTGCTGCATAGCAAGAATGTATTATGAAGTGCGTCTCATAGCTGGCGCTGCCCCTGTGAAGGAGCTTCTAGACGCAGCACAAGTGAAACTTCGGCCAGATCTACACCAAGCAGGATATAGCAGTATGAAAGCGGTATATAAAAGGCAGGAGTCACGCTACTGCACTGACAACTGTTGAGGCTCATGGACACAGACCATATAGCGCTTTCATACCGCTATATCCTGCTTGGGGTAGATCTGGCCTTCATCTACTGAGGCTTTGCTAACTCTGAACATGATGCGTTTTCAAGACTGAATTGAGCACCAGGGTCTGCTCTGCTTGCTCATTGCTCCATCAGAACGATACACGCAACTGGGACACTCCCCACCGGCTTCCTAGTCATTTCCTTTGCCTGGGTGGGTTTCCATCTGGACAACTTCCCAGAGCAGACTGGGCCAGGCCAGGCAGTGAGCCCTCGGCACCAGCAGGCACAACCCCTGGAAGGCATCCTGGGAGCACCTGCTTGGTTGATGTGAAAGGGAGCGCCCACCCACTCAAGGGTCTTTCAGGGGAAATGCCCAATGGATGGGGCTGTGTCCAAAATCCCATTGTGCAGGGAGGGGCATAAAGTCAGCCACATGAGCTAGCTCTGCTAAACAGTTCTTTCTGGGGTTCAATACATCTAAGAACCCTTGAATTGGCTGTCCGGGTCCAGGCAGTTTGCTCTATAAAAATCTGAAATCTGGGATGTAAAAGACAATTGGACTAAGTGGTCTGGGAGAAATGCCTAGAACCCGTCCAATTGATTAGCTTCCTGTGACAGCCGCTTGAGATGGCACAAAGCTGCTATCATGTAGCAAAGAGAGCAGAGGCTTAAGCCAGGATCACGGATGGGCACTCGGGATGCTCAGCTCCAGACCAGAAAATGCCTCTGAGCATGTGCTGAGTAACCAATCTCTTGCCCCCCCTCAATTCACCTGAGGTCAAGCAAAAGATGCACGCTGATAGCCTTGTCCCTCTTTATTCATAAAAGTGTGGGTGGGGGGGAGAGGTCAGGAGAGATTTCAAACCAGATTGGAATCCCTACTGTTAGCCATGGAAATCCCAGGAATGGATTTCCTGTGGATCAATATGGACAGGGGGTGGGGGTGGGGGTTCCATGAGAACATCCTGAGCCACTCTCCCTTGCAGAGGCAAAGAGCCAGAGCTCAAGAGCTGAGCGCCTGCTTGGCACGCAAGGTGTCCCCAGTTCAATCTCCTTCATCGCCAGTTACTTCCATAGGTAGCAAAAGTTGGGGAAAGAACTGTGACTCAGAGCATGACACCGCTTACATTATGGATCACCTCAAGATGGCTTCATAAGCCGCCGTTTCCCACCCCCGAAACACTTGACCCAAATCTTTGTCATCATAAACAGGATCGTTCCAACTGGATGGATTCTGCTGCCCTCCAAACATATGCAGACGTGGAGTCAATATCCCTAGATGTACTGGGGAATGCAAACATAGAACCACCAACGGGGGCACGTTCTTACTGGGAATTACCTAAATCCAAAATAAAAGGCTGTTCTGCGGGCCTGTGAATCTGGAAAAGGTGCGCAAAGGCAACCAAAGAATGGCAAAGGAGCGGTGGATGCCTCGTCTCAAACTTTCAAAATATACAGAGTTTTTGTTGTTGTTGTGAATTGACCCTTGTTGCAATTACAAACACAGAAATAGGGGTAGCAATTATTCTGGATCAATCCATGTGGATTAAAAATGGGCAGGAAGCATCATCAGCATTATAACCTATCAATCCATGCAGCTCTTTGGAGAATGCCGTGGTCTTCACACAACCATCAGGCAAGACTTTCACACGCATAACAGGACTTCCCCTTGCTCTCCTCCACCTGCCCCCCCCCAAACACATACCCGACACCTACTCCAGAGGGTTCCCCAACACTCTGGAGCAGATTTGGGGGGGGGGGGAGGCACAAAGGGAGCTTCTGGGGGGAAGAGGGAGTCCATTCCACCAGCAATGCCTGGTCCGCTGGCAAAAGACACCAATGGATACAATCCAGCACGTTTTACGTTACAGGTTTCTCAGAACTGTGTCAGGACGGAGAAGCCTTGGGTACAGAATATACCCATTTTACAGATGGGCATCAAGAGTCAGTGACGTGTCCAAGGCCACCCAGTGAGTCAGACTGAGTTGGACATTGAACCTGACTCAGTTGCTGCTTACTTTCCCCCCAACTGGGGAATCCCTATCCATTCATCTGACTCACAGTCCTGGCTGTAATACAGCTGCAATTTGCTGCAAGTTTACTTCCAAGTAAACCTGCAGCAGGCTGGCATGCACATAACCAGAAAGGCCTGGGGCTGGGAATGAATGACGTCTTGCCCCGTGCCAGCTGACAAATCCTTCAGGCAGGTGTTCATTGCTAAAATGAGAAGTGTTGGTGTTTGAGCAATTAACACCTGGCCGATTTGCCTGGAAGACCCACCTTAACACATTTCAGATATTGGGGAGGGGGGAGAGAGAGAGAGAGAGAGAGAGAAAGGGGGAAACATCTTCACATGTCCCAGAAGCACTGCAATTGCTTTGTAACCATGATCTGGAGTCCTGACACTGAAGTTAGATTCCGGAGCCAAACTCACTGGTGGCTTCACATGGTCCCCGGGAGTTCACCCTAAATTGTACACCCAACATGGCACCACAAAAAGTCCCAGACCTCTCATTAGTATACCTGCGCAACACACTTAGGAAGACATATTTGTTGCATTCAGTTGCATGACTTTTGAGCATACACACTTGTAAGTTCAGTGAAAACAGGTCATGTGAGAAGCGGCCCTGTGCCTGGGAACAGGCAAAGGATCTCAGAGTTGAACTCAGATCTCTGTGCAACAGAACACAATATCCATAGGCATCCCTGATTCCTGGAAGTAAGTGCTAGGAATGCCTGCGGCTCCTGCCTAGGACTGCTCTTCTGTCATAGGAAAGCATTCTGCTTGTATCCGGAAGAACTCTTGTTAACTTTGATGCCTCAAATGCTCCAAGGCCATCTCCTAGCACTGAAAACGAACTCCCAGAAACCACAGCCTCTGACTTGAAAAACCTGCCTCCTAAATCCAGACTGGAGGGTAGGGGGCAGTGAAGTTTCTCACTGGCACTCAGTGCATGCTCGGGGACACTTTATTCTTTATCATGGTGGGATTAAAAAGACCCAGCATGTCACAGGATCAACAGCTCTTAGCTACACGGAGCCTCCATGTTCAGGGGCAGAATACCTCTGAATGCCATTTGTGGGGGGGGGGGGAGGCAAAAGCAACAGCAGGCTCTTGCCCAGCTCAAACCTGGCTTATGGGTAAACTGGAGGCCTTTCGCTGAGCCTTGTTGGAACCAGGAACCAGCCACAGGGCTCTTTCTCTTACCCTCCGTAGAAGCTATTTAGTAGACAAAGTCGTATGGAGGAGGGGGAGGATAGGTCTAGCTGTGGTTCTCATCCCAACGGACAAACAGAACCTCCAGGCTCAGAGGCACACACGACCCCGATTGCCAACTGCTCACGGGGAGAGGCAGCAAATAGCCGTCTTGCCTACCCCCCCCCCCACCCTCCGCGCGCGCTTTGGCCAAAGCGAGGACCAGGAATACGAACTAGATGGACCACCGCAGGGCTCTTTTAACGTCATGGTGCCATTAAGCCCCGGGGGAAAGCACTCTGTGCATGCCCAGAGCCCCTAGACGGACATGGAGCCCCAGCAGCATGAGCAGGGGCCGCTGAAGCCCCCGCGGGGTCACCCGCCCGCGACTGACCTGGTCTCCGCCGGACGTGCCTCTTACGGCCGCTGCAGAAGCGCACTTTGCTGAAGATGCCCACCACGTGCCTCTCGCACAGGGAGCGCCCGTCCTTGCTGGGGCTGGAGCGGCGCTTGGAGGCGGACACGCGGTCGCTGTTGGCCTCGCGCGCCTGGCGCTTCTGCCGGATCAGCGAGCTGGCGATGGCCGCGGCCATGGCCGGACGGGAGGCGGCAGCAGAGTCACAGGCCGCCGCTAGCTAGCCGTCACCGGCCCTCCGACGGCCCCCATGGGTGCAGCAGGCAGCGGGAGCCCCGAGGCCGGGCTGGGGAGGCGCCAAGCGAGCCCCCGGCTCTTCTCCCCTCCCCCCCAGCCCAGAGGCTGGAGGGAAAAGACACCTCTGCCCTCCCCCGCCCCCTGGGTAGATCCGACGGGAGGGGCGGTTCCGGTGGCCAGGCGGAGGCGCTCGCCTTGTCCAGCGCTCCTCCGAGGAGCCTCGCGAAGTCCGCGCTCGCCCCGACCCCTCGCCAAGCGCCGGAGCCGCCGCCGCCGCCGCCTCCAGGGCGAGGTGTATTTGCACGAAGAAGGGACGCGCACAGCCGGCGGGCTCCGGACGACGAAGCCAAACGCGGCGAGGGAGACGGGATCGGGATTCCGGCGGGGCGGCCGAGGGGGCTCCTGCCTCACGCTCCCCCCGCTGGCACCGGCGCAAGGCGACGCATCACCAGCAAGCCGCTCGCTCCGACGGGGCGGCTGCTGTTTCAGAGGACGCCGGCGGCCTCCCACTCCCGCAAGCCAGGTCTCCGGCGGCGGCGGCGGCGAGGGGGCCAGGTCGGGGCTGCATCGCCAAGCTGCTGGGCCGGGGAGGCGCCTGCAAAGCCCCGCGCCTCGCCCCTCCGGACCTCTCCCGGACGCCTCGGCGGGGCCTCTACCAGCGCCCCCCGCTTGTCGCCGGCCGCTCCGGAGGCGAAGACGGCGCCGTCTGTCTTCACGCTGGTTGCGGGGAGGGGGGGGCGAAGGCGGGCTCTCTCACGCGCCCGCCCCCCTTCGCCGCCGCCGCCTCTTCCTCTCCCTCTCCGCCGGCGCCGCCGCCGCTGCTGCTGCTGCTGCCCCCGCCCCGGAGAAGGCGCCACATCGTCCCGCGCCGGCCTCAGCTCCGCCGAGCCACAGCGGCCGGGCGGCGGAGCCCTCGTCGTCCCGCTCGCCTCCCGCGCCGCCGCCCCCACCGGCACGCGGCTTCCCCCGGCGGCGGTCGCGGCACTCAGGGGCTGCCCAGGGGCCGCCAAGCCGCCGCCGCCGCCCTCGCTCCCATCCCCGGGGACTGTCACGGGCGGCGGGGAGGGGAGGGTGCTGGGGTCCTGATCCGCTGCAGGCGGCTGGCGCGGGGGAGAACGGCAGCCTCCTCCGAGCCCCAGCCAGCCAGCCAGCCGGCAGCCTCGCCTCCCTCCCCGCTTCTACGCAATCCTACGTGACCGCGGTTTGGATGAGAGACTCGCCCGGGCGGCGAGAGAGGAAGAGAGCGAGCGAGCGAGCGAGAAACCACTGCGGGGACAGCTGACTCCAGGGCTCACCCGGGCTCGGCAGGAGGAGGGCTGCCTTTCAGCCCCCGAACCTCTTCCTCGATGCTCTTGGAACCTCGGGGAGAAAAGAAGTAGAACAACAGAGCCCTTCTCTGAGCATGTGCAGAATGCCCGTCGCTGGGCACTCGAGACAGCCCCGCAGGGCATGGAGGGATGCCGGCCACCCGTGAGCCCCCACTAGAGCACCGCAGTTTTGGCCACTGGGAGCCAAGCTCTTGCCATCCTTGCCAGGCCATAGAGACCAGTGAGTGGGCCCCCTCTCTGTTGTGCCCAACGTAGGAAGTGGGGTTTGAGCTGTCTAATATTTCGACTCCCAGGAGAGACAAAAGGCACACACACCTTTAGAACCTAGCACCCACATTCTTAAAATGAACGTTCAAATGAATCCAAACCACAAGCTTAACTTTGCAAATAAAAAAGGATTAGAGAAAGACCTTTGTGTCATTCCTGGGGCAGGGGAGGGGAGCCTTAGATTAAACCTCGTTCACACAGCATAAGAAATCCTCCAGTGGAACTGGCTTGCAGGGAGCAGGATCTGCTCGCGGAAATGACGAAAGGGTTCTACCAAAGGAAATCAGCAATCTGGTCTTCGATTCCAAAGCAAAAGGGCTCAATCTAGATCAGGGATGAGGAAACTTTTTCCTATGAAGAAGGCCCCTTGATTCACAGGAAATGTCAGTTGAGACCGTCAGCTGATAGTGAGCAAAGCCAGGGCCAATAGTGGGCAGAAAATTGCAGCATGGCATCCCTCTTTCTCGCTCTGTGCTACCCCGGTCCTTCTCTATCCGTCTTTCACACACACACATACACACAAAGTGGAGGGGAAAGCAATTCCCAGGGGGCGGTCCAGAGAGCAACAGGGGGTCTACAGCTGCTGGATGGTGCTGACAGCTAGCCGCATAGAACGAAGCTGAGGGCCACAAGTCCCTGACCTGGGTGATCCACCTGGGACTAGGATTCTATGGTTCTCACAGGTGTTCCTCACAGAAAGTCTGGGCACATTATTGTTGTTGCTGAATTTATGTGTATGCTGCTTTACAGAGTACACCAAGCAACATAATCAAGAGAGAGAGAGAGAGAGAGAGATGGCCTCGAGGATCTTGCACTATAATTTGCAGCAGTGGAGGAGACAACAGAGGAGGGGGAGGGAGGGAGGGGCAGGCCAGCATGAGAGATGAACGTGAGTGAACAGCATGATGCGCACTGCTCACCTGAGTACCACATCAAAGCCTTGTGTTCTAGCATCTTCTGCAACATTGGGGCAGGAGTGCCTGGCATAATAAGCTGCAAGAGGTGGCAAAATGCCTTAGACTGGCCATGCCTGGAACCTCAAGGTGGAACCTAACCAGCAGTTTGGGGGATGCTACCAGAGATCAAAAACCGTCTCTCAAATGGGAATATTGCTCTGTGCTTCCCAAGTGGCAGGAAGTTCCAAGGGCTAAACTGCAGGCTTTTGCTTCCTTTGGATGAGAGATGTAAGTTGTTGTTGCCATATTTGCTTCGCTTACAAATAGACATGCAGAGCATGTGGGAGGCAAAAACACTCTTAGGAAAAAAACATACTTATTATTCCCAGTGAGAAACATGTGTGCAGCCCTTTTCCCTCACAGCCATATGCTCTGCTTGTGCATTTGTAAATATTACCAAAACGGGGGGGGGGGGGGGACATCTTTCGTGTTGTTCCCCAAGATCTGATGGGCATCCCATCCCAAAAGCCATCACCCTGACATAGGGATGTTCAGCTGGCATCACAAATGACAGCTCAGCACGCACCTCTCCGTTTCCACCACAACATTGAAGATCAGCCAAGACCATCACCTTCATTACGTCAGCTGAATGCCAGCAGAAGCAGCCACGGTGTATACAGCCTACAATTCCCCTGGAGACCCACCAAAGGCTGAAACGGGTAAGACTTGGCTTGGGCGAGCTTTGAATAGTGAGGGTTAAGCAGGTAGGAGTTATTTCTAATTCATTTTGGGAATTATATTCCCGTGCAGAGAAAATATAATATGTAAAGCGGCCCTGAGAGTCACAGGCGGGGAAAGTAGGGAGAAAATTACAAGCAAATCTGGGGCCTTATATTCAGAAGAACCTAGGCTCCGTCCCTGGCATTGCCGTTAAAAGGAAAGAGCGGGCAGAAATGTCTTTTCTCTGAGGCCCTGGGAAGTGGCTGCCTGTGAGAAGGGACAGTGTTGTCTGCAGGTGCTCATAGGAACATCAGAAGAGCCCTGGTGATGGAGCAAGCCAAGAGTCCATCTCATCCAGCAGTCTGTTCCCACAATGGCTGAACGGCTGTAGACAGGAAACCCACAAACAGCGCATGAGCGCAACAACAGCGAAAGTTGCTTTCATCAGTTGGGATACTGAAATCCTAATCTGCTCCAAAGGTCTGGAACCCTAAGGCAGCTCATTCATGTGCTCATTCCGACATGCAGCATGAAGATGGCCTACCACGGATGCTGATGTGTGCATATGTAGGATGGAGAGACCGGCAGGCTTTGGACACAACCGTTTCGTTTGGCTGTTGCTCTCACCTGCTGTCTCCGAACTACAGCCAAGCTTGGATCAGGTTTCAGTTTCCTAATCCGTAAAAGCAAAGGTTTCGTCACTTAGGAGTTTTTTCTCTCCACAGAGTTATGTTGCCTGACAGCAAATAATGCAGCCTGTGACACAACGGGATAGAACAGTGCAGACAAAGAAAGGAGGAACAGGGAGCGGAAGGAGAGGGCGGAAGAGTAACCGCTACAGGCCAGAGGGAGCACAGAAGCGTGTGTGCCACAGGCCCTCCATGCCATGGGGGGGGGGGTCACCCCACCATCCCAGTCTAAGCCACACTGCAGAGAGAAAGTGATCTGTAGAAAACCTGCTGCAGAGCAAGCCACTCCAGGCGACTCAAGGAAGTGAGTCCAGTTATGTGCTGGGTACAGAGGGAAGTAGAGAGACTGCGGCCTCATTATCTTGTCATGGGCCCTTTCTACACCTAAGGGTGTAGAGGGAGAGAAGGGGGCGATCCCGGACTTCCCTGCTTCCAGGATCGTCCCCCACCTTCTAAACAGGAAGAAGCACGATGTCCCAGGAGGAAGGGGACATCGTGCCCACCATGTTGTTTGATTTAAAGAGACAGAGGAGCCGGGAGTGCGGAGGAGGAGGAGGTAAGAAATCCCCGCGTATCCCCCCCACCCCCACCACCCTGGGGGTGGCGTAATTGCTTCCCCCCCCCCATGGGCACAGAGCCACCCCGTGTGGCTCCGTGCCCGTTTTAGGACCCAGGATGGCAGCATCCAGCCTATGGTGATGGCAATTCCTGCTCACCCAGGAGAAGAAAGAACACAAATCATTTGGAGCGGGGAGGGAAATCGGTTGAGGTGACCCCTACAAGCAGCTGATGAGGTCTGCTCCATGTGTAGGGTGACCATATTTGGGAAACCAAAAAAGAGGACTGTGAAGGTTACACTGTATGTAAAGAGTTAACAGTTGTGGAGTAGGGTGAAAGGGAAATAATAATAGGAGTGAATCACCCCAGGGCTAAAATGGTAATCACTTTAATGCTCTAACGAAGGCTTTCTAATCAGGTGTAGAGCAAAACACAAAAGGATGGCCAATCTCTCTAACAAAGACTTAGCCAGAGTGATTGGGAAAAGGAGGGGCGAAGCTGGGAACGCGGTTATGGGTCAAAACTATGAGTCAGGGTGTGGCCCGGAGAGTAAAGGGGAGAATGAGGGAGAGATTGCCTTCGTGGGGAATGGAGGCAAGAACCATTCCAGAAGATACTTTGGGAGTAAATATCAGGAGTAGTAAGTCAAGAGATGGACCTGCGTTTTTACTCCTGTCTGTTTGTTTTCTTGCCTTTGTAACATCAGTTCTATGTGCGTAAATACCTTAAGCAAAGCATGCCTTACTATGCCAGGAATAGTAAAGAGTTTGATTTAAAACTTGTGTTGTTGGAGAGTCCTTTTTACACCCGCCTACAGCTCGAACCCCCACGCTACTGAAAAGGGGAAAAGATAAAGGTGGAAGTTTGGGTCCCAGAAAAGGGACAAGGTTGCTCTTAAAGAGGCAGGATATCTTTAAAGAGCAGAATCAGAGTGTCCAGCCAGGAAGGTGGAACTCTGAATGTCGAGGTGCGGAACCTTGACAAGGACACCTGGGGCGGGGGAGTGCAATTTCCAGGGCCTCCAGAAAGCACATCATTCATGCTAACAGCAGCTGCCATTAGTGCAGCGAGGGAGAGTGAGGTGCTTTCCAGAGACCCCAGAAAGTGTGTAATATCCCCCCCCTTGCTCCAATTGGGGCCTTTTCTATAATGTCCGGGAATGACACGCTTTTCCCTTTTATGGCCCCGGTTGGAGCAGTGGGGGGGGGGGGGAATGACATGCCTTCAGAAGCATCATTCCCTGTCCGCCACACTAATGGCAGCCTTAAAGGTGAAAGCCTGTTATTCCTGGACATTACAGAAAATCCCCCCTGACACCCAGGATAGAACGAAGGTCAGGACAAATCTGGGAAAATCCTGACAGTTGATCACCCTATCACATGTTCTCTTCTTTTAAAATTCTTATATTCTGCGTTTCTGCATTATATAACAGATGTCCGATGAGGCTTACCGTCCATGTAATTAAAAACAAAAGGGAAGAAAACAAGAACCAGTAGATAAAACAAAGATGTGGAAAATGCTTCTGTGAATTAAACTGCCAGGTGCACCATGTGAAGGTTTGTCACATGTTCACATGCAGCAATATACATGTGGCCTCACGCTGTCCCTCTGCCTTTTATGGAGGACGTGCATGCCACCTGATACGTGGCCGTAGAGGATCCGACCCTCACAAGCCATCTTTCCTGAACTGATCCGCTATGCTTTCCCTTTGCATTCACATGTTTAAGCAATTGTCAGGATATGAATCACTCTGGATGTGGTTTTGCTGCTCCCATGATCATGGCTCAAATATCAGCCCTGCACAGACAAGCAATTTGCTCCAGTTTTAAAATACTTCTGCTAGCCAGTGTAGTGGAGAAGCATGGGATGTGTGAACTGGGACCCCCCCAACTCAGCCTGCCCCAACCTGGTGCCCTGCAGGTGTGTTGGGACTCCAGCTCCCATCATGCTCAGCCATGGCCCTGCCCTTCTAGCCAGAGCAATATCCTTTTCAAAATCTCCATTTCAAAATTCCGTAGGGTTATTAGAGGAAGAATCCTGTTCTGGCAGTCTGAAGGTCTCCATACCAAGACCATCACTGGCTGCTGGATATGACCCCCGTTCTACACTGCTTCTGCATGGGGGAGCAGCGGGGGGGGGGGGGGGGAATGACAGAGTCTCTCAATTGCCAGCACAGAGAGCTTTCATACAGCTGCTCTAAAAACCCACCACAAACGTTGGGGAGGTTTAAAATTCAACTTCGTTTTAAAAATAAATGGCCACAGCTGTGAATGAATAAAGGTGGCTTTTCCCCCTCCGCCCCATCATGGCTGGCAATCCTCCTCCTCCCCCAGCATTTTCCCATCCAGCCCACAGCTCTTCGGTTCAGGAAAAAGACACGCCATTGAGAGGGAAACCCAGAGTTTAAACAGCTCTTGTTAGAACCACTCGAAGGTCCTTGGTCTTCTGCATTGTCAAGGATGCTTATTAAGCAGAAACAAGACGGATGCTTTATATTTTATTAACATTTTATCCTCTGCAAGGCAGACCCTTCCTGCATGTAGCCAAATAATTAAAATTCATCTTGTTTCGGCACTCCCTGGTTTTCTAGGTGTGGGTGGAAGAATTTCGAGAGAGTCACAGGTAAGCCCTGAAATGACAGCATTTCATTTCAGCTACTGAGTTTCCTCAGCTGTGGTTTGGATTGATGGGGCAGCGTGTGTGTGTGTGTGACTGTACACCACTCAACAAGGATGTTCATCACCATTTAGGAATGCACTCTTTTTGTTTTATTCAGAGAGCTGTTTCTTCAAAGTGTGGGACCGGTCCTGCATTTTGAATGAATGTAAGGATACAACCCTATGCATGTTCAGGCAGAAAATAGTCCCCAAACCTCCAGCACATCTAAACGTGCATAGGATTGCACCCTAAATATATCACATATTTTTCCCTTTCAAAATAGGTGTCCAGGGTAGTTGAGGATACAAGATTGGAGTAACGAACTCAAAGCAGCCTTCCTTGGGTACCAAGAGGATCAAAATGAAAAATTGGTCCTGGGTTTGGGCTTCCCACATGTGAAAAATCCAAGAAAGGCAGCTTACCCCAATCTTGTATCCCCCAACTACCGTGAACCACCTGTATTGAAAGAACGTGGGGGGGGGAATAATATATTTAGGGTGCAATCCTATGCGTGTTTAGGCAGGGAAAAAAACCCTACAATTCCCAGGATGCCCCAGCCATCTGGAGCATACTGGGGATTGGGGAACTATTTTCTTTCTAAACCCTTACATTCGCCAGGATCTCTTCTCGATCATCCCCAAGTGCAGGACATGGAATAATGGGTTCAATTTACAGGAAGCCAGATTCCGTCTGGACATCAGGAAAAACCTTCCTGACTGTTAGAGCAGTACGACAATGGACCCAATGACCTAGGGAGGTGGTGGGCTCTCCCACACGAGAGGCCTTCAAGAGGCAGCTGGACAACCATCTGTCAGAGATGCTTTGGACTCAATGGCCTTACAGGCCCCTTCCAACTCTACTATTCTATGATTCTTCTTTTTTAACCTCAAAGCAGCTGAGGTTTTGCAAGGAGTTGCTTTGTAGGGATGTGCACTGACCCCCCGGATCGGATCGGATAGCGGATCGGAATCGGACCTGGGGGGTCGGATCGGATCGGATCGGATCGGAGGCTGGTCGGATCGGATCGGACCAGATGTCCGATCCGGATCGGACGCCATTTTGAATGCTTTTTCCCATAGCCAAGTATTGTTTTACAAAAACGCCTATAACTTTTTCATTTTTAAAGATAGAAGGATGAAACTTGGGCACATTGTAGACTGGTTAGGGGTAGTTATCTGTGAGAAATTTCAGAAAGATTGGTGCATGCATTTTGTGGCAATTAATTTTTTAATAAATACCCAGGAATGCCTATAACTTTGTCATTTTTAAAGTTACACACATGAAACTTTGCCACATTGTAGGAGGTACCTTGGGACCTATGTGTGTGAAATTTCAGAAACGTAGGTGCTTGTCTTGTGTGGCAATTAATTTTTAGAAAAATGGGTAGTAGTGGGGTAAATACAGTTACGCCTCCCATTTTTTTATTTTTGAAGATACAAACAGGAAACTTGGGCACATTACAGGTACCACTTGCCTTGATATGTGTGTGAAATTTCAGAAACATTGGAGCTTTCCTTGTGTGGCAATTAATTTTTGAAACAATGAGGAAAGAAACACCTATAACTTTGTCATTTTTAAAGTTACACACATGAAACTTTGCCACATTGTAGGTGGTACCTTGGGACCTATGTGTGTGAAATTTCAGAAACATAGGTGCTTGCCTTGTGTGGCAATTAATTTTTTAATAAATACCCAGGAATGCCTATAACTTTGTCATTTTTAAAGTTACACACATGAAACTTTGCCACATTGTGGGTGGTACCTTGGGACCCATGTGTGTGAAATTTCGGAAACGTAGGTGCTTGCCTTGTGTGGCAATTAATTTTTTAATAAATACCCAGGAATGCCTATAACTTTGTCATTTTTAAAGTTACACACATGAAACTTTGCCACATTGTAGGCGGTACCTTGGGACCTATGTGTGTGAAATTTCGGAAACGTAGGTGCTTGCCTTGTGTGGCAATTAATTTTAGAAAAATGGGTAGTGGTGGGGTAAATACAGTTACGCCTCCCACTTTTTTATTTTTGAAGATACAAACAGGAAACATGGGCACATTACAGGTACCACTTGGCTTGATATGTGTGTAAAATTTCAGACAGCTGGGTCCAGGCATGTGGTGGCAAGGTATTTTTGAAACAATGAGGAAAGAAACGCCTATAACTTTTTTATTTTAAAAGTTAGAAGTCTGAACATTGCTCACTTTGTAGATGGGTTAGGGGTAGATATGTGTCAGAAATTTCAGAATTATAGGTCCAGGCATTTGATGGCTATGGAATTTTTAAATTACATGTTTCAAAAAAATTTCTACAGAGGCCAGGTCTTCCCCTCCCGCTTCCCGCGAAGAAAAGGAAACACTCTCTCGTCTCGATCCCTTTGATCCTTGCTAGTAGTATCCATTACAGGGCTCGTGTTTCCTTTCCTACTTTCACTTTTCAAGCAGAACGGCTGAGCCTAGCTGAGTTTTGCAGCCATGCGTGCAAGGAAGGATCACTCTGGTCTCGATCCCTTTGATCCTTGGTAGTATCCATTACAGGGCTCGTGTCTGCTTTCACTTTGTACTCAAGCAGACACGAGCCCTGTAATGGATACTACCAAGGATCAAAGGGATCGAGACCAGAGTGATCCTTCCTTGCACGCATGGCTGCAAAACTCAGCTAGGCTCAGCCGTTCTGCTTGAAAAGTGAAAGTAGGAAAGGAAACACGAGCCCTGTAATGGATACTACTAGCAAGGATCAAAGGGATCGAGACGAGAGAGTGTTTCCTTTTCTTCGCGGGAAGCGGGAGGGGAAGACCTGGCCTCTGTAGAAATTTTTTTGAAACATGTAATTTAAAAATTCCATAGCCATCAAATGCCTGGACCTATAATTCTGAAATTTCTGACACATATCTACCCCTAACCCATCTACAAAGTGAGCAATGTTCAGACTTCTAACTTTTAAAATAAAAAAGTTATAGGCGTTTCTTTCCTCATTGTTTCAAAAATACCTTGCCACCACATGCCTGGACCCAGCTGTCTGAAATTTTACACACATATCAAGCCAAGTGGTACCTGTAATGTGCCCATGTTTCCTGTTTGTATCTTCAAAAATAAAAAAGTGGGAGGCGTAACTGTATTTACCCCACCACTACCCATTTTTCTAAAATTAATTGCCACACAAGGCAAGCACCTACGTTTCCGAAATTTCACACACATAGGTCCCAAGGTACCGCCTACAATGTGGCAAAGTTTCATGTGTGTAACTTTAAAAATGACAAAGTTATAGGCATTCCTGGGTATTTATTAAAAAATTAATTGCCACACAAGGCAAGCACCTACGTTTCCGAAATTTCACACACATGGGTCCCAAGGTACCACCTACAATGTGGCAAAGTTTCATGTGTGTAACTTTAAAAATGACAAAGTTATAGGTGTTTCTTTCCTCATTGTTTCAAAAATTAATTGCCACACAAGGAAAGCTCCAATGTTTCTGAAATTTCACACACATATCAAGGCAAGTGGTACCTGTAATGTGCCCAAGTTTCCTGTTTGTATCTTCAAAAATAAAAAAATGGGAGGCGTAACTGTATTTACCCCACTACTACCCATTTTTCTAAAAATTAATTGCCACACAAGACAAGCACCTACGTTTCTGAAATTTCACACACATAGGTCCCAAGGTACCCCCTACAATGTGGCAAAGTTTCATGTGTGTAACTTTAAAAATGACAAAGTTATAGGCATTCCTGGGTATTTATTAAAAAATTAATTGCCACAAAATGCATGCACCAATCTTTCTGAAATTTCTCACAGATAACTACCCCTAACCAGTCTACAATGTGCCCAAGTTTCATCCTTCTATCTTTAAAAATGAAAAAGTTATAGGCGTTTTTGTAAAACAATACTTGGCTATGGGAAAAAGCATTCAAAATGGCGTCCGATCCGGATCGGACCTCATCGGATCGGATCGGATCGGATCGGAGGTTGTCCGGATCGGATCGGATCGGATTTTCCCGATTTTGGGTCGGATCGGATTCGGATCGTGGATCGGATCCGATCCGATGCACACCCCTATTGCTTTGCGACACACCACAGGCTTTGTGCCTGAAGGCTGGCTCTTTCATGCCTTGTTTACATCCTACTTACACCCTTGAGGCAAAAAGTCGTCCCAATGGCAAGACCAGCAAGCCTCAGAAAATCAGGAGCAAGTCTGGCCTAGCGGTGGGGGGGCATCTTCAAAGCCCTTTGAACCCAGTTGTTTGGGGGCCAAAGGCAGTGTGGTGGCAAGACCCTATTTTAAAAGCAAAGGGGTTTGCAGACAAGGAGCGCAGAACCCTTCCCCCCCCCCATGGCTCCCCTCCCCCAGTGCATCCTCTAGCCAAGCACTTTCCCCTCAGCAGGGCCTTACTTATGTTATCGAAACCCCAGCAGGGAAACATGTGCGAGGAGAGAGTTCTGCATTCATCACCTGCACATAAGGACAGGGGAGGCGCCCTACCAGATCAGACCAAAGGTCCATCTAGTCCAGCATTCTGTTCCCACAATGGCCAACTGGACGCCCCAATGGGAAGTCCACAAGCAGGACACGGGTGCAACAGCACAGCACCCTCCCGCCCCTGTTCCCAAACACTTGGATTAGGCATATTGCCTCTGGTACTAGCCATCAGGACCAGTAGTCATTGACAGCCTTCTCCGGGAATTTATCTAACCCCTTTTAAAGACATCCAAATTGGGGGCTGTCACTACATCTTAGCAAATTCCATAGTTTAACTCTGCACTGTGTGAAGAAGAAGTCCTTCCTTTTATCTGTGCTGAATCTCCCACCCATCAGCTTCTTGGGATGTGACCCCGTTGGGTTCTAGTATTATGGGAGATGGATAAAGGTCTCCCTGTCCACATTCTCCACGCCATGTGTAATATTGTCCACCTCTATCAGGTCTCCCCTCAGCCTCCTTTTTCCCATGCTAAACAATCCCAGGTGTTGTCACCTTCCCACATAGGGGAGATGCTCCAGTCCCTTGATCTCTTTATTTGCCCTTTTCTGCCCTTTTCCCAGCTTTATACATCCCTTTTGCTTTTCAATGAATTCATGTGTATGAAGAAAATGGACGCTTTCCCACTCAGAGTGACTGAGCTGGCTGGTCGGTTTCATCCTAAGGAGGTCCACTTGATGCAACTCTCCACTGCTGTATTACACTGAGTTCTTCAACAGTCATGAGGGCTCTATCATTTAAACAAAGTAATGCCATTCCCTCACTAGGGTATTCATTAGCTGGCGTTGGGTCCTTAAAAAACAACCCTGTCCCACAGAGGATTAATGCAGAAAAGTGCTTGGCTCCCTCTTAAAGTGAACAGCACCAAGACAATGACTGTGGAAAATGCAGAAGGGACTGGCTGGCCAGAGAGTGCACGCTTTGGAGGATGCAAGGCCCTCTCGGAAGCCAGAGCAGAAAAGATTTCTGCCTGACAACAAGAGAAGCGTTTATTCCTCTTGAGTGACTTTTCATCACCTAAATCAAAGAGAGGTGTTGCGGAATGAAGCTTTGGCCAGCTGAAAGGCAATCTCAGCAGCCTGGGAATGAGACTGTCAGGGTGCATTTTCCTCCGAGGAAATCCAATTGGGTTCATAAACCTCCCGAAAGCATCTCATTTTCACAAAAATCTGTTTCAGATAAAGCTCTGATTAGGGTGGAACGCAGAGGACAAACATTATTGGCAAAAGAGGATGGAAGGAGGGGAAAGAGAGCCATGGCACGCAAGCAGGGTGGGAGTGGGGACGCGCACACCCCTCACTGCTCAAAAGCCAAAGACATGATGTCAATAGAAACTCTTGCTGGCAGTCGCTACTACCCATCCATCGGGTGGCCCCAGCAAATAAATAGGGAAGACACAGCACAGGACGGAGGGAAAGGGGGCATGGGGGGGGGGTGGCAGGGAGGGGAGGAGACCAGAAAGGCCAGGATACAATTTATCCTCAGCCTCCTCCAGCTTCTTTCCCTCTCCCTCCAAAGCACCTTCCTTAGACAGGCTGAAAAGTCTGTCTAACAAAAACATTTAAGGATATTGGAAGATGGAGGAGGAAACGATCCGCCTCTGATGCTCCCCCTGCCCCCTTTCTGGCTCCAGCCCCATGGGGCATAGGAATCTCAGATGCCTCCACATACAGGGCCTTCTGAGCCGTGAGGGCACCGTCCCACTGGATTGCACCCGAAGGGGAAAGAAGATGGAAAGGCATTGCCATTCATCTCATACAGAAGGACTCTTCAGCTTGAGTTCTTATGGGCCAAAGGACTGTTAGGTGGCCACAAGTTTCAAATGTGGTTTAAGAAAGTAAACAGGTAAAGACAGGAATCTTTGTAACACCAGTGCATACATAGCCCTCTGCTATATGCTATGTAGTTTATATTTCCAGTCTTTCATTAGGCAGTGAGCTTCTATATTGGCTGTTTTACTCTACTTGTCTCACAATATTCTAAGGATTATAATCTGTAAAGTTGGGGGAGGGGAAGGAAGAGGGACACACGCAACTGCTCCAGCAAAGCTCTCAGTTTTTTTTCTCCAGACACAGTTTACATTTCATACTTGGGTCTGGTATTAGCCAAGCTTAGAGCCATTTTTTTCCCTGGAAAAGTAAAGAAATCTGCCAGAAGCAGCCCTGAATACACTGGAGAAGGGGCTGTACCTCAGCTGCCCTGCATGTAGAAAGCAGGGATGTCAGGGAAACATCTTCATGAATATTTCAGTGGTAGGGCCCCTGCTTTGCACACAGAAGGTTGCAGGTTTGAATCCTGGTATCTCCAGGATGGGCATGGAAAGCTCCTGCTTAAAACCCTGGGGAAAGAGCCCCTCCTGCTAGTCAGTGTTGATAATATTGTGCTAGATGGACCAAAGGCCTGGCTCAATATAAGGCAGCTTCCTAGGTTCCACAGATCTCCCATCTGAAACCGAACTCTGTCTCCGTGACATAGCCTTGGCCTGAACTGGAATTCACATTTAATTATCTCTGTGACATTCAGAGTTAGACATAGGAAATGGATTTCTGTAATTAGTAGAATTGCCAGCTTTTTCAGTGAGCCCTGCTCCTGTGCCTTTAACAGGAGCTTGATTGGCAACTGTCAGTGGGTGATAAGGATGTAAAACTCTTCATTAGTTAATGATGGGGACACTCAGCTGTTCTTAAAAGCACGAGAACAGTCCAGCCCATTTCCCCCTGATCATCAGGACATAAAAAGATCAGCCCTGGATCAGACCAAACGTCCATCTACAGCATTCTGTTCAGGCAGAGGCTGCCCAGCTGCCCATGGGAAACCCACAAAGACCAGAAATACCTGACCCAGAGGCCTGGCTTTCCAGCTCCGGACTGGGTCTTTCCATACATCCTGGGCACCTTCCTAAGAAGGTTTATTAGAGGCTGCCTCTACAAGAGGCATTTAAAGCTCTGTCAAGGCGCATTAAAAAAATTACCTCTACAAGAACGGAGCGCAAATCAGGCGTAGAGGCGCGTTTTCTCTCCGATTATGCGCATTATCGAATGTGCATTAAATAGCGAGTTTTATTTTGCTGTGGCCATTAAAGCGCATTTTGCCAATGTGAACAAGTGATTCTCCGCATTAAATACTTGTAAAGCGCATTTCAAACAACCGGTAAGGCCACCAGTTGTGCGCTCAATTACCTCTTGCGTACAAGCATTTACGATAAAGCGTTTCAGCGATTATGCACATAATCGGCTAACCAGGCGTCAAACAGAATCCATCTAGAGGGGGTCTAAGCAACACAGAAACCAAATGGTTTTGAGGCTTAGCTGGGTTCAGGCCAGACTAGCTGTGCTTCCAGGCCCAAAACACAGGGTCCAGAGAAATACTCAAATCAATACGCGCTGTAAGCGCCGGCTCCACGGGAGAATTGGTCAAGCCTAGGTCAGCATTTCGCTGGTGAGACGATTACTTTGGGATTCTTTGATCCTACCCGGTTATTCTCAAAAACTGATTTTGCTCTGCTTGCAGTCAAACTTGTCCAAATCAGGCCATCTACTTTGACTAACAGCAGATCTTCGTAAGAATGGAAGCAGAGCTGGGCTAGATCAGCCCCCAAGCAGGGCATGAAGCAGCAATAATAGCCCTCTCCATCCGGTATCTAGAGGCAGATGGCCTCACAGGGGTGGAGTGGTCAATTTGGAAGCGCAGGCACTCATCCTGATGATCCCCATAGCCATGACCCAAAGGAGAGACCACAAATGCAGGCAGCAGTGTGGATCCATCTCAGCAGACCAGGTCTCGCAGCGTTAATGGTCCATTCAACTCCAAGGCATCATAACTCCTTGTAGCCAGCCCCAATTGTTGATGGGGGCTGGTTACAGGGAGCACACAACTCCCCTGTTAAATCAGCTCCACTGCCTTCCAGACTGTTTCCAGGCACAATTCCAAGTGCTGGTTATGACCTACAAAGCCCTATACGGCTCAGGTCCAGGTTATCTGAAGGACCACATTCTCCCTTACAAGCCTGTATGTGTTTTGAGATCTTCAGGGGAGGCCTTTCTCTAGGCTGACCATATGAAAAGGAGGACAAGGCTCATGTAACTTTAACAATTGTAGAGAAAAGGGAATTTCAGCCAGTGTCATTTGTATGCAATTTGTACCTGGTGAAATTCCCTCTTCATTACAACAGTTAAAGCTGCAGGGGCCCTGCCCTCTTGTATCTGGTCACTCTAGTATAGTGCCTGCAACTTTAATTGCTTTGATGAAGAGGTGATTTCACCAGGTACTAATTGCATACAAATGATGCTGGCTGAAATTCCCTTCTCTCGTTAACTGTTAAAGTTACATGATCCCTGTCCTGCTTTTCATATGGTCAGCCTACTTTCTCTGAGTCCCACCACCATCACAGGCACGCCTGGAGGGAACACGGGAGAGGGCCTTCTCCGTGGCTGCCCCAGGGCTCTGGAACTCCCCAGGGAAGCTAGACTGGCTCCCTCCTTAGTGTGCTTTCGGAGGCAGGCTAAAACTTTTTTGTTCCAGCAGGCTTTTGATGAACAATCTGGACCTCCGTCTATGCCTAGGATTTTTAAAAAGTGTTATAAATTTTAAACGTTTTAATATTGAAATATGTTTAATTATATTTTTAACTTTTATATATTTCTATTTATAAGTTTTAACTGTACATGTTTTAAGTTTGTAAAGCCGCCTTTAGGCCTAGCATTGGGCAAAAGGCAGGATACAAATAAATAAAATAATAATAATAATAATAATAATAATAATAATAGTAACACTTTGCATTACAACAGGGAACAATATGTTGTGGCTGGGAAAATCCCTTCGCGCCCCCCCCCCCCCCCGCCAGGAACTGAGGATTGCAGCTGAGCTCAGAGGGGATTCTGAGGGGAGCAGCAGGTGATCTTAGTGTCCCTGCTAATAAGATAATGCTGGTGCTGCTGCATCCCTGCAAGGCCTGGCTCTGCTACACCACCGCTGCCTCTGAATCTGGAAGCTCCCTGTAGCCATTATGGCTCACAGGCGCTGAGAGAACTCTTCTCTGCCTCCCGAATTTGTCTAATTACTCTTTAAAAAAGCCTCCCTCAACCTGATGGCCTCCAGATGTGTGGGACTGCAACTCCCATCATTCCAAGCAAGCCTGGCCACTGATGGGAGTTGCAATCCAACACAGCTGGAAGGGCACCAGGCTGGGGTAAGGCTATTTTAAAGCCCTCTGAGCTGGTGGCCGTTCCCATGCCAAGTGGCAGTAAATTCCACAAGTGCATGATTACCTTTTTGGATGATGCATTCTTTATACAGCACCACCCACATTCTTGGCACTTTGCAAAGGGTAGGTGTTACAGGGCCCTGCCCCAGGAGGCTTCCAATTCCAATCAGGAATAGGGAAACAGCAGAGGAAGGGGGGAATGCAGGCCAGGGGGAAGAAAGGTTTAGTCACAAGAAGGTCTAGCGACTAGCGGGTGATCCAAAGTCTTGTGTTCCATCCAAAGGAAACATTGGGTGGGTTCACATAATCATGGAGCGAAAATAAGCCGTCGTGTCTTATTAACACCCCCTCTCCCGTAAGTGCTGGTTCTGAGCCATCAGATTCGTGTAATTGCCCTCTCTGGGCTTGGGTTGTTGTGACATCTAGATGCAGTGAGGCTGGCTGGCTGGGTTGGTTTATGAACAACCTAGCAATCCTAGGACAAGCCATGGGTTTCAGGGGTGGCTGGGTTTGCAAACCACCCCAGCCAGCCAGCCTCACTGCATCTGGATGTCACAACAACCTGCACCCGGAGAGGGTAATTACGCTAATTAGGTAGGTCATAACTGGTACACGTGGGGAGGGAAAATAAGTCACCTCTGTGATCATGCATACTGGGTTATTCTGCTTGAATCCCCTGCAAGTCAATTCCAGCCAATAAGCCCCAGACCTCATATTATGAGAGAGAGAGAGAGAGAGAGAGAGAGAGAGAGAGAGAGAGAGAGAGAGACCGTCTGTCCACAGTATGTGTAATTTTGCAATCCTCTTCCTATGCCTCTCTCTGCCACCCCGCTCCCCACACTATATATGATACTTGACCATGATTTTCCCCATGCCTCTTACTGGAGATCCTTGACTGGCGATAGCAGGGATTCCTACGTGCAAAGCAGGTGTTCCCCATGGAGCCCCCAGCCCTCCCAGGCAATGGGAGCCCCACCCAGGGAACCAGAAGGCCGGCAGTGGCACATGGGAATCCTGACATGGTGATCTTGCTAAGCAAATTTGGCCAGAATTTAGGCCGGGGGTGGGGGTGGGGGTGGCGACAAATTTCCAGTCTGGATGAGGCTACAATCCTAAATATACCCCTTGAACTCGATGGGGCTTGCTTCCGAATAGACATGTCTAGGGTGGCTTTTTACTTCAGCGCATGCTCCTGTCCCCAAAGGCCTCTTCCCCTTGCTCATGGCGCCAGAGTGGTCTGGGCCGTCCAGCCATGCAGAAGCCCTCTGTTTCGGCCCACAGCCTGAGTGGAGAAGCTCTTCCTGGACCGGACCGTGGGTCCTGGAAAGAAAAGGAAGGAAGCCCAGCAGCAGCAACCCAAGGCAAACCGCGGCCCTCTAGTAATCCAATGACAGGGAGCAATTCAATCAAGAGCCCTCCTTCCGCTGCCTCCGTCCCAGGCTGCAAGCGAGCGGCTTTATCTGATGCCACGGCGGCTCCTGCGTTGCTCTGCCATTGGATCGACCGCTGGGGCTTGGCCAGGGAGATACGTGTCGGCACAACTGCGTTTCACGGCACAGGAGCCAGGGATGGATCCATCATGCTGGCCCCTCCTCTCCCCCTCCCCAGCCTCTTCCCTGGGAATGGGGCAGAGGCAGGCTCAGTGACTTCGCTTCTGCGGCCTGCCAGCTTGGCAAATTGCTCAGCGAAGGCTCAAGCACAAGTCTGATCTTCTGGGCTCCTTGGTGGAGGGGAGGCTCTGCAGAGGGACTTGGGGGCGCCACAGAAGGGGTGGAGGGCTGCGGTTCCTTTTAGGCCCAACAGGTGAGGCAGGTTTTGCAAGGAACGCACAGATGGGCACATCTCTGACCACAAGCAGCCAAAAGCTGAGCCAGCATTCCAGGTGGGCTGCAAAGGTAGTGTGTGTGTGTGTGTGTGTGTGTGTGTGTGTGTAGGGGGGGCGGTCCCTCCATTTCTCCCTCTCTTTTTCTTGGAGGTGGGCACGGCTTTTCCTGCACACAGAAGGAGATCGCGGCACATTCTATTAAAAAAAAGAAGTCAGATTAAGAGGGGTCTATTTTGCTACGGAAAAACGAGCGGGAGGAGCGGGAGGCGCGCAGGATGCGGATGACGTCAGAGCCCTCACCTGATGGATCTCTACCTATGGAGTCATGGACACCCTACACACCCACCAGTCAGGGCTGCAAAGCAGCTCAGGAACCAACACTGATCTACCTGCCCCCTCCCCCCCCCCCCCGCCCCCATGCAGCATTGTTCCCAAACATTTCGGTTTCCCAGCATCATTTGCCTCCTCTAAAGGGTTTTTTACCTGGGAGGCATGTTGGGGTGTCTCCCCACAAACAGCTCCCAGTACAACCCATCAAAAGACCCTGTTCTGACTATTCTTCCTTGACGGGTTTTTGTTTGTTTATTGTAGGAATCAAAAAAGGTAAAAGAAGCGATGGGGAAATACAAGAGGGTCACAACAAACAGAAGCCGACATCACCTGGGCTCCTGGAAAAGACGGTTCATGAGGTTCTGTGTGTGTGTGTGTGTGTGTGTGTGTGTGAGAGAGAGAGAGAGAGAGAGAGAGAGAGGCCCTTTCTACACCATACAGGTGTAGAGGGAGGGCGATCCTGGAAATACCTGATACACCCCATCAGTGCACAGGGACCAGCCAGGGGCCATCCCAGGTGAAACGCCTGGTGTGGAAAGGGCGAGAGGGAGAGAGGGAATAGCCCTCCAGCATTCCTCCTGTTCTGATCCATTGTGTGTGCACACTGCATGTCCCATTGGCCTTATATAGGCTATGGGGGCTGGAGTGAAGCCTCCAGCCCTCCAGCCGGTGAGCCTGACTAATGATTTGCCCAGCAGCTGGTAGGTCTGAAGCCTTCCCGGCACCTTCCAGGCCCACATGGGCAGCAAGACCAGAGGCAGCAAAACTGCAAAGCTCTGGTCCCCTCTACAAGGATTCGCTTTTGCTCCCGGTTAGGTGATTATGCGCATAATCGCTGAAGTGCATTTACACCTAATACCTCTTCACGAGAGGCGGCGAGAGGCAGCGAAGCGCATTAACGGATGACCAAAATGCGCTTTACAAGTAGTTAATGCGCATAAGCGCTTGTTCACATATTCAAAATACGCTTTAACGGCCGGAGCAAAATAAAACTCGCTGTTTAACGCGCATTCGATAATGCGCATAATCGGAGAGATAACGCGCCTCTACGCCTGATTTGCGCTCCGTTCTTGTAGAGGTAAATTTTTTAAAGCGCCTTGAAAGAGCTTTAAACTCTCTTGTAGAGGCAGCCTCTGTCATCTAAGGCACAATGCTGCCCCCCTGTGGCCCACTGCAGCAGCTGAACAGTCGCTGATACCTGTCCACTTCCTAGGCCTATTTTATACTGCTGCTATGTGAAGAACCTTTGAGCCTTTCTTCTCCTGTAGCTGTGCATGAATGAAAGAGACAGGCATGCATGTAGATTTAAATGCTCTTGCATCCATTTAGCTGACCAATTGCCAGGATTTCCCCGGATTTGTCCTGGGTTTTATTCTATCCTGGGTGTCCGGGGGAGGGGGGATTTTCTGTAATTTTCTATAATGTCCTGCAATTACATGCTTTCCCTTTTAAGCCCACCAGTTCCCACTCCCACTGCTCCAATCGGGGCTTGCCGGACATTAAAGAAAACGGCCCAATTGGACGGGGGGGGATGGCACATTTTCCCCTCCTGCACTCCAATCAATTGGCCCAGAAGAGGGGAAAGAACACTTTCTGGGGACTCTGGAAAGCACGTCATTCCCCCTTGCCACTGGGTGTCCTGTTTTTTGGTTTCCCAAATATGGTCACCCTATTGAAAGCAGACTTGCAATCACATTTCTGCCTTCCAACATTTCTCACAGCACTGGACAAATCTGAGAATGTGTTCAACCCTAATGTAATTGGAAGTTTGCTTGCTTCCTGATCGAATCCCCCCCCCCTCGCTCGTTTCCCATGTACCTAAGTACCAGGCGAAGCGCTCGTGAACATTCACCTCTTACTTATTTCTTGGTGTTAGGTTATCATTTAGTTTTGGTGACTGCCAAACGGGGTTGCTGCCCATTGACAGGGTACCCCCTTTGATGCCACCACAGACAGCTCATCCACACATTCTTTCAGTGTGCCCTCCCCAGGATCCTATCACAAATCCCTCAGCCTTCATTCTTCATAAATAAATAAGCTGCCTTTTGGGGCAACCCAAGGCAGTGTACAACAAAACTTAAAACTGCAGGCCATGATAAAGACAATGATGGAATGAAAATTAAGAGTAATTCCAACTAGCACCATATAAACAATGACCCCAATACAGTCTCCTAACTCAATTCTAGGCCAAGGGAAAGAGGTCTTTAGGGCTCAACTAAAAGCCTGTAACGATGGGGCCTGGTGGACATCAAATGGTGCAGAATTGCACAAGTGGGGGGGGGGGGCTAGTACCAAGAAGACCCTAACTCTCATGCTCTAACTGGCAAGCACACTAATAGGGCCTCTGATGCTGATCTCAGATCGCCGGCAACCTGATATGGGCAAAGTATATTGGCAGTGGGTGGCAGAAGGGGCAGGAGAGCTGACTTCTCTCCACAAAGCCCCTGTTTTTTGGTAGTCAGATTGTCACAATCCTAGTTTTAAAATGTTCTCCTCCTTTGTTCTAAATAGTTCTTAGCAGGTGTCCTCTCTGAACCCATGATCAAGATAGCACCCCCTCCCATGTCTCCTTCACCCAGACCTAACGGAGCCAACTTGCTAATCAATCAATTAATTTCCAGGCGAAGTATAAAGGGTTTGGGTCCAGGCTACCTGCGGGATCGCCTTCTCCCGTACAATCCGCCCCGCACACTCAGGTCCTCTGGGAAGAACTTACTCCAGTCACCAAAAACTAGGCTGAAACCATCACCCAGAGGACCTTCTCTTCTGATGCTCCCAGACTGTGGAATGGCCTGCTGGGAGGGATTTGCCAACTTAATAGTCTTCTGGAATTGAAGAAAGCCATAAAGACTGATCTCTTCCGGCAGGCCTACCCAATTGAATGTTAAGACGCCTTTTAATATTGTATTAGTTTTATATGCTTTTAATAATTAATTAGTTTTATATTTTAATCAGTTTTATGTATTTTATGCTGTTTTGTATTAATGTTGTTCCCTGCCTCGATCCAGAGAGGCAGGTAAGAATTATTATTATTATTATTATTATTATTATTATTATTATTTAAAAAGCAAACTGTGACCCTGTTAAAGAAGCGTGTGCACATGTTGTGATAAGATAGTTGCTGTATGAAACTTGCAAAGTTGGTCAAAGGGCATAGCCCACTTACCCTGCCTGGAGATAGACATGCATAGCAGAACTAGGAATTCTCCAGTAGCTTGCAATAGCTTAATCGTAACTGTTGTCTATAAAAACTTCGCCCATTTCTTCCCAGGCAGAGCAGTTCAGACCAGCCCCCTAATGGAAGTCTGTTCTCCTCAGCGCTCGGCCCGTCCTTCTTTCCCCTTTTCTTTTTCAATAAAGCTTTGCGCTAAGACCAACGCTTCTGGAAGAATTTTTCTTCAACACCCAGATAGCCACATGCTCAGAGATACGTGCCTCGTAGGAATGTTGGTCATACGTGCCTAGGCAGATTTTTCCTAATCACACAACCTGGAGTATATTGAAGCAGGGAGGTGGGTTTTATTGAACAGGAGTGAAAGTGTACAAATGATCAGTCATGGGGAATTAACTTGTGGCAATAAGAGTGAAAAGGCACTTGTACAAATTCTAACATGGATTCAAACACATTGCATAAGAGGACCCTGTCCTAGGCCTATTCAGCCAGTAAAGCACAGGGCAAAATAGATACCGTGAAGCGTCCGTGCCTAGAGTTTGAAATGTGGGGGGAAACAGCTCTAACACTCTGCTTGTTGACTGAGCCAAGGGCTGCTCTGAATGGAAGGGTGTGGGCAGGTGCATTGAGTCCAGGTTTGAATGAGTTGAGAGCACAGGGTTTTTATAGGGCTCCAACCAGGGGCGGGCAACCCTTTGCACTCTGGGGCCTATTGCCCAGCATTTTTAATCAGGGCCAGTTGATGCAGTAAAAGACTGTTTTTCCCCTATCAATGCACCTTTCGGCATGGTCACTGGAAATGTTCCATAAACACATTTAACCATTTCCAGAGGAGGAACTGTGTCAGTCTGTCCCCTGGACTCCCTCGTGGAGCAGTATCCTGCAGCTATGCTGCTGAATTCAACAACAGCAGCAAGAACGTCTTGGCCGTTTGCTCTATGTGAGTATGTGCTTGCAATAAATGAATATTTGTTTCCCAAGCTAGCACTTTTGTTACAGGGATTATCCCATTTTCCAAATGGGCAAAACACAAAATCTTTTGCACATGGGAAAATGCAATCAATTTGTTTGTCTTCAAAGTGCCACAAGAACCTTTGTTGCTCAAACACATTTCTGTGGCCAGATCTACACCAAGCAGGATATAGTGGCATGAAAGCGGTATGTAAAAGGCAGGAGCCACACTACTGCTTTGTAGCGGTACTGAAGTGCACTGACAACTGTTGGGGCTCATAAGACACAGACCATACCGCTATATCCTGCTTGGCTGGCGCCGCCTTTTATAAACCACTTTCATTCCACTATGTCCTGCTTGATGTAGATCTGGCCAGTGATTGATTTTACCATCCTGTCCAGAGAGAGAGGTTTTCAGAGTCAGGACAGGGGCCTTGTTAGGAATGATACCTGCAGGTGTTGTGCAGTCACCTGAAATCCAGATCTACACCAAGCAGGAAAACGGTATATGGAATGTGTCCTCAGCCTCAACCGTTGTCAAAACAGTTCTAAAACATTATAAAGCAGCAGTATAGATCCTGCCCTGTACTTCTGTGCAGGAGCTGTACAGCAGGAGGGCTCACAGCTTCTTTTTTAAAAAAGAAAACATGCAACAGCTTTCTACACATTATCAACGAACACACTATCTAAACTTTCGATTCTAAAGGAAGGATTGTGTTTTCTCAGGTACAAAATACACCAACGTTTCCATTTATGTCTTCTAAAGAAAGCAAAGTAGCACTTTGCAGGTGGCCACAAAGGAAGACAGAATTTAACACATAATACAAAATTGCAGATTGTAAAAGGCGTCACCAGTGGGAGAAGCCAGAGTCATATAAGATGCAAAAAAACAGAAACCCATGAAGTTTGCAGGATCAATGCGGGATAAAAGAGTGAATCTTTTAGCTAACTGAACTATCCCAAGTGTTGGAAAGCACAAATAATCTCTCCGCATCAATTTCACTTTGAAGACTGGTGAGTAAAAGCTGGAGATCTCCGTCTCTGAGGGACAGGGATGAAGCCTTGAGAAACGGTGGTCTTTTGAAAAAGGCATAAGGTTATGGGCACCACTGAATCAAGTGGTGGAGCACTGTTCAGAAGATACCTTTACTATTTTGGAACTTAGGTGCATGGTGTACAGAGGAGCAGGCCTCAATGTCTCTATTACCTGAGAAGAAAAATATATCACTGTGTTGTAGAAGATGGACAATTCTATCCATTTGGGTTTTACTCAGTTTTTCATTCTCCTAACCGCAGGTTTATTTTGGCTCATTTCTGCATCAGTTTGCAAATTCAACAACAACAAAACTTTGCATGAAAATCCATACGTGTTTTCCAGTGCATTTCTTTAAATATACACAGATGTGCATATGCACGTTTCCTTATGTGGCCACTTTTTGCAACTATTGTCTCTAACAGAGTTTTTGTGCATGCTTTCCTCTGATATACACATTTCTGCTTGCATTTTTTAAGTTGCAAACTGCGTTGCAAAACTGTGAAACGTGTGGATGTCAGGGCGGGCAAAAGTGCTCTACTTCACGTACAGGTTTGGGTGGTGCAAATTGGATATGCTCATATAAAAATTCTGATTGCAGATTTGAAATGTCTTAATATTGAAACCTGTTTATTTATATTTTTAACTTCAGTATATTTCTATTTGTAGCTTTTAACTGTATATGCTTTAATTTTGTAATTTTTATTCTCCCAGCATTTTAACAGTTAAATTAATTCAATTTTAACCCTTGCTGTTTTAAATTTGTATTTTAATCTGTATTAATCTCTGCTGCTTGGTTTTATCCTGGTTGTGTTTTTATATTGTATGTTATTTTGTGTTTTTAGACTGTGGTTTGTTTTATATTTCTTAAAATGATTTCATGGTTTTAATTTTTGTGAACCGCCCAGAGAGCTTCGGCTATAGGGTGGTATAGAAATGCAATAACTAAATAAATAAATCAAGCCGCCTTGAGGCCCAGCATTGGGCAAAAGGTGGGAAACAAATAAAGATACTACTGCTACTATTGCTACTATTACTACTACTACTAATAATAAAATACGCTTTGGGCAGTGGTGACCGACTGAATTGACTGGTCACCTAGCAGAGGTCTTCTGTTGTGCAGAGCTCTCCCTCAGCACCCCTTCGGCCTCAGACAGAGCTCCAGGGGGTCCCAAAGCCACTCCTATTCCAGGGATTAGGAGGGAGGGCGACACGCGCCCCTCACGAGGCTGTCGGGCTGCAACATTCCCCCCCCCGCCGCCGCCCCTCGGACTCGGGCTGAGGGCAGTTCCAGCCCAGGGCCATCGGGAAGGCAGCCTGCCGCCCACCGCTGTTGGACACCAATCGACGCCGGAGCCAGGAAGGCACATGCTGGGCGGCCCACAGCCTCCCCTCCTCCTCCCTCTACAGCCTGCGGGGCGCTGAGCGGCGAGCGGCCCTTCGCTGGCCTTGGAGCCGAGGCAGGGCGCGCGCGGCTGCTCTCCCGCCCAGGGCGCTGCGCCCGGTCCCTTCCCTCCCTGCTGCTGCCCGCAAGCCCCGTTCCCAGCACCGCCGCCCGTCGGGACGTGACCGTGGCGCGGCGTCGACGAGAGGAGCAAGTCCTGGCAGGAAGCGGCGGGGGCAGGGGAACCCTCGGGAGCCGCGTCGGCGTCCAATGCTGCTTCTACAAGAGAGGTTTAAAGCTCTTTCAAGGCACTTAAAAAAATTTACCTCTACAAGAACGGAGCGCAAATCGGGCGTAGAGGCGCGTTATCTCTCCGATTATGCGCATTATCGAATGCACGTTAAACAGCGAGTTTTATTTTGCTCCGGCCGTTAAAGCGCATTTTGCCTATGTGAACAAGCACTTATGCGCATTAACTACTTGTAAAGCACATTTTGGTCATCCCTTAATGTGCTTCGCCGCCTCTTGCCGCCTCTCGTGCAGAGGTAATAGGCGTGAATGCACCTCAGCGATTATGCGCATAATCGCCTAACCAGGCGCAAAAGCGAATCCTTGTAGAGGGGACCCAAGCCAGGCGCGGCGCACAGGTGAAGCGCGCCACGGAAGGCCCCCAGCGGCCCGACCCTTGCTTGCAACAGGTGGTCGTCGGCCCCGCGGGCGCCCAAGAACAGCATCCCGAAGGTGGCCTCTCTCCACCAAGAGGGCAGCCGCCATCCCCGGCTTCTGAGCCCTTGGCAAGGCTGCCACACCGGCAGCTCCCTCGCCCGGACCCTCCGCCTGGTCTTTGCTGCTCAATGCGGCCCCCCTCTGCTCTGCCCCCCATCCTCCAATGAACTACTACAGCAGGGGGGAGCTCAGTTGGGGGGTCAAAATCTGGCCCTCCTGGGTTCCCCAGAGGGCCCCACCCTCTTCCCACAACCCCCAATCGCTTGGTGTTTTCTCAGCTTTTGTGAAGCCCCCCCCCCGCCGCCATCTGAAATACCCCTCCCCTCCCAAGGCTTAGTTACTAAAATTGGGGGAGTTGATTGGCACACCGCTTTTGGCTTTAGCCCCACCCACCACCCAAGAGCATTTCCAAAACTGAATGTGGCCCTCTCCGGCTGAAAGAGACTCCTCCTCAGCCCCACACTATTCATTCATTCATTTATTTATTTACTGCATTTCTATACCGCCCAAGAGCTGAAGATCTCTGGGCGGTTTACAGAAATTAAAACCATGAAAACCATTCAAAATATAAAACGAACGTCAGTATAAAACCATCATGTAAAATACAGTATAAAAGCACAACCAGGATTAAAACCGAGCAGCCATGCAGAAATTGATAGGGATTTAAAATACAAATTTAAACAGCGAGGTTAAAGATCAGACTGAAGAATTGTTAAAATACTGGGAAAATAAAAAGGTCTTCATCTGGCGTCTAACTGAGTATAATGTAGATGCCAGGCGAACCTTTCTAGGGAGCTCATTCCACAGCCAGGGTGCCACAGCAGAGAAGGCCCTCCTCCTGCCTCACTTCCTTTGGCAGGGGCTCACGGAGAAGGACCCCCAAGGATGATCTTAGGGTCCGTGCAGGTACATATGGGAGGAGGCGATCCTTCAGGTAACCTGGCTCCAAGCCGTTTAGGGCTTTGAAAGTTAATACCCGCACTATTGCTTCTATATACACTTGATGCCACCAGACTCCAGCTCCTGCAGTTCTTAGGGTGCCATTGGCAAATCTGTGACAAGCCTCTAGCTGTTCTTTAAAAGTTTAATAGCAGCCATGGAATGGGGGGAGGGGATCTCATCAGACCTGCTCATGTATGTAGGGAGGGAGGGGGTTGCCTCTGCCCCTGCGCCATTTTCCTGATGAAGACCTCTTATCCTCACCACCTGTGAAGCTGCTATTTGCCCCCTGTGGGGAAACATTCACCAGTGTTTAGAGAAGCAAACCCAAAAGGCACTATTTGAAGAGGCGACATGAGGTTTGCTTTACTGCGCCCAAAGCCTGAATGAAGCCTTGTGCAGGGTCCAGGTTTGGTTCTGGTCACTTTGGAAGGAAGCCCGCTTTGCCTTGGGAAGCATAAGTCCAAAGCGGCCTGGCATGGCATGGATTCAGCTGAATTCAAAGCACGTCACTAACAGGTTCCCTGCCTGAGGTACTTGTCTGGACAAAGCTGGCCTCTCATTTCCTACACAATAGCCACACTCTGCGTTTGCTGCACTCTCGACAATTGGAATATGTGAGAGAACATGCCAGGTCGTCTTTGCAGTTCAGCCAACGGCTGTTGGAAGGCGGCAGGCAGGCGAGAGATTGAAGCACATGACATATAAAAGTTACAGCTTGTTTTGCGTGGCTGATGGCAAAGAGACGGGGAACCCTAAAGAACAACAATGGTTTCCTGCCTTTAAAATTGTCTTTTGGGCTTTGTCTGTAGACTTTGATAGCCACTAGACAGTTTTCAGTTGATGAGACTGGGGATTTGGGTCTGTATGTATTTCAAAATCCAGCTAATCTGTTGGTGTGAGGCAATTAGCTACTTTAAGGCACAATCCTATGGCTGTTTAGACAGAAAAAACCCTACAGCTCCCAGCATGGCTGGCTGGAGTATATTGGGAGCGTCACCACACGGGGGGAAATCACCTCTGATCCTGACCTATCTACTGCCCACCCCTGTAGTATGCAACAACCATTACACCACAATTTGCAGAGAGTGCCTCTTCACGAGAGGTTTAATGCTCTTTGAAGTCTCATAAAAATTTTTACCTCCACACCAGCAGAGCGCAAATGGGGCATAGAGGCGCATTATCTCTCCGATTATGCGCATTATCGAATGCACGTTAAATCGCAAGTTTTCTTTTGCTCCGTCCGTTAAAGCGCATTTTGACTGTGTGAATATGCGCTTATGCGCATTAACTACTTGTAAACCGCATTTTGGACATCCTTTAATGCGCTTCGCCGCCTCTCGTGCAGAGGGATTAGGCGTAAATGCGCTTCTGCGATTATGCGCATAATCGGCTAACCAGGCGCAAAAGCGAATCCTTGTAGAGGGGACCAGAATTACACCAGCATCACAAGCAGAACTAGGGAATATAAGAGGCAGGAGCCGCACTGCTGCTTTATAGCGGTATTGAAGTGCCCTGACAACTGTTGGGGCCCATAAGATACAGACCATAGACTGCTTTCCTACTGCTCTATCCTGCTTGGTGTGGCTCCTGCCTTTCATATACCACTTTCATAGGGCAATATCCTGCTTGGTGTAGATGAGGCCTTCCATTTTATAAATCCCTCCTTTTTTAAGTTTTAAGTAGGTATTAGGTCTCAGACAGCTACAACTATATGGTGGAATTCACTCTGCTAACCCTGAAATCAATTATTATTATTATTATTATTATTATTATTAACATTTCTATCACACCCCATAGCTGAAGCTCTCTGGGAAGTTTACAAAAGTTTAAAACATTAAAAACAATATGCAAAATTAAAACCCATAAAAACAGACAGTATACGCAAAGACAACGTCTATCTTAACTTTGAGCAGTCAGCCAATCCTAAAAAAAATGCGGGATAGATTAAAACTCATCACATGTTGCTAAATGCTTGGGAAAAGAGAAAAGCATTGATCTGGCACCAAGAAGATAACTATGTTGACTCCAGGCGGGCCTCTTCAGGAAGATCATTCCATAATCGGGGGGCCACCACAGAAAAGGCCTTCTCCCTTGTTGCCATCTTCCGAGCCTCCCTCGGAGTAGGCACCCAGAGAAGGACTTTAGATGTTGAGTGTAGTGTATGGGTAGGTTCATGTCGGGAGAGGCGTTCATTCAAGTATTGCGGTCCTGAGCTGCGTAAGCCTTTATAGGTGAGAACCAGCACTTTGAATTGGGCTCAGAAACATGCAGGCGGCCAATGCAAGCAGGCCGGAGTCAGTCTTATATATTTGAACCTCCTGGTCCCTGTTATCAATCTAGCCACCGAATTTTGCACAAGCTGCAGCTTCTGATCCGTCTTCAAAGGCAGCCCCACATGGAGTGCATTGCAGTCAAATGTCTATGCCCATACATATAAACACACACCCCGACCTACGAAGCCCACAATTGCGTCTGGATCAGGAACTAAAACATTCTGGCTTGGATGAAGCCTCACATGGTAGCCCTGTTTGCAGAACATGCAAACGTCCTTTTAATAACTGGGCTATGTTGTCCTTTTTGAGGGGCAGATTCTTGTTGTGTCCTTTTGAACATGTCATGTGCAGAATACGCAGCCACACATGCACCACTTTAGCATGTTGCAACATGTTCTGAGGGTGTCCAAAATCATTAATACGAATCTGGTTCTTAAAGTCAGTTCTATGAAAAGTGGTCATCTCAGCCTCAGATACATCCCATCATCAGCTGCCCTGGCCTTGTGCCTCTGGCTCAGGCATTTCCAAGTTTTCTTCCTTCAGGTATCCATTTCCACGTTAATCTGTCTGCTAAGGATCCCCTGTGTGTCGACCATCAAACTCCTGTGCGTTGCAGGGGGTAAAAACGACCTGAGAGGAGCCCTCCTGGCTGAGCCCAAAGTGGGTCCATCTGGACCAGCATCCTCGGTAGCCCAGGCATTTGTGATCAGTAAGAGAACCACACTGACAAGTCCTTTCACAAAACAAAATAAAGCCAAACCAACTTTCCTGGGTCCCCACCAAGCTAGTGTGGTTCTGGGACTGATCACAAATTCCTGGGCGGAGCATCTGCTCAGGAATGAGTCTGTTCCTTAATGCCTTGCGTCCGCCTGCCCACCTTTGCCACTATTTCAGCATGCTAATTCAGCAAGGGAGGCCTTTTTAGCAGGTGCCATTGTTAGGCAACGGGGAGTCAGAAACCCTGGCAGATCTGTGCGGATCACCCGGACATCTACGGACCGTCGTGTAGGAACTGGCGCCTGCTGGCAGTGCCCCAGACTGGCCTCTAGGGGGAGCCAAATCCACGAGCTGCTTCTCCTTGGAATGGAGGGAGGAAAGCGCCCCCCCACACACACACACAACTGGCACAATTACCTTAATGAAGCGCAGCAACTCTCAGGCCAACAAGACCCGACAGGCCCAAACAGGGAGGAGTCATTGCTGCAAGCTCTGCTTCCAAGAACAGGCACACGTGCACCTCTCCTTGGAGAGCAAGTGACACGCAGGACCAGGGAGTCAAGCCAGGAGGGAAATGCTGCCTAGTAGGGTGGGGGGTGGGGGGTGGGGGGTGGGGGGTGGGGCTGTGTGTCCACAGCAGAGGCGGAAGTACCCCGAAAGAGGCTTTTTGCAGGAGAGAGGGGGAAGCGGCGAGGTTTCCCCTTTTGCCACGGACAAAGAGCCACCTAGAAGCCATCCAGCCTGGAAGGTGGTTGGAAGAGAAAGGAAAAGAGCCTTGAGGAAGGAAGGTGATGGGGGGGTGACACTTTGGCCGCTGTTTGCCAAATATACCCCTCCCCACACCGCAGAGAGAAGCAAACAGCGGAGGACTTCTGTTTGTTTCCTTGCACTAAACATACAATAAAATAAAACTAACTCCCCCCCCCCCAGCATTGCCATAGTGGTGGTGGTATTCTGAGGACCCTCCTCGTGTATCCCTGCAATGGGGAACATATGGTCCACATCATGGGACTGCAACTCCCATCAACCCCGCCATTGGCTAGGCTGGCTAGGGCCAAATTGGAGTTGTAGTTCAACAGCATCTGGGAGGCCACACATTCCCCACCAAGGATGTGTCACATCAGAAGTAGCAGCCAGCAGGGCAGGGAACCTTCCCACAGGTGCAGCTGTATTCCACGGAGCTGCAGGATCGGAGCTGCAGTCACAAGAGCCGGAGGCGCCTTTGCTGGCCAGGAGCAGTCTGTCTGGCCAGGTACAGATAATTGCTTGTTGAATGCCCAGAGAGTTGGGCAACATCCCATTAGTACAAAAATGGGTGCGCTCTATGATTCAAAGGTCCCATCTTGTTCAGCATCTTGTTTCCGACAGTGGACAGCCACTGAAGAGGAGAGAAAGATCCCCTCTAGATGGATTCCGTTTGACGCATGGTTAGCCGATTATGCGCATATTCACTGAAGCGCTTTATCGTAAATGCTTGTATGCAGGAGGTAATTGACCACTCAACGGGTGACTTTACCGGTTGTTTGAAATGTGCTTTACAAGTAGTTAATGCGGAAAATCGCTTGTTCGCATAGTCAAAATGCGCTTTAACGGCAGGAGCAAAAGAAAACTCGCTATTTAATAGGGATGTGCACTGGATCGGACCCGATCCACGATCCGAGTCCGGTCCAGTGGGAAATCGGATAAATTATCCGATTTCCGATCCCGCAGCTGGATCGGCCGATCCAATCCGAACCGGTCCGAAAAAGCTCCGAACCGGTTCGGCGGATCGGCGGATCGGCGGGCGCCCACTGGCGCCCACCGCCGCTTCCATTGGCGGGCGCCAGCGGGCGCCCGCCGATGAAAGTGGACAGCGGGGGGGGGAGGAGGGGGGCACTTACCTTCTCGGCCCGGTGGCTCCCGTCCGGCGCCGGCGCCTACTACTACTAGCAGGCTCCGCGGCCTGCTCTAGGGTGGCGCGCCGGGTGATGTCATCACCCGGCGCGCTACTCTAGAGCAGGCCGCGGAGCCTGCTGGTAGTAGTAGGCGCCGGCGCCGGACGGGAGCCACCGGGCCGGGAAGGTAAGGAGGGGGTGCGTGGAGGGGAGGAGGGGGCGCGCGGAGGGGGGAGGGGGGAGGGGGGCCCTTACCTGCCCGGCCCGGCGGCTCCCGTCCGGCGCCGGCGCCTACTACTCCCAGCAGGCTCCGCGGCCTGCTCTAGGATGGCGCGCCGGGTGATGTCATCACCCGGCGCGCTACTCTAGAGCAGGCCGCGGAGCCTGCTGGTAGTAGTAGGCGCCGGCGCCGGACGGGAGCCACCGGGCCGGGAAGGTAAGGAGGGGGTGCGTGGAGGGGAGGAGGGGGCGCGCGGAGGGGGGAGGGGGGAGGGGGGCCCTTACCTGCCCGGCCCGGCGGCTCCCGTCCGGCGCCGGCGCCTACTACTCCCAGCAGGCTCCGCGGCCTGCTCTAGGATGGCGCGCCGGGTGATGTCATCACCCGGCGCGCTACTCTAGAGCAGGCCGCGGAGCCTGCTGGAAGTAGTAGGCGCCGGCGCCGGACGGGAGCCGCCGGGCCGGGAAGGTAAGGAGGGGGTGCGTGGAGGGGAGGAGGGGGCGCGCGGAGGGGGGAGGGGGGAGGGGGGCCCTTACCTGCCCGGCCCGGCGGCTCCCGTCCGGCGCCGGCGCCTACTACTACCAGCAGGCTCCGCGGCCTGCTCTAGGGTGGCGCGCCAGGTGATGTCATCACCCGGCGCGCTACTCGAGAGTAGGCCGCGGAGCCCGCTGGTAGTAGCCGCCGGCGCTGGACGGGCCGAGAAGGTAAGCAGTGGCGGGGAAGGGGGCTTACCCCCCCCCGGAGCCGTCCGCTTCTATCCGCTGGCGCCCGCGGGCGGCAGCGGATGGAAGCGGGCGGCCCCAGGGGGGGTAGGGAGCACGGGGAAGGGGGTTTACCTGCCGGGGCCGTCCACAGCGGACGGCCCCGGGGGGGGGAGGGAGTTAGGCCCCCCCTTACCCACCCGCCGCCATTTTTTCCTCATAGACTTGCATTGCAATGCAAGTCTATGGGGAAAAAAATGGCGGCCGATCCAAAAATGTACGATTTTTGGGTCGGGATCGGACTCGATCCGGTCCGGGGGGCCTCCGATTTTGTCCGAACCAGTCCGGGACAAAATTGGAGGTCCCGATCCGGGTCCCGATCCGATCCGGGGGGTCCGTGCACACCCCTACTATTTAACGCGCATTCAATAATGCGCATAATCGGAGAGAAAACGCGCCTCTACGCCCGATTTGCGCTCCGTTCTTGTAGAGGTAAATTTTGTAATGCGCCTTGAAAGAGCTTTAAATTCCTCTTGTAGAGGCAGCCAGAGGCAGGATCTGCTGTCCTCCTCCTTCAGAGGCCCCAGTAGAAAGCCTGGGCCAGCCACCGTGGGAAACAGGGTGCTCTGGACTAGCTTGGCCCACTTTGGTCTGATACAGCTTCAGGACTCTTCTTACAGTACTTTCTTATCCAAATGCACAGATCCTGTTCTGTTTGAAGCTTGTTTGTGAAGACCTAAAAAGCTGTTTGTGTTCAGCATTTTCCCAGCCACATATCCTGCCGACTATACAATGACTCTTTCCCCATTTATCTGACTGTAAGATGGCCTGGCTTTTGGAGTCAAGTGCGGCTTCTATTTTCCTTTTTGGCCCTTTATACATCATAGGGTTGTAGAGAGAGAGAGGGAGGGAGGGTGGGAGGGAGGGTGATCCCAGAAGTACCTAATACACACCATCGGTGCACAGGGATCAGCCGGGGGCCATCCCAGGCAAACAGCCTGGTGTAGAAACGGCCTTCGTTTCTTTGCATCTATCTCTACAACTTTTTGTCTGAAGAATAGCTCTGTGTTACTCACATCTGTGACATAATGTAAACTAATCAGCCACTCCATTTTGCTGCTCCTTTTACTGTAGTTGTATTAATGTTGTATTTTTAATGTTGTGTTTTAATATTGTGTCTTACTGTATTTTAATATTGTGAATCACTGAGGGATTTTACTATATTCAACAGTATGCAACTGCCAGAAATAAATATAAATAAATATCCTGACTTCCAGTATTTTAAACACCAGGTTTTCCCTGCCCTTGCTCCATGATTGTTTTTGTTCTGTGGGACCAGCCGGGACCAGCCAAGACTGCTCATGCAACTGCTAAAACTTGTCTTAGAGAGTCATTACACAGGGGGAAATCATATTTCCTTACCGTCGCTTCACCGCACCTGTTTTTGTCCCTCATTACTTCCTCTTTCTTAGTGGACGGGAAAGAGGAAGTAAACAAAGACCATGTGGACCATTCAGGGGGTGTTTTTATCGCTTGGCTTTTCCTGTACACAGCAGGAGATCGCAGCACATTCCATTTAAAAAAAAAGTCGGATTAAAAGGGGTCTATTTTGCGATGGAAAATGAGCGGAAGGAGCGGGAGGCATGTGGGAGGCAGACGATGATGCACATCTGTAAGTGGGGAGTAGCAAGCGTGCGAGAAAACGCTCCTCTGATGACGCCCTTACAGAAATTAGGTTGGACAGTACTCTGCTCAACCTCGAAACAGGGCAACAAATCACCATGGAAGATCTCCATGAAGATGTTTGTGGCCAGAGACAGCCCCAAGGCGCCACTCCACTCCTATGGCTGCATCATGTCTGCTTCCTTCTCTCAAAGACCTTCTGTAATGCAGAGGTTGATGCAGACATTATCTAACTGGTATCAATCATTTCTCAGTATTAGACATGGACGCAGCCTGGGAGAAAGTGGAGCCGCCTGGACTGATGAAGAAATAAAGTTTCCCTTCGACCCATCCTCCCCGCCCTTGCGTCTACAAAAGCTGAAGCTGTTGCTTGCTTGCAGGCAGCTGCAGCTGCTCTGTTTAAGATTCAGGCAGAATCTAGGACTGAACAGAACCAGCATTTCAAAGCCTCACAGAGAGTGCTGAGCCCACATTTTTGGTCAGCTTTGAAATCTACTTTTTTCAGCTGTTGGGAGGGAAAGTGCTTCTCTTCTCCGATAATTGCAGGGTTCGGAGGGGACAGACACAAAGGAAAAGGGCCATTTGCCTCCAGGAATAGGACATTCTTGGGGGAGGCAAACCCCACGGTGGCTTTGGAAGCAGGTGGCGACTCAAGATGTCATGGCTGGCTGTGGCTGAAGCAATCCCAGTCACACTTCCCATTCTGGTCTGCTCTCTTTAGGCAGCTTTTCCACATATCCCCTGCCTTTGGAGGGGCGCTAGAGACACCTGTGTCTTTGGAGAATCATAGAATCATAGAATAGTAGAGTTGGAAGGGACCTATAAGGCCATCAAGTCCACCCCCCTGCTCAATGCACCTTAAAGCATCCCTGACAGACGGGTGTCCATCAGGGAGCTTATTCACAAATGTGGGATGTCAACATTGCAAAGGAAAGGAGAGGCCCATTGCTAGAGCAGTGCCCTGGCTGGCATCTCCAGGGAAAGCATGTCAGGAGCCAGGCTGGCCAGCCTCCTTCACTGCCCTGTGGTTTTACAGACTGGGCAGTCGTGAGCTCTTCGCCCAATGGTCTCACTTGATAAGGCAACTTTATATGTGAATGGCAGGAAAGTAAGAGTGTGTCCTGACAAGAGAGACCCGAAAGCAGCATCCCAAGGGGGTTGAACCCCCCCAAAGCGATGTCTGCTAAGCCTCTCTTTCTGGCACCTCTCTTCCACACAGCAGTGGTAAGGCAGAGCTTCTTGAATAGCTCCGACAGAACTTCCTTAAGCCTGGAAACAGGCAAGAGCTTTTCAGAAAGTGGAATGTCATTTGGGACAGAGAAGAAGTCACCTCCCATGGGGTGCACACATTTTTCTTTTCCCCCACTAGTCAAACAGGTATGTCAGGCTTTTAAAGCTATCCAAAAACTTTCCAAACCTGATTAATTGATGTGACGGTGGGGTGGGGGTACACACCAGGAGCAACAGCCCTTTTCCAAAACACTTCCAGTTCCAGGACGCGATGACACCATTGTCCATCTCCAACTGAATTCTGTTCACTTTTGTCCACCTGAACATAAACACATTTCCAGATGGAGCACATTCCCTACTGAACCACTCCATGGCCAGATCTACACCAAGCAGGACATAGTGGAATGAAAGTGGTATATAAAAAGCAGGAGCCACACCGCTGCTTTATAGCAGTATTGAAGTGCACCGGCAACTGTTGAGGCCCAGTGACACATGCCATATACTGCTATATCCTGCTTGGTGTAGATCTGGCCCTATTCAGCCCTCTTTAAGAATCTTCCCATGAGTACAACCCCTTTCCAGTCTCTCTATTTACAGGTGGCACCAAAAGCCCCCCCACAGTGCTTTCTCTACAAGCTGCGCCTGGGAAAACTGGGCCCTTTAAATGGTTGAAAGCTTACGTACAAAGGAAATAGCCAGAAAGCTCAGCTACAGCACACATAAACTGGTTTAGCAGGCATTCCTCTTTCCAAGGAACCCTGGGTATTGTAGTTCTGTGAGCCACCCCAGAGATGTTGCTGACTGAAGCAAAGAACAAGATGGCACTCCCTCCCATTCCATGTACAAAAGCTGACTGGATTAGCAGTTGATGCTTCCTTCAACACTGGCGATGGGACAGGTTCCTCCACTGCTCCAGAGGGCAGCAAGTGAGCTTAGGGGTGCAGGCCAGAGCAGCTCTCACCTTTCACACTTTGTTGCCTCTTCCCAGGATCTGCTACCTGAAGCAACTGCCTTAATCTTCCTCATGGTAAGGCCAGCCCTGGGGGCTGTGGATCTGTGCAAGAGCATTCTCAGCACCTTCAGTAAGAACATAAGAAGTCCCATGCCGGATCAGACCGAGGGTCCATCTGGTCCAGCACTCTGTTCATACAGTGGCCATCCAGCTGTCAACCAGGGACCAACAAAGCAGGACATGGTGCAATTGCACCCTCCCACCCATGTTTCCCAACAACTGGTGCATATAGGCTTACTGCCTCTGGTAGCAGTGGTAGTGCATAGCCATCAGGACTAGTAGCCATTGATAGCCTTCTCCTCCAGGAATTTATCCAACCCCCATTAAAGCCATCCAAATTGGTGGCCATCACTACATCTTATGGTAGCAAAATCCATAGTTTGACTCTGTGCTGTGTGAAAAAATAGTTCCTTTTACTTGTCCTGAATCTCCCCCCAATCAGCTTCATGGGATAATGACCCCATGGGGTTCTAGTATTAAAGAAGGAGAAAAATGCCTCCCTCTCCACATTCTCCACACCAGGCATGATTTGTCCACCTCTATCAGGTCTCTCCTCAGCCTCCTTTTTTCCAAGCTGAACAATCCCAACTGTTGTCACTTTCCCTCATAGGGGAGATGCTCCAGCCCCTTGATCATTTCAGTTGCCCTTTTCCGAACTTTTTCCAGTTCTATAATATATATTTTTAGGTGTGGTGACCAGAACTGTACACAGTATTCTAAGTGTGGTGGCACCATAGATTTGTGTAAAGGCAGTATGATACTGGCAGTTGTATTCTCAATTCCTTTTCTGATTATGCGTGTCATGGAATTTGCCTTCTTTACAACAGCTGCACATTGGGTTGACATTTTCATCAAGCTGTCCACCATAACTCCAAGATCTCTTTCTTGGTCGGTCACCGCCAGCTCAGATCCCATCAAGTTAAACTTGAAGTTGGATTTTATTGTACCAACGTGCATCACTTTACACTTGCTTACATTGAACCACATTTGCCATTTGGATGTCCATTCGCCCAGCTTGGAGAGATCCCTTTTGAGCTCCTCACAATTCCTTAAATAATTTGATGTCATCAGCAAACTTGGCCACTTCACTGCTCACTCCTAATTCCAGATCATTTTTGAACAAGTTGAAAAGAATTGGTCCCAATACAGATCCCTGTGGGACCCCACAATCTACTTCCCTCCAACTGGAGAATTGACCATTTATTCCTTCTCTCTGCTTTCTGGTCTTTAACCAGTTACTGGTCTATAAGAGGAACTCTTCTCTTATTCCATGACTAGTAAGTTTGTTCAGGAGTCTTTGGTGAGAGATTTTATCAAAAGCCTTTTCGAAGTCCAAGTGAAAATGTCCACTGGATCTCCCCTCTCTACATGTCTACTGACATTCTCAAAGAATTCTAGAAGATGAGGGAGACAGGCCTTTGCGGAAGCCGTGTTGATTTTTCTTCAGCAGGACATGCCCTTCTATAGGCTCACTAATTTTGTCTTTAATAATGCTTCCAACCAATTTACCTGGAACGGATGTCACACTAACCAGCCTGTAATTTCCCAGGTCCCCCCTGGATCCCTTTTTAAAAATTGGCGTTACATTGGCCATCTTCCAGTCCTCTGGTACAGAGACTGAGCTTAGGGACATGTTGCATATTTTTGTTAGAAGGTCTGCAATTTCATATTTTAGTTCTTTGAGAACTCTAGGATGGATACCATCTGGGCTTGGAGATTTATTTGCTTTCAATTTGTCAATAAGGTTGAGAACTTCATCTTTTGTCACCACTATTTGCCTCAGTTCCTCCGACTCCCTTCCTGAAAACATCAGTTCAGGCACAGGCATCTGTCCTGTATCTTCTGCAGTGAACACCGATGTGAAGAATTCATTCAGCTTCTCTGCAATCTCCCTCATTGGATGATAATTCCCAGGATTCTTTGGGGGAAGCCAAGACGACAAAACTGGCACAACACCAATGTATATATGGGCCCCAGATTTTACACACACACACACACACACACGTTCAATCCTTGATATCTCCAGCTAGAAAGATCAAGAGCAGGTGATGAGAAGGAACATCACCTGAGACCATGTAGAACTGCTGCCAATCAGAATAGACCAGCCTTCCCCAACCTGGTGCCCTCCAGATGTGTTTTAATATAATAATAATAATAATAATAATAATAATAATAATAATAATAATTTGTAACCCGCCTCTCCTCTCCCTCCGGATCGAGGCGGGGAACAGCAACAATATAAACATAAAAATCACAACAGTTAAATTTTTTAAAAAGCAAGGGAACAATACAACATTAAAAACAATTACTGCAACACCCATCATTCCCAGCCAGCATGAGCACCAGGTTGCAGAAGGCTGGAGCAGGCCATGCTAGGCGTACTGCAGCAGGCAAACGTTGAAGCCTGGCAGCATTTACTAGAGGTAAAAAATAGAATCCGGGAGAAGTCCAGAAGTGTGCCTTCTCAGCTGCCCAGCCGCTTGGCAATCACTGCAATTGCATTTGCAGATTAGACAAACAGTCCTGAATGCATCTCCCCCTCCCCCAAATCAAGACCTTTTTGTGTTCTTCTCGCAAATGGTTTCTAATCAACAGTTTTTCATTTTCAAATACAAAACGGTGCAGTCATCAGAAAGCCAGAGATGCCCGAGGAGAAAGAGAACAAGAGAAAGAGTGTAAAGCACCTGGGACATCTCACTTATGGTCACTGAAAGAAGACCCCCCCCCCTCGACACCCTCTGCTGCCCCACAACCCCTGGGAGGGGGATGAGGAGCCAGGCAACCTGACCCACAAGCAGCGTCTCCTGGTAGGGCAGGAAAAACCTCCTGCCTGCAACCCTGGAGAGCCGCTGCTGCCAACCAGCGTTGACAATACTGGGCTTGATGGGCCCATGCCCTGACTCAGTATAAGGGAGCTTCCCAGGCTCCACAACCCAGTGAAGTTGATAAAAGAACCAAGGAACATAAGACTAGCTCTGTGCTGGGCTGGCATCAAGGACAGGCACGGTGGGGCCCCTGCTGAGGTCCCACACTCCAGCAGGGGCCACTAAGAGCCCCCTGGACTTGCTCCTCCTCTTCCCCATGGCAGCCTGCTTGCTCACCTGTGTCTCGCTCTGGCCTGACAATGGTTGCGGTGAGGAGGAGGAGGAGGAGAAGCAGCAGATGCTGTGGCCTCCTCGCTCCCTGGCTCCCTGCAAGCAAGTGGGAGCCACGATGAGGAAGAGGATGAGAAGCGATCGTGGCTAGCGACGATGGTAGTGAGAAGGTTGGCACACTGAGGGATGGGCCCCATATGGGTGTCTTGCTCATGAACCCTGCCAGTGTTATGAACCTGCCATAAAAGGCTTGGAACCCCAACTTGTCTATGCTACACACCAATGTACCCAATGCTGGCACACTGGGAGCTTGAATGGAGAGGCTGAGAGAGAGTAGACAGATGCACCCCGCATTTCTCTGAACACAGTTTGCCACTTGCAAAGCGTGCTAACATGTCTGTTCACGGCTAATTAGGGGCTCCAATCACACCTACTTTTTTCCCCCTGGTTTGCGTCTGCAGTTTCCCCCTCCATTGCCTTAGCGAGTCGAATGCTGGGCACTTTAATGTCTCTGCGTTGTTGCACTATTTCAGCTCATGTATCTTTTCACCTGTATTGCTACTATGCCGGCGAAATCTCCCGCCCCCTACGTTCTCCTTCCCCCTGCAGTTAATTTTCATATTTTTTCATATTTTTTTATTTCTGTGCAAATACAGTAGTGCAGCAGCATGAAACTGTGCAATTATGGTAAAACAAGACTATGCTTTCCACTAAGATCATGTTAAACAAGATAGGTGAAGAGAAAGTATTACAATTCGTTTTTGAAGAAGTTTCTGGTCAATGTTGGCATGGCAAGGGGAAACCAGCTTTGTTCTGGTCAGGAAACTTAGACATGCGTACTCAGGAGTAAGGACCATAGAGTTGAATGGGACAGAGTCCTAGGACCCCTCTAAAAGATTTCGCTTTGAAGCCCGGTTCCCCGATTATGCGCATCTCCTGACAATCACTTTTATGCCTAATACCTATATACGAGAGGTGTTGAAGCGCATTACTGGCTGTATGGAACTCTCTTTAAAGTTGTTGACATGCATGCAAATGTTGCTGAAAGTAATGCACTTTGTCCCGGGAAACTGCCCAAACACGTTTTGCACCCTTTATTCTCCCTGCCTACCAGAATCTCCCGCCTTTGGTTACCTAGGGTACCTGCTGGGAATGATGTGGTTAACCTGTTTGGCTACCTCTCTCCTCTCCCATTTCGCCTCCAGCTGAAGTTGTCCCCCCTCCCAGAACTGCTCAGGAGTAAATGGGAATGTGCCCCATAAGCTTCCCCCTCCAGCACCCTTTGAAAACTTATTTTTAGTCAGGGCTGCTTCTCTTCTCCCCCCCCCCCCCCTTGCCCGATTGCCATTTCAAGTGAACTGCTCAGGAGTAAATGGGAATGTGCCTCACACACACACACACACACACACACATGCCAAAACTGACAGGGGGATGCTGCTTCGTTCCTCCCCCTCCTCTTCCCAGCAAGCTCAATCATTGTAAAACATATACATGCGCACACACACACAGAGAGAGCTCATGTCAGGAAGAAGCAAGGGGACGATATGTCTAAGCTGATCCCTAATTATGCGCACTTCCGCACACCCTTCCTACCCCCTTTACTTCTCGTGAAACCACTTCCATCTGGCCCCGTGTCTCCATGAACGAAATATTCCATCAGGGGAGTTAAAATAAACTTTATTTTCAGTTCACATTGGGTCTCGTCTTCCTGGAGCTTCCATCCAGAGAGATGGAGAACAAGGAGGAAGTTGCCAGGAGGAGACAGGAAATAAAACTAAACAAAAAAGTGGGAGGTTTTCCCAGCAAAGGGGCAGTTCTATGCATGACATTAAGATCATCCGATCATGAATGCGCCTCCTCACAAAATTGTTTACAAGGACATAAGGTGCTCTTACTCCCTTGGTAAATTAAAAGTTGCTATTTAACATGCATTCAAAAATGCGAATAATCGGAGAGAAAACGTGCCTGGACCCCAGATTTGCGCTCTGCTCTTGTAGAGGTAAATTTGGTAATGCTCCTTGAAAGAGATTTAAATTGCTCTTGGAGAGGCGCCCCTAGCCTTGCTCACATTCTCTGCAGAGTGTTTGGGCGCCCTCTCTCCCTCCCCCTTAACAGTTGAGCAGTTGAGCAAAGAACCGCCATGCCCTCCTCCTTTTGTCAGCAAGGCTGCCCTTTGACACACACGCCCCCAACGAAAAATGGGATGGTCCGATATAGCGCAAGGACAGCAATACATGGGAGGGAGGAACGTCTTTATTGCGCCTGGAGGGGAGGAAACCAGACTTTCCCCGCTCCAAAATAGGATGAAAAACAGAGGGGAAGTGGCGAGATGAGCACAGGACAGGGACAATGTCCTGTGAGTCCCACACTGCAAAAACACATCCCAGGCATGGCGAGAGTGCGATAAATTGCTGGTGTGATGGAGCTCTACATGTGTGTCTTCATTGCCCCCACCTCTATGCAGAGTTCACAACACTGTGAGAGTCAAGAAATGTGAACCATCTACATTGAGGCTGGCTCACGGCTTGGCTCTTGGGTGCTCAACTAGAAATGCAAGTGCTTTCCAGCCCATTATCATTGGCTGAAGCAGCACCGGGCTAGGTGCCTCCCCTCCTTCCCCTCCCCCCTCCCCCTCCCCCCAGCCATACCAGTTTGGAACCTTTAACCCTTTGTCTAGGGTGACCATCCGCCCGGATTTGTCCGGACATGCCTGGGAAATGGGTAGCAAATCCGCATCCGGGCGGAAAAACTGTTTTGGGGGGCCAAATCTGGAAATTTAGCCCCCCAAAAGAGTGACCAGATGGCCCTGGGGTGATCCGGGCCAACTGGGGGGTGGAGGGGGCAAACCGGGGTGGCGGGGGGTCACGCGGCAGTGGCGGGAGGCTGGCGGCGCGAGGCACTTAGCTGCTGGGGCGTCCGCTTCCCTCCGGTGCTCGGAATCTACTGAAAAACAGGCTTCGTGGCCTGTCCCTCAGTAGCGCGCCGGGGCGCGCTACTGAGAGACAGGCCAGGAAGCCTGTTTCTCAGTAGATTCCGAGCACCGGAGGGAAGCGGATGCCCCAGCCGGTAAGGAGCGTGGGGGCAGCGCGGGTGGGGGGGGTGCGGGGCGGGCGGAGGTGCAAGGCATGCGGGCAGGGGGGTGGTGCGGGGCGGCGCGGGCGCGCGGTGGGGGGGTTGTTTTGGGTGGGTGGGGTGGCGGGGGTGGTCCAGGATTTTGATCCTCAAACTCTGGTCACCCTACCTTTGCCTTCTTTTTCCTTCCCAAAAAGCGAGAGTGAGGCATCTGTCTTAGGGTGACCAGATAAAATCCAGGTCAGGGCTCATGTAACTTTAACAGTTGTAGAGAAAAGGGAATTTCAGCTGGCATTATTTGTATGCAATTTGTACCTGGTGAAATTCCCTCTTCATCACAACAGTTAAAGTTGCAGGAGCCCTGCCTTCTTTTGTATATGGTTGCTCTAGTATAGTGCCTGCAACTATACTATTGTGTCACACTTGAACAAGGATGCAAACAAGCTGGAGGGGGTTCAGAGGAAGACAAGGAGGACCATCAGGGGTCTGGAACCAATGACCTAGGGAGGTCATCAGCTCTCCCACCCTGGAGGCCTTCAAGAGGCAGCTGGGCAACCATCTGTCAGGGATGCTTTAAGGTGGATTCCTGCATTGAGCAGGAGGTTGGACTCGATGGCCTTAGAGGCCCCTTCCAACTCTATTATTCTTTGATTCTATGAACCCAAGTCAAGATCCAGGAATCTGAGGCTTTGACAACCATGAGAAATCAAAAAAATAACCCCCCCCCCTTTATTAGAACTGGATGAAATTTGCAGACCCCGTATCCCCTTGGGAGGGGGATTATGCCAGCCAACCTTCAAGAAAAAGAAATGCAGGGATGGTGGTTGTACTACAAGTCTTTTTAGATTTGGTGATTTTCTTTCAAAGAAACTGCCAATGACTGTGGTTATTTCCTGGCAGAACTGGGTGACATTTGCAGGGGCAGATGCCACTTCTGAGCAGATCGAGCCCCCAAGTTTCCGATGGAGCAGGCTTTATCCAAAAGAGGACACACGCATCCCCCTATATACTGTGTGGACCATTGTTCTGAAAATGACAGACTAGAGGTGACCCTAAGTAAGAGACCTGCGGCGTTTCAGAAGGATATGTGGAGGAGTCTATGAGAAAGGGGAGTCCTGAATTTGTTTTGGGTGGGTGGGGGTAGTGATTTGCTTCACCTTCCCTCCCGCTGTAGGCTTTTGAGCAATTTGTATAAAAGATAGCACGCATCAGAGAGGGGCCTTCAGTAGGAAACGTGCACAATCTCAGAAGGGTACGTGCAAGAACTAGGGAGTTATGATCATTAAAAATCAGGCAGATGCGGTTTTTTAAATAGTGATATGCAGTGACCATGAAAAAAGATCTCCAAATCCAACACACATCTCTAAGATATCATGCATCTTATGAAGTGCACTGTGCCCCACAAAAACTTATGTGATAATCAATGTGTTGGCCTTCAAGAAGCCACAAGACTCTGGCTCAATTCGGATGACACAATAAACAACTGGTGTGGGGGAAACAATCATCAGTTGTTTTGACTATTGTGTCATCCGAATGCTGCCATAGTCAACTCAGCGCTGATCCTAATCCACACCACAGTTGATTATTTATTACCATGTTGTGTGGGGAGTACCCCCTAGTTGAACAACTGTAAAGTTGATTATTACCCCACCATTGACTATCATGTCGTCCGAATTGAGCCATTATGATGTATTTGTCTGTGGAGCCTCAGGAAGCATGAAGGCCATTGCTTTTCTCCATGGCGAGATGTGTGAGCACGGAAAGGAAACAAGCATGGCTGTGATCTCTGGTCGCTAGAGCACACGATTCTCTAGGGAAACACCATGACATGTGAGCCCAAAATAGCAGCAACGAGGAGTGGCTAAAACACACCAGGAGTCCTTGTTCTTTTACTCTGGGTTGTTATGAACCATTTGCCGGTTTATTTATCATTACAACTATTTTAATCTGCCTTTCATCTAGGATATCATGGCAGTATGTAAGAGGCAGTTTAAAAAGCCTCTAACATGCCACCATATAATAAAAAGAAATCCATAGAACAATAAGAAGCATTAATACAGCAGAGCACCCTAAACAGAAACTAGTGTAACATTTAAAAATGTCTAAGCAAATACCATTAATCTGGTGATGAAATGGCAGAACAGTCTGTGAATCTTGATGGTCTAAAGAGGCAATGGAGGGTTTTGGAATTTCAAGTCTCCTGATGGCCCAAACCAGGTGACTAGTGAATGACAGAGGCTGACCACTTCATTGCCAAAGTCTTCCCCAAAGCTCCGTTAGTTGCGCTTTGGAGTGGTGCATGCTCTGTCTTGACTCATGCTGGGCTCGTGGGTGGCCCACCCTTAAATTAGCAGCAACTTCCAAGCTCCCGGGCCGGGCATGGTTGACTTATTTTCTCCCAGGACTGACTGCCATTTCCCAGCTGCAAAAGGAATAGGGAGCCAATCTTAGGCATGGGGGAGCCAAGCCATTAAGGGAAGTGTTTCTCCCTACAAAACACAATTACCTCCTTCCTGGTTCTTTCGGGGAAGTAGAGAAGACGCTACTTTTATTATTGAGCATTACACATCTCCTCTGCTTCCCTCCAGAGGGACTGTCTATTTATAGGCCTCTGCCTGCTGCAGCTCCAGTAAGCCTGCCTGCTAGCAAAATATAGACTTCTGAATCTATTCTGGGAGGCAGTGGGATCTCCTCACGCTACCTGTAAGAGCCAGTGTGATCCAGTGTGTGGGACTTTGTCCTGGGAGATTTGGAATCACTCCCCCACTCCGTGCCTTGGACTTCTGTCCCAGGTTACCATTATTTTCTTCTGCCCTGGCTCCTGTACCTTTAAGAGCAGTCTGGCACCCTAGAACTAAGCAGCTGAAGTGTTCCCCATTGCTTATTTCCATACCAGGAAAAGCTTCATGTGCTACACATCTGCGTGCAAACAAAGCTGCTGTTAAAGGCACAAGTCACTCCCTAGCTGTAAAATGGGAATGTCCACAATTTGCCACTCAGGATTTCTGTGTATGCATGCGTGTAAACATTATCATGCCTCTAAGCCCATTTACAGTACTATATAGGGTGACCAGATAAAATCCAGGTCAGGGCTCATGTAACTTTAACAGTTGTAGAGAAAAGGGAATTTCAGCCAGTGTCATTTGTATGCAATTAGTTCCTGGTGAAATTCCCTCTTTATCACAACAGTTAAAATTGCAGGGGCCCTGCCTTCTTTTGTATATGGTCACTCTAATATAGTGCCTGCAACTTTAACAGTTGTGATGAAGAGGGAATTTCACCAGGAACTAATTGCATACAAATGACACCGGCTGAAATTCCCTTTTCTCTACAGCTGTTGAAGTTACAAGAGCCCTGACCTGGATTTTATCTGGTCACCCTACCAAGAAAGCTTTCCCCCAATGCAAGCCTATGGGGAAAAACACTGGGCCGGCAATCCCTCCCTCCCCCCACTCACGCTCGCTCCCCCCACTAGTGCGCCTTACTCGCCACCGCCACCGCCCCGTACTACTGCTAAACAGGCTTTCTGGCCTGTTCATCAGTACAGAGCCACGCCGAGTGATGACGACATCACTCAGTGCTTCTCTGTACTGACGAACAGGCCGGAAAGCCTGTTTAGCAGTAGTATGGGGTGGCGGCGGCAGCAGCGAAGGACGCAGGTAAGGAGTGCGAGTGGGGGGAGGGAGCGTGAGTGGGGGAGGGAGGGAGGGCCGGCCCAGCGTTTTTCCCCATAGGCTTGCATTGGGGGAAAGCTTTCTTTTCCCCAGTGCAAGCCTATGGGGAAAACACCTGAAATGGTTGTCTGTAATCGGATTGGAACTTCCGATATTGATCGGATATCAGATCCGATCAAATCCGGGTACCCCCCGATATGATCAGATCTGATATTTTTAATATCAGAAATTACGATCCAGTTACGATTCCGATATTTCTGGCTGTGCACATCCCTACTAACAACACCCTGCACAAGTGTCGGAGAAACACCAGAGGCTGGACATTGAAATGGGAGGAGGAGGAGAGAGAGGTCAGAAAGCATCATTGACACAGCTGGCGGAGAAGGCGCCATCTGCAGCGGGCAGGATTAGCTCACTGCAACTGAGCTCAAGGGTGGGACCCATCCAAGCCCGGCTGGACTCGGCCGCTATGACTTGCACGTGATCCGGACTGTATCTCTGCAACCCCCTTCTCCTCACCCGTCCCTACGGATCATGCAGTACAGTGAGAAAAATACAGGGAAACTCCACCAGATTTAAATATCCATTCCTTTATTTTGAAGGGTTTTTTACCCTGCTCCTTCAGCATTATTTCTCCCAGAGCAGCTAACAAGGTATAAAGCAATCAATGAATCCAAATCCACAACAGAACGGAACAGCCATGTGCAGGAGAATAAAACATAAGATCTCAACAGTATAAAACTAAAGGAACCAAAAGGTTTTAAAGCCTCGGAAAATATTTTTTTAAGAAAACAGATTTGCCAGGCATGAGAAAGATGTGTGTTGTTGGCATCAGGTGAGCTACCACAGGGAGGAAGCACGCTCCGAAGGTGGGATGCACAGTTGTGAAAGGCCTTTCCATGGTTGCCAACTACCAAACCCCTGAAGGATTCTACCTTTGCTTTTCTGAATCCCCACAGGCAAGCTGGATGCTTGCAAGAAGTAACAAGAGAGGAGGCAGGCAAATGGACAACGCAGTGGCCAAATGTCCCAGCTGAGCTCTCTTGTGGGGCAAAATCCCCACAAATGTTTTTTCAGCCACCCCCCCCCCATTGAAATGAAAGGGGGGAGGACAGGAGCCTCCATCGGACTTGGCCAATGTTCCCAGTTAGGGTCAACAGGAGAAGAGGAAATGTATCTCCTGGCCAACACCCAGAGCCTACAGTAAGAAGACAGCTCTAAGGATGGAACCACTGCAGTGGTCCCCCCGGCAGAGCCATGTGTACTAGCCCAGGGTTCCACCACCTCTGACCCACCACAGCCTTCACTGTGCCCTTCCTGGAGTGCCCTTCCCCCACTGCTGCCAATTACACACACACACACACACACACACACACACACACCAGTCTCCCTCCTCCTGAGATCCTCAGACAAATCTTTTCTCACTTGCGACCAGAAAGGAAAGAACAGAATCACTAGGGGAGGGGGTGGGGAGAAGGTTTCTACTCCCTCCCCCAGTGATCCTCATACAGATCACACATTCCCTGTTAGCAATGAGGAAAGATCAATCTCTATCAGGGGTGGGGGGGGTGCTTGTACATGCAACCCCCTCTCCCTTGACTTCCCAGCTAGAATCCCATGTGGCCCTCAGGGGCCCCGTACTAATCCGAGGCCCAGGTGGCCTATGCCTGCCATGCAAGAGGAAGGACCGTGGGGAGCGGTGGTGCTCAGGGTTCCCCAGGCAAGATGGAAGGCTGCGCCCACGAGCCCCCTGTCTGCCCCAGCGATCTCTCCTGATGACGTGGCTTCTGTCTACAGGCATCAGAGCCACTTAATGAGCGCTTGGTCTATGGGCCAAGAGGGAACTCCCAGGGCACCTGTCAGAGCAAAGTGCTCCTTCTGTGGAAAACCAGGAGGAGTTTGCTTGCGAGGCAGGAGAATTTCTCCCTCCAGAGAGGAAACCTTTGCGCAAGAAAACAAGGTGGCTGTTGCCAAGCCAATGCCTCCGAGTCACACCGTGTGCTTCTTGTGAAAACACACACGTCCCTTCCCAATGGTTACGAGTCGGTGTGCCAAATCTGCAGCAGGGCAATGCCTTCGTTACCACCAAGCAACACGCACAACAGAGTGGGCAAGGCTTCAGGTTCCACAGAACCCTTCATCAGGCAAAGAAAGCAGAAGGCAGAGGGGTGGGGGAGGGAAAAGAAACTGGTTTGTTGTTAATGCCAGAAAGTCTGCATTGGTCAAAAGACAAAATGTAGAAAGTGGTTGAAGATTTTGTGAGATAGATGCTACGCAGGTTTCAGGTCCTACCTGGGGATGGTGGCAGCAGTAAAACCACACACACGGCAGCTGAGCTTTGAAGCTTATAACCGCGTATAAACATTGTCACTCACTTGTAACCTGTAAGCCTCAACCTGGTGCCCCTCCATATCTTTTGGACTACAGCTCTCAGGATTCCAGACCAATGGCCATGCTGCCTGGGGCTGATGGGAGTTGATGTCCAAAACATCGGGAGGACCCCAGGTTAGAGAAGGCTGTGGAATAAGTAGAATGTCTGTGAAATAAGAAGGATCTTCAAGAACGTCCATTACGGTATCAGGGCACCTCATACCCACCTCACATAAATGACTAGTTGAGCTTCAAGTGGCACATTGCCATATGCAGTGAGTGTTTGAGACTGCCATCGCCACAGAAAAGAGAGGCAGAGATGGAACGGTGTGGTCAAAAGCCAGTCAAGAGTCAATGTGATGTCATGAAGAGGGAGAGAGAGAGAGAGAGAGTTGGGTTTCACTTAAAAACATCTCAAACCAATCACAGGGCTCCTGGAGACCATCCAGTCCAACCCTTTGTGCAATGCAGACTCTGCAATGCAGGATGCTGCTGCTACAGGAGCTTTGACAGGTGGCCTAGTGATCCCTGGCTCCGCCACGGCACTCTATGTCCACGTCATTCCCATGATAGTAATAATAATAATAATAATAATAATAATAATATAATATTTATTTATAACCCGCCTCTCCCTCTGGATCGAGGCGGGGAACAACAACAATATAAACCACAGAATCACAAACAGTTAAAAAAAATTAAAAACAAGAAAAAAAATACATCATTAAAACATCTTAAAATTCATCTGGATAGGCCTGCCGGAAGAGAGCAGTCTTCATGACTCTCTTAAATTCATGAAGACTGCTAATTTGTCTAACCTCCTCCGGCAGACCATTCCATAGTCTGGGAGCGATGGAAGAGAAAGTCCTCTGGGTAACACTCGTCAGCCTAGTTCTGGCTGACTTGAGTAAGTTCTTCCCAGAGGACCTAAGTGTGTGGGGCGGATTGTATGGGAGAAGGCGATCCCGCACGTAACCTGGACCCAAACCATGTAGGGCTTTAAAGGTAATAACCAACACTTTATACATCGCCCGGAAACTGACTGGCAGCCAATGAAGCGATTTTAAAACTGGTGTAATGTGGTCACCCCTAGATGTACCAGTGACCAACCTGGCTGCCATATTTTGAACAAGTTGAAGTTTCCGGACTAGGCACAAAGGTAGCCCTATGTACAGTGCATTGCAGAAGTCAAGCCTCAAAGTTACCAGCGTGTGCCTACCGTCTTTAGGTCTTCCAACTCTAGGAAGGGGCGCAGCTGGCGTATCAGCTGAAGCTGATAGTAGGCACTCCTGGCCGTCGCATCAATCTGAGCTGTCATTTGGAGCGACGGATCCAGGAGTACCCTCAAGCTGCAAACACAGTCTTTCGGGGGGGGGGGGTATAACCCCATCCAGAACTGGTTGACACACCTCCAAACCCAGCTTGTGGCTCTATCAAGAAAGCAAACATGGTTGGTCTGCCGTGACCTGTTCCTGACACACCCATGTTGGCTCCTATTCATCAATGCATTATTTTCTAGATACTTACACAATGACCTCTTAATAAGAGGTCAGCCTGTGAGCATCTAGAAAATAATGCATTGATTAGTAGGAGGCAAATTTATTTCCTTTTTTTTTTTAAGGAGTTACTAGTTTAGTAGCTAGTGGACATAATATATCTTGATTTCAACACAGTGTTGGACAAGATTTCCCATGAAGGAACTCAGCAGTAAAGTTACTTGGGCATGTTGTTATCACTCAATCTAGCCTACCTCACAGGGCTGTTGTGAGGTTAAAGTAATGAAATAATAACATTAAAATTCACAGGTACCCCCATCACTTTTCTCAGAGACTGACATTCACTGTTTAGGAGGATTCTGAAGGAAGGTCAGGATACTATCATAATTAGTCAATATCACCACAGCCCCCAAAATTCTTGTTAAGCAAGCATTTAGTACTCAAATTTTGAAATTATATTCCCATTATGTCCTTATGCAATGACCCTAAGTTAAAGCAATTATATCAATGCCTAATTAAGTATTTTGAATTCCCCTTCCCCACCCACCCCAACACACACACACATACAACTCCAGCCCATACTGATGAGTACAGTTGAGGGGAAAGTACAAAATACAATGCTGTGATGCTAGGAATCGATTCCCAATATCTGGCCTTTCTGGCCTTGTGCCAGCCAGGCCACGGCCCAAGTGACTTAACTTCTGAGCACTTCTTCCATCCTATATACATTTAAGTGGGTAAAGTTTTGCTGAATTCAGAGGGATTCTGTGTACTTCAAATGGACACGCATAGGATGCCACTGTAAATGTCTTGCCCAAATCATATTAACGGTCTGTGGTCGAGAAAGAGTAACATCAAGAGGCCGTTCTGAGAACCAATGCAGAGAAAGCCATTCATCCATTGAAAGACACCCTGTTTTGATACAACAGCTTGGGGATTTAAAGCAAAGAGAAAAACCATTCAGCATTATTAAAGCGGCAGAGACAAATGGATTGCATTTCCACATGAAAGACATGAAACTTAAAAAATAAATAAAACCTTTGTTTTTCTTTGGGAAGTTCCATAAAAATGAATGAATTGAATATGGGCTCCTCTCTGACCCAGATTCTTAGAGAACCAAAAATAAACGGACTGTTATTTCTGGAGACTAGCTTCTGCTGGTGTGATAATATAAAAAACCTTTGTATTACACAGAGTGTTTTGCCTGGCTGAGGGAGAATGCTGTGTAACTTGAAAGTTTGCACTCCCCTACACTAATAGAGGATCAGTAAAGGCACTGTACCCCATACATTTTTACTCAAAAGTGTGGTCTATTGCATGTTAGAGGGCTTACCCCCAAGCAAGTGTACAAAGAATTTCTTCCTAAGTGTATCACTTCAGCTATATCTGTATCTCTTATTCTTGGAGATCAACACATGGCTTGCAGATGGCTGTTTTCTTGCTTACACTGCTTTTCTTACAGTGTCCTGCTGTATTCACTTAGGCATCAATAAGATAATTAGATTTTTGAAGGATACAAAATAAAGCAAGCAGCAAAAGGAAACTGTGAGATCAACGGACATTGTGTCTCATCTTTGCTCTGTGAGTGGAAATAAGATGACCGATAGAATTTTGATTGGTAGCTAAATCTACAGAGTGCTGGATAGTTACTCTACTGGCTTGCTAAATATCCCACCTCATTTAGCCTTCCTTCCCACACAGGAAAAAAAAAACCACCTAACTGGAAAACAAAATACATTTTCAAAACAAATTGGGCATGTGCAGCTGTGAAAATGAAATACCAACATTGATAGGGCAAAAGGGGAGAGCCAAGGAAAAAAACACATGCCATTCCCTGTTTGAACATTGTAACCAGTGTAGACCACCACTCTGGCCTAGTTCAGACACATAGCCGGCAGCTGCTGCTTCTTTCTGGATGGTGGTGGAGCAGAAACCGAACGGGCCCCCTCCCCTCCACCATGTGCCTAAAGGAACAGCTGATGTTGAAGTTCAGTGCAGGGACCCATGGGCACAATGGACTGCTTTGCTTGCTCTGCCCCTTTTTTGTGGAGACCCCATTCCTTTGGGTATTTGGGGAGGGAATTCATATGCCCAACCTTTTCCTGGAGGACAAGGCTGTCAATGGCTAACTAGTCCTGATGGCTCTGTGCTTCCTCCAGTATCCAAGGCAGTAAGCCTGTGTGCACCAGTTGCTGGGGAACATGGGTGGGAGGGTGCTGTTGCACCATGTCCTGTTTTATGGGTCCCTGGTCAACAGCTGGCTGGCCACTGTGTGAACAGAGGCTGGACTACATGGACCCTTGGTCTGATCCAGCATCAGGGCTCTTCTGATGTTCTTAAAGAGCAGCACTGCCCAGGTGAATGTCTGAACCAGACTATTGTTACCTGGAGAAAGAATGAACGAAATGTATGGGTGGGTGGGTGCTCCTTAAGGACACAGGAAGAGCCATGCTGGATAAGGTCAAACTGCCTTTCTAGCCTTCCATCCTGTTGCATACAGTGGCCAAGCGGATGTCCCAATGGGAAGACCACAAGTAGGACATGAGCCCCTCATCGCCTTCACACACATGTTAAGGAGCCATGGCTCAGAGGCAGAGACCCGGCTTTGCAGGCAAGAGGTCATAGGTTCACTCCATGGCAGCATCTCCATGGAAAGCAGGAAGAAACCCTGGAGACTGATTTTTGCCAGTCAGTTTGCCAGTCAGCACTGGGCTAGATGGACTCCAGGTCTGACTCAATACAAGGCAGCTTGCAGTATTCCTATGTGTTCCCCAGCAACTGTATTCAAAGGCAAACTGCCTCTGATATAGGAGTAATATATAGCCATCATGACTAATAGCCTTATATAGCCTTATCCTCCATTACCTTGTCTAATCCCCTTTTAAAACTCTCCAAGTGAGTCGCCAGCAATTTTATTTATTTATTTATTTATTTATTGCATTCCTATACTGCCCAATAGCCAAAGCTCTCTGGGCAGTTTACAAAAATATAACTTAAGGAAACAATTATTATTTAGGAGTAAGAGATGCAAATTAAAGCAGGATGGGGTGTGGGTGGGTGTCTGTGGGTGTGTGCGCGCATTTAACTGGATTGGCTTCTGTTGATATATAAAAGTGCATATGTAACAGTTAACTGAGCAGAAAATTGTTCCTGATGAGCTAGCATGGGAAAGAATGCTGTGAAATTTGAAAACTTGCACACTATCAGATGTTAGACCAACAAAAAATACTGCCATATTGGTGTCTCTAGGGGAGTGATGAGTGACGACCTGATATCTCCCAACATGGGGGGGGGGGGTGCGGAGTGAGAGCTACTGCAACCTCGAGGTGCTTCGGCCATGAAGGAAATGAGCCAATTAAAGGGACCCAATAGCTATTAGATTCTACAGCTCTTATTTCCCTGGGCATTTTTCTTGCAGAAAGAATGATGGCTGTGAAAGCTGGAGTTGCCATCATGGGTTGGACCCATGCAGACTCCATTCACACATTAAGCTTGCAGAATGCAGAAGTCACATTCGCACACATAAATGCATCGCATGCAAGGCAGGGCTCTCACCTGCAGAGAGGGTGCAGGTGCTGGGATCCCAATATGGACAGGTGAGAAAAGGTTAAATGGATTAATATCTACACACATGGAAGCCCCTCCCACAAAGCACTGAAGCAGGGTTCCCACTCTTTGCTTTGCTTTAAAACTTATTTGCAACACTCAGCCTTGGGAAAACATGGAAGGGCATGCCTCTGGTAACGTGCAGAGAGCCCTTCCCTCAGCACCAAAGAGCAACAGAGAACCACGCATCTGGATCACAGGGCAGAGGCTCCAGATCAGGCAGCGTGGCTCATTTAAGGGTGAGTCCGAGCCGCGGGGCACTGGCGCCCACGCCAGAACAGCGGTGCTCAGTCCCACCTCTGGGAAAGCCACGCCAAGCTATCGTGAGAACAGTTCTGGCCATGGTCTGGCCCCAAGCGGACCCCGCCCATGAAGGGGGATGACGAGAGGGTAAGGAAAGCCCTCCGGCAACGACCCCACCGCCCGCCCCCCTCCCCTTCATTTGTGGAGCGGAGAGAGGAGCCCCAGCGCGCCTCCGAAGGCAAAGGCGCTGTCCGTTCAGCACCCTGGACAGCGCGCTCGGCTGGCAACAGACCCGGCGCTTGAACGCAGCAGCGGCCACTCCCCCCCCCCCCCCACGGCCCAAGGAGACAATCCCCCCCCCCCCAAACACGCCCGTTTCCCTCCGACTCCCTTCCTGCGGGTGCGGGTGGGGCACCGCCGGGCCGGCCTCGGCGCAGCAGCCCTGGAAGTCGCCCGGGCGTCCGCTGAGCGAGCTCCGCCCGCCTGGCCGTATTCGAGGGATCAAGTCCTATAAATACTCCTCATGAAGCGGCTGCCAGGGACCCGTCCTCCTCCCCCCCCCCCCCGCCGCCCAGCAGCGCCGCTTCCTCCCCCGCCACCCCGGCACCCACGTTCCCAACCCAGGGCCCGGGTAGGTTCAGCGGCGAAAGGGGAAAGGGATCAGAGCCGAGGGGAGGGGAGGGGAGAGCGGCCCGGCCCACCTGGACTTCTGCTGGAACTCAGGCGCCTTCCACAGAGACACTGCAGCATATGCGAGCCTTTGGTCCAGAAGAGCCCCACAATCCTCATTGAGTTCTTCTTCGGGCCGCCCCCTCCCTCTGGAAACCGGCAAAGGCGCCCCCTCCCTCCCCCCTCCCACCACCACCAACCACTCCCCCTCCAGCAGCTACTGGCCGCCCCACCCTCGGCAGCCAGCTGCACAGCCCATCATCCGGCAGCCCAGAGGTCTGGGTGAGGGGCGCATGGAGGCGGCTGGAGCAAAAGGGAGGGAGGGGCGGCGGCGGCGGCGGCGGCAACGGCCGCAACAGCAGTGGCAAGAGCCGAGAAGTTGCGGCTCCGCTCCGCTCCACGGCGACTTGGTGGGACTTGGTAGGTCTAGCTGGCAAGGGGGGGGGGGCGGGTCTGGAGGACGTCAAGGCCGGGGGGAGGCGCTGCCAGGCGTTCGCCCTGCCCCCTGCTGGCGAGCCGGGGAGAAAAGCCCCGGAAGGAGGGCGCGCCAGGGTGCCGAGGTCTGGAAGTGGGGGGGGGGGGCTTTTCTCTCCCCGAGATGAGTAATCCCCCCCACCCCTTCCGCCGGCAGCTCTGCTCCCTTTGCGTCTTTTGCGCCGGGCCTCTCGATGCCCCCTGGGCGCACCGGCGCATCTGCCCCCCCCCCCTCGCGCGCACAGCCCAACTCCGACAGCCAGCCGAGCGAGCCCCTGTTGCCCTAGCCAGCGCCGACGAGTCCCCAGGCCGGCAACCTGGGCCGGAGTCCGCCGGTCTGTGGAAGGAGACCCCGCCCCGCCCCGCGAGGTTTCAGGGACTGGCGGTGTTGAGACCGTTGAAAGCCATAAAAACGACAACATGCAACAAACCAAGAGGCTTAAAAGGACAAGGGAAACCAGCCAGTGCAGAATAGAATGCCTCTGAGCGTGTGTAAAGGGCCAGTCTCTCCCCGGTGACTAGCCACAACCCGTGCCCACAAATATCTGGGACTGAAGGAAGCTCCGGAACCTCTCTGCCCAGAAACGCTGAACTATGTCTTTCTTAAGGAGGGGCAACCTGCGACCAGGGCTGTGTCCCCCCCAACTCCCCCAACCACACACACACACACACACAGGCAGTCTGGAGTAGTGGAGCCAAAGTTCTCCGGGATGGGGCGGGCAGGTCGTCCCCCACCCCACCCCACCCCCCACCCGGAATTCCCTCCTCCCCCAAAGTTTCGCTGGAGTTGCGGGGTGAGGATGGATTCTATCCCTCTTGTAACGCCACGCATTTGGGTCTTGAATGGGCAATTAAGACCCAATGGCCTTATAAAAGTCCTGCGCCTGTAGAGACGAGAACGGTTAGAGTTGCTTTGTGAATCAACACAGCTGCAATTTGGGGACTCTCCACCACCAGGCGGGGCTCTGGGGACTGTCACGGTGAGCAGCCCCTCCAGTTTGAAATTCACCCCTCCAGCCCTGCCGCCCACACCCACCCTTCCGATCCTTCTGCATTAAAGACAGACAAATTCTGCGATCGGAATAAGTTATGCAAAGAGTCATGATCATCCTCGTATTCACCACTCCCATCACTAATAGCACATCTTAGGCACCCGGTGCTTTTACAGAGCTGGCAAAGTTGCAAGTATTTGGTTAATTTGCATTATTTCTGCTGCCTGTTGAAGGATTAATCGGCTTTTTGTGTGATGGATTCAACAGCTGGTCACAAGAGAGGGATAAGGAGCTTATGCCGAGCGCAAGTGCAGCATCCCCACCCCGTCCAGGGGCCCTGATGCTCCCCCCTCCCTGCTGCTGCTGCCTTCTTTCTCCCTCTTGAGATTTCAGTAGATGCAGTGGCAGAACGTCCCTCATCCTCTAACGTAGCTATTTGTTTCATCCTGTATACTGATAGCAAACTGAATTCTCTTATGACAAAACCGCACCATCCACCCATGCACAAGAGGGATGGATCAGCAGACTGGGGACAACTTCAAGATTTGCAGAAGTACCCAAAATCTTTAGGGGGGGGACCCAGGGACTTTAGAAACAAAGGCTGAGTTTGGATGATGCTTTAGGCACAGAGGGGGCAAGAGACAACTGTCCGTTGTGTTGATTATTGTGTCGTGGGGGGGGGGGGACACACACACAATGGACAGTAGTATATCATGTAACAATGGGGAAAAACAAAGGGCTGCTCTGTTGTTTATCGGAGACCCATTGCTTTCATGAGGCAGGGACTTTCAGCTGCGCAATGGGGGGGAGGGGCAGCGTGTCGTGTAGGGGCACCGCAAAAATAACAAACCATCAGTTGCCTCTTTCCCCCCTCCATTGCCTAGAGTGTCCTCCAAACTCAGCCAAAAACAACCTAATGAGGACTGAGCATGCTCAGTGGGCACAGAATGCTGAGTGGGAGGAGTGGGAGTGGGGCAGAGAGGGTGGCTGAAAAGCAAGGGGGAGGAGGAATGGAATGGAGTATCCTAGAAAAGGATGGGACCACCCTGAACAGGAGCACTCTGTGCTGCAACATTTTTGCAGGTGCTACATTATTGTTGTTCTTGTAATACAGGAATAGTAAATTGTGGGGCAAATTAGTGTTTCCTGTTTAGCAAACTGCCCAGAGGAGTGAAAAACACCTAGAGAACTTTCGTCATTAGACTTTCTAGATATACTGTAAATATATATTTTTTTAAATGAATACAATAAATCAGAGGTTCCCCCTTGCCAAGAACCCTCTGGCTTGCTCTCTAAATTCCCTCAAGTTCAACAAGTGGTTTAGTAATTAAGGGTAAGTGCTTAAGGGCAAATCCTGGGGGGGGGGGAATTGTGCATGCACAGGGGAGAGTGCAAAGGAATTGCGGGGGAAGAACACTGCAGATGCGCATGGAATAATAATAATAATAATAATGGAAGATGTAAGTGCAGAAAGCCCACAGCCTTAATGACAGAATATGTGGCGCTTCCACTCTGTGTGTATCTGGGCAAAACTTTAATATCACTTCAAAGACAGGAAAAATATTACTTTACCACCCCTTCCGCCATCCCCAACCCCGGCTTATTCATTTATGGCTTTATTCTGAAAGGGAACATTCATTGGCATGTGATAAAATCAACCTAAAGCTCCATCACCTGACTAGGGCAAGGAGGGTCAGATTGCAATCACTCCAGAGACAAAGCCAAATAAGTATTTAACAGAATTTACTTTGAAGATTTAGGGAATAATAACATGAAGGAAACAATCAACAACTATGAATCAACTATATTCAACGTCCTTTTTAACCCGTGGTTCTCTGTGAAGAGCAGTGTTAGGTTTACTGAACCAACAACAGTTGCTTATTCCTGTTCTTTAGTCCTTGGTTGCCTTTCTCTCTTCATTAAGCTGCAGTCTGTTTCCTCCTTCTGCTTCCTCTCCTTCCAGCTCCCTCTTCCTGCTCTCCCCTCACCCCATCCCAGGCCCCTCCCACTTTACTCAGCTGACATTCCCAGGCACTCAGAGACAGGCTTGGCCACACCAGTCTCCTGCCTAATCTCATCCATAGAATTACAGAATCATAGAATAGTAGAGTTGGAAGGGGCCAATAAGGCTATCGAGTCCAACCCCCTGCTCAATGCAGGAATCCACCTTAAAGCATCCCTGACAGATGGCTGCCCAGCTGCCTCTTGAAGGCCTCTTGTGTGGGAGAGCTGACCACCTCCCTAGGGAATTGGCTCCATTGTTGTACTGCTCTAGCAGTCAGGAAGTTTTTCCTGATGTCCAGCCGGAATCTGGCTTCCTGTCACTTCCAAGATCAGTTCATCTCACCCACGTGTGCCAGAGCCGGAGAGGCAGAGGGGGGTTTGCATGAGTGCTGAAACAATTTTTGCCTGCGCACCACTGAGATTTTTTTTTATGCGGAAAATGTTATGTCTAATTAATAAATCAATAATCTAATTAATAAATGAATGAAAGCAGACAGAAGCAAGCACAAGCTGAGAACAAAAGAGCAGGGGGGTTGTAGAGAGGTTAGCATGACTGAGGAAAGGGCTGTGATGAAACCAGAACTGGGATCAGCAGAGAGAGGGGTGACAGACAAGCCGCCAGACGCAGCCTCGGAGTCGGAGGAACAGCAGACTTTTCATCGTGGATGGTGCAATGTGAGAATACACTGAATAGCTGCACAGACTGTTGCTCCAGGGCATGAAAGAAAGGAAAGGAAAGGAAACCAGGCCAGGGCCAGACATTATCTGCTCGGCCTTGGAAACAGATGCATAAAAGTGCTCTGCAGAGGCACTCACAATTGCACAATTGGGATGCGCACAATTCTTCCCTGTGCACATAACAGACCAGACACGTGGGAGATCTAGACTGGGGGATCCACAAATATGATCCAGATTCGGAAGGCTGCCCAGTTATTTTCAGAAGCGCAGCAAACCAGGCATCCTTAGTTTTCGGTTTGCCTAGCAATGGGGCGCAGGTGCCCCTCCTCCTGTCCTGGGGGAACTGAGGAAGACACAATAATGCTTGTTGCCTTGAAACCTGGTGGTTCCTGTTGCTGGGTGAAGGATGCAGGTGAGAAAGGAGAGACAGACCCAGAAATACATCGCTGCTCTTGCATTTCATAGTAGTGAGGGGTCACAAGGTGTGGACGTCATGTGTCTTGTTGATAACAATTCATTGTATTTCATAGGAGTGTTGTTCATTCTGTGTGCGGTAACTGTAAGCGAGAGATGCTATATAAGCGAGCTTTGAATGCAAAATGTTTTCATGGAACTGAAGCAAAGGAGCTTTTGCTACAGGTGGGTTGGTTAATCCTTGGAAGCAAAAAGCTTTTGGATTTAGGAGGGGGGGGGGGCTTCATGCTTTTGAAGTCAGCTGTAAGCCTGGCTGCATCAGGAAGAAGCTCTTTTCGAGTGATGTACAGAAGCTATGTGCAGGAGCTATGCCTGGGCCTGAAGCTCCTGATTGACTCAAGGGGAATAGATATGTGTTAAGATAAAGAGCTGGAGATAATGCTAGGTAAAATATTTTAAATACTACAATTTTGGCTGGGCTGACCATTGACACCCTGAAAGAATGAGAAGCCACCAGACTTGATTACCCATGCTATGTCAACCAGGCCTGCCAGACAGGTAAATATAAGATTTGAATGATAACAGCTTTGTTGATTGAGTGGAACAGAACTTTTGATTTTAATGAGAAATATGCTAGCCACTAAGGGGCCTGTTCAGACAACATGCTAAACCATGGTTAAGCCGCAAATCCCTTTCCAGCATATGGTTAGTGAGCGTGTATAAACTGTGCTTATGTAGCTAGCTACCATACTGAGGAATGGTTTACACGACATGCTAAGCCATAATGTTTAGCTCAAAATGCTTAACCACCATGACTTAGCTGTCATCTGAACAGGGTCAATATCTATTAAGCTTCTAATCATCCTAATTGCATTGTATATATTAATGTGTCATTGGAAAGTTTTGTTAGTCTCTGATCCTGTTTGAACAGTCTGTGGTATCTCTTTGTGCTTTTTGTCTTGAGGGATGCCTCAGGGACCCCTACCCATAAAGTAATCATTGAAGCCTAGAACACTCCGCTGGAATTTATAAATCTGTTGCTGAATGGGGTCTGTCCATGGCCCCCTCCACAAGGATGCGCTTTTGCACCCGGTTCCGCGATTATGCGCATTATCGCGGAGGCGCTTTTACTCCTAATCCCTCTACACCGGAGGTGGCGAGAGGCGGCGAAGCGCATTAATTCATGTCCAAAAAGCGCTTTACAAGCAGTTAATGCGCATAATCACTTGTTCACACCGCGAAAATGCGCTTTAACGGCCGGAGCAAAATAAAAGTCGCTATTTAACGCGCGTTCGAAAATGCGCATTATCGGGGAGATAACGCGCCTGTACGCCCGTTTTGCGCTCCGTGCTTGTGGAGGTAAATTTTTTAATGAGCCTTCAAGGCTCATTAAACGTCTCGTGTGGAGGAGGCCCATGTAGTTGCAGTTTTTTTCTCTTAGTCAGGTAAGTCACTGACACACTTGTTCAGGTAAGGGAAACAAGCTAGTCAGATGGAACAGGAATATTTTACTTGTCTAAGGGGAGGGACTTAGTACATGGGCAGTATTTGGGATTTCCAGAGGCTACTTGCAGGAGCCATTCCCAGTTCATTTGACAACACTTATTCCCCATCCTGCAAGTAGCCTGGTGATAAAAAAAAAAGGAAAAAGGGGGGGGGAATATGTCTATTCCACTCGCACCCTCCAGAACCAGGGCTTTTAATTGGACGCAAACCCACAAGCCATTCCCCACCACCACCACCACCAATGGTGGAAAACACCCATTGTCAGGATTATGACTCAGCCTGGATTAATTGGAGGTGGCTGAAAGGTCAAACATTTCCCCTCCCCATAATTCCCCTTCCTCAGGCAATTTTGCATCAAATTCTTTGAGATGAGTTCAAAATGCTGCACTGGCCACATTAAGCATCCAACTTCTTAAAATAGCTATAAAGATGGCTGTTGTCTCCATGCAAAACCTCCCGACACCCGGTGCCATTGTCTGAGTTGCTGCGATGTCATGTGATGTCCACAAACATTCTCGGAGCTTGTGGTGAAGGTGCCAGTGTCAGGGGAGAGAAAGAGAAGGGTGCTCATGCAAGGCCTACACAACGGAAGGCAGGGAGGAAAGGGGCAGAGAAAGAGCGGGATTCAAATGGACCAGCTGGATTTTGGCTGCAGCCTGGCACATTGTCCATGCCAGCAAAATGCATGGTGCTGTAAGGACATCACCTAATCCGCAACCCTGCAAATGAATCCTCCAGGAAGTTCACAATCTAGACCTCCACTTTTTAATTCAAGAGCAAAGGTGGCTCAGCACAGCTTGGAGGGGTTGGAAGTGGGGAGGGGGGCAAGGCAGGACAACAAAGGAAAGAGTATCAAAGAGTTGTAGAGAGCAGATTGCTATGCGTTTCAGTTATTAAATTATGTTGCCCTGGCATGGAACAGAGACACGGTTATGTCTGGGATTACGGATTTTAAATAGATGCCTCTGATTGAAATAAGAAAAAAAAGCCAAGCCTGCGCTTTGGAAATAAATACAGCGATTCACCATGGGAAGCTTTTGGCATGTGCATTTTAGAACACGCATGTCCCAGCCCTTTAGGCAAGGGATGGAAAAGGCCATGTCTACACCGGCCTTTTTTCCTGGTGTCATCCCTGTGTGTCCAAAAGATGCACGGGGATCCCGGAAGCAGGCAGGGAGGAGCCCTCCATTTTACCTGGATAACTGGTTGCTCAGTTATCCTGATTTTTTTCCCCACGGTCCTGGACCGTGGATGGTGTGGGCGCCTGTCCCGGCTTCTTCCCTCCTCCCCGCGAGTAGTGGGGGTCATCAAGAGGCAAGGAGCCAGTCCAGTGGGAGTGCAAGGGCATTGGGGGAGGTGCCAGCGGGGTTAGGGGCTTTTTACATTTTTTAAACTCACGTTTTTCATTGGAGCGCAATTGTACTCCTGGCTGCAGGGTTTTTTTTAAAAAATGGTGGGCGTGACATCCCTCTTCCCTACCAGGATGCTACGCTTCCATTTGGAAGCTCAGGGAGGATCACGGAAGAAGGTAAGTCCGTGATCCTCCCCCGTCCTGCCCTCTACACCCATAGGTGTAGAAAGGGCCAAAGTCTCCTCAAAAGTGTTTAATGGGAGGGGAGGGCCCCATCCTGCAAGGTGCTCACTTAGGTAGCTAGTGAGAAGTTCTGTTAATATATTGATGATCACATTACTGGAGACAGCGGGCGGGTGTGGGGTGTGGGGGAGAAGAAGCTAAGGATGGCCCCCTCTACAAGGATTCGCTTTTGCGCCCGGTTAGGCGATTATGCGCATAATCGCTGAAGCGCATTTACACCTAATACCTCTTCACGAGAGGCGGCAAGAGGGGGTGAAGCGCATTAACGGATTACCAAAATGCGCTTTACAAGTAGTTAATGCGCATAAGCGCTTGTTCACACAGTCAAAATGCGCTTTAACGGCCGGAGCAAAATAAAACTCGCTATTTAACGCGCATTCGATAATGCGCATAATCGGAGAGATAACGCGCCTCTACGTCCGATTTGCACTCCGTTCTTGTAGAGGTAAATTTTTTAAAGCACCTTGAAAGAGCTTTAAACCTCTCTTGTAGAGGCAGCCGATGACATTGAAATGCCTGTTCTGCCCAGTGAGCTTCATAGTGGCACCGGGAGAGGGCAATTCCACCCACTCCAACTGGACTTCTAGGCATTACAAGAGTTCCTCTCCCTGCCCAATTCCCAGGCTTCACCATAGAATCATAGAAAAGTAGAGTTGGAAGGGGCCTCTAAGGCCATTGAGTCCAACCCCCTGCTCAGTGCGAGAATCCACCTTAAAGCATCCCTGACAGATGGTTGTCCAGCTGCCTCTTGAAGGCCTCTAGTGTGGGAGAGCCCACCACTTCCCTAGGTCATTGGTTCCATTGTCGTACTGCTCTAACAGTCAGGAAGCTTTTCCTGATGTCCAGCCGGAATCTGGCTTCCTGTAACTTGAGCCCATTATTCTGTGTCCTGCACTCTGGGTTGATTGAGAAGAGATCCTGGCCCTCCTCTGTGTGACAACCTTTCAACTATTTGAAGAGTGCTCTCATGTCTCCCCTCCATCTTCTCTGCATCTTTGTTGTTTGATGTTGTCTGCATCTTTTCCAATATTAAGGATGTACGAAACTGCCTTGTCCCAAGTCAGGCTGTTGGTCAGTCTAGTTCAGCACTGTCTACACCACAAGTGGGCACACTTCAGGCTTGGGGGAATCTGCTTCATTTTTTACTGGAGTCCTGAAATCCACCCACTGGAGCCGGTGCAAAAGGCACACCCCTCACATCAAAGAATTCTGAACTCAGGAATCTGTTTTGAGTACCAGAACTGAATGGAGCTCAGAGTCCTTCTGTGCAAAAATCTACGCCTGATTGGGACACACACACACACACACACACACACCTCACAACTCCAGCTTTCTGGGGGAGTCATTTAGTAGCTGCCATAGTTAAACAATTGGGAGACAGAAAGTATTTCCAATCTACTTCAAATCACCCAGCGATGTACTGGCAGATCCCAAACTGCCCTCTGCCCACCCTCTGGTCAACCCTGTGTGGAACAGCTCCCGAGGGTTTCAGACTGGGGTCTTTTCAATCAGCCCTACCAGGAGATACCAGCAATTGGTCAGACGACCCTATTTCCATGAAATGTAGGTGCTCTACCACCAGTGAGCAGCCATGTCATTCAGAAGCTTTACTTTATTTTCAAATGAAGACTTAGGGTTTCATTACTCCTAACTCCTCAACTCCTCCTTCAAGTTAGATTACTGCAATGCGCTCTACGTGGGATTGCCTTTGAAGATGGTTCAGAAGCTGCAGCTTGTGCAAAATGCAGTGGCCAGATTGATAACAGGGACCAGAAGGTTCAAGCGTATAAGACCGACACTGGCCCGCTTGCATTGGCTGCCTGTATGTTTCTGAGCCTGATTCAAGGTGCTGGTTTTAATCTATAAAGCCAAACATGGCTTGGGACCACAATACCTTTCCTGACATGAACCTACCCATATGCTACACTCAACATCTAAGGTCGTCGTCCAGGTGCCTAACCTGAGGGAAGCTCGGAGGTCGGCAACAAAGGAGTGGGCCTTCTCTGTGGTGGCCCCCCAATTATGGGACAATCTCCCCGACGAGGCCCGCCCGGCGCGAACATTGTTATCTTTTCGGCGCCAGGTCAAAACCTTCCTCTGCTCTCAGGCTTTTAGCAATATCTGATAAGCCAGGGTCTGTTTTTTTATTATTTATTTATTTTAGCTCATAGCTTTTAAGGTTATTATAGTGGTTTTAAATGTATGTGTATATTGCATGTTTTTGCAGTTTTGATTTGGGTATATTGTTTTTAAATGTTTTAATCTTATGTTAACCGCCCAGAGAGGCTGTATACAAATGCAATAAAATAAAATAAAAGATAAACTAATGCCATGCAGAAAGATGTAAAACACACAACCTGGGGGCATGATTGCATCATCACATCACTTGGGATTGAACCTAGAAGTCCCTGGGTTGCATCCTGCCTCTGGCACAAGCGCAGCAGGAGTCCTGAGACAGGCCGGTTCTCTGCTCCGCCTTAGCTCCCTCTATCCCCCCCCCCCATTGCTAGCTGTAATACAGAGTTGATAATACTGACTGAACTTACAGGGCTCTTGCAAGGATTATTCAGATAATGTGTGTGAAACCCTTTGAGCACTCAAAAATGCAATATAAATCCTCAGTGTTATACTAAGTACCAACAAAAAGGCTTAGAGTTGCTGCACACATAGTAATTAAGCTCAGTGCGGTACAGATGGGTACCCTTGAAGCTCTGTGTTCCGAATTATCATTTATAGTGTGCCATCTATGCAAGTGGTACTTTACAGAGCTTCGTAAGTGAAGAGGGCAGGTCCCTGCCTCATGACGCTTACAATCTAACTGTTGACAATGAGGGAAAGGATACAGAAGAGGGAAGGGGACAGACAAGAGGGTGTGTGGGGTAAGGAGTTAATTAGGGGCACTTCCCCCGGCTCAGGGCCAGAAATGAGCTTCAGGGCTTGAGTAATGCTACTCACCTCATTTCCCTCATTGTCAACATTTCGACTGTAAGCTGCGTGAGGCAGAGACCTGCCATTTCACACACATTATCTGAATAATCCTTGCACTTCACTCGGTGGGGGAACAGAGAGCAGGACCTCAGCTGTACAGCAGAGAGTATGGGGAAGAACATGCAGAGGGCATCCATGTTTCAAGCCAGTTAGGGCTTTGAGGGTCAGAACCAGCATCTTGAATTCAGCCTGGAAATGAACATGCTCTATCTGATCCATCCCAGATAATGGTCCGGCCATTGCATTTTGGACCAACTGAAATTTCCAGGCATGTTTGAAGGGCAGCCCCATGTAAAATGCCTTAAAGTAATCCAGTCTAGAGGTTCCTACAAAATGAATGGCTGAAGCCAGGTCTGTCTTCTTCACAAAAGGGCACACCTAGTCACCTCTGTATATCACTCATTGCTTCAAGCCTAACAATACACTTCCAGACCATCCTTCATTCATTCGTTAATTCATTACAATTCTGTACCGCCCAATAACAAAAATCTCAGGGTGGTTTACTAAGATTAAACCATAAAAATACAATACAATAACATAATACCATTAAAATACAAAAATATTAAAACCACTTTAAACAATCAACAATGACAATCTCAGGACCAGTTAAAAAGTCCTGCTGAGATGCATAAACCATTCCTTCTCTATCTGACTAGCTTAGTTCCCTTACCTGAATTCACGTGACCAAGAGAGAAAACTGTGGCTATCTGGAAAGATCCCACTCAGCAACAGATTTATAAATCCCAGACAAGTGTTCTGGGCTTCAGGAATTAATTTATGGGTTGTGGCCCCTGAAGCACCCTTCAAATGCAAAGTGGTACCACGAAATCTATATTTATTGCTCAAACGGTATTAGAGAATAACTACTTCAAATACTTGAAAGGTTGTCACACAGAGGAGGGCCAGGATCTCTTCTTGATCAACCCAGAGTGCAGGACACAGAATAATGGGCTCAAGTTACAGGAAGCCAGATTCCGGCTGGACATCAGGAAAAACTTCCTGACTGTTAGAGCAGTACGATAATGGAAGCAATGACCTAGGGAGGTGGTGGGCTCTCCCACCCTAGAGGCCTTCAAGAGGCAGCTGGACAACCATCTGTCAGGGATGCTTTAAGGTAGATTCCTGCACTAAGCAGGGGGTTGGACCCGATGGCCTTAGAGGCCCCTTCCAACTTTACTATTCTATGGTTCTATGATAAACTTTGCAATGATGAAACAAGCAAACAATTACTATGTACAATGCAATTAGGATGAGTAGAAGCATAATAGAAATAGTGGCTAGCATATTCTTAGTAAAATTAAAGTTCATTTCCTCTTAACTAACACAACAGTCATCATTAAGATTTTATAGATACCTATCTGGCAGGCATGGTTGGCACTGCAGAGCTCAGGTAAACATCTTTGGTGGGCTTCCCATTCTCCCAGGATCACTCTGCTCAACTCAGCCAGAATCTTACTGTTTATAACGTTCTGTTGAACAACAGCTCTAGTGCCTTTATCTTAAACACACTTCTATGCACCGTAGCATTTTGGACTTGGTCAGAGCTCCTACCGATGACCTCAGGAGGGCCTCTCCCTAACACAGCCAGGCTTAGAGCAAACTTCAGAAGCACCTTTGCAAAGGTCCATCTCCTCATGAAATAAAGAGCTTTTTTATTGGCAAGACGTCACCATCCCACCTGTAGCCAGCTCTCTTGTCCCAGGACCTAGAACACATGTTTGCACTTCAAGCGAGCTCACAGCATATTTAGAACTGACCACTTTGCACTTACAGTTAGCTGCACACAGAGATGATAACGCTGCTGTGAAATATACATTGAATTCTTGTCCACAATACATGTACACCTCTGGCTCAGTTCTCTGTCTCCTTCAGCCTGCCCCACTCATCTGCTGCATGCCCTAGCCTTCTGTGCCATGGGGGGGGGCTCCCCTTCCAGTCTCCTCTCTTAGATTCTCCAGCATCTGGCTTCTAGGCAGGGCCTTGCTCTCCTTCCTAGCCTGCACTGCAACTTCTTGCTCAGCCTCAGGAGAGATCCCTGCCCCACTCACAAGGGAGCCCGATACAGCCAGCTCAGAACATGCAAGGAAGGAGAGCGAAGGCTCTGTCATGCCTAAGGTGACCAGATTTGTCTGGAAATCCTCCATTTCTCCTTAACTCGCCAAAGTGGATTGAGGAAAGGCAGACCTCTGCTAGCCTCGATGGTGTAATAGGTTTATCTGCAGACAGAAAAGGCTCTCAGCCATGATCATTTATCAAGAAGGACAGAGATCAGAGAGAAAGCCTGGCATTTCAACGGCACAAATGCTGTGTGACTTGGTAAGAGGCTCAGAAACACGATGGCTCTCTTAAGTCAAGGGCTCCCATCAGCTTCCTCATTGTCAATGCCACCAAATCCCAATCCTGCAGCAATACATATTCTCAGTGCTCTAATTGAGGGGGGGACACCAAAGGTGGCCATTCATTGATATCCACAATCCTCCCCCCCCCCACACACACACACATGGTTTCTGCCAACTTTGTGCTTTTTTATTCTCTAACATTTATGAACCGCTCTTCATCGGCAAGGGACCCCCGGGTGTCGTCCTCCATGGGATCCCAGGGTGGCATCCCCATGTAAGCTTCTAAAGAACAGTAGCTAATGGATCTGTCACAAAAGAAAGGTTGGGTGTGGCCTCCCTCTGCCCCCCTGGCAGTCTGGTGCTATATTTTCTTGCCTTTCTTTCAGGGGGAGGCGCGTCGTCACAGCTTCATCACTGTGAACTTTGTGAAAAGGGAAGTGATTTGGAGGAAGGTCTCACCTGGTCTCTCAGCAAGAGCAGGTCTGGATTTCACCCCATGTGTGAACGTTTTGCATTCAGCCCTGCTTAGAAAAGAAAATGGGACCATAGGCTCTACGGATCTTATTGCAAGAAAAGTATTAAAAGTGGCAACTTCCTTGTACAGGACGGCAGCTGTGGGATCCTGAGGAGATTGTTTCCCACATATTATTTATTCTCAGATCCCCTCTTTTTTCCTCCAGCATCAGGGTTTTCCAGAAGACAACAATAGACAAGAATATTGGGTGATGTGGAATTGAACCTCAATCAAGTTTCAATATAGGAAAAGTTGTCCTCGTTGCTCTCGCTGAAGAAACTATTTTAAAAAACAAAAACACAACAGATTTTCCCATTTGCATCCCCAATGACGGGGCTTTCTTTTATGAATCTCCCCTTTATTTTATTTTCACTCTATTTCTTTGCAAAGTTCTATAGACCATGCCTGCTGTGTACACAGACACCTGTTCATTTTTACTGATGTACGTTACCCAGTACCTTTAAATTGCTTTTCCAGAGGAGGGCAACAAGGATGATCAGGGGTCTGGAAACAAAGCCCTAGAGGAGAGACTGAAAGAACTGGGCATGTTTAGCCTGGAGAAGAGAAAATTGAATCACAGAATCATAGAATCATAGAATAGTAGAGTTGGAAGGGGCCTATAAGGCCATCGAGTCCAATCCCCTGCTCAATGCAGGAATCCACCTTAAAGCATCCCTGACAGGTAGTTGTCCAGCTGCCTCTTGAAGGCCTCTAGTGTGGGACAGCCCACCACCTCCCTAGGTCATTGGTTCCATTGTCATACTGCTCTAACAGTCAGGAAGTTTTTCCTGATGTCCAGCCAGAATCTGGCTTCCCGTAACTTGAGCCCATTATCCGTGTCCTGCATTCTGAGTTGATCGGCGAGGTGACGTTCACCCTGTTCTGGAGGGGGTTGCACTCCCCCTAAAGGATTGGGTCTGTAGTTTGGGGGTGCTCTTGGTTCCAGAACTGTCACTTGAGGCACAGGTGAACTCAGTGGCAAAGAGCACCTTTTACCAGCTTAGGCTGATATACCAACTGCGCCCTTATCTGGACAGAGATAGCCTAGCTACAGTTATCCATGCTCTCATAACCTCTCGTTTGGATTACTGCAATGCGTTATACGTGGGGCTGCCTTTGAAAACGGTCCGGAAACTTCAGCTGGTACAAAACAGGGCAGCCAGATTGTTAATGGGGACTGGCCAATGAGACCATATTACGCCAGTCCTTTTCCAACTTCACTGGCTGCCGATCCAGGTCCGGGCCCAATTCAAAGTGCTGGTACTAACATTTAAAGCCCTAAACGGCTTGGGGCCAGGTTATCTTAAGGAACGCCTCCTCCCATATGTACCTGCCCGGACCCTAAGATCATCTACAGGGCTCCTTCTCCGTGAGCCCCTGCCAAAGGAAGTGAGGCAGGTGGCCACTAGGAGGAGGGCTTTCTCTGCTGTGGCACCCCGGCTGTGGAATGAGCTCCCCAGAGAGGTTCGCCTGGCGCCTACTTTGTACTCTTTTCGTCGCCAGGTGAAGACCTTTTTATTCTCCCAGTATTTTAACAGTTAAATTAACTCAATTTTAATCATTGCTGTTTTAAATTTGTATTTTAATCTGTATTAATTCCTGCTGCTTGGTTTTATTCTGGTTGTGGTTTTATATTGTATGTTATTTTGTGTTTTTAGATTGTGGCTTATTTTATATTTTTTAAATGATTTCATGGTTTTAATTTTTGTGAACCGCCCAGAGAGCTTCGGCTATGGGGCGGTATAAAAATGCAATAAATAAATAAATAAATCCTAGCCCTCCTCTGTGTGACAACCTTTCAAGTATTTGAAGAGGGCTATCATGTCTCCCCTCAGTCGTCTCTTCTCCAGGCAAAACATGCCCAGTTCTTTCAGTCTCTCCTCATAGGGCTTTGTTTCCAGACCCTGATCATCCTTGTTGCCCTCCTCTGAACACGCTCCAGCTTGTCTGCATTCTTCTTGAAGTGTGGTGCCCAGAACTGGACGCAATACTCAAGATGAGGCCTAACCAGTGCCGAATAGAGGGGAAACAATACCTCGCGCGATTTGGAAGCTATACTTCTATTAATGCAGCAAGACTCTAAACTGCCAGATCATCAGCAAAGCCACAAAAAAGGGTTTCTATTTGAGCCTGGGTCTGACCACTGCCTCCCAATGAGGAAGTCCACATCCTCCCTGCCCAAGGAAGCGCTGATTATCTCATTTTTTAAATAATAATAAAAAAATACTGTTGTTTTAACTCTGCTACTGTATTTTAAATCTTTGCACTGCTGATAGGTTTTATTTTGGTATTTATTTTGTATTGTATACTCTAATTTTAAACTTTTATATTATATTTTATCATGCATTTTATGGTTTAATTGGTGTGACCTGTCCAGAGAGCTTCAGATATTGGGTGGCATAGAAATGAAATAAATGAATGATTAAATAAATAAACTGACTCAGCCTCCCTGAAGTAGTTTTACAAAGTCAGGGAGCAGAATAGCCCAGGTGGCATTTCAAGGCATTCAGAAAACCAGGCAATCTGTCAACATTCTCAAGGATGAAAGTCCAACATTGGTTCAAGCAAATGTGACAAAAAAGGACCTTTGCCAAGAGAGACCATATCTTAATTGTGACTGAATGTGTGAATGGCTTTATCAAACAAGCATCCAGAAAAACTGTCTGCCAATAACCTTCTGGCAAAGGGTTGTGTGTTCTCAGTTCCTCTCTGCTCTCTCTTTGTCAGGCCCAGAGGATGTTTCTTTTTTCCTGAGGCCATAGCTCAGTGGTGGAGCACCTCCTTTGCAGGCAGAAGGACAATCCCTGGCGGCAACTCCAGGTAGGGATGGAAAAAAGCCTGCCTCAAACCCGGGAGAGCCATTGCTGCACTCAGTGTTGACAATACTGGGTTAGACGGTCCAGGTGCCTGACTCATAGTCATAGTAGTATAGTAGAGTAGAGTTGGAAGGTGCCTCTAAGGCCATCAAGTCCAACCCCTGCTCAATGCAGGAATCCATCTCAAAGCATACCTGACAGATGGCTGCCTAGCTGCTTCTTGAATGCCTCTAATGTGAGAGAGACCACAACCTCCCTAGCTAATTGGTTCCATTGCTGCACCACTTTAACAGTTTTTCCTGATGTCATACTGCTCTAACAATCAGGAAGTTTTTCCTGATGTCCAGCTGGAATCTGGCTTCCTGTCACTTGAGCCCATTATTCCGAGTCCTGCAGAATAATGATTGGGAAGAGATCCTGGCCCTCCTCTATGTGACATGAACCCATGGTCAAATCACAGACCACACAGATGCCCCATCTATATTGAGAAGAGATCCTGGCCCTCCTCTGTGTGACAACCTTTCAAGTATTTGAAGAGCGCTATCATGTCTCCCCTCAGGCTTCTCTTCTCCAGGCTAAACATGCCCAGTTCTTTCAGTCTCTCCTCATAAGGCTTTGTTTCCAGGCCCCTGATCGTCCTTTTTCTCAATAGCATCAGCCCAGCAGGAACCAGCCCTCCAGTGTGCCAGAAGATGGGGGGAAGGTGGCCCTCCCTGCACACCCTCCAAGCAAAAATAGTCCAGGTTGCAACAAACCTCTCCCCCATCTGGAGCAGTTCTGCTGGACAGCACTCCAGACGCAGCTTTTCCAGTGAATGCATGACCCTGTCAGAACGACACTGACCGAGTCAGGCGAAATGAACGACGTTGCACTTCAAAGCAGAATGAGTGGGAAGAGGAATGCGGTGTTTCAGATCCCTGTTCACCCAGGAAACCTCACCTGGTAGTCTGGAACAGGCCACTACACTTCACAGATCAAGCTGTGGCGGGTGGAAAGTGAGGAGAACCTACAGCAGGGCAGGTAGCCTGAATGTCAAGGGTTAATCTGGGTGAATGATTTTATAGCAAATCCATGGACAACCTGGACATTCAAAATGGGAGCCAAGAAAAACAGGTGTCCATTGGGAAGGGGTGTTTCAGTCGCCCTCTGCCTTATGCTATCCTTTAAAATAGCTGAAAGGACGGTCGTGAACAGACAGTATAGCATGGAACTGACATTCAGGGGCAAATCCAATGGCATTTCTTTGGTGACTGGGAAAAGATTTCAGGCGACCCATTTGCTACAAAAAGTCATTCATGGTGGTCATGTTTATTTGCTTCATATCCGAAACTGGTGCTCCAAAGGTATGCCTGTTTAGACTGACATTCACTTAGGCCAGATCTACACAAAGCAGGATATAACATGTTGAAAACAGCTTGAAAACTGTATATGGAGTATGTCCTGGGGCCCCTACAGTTGTCACTACTGCTATAAACCATTTTCAAGGAGTAGTGTAGATCTTGCCTCAGTTTCATTCATTTACTATGTTTCTATGCCACACAACAGCCAAAGCTCTCTGGGAGGTTTACAAAGATGGGGAAAACCCCACATTTCAATCCTTAATAACTAAGAATTCAACTTTTTCTTTTGTTTGCATTATTTGACTCTTGTCCTCCTGCCTTGCCAATGCTAACAGCTTGTAGGTTGCTCCAGCAGATCTGCAAAATGTTCTTGCCAATGAACGTGCATCGAACCAGCAGCTCGTGCCTTTTTAAAGCTCATAGTGATGTTGTTGCTCAGAGCCACCAGAGGGCAGCAAAGCATTTCTAAAGGTGCAGGCCATCTCCAAAAGTGTGTGAGCAAAGTATACAGGTAAACTATGGAGCCTCCAAATCTCCTCCTATTGTTTTAAATCATCAATGGACCTCTAATAGATTTCCCAGATTGTTCCCGCAATTGATACTCCATTAAGCAGCATTCAATAGTTTTCACATTGAAGGGAACTTTAAAAAACAAACGCAACACCCCAGTTGTTGCTTTCCCAACCTGCTCCTAACTATTCTGAAGCTGTGCAATTTTTAAAGAGGGACAAGATGGAATAGGAAAGTATTATGCCTATAGTTATATTTATATCCTTTAAACAAAGCTTTAAAGACAAATTTAAAACCAAGCAACAAATCAAACAGCTAAAATCAGCAAAAGGCAATTTATAAACCAGTACTAAAATATTATATTTGTACAAAAAAAAATTTCTTGCAAAATTACACTCCCAGATTATGTGTCACTTTATTTACCTGTTACAACCCATTTCTATGCATGTTTGCTCAGAAGTAAATCCCAGTGAGTTCAATGTGACCCTCCTGCTTCTTAGCAAATGTGACTGACATGCTACCTGCATTCTTACTGACTGATTTCCTTTGCCAGCCTCATCCCAGTGCCAAAGTCCTTTGAACTGGACATTCCAATTCTAATGTGTGGCCCGATTTGGAAATCTGGTACATTTCTAAAACTTTAAAAACTAACAAATTTTTAATGCATGATCGTTTGTAAACCACAGGAGACTTTATTACATCCATGAAATGAGCAGTGAGGATGTTGGACACGGGGACACAAACACACACACACACACCTAGTCTGGTTGATGGGAATAACAGTCTGGTTAGATCAGTTCAAGAGTCCATCTACCCAGCATCTTGCTCCAACAGTAAACAGCCAAATGCTTTTGGTGAGCCCATAAGCACAGCCCACATGGACCATATTATTCCACATACACAAATATAAGCTTTTTAAGCTCCATCACACCTAATTTTCCCCCCTGGTTTGCCTCTGTGTTGTTTTTGTTGTTTTACCTCTGATGCTAAGCACGTCAAGCTCATGACCCCTTTCAGCTGAAGAGCTGCTCTTTCGCTCCTTCGCTCCTTTGCTCTTCCACTCCACTCCACCCCTCCCCTTCTTTTTCTCCCTCCAGTCAGGTCCTGTTAGATGAGCACTTCAACCAGACCACCTTTCTGCCAGGCAAAAATGAAAGGACCCTTGAGTCTGGCTCTTTGGGAGCATGGAGGGAGTACAATCCTGTCTCTGCAGAGATTCAGGCATTGTATGATTTTAAAAAAAGGATTTGGAGCCTGGGATGCAAGGATTGGGTTTTACATTGAGGCTTGGAGTTGGCTGCTAGGAGAGATGGCTTTTCCCTGCCAGGACCTGATGCAACCTATTCAAGCCCCCAGTTCCTTTAAAACTACACAGAGGCTTAGGGGGCATTAAATGCACTTAGGGAAAATAATCCAGACTTTTAGCGTTCTAGGAAAGGCTGGGGAAGAGGCGGGGTGTCAGCAGGACAGGCACGGGGTCATGTGGGTATCATGCTGCAAATCCGCACACCAGGCATGGCGAGAGTGCACACAATCGCTGGTGTGATGGAGCTCATACAGCTGAAATGTAGAGATAGAGTGCCTTGGAACATGATGGTGCTATTTAGTTATTACAGCTAATAGACACTGGTGATAGATTGTTCCATCTCTTCCTCTTCCGGGAATTTGTCTAATCCCTTTTAAAGACATCTAACTGCCAAATTCCACATTGTGTTTCTTCTGGTGTGCTTAGTGATGCCATGTTATTTCCCCCAAAAGAACAGCTCCCGGGTTGGGGGGGATCTGAATTGGGAGCAGGGTGAGTGGAGGATCAACCTTTTCCTCACACAAACTGTTTCCCCACTGAAACCTGAACCCCCCCCCCTTCCAAAGTTGTGATTTGACCATTAAAGCTACCAATAGGACCAATAATTTTGGTTGGAAAATGGCATGGAGGGGAAAGAGTTGGAAACACACAGACACCCCGTCCCCAGTCCCTCTGCCATTGTCCTGATCTGCATGAAGGGGCCTTTGGCTGCTGCTGGTTAAGAAACAACACGCTGGGGCTGAGCGTGCTGGAAAGACCACGCTGCTCCTGTCAGATGGAGCCTGAGCCCACAGCTGTCACCTGCCATAATCCGACACATTTGGAGGGCACCAGTTGGGGAAGTCTGTCCTAGAGAGCTTCTAGGAGTGCACAGTACTGAACTAGGAGGAGAAGGAGGAGGAAGAGGAAGAGGAAGAGGAGGCCCAAAGCTCTGAAAACAGTAGAAGGCAGGGCCATGTGCAGGGCAAGTGCCAGGTTTTTCAGGGCCATTGGGCAAAATACTCTCAGTGGGCCCTGCTTCCTCAGTGAGCCCACTTTCTCACCAGTATTATCTGCCGCTGCTGCTGCTGCTGCTGCTGCTGCTGCTGCTGCTGCTCCTCCTCCTCCTCCTCCTCCTCCTCCTCCTCCTCCTCCCTACCACCTCCTTGCTTGCCAGGCAGAGGCTGCATTCAGATGACACAAAAACCACCGGTGGTTTTAGGAGTCAACTGTCGGTGGAATGGTCATCGGTTGGTATTTGTGTCTTCTGTTGGTTGATGTTTTCGACAAAAAAAACAACAACACCTGTAGACATACAACCAGCTGCAGAGTTGACTTCTCGTACATCTGGTGGTTTTTGTGTGGTCCAAATCGAGCCAGTGGTGTTTCCAACCCACTGAGTGGAAGTTTCCGCCTGGCTATAGAGTTCCCAGGCAAGAGTTGCCAATGCCGAGAGCAGTGGGCACAACTCGCAATGGCTGCTGGGATAGCCCCAGGAGGACTGAAGGAAGACGGAGGGTGGGGAGAGGGGCAGGGGCTGTGTCACTCCAATGCTGGTTTGTGTAGGAATCCACTCCATGTGACCTTCAACCGCTCCACGGGAGCGTGAAAACATGTCGCGTGGGGAGTACCCCCAAATAACCCAGTTGTGAGTTGACGCGCCAACCCTCCATTGACAAAAGTGTCATCCAAATGCAGCCAGAGAGATGCAGATAGTGGCATCCCCTGATCCACCTTCACACCACCACTGTCGTCTGGGCCACAGCGAGAGGCAGGACAACGAGGGGGTCACACGGGTGAAGAGGAGGAGCAGGCTTGGAGATCTTGTCAGTGGGCCCCCTGAAGGGCTGTGGGCCCTCAGCTGCCCAGCCATGCTAAGCCTGGATGCCAGCCACAGCAGTCATGTGCTTGATAAGTGAGGGAAAGGAAAGTCATAGAATCATGGAATAGTAGAGTTGGAAGGGGCCTGTAAGGCTATTGAGTCCAACCCCCTGCTCAATGCAGGAATCTACCCTAAAGGATCCCTGACAGATGGTTGTCCAGCTGTCTCTTGAAGGCCTCTAGTGTGGGAGAGCCCATGACCTCCCTAGGTCATGGGTTCCATTGTCATACTGCTCATATCAAACTCCTGAGCAACTTTTCACCCTCTCTCTCCCCAGGGCTTCCCATGCAACTAGTATTTCTGAGTGCCATATCTGGAGACAAATGAAGGGTGAGCTCCTGAGGAAGGCTGAGTTCAAAGCTGTGGATGAAACCCTCATGCACCTCCTTTAAGAGGGTGGGGAGAGTGACAACCCTTCCCTGGGGGGGGGGTCCATTTCTCTTCCTCCTCTTCCTCCTTTCATTTACCTGAGTGACAATCATGGACAATTACTCTCGCTAATGACCTTCTCCCAGATGACTTCCCTCTATAAATGGAACAGTAACTGATGGGTAGACTACAGGGATGAGGGGGAGGGGGGCAGAGATTGAATCAAGCCTTCTGGCTTCTTCTGGCACCTCTGAAGCATCCATGTGTCCCCAAGACTCACCAGGAGTCAAGCCCAGTCAAGGGCCAGATCTACACCTTGTGTTATTCCAATGTGGAATAACAAGCAGGAAATAACGCTATGAAAGCAGTATATGGAATGTAGATTATGCCCAACAGTTATCTGTGCACTTCAATACCACCATAAAGCAGTAGTGTAGATCTAGCCAAGGTCAGAAGAATGCATATCAATCGGAGGAGGAGGCCAGCTGGTTCTGGGTGTGTGCTTCCTAGAGAGAGCTTGAGCTCCATCACACTGGCATTTTAACACATTCTCGCCATGCCTCATTTGAGGGTTTGCAGCACAGTACTCACATGAAGTCACCCTGCATCTTCCCCTCCCTTTTTTGTGTTTTCTTCAAGCAGGGAAAGTCTGGATTTATTCCTCCAAATGGAATTCAAGCGCCCTTCAGCCTCCATGTTGGCCCATCTGCTCACTATTTTCTTTCTTGGGGGGCAGGTGCTTCGAAGGGAGAGCTTGCTGAGGAAAGAGGAGGGGTGTGGAAGGAACGGGCTTGTGCTGAGCAGGTCTTGTGTACTTTTGCTGCTCCAACCCCAACTTCCTTGCCTGCAGCACCCTCATTTTTAAAGATAAAGAGTTGAAACTTGGGACCATGAGAGCATTTAAGTAGGCCTTTAGCCATGCCACGTTTGAATCAGATCTGTCCAGGCCTTGATTTTTAGGAATTTTAAAATATAAATTACCAAAATGTTTATATCTGTGTAATTGTTAAAGATAAAGAGATGAAACTTGACACAGTGATAGGTCTGAAGGAGAGCTTTAGCCATGCCAAGTTTGAATCAGATTCGTACAGGCCTTGATTTTTAGGAACGTTTAAATATAAATTACCAAAATGCTTATATCTGTGTAATTGTTAAAGATAAAGAGATGAAACTTGGCACAGTGATAGGTCTGAAGGAGAGCTTCAGCCATGTAAAGTTTGAATCAGTTCACTTCAATCCTTGACTTTTTAGAACTTCCTTTTCAATGCTTCCCCTCAAACCATTTCCCTGATACTCTACCAATGCGAAATTCCACCTGTTTGTATTGACGGAGGATCTGTTTTCCTTTCCTTTGATAATGGGCAGCTGTGCATCTCCAGTTCATAAAATAGAGACCTGCTGGGTGGGGGTGTGCATCAGATCGGATCCGATCCACGATCCGAATCCAATCCGCTTCAAAATCGGAAAAATCTGATCCGATTCAATCCGCTGAGGTCCGATCCGGATCGGAAAAAATCGGCAGATCGGACGCCATTTTGAATGCTTTATCCCATAGCCAAGTATTGTGTTACAAAAACGCCTATAACTTTTTCATTTTTAAAGATAAAAGGATGAAACTTGGGCACTGTGTAGATGGGTTAGGGGTAGTTGTCTGTCAAGTTACAAAAGTTTTTCCACAGAGGCTTGGGCTGTCAATTGCACCCCCCGCCTCCCCCTCTCTTTTTTATCTGTCAAAACTCCGTGTTGTTGTAACTTTTAATCTAAAAAAATCGTAGCCACCAAATGCCTGGACCTATCATTATGAAATTTCTGACAGACAACTACCCCTATCCCATCTACAAAGTGAGCAACGTTCAGACTTCTAACTTTTAAAATAAAAAAGTTATAGGCGTTCTCTTCCTCATTTTTCAAAAATACCTTGACACTTCACGCTTGAAGCTATGCTTCTGAAATTTCTCCACATTAGACATATCACTTTGGTTCACATGTGTGATAAATTTTAGAAGCATAGCATCCGCCTACCCCCTGGCAGCTGTGGGGTCTTGCTAAACCAGAGCTGCCCCCCTGAGGAAGGACACAGGCACTCACTCAGCATCCTGCCTGCCCTCTGCACGTAGCGGGGCCATTTTGGGAGGGCAAAGGGAGGCAGACTGTTCCGGACAGAAGCACAAGTTGGAGGGGGTGGAGGAATCTCCCCTGGGAACTCAGGCAGGTCCAGAAACCTGTGGGAATCAGAGCTACAAGCCTCCACTGGTTTGGGGAAAGCAGCCATACACTCAGCCTTTGAAAGATAAGACCTAACTTAACCATAAGATGGGTTGTTACAATCTCTCCACAGTACTATCTGGCTGACAATAAGAACATGCGAAAAATAAGTCAGAGGGATAAAAGTCAGGGCATTATCCATTGTCGTTGTTGCTGCTCTTTATACAGCATCAGCAATATAGATGCTGCTTAATAGAGTCAATAAGCAAATCAAAACAAAACAAAAAGCAAGTCCGGATCACAGGGGGAAGAAAAAGCACAAGTCAATGGGTTTTGCTGCCTGAGGCTCCAATTGCCAAGTCATTGATTCTGGCCATTCTCTTTTTTTGGGGACGGTGTAAAAGCCGGAACGGAACGGGCCGGAACGACACCTTTATATTAAAAAAAACACGCCAAAAACAGCAGCATGTGTTAGAAACACTTGAGAACAATATTTTAGGACTGAAACCATTACAATATTATATTGTTATTAACCCCATAACTCCCAGCACAACATCCGGAACAGAATGGATGGCCCGGAACGGCCACTTCCGAATGACTGAAACCAACCAAACACAACCATCACACATTACTAGGTGGGACAGATACAATACGGCACAAAACAGCCACAAAAACCACATTCCGGTGACCATTTTGCGCAATATGGACTATGGTCCAGAACGGGCATCGGAACGTGGTTTCCGTGGCTGTTTATTGGTGTATTGCATCTGTCCCACCCAGTAATGTGTGAGTGGTGAGTTTGGTTGAGTTGGCTCACTTGGAAGCTGCCGTTCCGGCCTGTTTTGCACAATATGGACCACGGTCCGGAACGGTCACCAGAACATGGTTTTTGTGGCTGTTTTGTGCCGTATTGTATTTGTCCCACCTAGTAATGTGTGATGGTTGTGTTTGGTTGGTTTCAGTCATTCGGAAGTGGCCGTTCCGGGCCATCCATTCTGTTCCGGATGTTGTGCTGGGAGTTATGGGGTTAATAACAATATAATATTGTAATAGTTTCAGTCCTAAAATATTGTTCTCAAGTGTTTCTAACACATGCTGCTGTTTTTGGCATTTTTTTTAATATAAAGGTGTCGTTCCGGCCCGTTCCGTTCCGGCTTTTACACAGTCCCATTCGGAAGTGGCCGTTCCGGGCCATCCTTTCTATTCCGGATGTTGTTCTGGGACTTATGGGGTTAATAATAATATAATATTGCAATGATTTCAGTCCTAAAATAGTGTTCTCAAATGTTTCTAACACATGCCGCTGTTTTTGGCGTGGTTTTTTAATATAAAGGGGTCGTTCCGGCCTGTTCCGTTCCGGCTTTTACACCGTCCCCCAAAAAAGAGAATGGCCAGAATCAATGACTTGGCAATTGGAACCTCAGGCAGCAAAACCCATTGACTTGTGCTTTTTCTTCCCCCTGTGATCCGGACTTGTTTTTTGTTTTGTTTTGATTTGTTTATTGACTCTATTAAGCAGCATCTATATTGCTGAGGCTGTATAAACAGCAGCAACGACGACAATGGATAATGCCCCGACTTTTATCCCTCTGACTTATTTTTCGCATGTTCTTATTGTCAGCCAGTATCTTTCAAAGGCTGAGTGTATGGCTGCTTTCCCCAAACCAGTGGAGGCTTGTAGCTCTGATTCCAACAGGTTTCTGGACCTGCCTGAATTCCCAGGGGAGATTCCTCCACCCCCTCCAACCTGTGCTTCTGTCCAGAACAGTCTGCCTCCCTTTCCCCTCCCAAAACGGCCCTGCTACGTGCAGAGGGCAGGCAGGACGCTGAGTGGGTGCCTGTGTCTTTCCTCAGGGGGGCAGCTCTGGTTTAGCAAGACCCCACAGCTGCCAGGGGGTAGGCGGATGCTATGCTTCTAAAATTTATCACACATGTGAACCAAAGTGATATGTCTAATGTGGAGAAATATCAGAAGCATAGCTTCAAGCGTGAAGTGTCAAGGTATTTTTGAAAAATGAGGAAGAGAACGCCTATAACTTTTTTATTTTAAAAGTTAGAAGTCTGAAAGTTGCTCACTTTGTAGATGGGATAGGGTAGTTGTCTGTCAGAAATTTCATAATGATAGGTCCAGGCATTTGGTGGCTATGATTTTTTTAGATTAAAAGTTACAACAACACGGAGTTTTGACAGATAAAAAAGGGAGGGGGAGGCGGGGGTGCAATTGACAGCCCAAGCCTCTGTGGAAAAACTTTTGTAACTTTTAATCTAAAAAATTCGTAGCCACCAAATGCCTGGACCTAACTTTCTGAAATTTCTGACAGACAACTACCCCTAACCCATTTACAAAGTGAGCAACTTTCAGACTTCTAACTTTTAAAATAAAAAAGTTATAGGTGTTTCTTTCCTCATTGTTCCAAAAATACCTTGCCACCACATGCCTGGACCTAGCTTTCTGAAATTTCACACACATATCAAGCAAAGTGTTACCTGTAATGTGCCCAAGTTTCCTGTTTGTATCTTTAAAAATAAAAAAGTGGGAGGCGTAACTGTATTTACCCCTTACTACCCATTTTTCTAAAATTAATTGCCACACAAGGCAAGCACCTATGTTTCTGAAATTTCACACACTTAGGTGTCAATGTACCACCTACAATGTGGCAAAGTTTCATGTGTGGCACTTTAAAAATGAAAACGTTATAGGCATTCCTGGTTATTTATTAAAAAATTAATTGCCACAAAATGTATGCACCAATCTTTCTGAAATTTCTCACAGATAACTACCCCTAACCCATCAACAAAGTGCCCAATTTGCATCCTTTTATCTTTAAAAATGAGAAAGTTATAAGCATTTTTGTAACACAATACTTGGCTATGGGAAAAAGCATTCAAAATGGCGTCCGATCCGCGGATCGGGATCCGATCCGATCCGATCCACCCCGATCCGATCCGCTATCCGATCTGGTCCGATCTGGGGGGTCAGTGCACATCCCTACTGCTGGGCCCTCAGGTTACCCCATTCCCACGGATGTCTCCCCCTTTGTCACCTCAACAAGATCCTTTGGAGAGACCCTGTCTTCCTCTCACACGGACCTGTGAAAAGTTGAAAATCCACTCCAGGCTGTGGCCAGAGAGGCCAACTTCCTTCCTGCCCTTACTCCAGGAAGGCCCTTTGCAACCTGTGTTCAATAGAGCATCTCACCTACTTTTGCTAGGAAAACACATGATGCCAGGCCTATATTTTTTCCACAGTATTTTGTGCTGCCGTTTGCCTCTTTAAGGGCTAGTTTTATTTATGGTTTGACCTCTGCCTGTTGGGAGGCCAAATGCTTGAATGGAAACTGTGCTGAATTCATTTCTCTTTGGAGTGCCAGATTGTCCCAGCGTGCACACACACAAACACATATTCCTATATGTATCTCACTATATCATACAAGGATACCCATTCAAATGCACTGTATGAAAACAGTGTGTGTTTGCGTAAAAACAGGGGTTCTAGTAATCAAAAAAGAAATAAACTTAACACAGTTTAAAAGGCTCGTTAGCTTTTAACCTTCTCGGTTTTAATGCCTTATTTAATAGCCGAAGCTCTCTGGGCGGTTCACAACAATTAAAACCATGAAGTCAATTCAAAGTATAAAACAAACAACAGTATAAAAACACAGTATAAAAGCACAATTTAAAAGCACAACCAGCATAACACTGAGCCTTCTGGGTGTTCGATTCTAATTCCCTGATGTATGGTTTAAATTCATTTAAGTCCTTATTTAATAAGCAATTAACTGCTTTCAAGGCACTTTTCTGTGGTCTCTGAGTTGCTTAGCTTTGAGGGTAATAAGGTGCCCCTGAGCGTCCAGAGTATATATATTCAGTTTACATATACGTCATGTGCATGATATCATGTAAAGGCACACAGCGTAACAACGTGAATTACTAACACAACAGTGGCATTTTCTTATGTCTGTCTCCTATGGTTCCATCCACAGATGAAGCCCTTCAACAACTCTGTGAGATGGGCAAGCTTAGTCACTTACCCAGGAACACTTCACAGGGGATGTGAAGAGGGCTTTCCCACATTCAGGCCAAATGCTCCAACCATTGCACCACACTTTCTCTTGAATCAGAGCATCCCTTCCCTCCTCGGTGTACACTGTTCCTCAAAATGTAAGTGAGCTTTGACTAGCTCTGAACCATTTGCTGAGTCCTTTATTTAGCAACGGGCTTTCCTCTCATTTCAGTTGTGTGCACCCCAACGCAGAATCCAATGGGAAATCCCCCACTTGGCCAGAGCTCTGGAATCCCCACCCACATGCCCCACTGACTGGGTCCAAGCCATGCGCCACAGTGACTGGGTCCAGGGTGCGGAATTAATCATTCATTGGAAAGGCCAAGGAAAGGAGCACGACCAGCCCAGTGACCTTCTCTTACAACCCCTGATGTGCCACCTGCAGCTTTTTCCTGGACCACACTTGCTTCAGCTGGAATAGCGGCAAGGCGTCTGCTTCCAGGAAAGAAGAACACGGTGCTTAATGGCTTCCGTGGCAGGATGCCACTCGAGCCAAGATGCTGGCAACTGTCACTGGAGTCATTACGGCCTGAAATAAGTTTGCTCCTTCTAAGCTATTAGATCTGTGGCCTCAGCATGAGCCCTGTGGTTGAAATTCAGGAGAACATAACACCTCTCTTCATGGGTATTGGGAGGGGGGGACGGATGGATGTGAAGCAGCAGTACACTGCAGATTGCGGTTGTAATCCGCATGCATAGTGCATGCTGCTATGACACACCAATGCACATTCCTTCTCTCTGTGTCACATCCCATGACATTTAGAGCATCATCAGACGAGCGTTTTATCACACGCTCATTACTGCTCACTTAAGGATGTCCGTGGGTCCTTTTGACGACAACGTCCGCCTACCCTGCATCTCCTGCTCCTTCTTGCCTTCTTTCTGTCACAAAATAAACCACTTTAAATCCGATTAGATAGATAGATAGATAGATAGATAGATAGATAGATAGATAGAAATGGAATGTGCCACCATGTCCTGCTGTTTGCAGGAAAAGCGGAGCGATAAAAACCGTCCCTGAATGGTCCACATGGTCATTGTTTACTTCCTCTTTCTTCCCCTGTGCGAAGAAAGAGGAAATATTGGGGGACAGAAGCAGGGAGGAAAGTGACGGTAAGGAAAAGCGATTCCCCCCCCCCATCTGATGATGCTCTTAGTAGCCGATTCAGAGTAGTAGAAGATCCTAGGAATTACACAGCACTAAAGACAGCAGGTTTTCTTAAAGCTACATTCACCACAACAAAGCTACATACATCACACTGCTGCTACAATCAACTTCGCAATGCCATCTACATTTCCCTAAAGCACCAGCAAGGGAGGAGACTGGATAACAACCCTGTGGAGTGGTCTCCCCCTCCTGCAAAATGGGAATAACAACAACAGTGGGGCTATTTTGTAGGACTGGCGTAACCCACACGTTCTCAGTCACAGCCCTGCCTCCTGCAATAGGGGTATAATAAAGGTGAACCTTAGCTATATACATTGTCAGGATATTTTTTTTTATGTTTATAAATTCTTGGGGGAAATATTAATATGACCGGAGTAAGAAAGATCATGTATTCCTGTCTTTGGTAGACACACTTCGGGCCAAATGCAGCTACACTCAATTCCTGGATTTCTAGATGGTTGTTATTTTTTTGTGATGATGCAATTACTTCTCAACAAGGTAAGAAGACCCCTCAGAAAGCTCAGCACCTCCAGAAGGGTTAATACACCCAGTCAGTGGGGGTGTTATTAACCATTCCTGGCTAAAGACACTGAAGGGCCAGAACAGGCTAGTTTCTCACAAAACACATGGAGAGAATAGTAGCTGCACATTTTGCCTCTTAGCTTCGGTTCTACAAAGGCTAGGGACTTTTTTGTTTTAATGGAACCTGGGAATCAGGAGATTGTGGCTTATTAAGAACATCAGAAGAGCCCTGATCCTGGATCAGACCAAGGGTCCATCTGGTCTGGCATTCTGTTCCCACAGGAGCCAACCAGCTGCCCATGGGAAACCTGCAAGCAGGGGATGGGGATGGGCAGCTGCACCCCCTCGTTCCTTCCTGTGGATGCCAATTACGACAATGGACCCAATGACCTAGGGAGGTGGTGGGCTCTCCCACACTAGAGGCCTGCAAGAGGCAGCTGGACTGGCATCTGTCAGGGATGCTTTAAGGTGGAGTCCTGTATTGAGCAGGGGGTTGGGCTCGATGGCCTTAGAGGCCCCTTCCAACTCTACTATCCTATGGTTCTATGATTCTATACCCACTCTTTCCTTATCCATGCAAACGTTGTCACCACCACAGATCTTGGGGGAATGGGTGTACTTGGGAAATGCGAGCAAGGTGTGGGTGTTTGGGAAAAGATACCTCCATCTTAGCAGACGTCAGAGTCCTGCTCATGCCTCCGCCGGAGAGATCCACAGGGTTGAGCTAGCTGCCACACTGAGTATTCCTAAGGCAGTCCCTGTGAAGGAGGAGGAACTGCTCCCACCCGAAGCTCTTACTCTTCAGCAACTGGGTACATCAGTGGCCAGATCTACACCAAGCAGAATATAGACATATGAAAGTGGTATATAAAAGGCAGGAGCCACACCAAGCAGGATATAGTGGTACGTGGTCTGTATCAATGGGCCCCAACAGTTGTCAGTGCACTTCAATACCACTCTAAAGCAGCAGTGTGGCTCCTGCCTCTTATATACAGCTTTCATACTGCTTTCATATTGCTATATTCCAGAGATGTGCAGCGGATCGGATCCGATCCGCGATCCGAACCCGATCCGCCCAAAAATCAGATAAAAACGATCTGATCCGCCAACCATCTGATCCAATCTGATCCAATCCGAAGGGACCCGATCCGGATCGGAAAAAATCGGAAAATCGGAAGCCATTTTGAATGCTTTTCCTCATAGCCTAGTATTGTGTTACAAAAATGCCTATAACTTTTTCATTTTTAAAGATAGAAGGATGAAACATGGGCACTTTGTAGATGGGTTAGGGGTAGTTATCTGTGAGAAATTTCAGAAATATTGGTGCAGGCATTTTGTAGCAATTAATTTTTTAATAAAGAACCAGGAATGCCTGTAACTTTTTCAGTTTTGAAGTTCCACACATGAAACTTTGCCACATTGTAGGTGGTACAGTGGGACCCATGTGTGCGAAATTTCAGAAACATAGGTGCTTGCTGTATGTGGCAATTAATTTTAGAAAAATGGGTAGCAGTGGGGTAAATACAGTTATGCCTTCAACTTTTTTATTTTTAAAGATACAAACAGGAAACTTGGGCACATTACAGGTAACACTTTGCTTGATATGTGTGTGAAATTTCAGAAAGATAGGTCCAGGCATGTAGTGGCAAGGTATTTTTGAAACAATGAGGAAAGAAACACCTATAACGTTTTTATTAGGGATGTGCACTGACCCCCCGGATCGGATCGGATAGCGGATCGGAATCGGACCTGGGGGGTCGGATCGGATCGGATCGGAGGATGGTCGGATCGGATCGGACCGGATGTCCGATCCGGATCGGACGCCATTTTGAATGCTTTTTCCCATAGCCAAGTATTGTTTTACAAAAATGCCTATAACTTTTTCATTTTTAAAGATAGAAGGATGAAACTTGGGCACGTTATACACTGGTTAGGGATAGTTATCTGTGAGAAATTTCAGAAAGATTGGTGCATGCGTTTTGTGGCAATTAATTGTTTAATAAATACCCAGAAATGCCTATAACTTTGTCATTTTTAAAGTTACAAACATGAAACTTTGCCACATTGTAGGTGGTACCTTGGGACCTATGTGTGTGAAATTTCAGAAACGTAGGTGCTTGTCTTGTGTGGCAATTAATTTTTAGAAAAATGGGTAGTAGTGGGGTAAATACACTTATGCCTCCCATTTTTTTATTTTTAAAGATACAAACAGGAAACATGGGCACATTACAGGGAACACTTCACTTGATATGTGTGTAAAATTTCAGAATGATAGGTCCAGGCATGTGGTGGCAAGGTGTCTGCACACACCACTTTGAAGACTGTAGAAAATTTCTCCTGTAACGATCCCAGCGAGAGAGAGTGATCCTAGGCTCAGCCGTTCTGCTTGAGTGAAAGTATCAAAGCAGACACGAGCCAAGTGCTACTTTGTTTCTCCTTTTGTAATGGATACTAGCTCAGTTGCAGCCAAGCGTGCAAGGATCAAAGAGATGAGAGAAAGTGTTTCCTTCTTCTTCCCGGGAGGCGGGAGGGTGCAATTGACAGCCCCAGCCTCTGTGTAAAAAAGGTTAATAACTTTTAATCTAAAAAATTCGTAGCCACCAAATGCCTGGACCTATCATTCTGAAATTTTACACACATATCAAGTGAAGTGTTCCCTGTAATGTGCCCATGTTTCCTGTTTGTATCTTTAAAAATAAAAAAATGGGAGGCGTAAATGTATTTACCCCACTACTACCCATTTTTCTAAAATTAATTGCCATACAAGGCAAGCACCTACGTTTTTGAAATTTCACACACATAGGTCCCAAGGTACCACCTACAATGTGGCAAGGTTTCATGTATGCAACTTTAAAAATGACAAAGTTATAGGCATTCCTGGGTATTTATTAAAAAATTAATTGCCACAAAACGCATGCACCAATCTTTCTGAAATTTCTCACAGATAACTATCCCTAACCAGTCTACAATGTGCCCAACTTTCCTGTTTGTATCTTCAAAAATAAAAAAGTGGGAGGCATAACTGTATTTCTCAATGGGCAAGTGCTTTCCAATGATTTTCTATGGGCAAGTGCTTTCCAATGATTTCCTATAGGAAAGTACTGTCCAATGAATCCCTATGGGCAAGTACTGTCCAATGAATCCCTATGGGCAAGTGCTGTCCAATGAATCCCTCATTGTTTCAAAAATTAATTGCCACACAATACAAGCACCTACGTTTCTGAAATTTTACACACATAGGTCCCAAGGTACCGCCTACAATGTGGCAAAGTTTCATGTGTGTAACTTTACAAATGACAAAGTTATAGGCATTCCTGGGTATTTATTAAAAAATTAATTGCCACACAAGGCAAGCACCTATGTTTCTGAAATTTCACACACATAGGTCCCAAGGTACCACCTACAATGTGGCAAAGTTTCATGTGTGTAACTTTAAAAATGACAAAGTTATAGGTGTTTCTTTCCTCATTGTTTCAAAAATTAATTGCCACACAAGGCAAGCTCCAATGTTTCTGGAATTTCACACACATATCAAGGCAAGTGGTACCTGTAATGTGCCCAAGTTTCCTGTTTGTATCTTCAAAAATAAAAAAATGGGAGGCGTAAATGTATTTACCCCACTACTACCCATTTTTCTAAAATTAATTGCCACACAAGGCAAGCACCTAAGTTTCTGAAATTTCTCACAGATAGGTCCCAAGGTACCACCTACAATGTGGCAAAGTTTCATGCTTGTAACTTTAAAAATGACAAAGTTATAGGCATTTCTGGGTATTTATTAAACAATTAATTGCCACAAAACGCATGCACCAATCTTTCTGAAATTTCTCACAGATAACTATCCCTAACCAGTGTATAATGTCCCCAAGTTTCATCCTTCTATCTTTAAAAATGAAAAAGTTATAGGCGTTTTTGTAAAACAATACTTGGCTATGGGAAAAAGCATTCAAAATGGCGTCCGATCCGGATCGGACCTCGTCGGATCGGATCGGATCGGAGGTTGATCGGATCGGATCGGATCGGATCGGATTTTCCCGATTTTGGGGCGGATCGGATTCGGATCGTGGATCGGATCCGATCCGATGCACACCCCTAGTTTTTATTTTAAAAGGTAGAAGTCTGAAAGTTGCTCACTTTGTAGACGGGTTAGGGGTAGTTATCTGTCAGAAATTTCAGAAAGTTAGGTCCAGGCATTTGGTGGCTACGAATTTTTTAGATTAAAAGTTACAACAACACGGAGTTTTGACAGATAAAAGAGAGGGGGGAGGCGGGGGAGCAGGGTGCAATTGACAGCCCAAGCCTCTGTGGAAAAACTTTTGTAACGTTTAATCTAAAAAAATTCTGACAGATAACTACCCCTAACCCATCTACAAAGTGAGCAACTTTCAGACTTCTAACTTTAAAAATAAAAAAGTTATAGGTGTTTTTTTCCTCATTGTTTCAAAAATACCTTGCCACTACATGCCTGGACCTATCTTTCTGAAATTTCACACACATATCAAGCAAAGTGTTACCTGTAATGTGCCCACTTTTCCTGTTTGTATCTTTAAAAATAAAAAGTTGAAGGCATAACTGTATTTACCCCACTGCTACTCATTTTTCTAAAATTAATTGCCACATATAGCAAGCACCTATGTTTCTGAAATTTTGCACACATGGGTCCCAATGTACCACCTACAATGTGGTAAAGTTTCATGTGTGGAACTTCAAAACTGAAAAAGTTATAGGCATTCCTTGTTCATTATTACAAAAATTAACTGCCACAAAATGCCTGCACCAATCATTCTGAAATTTCTCACACATAACTATCCCTAACCCCTCTACAAAGTAACCAAGTTTCATCCTTCTATCTTTAAAAATGAAAGAGTTATAGGCATTTTTGTAACACAATACTAGGCTATGGGGAAATGCATTCAAAATGGCGTCCGATCCGAAAATCGGACATCCGATTTTCGGATCGGAATCGGATCGGATCCGCCCAACCTCCGCTCCAATCCACCACATCCAATCCCGATCCGTGATCCGATCCGGGGGTCAGTGCACATCCCTACTATATTCTGCTTGGGGTAGATCTGGCCAGTGTCTCCTATAGGTAGAGCCAACAGCCGTTCTCTTCCAGGATGTGCCTGCTAAGACCAGGAGAGTCCCATTTGTAAGTTCTTAGCACCATGCTAAGAATTACGTTGGGTATCCTCTCAAAAGGGGGCTCACAGCACCACTTCCAAGCTTTGCAACATAAATGGCTGGCCATGCATTGCAGCTGCGAAAGGTCCTTGAACCTGCCGAGCCTGTGGCTCGATGTAAGGTAGATTCATATATCATCTACAAGCATCCAGGGAGGCTGCAGAAGTTCCTTCCTTGGATCGTGAGTGTAAGAGAAGTTTCCTTGACAGACAATTCCTGCTCAAAGGGTAGGCAGTTCTCTTGCGCCACGATGATATATGAGTCTCAGATATCCTTTCTTTGCTCAAGTGTGTACTGGAGGACCAGTCAAGCTGTCTGCCCGGCAGCTTATCAGATGGGACACCACATGAAAAATTAAACGGAGGATGACACGCTGCCAGTGCAGTTTTGATGGACAAATCTGCCATTTTTAAGATTACTGGGATTGTGTGTATTTTTAACCAATGTATCAAAAATCATCAGAGAGAGAAAGGCAGTGCTGAATTTTACAACCCTATCCCTCTCCCCCCCTTCTTTTTTAATAGGATGGCATATCCCTGGGCCTTACAACCAAATTTAGGGCACAATCCTATGCATGTTCAGACAGAGAAAAAAATCCTATGACCCCAGCCTACCCAGCCAGCCATGCTGGCTAGGGAATGCTGGGAATCACAGGACTTTTTCTCTCTAATCATGCATAGGATTTCACCCTTAAGTATGCATACCTTACAGAGAAGTTTTGGTCACTGGAAGGGAGTGCACAGAGGGAAAGCACCTGCTGAACTGTATAAAAACACAAAGTCGGCCACCGATCCCCAGTTCCTATTAGCCAGATTCCAGCTACCTGCCAAGGTGTTTCTCAGTCTAAGGAGTCCTTTTTAATGTGAAGTAGCGCTGTGACCGGATCTGGATCCAGATCCCAAATCTGGAGCAGATCGGGCTGATTCGGACCTCCAGATCCCAGATCCGAATTGGGTCAGACCCACATCGGGCCATATCGGATCCGCTTCATCCTGCCATCGTCCTCCCTCCTCGCTGTGGGCCGGCCGCTTTTCCATTCATGCCAGGTGACGACGTCACCCGCCATGAGTGGGAAAGCAGCCGGCCCACAGCAAGGAGGGAGGATGACATGGAGGACAATGGGGGATGTCGCAGAGGAGGCAGCAGGTAAGTAGGGAGAGTGGAGGGAGGGAGGAAGGAAGGGAGGGAGAGAGCGGGAGAGTGGGAGGGAATGCTGTGAACAGATCCAGATTGGATCTGGATCTGGGTCTGAGCCGGATCGGATCAGTCCCGATCCGATCTGAGTCAGATGAGGCATGATCTGGACCTGACAGATTGGGATCCGGATCAGATTGGGGGGTCCATTCACAGCCCTAATGCGAAGCACGTGCAGGGACAATTTGTTCAGTGGGTTTTAGTTAATTAGCATGTAAGTGGGAGTGGGCTGCTACATCGATTTTCCGCCTTGGATTCCAAAATATCTTGGACTGGGTATGGATACATGGGAAGGGTGTACGTACAAAGTCTCCCTCTTCCACATTCAAGTACCTGATCTCTTGCAGGACAGTCCTGGAAAGGGTCATAGATCTCGCTCCTCTTAGAACAACAGCACAGTTTATAGGCCTATTTCTAAACACAAGCCAGAGCACTTGTGCTTACCTGTGGGACCCTACACAGCCAGGGACCTGAGCTCCTAAAGGATCACCTTTTCCTGAAAGAAACTGTACAAGTCTTTAGACCTCCTCGGAGGCCCTTCTCTGAGACCACCAGCCTTTGGAGATGAGGTGGGAGGGGTGACTAGGGATGTATGAGAAATTAGATTTTTGACCAGAGTTTAGCCAGTTTGCACCTACTGAAACTGAATGTGGACCTAAATGCAAACTGCATTCAAAATCCATACATGACCAAGATTGTGATGAAATTTGCAGAACAAAAAAATGCATTAAAAATGCATGCATTTGAAAAATGTGTATAGAAAAAAAATGTGAACTTTTAGAAAATGGGAGAAAAACACAGGCATTTGAAAACTATGCACAACTGAAGTGTATATTGGGGATGAAGTGCACATAAATGCACGTGGATTTTCATGGGGAAAAAAACAGCAACTCCCAGGCTGATCCAGATGTGAGCCAGAATGAAGGCCGAGCTGGAACGGAGAGAGCCAGTACCTCCAGCGTCAGAGGAAGTGTGTGCCTCTCCCATACCAGTTGTGGGGAAACCTGGGTGCTGTTGAGCTGTCTTGTGGGTTTCGCATGGACATCTGGTTGGCCTCCGTGGGGACAGAAGGCTGGACTAGATGGACCCTGGGTCTGATCCAGCTTCAGGACTCTTCTGATGTTCTTACATTTGGGGAAGAGCGGACCCATACAGAGCATCTTTAAGGATGCCATCCCTAGGTGCACTTACTTGGAAGTAAACTCCACTAAATTCAATGGGACTTACTTCTGAACAAACACGCCAAGGGGCATGCTGTAAATCACATCAGATTTTGTTTGCTTCATCTGGTTTTCATTCAGCTTGGTAATTGTGACTAGAAAAATTTATAAAATCCTGGGGTAGTATTTCCTCCCCCCCCCCCTTCTTTGGAAGGAGAAAGTCATTGGAAGGAAGAGCTTAGGTAGATAAAGCAAAATCTCTCTCTCTCTCTCTCCCCCCCCCCCATTTAATGGGGCCCTTTTACACTTTCCCACTAGCTCCCGGTGTGGTTTCCCTTTTTGCTGATTCTTTGCTTCTCTGGCTACCCGTGTGCAACATGCTGACTGGCCAAATACAATCTGTTCAAATAAATTACCACACAAAGATACATTGCCTAATTTGCTTAAATAGGGCAGTGTCAGGGCTCGGTGGGAGGGGGTGGGTGGGTGCTGAGTCACATCTGTCAGTGAGGGCACTAACCAAACAGGTGCCTGCAAGACTTCCGCAGGCCCACGCCAGGCGTGCCAGGCTCCAGAACAAACAGACAGATCCCTTTTTGAAGAGGCATGAACTCACCTGGGACTGGTAGCCCAATACATCTGGAGGGCACCAGGTTGAGGAAGCTGGGTGAGAGAATCCCCTTTTGATGCCTTTTAAATGAGTGGTCAATGCTCGGCCTTGGACCTGAACTAGTCCCCATTCTGCTTTCTTTCAGCCCAGAACAACCCCAATGGCCATATTTAATGGTTCTGCAAAGTTCCAGCTCAGCAAGGAGGCCGGGGAAAATTTCAAAGCATATTCTACAGTGCTAGACAAAATGATGCTTCCTAATTCTCCCATCATCAACATGACAAGCAGAACCTGCCAAGCCTGACCTGGAGCTGACATCCTCTGCTTATTTTCAAAGGCAAAATGCGTAGCTATGAGCTGGCCTGGATTTTATTTATCAGGCGACGATTTCTCCCAAATTGATTCCTCTTGCAACTAGACTTATTTCTTGATGGCAAATCCATGCAAGTGGCAATCTGCCTGCAATACTGAGGCCAAAAAAACCTTCCTGTTTCATGGGCTCCTTTAAAAGCCATCAGCTCTTGTTAATGTCTCCCTTAGGCCCAGTTATCGGTAGGGGTGTGCACGGACCCCCCGGATCAGATCGGGACCTGATCGGGACCTCCAATTTTGTTCCAGATCAGATCGGAACAAAATCAGAGGTCCCCTGGATCAGATCGGACCCGATCCTGATCCGAAAATCAGATGTCCGATTTTCGAATCGGCCGCCATTTTTCCCCATAGACTTGCATTGGGGGAAAGAAAGCTTTTCCCCAATGCAAGTCTATGGGGGAAAATGGCAGCGGAGGGGTGAGTGGGGCCTAACTCCCCCCTCCCTGTGCCTCCCCCCTCGCGCTTCTTACTTGCAGGGGCCTTCTGCTCCGGTCCACTGGCGCCCGCGGGGGCCAGCGGACGGCAGCAGACGACCCCGGCAGATAAGGGGGGGCCTCCCTCCTCCCCCCCTCACGATCCCCCTTACATGCTGGGCCCGTCTGCTGCCATCCGCTGCTGCCCGGGTGGCAGCGGATGACAGCAGACGGGCCCCAGAAGGTAAGACCCAGAAGGTAAGCCACTCCCCTCTGCTCATGGCCTTCATCACAACAGTTAAAGGTGCAGGCACTATACTAGAGTGACCAGATACAAAAGAAGGCAGGGCCCCTGCAACTTTAACTGTTGTGATGAAGAGGGAATTTCACCAGGAACTAATTGCATACAAATGATACTGGCTGAAATCCCCTTTTCTCTACAACTGTTAAAGTTACAGGAGCCCTGTCCTCCTTTTCATATGGTCAGCCTAATCCTGAGCACATCACAAAACAAAATAAGGCACAACCAGCAGCTGCTGGAAGGGAGGGGAGTGGACCTCCCCTTTCTGCCATCCCTGAGGTTGAGGGAGACTCACCTGGCTACCCTTGCCAGCTGCTAGGATGTGCCAGGAGCCTGGCAGAAAACCTCAAGCCATGTGCTGGAAAGATTCTGCTTCTCTGGGTCTGGCTGAGCCTCACTGAAGTTTGTCCAGACATTTATCTTCTGTTTGTCCCTGCCCTTTGCAAGCAAACAAAATTCATCAGGGTGATTAATTGTTGTCAAATGTAATTCATTATCTTCGGCAGTGAACCATACTGACAAGCTGGTCCTTCTTCAGTCAATCCATCCAAATCTTCATGGCCAGAGGAGTGGGAGCGGCGAAGGTGTCATGCCCTGTGCCTCTGCACTGCCGCTGAACCTCCGTTCGCATCTCTCTGCCGCTCAAAGCATTTCCTTTCCCCCAAAATGCAAGCCCCAAGGAGCCCTCAGTTCAATGTCAGGCTTATAAAAGTCTTGCTTTCTCCTATAAAATACAAAGACATTTTGTTCCCTCTTGGGCACTTTGAAATCAACCAGTCGGCACAAAGACTTTGGAAGTGAGTTTTATCAAGAGACCTTCCTGCCAAATATGTGCATGCGCAACAGCAAAGGAGGAGATTTTAATTTCAACCATTTTATCAGGTCCTGGTATTTTCTTGTTCATTCTTTGTCACTATTTTAAACCATGTTTCTTTTTCAATGGGCCTGTTCATACAACGCGCTAAGCCGTGGTTAGGCCGCTAACTCTTTTGCAGCAAATGGTGAGTGTGTTTAAACTGTGGTTATGTAGCCACCATGGTTAGGAACGGTTCACATGACACACTAAGCCATCCTGTTTAACTCAAAATGCTTAATCACCGTGGCTTAGTGTGTCGTCTGAACAGAGTCAAAGTGTTAAAATGTTTATATTGCGTTTATCTCATGTTGTACTTCGGGTTTAAAATTTTGTGAAATACCCAGAAAGCTTTGGCTATTGGGTGGTACATAAATGAAATAAATGAGGGTGGGTGGGTGTAATATTCAGCCAGACTCTTGGCTCTGCTAACCTGTTCATTTCATCAAGTCACAAGATGTAGTGATGGCCACCAATTTGGATGGCTTTAAAAGGGGTTGGATAAATTCCTGGAGGAGAAGGCTATCAATGGCTACTAGCTCTGATGGCTATGTGCAGTATCTGAGGGAGTAAGCCTTTGTGCACCAGTTGCTGGGGAACATGGGTAGGAGGGTACTGTTGTTCCGTGTCCTGCTTTGTTGGACCCTGGTCGACAGCTGGTTGGCCGCTGTGTGAACAGAGTGATGGACTAGATAGATCCTCAGTCTGATCCAGCATCAGGGCACTTCTTATGTCCTTAATCTTTCAGCCTGAAAAACTCCATATTGCTCCATATGGCAATGTACATCCCTCTGGTTCCTCGACTGGATGTAAGACCTCCCTTTCTCCTTGACTCTTCCTTCCCCTGAGTCCTCTGCTTTCTCCAGCCACTCCAACCTCCCTCCAGCCACCTGCTTTTCAGCCTCCTACCTGCATGATCACCTTTCCTTCAGCCCCCTGCCTCTGCACTCTCTCACAGCACCTGGACCGCACAGCTCTCTCCTGCAGCTTTGCTCCACGTGAAATAATTACTCAGACAAACTGATTTTTCACTTTCCACGCAGCAGCTGTACCGTTGGCTTCCAGTTGTCAGCATTCTGCTGCGGACAATTTCCCCCTGAGCTGCTTGTGAGCAGGTTTAATGTGGAAATGGCTTTTCTTTGAAAAGAAATAAAGCAGGGCACAGTAAAAAAAAAATTGCAAAAAAACCCACAATTCAATAAAAACACAGTATAAAAAGCCCTCAATGGCAGAAAACCAGTTTTAAAGGAGACTCAGCTGTCCGTGGAATGCCCATCAACATTCCATGACATCAGAGCATCTTAGCCAATAACAAGGAATTATTGGCTCTTTACGTAAGGTTCTTTGGATACAAGAAGCAAAATTATTTCTGGGCCTTGGTGTATTCAATAATGTGCAAGATGCTAACACCACAAGGCATGGTGGGAGTGAGGACAAACAAGTCGAAACTTTGTTGAGAAGTATTTCACTTCGATTGCCTCCGACAGAGATGACCCCCACCACCCCCGGTTGTATTATCAATACATTGATAGCAGTAGTAAGGTGGCCATGGGTCTTCTCTTACAGAAGGCAGTCCTCTATTTTGAAGGCATCCTGGGTTTGTTGGGCTGTCCAGTCCACATCCATTGATTTCATTGCATCTGACATGCAGTCCGAGCCCAGTTGACAAATAAAGGTCCATAAGCTGTGAGAGCAGAGCAGAGCAGGCACCTCGACATCGCCCAGGAACACTCAGCACTTGGTCACAGTCAGGCATAGGGGTCCCCATCCAGGGGCTTCCATACTACGAAACTGTATATCTATTTAAAGTATTATAATAAATTCTAAATTTGCATTTACAAATGTAAATTAGCCTATCCCATTTTGATACAAATGTGTGTCCTTTTTCGGTGATGCGTTTTCTCTCTTTGGGGACACGTAACTGGATCCCCTACTGGGGAAAGATGTTACCCGGCGCAGCCCAGGATCCCAGACTCCGGCTCCTTTTCACCAGTGAAGCTTTGGAACACTCTTCACAAACAAAAGCCTTCCAGTCCAGAAGAGCACGCCACGGCTAGAACTCAGGAAAGTCTCCAAAGCAAGTGGTGGAGGAAGCCACTGGTCCAGGGCAGAAAGTCCTGCTGGGAACAAACACTCTCCTGCACATGCCTAACACACCTCCTTGGATTGTGGCCCTTAGGAAGGAGTTGAAAAGTTTTCCAACACCTGGAGTGCAATGAAGGCTCCAGAGATGGAATGATCTTCTGTCCTTCAGAAACCTTCTCCAACATCAACTCAGACCTCACAAGGTTGTTTTCTCCCTGCAAGAGCTCCTCAAACTCATCACTGGCCACTCTCCTGAGGAAAACATTTCCAAACTAAAGCTGCAATCCAATGCACACTTACCTGAGAGAAAGCTCCATTGAACACAGTGGGGCTTCCTGCCAAGTCAACCCATCGCATAGGGATGTACTGTTAATCTGTGAGTGCAACTTTTTGGTCCCTGTTTCTGCTCGTACTGAAATGGTCTTTCCTTCAAGAACAGTCTAGCTACAAGTCTTCAAGGCTGGGAATACTTGGGCCTTTAAAAACAAGAGGTTAAAATTCTGCATCAAGAAAATTCTGCAACCAGTATAGATGATGCAAATCAAGCATGTTTACATAATTTCTCCTATTCGGTATCATTCATCTGACAATGCTACTGCGTTTGCACGATTCCTTCTGATTCTGTTAATCAAGGGAAAGGGGCAACAACACAATAAACTTTGCAGGATTACTGAGACCTTAACCACACATCCACGCTGACACCTGAAGGCTGCAACTCCTCCAGCATCTGGGGTTCATGAGGCCCCGCACACACACACTCCCAAGCCTATCTTTGCCATCATAGGGCCAAAAAAAGGTCTAAATATTCTAAGAACATCTGAGTCTCTCAACAACTGAGTTGTGGATCCAGAAGAATGATCCTGAACTCCCCCCCCCCAAAAAAAAACAACTTCTGCACAGCCAGGGCTGCTCTAAGCATCGGCCAGCTTTGCTGAGACAGCATTTTGGGGGCATTTGTACAAAGCGTTGCCATCTTAAGTGAATTAGCATCCCCTGCAGCCCGGCTCCAACCCCAGCTCAATTCATCATCACCAGCCACTTCCAACTGCTCTACAGCCCAAAATAGAATGACCTGAACTCAGCTTTCACCATAATTTATAACTCTGGGAAAGAGAAGAAAACCAGCTTCTTTCTTTTCATTCCCTTACCACCACCAAATTTCTTCAGTGAGTGAAGCGCAAAGTGCAGCATGTCCCACAAGTATCTGTAGGCAGCCCACCCACCCCACCCCCAGTCTGGTTGACCACAGAATCAATGTGCAAAGAAGCACCACCCATATGTCTCTCGGCCATTTTGCACAAGAGCCACTCTGCACATTCAGGAAAACTGCACGGTACAACCTTTGGGTGTTGTAAAAGGATGCAGGTTGGGGCAAAAACTCCCAACTTCAAGTATGAGCTGATAGGATGTGAGCTAGCAGTGACTGACCAAGCGCTCCATCACACCTAATAATTTTCCCTGGTTTGCCTCCACGTTTTTTACCTCTGATGCATCAAGCTGATTGTCCCTGTCACCTGAACATGCTGCTCTTTCGCTCGTTTGCTCTTCCACTTCACCCAGACCCTTCTCTTTCTCCCTCTAGTTCATTGGTTGCTCCTTCCCCCCCCCCCTTTAACAAGACATATACAAGTAGGTCCTGGCAGATGAGCACTTCAACCAGACTGCCTTTCTGCCAGGCAAAAATGGAACGAACCTTTAGTCTGGCTCTTTGGGGGCATTGAGGGAGGACAATCCTCTCTCTGCAGAGATTCAGGCGTTGTACTATTTTAAAAAAAGGAGAGATCACTTTCCCCTGCTAGTACCTGATGCAACCCATTCAAGCCAACAGCAAGACTCCAATCACAGCACATGCCACCAACAAAGGAAAATGTGAGGGTACAGCACTAAATGGCAGCTTAAGGGTGCATTAAACGCACTTAGGGAAAATAATCCAGACTTTAAATGTTTTAGGAAAAGACGGAAAAGGCTGGGGAAGAGGCGGGGTGTCAGCAGGACAGGCACGGGCATGTCATGTAAGTAGCGTACCGCAAATCCACACACCAGGCATGGCAAGAGTGCACTCAATCGCTGGTGTGATGGAGCCCCAAGAAAGAGATTTTGGGGTTGTGGTGGACAGCTCGATGAAAATGTCAACCCAGTGTGCTGCTGCCGTGAAAAAGGCAAATTCCATGTCAGGCATAATTAGAAAAGGAGTTGAAAATAAACCTGTCAGTATCATACTTAACTGCCTTTATATATCTCTATGGTGCAAACCACATTTAGAATTATCTGTACAGTTCTGGTCACTGCATCTAAAAATAAGGCATTGTAGAGCTTGAAAAAGTGCAGAAAAGGGCAAATAAAATGATCAAGGGGCTGGAGCATCTCCCCTATGAGGGAAGGTTGCAACAGCTGGGATTGTTTAGCTTGGAAAAAAGGAGGCTAAGGGGAGAATTGATAGAGGGGGACAAAATGATCCCTGGTGTGGAGAATGTGGAGAGGGAGACATTTTTCTCCCTCTCTGAAAATACTAGAGCCCAATGGGGTCATTATCCCATGAAGCTGATTAGTGGGAGATTCAGGACAGATCGAAGGAAGGACTCCTTCACATAGTGCATAAATTATGGAACTCACTACCACAAGATGTACTGATGGCCACCTATTTGGATGGCTGTAAAAGGGGATTGGACAAACTCATGAAGGAGAAGGCGATCAATGGCTACTAGTCCTGATGGCTATACCCATTATCAGAGGCAGTATACCACCAGTTATTGGGGAACATGGGCAGGAGGGTGCTTTTGCCCTTGTGTCCTGCTTCTGGGTTTCTGAGCAGCTAGTTGGCCACTGTGTGAACAGAATGCTGGACTAGATGGACCCTTGTTCTGATCCAGCATCGGGGCTCTTATGTTCTTACTGTGTAGCCAGTTACTTAATAGGGGCAGGAGCCACACCATGTAGGATACAGCACTACGAAAGCAGTATATGGTATGTGTCTTATGGGCCCCAACAGTTGTCAGTGCACTTCAATACCGCTATAAAGCAGCAGTCTGGCTCCTGCCTCTTATATACCACTTCCATACCACTTTCATGGTGCAATATCCTGCTTGGTGTGGATCTGGCCACGGTCGCCTTTTGTCGGCTGTGCTCTCTCGGCATGCAAAGAGGTGTGGATCATGTGGAGAGCGTTTTGACAGCAAGCAGAGCGGACTGAAGGCTGGGCTGAAGCCTCAGCGCCTTAGCATTTTTTCCCGCGAGGGCAACGGGCAGCCTCAGCAAACTCCGGGGGGGGGGGGAGCGTAATTTCCTGCTCCCTGTGAGCAAAGATATGGATTCGTGGATACAGAACGACCCTGAACAGCACTGGGAGACTGATGAGGAAACATCAGCTCAGCTCCTCCTCTCGCGGCACTGCTTGCCTGGTTTAGGGAGGGGCTAGGACCACAGAGACCTGGATTCAAATCCCTCCCTGCTCAGGCATGAAGGCCACTGGGTGCTGTCATCTCTTTGCCAACCTACTTCAGAAGGTGACTGTGAGGATAAAATTGGGAGGGGCCCAGCCTAATTTCTTTGGAGGAAGTGCAAGATGGATGGACAAATAAATGAAAGGGAGGAATCCCCCTTTTCATCTCCACCTGCCACCTGCTTCAGGGCCAGTTCCTGCTCTAAAACTGATCCACAGGAGCAGCCTCAAATGTTCCCAGGCAGGCATTCACATGGAGAAGCAGAACGTGTGAAATGGACAGTCGCAGGTATTGTCAGCAAAAAAAAGAATACGCTTATCATTATTGTGACAGCAATTTTTCCACAAATGCAATTAGTGGCTAATGAATCCCAGCCGAAAGGCAAAATCAAATGAATTAAAATGCAAATAACTACTTGTCTGCTCATTTTGACAGAATGTCTTCCTCAGTGGCCGGTTTTCTAAAAATATACATAAAAATAGTGATAAGTACCTTGGATAGAAGGGCAGGAATTACAGTTTTAACTATGGTAATAAAATATTGTAAGGAGCAGATGAGACCTCCCAAAGCTGTTAAGTACTCAAAAGAGATCATTTTTACATAAATTTTACATTCTGCCGAAACACATTTGGCCCATGTTTTAAATGTAATGACTGAGCACGATTTTTAACACACTATCTTTGTTGAATGTTCATAAAAAGTGCTCTGTATAACTTGTACTTTGTATTAAATGTTATTTACTGTTCATTTCCTTAACTTCTTTGTAATTGATTGTTCTCCCTCGGAGTAGCTTCCCTACTCCGAGGGAAGCTCGGAGGACAGCAACAAGGGAGAGGGCCTTCTCTGTGGTGGCCCCTCAATTATGGAATGATCTCCCCGATGAGGCCCGCCTGGCGCCAACACTGTTATCTTTTCGGCGCCAGGTCAAAACTTTTCTTTTCTCCCAGGCATTTTAACAGCTCAAGTTGAGGTTTGACATTATGGCCAGGCTTAACAGTTAAAATGTTTTAAAGTGTTTTAATGATAGCTGTTTTATGTTTATGGTTTTAAATTTTGTATATTGTCTTTTTAATGCTCAATCTTTTCAATTTTTGTAAACCGCCCAGAGAGATTCAGCTATGGGGCGGTATATAAGTGTAATAAATAATAATAATAATAATAATAATAATAATAATAATCTGATGACGCTCTGAGTGATGGCTTCTCTTGCATGCCAGGAAATTGCCGCTTGTAGCAGCTTATGGACTAACTTTCATGACAACTTAAGTAACAGGTCAAGTGAATCTGAGAGAGGCTCTGGATGTGCCCATGCCAAACTTCCACAATTTTTGGTACGAGTGATGCTCCTCCACCCACCCACCCCATATACTTGCAAAGTGCTGTTTGCCAGCAACATGCATAATCATGTAACACGCCAAAGCACCAATGTGACATTTTTGAAGGAGATGTTACTGGAGATAACAGACTTGCATGTGTCATGAGAGCATCATGCACTCTGCCTGTTTCCAATAAACCTGCTTGCCCATTAAGACCTTGCAGGGGGCCTCTGCTCCACCTCCCAACACTCTCTGAGGTGATTGGGCAGGACAGGGCCTACTTGGTGGGGGCACCTATGCTCTAGAGCCCCTTCCCCTCAAGGCCTGCTTGGCCTCTCCCTTACCAAGATCCAGTCCTGAAGGTCTGTTAAAACTGTCCTTTTCAGGTACACTTTAATATTGTCTTGATCTTTAGAGTTGATTGATCATGAAGCTGTTGTAAAAAAAAAGTAGTGCTTTTTTATCTTGCTTTAGGGAGTCACTTTGGGGCTCTATATGCAGCTGAAAAGTGCCATGGGAACATCAATCCCACATTTGGTGTGGTGAGCACATGACCTAAGCTGCCTTCACACTCTGTTTTAGGAGTTGAACAAATAATAATAATAATAATAATAATAATAATAATAATAATTTATTTTTTACCCGCCTCTCCGCCTGGATCGAGGCGGGGAACAACAATATAATAAAATACATAAAACTGATTAAAACATGACACATATTATTAAAACTGCATAAAAACATCCTAAAACATCCTTAAAACACTCTAAAATACCACTGGATATGCCTGCCGGAAGAGAACAGTCTTTATGGCTTTCTTAAATTCTAAAAGACTGTTAAGTTGACGAGTCTCCTCTGGCAGGTCATTCCACAGTCTGGGAGCGGCAGAAGAGAAGGTCCTCTGGGTAACAGTTGTCAGCCTAGTCTTGGCCGACCGCAGTAAGTTCTTCCCAGAGGACCTGAGCGTGCGGGGCGGATTGTATGGGAGAAGGTGATCCCGCAGGTAACCTGGACCCAAACCATGTAGGGCTTTAAAGGTAATAACCAACACTGTATACTTCGCCTGGAAACTAATTGGCAGCCAGTGGAGCAATTTTAAAGCTGGCGTAATATGGTCACCCCTAGGTGTACCGGTGACCAACCTGGCTGCCATATTTTGAACAAGTTGAAGTTTCCGGACTAGGCACAAAGGTAGCCCTATGTACAGTGCAGTACAGAAGTCGAGCCTCGAAGTTACCAGGGCTACCGTCTATAGGTCTTCCAACTCTAGGAAGGGGCACAGCTGGTGTATCAGCCGAAGCTGATAGTAGGCACTACTGGCAGTCGCAGCTATCTGAGCTGTCATTTGGAGCGATGGATCCAGGAGCACCCCAAGCTGCGAACACAGTCTTTCAGGGGGAGTGTAACCCCATCCAGAACCGGTTGACACACCTCCAAACCCAGGTTGCGGCCTTTGACAGCAAGCACCTCCATCTTGTCTGGATTCAGCTCCAGTTTGTTTTTCCTCATCCAGCCCATTACCGCCTCCAAGCATTCATTCGGAGGAGGCACGCTATCCTTAGCTGAAGCTGTTATCGAAGGCATAGAGAAATATATTTGGGTGTCATCAGCATACTGATAGCACCCCGCCCCATGCCTCCGGATGATCTCTCCCAGGGGTTTCATATAAATGTTAAACAGCATTGGGGAAAGGATGGCACCTTGCGGTATGCCACACAGCAGCTCCTTCTTTGCGGAGCAGCTATCCCCAAGCATCACCATCTGGAAACTGCCCGAGACATAGTGTGAGGGAACTGACCCCCAGTCACTTGACCAAAGTGACTCCATTTTGAGTAATGCCCCCCCATTCTCTTCTTTTTCTCATAAGTAGCTTCTATGCTGTTGTAACTGCATGCAGGCAGCAGACCACAGACCATGTGACCTGGCCTAGTAAGAAGTAACAGACCATTCCAGACCATATAAGGAGAAACGCCTGCTACCATACCGTTATGTTGCGCACGCATTATCCTGTTGTATGACACGTATATTTCCTGTTTGCTTGAAATGTATAAGAGACTGGGTCACCCAAAGGGGGGGGGGGCTGCAGTCTGTGGAACGATTCCAGGCTGTGGTCTTTGCTAGCAAATAAAGGCTATCTGTTTGGAACTTGAACTTTGGACTGGTCTCCGATTAATTACTGTAACATTTTGGTGCATTGGCCGGGAATCATCCCTCACTGGGAGACCCGCTAATCGGAGAACCATACCAGGGAGATTTCCCCCGCTTCCGCTTGGTTCCCCGCGGCCCCCAGCCGGCCGTGGCCCTCCTTGGGAGCGCGCCTCCAGCCTTTAGCTGGTGCCCATACAGGTTCTGCGGCAGGTCCGGGGACAGTGCGGAACAAAAACGGACTGAGCGGAAGTTCAGTGCAGATACCCTTCTGCCCAGCGCTGGGACATCTGGACCAGGCAAGTATCAGGGGAATTGCCTATCTTGTTTTGTATTGGCTGACTCAGCAGAGTCGAAGGAGGGCCTGATCAACCCTCGGAATTGTAGACGCGCGTATTGTTTGGTATTGCCCGACTCAGTAGAGTCGAAGGGGGAGCCTGATCATCTCCCAATAACGGTAAACTGTTTCTGTTTCTTTGAACTGGGAGGTCTGGGAGGACGGGTGTCGTCCTGGATGTTTGATGTGTGTATGACTGCCTGATTTCCATTGCTGACCGTTGGGCAGTAGCCCTGGGACGCCTCTGGGTGTCTTGAATTGCCAGCAGCGTGGGCTGGTAGTGAAGAGATTGCATTCCTCTGTGTCAGCTGCCTGACTCCCCCAATTCCTACAGTCGGACGGTTCCCTGTCAATCTTCCCTGCTGTGTATTGTCTGTCTGGTTGATTATATTGTGTATTAGTCAAGAAAAGGATGGAGGGAGGTTTTTTGACCCCACTGAACCTGATGATTAAGCATTTCAGTAAAGTTTTTGATCAAACGAAGTGCAATGTAGATTTTATGGAAGCTAAGTGCTACTATGACTGGCCTGCTCTAGGACCCCTTGTAAAATTGCCCCCCCAAGGTACTTCCTCTGACCCCTATATTTCCCGAGTTTAGAACCTTGCCATCATAGAAAGGGGGGACCCCTCAGTTCAGAGGACATTCCATGCACAGAGAGCTAATTGAAAGTAGCCAGACACCCCCCCCCCCCACCATAAGCACGAGAAGTTGGCCGAAGATGCAGCCCTTATTATGATGAACCAAGTAAAAAAGACCCCAAGATGCAAGGCTCCTGTGACTGCCACCTCCTGATGTCCCAGACGTCCCTAGGTCCGGACCAGACATCCTGGCTCCCTCTCCGATCTCCCAAGACTCCACTGCACGGCCATCAGCTGTCACCTCTGCACCTGTAGACCCCACTTTGTTTGATGTGAGAGTCGAGAAACTGACCCGCCTGTTCCGGACCCTGCCACACCAGCCGGCTCCACCTCAGAAATTTGGCTGCTAACACAGGCACCGAGACAAGAATTTTCCCTGTCCGTGAGAGTCCCACCATTGTTCCTGCCGTCACCGACCCTGCCACGAATGTGTCCACGTACCAGACCTACGTCCCCTCTCCTACTGAATTCCAGAACTGAACTGCCTGAATTGAACTGAGCTCTTGAACTAAACTGGAAGAACCACGGACCCACCTATGAAGAAGAGCCCGAGAAGTTTGTAGACATGATTGAGGATGTAAAATGACCATAATCCAACATGGGCTGATTTCCAACAACTAATGGGATATCTCCTGACAACTGAACAGAGACTACAGACCCAGGCTAATCTCGAAAATGCAGCCACAGAACGGGGCCAGAGAGAAGGCATCCCCGACCCCAACCAGAGCAACACCGCCTATGCCCCAAGATTAGACACTCAATGGAATATACAGACTACAGAAGGATGCAGACATCAGCGTGATTACCAGCAAGCATTTATTAATGCCATCAAGAAAGGCAGGCGTACAATGATGAACATGCAGAAAATCCATGAGATTCCAGCCGAACCCAAGCCATCAACTGCGTACCACAGCCCAACAGCGAAAAAGAACTCAGAGTTTTCCTCGGCATGGCCGGCTATTGTTGCATCTGAATCCTGAATTATGCAGCCTTAACACAGCCCCTCTATGAACTCCTGAAAACCAACCTACCTGAGTCAGCCCCGCTCGAGTGGACAACAGAAGCCACCCACAGCCTCCGAGACCTGAAGATTGCTCTTACCAGCCCCCCAGCCCTAGGACTGCCTGATATCAGCAAGCCCTTTCACTTGTATGTAGATGAAAGAAAAGGAACTGCTGTCGGAGTCCTAACTCAGCACATAAGCTCCTGGAACCGCCCTGTTGCTTACCTAAGTAAGAACACCGATCCTGTCAGTCGTGGATGGCCCGGCTGTCTTCGCTGCATTGCTGCTGCATGCCGGTTCCTGACTAAGGCCATAAAGAAAGACTGTGCCACTCTAAACCCTGCTACCTTAATGCCTCTGCCTGAAAACCCTGTAAGATTATAGAAACCGTGCATTCCAGTCAACCTGATTCTAAAAACACTCCAATTCCTGGAAGCGTCGCTCTGTTTACAGAAGGAAGAAGTTTTGTCCGAAATGAAACCAGATACTCTGACTACGCAGTAGTCACTGAAAATGAGATTCTACTGACCAGTTCTGCCCAGAATTGAAACCAGATACTCTGACTACGCAGTAGTCACTGAAAATGAGATTCTACTGACTAGTTCTGCCCAGAAAGCAGAACTAGTAGCCGCCCCAGAATGGGCAAAGGAGAAGCAGTTTTGTCATACCTGATTGTCTGGAAACCAGAGCTGTTATCTACTGCAGAGCAAGATCAAAAAGAAAATTACAGCGAAGCTGTTTCCTGTCAGCATTAGTTATTATGCTGAAACCACATCCTTCCACCAGCCTTACACTGAAAGAAAAAGAAAAAAAAAAAAAGGAAGCATTGAAGAAGCTGGCCAGCCTCTGCACAGACGTCTCTAGAGGATGTATAAGAACAACCCAAGAAAAGGCCCAGTCCCATGGCCTGGTCAAATACTGAGAGGCAGCCGTCCCTTCAACTAGATTTCACACACATGCCACCAGCTGCTGGTTACAAGCTCCTCCTAGTAGCGCCGTCTGCACTTTCTCTGGATGAGTAGAAGCCTGGCCTGCAAAAGCAGAAGTTCAAAAGAAGTGACAAAGCACTTATTAGATGTCCAGGCAGATAAACAGTGACAACAGAGCAGCCTTTCAAGCAGAAGTCCCTTGCTGTCCGTGGCCCTGCTCCACATGCGTTGTACATCAAGAACCAATAGACTAACCCCTTATGAACTGGTCTATTAAGCCCAGGGACCAAGTACATGTCAAAAGTTATAAGAAAAATCTTTTAAGAAAAACTTGGGATGGCCCCTCCACAGTTTTACTGCCTTAAAAGTTAAAAGAACCCCATCTGGATCCATTGGAGCCGTGTGAAAGCAGCAGCAGCTGCCCATACAGACCAATGGCAAGTTGCCAAGCAACACCGACTGAAAATGATGCTGGAGAAATTGCCTACATCGCTGGACGCGACGGGAGAAGCCTCCCCAGGGCCGGTGCCCGAGGGAGCGAAGTGACTGGGGGCGCTGCATCCCTTCCCATCCCGGATAGAGGAAGTGGACACCGCCCGAAGACTCCTGAAAGACTTTCAGTATCAATGCTCTTATTAATCCCAGCCTCTAGTGATGTCACTCCCTGTCAGTCATGTATTCAGACTGTCAAATTGCATAACCAGATCAAACAGATGCTCATTTATCAGAATAGGCTCCAGTGTAAGAGCAAAGTGCAACCGTGCACTTTTCAGAACGTCACTTACTCCGCCTGCATACAAAACAGTGCCATCACCTGTTTCAACCCGAAGGAGGCCCCTGCCCAGTGGAGTCTCGAGGTCAGAGGCCCCAGTGGACAGGGGACAGTACTACAATGAATGTCCCTATTAGAATTGTGTATGATAGGCCACGTGAGAAAAAGAACACGAGGGAATCCACATGCCAGCCTCACCAAAGTTCCAGTTCTAAGTTCCTGCACCGCCCAGAGATGTAATTTAGTAATTTTTCACCTCTGCTGAGACTGTTGTTAGCTCCCTCAATGTCAGTAACTGTTATGTATGCGGAGGTACCCAATTGGGGGACCAGTGGCCATGGGAGGCAGCTGAATTGAATGTCAGCCAGCCGTATAATGAGCCAAATCCTCACAGTCAGTAGATGTTAGGGGACACCGTTGTGAGTCAGTAGTGCCTCCAGCACCTGCATCCATCAGCCCCCAAGATTAGAGAAACCCCCTGTGAATCACTCACCACCCTGAATGGCTCCGAAATCTCCTACTGGCCAAACCAGTCCGTAATTCCTAACAATCAGTTGTGGCCTGCGAGTCTCCAATCCCGAATAAACACCACCCAAAGTCAGAGCTCCAATTGGCCGTCCCCCAAGGGATTGTATTGGATCTGTGGGCAGTATGCTCATTCTGAACTCCCTGAACCCTGGGCAGGCACTTGCACCCTAAAAGAGATTCGCCCCTCCTTCTTTCTGGTCCCCTTGTCAGAAGGTGTGCGTCTGGGCCACCCAGCGTACAACAAGCGCAGCATATCCCCCAATGTTAAAATTGCGGACTAGAAAGATGATAAGTGGCCCCCCTGAGAGGATTGTTCAGTATTATGGCCCTGCCATCTGGCACAAGATGGTATATCGGGGTACAGAACCCCCATTTATATGCTTAACAGAATCATACGTTTGCAAGCAGTTCTAGAACTAATAACCAATGAAACTGCAAGAGTACTGAATGTCCTATCCAAAACCCAGACCTAACTGCGAAATGCTGTGTATCAGAACCGCTTGGCTCTTGGCTCTTGACTACTTGCTTGCTACTGAAGGCGATGTGTGTGGAAAATTTAATCTCACTAATTGTTATCTGCATATTGATGATAATAGAAAAGTTATTGAAGAGATCACCAGTAAAATGACTAAGGTTGCTCATGTTCCCGTGCAAACCTGGAAAGGATTTGAGTGGGCCCACGGGCTAGGTTCCTGGTTTACATGGGTAGGGGGGCTGAAAGGGATTATAGCGATAGTAATTGTAGAACTCTTGGTTTGTATCCTCTTGCCCTGTTTAATGCCTTTATTGTTACAGAGTTTTCGCGGAATGGTGGAACAGATAGCAGACCGGCGCACGGCTGTCCACCTAATGGCTTTGCGCGACTACCACCCTGTGCCTATGACAGATGAAGATAGTGAAACTCCTTAGTAATTAAAAGAGTTTCAAAGGGGGGAATGTGAGGGAACTGACCCCCAGTCACTTGACCAAAGTGACTCCATTTTGAGTAATGCCCCCCCCATTCTCTTCTTTTTCTCATAAGTAGCTTCTATGCTGTTGTAACTGCATGCAGGCAGCAGACCACAGACCATGTGACCTGGCCTAGTAAGAAGTAACAGACCGTTCCAGACCATATAAGGAGAAACACCTGCTACCATACCGTTATGTTGCGCACGCATTATCCTGTTGTATGACACGTATATTTCCTGTTTGCTTGAAATGTATAAGAGACTGGGTCACCCAAAGGGGGGGGCTGCAGTCTGTGGAACGATTCCAGGCTGTGGTCTTTGCTAGCAAATAAAGGCTATCTGTTTGGAACTTGAACTTTGGACTGGTCTCCGATTAATTACTGTAACAATAGTACCGGAACCACTGAAGCACATTGCCCCCATTCCTAATCCCCTCAGACGTTCCAGAAGGATACCATGGTCGATGGTATCGAATGCCGCTGAGAGGTCCAGGAGGACCAACAGGGACACACTCCCCCTGTCAATACTCAAGCGAACAGATTACACACCAGTAGTAGGCAGAATGTCGACAAGGATCCTGCAAGAGCCACCTAAAAGTACAAAGTGTGGCCCTGGGTGCAGAATTCGTTCTTTTGGGATCTGAGCATGGGCTTATTTTAAAATACACACACACACACGCAAGTTTTTAGACCTCATGGCTGTGGAGAGCCTGCTAACGGGCTCCATCACACCAGTGATTGAGTGCACTCTCACCATGCCTGGTGAGTGGATTTGGAGCACAAGACTCACAGGACGCCGTGCCTGTCCAGCTGACACCCTGCCTCTTCCCAGAAATATAATAATAATAATAATAATAATAATAATAATAATAATAATAATAATAATTAATGCACCCTAAGTCTCCATGTAGTTTTAATGGAACTGGGGGCTTGGATGGATTGCATTAGGTCCTGGCAAGGAAAAGTGATCTCTCCCAGCAGCCGGCTCCAAGCCTCCATATAAAACCCAAACTTTGCATCCCAGGCTCCAAAGCGTTTTTTTAAAAATCATACAATGCCTAAATCTCTGCAGAGACAAGATTGTAGCCCCTCGGTGACCCCAAAGAGCCAGACTAAAGGGTCATTCCATTTTTGCCTGGCAGAAAGTGATTGAAGTGCTCATCTGCCAGGACGTGACTGGAGGGAGAAAGAGAAGGGGAGGGGCTGAGTGGAGTGGAGTGGAGTGGAAGAGCAAAGGAGCGAAGGAGCGAAGGAGCGAAGGAGCAAAAGAGCAGCTCTTCAGATGAAAGGGATCATAAGCTTGACGCACTTCTGCATCAGAGGTAAATGTAAAGTCGGAAGCAAACCAGGGGAGAAATTAGGTTGTGATGACCCCAAAAATCTTAGAAGGCAGAGAAGAGGCTGAAATGGACTCCCAGAGCCAAGATGAATTATGCAAAGTTGTGAAAACAACTGGGCAAATGAAGGAAAGTAAAAGAAATCTGCTCAATTTGCCCAACTGACACAGGTGTTGCGAAATCCAGCTTGCCTTTACACAGAATTTGGCTTCTGGGTGTGCAGAATGCTCACTTTATGTTGTTATTATTTTTAGCCAGAAGTCCTAACTGAAGTTTATTCTTTACAACATAGCATGGAGGATCATTGGAGAGGGAGAAAGTTCAAGCAGGTTCTTTAGTTGCCAAGGATGTGATACCACCACGGAAGCCTCTGGCAGCTGGCTGGCATTTGCTTCCATGTATTTGCCCCTCATCTTCCATCAGACCGAATATGGCAGGCAGCTGATGAAGCACTATCCAAGCTGCACACCTTGTCAGTTCTGAGCGCACAAAGGATTTTCGCTATTAAGCATTCTGTCTAATACAGTTACAGCTCAAGAGAGCAGCATTTTGGATCAGCTCCCTATGGCCCACCCCCACCTGCAAAGGGACCAAACCCAAACTTAGGATCAGGGATGTGGATGGCCCAGTCCTCCTGGAGTAGTCATCTTCTGTTGTAGCTGTGTCATTTTGGCCTGCAGGTCAGGGCTCATGGGACGGAATGCTCCTCCATACAAGACAACTCACTGGCTGCACATAGCAGATCACGGGGAATGTAAACTAGAACCCTTTCCCCTGGCATTGTTTTCTATACAGAGTAATTCTGTCGTTATATTTACTGTCATGCAGCCTGGGACAGGAAATTACACCAGCTGGGCATCCAAAGCAGAAGTCTGAAAGAGAGAAACATTCTCCTATGCACGCGGTGTCCCCAGGATGTCAGTCACTCGGGGGGGGGGGGGGGAACCACTTACTTAGATACCTGGTAAATGGAAATTCCATTCTGTTAATGGAAAGAAAGGTTGGCTGGCCTCATCCTACATGGAGATTACCTCTGTATAGGAAAATGGTAATGTGTTAAGTGTTTCTGAAGGGAAAACTAAAGCAAGCAGACCTAAGAAGAAGAGATCAAAACTTTCCCCAACTTTCAAATTTTGAGATTTTGAAATCACAGAGGGAAGGTGACCATTTGTCCTACTTCACAGGGGATGGTCCTGTATTTGAAAGGCTGCCTGGTCCAAAACTGGTTTAAAGAAAAAGAAACACGAGAACGGAGATTCAAGGTCAAGAGCCTTGAAGTTCCATCCGCAGTGAGCAGCTGGATAGCAGACTGAGCAAGCACACAGGTCACCTGCTCAGTTCTAATTATAGCAATTATTTCTAAAGTTGCATCTATTCCTATAAATAGTCATGTGCACGATTTATGCAAATCTGTGCCCACTTTTGTTCTCTCCTTTGGCGATATTCCTCTTTTGGAAAGCTGGGATTTCTAAAACTTGAGAGCTTTAGTTGGGATATAACTTAAGTCTGCAAACCGACCCTTTTAGAGAGCTTTTTCAAAATAGCCCTTGCCTGCAAATAGCCGTACATGCACTCTTAAGCACTGTTACTCAGGAGTAAGCCCCACTGAGCAAAATGGGGGCATATTTGGCTTACTTCAGAATAAGCATGTTTAAGAAGGCACTGTGAATACAGGATCAGGCCCTCATAACATTTACTCCTTTCATTAGGCGGCTAAATGGAACTATTCGGGGAGAAATTCTCCTTGTCAGAAACCTAATTAGTAATATTTCTTTGCTTGTTTCTGCTAGTCAATATGGCTTTGATTCAATCATTCTTTCCCCCTCCCTCTGTTGCTATGAATTAGCTTAGACCCTCTGGCTAAATGTAAGAGCTTACACACAAGGTCCCCAAAGTCAGAGCAGTTTTGAAATATAACCGGCTGGCTGATCCAGTCGGCGCAATGAGACCAAGCCAGCCAGCAGAACTGCCTGCCAGAATTACAAAGGGGACGGCAGCACGACCCGCTGCTGCTGCTGCATTTACTGGAAGGAGAAACGGTGCACTTGCCATGCTCTTTCTAAGGGCAACTGAGGTGACCGGACTCGCTTTATCAGAGGTGTCCTGCTGCAGCTCCGGGATTCTTCCTTCGCGGTCCTTGCATCTGGCAGGGGCTCTGGCCCCAGCTGCCTGAGCAAAGTGAAACTCCTGCATGCTCTGTTGCATCAGACTCCAGTCCTCAAGCTGCTTGTGTGACAGAGAGCAGAGGCAGCCCACCCAGCACCTGACCTCGGGTGGTGGCGCTTGAGAGGAGGAAGCATTTCTTTGTGCTTGAGCATCTTTCTTCATGTTTGACCTTATCGTGGTTAATGAGAAAGGGTTTTTTGCACACACAACAACACACATACTGCTTTTCTGATAACTTAAATCTGGATGAAACCCACGGTGCTGGGTAAGAAAATATCCCATTCTGATCTAAAGACCCTTTTGGGATCGTAATTTAACCTTCCCTGCTCTCCTTGTTTTATAAACCTGCCACCCTCCTCCTTCGCTTCTCAACTTTCCTCTTTACCTGAAATCCAACCCCACACCCCACACCTCACCAACAGCTGAAGCCTCTTTTCTGTTACAGAGGATGATTCACACCCAGCCCTGACCATTGTATCTATTGCATTTATGTAATAGAATGCAGGACATTTCCCATCCAGTTACTGCCCACATCCAGCCCCGTTTAGCATCCCCAAAGGGACTGCATAACTCGCCCTCAGACCCTTTCTCCTCCGCACCTTCCCCAGATGTCCTATATTCCACTTGTGGTTTGGCAAATGAAATTGCCCCCATATTATAAGTCAGAAGACCTCTTTGGCTGTTCCAAGATGCTCACTCCTCCTGGCTCCAGCTGTAATGGAAACCGAGAACTGTAAAACAGTAATTAGAATAGCTTTAAGAAAAGGCCCAAAACCTACTCTTCCGAGTGCTAATTTCAGAATAGCTTCTTATGAGGGAAAACAAGGCATTTAAAGACAGCTAAAGTTGTAGGCCAAGTTTGTAAGCGCAGGGTTTAAAAAAGAAAAAGATGTATGTTCTCCATCCAGAGCCAGCCGGCAAAACCACTTCGCACATTAAGCAGCAATGAAAATTAATTACTGCCACTGTCATCACCATGGAGCTCCCCACTGGGAGACTTGTGTCTAACACCTTACACCTCCGGGGGGGGGGGGGAGGGGGGGAGAGAATAGCCCAGCAGCCAAGAACCAGAGGCAAAAAGGTTCCCAGCAACAGGCGTGGAAAAGCCTCCTCCCCTCCACCTAAGACCCCACAGAGGAACAATCGGCAGAAGGCTAAATAGACTAATGGTCTAATCCAGAGAAAGGCAGCTACACAGATTCAGACCCCCTCTAGATGGATTCCGTTTGACGCCTGGTTAGCCGATTATGCGCATATTCGCAGAAGCGCTTTATCGTAAATGCTTGTATGCAGGAGGTAATTGAGCACTCAGCTGGTGACCTTACTGGTTGTTTCAAATGCGCTTTACAAGTAGTTAATGCGGAGAATCGCTTGTTCACATAGTCAAAATGCACTTTAATGGCTGGAGCAAAATAAAACTCGCTATTTAATGCGCATTTGATAATGCGCATAATCGGATGTTTAAAGCGCCTCTAAGCCCGATTTGCGCTCCGTTCTTGTAGAGGTAAATTTTTTTAATGCACCTTGAAAGAGCTTTAAATGCCTCTTGTAGAGGCAGCCTTACTTATGTTTGCCTTTGAGATATGGAGCATTGCAAGCCAATCCCACAGAAAGTGGCTCCCTCCACGTCAGCTCTTGCAAAAATACGATTAACCTTTGCTAGTTCCCCTCTGCCTTGACTTCCACCTGGACACAGGTGAGACTCTCTCGTGGTTTCGAATGTGGAGGGCTGTCTTGTCTCTGGTTAAATGTGCATTTTTCCTTGCCACCACTGGACAGGGCGAGAGCATCATCCACCGCATTAAGATGGAGTGAATGTCTGGGAATGCTCATCCAATGTTTGTGCTCATCAATTCATTAATGGCTGAAACAAATAAATCAAAGTGAACTGAAGGAGCATTAAACACATTCACATGTGCACACATATCCTGTCCCCATTCATGTGTAACCACAGACATTCAAATACTTGTTTTGGCTTCCACGAGGAATGCTTAATTGACCTTATATTTATTTTTCAAACAAAACACCCGAGGTCTCTCCTGTGTGGCTGTTCTGACAGAGTGTACACAGGAGAGTGGGGAGTCCGGCTCCATTGATTTCACTTCGGCAGTTCAATCTGTTGTCATCCACCCTCCCACCACCCTCTGGCCTGTGGGAGGGTGGTGGGAGCCTGTGCTGAGCTCCTGGGAACTGAAGGAAGGAGGTATGTGGTGGTGGTGGTGGTGGTGGTGGTGGTGATCCCACCAGCATCAGACCACCTGGCTCCTCTTCCCAATACTCCCCAGGGGTTCACAAGAACCAAGCAGGCCACAGTGCAGCACTGGATCCTAGCCCAATGATCCACATGCAGAAAGAAAACCGAACATTATTATTATTATTATTATTATTATTATTATTATTATTATTATTATTATGTAACCCGCCTCTCCCTCCGGATCGAGGCGGGGAACAACAACAATATAAACACAAAAATTCACAACAGTTAAAAATTTTAAAAACAAGAGAACAACACAACATTAAAAACATTTCTAAATTAAGAGCGCCATCAGATGAGCGTTTTATTGCACACTCGTTATTGGGCACTCACGGATTTTCACGGGTCCCTCTCACGACATCGTCTGCCTCCCGTGTGCCTCCCGCCCCTTCTGGCCTTCTTTGCGTGACAAAAAACGCCCCAGTGAGTTCGACTTATTTTTTAAGATGGAACTTGCCACTATTCCCTGCTGTGTGCAGGAGAAGCAGCGCGATCAAAACAGCCCACTGCCTGGGCCCCATGCAGGTTGTTTACTTCCTCTTTCAAAAGAGGAAGTAATGAGGGACAAATGCGCATGCTGAGAAGCGACAGTAAGGAAACGTGATTTCCCCCATGTGATGACACATACATATGCTCTACATCTAGGATGCTCAAAGGAATGCTAAAACATTGGAATTATTTGCTTTGCATGGTCTTATTTAGTGACTACTATAGATGTATAATATAGAAGCAAGATATTATGATGAATGACTTTTTAGAAAACAGTGTTCCCTTTAGCTGGGCCAATATATTCCAGAGATTCCAAACAGGAAGATCAGAAGAACAGAAGAAAAGACTAGAGAAAAGGTTATTTGCTGAACCCTCTCTGCTCCCCTTCTGTTCCAATTGTCAAAATAATCTTTGAAGACTTTGGTGGGTGGGAAAGCGATTTAGTCATCTTTTTAATAAATATAGTAAGAATAATTTTCATTGCTAAGCGCAGAGAGAATCAGTGCCCAACTGAGACAATCGTGCTCTTTTTAATATGAAAACACTCCACCTTTCTAAATCAGCAGAGTCTGTTTTGCTTTCAGAATGCAAAGTGTTATTAGAAACATTGTTCATAGCTTTCCTGGCCCTGCAAAGGAAGAGTGCGCTGTAGGAAATAAAAAGGGCTGGCTAGGACATACTGGGAGTTGTAGGGCCTTTTTCCTGTCTAAAGGTGCATAGGATTGCAGCCTCAAAGGCTCTTGGGTAGCAGATCTAAAGAAATGACTCTTTCTTTGCTTAGGTCTTGGCCGCCAATTGCCACAGCCAGTACTGGGCTTCATGGACCAATTGGGCAGTATCCTATTCAACACCAATTACTGGGCAGTATCCTATTCGACGACGCCAGCACTAACGTCAATAATGTTGCGCTCGCATAAACTAATGAAATGCCCATGACGTTTGCTGGCATGACGGGTTTTATGGTGCAACTCATCATGCCAGCAAACACTGTTGTCATTGTGCTAGAGGTAACTCACATTATTATTATTGACGTGCATGCTAGTGTTGAATAAGGAACTGCCCAATACACCCAGCGCTACACAACTAGGCAGACCAAGGCTGTTTTCATCACCTGCTTCCTGGTCCATTTTCAAACTGGACATTCCAGCCTGCCAGGACTGGACTCTGCCACTTAGCTACAGTTCCTGCCTAACAGACTGGGGGCTCTTAGTTCAAGTCCAGGATGATCATGACAGCACTGAGCATCTCATGCAGCCTCCCCTCCTAGGACTCCCTGCCAACATGCTCACAGAATAATGTGCAGAAGTCCACAGCAGGGCAGGAGGCTCCCTTCTCCTATTTACAAGGGCCCTAATGCAGCCCATGTGGTCTGTCTCTGTGGTGCGATCTGAGGCTTCGTGCGGGGAGGTAGCAGCAGCTGTGATTCACAGGAATCCGGAGTCTGCACTTTTCTTACCAGATCAGCTGGTCCTGCTGCTAGACTCCTGATCCCAGTCAGCAATTTGTGATTCACAGGGAGCCTTCGGGTGCCTTTGCTGGTCAGGCTCATGCAAAATAAATATTGCCCACAGGCTTGCGAAGGGAGAAAAGGCAGACATTTTGCAGAGAAGGGCAAGCGTTGTGGTCATAGGGTGACCCTATGGAAAGGAGGACTGGGCTCCTGTATCTTTAACAGTTGTATAGAAAAGGGAATTTCAGCCGGTGTCCTTTGTCTGCATGCAGCACCTGGTGACATTCCCTCTTCATCACAACACTTAAAGCCGCAGGAGCCCTGCCCTCTTTTGTATCTGGTCACTTTAAAACAAACAAACGAACAAACAAAACACACTCACCCATTGAATTTCATTAAATACCCATTTTTAGAAATCCAATTGAAGATTTTACACCATCTTCAAAACAAAATCCTCGAGTTTATGTGCCCTTCATTATGCATGCCTCTGTCCTGTTCATGGGAACTCATTGGTCCACTTCTGACACATTATTATCATCAACATCATCATCATCGTCTTTATTTGTATCCCGCCTTTTGCCCAATGCTGGGCCTCAAGGCAGCTTTACAAAATTAAAACATATGCAGTTAAAAGCTATAAATAGAAATATACAAAAGTCAAAAATTAATTGCACATCCTTTCCCTGTTCATTTCTATTGCTGCATTTTAAAATTCTAAACCATTGTGATGCATTTTATGAACAATAGGATATAAATAATTTTAAAGAAATAAAGCTTAAATAAAATTAGCTGGCCTTTGCATAAATCGTCTCTTACTGAGACCCGTTGCTGTCGAGGCACAAGCGGAGAAGTGAAGACGGCTTTTTGCAGTGCCATCCTGTGCATGTTTACTCAGAAACAAGTCCTACTGGGTTCAGTGGGGCTTACTGCGTAGTAAGCGCACGCAGAATTGCAGCCTTGGTCTTTCTTGGAGATTGCAATGGGAAAATGGTTTTTAGGCAGTTGGGCTCAAATTATTCAGGGATTTATGAGTAAAATTATAAATTCTTATCAATTAATAAGTAAAAATTAAGTCCTTAAGTTCTGCCCAAAGTATAAGAGGGTTGCTGAATATAGTAGCCATGGAGATCACATTTTCAACAGGTCACCAACACTGGGTGGTGGTGGGGCAGTCCTCACCAGGAATGCATGCCAGATGGGCCCCCACATGACTCTTTTCCTTCAAACAAAAACAGGCTGCGCTAAGCATACTTTTTAAAAAGTGTGTTTAGCTTCATGTCTAGAGCATGGAAGAATACCAAATACTTTTCCCCCCACTTCCATATCAGATCCAACATCCTTGCTAGCAAGCACTGAGCTTTGAAACTCTTGTCAATGCCAATATTCGGAAGCCAGAATTGTACCTTGCTCTGAACAATGTAGCCACTTCTGTTTATCTATTCTAGCCTTCAGATTCTTTGGGACGTACACACTTAGGTCTGAGAAACATAGCTACACGGAGATAATAGGAACATATTTTTTTAAAAAAAAAATGCTGAATCTGAAATGACGGGAAAATGCATTATCCAAAATTCCATTGATGATCATTAATGATATGTAGCAAATATATATATATATATATATATATATATATATATATATATATTGCTGCTGGCAAAATACAGACCCCCTCTGTAAGGATGTGAATACAATCTTTCAGATAGCCTGGGCCCAGTCCTATAGAACTCTGTAGGATATAACCCGAACTTTGAATTGTGTCCAGAAACAGACTAGTACCCGGAGCAGCTGTATAACAAGGAATCAGGGGCTCCCAGCAGTTACTGGCCTCAGTCAACTGTCTGGCCACAGCATTCTGGACCAGCTAAAGTTTCAGAACAGTTTTCAACGGCAGCCCCATACAGAGTGCATTACAGTAGTTCAAACAACATGTTACTAAATCATGTGTGAATCTGGCCAGGTCAGATATCTCTAGGAACAGGTCCAGTTTGCGCAATAGCTTCAGTTGTGCAAACCCACACCTGGCCACTGCCGAAACCTGAGCATCCAAGTATATAAGAGGCATAAACTATTTAGAATTTCACAGAATCACACAATCCATTTTCAGTGTTTGTTTTCAAATCAATTTTAAAAATGCAAAAAAGACCCCCAATCTACTAACACAAAAATTGCCAAACATGTCTATGCCAGACACACAAACAGAGGATCTTCTCTCGTAATGCAAAAAAGCAACCCAGAAAGCCCAGTGGCATTGAATAATATTCACCCTTGACTTCCTCCCGCTCCTTCTAATACCAACTTATGCTGGCTTACAGTGAGCTTGATATGCAAAATGCTTTAATTCAGCTGGAACATCCCTAGGCTGGGCAGTTTCAGCAATGCAGTCTGGCATTATTGCTGGTTTCTTTCTCCACGAACCTTTCCAAATGTTTTTATTTATTTGCAATATTTATATACTGCTCCCCGTTCAGAATTTCGGACCCCCCAGGACCCATTTCTGGCCACTGAAGCAGCAGCAAGCTGCACAGGGCTTCAAGTCCCGGCCTTTCAGGCCCTGGGTGCCATTTATTGGCTGAAGCATGCCAGGGAGCCCTCCCCACGACCGAGCCAGAAGGCACCATTCTCTGCCGCCTGCACCATCCACCACAATGAGAAATGAAGGCTCGGAGGCATCGTTAAAAAGTCTTGGGTTTGATGCACAAAGTTGAAGAGCTTGCAGCAATTCCTCCGTCATCTAGAAGAGGAGAACAGTCTCTGAACAGCCTCTCCTTGTGCAGCCGTGCAAGAAGAGAGGAGATGCTGCTGTATGAAATATTCATCGGGGCCTTCAGACAATAATGGAGGTGGAACGGTGAAGCCCCCTCTCCTGCCAGCGCCACATGCGAATGGGGGCACCTCTCCGGCCAGCCAAAACAGCCTCGCCGGCAAAGGAGGGCAGCTTTCTTTCTGCAATCCAAGGGCATCATCGGACGCGTGGTTTATTGCACACTCATTACTGGGCACTCGTGGATTTTCATGGGTCCTATTCACACTGTTGCCTGCTCCCTGCGCTCCTCTCCTTACCCTCTTTCCCCGCACCATGGAGAATCTGTATACACCTCTCTCGTGTTCTCCCCTTTACTCACTTTTCCAAACTAAAGAGCCCCAAGCAGGAGTCTGATCGTTTGGCTGGCTCCTGCGTACCCCTTTTCCAGTCCTACAAGATCCTTTTGGAGTTCGGGTGACTAGAACTGCATCCCACGTTCCAGACACAGCTGCACCATGCATTTATTTGCATAGTATTATTTTCAATACCTTTCCTAATTATCCATTAAAAAGGCAAAAATCCATGCTAGGGGGAAATAGCATGGAATTCCCGCCCCCCAACACACCTAAACACACACACACACACACTTTTTTTTACCACTACTACCACACACTGAGTTGATGCTTCCCCTGAGCGATCCTCTCGAACCTCTTCTTCATAGAGTCACAGCGTCAGAAGGTGCCCTGGAGGTCATCTAGTCTGACCCCCTGGTTCAATGCACTGCAGGGTGCAACTACAGCATGGTCTTCAGCCTCCCGCAAAGGAGATCCCACCACCTCCTGAGGCAGCCTGTTCCACAGTTGAACATTTCCTTGCTTCGTTACCACCGGTTCAGAGCCCCTCAGTGTCCATGCGAAGCATGTTTCTCACTTTTTGAAGGCTGCAAGCAAGACAGCCGCCAAGTGAGAGGCAAAAAACGGCCCCTTCCTCTCTGAAGCAGCACTGCCCGCTTCCTTGGGCTGTGGCCACTAGCAGTGCCTGGTCCATAGGGCCACCACATAGTCACACAGACGCTTGAGAAAAGGCACTTCTATGACTAAGTCTGCTCTTGAACTTTTACCTGAGCACTTCTGGCATGCAACGTGGTCGGGGCTCTATTGATTCTCAAAAGAATAATGCCAGAGAGGCCACAATGAGGACTTAAGGCTTCACCATGCCAGATTCCCATCTAACCTTGCACATTGTTGCCAACAGCGGCCAGCTAGATGGCCGAAGGAGGCTCACAAGGAGGGCCTGATGGAGGTTGAGCCCAGCACCTGGGAATCAGAGCGATGCTCCTTCTGGATGGGGAAGATACAGTCTCAGCTTTCCCTCCACCGTTTTGACTAATTCAGGGCTGGGGAACCATCTGTGGCCATCAAGATGTTGTTGAGCCACAACCTCCCCTCCCATCAGCCTGATGATTGGCCATGCAGACTGGAGCTGATGTCCAGAAACATCTGGAGGGCCACAGCCTCCCCCCTCAGCCCTGTTCTATTACTTTTATTTTAAGTCATCTACGCCAGGGACCATCACCACACCTTCATTACTATTTCCATTTCACAGATGGGAAACTGAGGCGAAGAAGGAGAGTTTGCCGCTAGACAGGCAAGGCAAGGTTGAGGGAGAAGGGGAGGGCTGGCAAACAGAAAAGGGGGGGGGGGTGGCTCCGTTAAAGATTTCCCAAGGAAGGGGGCCTGGAGAAGAGGCATGAGAGAGCCCACAATCAGACCATTCCAAGCCCAGTATGGTGGGGGGAGGCACAGAGAAGGCCCTGGGGTCAAGTGGAAATAGGGACAGATGCTAGATGAGCTGGCCCAGAATGGAGGAGGTCAGAAAGGGTGCATTGGCAGGGCTGGGCAACCTGCAAACCTCAACCTAATTTCAAAAGCCCTCTGCATTCAATCCGTTGAGCTCTCTGGCAAGAACAATCTGTCCCTTCCCTGGCACCCTGCTGATGGAAAGATGTACTGGGGGAAAGGAGATGACCGAGAGAGAGAGATCGGACCCTGCCCACCACTGGCTTCAGTCTCACTCACTGTGACGGATCACATGCAAGGGGGTCCACCCTCAACAGAGAAAAAGGTTGTTCACTGCTGGGGTAGGGGAAGAGACCCCCAAATCACACCCTTTGCTGCAGATGGGCTCAATGTTCCCTAGATTACTGAGTGGAAGATAACAATATGCTTCTATCCGGTCAGAGCCTTGGTCCGTCTAGCGCTGTGTTGTCCGCACTGACTGACAGCAGCTCTCTAGGGCTTCAGGTAGGAATTTTCCAAGCCTTACCTGGGCCAGATCTACACCAAGCAGGATAAAACACTTTGAAAACATTTTGAAAACTGTAAATGGAGTGTGTCCTAGGCCCCAACAGTTGTCAAAACTCTGATAAACTGTTTTAAAGCAATAGTGTAGATCCTGCCCTAGAGATGGGGATCAAACCTGGGACCTTCTGCATGCAAAACAGGGACTCTACCACAGAGCCAAGGCCCATCCCCGAAGGGCTGGCTGTGCTCTGTTTAGGTAAAGACGCCCATTTCCCTTGGTTCACAGGGGTCACATGGCAGCAAACCTAGCAGAGGTCAGCAGAAGTACAGGAAAGCAAATAAATATATCACTGAAATTTGCCAAGACAGGCGCAATTCCCCACATGCGACCTAACTTGATCCGCTTGGCCTTCTCAATTACAGGTCTAGTTTCTTCCCCCGAAAAAAATCAGAGGCAGTTGGATGCCTTGATCTCTGCCCTTGACACTTGCATGGTGGACCAAATAAAACGCGCTGCCCCTCCACCTCCCCACCGCCCGCCCTCAACCACTGCAGAAGAGCACAGCTTTGCCAGGGCACCTGTCGGTACCTGAATTCTTAGGGCCTGGAAAGCTCTGCTGGGTAAGTCCCATTGAAATGAGCACAGGACTGGGTTGTTGAACAAGAGGCACCAGGTTCATACTAGCCTAAGTCTGTCACCTGGAAGCCCTGCATCTAAGCCTGTGGCCGTGCACATATCTGGGGACCAGTGGGGTAGAGGAGCCAGGGCTCAGAGGGTCAAAACACCAACACCTTTTTGATTAGCAGGGACACTGGTGTCCAGGTCCACCCCCAGCCCCACCCATCCCGAGGCTTCCCTGTTCCCTCCGAGATAAGCTGCAATCCTCACAGTAGCTGGAGAGGAAGTGGATTTTCCCAGCAACACTATATTCTGTTGTAATTCAAAGTATTTCATCTGGAATGGGCAATCCAGACCCATTCACTTTGCCAAAGACCTGCTCCTGGTGGAAATGAAAGTGGCTAGAACTGGTTCGCTGATATGGATCAACGCAGCGGCCTGCATTTTTGGACTCTCCTTGGGGGCGTAGCGACGGAGACTGTCTATGACTATTCAGCGATGTGTTCTGCACATGCTCAGGAGCATCCTATTTGCAACTACAGAGAGAGAAATCATAGCTAACTGTGCCCCTGGGTATTAAAGCTGATGCCCAATTTGACCTTGCAGGTGAACTCCATACACAGCTGTACCAGGTCGATTTTCATATGGGGGGGGGGGGGTGGCCTCGTTCCCGGGATTTAGCGCCTGGCTCTTTGACTCAGCCCTTAATCAGATCGCGTGTTGGGGGGGGGGGGTTTGCAGAGGGTATGAGAGGCTTTGCAAAGACACCCACCAGACCTGAACCCCTTTGCCCCCATTGCGCTCTGCTTGTCATCTCAGGCCAAAACCAAGGGAGGCGCACAGCTAGTCTGCAAGCAGCAGCAAGAAACAAAGCAGTCGGGCATTGCTGAAACAATGCAGCAAAGCTGAGCTTCCTGGAGGGATTGCGAGGAGGAGGAGGAGGAGGAGGAGGAGGCAGGCAAACAGGAGGCAACGTGTCCCGCTGAACAGAAGTTTGAAACTGCCAGCGACCATGCCGCCTCCTCTGATGTTGCCGTCGCCGTGTCCCTTCCCTGGCTGCTGCTTTGCGCTCACCCCCATCCTTCCAAACGCTGCACCGCCCAGGCCAGCCCCGCCGGGGGACCAGGAGGCCGATGCCCCCTGGTCGCCACGAATTGCCACTCCTCCGTTGCATCCCCCCCCCCCCTCTGGTTTGGCTCTCTCCCTTTTGACAGGCGCAGAGCAGAGGGGCTGCTAAACCCATTAGCTCTGCATTTTTCCTGTCGGCACATTTTTGAGTGTAAAGCTGTTGCTGCTCCATTATTGGGAGGGGGCAACCCAAACATCTCCCCTAACATAGCACAGAACTTGCTGAGCTGCGATGATGGGGAAACCCAGATATCTTGCATCAAGGTAATGATTAGGCTACAGAGGAAATGCATTTTCCCCTCCAGCTGAAGTGTGCTCTTGTTTATCAAGGCTCATGCATCCATTCCTTCGCTTCCAACCTGCCTCCTCCCCACAATGAAACTTAGATGATAAGCTCTCTGGGGGCAAGGTGAGGTCTTTTCCTCACGTTACCTCCATAGTGCATACACCCTCCCTCTGACAGCCCCCTCCGTTGGTGACGGATGGGGAGCCCAAATGCAACCCCTGAAAAACAAGGGGGAAATATCAGGACATTTGCTTTTAATTGCTGTGTTACATGCCTTTTTATTTGTATTTTATTACTGTTTCATTGTATTATATTTTTTATTACCGCTGTTAGCGCCCCTTAAGCACCACTTGTGGAAAGGCAGGATACCAATTTAACAAAATAAGCCTTAATAAATAAAACCCAAAGGTCTGCAAAACTGCAACAAATCTTTTCTGAAAATAAAACCTAATGGGGCATCCCCCCGCCGCTCCTCCTCCCCACCCTGTGCAAATTATCCCAATGATGACCAGGCAGCTCAATAGCTAAATACTAATACTAATACTAATAATATATTTATTTATTTATGTATTTCTAACCCACCTCTCCCTCTGGATCGAGGCGGGGAACAACAATAAATATAAATACAGAGACCATAAAATAGAATAAATAAAACATTAAAAACAAATAAAACTCTTACATTATTAAAAACATCTTAAAATTCAGCTGGGTAGCTCAGAAAACTGACAAATCAAGATTGGGGGTGGGGGTGGGGAATGCCATTTCCTGGAGGAAAAAAACGGCCCGCTATCTGGAACCCTTAACAGGAGCACCCATGTGAGCTGAGGATGCACTGCAACAGATTGTTGCCATTCCCACTTGTTAATATTAATAATCCGGAGGGTGTGTGTGTGTTATTTTTTGCAGAATGTAGAAGCCAGTTATAATTCTCTTCCTTCCTCCTCTTCAGTTCCCCCTCTAGCACCAAGCCTTCACATTAACACTGAACCCTGTACAGAAAACTGACCATTTTGTCCAGTACACTCCACTATATGAATGGGTTTTTTGGTATGAAGAAAAAGAGAAGTGAAAATAAATCATTCAAGAGGCAACTGGACGGCCACCTGTCAGGGATGCTTTCAGGAGGATTCCTGCACTGAGCAGGGGGGTGGACTCCATGGCCTTAGAGGCCCCTTCCAGCTCTACCATTCCATGATTCTATGATTGCATTTCCCACAGACTAGCTCTCAACAAAAGAGAAGCAAGAGAGACAGCAAGACATAAAGAAGAAGAAGAAAGAAGAAAGAAGAAGAAGAAGAAGAAGAAGAAGAAGAAGAAGCCCGAGTCAGGCAGGTCATGATCCAATACGTATGCAGAGGGCTGGTAGATCGCCATTTGCTAGCCCAGGGCTCCCCAACGCGGCTCTTCTGTGTGCCTTGGCACCCACGGGAACCTCCAAAGGCACCCATAAAGCTCTCCATTCCCTGCCACATTCAAAACAAATGGGTTCTGAAGTTTGGAAATAAAAGGAAAATGTTTGGGCCCCACGGTTCTCCTTCCTTTTCCTGAATCCGCCGCTGCTCAGCTGGTCAGTGGGCAGGAAGAGGAAGCCAGGCAAGGGGGCAGAGGGGAGAGAAAGAGCCAAGCTAGATGCTGGGAGTGGAGAGAAATAGCAAAATGGAGGGGTGAGTGGGAGGGAGCGAAGAAGGCTTGGGACAGGGACTGCAGAGGAATAGACAGGACAGGGGTTGGGGGAAAGAAATGACACAGGCCAAAGACAGTGCAGGGGAGGGGAGGGGAAAGGTCTGTGTGGACGCTGGGAGATGATTGGGAGGGGCCAGGAAGCAACTCCTCCAGGTTCCCCCCTCCCTTCCATCCTGTAGCCTCCCTATTGCTCCACACACACACACACACACACACACCAGCCATTATGCGACTAGCCATGTCCTCCGTGGGTGCCATTTTGTGGTGGTGCCCACAACAGTTTCTCAAATTCCCAAATGTGTCTATGGGTCCAAAAAGGCTGCCCCCCCTCTGTGTTAATCCCTCTCTTCCTGCTGGGCTCAGCACCAAACATAGGCTGACCCTATGAAAAGGAGGACAGGGCTCATGTCACTTTAACAGTTGTAGAGAAAAGGGAATTTCAGCCGGTGCCATTTGTATGCAATTAGTTCCTGGTGAAAGTCCCTCTTCATCACAACAGTTAAACCTGCAGGAGCTATACTAGAGTGGCCAGATATGAAAGATGGCAGGGCTCCTGCAGAGGGAATTTCACCAGGTGCTGCATGCATACTCTGGCAACTGTTCCAAAGGTGAGGGGGAGGGTGCCAGGGTTCTTTGCCTGCTCAGCGAATAATATCTACATCAGGTCACTCTGTTGGGGTTGTCCATGCAGAGGAGGGTTGGAAGGTTGTCCATCGTTACGTAGCATCTAACTGTGGGATCGGTGCTAAACTTCCAAAACCTGTAGGTTGAAAACCACTGGGCCAGATCTACACCAAGCAGGATATAACACTGTGAAAACAGTTTGAAAATGGTATATGCAATGTGTCCTTGGCCCCAACAGTTGCAAAAACGGTTCTAAACGATTATAAAGCAGTAGTGTCGATCCTGCCCAGGTCTACCAGAGCCAGTGTGGTGCCAGGGACTTGTATTCCTATCCCCACGCAGCCAGGAAGCCTAAATAACGGGCTCTCGGCCAGTCACCAACACTTCGTTTAACCGACCTCACTGTGAAAGGCAGACTTAACCATTACCCAGCCTGAGATCTTTGCATATCGAGAAAGAAATCTAATCATGGTTAAAAGAAATGGCAACGCATGAAAATGGAGCTGCCTACATGGCAGATTACAAGTCAAACGAGACTGTTAATGTCATTCAACTCCCTTTCTCAAAACAGGAAAGTCATTTTCCCCGAAGCAAACTTTTTTTTTTCTTTTTACAGCAAAAGAGAATATAATTAGTCACTACAAAGAGCCAGTTACTCTGCCAATGTCGTCTTTTTACAATAATTACAAATGTTTGTCTTGGAGGGAGAGCTTTCATCTTCTCTCTCTCTTTCTCTCTCTCTCTCTCTCACACACACACACACACACACACACACACACAGGGCGTGAGGGAAGAAGAGAGTTCAGTGTTCAGGAAACTAATGCAGCTGAAAGTTTATCATTTTAAAATTCCCTTTTTATTTAAATTGGAGTTTCGTGCTTTAAAAAAAAAACTTCAGTGTAAATAATTTAAGCATCAGCAACTGGTAGCCTCTGAGCCAAATCTACCGACCAAGGCATACCACCTCCTCCCCCCCACCCCGCATTACCAACCCTGAGGCAAGAGGGCACATGTGAGGGAGCATTGGTTACAGTCATGGGGTTTACCTACATTCCCCCTTTGGAGGGAGATCCTGGCCCGCTAGCTGCTCTTCTGCTCAAAGTGCCTCTCCAGTAATATCAACTTGGGATGTAAATTGCTCAGCTTTCCTCCATTTTAATTTATTATTTATTCATAAAATGTATTTGTTGCCTTCCTGCCAGAAGGCACTCAAGGCCACATGGAATCCAATATTGTCTGATTTAAATTAACTGGACTAAACTGACCCTTGTAAAGCCCAACCTGACAAAAAACTTTCCTCCACTTACGAGACGAGGAAGAGACAGAACTAACGAGAAGGTGATGCTCTGTTTTCAACGCGAGAAAAACCTTGATTTATTTTTCTCATTAGAAGAAGTTGAGAAAGCACAGTTTCACAAACAAACAAACAAAACCTCCAAACAATCCAAACGAGCAGACGTAAATTGGCAATGGAGCCATCTGATGTGATGTAGCATCATTTTCCGTGCAGCATTTCCCTCCCATAATCCCTCTTCTCCATCTGCTAGATCCGGCAGCAAAGTCTTCAACGAGGCATTTATGGAATCGCAGGCTTTTCCTTGCAAGTTCGGATGCGAACACATGGGGGTTAGCAACCAAACACAAATTAAAAATGGGACCGTTAAAAGGAATGGCTTTCATGATGAAGCTCTCTAATTATATGACAGGAAAGGGGTGGTGGAGGGGGAGAAATAGAGAGAGCACAAGAGACTGAAGATGGCTAAAATAATTCAAAAAAAATCTATTTCCTGGCTTCCTGGTGTGTCGGATATGGTTATATGTTCTTCCACAATGTAGTAAGTTATAAACTGTTGTTGCCTTATCAGTCTCAGGGGAGAGCCAGGTGTTTTTAATTAGAATAATTTCTGCTGCTGTCAACATATGCAAGTTTTTGAGTTACACAGAACTCTTAACCTGGCAGAACAGAAAGAAAGCTGAGCAATTGAGAAAAAGATCAAGGTAAAATAACTGTAGAAAGTGAAAGACCTTAGCCCTGAGAAGAATTCTATGTAGCTTAAGAGCTTGCCTATGATTTCACCCTTGGGGTTACTGCAATCACAGCTATCGCTTTGCTCTCCGTCCCCACCCCCACCCCCACCCCATCCTTATGAGAGCCAAAGCATGAACAGGGGGAAAACAGAGACCGTCACCTGTGACGCGGGCAGGAATCATGGAGCACCGTGCTCTGCATCACAACTGTTCCTGAAACACTCTTATTTTACTACATGATACCGACGTGGAAATTACGGCCCTCAATTCTCCATGATGGGAAATAACACATTATAAAAGAAGTAGACACGATCATGGTAATTTGCCATTCTTGCAAGAGCTTTCTCAAAGTACAGAAGAAAAGGGCGCAAGAATGCCGCTGGAGGAATTTTCGGTGCCCAAGATGCGCTATTTGTATTCAACCTGCCCACCCCCTCCTTTGGGGCAAGTGCATGAAGATTAACAAGAGACGGCCGAACTGCCAGAAAGCACCACTCTCTTGACACCCTGGGGAATTCTGCCCCCTCCATTCACGGTTTGCCTTGCAGACATAAAAGAGGACTACGTTTCCCACCGAGATTTCCACACAAAGGTGGAAGAAACTGCATTTCCTACTTCGTGTAGTATCTGCTTAGAAGAAAGCAAAACAGGGGTGTTCTGCCTTGGCTCTGGATCTGCCCATCCCCTTCACCTTCTCTACCTGTAGCCCTGACGTGGAGACAGGAACTCACGAAGACAGAGAAAACCGAGCCATGCCGGAGCAAAACACCTAAACCCCATGGCAGAACTCCTCCGATTTGCAAGCAGAAGGTCCCAGGTTCAATCCCTGGCAGCATCTCCAGCTAAAAGGGTCTCAGGTGGTAGGGCTGGGAGAGACATTGTCTGGGAGAGACATTGGCCAGGTTAGCATGCCATGATCAGCTAGCAGGGCTCCAGAAAACCCTGGCCTTCCTGAGTGGTCCAGTGTGTTTGATCACTCCTGTTTGGCCCATCCTGCCAGTAGGAGAGGCTCAACAGACCACAGACCCTCCATCTGTGGTGCATTTACTTTATTGTGACATCTGAACCGGGGTTTCTGGTTTCTGGCCAGATCTACACCAAGCAGGATATAGTGGTATGAAAGCAATATATAAAAGGCAGGAGCCACACCAAGCAGGATGTAGCAGTAAATGGCCTGTGTCAATGGGCCCCAACCGTTGTCAGTGCACTTCAATCCCGCTATAAAGCAGTAAAGCGGCTCCTGCCTTTTATATAGCGCTTCCATACCACTATATCCTCCTGCCTTTGATATATTGCTTTCATACTGCTATGTCCTGCTTGGTGTAGATCTGGCCTCTCTCTCCCCAAACAAGCCCGAGTCATAAGCCAGGGCTTGTTGTTGTATCCACTGGGACTCCCAGGCTCCCTCTGGCCCCCTGCATAGGGTTGACCCAGGGCAGGTTAAATGCCCTCGCTTGTCTTAATGCAGCGATGACATTCCTCAATGCCTATGGCACAAATTAACATCATCCAGATGTATTCTGACCCTTTCATGGCCAGCAGAGCCATGGGTCATGGCTTGCCACTCTTCTCTTCTCTCCTCCCCTGCCCACCACCCACTCACTTTCCACAGAAGGAAGCCTGTCCTCTTAACAGCTTCAGGACAAGCAGAAATTAAGCAGGGGAAACTTTCCCCAGCAGTGTTGGAAGCTTCAGCTGTTGAATTTTGACCTGTCATTCAGCTGGTCCCTGCACAGATGCCCTGCCAGAAACAAAGGCCAAACGTTCTGGGGCTCCCAAACATTGTGACTATGATGCATGTGAGTCCACGTGAGGAAGTGAATAATGCAAAGTAAACCCCTCCCCAAAGCTGGATGCAGACGCAGCCTGCAGTTTCTGAGAGCCTGTCCAGCACTTCACAAAACGGTCCTCACACAGAAAGCCGTGCATGTAAAGACCCGCACCCAGGTAGCAGCTCGCTTTCTCTGGCCCAGAGAGTGCAGCAGAGTCCCTTCCTGGGCTTATCTGCACATATGGATCACAAAGCCTTAGTGATTAATAAGGCAACCAGCTGTAATTCACTCCAAGATAGGGACGGCAGGCAGCAGTATCATGGTAACTCTCTATTAATCAGGGATTTCGGTAACGCTCGCCATTTCCGCATAGTCCGGCAGAGATTAAGCGCCAGCATCCTTTGCGTATATCTGTCTCCGTGTCCGGAGGTTGCACCTCTCGGCGTCGCCTGTTGCTGGGGGAGGGATGCAAAACCTCTGTTTCAGGCTTTACATGCCAGCAGGAATGAGCTGCAGAAGCTTCTCACTCCTGGTTCCCCACCAGCCACATCTTACATGTCAACGCCCAAATCCACTTCAAAAGGATGCTCCATCCATCCGAACCAAGATAAGCATCCTTATTCATCAGCAGGCAGGGCCCTCCTTCGAATTCCCCAAAGGGACACGCCTGTGGCAGGGAAATGCATTCAGCCCTTCATAAACATGACCCCTAAATTAGGGGATACTGTCCCAGGACAGCCCCCCTCCCCACTTCCGGTGCTGCCTGGGAATGATGGGAGTTACAGTGCCAAGTCATCTGGGGGGCAGAAAGGCTGTCCTGTGCCTTAGCCTACAGGCTTTTAAATGCAGGGCAAGGCATTCCTTTTAGGATGATGATTTTAATTATTATTGTTGTTGCTGTTGTGTTGTTGTTATTCATTTATTTATAGCCCACTCTTCTAGTAAATGTATCCAGAACAGCATACAAGACCCTAACCATAAAAACTATCTAATAAAATTTAAAAATACAACGGACAATATTTGGGGAGAGGGTGGGGAGAAATGACAAAAAACAATAATACAACCAATAATACTTAAATAAGCCCCACCTAACAACAGTGAGGCTGAAAGAGATGTTAAAATTAGCAGCAATAAAACCAGGGTCTACATATTACAAGCCCACCGAATGAATCATAGCTTCAGTTTTGGGTGGAAGAGGCACAAAGAGGGAGCCTGGCCAATTTCAAACCATGAGAGCATTCCAGAGTTGCAGCCCACTTGCGGAGGACACTTTGGCTCTTACGCTCACTCACCAAATCTCCTGAGATGGCGCTGAGAAAGCAGTCCCCAAAGACAAACTGGTCCTAAGCCGTTCAGAGTTTTAAAGACCAGAACTGGCACTTCGGATGGAGCCTGAGAGCAAATGGGAGGCTGATGGAGCTGACGATGGATCAGTGGTACATGTTCCAATGTGCAAGCACCAGACATCTCTCTGGCTGCTGCATTTTGGACCAATGGAAGCTTCCAGACAGCCTTCAAAGCCAACCCCACATAGAGGGCATTAAAACAATGCACTACAATGCTCAGGTTTTACGGACTGGTCTTGGGCATTTCTGTCAACAGATTGATTAGATTCTAATTGTGAATATTATGCTTTTTTCAGGAATTTGCATTTGTTTTTGTTTTGTTTTGTTAAATTATAAAGTGCTTTGGATATATTATTAGGAAAGTGAGATGGACGTTGTGAAAGAGATAAGAAAAAGATTTCAGAAAGCAAGCGAACCCAGAAGGCTGGTGCTATTCCCAAAATGCCAGTCTGGCTCATATAGACTCAGAGAATAGCATTAGCAAGATAATCTGTGTTACCGAGCCAATTCGTACTTTAAAGAGATTAAGCAAAGATTTTGGATTGCACATGGTATCAAAAAAAAAAAAAAAAAAAGAGGAGGAGGAGTGGTTTCATCATGCTTGCCTCTTTTGGCTTTCGAGTCTAAAAAGAAAAACTGAGGTTGAGGAAAAGAGAGAATCGTTTTTAAAAGAACAGGAGAAAGTGGCATGCTCCAGTCTTCATTCAAGCTCATTTCCTGTGTCCCCTGTGGTCCCTGATCAAACAGTTGCAACAACACCCAGAAAATCCTGTGATGCTGGAATGGGTATAAACACCACAGGCCAAGATGTCTCTATTATACCCCTTTTGTCTGTCACTAGTCCAAGACAAAGGGCAAACAGACCTGGCTGTTCCTTTCGATTCCGTCTTGGCCAGATGTGACCTGGGCATCCACTGCAGAAGGGACCACGGTTGGCTCCCAAAAGGGATCCAGGCAAGAATCTTACAGCAGGAGGACGGAGGATGCCAGCAAAAGCTCTACCATCCAAGTACAAAGCCCACTCATGTGGCTCAGGGCAGCAGCCCAAGGGCTTCGTATTCTGACCCACCAAACTGAATACAGACCAGGCCAGCAGCTAGGGACATGACACACAGAACTGTGCTCATTTTGCAGTTCTAGGAAGGCAGGGGAAGAAAGAAGTTCATTGAGCCCCTCGTGGGAGTCCTCCCTGGCGGCAGGGCTGTATTTCGCTTGGAGGGTCACCAGCTACACATGTCTGCCCTAAAATGAGGTCCCTGAACCTTTGCCTTGCATTTTTTTTCCTAATATATTTGCTAAGTCCGTTATAAAAGCCCAACGAGAAGGCAGCCTTCTGTTTCTCGTGGCATTGCTTGGGCAATTCACCCAGTTCTGTAAGCTAGGCTCAAGAAACCAGACATTCCTGCCCTCTGCCAGAAACCTAAACCAGCCCTTACTACACCCTTTTTGTCTCATGGGCCCTCCCATAGCCTGGAGAAGATGAGCTCTGTGAAACCCAAAAACCTGCACATCCTCTAGGCTGTCCAGATAAAATCCAGGTCAGGGCTCATGTAACTTTAACAGTTGTAGAGAAAAGGGAATTTCAGCCAGTGTCATTTGTAGGCAATTAATTCCTGGTGAAATTCCCCCTTCATCACAACAGTTAAAGGTGCATGCAATATACTAGAGTGACCAGATACAAAAGAAGGCAGGGCCCCTGCAACTTTAACAATTGTGATGAAGAGGGAATTTCACAAGGAACTAATTGCCTACAAATGACACTGGCTGAAATTCCCTTTTTTCTACAACTGTTAAAGTTACATGAGCCCTGACCTGGATTTTATCTGGTCACCCTAACATCCTCCCTAAGCTACTGGTCAATTCTGCAGAGAATTTCACTCTGCAGATGGTTGCACCACCATTCTAGAGGACAGAAATATAAACTGGGCCTAGTTTGAGTGAGTGAATGTTGATCTGTAAAATACTACCCTTTGCTTCTGTAGATCTTCGCTTGGTCTGCTTTATATTCCCCATGGCCAGTTGAGAGGTGAGTGAAAGAAGGCCCTGAATGAATGCTGAGAGAATATGACAGAGAAAGTAGTTAATGTGTAACGGGTGGAGTTGGTGTAGGGTGACCATATGAAAAGGAGGACAGGGCTCCTGTATCTTTAATAATCACATAGAAAAGGGAATTTCAACAGGTGTCATTTGTATGCTTGCAGCACCTGATGAAATTCCCTCTTCATCACAACAGTTAAATCTGCAGGAGCTATACTAGAGTGACCAGATACAAAAGAGGGCAGGGCTCCTGCAGCTTTAACTGTTGTGATGAAGAGGGGATTTCACCAGATACTGCATGCATACAAATGACACCTGCTAAAATTCCCTTTTCTATGCGACTGTTAAAGATACAGGAGCCCGTTCGTCCCTTTTGTATGGTCACTCTAAGTTGATGGGGCTTTGTCTCAGTGGGTGGAGCTCCTGCTTGGCATGCAGAAGGTCCCAGGTTTGATCCCCGGCAGCAGCATCTCCAGGGAGGGCTGAGAAAGAATCCTGCCTGAAACCCTGGAGCGCTGTCACTCCCAGTCAATGTCGACAAGACTTGGCTAGATGGACCCAGGGTCTGACTCAGGATAAGGCGGCTTCCTGCATCGGAGGCAAGCAGAAAAGTCAAGCAAAGACAAAACCAGGAGACAGGAGCTGCAGACTGAGCAGCCAGAACATCAGGGCCACGGGAAAAGCAAAAACGAGTTGAGCTGATGTGGTGCAGAGGCCAGGCAGAAGGGGAGGGACCATCGCTCGCTCTGTGGTGGCAAAGTGCAAGCTTGGCATAAAGAAGATCCCAGATTCAGACTGGGCAGAAGGACTGGGGAAGCTGTTCACTGAATGAGCCAGGCAAGATGGACCCATCGCCGGCTGTGTAGATGGCAGCTTCCTATGTCCACAGGGGAGCACATGCACTGCCATTGTATTTGAAGTATGCATGGGCTGGACAGGTGCCCGCCAGGTGTTCTCAGCTACACACCTTAGTGTTCCTGATCACTGGCCATGCAGGCTGATGGGAGTTGAAGGCCATAGAATCATAGAGTAGTAGAGTTGGAGGGGGCCTCTAAGGCCATGGAGTCCCAACCCCCTGCTCAATGCAGGGATCCACCTTAAAGCATCCCTGACAGGTGGCTGTCCAGTTCAAAGCATCTGAAGGTCACCATCTGGGGGAAGGGTGACTTTGTCAACAGAAAGAAACTGGGTGTGGGTGTTTGCTCAGCTGGTGGCCCTCTGCCCATGGATCCTCGTGAAGTGGCAGCGCTCTAAAGTGTCTGGATTGTACCAAGCCAAGGTGAGCAACCTGCTCTCCCATGCAGTCCGGCGTGCTGTTGCTCCCCTGTCTCTCCTCAGATCCAATAAAACTAAGGTCTCCATTCATTATAGGAGCACGTATTGAAACTGAAAAATATGGACCTGTCTTCCTTGAGCTCCTCCCTTCACATTCTTACTTGTACCATCCCTGCCTCCTTCTTGCTGGCTTCTACCTGCTCTGCTCCAAGCAAGAGGCATTGGCCAAAACCAGCATCTCTCTCTCTCTCTCTCTCTCTCTCTCTCTCTCCCCATTCACTAAGTTCCTGCCTCTATCCTCTCACCTCCATTCTTCACAGCATCAGCTGCTTGCTATTCTACCCATATGCCTTTTGCTGGCTCTGTGCTGTGGCTTTTAATCCCTTTCTCCTTCTCTCCAGTCCAGTCATGCAGGTCTGCAGGGCCGTGCAGAGCTGGTCATATGCGCAGGCCAGATGGGAAGTGTGTGCCCCCCCCATTTCAAAAAAAGGAGGACAACATGGCCACCCCAAAGGGGCCATGTGCCCACCAACATGGCTGTTCTACATAACACCTTCATATTAAACCTGTTCTACAACACCTCAAGGCACATATATCCCCGCCCCGCATGCGGCATATGGCCCCCTGGAGCTTGTAGTCTGACCGTGGTATTCATGACGGACGGCTTCTTGGCTGTTTCCGCAAGGCGGGCTCCTCGCTTCTTGATGGGCCACTTACACTACGGAAGCAGTAGCATAAGCTGGGGGGGACCTCCTCGGAGGAGTGTCCCCCTCAAAATCGTGGGCCCCGGGTCAACTGGCCCTACTGGCCTCCCCTCTGCAAGGCCATGCAGGTCTGTCACCTGGTCACTCCACCTCCACATTTATGTCCTTTGCTGTGCTACTCTTCCCTGTCCACCTTACCTGGAACAGCTCCCCTCCTTTGCTCAAAAATCACACTTCTCCTGCTTCTCCTGGACCCTCATAGAATCATGGAATAATAGAGATGGAAGGGGCCTCTAACGCCATTGAGTCCAACCCCCTGATCAATGCAGGAATCCACCTTAAAGCATCCCTGACAGATGGTTGTCCAGCTGCCTCTTGAATGCCTCTAATGTGGGAGAGCCAACCACCACCACCACCACTCGTGTCCTTACCTGCTGGCGTCCCGCGCTGCCCTCCGTTGCTTCCGTACTATTGAGAAACAGGCCTTGCAGCCTGTTCCACAGTACAGAGACGGCATGCCAAATGATGACGTCGCGTGCCGGTGCTCTACTGTGGAACAGGCCACAAAGCCTGTTTATCAGTAGTACAGAAGCAGCGGGCGGCAGTGAGGAGGCAGCAGGTAAGGAGAGTCAGTGGGGGGAGGGAGGGAGGGAGGGGGAGGTCCCCACTCATCCCCCACCATGTTTTCCCCATAGACTTACATTGGGGGAAAGCTTTCTTTCCCCCAATGCAAGCCTATGGTGAAAACACGTAAAATGGAGGTCCGATTTTCCGATTTTTTTCTGATTAAAATTGGAGACAAAAATATCAGATCGGAAAAAATCAGATCTCCAAATTTTTGTATCGGAATCGGTATCGGATGTCCGATATCTTCCGGTTTTAATCAGAATCAGATATCGGATCTGATACAATGCACATCCCTACAACTTACCCATCAAAAATAATATGCAGAGGACTCTGTTAATAAATGGTCAAGGGTCACCTAACACAGCCTACCCCAAATTGGTGTCCTGGGAATTATGGGAGTTGCACTCCAACACATCTGGAGGACACCAGGTTGGGGAACGTTGACCTACAAGCTTTGAACCAACATCTCAAAGGCTCTGAGGTTGTGGGGCGAGGGTGTGCCACAGGGAGAAGGTTTGGAGGGGTCTGCTGAAGACGTGAATGTCCACTCTCACTTTCCTTCTGCCAGGGACATAAGCCCTGAGGGTTCAGGCGCACATTGGCAACAATCCTGCACAGTGACCATGCACAACAGTGGCAGCCATCAACGGGACTTACAGCCCTTCAATGGAGCCCAGAACTGTAGCCATTGTCACAAAAGATGCAGCCCACCCTGCAATGTCTCTGGGATGAACCCTACTGAAATCTCCACCCATGCGTTGTTGCTCAGCTCAGTCCACGGTGACTTGCATGGGAGATATGGCACTCGCTGAATGTAGCAAAGCAAAGGTGCCATCCCAGAACTATTCCCACAGAAGTAGCACGAAATTCCTAGTTTCTGGAGCAAGATGTTTTCCAACTCATGTTAATGAACTCCACAACCCTCAAAACATTTCTTTATTTTATTTATTACATTTCTAATCCACCCAATAACTAACGCTCTCTGGGCAGATAACAAAACATCAATACTCCCTTTTCTAATGCCAGCTTATTCCTGCCAGCATTCCGAGTCCCCATTTTGAGGTGATAAAGGAAAATAAAAAGGCCTTCTCCAGCGCAGGAATTCTGCTACTCTGCCATAAAAGAAGGATAAAGTGAAGCAAAAATTGCAAGCATCCCACAGAGTGTGGGATTTTCCTCTATGCTTGTGGCTGTGTCTCTTTTCTGCTGCTTTGTAGTACATGTAAATCAGTTTTATATATTTCATATTGTTTGTATTGATGTTGTTCCCCGCCTCGATCCAGAGGGAGAGGCGGGTAAGAAATAAATAAATACATTATTATTATTATTATTATTATTATTATTGACTGTCGGTAAAGAATGTTTTCCTTTTTTCTACTTGCCTTTGAAGACACCACTCATAATACATAAAAACTCACTGTGAAGTGCTGCAGGTGGGCCTTTGAAGGAAAAATTGATATTTCCTTTCTCTCATTCATTGTGTGCATGGCATCGATGTATGTGCATAATGCTTTCTCCACGCAGACGTGACTGTAAGGTATAACTTTGGATTCAGTGTCTCCTTTTGGAAGAGCCCAGGACTTACTTCCAGATTATATGCAAAACAAACAAACACCCCACCTTCATTTAAATGCAAGAATAAACCTACAGGGCAAAAATGAACAAATGGAACATAAGGCCTGATGCAGCATTCTGCCAGAGGTGCAGAGACTTACGATAGGTGCTCAGGACTCCACCACCCACAAGGCCTCCATGCTGGAGGGAACATTGCACTCATGGTCTTTTGTTTACGTGGAGCTGCTCTCCATGCAAGTGACTGGGGGCCGAATGCACACATACACACGCACACACGCACACGCACACTCAAGCACTGCTCAGGACTCTGCATCATTCCAACAGTCTTGGTGTAAGGTTTGTCAGGAGCCTGCGACAACTACAGGCAGCCGTTTTGGTGATGTGAGTCACACTGCAAAAGAATTCTGCTTTCAGCTCTGGCACAATTAAAGCCCTTCACGTCCACTGCCTCAGTATTCCTTACCACAAGTTAGGTCCATCTTACTCTCATCCCCATATTGCAGACCAGAAACTGAGGCTGCAACTACAGTCACTTCTGACGTGATTAAGGGATCACCTGGAAAATGTGTGGCTGAGTAAGATTTGAATCTGGGACTTCCGAATCCATGCTTTTAGTTAGCACTGCATGGGACCAGTTCTCAGTGTAACACCCTCCACATGCTCCAGTTGTCCCTATTTGTCAAGGTTAGTCTGGATTAGTCCCTGTTTTCAGGTCCTTGCACCTGTCCCTATTTTTGCCTTTTGCAGTGCCTCATTACTTTTTTTTAATGTGCAACTTTCTTTACAGCTGCCATTCTCCTTGGTCCCCTGCCACCCCAGAGTCTCCAGAACTCAGTGTGGGAACTGGATGCATCATCGCCTCTCGTGTCTAGGCATGTGCATGACATGGGACGCACAACCTGCCATTTTGCACACTGCAGCTGCAGAGCTATATTTCACACTGGTGAACTGACAACCTATTGTAAGGACAATTGCATTTTCCCCCTAATACATCTTCTTAAAAAGAACAAATCCAGCCCCACCCAGGGTTTTAAATCAGTGGAAGATGAGCAATTGCAGAGTCCATGTATCCACCATGCCCCAAGTGGGGTTGAGGCTTCAGCAGTGTGTAACTGCAGGGAGAGGTGCGGGAGGATTCCTCCTTGGCACTGAGGTCAGAGATACTAAAGCTTGCCTGTGTTTTTGTTCCTGCCACACCGGCGGGTTCCCACTCCAGAGCAGAAGATCTTGCTGGAGACAGAGCTTTTGGCCCAAACAGATGGACTCGTTGGTGACAACCATCAGCTCTTGGACTTCAACTTTCCTGGATCTTTCCCATTGGGGCCTGATTCTGGAACTGCCTGTGACTCAGTGCTGGCATGAATCAGGGCTCTCACCTCAACACTAGCCCAGGGCCTAGCAAAGCCTTGCATGGAAGCCCTGGGAAGTATTAGTACGTGCTCTCCTCCCCACTCATGTCTAGTCTGGTGATTAGGGCCTCATCTACAAGAATTGTAGGGCCTCATCTACAATATGCGATTATGCGCATATTCGCAGAAGCGCATTTACGCCTAATACCTCTGTACCAGAGCCGGCGAAGCGCATTACTGGCGACCGAAACGCGATTTAAACTGTTGACATGCGGAGAATCGCTTGTTCACATAGTCAAAATGCGCTTTAACAGCCGGAGCAAAATAAAACTCGCTATTTAACGCGCATTTGATAATGCGCATAATTGGAGAGAAAACACGCCTCTACGCCCGATTTGCGCTCCGTTCTTGTAGAGGTAAAATTTTTAATGTGCCTTGAAAGAGCTTTAAATTAGGGGTGTGCACGGACCCCCCGGATCGGATCGGGACCCGGATCGGGACCTCCAATTTTGTCCCGGACCGGTTCGGACAAAATCGGAGGCCCCCCGGACCGGATCGAGTCCGATCCCGACCCAAAAATCGTACATTTTTGGATCGGCCGCCATTTTTTTCCCCATAGACTTGCATTGCAATGCAAGTCTATGAGGAAAAAATGGCGGCGGGTGGGTAAGGGGGGGCCTAACTCCCTCCCCCCCCCCCGGGGCCGTCCGCTGTGGACGGCCCCGGCAGGTAAACCCCCTCCCCCGCGCTCCCTACCCCCCCTGGGGCCGCCTGCTTCCATCCGCTGGCGCCCGCGGGCGCCAGCGGATAGAAGCGGACGGCTCCGGGGGGGGGTAAGCCCCCTTCCCCGCCACTTACCTTCTCGGCCCGTCCGGCGCCGGCGGCTACTACCAGCGGGCTCCGCGGCCTACTCTCGAGTAGCGCGCCGGGTGATGACATCACCCGGCGCGCCATCCTAGAGCAGGCCGCGGAGCCTGCTGGGAGTAGTAGGCGCCGGCGCCGGACGGGAGCCGCCGGGCCGGGCAGGTAAGGGCCCCCCTCCCCCCTCCCCCCTCCGCGCGCCCCCTCCTCCCCTCCACGCACCCCCTCCTTACCTTTCCGGCCCGGCGGCTCCCGTCCGGCGCCGGCGCCTACTACTTCCAGCAGGCTCCGCGGCCTGCTCTAGAGTAGCGCGCCGGGTGATGACATCACCCGGCGCGCCATCCTAGAGCAGGCCGCGGAGCCTGCTGGGAGTAGTAGGCGCCGGCGCCGGACGGGAGCCGCCGGGCCGGAAAGGTAAGGGCCCCCCTCCCCCCTCCGCACGCCCTCTCCTCCCCTCCACGCACCCCCTCCTTACCTTTCCGGCCCGGCGGCTCCCGTCCGGCGCCGGCGCCTACTACTTCCAGCAGGCTCCGCGGCCTGCTCTAGAGTAGCGCGCCGGGTGATGACATCACCCGGCGCGCCATCCTAGAGCAGGCCGCGGAGCCTGCTGGGAGTAGTATGCGCCGGCGCCGGACGGGAGCCGCCGGGCCGGAAAGGTAAGGGCCCCCCTCCCCCCTCCGCGCGCCCCCTCCTCCCCTCCACGCACCCCCTCCTTACCTTCCCGGCCCGGTGGCTCCCGTCCGGCGCCGGCGCCTACTACTACCAGCAGGCTCCGCGGCCTGCTCTAGAGTAGCGCGCCGGGTGATGACATCACCCGGCGCGCCACCCTAGAGCAGGCCGCGGAGCCTGCTAGTAGTAGTAGGCGCCGGCGCCGGACGGGAGCCACCGGGCCGAGAAGGTAAGTGCCCCCCTCCTCCCCCCCCCCGCTGTCCACTTTCATCGGCGGGCGCCCGCTGGCGCCCGCCAATGGAAGCGGCGGTGGGCGCCAGTGGGCGCCCGCCGATCCGCCGATCCGCCGAACCGGTTCGGAGCTTTTTCGGACCGGTTCGGATTGGATCGGCCGATCCAGCTGCGGGATCGGAAATCGGATAATTTATCCGATTTCCCACTGGACCGGACTCGGATCGTGGATCGGGTCCGATCCAGTGCACATCCCTACTTTAAATGCCTCTTGTAGAGGCAGCCTTGGTTGGTTGGATGTCTGATGTAGATATTCTTCTGGGTCAGAGTTGGGCTGCAGGAGGACCTTGCCTTGAAGGGCAGGAGTGATAGAATTGGGCCTTTCAGTTTCTTTGAGTTGCACAGAAGACCTATACAAACAGGCTGGTGATAGCATTTTCAGGGGAGTGCATTTAACAGCTGTAGGAAGGAGCCTACGAAGCTGCCTAACAGCATGAGTCCACTGGAACACCTAGCCCACTGGCCACCTGGCCTGATCCTTTCAACCGGAGATGCTGCCTGGGATTGAACGTGGGACCTTCTGCAAGCAAAGCAGAAGGCAGCGTATGCACGTACGAAATACACACATAAAGCGGTTGCACTCCCTGCAGTACATTTCCTCTGGGCATGTCATTGAGTATTGCCTTCCCAGACATTCTGGGGTGAAGGAAGCTGTAGTCTTTCACACATCTGGACAGCACTAGGTTGGGGAAGGCTGGTCTAGTAGAACTTGCCACGTGAGCCTACATGCACTCATCTCCCTCTGCCCACCATTTACGTGAATCAGAGGCAGGGCAACTTGATTGGCTTCGAATAGATGATATGCCCAGATGGGGTGGAGCGCGCAGGGGGAATTTCCAGCAGGGTCAATGTAGCACCTGACAACTCCGAGTCCTGATTCTCCATCCTTTCCATGTGTGGCCTTATTCCTTTCGCTCCTGATTCTCATTGCCCATTTTGCCTTGCTTCTCCAGTGTGGCCAGTGGCCTCAGAATGTGACCCACCCTTAAAACTGGCTTAAGGTATGGACTCCATCGGCCTAGTCAAAGAGACATGGAAACTACCTGAAACTAGACGGCAGCCCCTTGGTCTATCTTGCTCCATATTGCTTATAGTGTCTGGCAGCAGCTCTTGGGGGCTTGAACCTAGAACCTTTTGTGAACAAAACATTAGTGGGCTGCAGCCCTTTTCCCACTCCATACCCTTCTCCTTCGCCCACCAGCCAGCTGGGTTCCCAGTGTTTTGGATGCCCAAAGAAGTTTGGTCCATATTCTTCTGCTCCTCCGAGGAGGTTGTTTCTTCTCTTAGCCATTTCAGGGGGAAAAAAGGTTTTGCATGAATAATGCATCATTAATGATTTTAAACCAGAAAAGACCCCCACCCTCTCTCTCTCTCACACACACACACACACACACACACTCCTATTGTGTCAGTAAAACATTTCATGCTGCAGACAGCTCTTCATCCAGCAAATTAACTTCATCTATCAAATATGAGCCAGAGACGAACATAAATAAAAACAAATCTCAAGTAAGAATGGAGGGGGGATGATGAAATGATCGCCCACTCCTGAAAGTCAGGCTGAGATGCAGAAGGCTAACAAACAGAGGGTGGGGGTGGGGGGTGTCCCATAGTGATGTTTCCATGCAAAAAAAAAAAAAAACCTGACTAGATCGAGGGCCCAACAGCCTCCAAACCTCCTGGCTCAGCACCGCACTCACTTGCCTGCCTTTGCCCTTCCTTTGTCTCTCAGCTCTGCTGAGCAAACATGCCATTCTTTCTCGCCAGAAAACCATCTTGCAACATCAGCCCACAACAAATGTACAGCCTCATTCATCGCTCATCTCTCGTCAGCAAGTTTACCCAGTTCTAGCCAAAATAAAGAGAATGGAGCTCCGTGGAATACCTGGAGGACAGGTCAAGTGGGGGAGGGGGAATGGGGGAGGAGGAGGAGGAGGAGGAGGAGGAGGAGGAGGAGGAGGAAGAAGAAGAAGAAGAAGAAGAAGAAGAAGAAGAAGAAGAAGAAGAAGAAGAAGAAGAAGAAGTAGTGAAGGGCCGTGGTGCTGGATCAGCCCAAGGGTCCATCTAGTCCAGCATTCTGTTCACATGGTGGCCAACCATCTGCCAATATGAAAACCACAAGCAGGATTCAAGTGCAACGGCACACTCTGGCCCATGTTCCCCAGCAACTGGTGTATATAAGTTTACTGCCTCTGATACTGGAGGTAGCACATGGCCATTGATCGCCTTCTCCTCCAGGAATTTGTCCAATCCCCCTTTAAAGCGATCCACATTAGTGGCTATCACTACTACATCTTGTGGCAGAGAAGAAGAAGAAGAAGAAGAAGAAGAAGAAGAAGAAGAAGAAGAAGAAGATTTTTTTAAAAAAAATGGGCCAGAGAAGGGGAGGTGGGAGAGATGACATGGGGGAGGACCAACCATGGGGCAAGAATGACAAATGGATTGGTGGAAAGCACAACGTAACAGATAAATGCCAGATCCTGTGATTCTCGTGATGCTTCAACGCAGCCCAGAGAGCGTGAAAGAGAAGGAAAATGCTGAAAGGGGTTCCCAGAGCGAACAGGGGCAAAGTTTGCCTAAAACCTGACTCTTTCTGCACCATGATGGCCACGTAGGCGGAAGGCAAAGGCAAAGGGAGGGAGGAATTGCTATAGAGCAGCTAAGGGGTCGCTGTGCAACTGGTTCACCTGAGAGAGAAGATGACCTGCGTCATGCCTCGCAGCCAAGGGAGGAAGTGTTTTACCCCAGATGGGACCACGTCCTGCACAAGCCCCACGGAAACGAATGGCTGCTGGCTGCAGAACTGCTCGACTGGGCTGATGTCCCGTGATTTTGAAAAGCTTTGGAGCTTATAAATGTCTTGTCCATTGCTGAGCTACATGTTTCACTCCTCATGAATGGATTCCGCCGTCCCCCCGCCTTGCCCCCATCGCATCACCGCCCTGCGCTAATCTTACAGCTGTTGAGGAAATGACATTTTCTGGCATTTATTGACAGCAGAAATAAATCTAAACTCATGAAAATTTTTGCTGGCTCAGAGGGCTCTGCGCATTGACTGAACCAAGTCCCCCTGGCTCCTTCCCCCATGATGCTGCTGTTCTGACACCATTGGTAGAAGAAGGATTGGGGGGGGGGAATGTAAACCAACAATTTCAAACATTTGTTGTTGCTGTTGTTACTATTTATTACTTGCATTTATATCCTTCTCTTCCTCTAAGGAGCTCAGGATGGCGTACATGTGCCTTCTCTCCCACACCGTTTTTACCCACACAACAACCCAGTGAGGTAGATTAGGCTGAGAGATAGTACTTGGCCCATGGTCACCCATGGTTGATTGGGGATTTGAACCCAGGTTTCCTCAGCCTTAATCTGACACTCTTAACTACTATGAGCTCCATCACACCAGCAATTGAGTGCACTCTTGCCATGCCTTGTGTGCGGAATTGCAGCACGGTATTCACATGATGCCGTGCCTGTCCTGCTGACACCCCGCCTCTTCCCCAGCCTTTCGTAGAACGCTAAAAGTCTGGATTATTTTCCCTAAGTGCATTCAATGCACCCTAAGCCTCCGTGTAGTTTTAAAGGAACAGGGGGCTTGAATGGGTTGCATCAGGTCCTGGCAGGGAAAAGCCATCTCTCCCAGCAGCTGGCTCCAAGCCTCAATAAAAACCCAAACTTTGCATCCCAGGCTCAAAAGCCTTTTTTAAAATCATACAACACCTGAATCTCTGCAGAGACAGGATTGTACTCCCTTGATGCCCCCAAAGAGCCAGACTAAAGGGTCCTTTTGCCCGGCAGACAGGAGGTCTGGTTGCTCCAGGACCTGACTGGAGGGAGAAAGAGAAGGGGAGGGGCAGAGTGGAGTGGAGTGGAAGAGCAAACCAGTGAAGGAGCGAAAGAGCAGCTATTCAAGTGAAAGGGGTCATAAGCTTGATGCACTTCCTGGAAGCCATCCCCGCAGTCCTGAGAATTTCCCCCTAAAAATCCCAGGTGTGTCACAGAAGCAACTTCCGAGTTCTTCTGCATACTCAAATCCATCACTACTCTGTCATGAGATTATACTACTTTAGGATGCATGGGGTGGGGGAGGGAAACACATGTTGGGTTGTGACTATTCCTTATGGCATCTTAAAAAAAATGGAAGAAATATTCCCCCAGTTAAACAAACCAAAACAGCTCCACGCTCATGAAAAGCTAGACTATGGAGATGCTCTACCCCTGTTGTTGTGGTCGTTGTTGCTGTATATTCAATTTATATCCTGCTTATATACGATATACCCTAGGTGACAAGTTTTCTGTCCGATGTGCTAGCTTTTCATGCAATTCCTCCCCCCCCCCTCCCGCCCACTGTAGTGTGGTCTGAAATGGTACAGTCTGTACCAGTGAAGCAATTTGCAAAGCCAGGATCACACCTGTGGGTGAAGGTGCCACTGAGTCCATTGTTTAAACAGCACTTCAACCTTCGCACCAAGGGGGTCAGGGCGCAGTGGGAGTTGCACAGGTCCCGGGCACCCTACCAACGCATCAAAGACCAGGCGAGCCATGGTGCTGCTGGACTATCGGGAGGAGGACTTCTCCACCATCAATTCTGTCTTGTAGGGGGAAAAAACATGATGGGATGCACTAGCTTTGACGCTTGAAGATAAATAGACAAATTTATGAGGAAAGTTCTTCTGAACTAGGGATGAGAATAAAATCAGCCCTACTGCTGAGGAGAGAGCACTTACTGGATGCGGACCGAAGATTTCCAGGGGTGAAGTAGAGTCACTGACAATAGGAGGATTATAGACCGCAACCGGGGAGACAGAATCTAATCCATACAAACACTATTTTGCAAAAAATTAGATGAAATCCCTTTTAAGTGTATGCGAATAATAAATAGGTCCGTATGCATGGTGGGAGGTTTGGAAGTGTGAATGAGAGGAGGTGGGAATCCATGAAGTCTAGGGCAGAGGGGGACCCTGTGTGGTTCACAAGCAACAGTAGGCTCTGATGCCTTCTGTGTGTCCCACTGAATCCCGGTTTACAAAGTGGTTCTCTCAAGTTGCCATCCCTTATACCTCCCTATACATTTGAATATGTGATAGCAAAAATGTCTAGTGTGGTCATCAGTCCTGAAAAAGTGGACCATTGCTGGTCAAGGAAACCCAGCTGCTAGAGGGATCTGGACTAGATGCCGCATCCCCACATCCTTTCCACACATCTCAGATCCTTGCCAGCCTCCCACGATTTAATGCTCCCATTCCCTTCTGAAATCAAGAGTATTTTGCTGGCTCCCTGAAACTAACCAAGGCCATATGTTGAACAGGAAAATACGCCCTCAACAGTCTTGGCTCCGGACTGAGACCTGTTTTGCTTTCCTGTTTTGGAGAAGCCAGTAAAAATCTATAGTTGCCACAGGATGCCTTTTTACCAGTGGCCCAGAGCAATCTCCTTCAAGGCTTTATTTAACCCATTTTGAAGGATCTGGCAATGTAACCCTGCCACTAAACTGTTTTCTCTCCCTGAAAATATATCACTGTCCAAAACCTGGATGCAAAGGTTTGCCACCTCTTCTCCCTGGGCAGCCCAATGGCTCTGAGAACTTTGATAGCACTAAAGCACATTTTTACAAGTCTTGAGCACCAGATTATGAGGGCCTAGCAGAAACCATAGCCAGATGGCTCATTCCCCCTCTCGGCTCAAGATACAAGAGGATGACTATCACACCACAGCACGCTGCTATCGCACAATCTCTGGTAATAACCCTGCTTTGGCTGCCAACACAATGAAAGATGAACCCTGTATTCTTGAGGCTGCCTGCCTGCTCCCTTGCTCGCTCCATCACCAGTTCTACAGAGAGGCATCCATCTGCTCCTGGAATGCATGACTATGCATATCACGGGCTATTATTTGTAAGGCATAACACTCCCCAATTTTTATTGCATTAAGCATGCAGACCAACAGCACACCTGCATCATGCCAGGAAAAACAGCCTGCCTTGAAAATAAGCCTTAATCAAGGCGTTGGAAGTAACTGTGCTGTAGTGAATATCTTTCCCTGTTGTTGTTATTGGTAAAAAAACAACAACAATCATTTCGCTCTGGTCTGAACTCGACCCAGGTATATTCCCCCATTGCTGCCCCCCTCCACCTGCCTACACTAAGATATCCCCACATCACCTTTGATTGACATGGCAGTTATTAAACCAAAGCCAGGGGATTTAATTATAGCCTCCGTCTTAAATGGGGCCCACCGGCTCCTTTTTCTTGCCTTATCAGTCCTTCCTTTCCAGACGCCTTGTGTAATAAAAGGGTGGGGGTTGCTGGAGGCGGGGGGGGGGCTATTAAATAAGAGCAGCATCCATCTACAACCTTTTTCGATTGGCTGCTAGATATGCCCCTAACAACGTCCAAACGTTCAACAGTAATGAATATTTGGAGATTTGAGAGTTCGCCTACTTATGCAAAATGAGCGCAGCAGCAACCGAGCAATGAGCCCTGTGCGTTCGGGTGTCGGAGACACACAGCGCTGAGCCACCCAGGGACGCCAAACCCCTCGGACAGGGGAGGGCGTGTGCGGGGGGGGGGCGTCTCCCTCACGAGCAGGAATGCAGGGGCGGGCGAGGTTGGGGGGCGCAGCCGTTCGCCCCCGGCCGTCTTCTTCGGCTTCCCCGCTGCTGGCGGGGCTGAGCCCTGCGCTGCTCTGGGCACTGCGCTCCCCAGCCCACCTCCACGGTCACAGGCCACGTTCTGCCCAGCTCTGGATGCAGCAGAAGCGGCCTCGCCGACGCCGGGGACGCGGCTGCGCGGCCGTGCTCTTTGCCTTCGGGAGCCAAAGGCGGTCCCCGCCCGGCCCGGCCAGCTTCAGCGGGCGGGTGGGCGGGCGGCCGGGCGGAGAGAGCGGGGTCCCGGTTTGCTTCCCGGCGACGGGGCCCGCTGGCTCGGCCCGCCGGCCCGCCGGCCCCGGCTTCCAGCTGGCGACCCCGCAGCGGGTGCGGGAGCCGCGCTGTGGGTGCGCACAGGGCACCGCCGCTGCTGGGGTGGCTCGGCCAGCCTCCTCGCCGCCGCCGCCGCCGCTGCAGCAATGGACGGCTGCGCCCCGCCCGCCCGCCCGGCATCGCTCGCTCGCCCGCCCTGCGCACGGCTCTTCCCTCGACGGCCCGCCCGCCTGCCCTCCCCGGGCACTGCGGCCCTTGGACCGGGAGCCGCCGCCGCCGCCGCCGCCGCCGCCACCGACCTTTGCTTTCCATGTCGGAGCTCGCCCGGCGCCGGGAAGTTGCCGAGAACTTTCAGTGTTGCTGCTGCTGCTGCTGCTGCTCCTGCGGCGGCGGCTCGGGCGGGTCCTGTGCAGCCGCGGAGCGAGCGCCGGCCTCGGGAGACGTTGCCGGCCGCCGGGGCTTCCTGTCGCCACCAGCGCCGTCGCCGCCGTCGCCCGCCGCCGCCGCCGCCCTCCGCCGCCTGCTGCTGCTGCTCGGCGAAGGCTGCTCTCTCCCGGCACCCGGAGGCTGCAAGAAGCACCGGGGGGGGGGGGAGGGGGGACAGGCGTGAATGGCCGCAGCGCGCCGGGGACCGGGGAGATGCGCAGTCGGCGGGCGGAGCGCGACGGGGCGAGCGGGGAGGAGGCAGGCGGGGGTTACCTGGCCGATGCGGGCGCCGTGCGCAGAGGAGCTGTCCGCCGGCTCTGGTGCTGCTGCTGCTGCTGCCGCCGCCGCAGGTAGATCTGGCCGCTCAGCCCACTCGGCTGCCTCTGTTGGACGCACGGCGGAGTCGCACGGCAGCCGCCAGGGCGCATGCGCCGCCGCCGCCGCCGCCGCCACCCTTCCCCTCTCCTACATGCCCAGCCCCAGCGCGCGCCGGCCGCCCCTGGCCTCCCCCCGCCCTCGCGCCCCGGCAGCAGCGCCAGTTGCAGCGGCTGGTCAGGCCCAGGGCGCTGCTGGCAGGAAGCGCCGGAGCGGATTGTGCCCAGCAAGGGGCAGCGCCGCGGACTGGAGTGGAGGGGCCAGCTCGGGAGCCCTGCGCAGCCCCTGCGAGGAGGAGTTGGCTGGCCTGCCTCTTCTGCAGCGCGGTGCGCGTGGGCCTCCTCGCCTCGGGGGGTTGGATCCCCCTGACTCCCGGAGAAAAGCGCCGCGCTTCAGGCGCTGGCGGGGCGGAAAGGGCTGATCCGGCTGCAAGCCAGGCTCTCGTGACGAGCTGAGCTCCACCGGAGTTGCTTCTGCCAAAGAGGCCCAGAGATGCTCAGATGCAGCCACTAGGCGCGTCCTCGTCCTCCCGCAAACTGTGCACAACAGCAGAGGCGGCCCAGTTTCTCAGAGAACCAGTCTGCCGGGAGGAAAACCAAGCTGCCACGCTCGGAATGCTGCTGGAGAGAAAGAGAGAGTTCCACGTTTTGGGGTGGGGGGCAGGCCCGATGTGCAAACCCCGCCTCAGGTAGGGCTGGGATCTCATGCAGGGACGTGCAGAGGGGGGCCAGTTGCCCATGATTTTGAGGGGGCACTCTGACAAGGAGGACCGCCCTAGCTTACACTACTGCTTCTGTAACGTAAGCGGCCCATCGAGAAGCGAGGAGCCCGCCTTGCAGAAACAGCGCAGAAACCGCCCGTCGTGAATACCACGGTCAGACTACAAGCTCCAGAGGGCCATATGCCGCATGCGGGGCAGGGATAGATGTGTCTTGAGGTGGTGTAGAACAGGTTTAATATGAAGGTGTTATGTAGAACGTCCCCGGCCCCTTGGGGCGGCCATGTTGTTCCCCTTTTTTGAAATGGGGGGGGGGGGGCACACACTTCCCATCTGACCTGGGCATATGACCAGCTCTGCATGGCCCTGATCTCATGTCCAAACTGGAGAAGGCAACATGCAAAGTTATTGCAAGGAGTCGGAAACCTGAGTTCGAGGATGCACCTTTTCCCATGTTGTTTCCTGAGAAGATGTTTCAGCATTGCCCAGCTGGTGCCATTGGCTGGTCTGGAGTGTTGTTCAACCCCATGTCACTTTGGACTTGCTTTCCCGCCCTGGCGCCTTCGACTTCTTTGCTCAATGGATGGATCACCGAGGCCTCCTTCTCCCTGGCCCAAGCGGAACTACTGAATCTTGCCCACTTGACTGACTGTTTGCTCGGTTGCTCCCGGATGTATTCTGGTCTGAGCAGTGCCTGCCCAAGTCCTGTTCCAGTTTGGCTTGGGCCTCATCCTGCCCTGGGCCCAGTTCTGTGATGGTTGGATCCTGACAAGCTCAGGAATTTTTGGATGAAGAAAATCACAATGCTGGAGAGGAACCACAAAGGTCACCTCTCTGAAAGTGCCCTCAGTTTAGGCTTGGAAGCACAGAGGTAGCCCCCCACCCCCACCCCCACCCCCCGATGTCAAAAGAGAGAGCATGTTGGCCCCGCGTCTCTTTGCTGAAAACAGCTTGCTTTGGTCTGAGTTGCACTTGCAAAACTTTCTCAGCCTCCATAAGAGGAAACAAAGTCTGATTGGTACAGGAAAGGGGAGGCACAGGCTGCCCTCCGTCTTACCCAGTGAGCTTTGGGGTTTTATCTGGGATGATTATGGGAATTCTGGGAGTGGGGAGGTAGAATGTGAGCAGCTTTCATTGCCAAGGACAGCTCACCACTGAGCATGGTGTTGGCAAAGCATTCTACAACACTGTATCAAATGGAAAACTCCGCCGGTTTGCAGACACCACGGTTCTCTTGAACCTAAATCATGAGCCTGCCCCATGTTATCCCTTCCAAAGCAGGGGTGTGGAACTTCTTTCAGCCTGAGGCCGAATTCCATTTCAGAGAAGCTCTTGAGGGCCGCATCCCAGTAGTGGGTGGGCCAAAGGCCAATGGGTTGAGCCATTTCAACAGGTGTCATATGTATGCATGCAGCACCTGGTGAAATTCCTTTTTCAACACAACAGTTAAAGCTGCAGGAGCCCTGCCCTCTTTTGTATCAGGTCACTTCAGCTAAAGAGAGCAGGGCTCCTGCAGTTTTAGCTGTTGTGATGAAGAGGGAATTTCACCAGGTGCTGCATGCATACAAATGACACCTGTTGAAATTCCCTGTTCTATGTTAAAGATATAGGAGCCCTGTGCTCCTTTCCATATGGCCACCCTACTAAAGCATTTCTAGAGTAAGGTCATATTCTCTCTCTCTCTCTCTCTCTCCCTCAGATGCCCGCACCACTTTCTTATTACTTGGCTGATCTCATGTGGTGGCTTTGCTGTTCTCACTCTGGTTGTTTGTTCAAAGTCAGCTTCTTAAACATGGGGGAAGCAAAGGTGGGCATCACAGGGTGATATTCTGGCCTAGGACAAGGCAGCCCAAAGTCCCACTTCCTCCAATGGGAGCCTGCTCCCTCAGCCAGGTGGTCATTGGAGACCCTGCCCCATGCCTCTCCTCTCCTTGAGGCACGGCAAATCGGTTCTGCAGAAGCCCAGGCTCTATCCATCATTGCCCCATAGGCCCTGGAGTGTGCATGCCCGTGGGTGGGTGGGTGTGTCTGAATCACATGGTGGGGGTGGGTTTAGGGGTGGGGGTCGCTTCATGATAGGGCATGTTTTGCCGTAGGTTTTTAGTTTTATTAGCTGGAGTGTCTTTGTAATAGAAAGTTGGGACATAAGCGTTTTAAAATCATATTCTACCAAAATATCTGATTCCAGAGCAGAACTCAGGAGTCACCAATTCAGCAGCCACCTTGTGCAGAAAGCCTTTCACTGCCCAAGGTTGGTATTTCGGGGGCAATGAGTCCCTTCAGACTAGGAATGCTGCTGAAACTCAAAATAATTGTAACAGTTTTATTGTTTTTAATGTTTTATTTATTCTATTTTATGGTCTCTGTATTTATATTTATTGTTGTTCTCCGCCTCGATCCAGAGGGAGAAGTGGGTTAGAAACAAATAAATAAAATAATAATAATAATAATAATAATTATTATTATTATTATTATTATCCATTATGTCCATAATGCCTATGCTGTGGCATTCTGTGGTCCCTTGAGACTCACGGAAGAAGCTGGTAGTAAGAGAAAAGCAGAAAGAAAATAGGATCTTGGATAGCACCAAGGGGGTCCAGCTGGCTGTAACACCCTCTTACTAGGACATTAGGAAGACGTTGTCACAGCAGAGAGCATAACCCAACTGAAGCCTTATGCAGGATGACAAGACCTGCAGCATGGTCAGTTCTGCTCCTCCTGGACTTGCTGGCTTGATTGTTAAAGGGCCCTCACCTGAGGTTTTTGTAGCCTGAGACCTCTGCGAGGCTGGGGAAATGGGGGTTCTGTCGAGGATTCATTGCTTGAGCCAGAGGATCGTTATGGCAGGGATGTGTCCTCTGGCCAGAAGGGCCCTGAGTAAGACGTTGACTGTTCTGCCCCTGAGGAAGTGGCCTGTGTCTCATCCTCTGCTGGGGGTCCAAGGGCTGGGGGGGGGGGGTGTCATGAGACTTCTGTGAACCAAGCCTGGATGGCTACCTAATGAACTTCAGTATTTTTATTATTCAAACCAAGATTGATTACAAGTTGAGAGCTATGTTCTGCGCTGGTGCAGTCTGCATGACTAATCGTCTAAACTCTGCCATTTCTGTGCATGTCCTGATGTTGGTTGGGTGGTTTCACCCTTTACTTTCTGAAGAAAAAGTAAATGTAGCCCATGCTTGTAGAGCGATGCCACTTGAACCCTTAAGTTCCTATTTTCCAAACCAACTAGTGTAAAACATTGGATTTGAAATCTTTCAATGACTAATCATGTTTTTAGGAACAGCTGCAGAAGGTAGTGCCCAACCTGTGTTCAACATTTCTTTTTCATTCATGACTTGGTTTCATTTCCATATCTAGTTAGTAAACCAAAGCCATTTCACTCGATTATCAGAGAGATTTTTTTCCTCTTGTTTGGTTTACTATAGAGCTGGGTGTTGGTGGGTGGCGTCGGGAGGGGATACTGGAACTGAACCGGAGCAGGAGGAAGTTGGAAGGGGTGTAGTGCCCTCCAGGGCACCTAGTGGGTGAGGGGGAGGTCTGGGCCTCAGCAGATGGAGATGCCTCTTCTGCAGCTCCTACTTACGTCACTTGCACTGTGGCCACTCACGTTGGCTCCCACAGGTCCAAACCAACTCTAGGGTAAACAGTAGGAGACACGTATAAAAGGCAGAGGAAGGAGGAAGCCATGGAAGGATGAGCTCCACGGCTCTCCATGGTCAGAGCAGGGCCAGTCCTACCATTAAGTAGTTATTTAACCAATTATTAGACCCTGTTCAGATGACACGCTAAGCCACGGTGGTTCAGCATTTTGAGCTAAACATTATGGCTTAGCCTGACATTAGCGTGTTGTGTGAACCATTCCTAACCATGGTGGCTACATAACCACAGTTTAAACATGCACACTAACCGTTTGCTGCAAAAAGGTTAGTGGTCTAACCATGGCTTAGTGCGATGTCTGAACAGGCCCTTCTTGTATCTGTAGTACCAGAGAAGGGGAGGTGTTTGTGGGACTTTTTTGCCACAAGTGCTAAAAATACCTTGACTAGGCTGACAACTGTTACCCAGAGGATCTTTTCTTCACTCTCCCCCAGACTCTGGAATGGCCTGCCGGAGGAGATTCATCAATTTAACACTCTCTCTGAGTTTAAAGCAGCTATAAAAACTAGCCTCTTCCGGCAGGCCTACCCAGATGAACTTTAAACCAAGAATTTTAAGATGTGTTGATTGTTTTATATGTATTTGATCTCTATTGTTATTGTATTAATGCCATTCCCCGCCTCGATCCAAAGGGAGAGGCGGGTAAGAAATACATTTATTATTCTTATTATTATTGGTCCCGCAACTGTTCCATGGAAGTGGAATACAGGAACGGATCGAGTTCTCACATCTACGGTGACTGCAGAGAAACCCAGCATGAACCACTCAAAAGCAGGGCCAGCATCAGGGCTCAGCCTCATTGGGAACTGTAGAAGGCGGCCCACAGCCAATCCTAGAAGCCTCCTGGGCCGGCTGCTGTGGGTCCATCTGTCCCCTCCAAGGGAACAAGCAGCAAGAGGAGAAGGAGCAATAAGATTTGCACATCCTGCACACTCTCCCTTGGAGGTAGTGGTGCGGATTGGGCCCAGAGGGAGCAGCACACATATGGTCAACAGTATCACCGGGGGGGGGGGGGAACTGAGAGCATCCAGTCCAACCCCCCTACACACACACACATGCGCACAACAGCTAGCAATATTCATAAGTTAGCAGCATATATTTCCTGATACCACCTCTGGAACTTTTTGTATCCCATGTTCTAAATAGCAGGGATTCAAGCCTGAGCCCCAAACCCTTTGATCTGTTATTCCCTGCCCCTTATCCACTCACTGACCCACTGGTTCTTTTGTCAAAAGGCACCGGCTGCAGCATTAAAGTACAAACAGGAGGCATACAAACTCTTTTCGTGGACAAGAGGAGAAGAACTGAATTTAAGTGCCATGACAACCACAGGCGCATCGTTAGGCTTGGGCTCATCAGCACCTCTGGCAAAAAGGAGTGGTTATTATGAGTGGTCTGTTGTGAGACTGAACGAAGACAATTGATTGTAAAGTTCTTTGCTGAGAAGAAGGGCACATTTGATTAATTGAAACAACTCAGCAGTTCGTTGACTTCACTTTTGCCAGCCCAAATGGTTGCGTTGCATGATCTGGAAAGGGATTCTGGGGCACATTTCTCAGACCATGCACTGTGCCATTGGGGTTTGCAAAATAAATATTGGTGGCTCAAACAACAACTTGGGCCCATCTTCCTGTACCACTAGCATGCAAGCAAGACGAAATTGTGGACGTTTGGTGCAAATGGCAGCATAGGGAGAATCCATCTTCCGTGAGCCCCCTTCCCCATCCTGAGCCCTTACGACTGTGGGGAGAAACCTGAATCGTGCATATGGCCAGGAGCACCTGGCAGGGTCTCTGAGGCCAGAGGGAGACTGGCAGGAGTTCTTGACAATCACAGGGAGATGCATCTGTTGAAATCCATGTCGTAGAATCATAGAAGAGTAGAATTGGAAGGGGCCTATAAGGCCATTGAGTCCAACCCCCTGCTCAGTGTCCACCCCCATGGGTTAAAAGACGCATTATGGAGTACATGCCACTTAAAGCAATTGGCATAAATTGTGTGTTGGTTGGGGTAGGGGGAGAGCCATGTATGTTGATGCGCTCCGTAGAGGAAAGCTGGAAAATGAAATGAATAAATAGATATTCAGGGCAGAAAACATGGGGCGAGAGATGTTAATCTATACAGCCAGCTATGTTAATGATCATAAAAGATTCACCATAATGAACCTTCTTTATATAGGGGGGAAATGGTTGCACCATGATCCAGGGAGACCCTGGCATTGGGAAGCACAGGTCACCTTTAGAGGCACTTGCAGGATCAAATGACATCACGTTTTGACTTGACGCTTCCGCTTATCTCCCATTTTAGATTTGGCACTGATCACATTGCTGGATGATACACTACAGTGGGATCACATTACTATACTCTCTCTCTCTCTCTCTCTCTCTCACACACACACACACACACACACACACTGCCCCCCAAACCTGCCTTGACAAAAACAACAACACCAAGATTGTGGGAACTGTGCCAAGAAAGGCACCAAACTAGTGAGCATCCCATTCTCAGTTGACATGCAGGGCTTTGTAAGAGTTACAAACCAAGATTAAAAATCGCTTTATCGGTTTCAGTTTATTACGGCTGTTTACTTCTTACACCATTTGTTTCAGGGACTGGGATAGCCCTGACGGATGCTATCTGACAGGTCCTCAAAAGGAGCTATAGAGTGATGTGGAAGCTGAATAAGTGGTGAGATTATCCCCTGACTATACTTCTGTATGCAGCCAGTTACAAGCAGAGCGCTCACACCAGTTGGCTAATATCTCCTGGGGGGGGGGGGCAGGGTGCCAGTGCCCCCAGCTCCCTTTGCCAAGAAGGACTCATATCCTTAAACATGTGAGCTCAGTTCTGGTTCATTCATTAGCATTTCTTAACTTTCTGGTTTCGCTTTGAGTCAGACAACTTCAAAACATTGTTTGGCAGCATCGTTCAAGAACGTTTTTTGAACCAGTCCAGGCCCATGTCATGTAGATTAATGACATCACCTCCTCTTCTTCTTCTTCTTCTTCTTCTTCTTCTTCTTCTTCTTCTTCTTCTTCTTCTTCTTCTTCCGCATCTTTGTCCTGGCTCTATGCAAAGAAGGTGCTTGACTGGTCCTTAGCTTAACAGGCTTACAATGTAAAATAGACACAGGGAAACACCAGCGCTAGAGGAGCAAAATGGAATTAGGCAGGATAAATAGGACAAGAATATGCAATTATTTTGTCATGTGTGCTTCAGCTTCGTTACAGCATAGGGTACTGGAATGTAACTTCTGTAAATGGATACAGGGACAAAATATTTAAACTTGAGGGGGGATTTTATTTGAAAGCATCATTTGCACTAATTAATCCTATATCCTGTGAAACTGTTATCATATTTGACTACAAGGCACAGGTTGAGTTTCACCTATTCTTCCTGCCAACCCTTTGCTCTTTCTGTGTTGACTTGTATAATGGGACAGCAATGGGACTTACATGAAATGTAAGTCTCTTCTTCTTCTTCTTCTTCTTCTTCTTCTTCTTCTTCTTCTTCTTCTTCTTCTTCTTCTTCTTCTTCTTCATTCCCAAATAGTGAAGGTTATGTTTACTTTTACCAAGATGAGGCTTCTTTGGCCAAGAACCTTCTAGCATTCCCACACTATGAGGCATAGTTGGTTCATCTGAACTGGTATAAAAATGGGGAAATGCGCCTTTAGAAGTTCCAATTTAGCCCAGCCTTCCAAGTAACTTCTCAGGGGCTGTTATGCCAGTTCTGGTTGTCTGGGGGAAAGAACCTTACTAGCCACTAAGACGAGTCTCTCCTTCCTGCTCCATCTGACTAGCTTGTTTCTCAAACTTGAACAGGTGTATCTGAGGGTGCCTCTAGACTGACAGTATCTGTCCTGGTGGCTTCGGAATAGTGGCAGTTGCGTTACATGATGCTGCCGCCAATCCAAAGCCATCTAGGGGCAAAGCCCCAAAGCTCCGCATTTAAAAAAGTCGGGCATTTAGTCCGACTTCTTTAGGATTGAGCACCGTGACAACTGCTTTTGCCGTGTGTCGCTCTTGCTCCAGAGCTTCTCGGAGGCCTGCCCAGTCTATGGTGACCACTGATTGGTTGCCACGGGCGGGGCAGGGAAGGGGGTTGTCCAGAGAGCCATAAGCTCACCAGACCACCTCCGCCCCTCCACAGACCTCCCTCCCTTCTCCCCATAAAATAAATAATAAAAAACCCCTTCTTCCCCACCCCACGTTTAAAGAAAAATAAATACATAAAGTTTTTAAAAAACCACTTCCACCCGCCCTACTTCCCCACCCCAGAAAAAAATTAAATAAACTTATCTCAAATGCCGCTTGGTGGGCGCGGTGGCGGCTGTGGATTGAGCTGGAAAGCACGCCGTCGCGCTCCTTGCGTGTAGAGGGGCGCAAGGAGCACAATTTTGCATTGCGCCACCTGCCGCCGCTGGCGTGACATGGAAGAGAAGCCGTCTAGAGGCGGCCTACGTATGATTCACCAGATCAAGAGAGAATACAACAGCTTTAAAGGACAGACTTCACTCAGTGATAGATTTGCAAGTCTTTACCAAGTGTTTTGGGCTTCAAGAATGATTGTATATGGTCCTTGAAACAACTCTCAAATGAGACAAAACAATTAGGATATCAAAGAATATATTTTTATTGCTCAAGCCCTCTAAGAGAATAGACTTAGCTTTAGCTAAAATGAGGCAGATCACAAACATTACCAAATACACACAAGTTGTAATCACTAAAAGTACAGTGAAGATAGTAGCAAGCATATTCCCCTCAATCTAACAGTCAATATCAATGGTTCATATTTAACTAAATGGAGGGCATGGTGGGCGAAGCCAGCCTAAGTACGTGTGGCAGATTTCTCATTCTCCCAGGATTGCTCCCTCTTACTGATACAACACTGGCCTTTTCTAACCCCCATGACATCAATGATCTCATCTTTAGCTTTGGACCTGGTCATACCACTATTTTCATTTTTCTCCATGTAACCAGGTCTTCCACTGATACCAGTAGCACCCAGATGGAGGTATCCCTGCTATGTGCTGCTTCCAGCACTTGATCGACCCATTTGTGGCAGCCTCCCTCCATTTCCAAGAACAGACTCCATTACTCATAGGTATCTCAACAACACATACATGCAGAACCAGCCACACCTATGAGATGCAATAAATTCTTATCAATTCTACCCACTACAGAGCATATTCCACTATACCACAGGCCATGCTTGAGTTATATAATGCCCTGAGTAGAGTTAGCACCTAACTCGTACAACTTTAGCTCTATTCCAAATGTATTACTTGATTTACTTATTACTTGATTTATCTAATACATTTCTACACTGCCCAAGAGCCAAAGCTCTCTGGGCATAGACCAATATGTGAGCACAGCCTCTGATGTGGTTTGGTGTGATGAGCCCCACCCCCTGGATAAACACAAGAAGGCTCCATCCTTACAGAGGTTAGTGCTGTACATGTAGACACCAGGGGTCAGAACTGGTCAGCCTGTGTGATATCAGGGGCAGGGCTAGTCTGTACGTAGCCACGCTCCCTGCCCACACATTGCTCTATGGATACGTAGTAACATCGGATTAAGACGTGTGTCGTTTCAGTTTAAGGAAGAAGTTAATTCTGACAACAACAGCAGAAGCTAAACTCACTCTGCATCCTAAACCAAAAAAAAAAAATCTTGAATGAATAAAATCCTACAGACCAATTTCATTATCAAATACTGATGATGAGACCTTGACATTACCTATGTTTTGTAAAAGGAAGGAAAGAGAGGGAAATAAGAGAGGTCGTCAATGCCAGACACACCAGGGGTGGGGAAGTGATGGCCCTCCAGATGTTGCCAGACTACAACTCCCAATGGAAGGGAGGGGGGAACTGTAGTCCAGCAACATCTGGAGGGGCTGCAGCTCCCTCCCTGTTGTCAAACAGGCTGCTTTTCTCTACCTGAAGGCTTTCAAAGCAGCTTCCATTCATTTAGCATAATATAATAAATTCCATCCCAACTGAAACACCAACTGTAGCCGTGCAAGAAAACTTACGGCAGCAAGTGAGAGGTCAAATGAGCAACCACCAAAGGCAGATGAAAATAAGAAGCTTGTCACCCAACCGAGAGAAGCAGAGTCTTCTCGCACAGGCCTCTGGGGAGGGGTCCTTCCGTAACTTGGGTACCACCACAAAGAAGGAACTGCTCCTGGCAGTCGCACACCTCCAGTGAATCCTATGCTTGTCTACTCAGAAGTAATCCCCACTGAAATCAATGGGACTGACTCCCAGGAAAGTATGGGCAGAATTGCAGCCCTGTACCAGAAGTCAGGGTGCCTCCTCCACCTCAGGTTGCCTCCTCTGATGAAGTCACATTCTTCCCAAATATCAAGGCTATCTCAACATTGCGTCTTCGTTTTATTTTCTTTTTTGTTCTGGTCACTGCCAAGAAGGCATTTACTAGAACTGGGAGCAGTTTTAGCTTGTTACATTTACATATATATGGATTAAGTTGAATTACAGTGTACTATCAGCAAACATAATGATTAAGGAACATCTGTTTTTATCTGTTCTGCTGAATTTTATGGCTTTGTTTTTATTACTATTTCTTCCATTTTATTCTTGTACGTATTCCCTTTTTTATCGTTTTATTATACCCTCTTCTGGAAAAAATTTTTAAAGAATGGATAGCACAAAAATCTTCCAAAAAATGAATTGAATTAATCTGTTATAAAGAAATGCAATTAAATAGGGAGCTGGGCAGGGCTGTCCAGTGCCTCCTCTCTTTTTTAATTTATGCATGTTCCCAATCGCAATGAAAGCTCAAACAGACATCAGTGCCATTAAAGTGGCGTAATGGGTAAATAAGGAGCACATGCAATAAATTAAGACTGCAATTCTGTATTCCCTTACCTGGGAGTCAGCCCCATTCAACTCAATGAGACTTGTTTTTGGGCATACCTGTATAAGATGGTGCTGTGAAGGATTAGCCAAGGCGTTATGTTAATGGAGGAATGTCAAAGGTTGTAAGGGAACAAGTGGATCAGAGACAGAGATCAGTGCAGTGGTAGATGTCAGGTTGCCTTATTCTGTTTTTTGTTTGTGTGTGTGTGTGTGTATTTCTAGTTATCAACTTGCAGAAGAGAAAATAAGGCTATCCTGGAGTGGCCTCTCCTGGCCTCTCCTGTCTTCCCCACCCATCGGAACACCCCCTTTCTCCCCTCTCTAAGGCCTATTTTCTGACCATGGAGAGGCAGCTGCGAGTGTTCAGGGGGTCAGGGCGTTGTCTCCAACCTCCAAAGGCATTTTCTGAGCCATTCTCTGGTCCCTGGGCTCTCGCCCAGGACCATAGGATGGCTCTCTAAGGCTAGAAGTTTAAGAACAAAAACAATGTCTAGGAAATGCTATTTCATGTTCAGCTATTAAGATCCAAAACAAAACAATGTCTAGGAAATGCTATTTCATGTTCAGCAATTAAGATCCAAAAAAATCTTTAAGTATGTTCTGTTTAACAAGAAATGCTTTTAAAATTTTATTTTATGCAAGTTATATTTGGATGTGATGTTTCAAGTATTTTTTTTAATTTTAAAAAAATTAAAAGAATCCAAAGGTTTCCCCGCTACTAATTCTTGTTAGTATAACACCAAAATTGAATCCACCTAAAGCAGTTTTTGGTGGATGTGTTGTCTGAAGTGTATTAATGAGCTATAAAGACTGGTCTCTTCCGGCAGGCCACCCAGTCGAATTTTAAGAGTTGTATTGGTATTTTAACAATGTATTAGTTTTTATATGTTATTAATCAGTTTTATGTATTTTATATCATTTGTTTTTAATATTGTTCCCTGCCTCGATCCAGAGGGAGAGGCGGGTAAGAAATTATATATATATATATATATATATATATATATATATATATATAGTTAACTGGCAGCTGAAGGCTTTGTAAATCCTAGAACTATAGTTTAAAAACACTCAGGAAAGGCCAAATCCATAACAAGAAGCAACCCTTCTAGGACAGGGAGAGCCATGGCTTGAGTCCCAAAGGAAATTGGACACAACAACTTCAAAATGTGGACATATTTCAGGATGGTGCAATGGGGGTTTCAAGGGTAGCAGTCCAGAGGCATGGCCACTGAGCCATGGCAGAGTCAGGTAGGCAGAGGGCTGGTGGCCGCTGGACAGGCAGTTTGGAGGATGCAACACAGAGCAGGCAAGTTTCACCGATACAGTGAGGAAGGTGGTGAGCAGGTAAGCGCAGGTGGGCCTTCACACTGCTCAGCAGCATCTGATGGGGAGGGGGGAAAACCCAATTCCAGTTTTGTCACTCACTGGCTTGCTTGCCATTACATTGATCTCCATCAGACAAGTGTTTTATTGGACGCTCATTACTGGGCCCTCACAGATTTTCACGGTTCCCTCTCACAACGTCATCTTCCTCCCGTGCGCCTCCCGCCCCTTCTAGCCTTCTTCGCACCTCAAAAAACACCCCAGTGAGTCTAATTTATTTTTTGAAACGGAACTTGCCGCTACCTCCTGCTGTGTTCAGGAGAAGCAGCGGGATCAAAACGGCCCACTGAATGGGCCACGAGCACTTTGTTTACTTCCTCTTTCGAAAGTGGAAGTTATGAGGGACAAACGCACGGGCGGAGAAGCGACGGTAAGCAAACACGATTCCCCCCCCCCCCGTGTGATGACACTCATTGTCATGGGAAGGGGGGAAGGCAACTGAGGCAGAAGACAGCGCGTTCTTGGAAGAGCCAAGCGGAGGCAGCGATGAAGCCAGCACATAATGGATGTCATTAAAAAGAGTTATTGATCGAACATCCCAATGAATCAAATAAGGCTGGCAAAAAGAGGGAAAGCCAGTTAGTGGGAACCTAATTTAGCCAAAAGGGAAACGTAGCTGAATTGGGGTGGAGGAAGGAGGATGGTGTATAAGAGCCAGCTCTAGATGGAGGCAGATTTGCCGTCCTCCTGCCACAGCCCTAATAAGCCTGGTTAGCTAGACCTCATCAGGCCATCAGGACATGTAACCCAGTACTGTTGACTCTGAGTAGCAGTGGCCCCAGTATTTCTCAACCATGAGGTCTTATACGTCAAGGGTGGGCAACGTGCGTCCCTCTACTTGCTTTCGCCTACAGCTCCCATCAGCCCTAGCCAGCATAGCCAATGGTGAGGAATGCTGGGAGAAGTAGGTCAAAGCCCAACACAGCTGGAGGGCCACAGCTTCTCCACCCCTACCTCATGTGGTGGTGGGATTGATTCTGTTGGGAACGGCCTATTTGCAAAGCAGGGGTCCTGTGCCACTGAGCTGCTATGGCCTCCAACAGCCCGACCGCTCCAAACTGAAGATGGCACAACCTGAACGTGACAAGCTACAACAAGTCAGGCGCTTGGCATGGTGCAACAGCCCCTGCAGTTGAATTAGCCCACGGTGGGGTGTCACGATGTGTGAACAGGCTCAATGGTTCTCCTGATCCCCACCTGATGCCAAACTAATCTTTTCTTGAGAACCCCCAAGGGGATGATTGCAAAACCCCTTTGTTCCATTGCTAAAATGCTCTTTTGACTGATTTTTAACAACTTCTCTTTTGTAGGAACAGCCTCGGCCACAGAGGTCATCTAGAATCAAACTTCATGGCTTCCACACATGCAGGAACAAAGAAATACAACGCAAGCAGAGGAATGGAGAGTTGTTTTTTGACACTACAGAGAAGCTGCAGCAGGCACATGCCCCTCCCCAACCATCACCCACAGAGGAGATAATTTCCCAGAATGCAGCTGGAAGACACTACCACTTGCCATACTCTTCTTGATGCTTGCTTCAAACACCTGTCCAATGCATTAGACAACTCACTTAAAAGTCAAGCCACCAGCCAACCTCTATTAAACTCGATGGGATTCTCTACATCCGCTTTAATGGCAGCTGGATCCAATCCACCCTGCAAACTTTGGGATCTTGCCTGGAAAGTGCTGGACAACCACAATTCTGTTAAAAGCTCCTGAGCAACCTTCTAGGGAGAGATTTTCTCACAGCTACCTGGAGAAAGGGAAGGATAAAGACTGGGCATTTTGGTATTCCGAGTGGCGCATGCCATCACATCCTTTGCGATACTGCAGAGAACAATGTAGCTCAAGGGCCTTCTCTCCCAGCATCCTCTGGAGCATTGCAAGGGATCCTGGGAAGCAGACCTTGGGTGCAACACAGTAAGATTCATACCCCTTAAAAAGGCTGCTACTTGTGTTGAATGCTTTTGCAACTGGGGCATCACTGAATCCAAACCTTTGGAGAGAACCTATGGAACGGTGACTGAACACATGCTTTCCATGTACGAGATCCGAGGCCCCATCACTGAGATTGCCAGTGTACATGAGGAAGAAGAAGAACCAGGGTTGCAAATGGTCTGACTAAAGCAGCTCAAGCTGAGGCTGAGTGCAAACTTTGCCTACAGGTGAGGAGCCCCAGGTCCAGTCTTCTGCACCACCCATTCAATGGTCTCCGCCGGGAGCACGGCTTCAAGGAGGCCTTTGCTAGACAGATGAATGGCCTGGCTCAATACAAAAGCAGCTTCCTACCTTCCTAGGAAATGCCTACAGTTCTTTTGAGAACTGTAGGCTACAAGAAGTGCAGAGAAGGGCCATTACAATGATCAAGTAGCTGGAACAATTCCCACAGGAAGAAAAGTTACAACCTGTGGGACTTTTTAGCTTACAAGGATTCGCTTTTGCGCCCGGTTAGGCGATTATGTGCATAATCGCTGAAACGCATTTACACCTAATACCTCTGCATGAGAGGTGGTGAGAGGCGGTGAAGCGCATTAATGGATGACCAAAATGCGCTTTACAAGTAGTTAATGCGCATAAGCGCTTGTTCACACAGTCAAAATGCGCTTTAACGGCCGAAGCAAAATAAAACTCGCGATTTAACGCGCATTCGATAATGCGCATAATCGGAGAGATAACGCGCCTCTACGCCCGATTTGTGCTCCGTTCTTGTAGAGGTAAATTTTTTTAAGTGCCTTGAAAGAGCTTTAAACCTCTCTTGTAGAGGCAGCCTTAGAAACAGGGGAGACATGATAGAGGTGCATAAAACTATGTGTGGAGGAAATGGGTGGGGAGACATTTTCCTCCCTCTCTCATATCGCTATCACCCAATGGAGTGCTAGAAATCAGCTCCAATCCCATGGAGCTGATTGCCCTGACTCTCCACCAAACACAAGAGTCGCTATTTAACGCGAATGCAAAAATGCAAATAAAAGGAGATAAAAATCACCTGTATCCCTGATTTGCACCTCGCTCTTGTAGAGGTAAAATCGTTAATGCACCGTGAAAGAGCCTTAAATAGATCGTGTAGAGGAAACCAAGGAAAAGTTTTTTATGCAGGAAGCTGCCTTGTACTGAATCTGACCCTTGGTCCATCTAGCCCAGTTACTGGGGACAGGAACAGCCATAGGATGAACAGCACCCTGGGCAAGGAGAGACTTTGGTGCCCCCCCCCACCAGTGAGTTTTGCAGGGCTACCCAGAGGATTTCTGGGCGTGATGCTCCTCAAGAACAACCCTGGTCAAAGCCTTGATCTCTCAGCCACTGAACTACAATTTGCAGAAGCCAAAGTCCGAAGACTCCACCTTCTGAGCAGTGGCTATGCACTGTACAACACAGCAGAACTATCGCAGGTTTTATTTTGTAGCAGTTCCTATTGTTTGATGAGCATTCTTTATTTCAGAATATCCATTATTTTTATCATTAAAAATAATAAAGAAAAGTTACAAATAAAAAAGGTATCCGGGTGATGTCTTACAACCTCCAACATTCTATTATTATTATTATTATTATTATTATTATTATTATTATTATTTATATAGTGCTTATAGTTTTAACAGTATTTGAAGTGCTAGGTGCTCAGTAACATTGCCTCAAAATAAAGCTGTGTTCTACTGATTTTTACCTCGCACAAATAACATAAATAATAGGGATGTGCACTGGATCGGACCCGATCCACGATCCGAGTCCGGTCCAGTGGGAAATCGGATAAATTATCCGATTTCCGATCCCGCAGCTGGATCGGCCGATCCAATCCGAACCGGTCCGAAAAAGCTCCGAACCGGTTCGGCGGATCGGCGGATCGGCGGGCGCCCACTGGCGCCCACCGCCGCTTCCATTGGCGGGCGCCAGCGGGCGCCCGCCGATGAAAGTGGACAGCGGGGGGGGGGAGGAGGGGGGCACTTACCTTCTCGGCCCGGTGGCTCCCGTCCGGCGCCGGAGCCTACTACTACTAGCAGGCTCCGCGGCCTGCTCTAGGGTGGCGCGCCGGGTGATGTCATCACCCGGCGCGCTACTCTAGAGCAGGCCGCGGAGCCTGCTGGTAGTAGTAGGCGCCGGCGCCGGACGGGAGCCACCGGGCCGGGAAGGTAAGGAGGGGGTGCGTGGAGGGGAGGAGGGGGCGCGCGGAGGGGGGAGGGGGGCCCTTACCTTTCCGGCCCGGCGGCTCCCGTCCGGCGCCGGCGCCTACTATTCCCAGCAGGCTCCGCGGCCTGCTCTAGGATGGCGCGCCGGGTGATGTCATCACCCGGCGCGCTACTCTAGAGCAGGCCGCGGAGCCTGCTGGAAGTAGTAGGCGCCGGCGCCGGACGGGAGCCGCCGGGCCGGAAAGGTAAGGAGGGGGTGCGTGGAGGGGAGGAGGGGGCGCGCGGAGGGGGGAGGGGGGCCCTTACCTTTCCGGCCCGGCGGCTCCCGTCCGGCGCCGGCGCCTACTATTCCCAGCAGGCTCCGCGGCCTGCTCTAGGATGGCGCGCCGGGTGATGTCATCACCCGGCGCGCTACTCTAGAGCAGGCCGCGGAGCCTGCTGGAAGTAGTAGGCGCCGGCGCCGGACGGGAGCCGCCGGGCCGGAAAGGTAAGGAGGGGGTGCGTGGAGGGGAGGAGGGGGCGCGCGGAGGGGGGAGGGGGGCCCTTACCTTTCCGGCCCGGCGGCTCCCGTCCGGCGCCGGCGCCTACTACTCCCAGCAGGCTCCGCGGCCTGCTCTAGGATGGCGCGCCGGGTGATGTCATCACCCGGCGCGCTACTCTAGAGCAGGCCGCGGAGCCTGCTGGAAGTAGTAGGCGCCGGCGCCGGACGGGAGCCGCCGGGCCGGAAAGGTAAGGAGGGGGTGCGTGGAGGGGAGGAGGGGGCGCGCGGAGGGGGGAGGGGGGAGGGGGGCCCTTACCTGCCCGGCCCGGCGGCTCCCGTCCGGCGCCGGCGCCTACTACTACCAGCAGGCTCCGCGGCCTGCTCCAGGGTGGCGCGCCGGGTGATGTCATCACCCGGCGCGCTACTTGAGAGTAGGCCACGGAGCCCGCTGGTAGTAGCCGCCGGCGCCGGACGTGCCGAGAAGGTAAGTGGCGGGGAAGGGGGCTTACCCCCCCCCCGGAGCCGTCCGCTTCTATCCGCTGGCGCCCGCGGGCGCCAGCGGATGGAAGCAGGCGGCCCCAGGGGGGGTAGGGAGCGCGGGGGAGGGGGTTTACCTGCCGGGGCCGTCCACAGCGGACGGCCCCGGGGGGGGGAGGGAGTTAGGCCCCCCCTTACCCACCCGCCGCCATTTTTTCCTCATAGACTTGCATTGCAATGCAAGTCTATGGGGAAAAAAATGGCGGCCGATCCAAAAATGTACGATTTTTGGGTCGGGATCGGACTCGATCCGGTCCGGGGGGCCTCCGATTTTGTCCGAACCGGTCCGGGACAAAATTGGAGGTCCCGATCCGGGTCCCGATCCGATCCGGGGGGTCCGTGCACACCCCTAATAAATAACATAAAACTAAGGTAAAAACTGAAAAAGGTTCATTGTCCCAATGACATCAGATCCACCAGGCTTCACTGGAATTTGGGCTGGACGGGGGTTGGGGGACAGTTCCAATCCTGCATTTCTACAATTGGGCTTTAAAGGCAACGAATGCCAAGCCTTTGAATTGTGTCCAGAAGCAGCCCAGGAACCGGTGGCACTCCTTAAGCCCCGAGTGGGGTGGGGTGGGGCCAGATGCTCCCTTAGGGTGCCTCTACAAGAGCAATTTAAAGCTTTTTCAAGGTGCATTTTTTTTTTACCTCTACAAGAAAGGAGCGCAAATCGGGGTTCAAAGCGCGTTATCTCTCTGATTATGCGATTATCAAATGTGCATTAAATAGCGAGTTTTAACTTACCGCAGCCGTTGAAACACCTTATGATCATGTAAACATGCGATTCTCTGCATTAAACACTTCTAAAGCGCACCGGTAAGGCCACCAGTTATGCACTTAACCGCATCCCGCATACAATGATTTACTGTAAATGCGATTGCGAAAAGATGCGCATAATCGGAGAACCAGGCGTCAAACTGAATTCTTGTAAAGGGGACCAAAGTTTCGTACAGAAAGGTGGTGGTGGTAGCTCCCAGCGTCCATCTAAATATCACTTCTTGTATTAGTTGCAGTGGCTGGCCCTTGGAAGCTTTTGCCTGAGTCCTGAGCACCTTGATGGATTAAGTAACAGAAAAACAGGAATTACATCAAAGAATTTCATCCCCAGAAAGCTTGGAAGGAATTTTTATGCATAAATGTTGGATCTGATTTTTTAAAAAGCACCTGGATCAGCCATTTCTCCCACAGCTCCGGGGGACCCAAGGATCTGGGATGGGCATAAAGGCTCCCATGTTACGGCGCTCCTGCTCAGAGCCTCCGTGGCACTGTGCAGCCTTTGCACAGTAATTCTGTGCCTGTAATTCTACACTTTCTGTTCATGCAGCAGAGGGCTTCCCATGACAACAGCTCTTTCAGCGGGCCAATTATGAATACAGAGGAACACTGAATAGTGCACAGGAGGAGGGGGCGGGGGGAGGCTCTGAAACTTGGGATTACATGGGAACAGGTGTGCTCAGCACCTCACTGTCCCTTTGACCCCTCCTCGTGGCCTCTGCCGCCTGCTTCTCCTCCTGAACATTGTTCAGAAAGCAGCATCTTCTTTCAGAAAGAAGGCATTTCCACAGCAGAGGCCACCGGTGATGTCATGGGGCCAGCTCTCGTGGAGATGCAGCACCGACACTTTCTCATTAGCATGAGCACTGGCATCATCACACACACACACACACACACACTGTCCTCTGCCCTCTGAGCTTACCTGCAGTTCTCACAATAGTGGTGCAGTTGAGGTGGAATGAATTTTCTTAGCAACAGTATATAGTTAGGGTATATAGTTAACAGTATATAGTTAAGAACATCAGAAGAGCCCTGATGCCAGATCAGACCAAGGTCTGTCTAGTCCAGCACTCTGTTCACACAGTGGGCAACAAGCTGCCCATGGGAAACCCACAAGCAGGACGCGGGTGCAACAGTATCCAGGTGTGAGCATTCCCTGTTGTAAACGCAAAGTATGTTGAGCAGAGCAGAGAAGAGGAAACTGTCCCAGCTGGTCTAGCAGGTACATCAGGAAGCGAGCTCCCGGAGAGAGAGAGTGATCACAGAGAGAGAACAGGAGTTTGTCAGGGGGAGTGTAGTGGAAGAGAAGACCAAGAGGTTCATCACACCAGCAATTTAGTGCACTCTTGCCATGCCTGGTGTGCAGATTTGCAGCACGGTACTCACATGATGCCGTGCCTGTCCTGCTGACACCCCGTCTCTTCCCCAGCCTTTCCTAGAATGCTAAAAGTCTGGATTATTTTCCCTAAGTGCATTTAATGCCCCCTAAGCCTCCGTGTAGTTTTAAAGGAACTGGGGGCTTGAATGGATTGCATCATTCCCTGGCAGGGAAAAGCGATCTCTTCCTATTAGCCAGCTCCAAGCCTCAATAGAAAACCCAAACCTTGCATCCCAGGCTCCAAAGCATTTTTTAAAATCATACAATGCCTGAATCTCTGCAGAGACAGGATTGTACTCCCTCGATGCCTCCAGAGAGACAGACGAAAGGGTCCTTCAATTTTTGCCCAGCAGAAAGGCGGTTTGGTTGAAGTGCTCATCTGATAAGGGGTGCCTCTACAAGAGGCATTTAAAGCTCTTTCAAGGCACATTAAAAAAATTACCTCTACAAGAATGGAGCGCAAATCGGGTGTAGAGGCGCATTATCTCCCCGATTATGCGCATTATCGAATGCACGTTAAATCGCGAGTTTTATTTTGCTCCGTCCGTTAAAGCGCATTTTGACTGTGTGAATAAGCGCTTATGCGCATTAACTACTTGTAAAGCGCATTTTGGACATCTGTTAATGCGCTTCGCCGCCTCTCGTGCAGAGGGATTAGGCGTAAATGCGCTTCTGCAATTATGCGCATAATCTGACTGGAGGGAGAAAGAGAAGGGGAGGGGTGAAAGGGAGTGCAGCAGAAGAGCAAAGGAGTGAAAGAGAAGCTATTCAGGTGAAAGGGATCATAAACTTGACCTGCTTCTGCCTCAGAGGTAAAAAAAAAAAATGGAGGCAAACCAGGGGAGAAAATTAGGTGTGATGGAGGTCCAAGGCAAAGAGGAGAAAGGCTGCCTATTCAAAGTAGCCATGTGCATGCCATGTGATCCCAAGTGCTGATTCAAGGGGCATGTCCTGAGAGCTGCTGCTGGGCCTGAAGGGGCGTGGCCTGATTGCTCTCAGCAGCTGAGTGGGTGGGGAGTTTCATTCTGTTTCCTGACTCCTCGCTGAGCTGAGCAGAGCAGAGGAAGCTGCCCCAGCTGGTCTAGAAGGTACATAAGGTAGTGAGCTCCCAGAGAGAGCGTGATATGAACGAGCAAACAGGAACTGGGCAGGGGAGGTCCCTAACAAAAGAAATTGTTTCCTTGTAACACACTCAGATAGGAAGGGACTCTGTTGTTAACCTTCAGGGAAGACCAGCTATCCCAGTACAATCAATACAGGAGAAAGAAAGAAAAAAGGAATAGACAGTATGGACGGAAAGGAGTCTCTAGCGGTGGTGACTTGCAAAGTGTGTGCAAAGTTCATGTTCCTGCCTGAGGTCAACATGGCGTACACCTGCAACGAGTGCAGCTGGTTGCACTATTGGAAGAAAAAGGGAGAGTACTGGAGCGGCGAGTGTCCACCACCCTCCAAGGAATAAGAGAAGGTGAAGAGTTCCTAGAACGGTGGAAATGCAACAGCAAGTGGAAGCAGGAGTGGGGAATGCTGAGGCGAGGAAAGCCGAAGAAGAGGAAACTCCTTGAAAGAGGGTGACAGTGAGGAGCAGAAGAACTCAAAGACCCTCTGCACCAGTGGAACCACGAGAACTATGTAACCGCTCTCAGATGCTGGAGGATGACACTGGAGGACAGCCTGCAGAGGAAGAATTACAGGAGACCCTGTGCAACAGTTAACAAAGGGGCAGAAGGTCAGTCGAGCAGAGGCAACAATGCCACGGCCTACAACAAAAAGAAGAGAAGAGAAGTCGTTGTGGGAGATTCCCTGCTGTGGGAGATTGAAACCCAAGTATGTCACGAAGAAAGGAGTCTCTAGTGGTGGTGACCTGCAAAGTGTGTGCAATGTTTGTGTTCCTGTCTGAGGTCAACATGGCGTACTCCTGCTGTCTCCTTGGAGCACAGAATAGAAATGTGGCTGAAGGGTTGCCAAAGCTTATCAAGCCCACTGACACATATCCTTTTCTTCTCATCCATGTGGGAACAAATGATACTGCCAAGTGGAGCTATGAAGAAATGATGTCAGACTTTGAAGCTTTGGGAAGGAAACTCAAGAACTTTGGGGCTCCGAGAGTTTTCTCATCCATCTTTCCAGTTCTTGGAAGAGGAATAGAAAGAGAAAGAAAAATACTCCGGGTGAACAACTGGCTACAAAAGTGGTGCCGACGTGAGGGATTCGGATTCTGGGACCACGGGTTACGCTACATGGAAGATGGACTGCTGGCAAGGGACGGGTTGCACCTCACAAGGGCTGGGAAGAATGCGTTTGGCCACAGCATGAAGAACCTCATCAGGAGGGCTTTAAACTGAATCCTATGGGGGCGGGAGACGTAAACTTAGAGGCAACAACGGATGAAGGCTTATGCACCATAACAGAGAGAACAGCTCCAACAGTGCCCCAAAACAGTGTTCACAACAATGTAGGAAAGAAGCCAGACTGCAAAGCACATATGGGGCTTCCATGTCTATATACTAATGCCCAGAGTATGGGAAGGAAACAGAATGAACTTGAGCTCTTCATACATGAAGGCAAATACGACTTGAGAGGTATAACTGAAACTTGGTGGGGTGATGACTCCCATGACTGGAATATAGCAACTGAAGGATATAACTTGTTCAAAATGAACAGAAGAAATAGAAAGGGAGGTGGAGTCACACTATATGTTAAAAATACTTATTCCTGCACAGAAATACAAGAGGATGAGCCTGGGAGCCTCATTGAGAGCATCTGGATTAAAATACATGGGGAAAGGAATAAAAGGAGCACCCAATCAAGGAGAAGATGAGGACAAAACTTTTGAGAAGCAAATTGCCAGTTTTTCAAGGAAATCCGATGTAGTAGTAATGGGGGACTTCAATTACTCCGATATCTGTTGGGAGACAAATTCTGCCAAAAGTGGCCCCTCCAAGAAATTCCTAACGTGTGTGGCTGATAACTTTCTCCTACAGAAAGTAGAGGAAGGAACTAGAGGAACGGCGATCCTTGACTTGATGCTGACCAATAGGGAGGACTTAGTGGATACAGTGGCAGTTATGGGAACTCTGGGGGAAAGTGATCACGTCCTACTTGAGTTCTTGATTTTAAAGGATGCAAAAGCTGAATGTAGCCATACGTGTACTCTGGATTTCAGGAAAGCCGATTTTAATAAACTCAGAACTATGATAAGGAAGGTCCCATGGCAAGTGACCCTAATGAGAAAAGGAGTCCAAGATGGGTGGGAGCTTTTATAAAAGGAAATTTTAAAGGCACAATTACAAACAACCCCAACAAGGAAAAAAGATAGAAGACAACAGAAGAAACCAATGTGGCTCCATAAAAAGCTTAGAGATGACCTGAAAATAAAAAAGGATACACAGAGGAAGTGGAAAGAAAGCCAGGCTACAAAAGAAGAGTACAAACAAGTAGCACAGAAGTGCCAGAATGGTATCAGGAAGGCTAAAGCTGAGAAGGAGCTGAGGCTAGCGAGGGATGCTAAAAGCAATAAAAAGGCTTTCTTCAGATACGTGAATAGTAAAAGACAGAGGATAGAAAGGGTGGTTCAACTGCTTAATGAGGATGGCAAATTGGTAACAGATGACAAAGAAAAGGCCAAAGTCCTCAATTCCTACTTTGGCTCAGGGTGCCTCTACAAGAGGCATTTAAAGCTCTTTCAAGGCACATTTTAAAAATTACCTCTACAAGAATGGAGCGCAAATTGGGCGTAGAGGCGCGTTATCTCCCCGATTATGCGCATTATCGAATGCGCGTTAAATCGCGAGTTTTATTTTGCTCCGTCCGTTAAAGCACATTTTGACTATGCGAACAAGCGCTTATGCGCATTAACTACTTGTAACGCGCATTTTGGACATCTGTTAATATGCTTCGCCGCCTCTTGTCACCTCTCGTGCAGAGGGATTAGGCGTAAATGCGCTTCTGCGATTATGCGCATAATCGCCTAACCAGGCGCAAAAGCGAATCCTTGTAGAGGGGACCTCAGTCTTCTCTCAAAAGCAGGTCTATGACCCCCTGGAAAAGTGAAGAACAAGCTGTCGGGGCAGGATTGCAGCTTGGGATTGATAAACAAATGGTCAGGGAACACTTAATTTCTTTGAACGAGTTCCAATCTCCAGGGCCCAACAAACTGCATCCTAGAGTAATAAAGGAGCTGGCAGAAGAACTCTCAGAACCACTGTCTATTATCTTTGCAAAATCATGGAAGATGAGTGAAGTGCCGGACGACTGGAGGAGGGCTAAAGTTATCCTTATCCTCAAAAAGGGCAAAAAGGAGGAACCTGGGAACTACAGACCAATCAGTCTGACATCCATCCCTGGGAAAATTTTGGAGCAGATTATAAAGAAGTCAATCTGTAAACACCTTGAAAACAATGCAGTGATTACTAGTAGTCAGCATGGATTTGTCAAGAACAAATCCTGTCAGACGAATCTGAGCTCATGTTTTGATTGGGTAACCTCCCTTGTGGACTGTGGGAATGCTGTGGATATAGTATATCTTGACTTCAGCAAAGCTTTTGACAAAGTGCCCCATGACATTCTGACTCACAAACTAGTGAAAAGTGGGCTAGATGGAACAGCTATTAGGTGGATCCACAGTTGGCTACAGAATCGGACTCAAAGAGTGCTTATCAATGGTACCTTTTCACACTGGGGGGAGGTAACGAGCGGGGTACTGCAGGGCTCAGTCCTGGGCCCAGTGCTCTTCAACATTTTTATTAATGATTTGGACAAGGAGGGCAGGAAATGCTTATCAAATTTGCAGGTGACACAAAATTGGGTGGGATTGCTAATACCTCGCAAGACAGAAACACAGTTCAAAGTGATCTTGATAGACTGGAGCGCTGGGCTGAAAACAACAGAATGAAATTTAATAGGGATAAATGGCAAGTTCTACACCTAGGAAAAAGAAACCAAATACACAGTTACAAGATGGGGGATACTTGGCTGAGCAATACAACAAGTGAGAAGGATTTTGGAATTGTTGTAGATCACAAGCTGAATATGAGCCAACAGTGTGATGTGGCTGCAAAAAAAGCAAATGTTATTTTGGGCTGCATTAATAGACATATAGCTTCCAAATCGCTCAAGGTACTGGCTCCCCTCCATTAGGCACTGGTTAGGCCTCATCTTGAGTACTGTGTCCAGTTCTGGGCACCACATTTCAAGAAGGATGCAGACAAGTAGGAGCAGGTTCAGATGAGGGCAACGAGGATGATCAGTGGCCTGGAAAAAAGCCCTATGAGGAGAGACTGAAAGAACTGGGCATGTTTAGCCTTGAGAAGAGAAGACTGAGGGGAGACATGATAGCACTCTTTGAAGACTTGAAAGGTTGTTACACAGAGGAGGGCCAGGATCTCTTCTTGGTAGGGGTGTGCACGGACCCCCCGGATCGGATCGGGACCCGGATCGGGACCTCCAATTTTGTCCCGGACCGGTTCGGACAAAATCGGAGGCCCCCCGGACCGGATCGAGTCCGATCCCGACCCAAAAATCGTACATTTTTGGATCGGCCGCCATTTTTTTCCCCATAGACTTGCATTGCAATGCAAGTCTATGAGGAAAAAATGGCGGCGGGTGGGTAAGGGGGGGCCTAACTCCCTCCCCCCCCCGGGGCCATCCGCTGTGGACGGCCCCGGCAGGTAAACCCCCTCCCCCGCGCTCCCTACCCCCCCTGGGGCCGCCTGCTTCCATCCGCTGGCGCCCGCGGGCGCCAGCGGATAGAAGCGGACGGCTCCGGGGGGGGGGGTAAGCCCCCTTCCCCGCCACTTACCTTCTCGGCCCGTCCGGCGCCGGCGGCTACTACCAGCGGGCTCCGCGGCCTACTCTCGAGTAGCGCGCCGGGTGATGACATCACCCGGCGCGCCACCCTGGAGCAGGCCGCGGAGCCTGCTGGTAGTAGTAGGCGCCGGCGCCGGACGGGAGCCGCCGGGCCGGGCAGGTAAGGGCCCCCCTCCCCCCTCCGCGCGCCCCCTCCTCCCCTCCACGCACCCCCTCCTTACCTTCCCGGCCCGGTGGCTCCCGTCCGGCGCCGGCGCCTACTACTTCCAGCAGGCTCCGCGGCCTGCTCTAGAGTAGCGCGCCGGGTGATGACATCACCCGGCGCGCCATCCTAGAGCAGGCCGCGGAGCCTGCTGGGAGTAGTAGGCGCCGGCGCCGGACGGGAGCCGCCGGGCCGGGCAGGTAAGGGCCCCCCTCCCCCCTCCGCGCGCCCCCTCCTCCCCTCCACGCAACCCCTCCTTACCTTCCCGGCCCGGTGGCTCCCGTCCGGCGCCGGCGCCTACTACTTCCAGCAGGCTCCGCGGCCTGCTCTAGAGTAGCGCGCCGGGTGATGACATCACCCGGCGCGCCACCCTGGAGCAGGCCGCGGAGCCTGCTGGTAGTAGTAGGCGCCGGCGCCGGACGGGAGCCGCCGGGCCGGGCAGGTAAGGGCCCCCCTCCCCCCTCCCCCCTCCGCGCGCCCCCTCCTCCCCTCCACGCACCCCCTCCTTACCTTCCCGGCCCGGTGGCTCCCGTCCGGCGCCGGCGCCTACTACTTCCAGCAGGCTCCGCGGCCTGCTCTAGAGTAGCGCGCCGGGTGATGACATCACCCGGCGCGCCACCCTGGAGCAGGCCGCGGAGCCTGCTGTTAGTAGTAGGCGCCGGCGCCGGACGGGAGCCGCCGGGCCGGGCAGGTAAGGGCCCCCCTCCCCCCTCCCCCCTCCGCGCGCCCCCTCCTCCCCTCCACGCACCCCCTCCTTACCTTCCCGGCCCGGTGGCTCCCGTCCGGCGCTGGCGCCTACTACTTCCAGCAGGCTCCGCGGCCTGCTCTAGAGTAGCGCGCCGGGTGATGACATCACCCGGCGCGCCATCCTAGAGCAGGCCGCGGAGCCTGCTGGGAGTAGTAGGCGCCGGCGCCGGACGGGAGCCGCCGGGCCGGGCAGGTAAGGGCCCCCCTCCCCCCTCCGCGCGCCCCCTCCTCCCCTCCACGCACCCCCTCCTTACCTTCCCGGCCCGGTGGCTCCCGTCCGGCGCCGGCGCCTACTACTTCCAGCAGGCTCCGCGGCCTGCTCTAGAGTAGCGCGCCGGGTGATGACATCACCCGGCGCGCCATCCTAGAGCAGGCCGCGGAGCCTGCTGGTAGTAGTAGGCGCCGGCGCCGGACGGGAGCCGCCGGGCCGGGCAGGTAAGGGCCCCCCTCCCCCCTCCGCGCGCCCCCTCCTCCCGTCCACGCACCCCCTCCTTACCTTCCCGGCCCGGTGGCTCCCGTCCGGCGCCGGCGCCTACTACTTCCAGCAGGCTCCGCGGCCTGCTCTAGAGTAGCGCGCCGGGTGATGACATCACCCGGCGCGCCACCCTGGAGCAGGCCGCGGAGCCTGCTGGTAGTAGTAGGCGCCGGCGCCGGACGGGAGCCGCCGGGCCGGGCAGGTAAGGGCCCCCCTCCCCCCTCCCCCCTCCGCGCGCCCCCTCCTCCCCTCCACGCACCCCCTCCTTACCTTCCCGGCCCGGTGGCTCCCGTCCGGCGCCGGCGCCTACTACTTCCAGCAGGCTCCGCGGCCTGCTCTAGAGTAGCGCGCCGGGTGATGACAACACCCGGCGCGCCACCCTGGAGCAGGCCGCGGAGCCTGCTGGTAGTAGTAGGCGCCGGCGCCGGACGGGAGCCGCCGGGCCGGGCAGGTAAGGGCCCCCCTCCCCCCTCCCCCCTCCGCGCGCCCCCTCCTCCCCTCCACGCACCCCCTCCTTACCTTCCCGGCCCGGTGGCTCCCGTCCGGCGCCGGCGCCTACTACTTCCAGCAGGCTCCGCGGCCTGCTCTAGAGTAGCGCGCCGGGTGATGACATCACCCGGCGCGCCATCCTAGAGCAGGCCGCGGAGCCTGCTGGGAGTAGTAGGCGCCGGCGCCGGACGGGAGCCGCCGGGCCGGAAAGGTAAGGGCCCCCCTCCCCCCTCCCCCTCCTCCCCTCCACGCACCCCCTCCTTACCTTCCCGGCCCGGTGGCTCCCGTCCGGCGCCGGCGCCTACTACTACCAGCAGGCTCCGCGGCCTGCTCTAGAGTAGCGCGCCGGGTGATGACATCACCCGGCGCGCCACCCTAGAGCAGGCCGCGGAGCCTGCTAGTAGTAGTAGGCGCCGGCGCCGGACGGGAGCCACCGGGCCGAGAAGGTAAGTGCCCTCCTCCTCCCCCCCCCCGCTGTCCACTTTCATCGGCGGGTGCCCGCTGGCGCCCGCCAATGGAAGCGGCGGTGGGCGCCAGTGGGCGCCCGCCGATCCGCCGATCCGCCGAACCGGTTCGGAGCTTTTTCGGACCGGTTCGGATTGGATCGGCCGATCCAGCTGCGGGATCGGAAATCGGATAATTTATCCGATTTCCCACTGGACCGGACTCGGATCGTGGATCGGGTCCGATCCAGTGCACATCCCTACTTCTTGGTCATCCCAGAGTTCAAGACACGGAATAATGGGCTCAAGTTTCAGGAAACCTGATATCAGGAAAAATTTAGAGCAGTAAGACAATGGAGCCAATTACCTAGGGACGCTGTGGGCTCTCCCACACTAGAGGCCTTTAAGATGCATCTGGACAGCAGTCTGTCAGGGATGCTTTAGAACAGGGGGTTGGACTTGATGGCCTTATAGGCCCCTTCCAACTCTACTATTCTATGGTTCTTGATTGGGCAGTTAATACCCCTTCACTTTACAAAAGAGCTGCTCCTGGTGGAGATGAAAGCTGCTAGAACTGGTTTGTGGTTATAGATCAACTATTGGACTCTTCTTGGGGTCGTGGCAATTGGGACTGTCATGATTAGCTCCTGCACTGGTGGCTAGGATGGGATGGGGTGGTGGGGCTGTTCCTCCATGGCCATCAGCGAGGATTTTCTGGAATTGCCACCTTTTTCTAAATGAAGAGCTCCTGTGCCTTTAACAGCTGTGCATAGAAACTTAAAAGACAAGTCATTCCCCATCACTCCATTTGGGCAAATGTACAATTGATGCCTGGAGCCCTTTCCTTTCAGAAAGAACAATGCAGCAACCGAGGCCTGGATTGGAATGTCCCTTCCAAGGGAAAGGAAATCTCCCCAACATGGACCATGGAGGCTCCTTAGCAGCCTGGACAACACCTGGACGAGGGAGGCTAGGAGCATTGCTGCTTCTAGAGGACCGTCCTGGCTGGCCACCTGGGTTGCCAAACGGGTGCGTGGGGGGCAGGTGATCTGTCCCAGGAGGGCATGCGCTCATCTCTCACCCTCCTGGACGTCAAGGGGGCTTCCGGTGGGAACAGTGTTTTGAGCAGACACACACACACACAAAACCCCTCCCTCTCTGCTCTTTTCCCAAAGGGAAAATCAAGCAAAAGAGAGGCTTCTGAGGGTTCCCCACAGCTGGCCCTGCCATTCCCACAGAGGCAGGCCCACCCACCCCAGCCCCTTGCCCCAGAGAGAGCACCCATCCCTTGCATCGCTTCTATGATCCTCTGTCCACCCTGACTATTGCCCTCTGTAGCTCAACCCAGGAAAGCATTCAAGATGGAGGGTGTGGTAAAGAAGGGGGTCCGATGCAACAGCCTCCCTACACAGTCATTGGCCCTGGGCAGCAGCTCCCCCACGCCAGGGGCTGGCCAGAAACGAAGCCCAAAGGATGGGGGTAAAGACTCCTAATTCCTTGCCCTAATTCCTTCCTCCACGCAGGGTTGGTACCTTTATGGGCACAGGTGGTGATGGGGCTGTACAACAATGAACAGAGAGCAGAGCCCCACTGGGATGGCACTATAGGGAAGAGAAGAGCTAAGAAATGGGCAGGAAAGACGAGGCAGGGAAAAGTCGGCGCTCAACAAAAGCAGTCAAGGGTCAGCAACCTGCCACATCGAAGGGAAGGCTGGAGGAGACGGCTCGTCCTGGAAGCTGCTGCTGAGCATATATACCCAGTAAGAAGGGGAGAACCAGAGCCTTGAAATATTTAGGAGGCTGCTAGAAAGCCGAAGGAGAAGGTTTAGCTGGAGACCAGCCAGAGGGCCTGGCTACGTGGGAGTGTGGTTGGGCCCAGAGAGGAAAGGGGGGAGGATGCCTCCTCCTCTGAGCAAGAATTGTGGAACCCCCTCCTCATCGAGAGTATTTCAACAACGATGACAACAACAACAACAACAACAACAACAACAACAACAACAACAACAGAAGACAGATATTTTGTGAAGGTAGCTAACAGCAATTGCTATGAAAACAAGACAACACACACGCACACACACACAGAGAGACGGAGAAAAGGGGGGAAAGCATAAAAATACCCTAACCCTATACAGATAGATGGAAAGCATGCCTAGACAAGGTCATCTTAAGCAGGTGTCAGGAAGTAAAGAGGGAACGGGCCAGTCGAGCCTCCCCACATCACGTGTTCCTTTGTTAGCTAAGGCGAGCAGGGAGGGAAGCGATGCTTGGGATGAGCCCTAGACTGTTTCCAGGCATGCCTCCCACCCCCTCTTCCATTGGAGAAACATTTGGAGGCGCTGTTGGGCCAGTGGCGTAGGAGGCAGAGCCGACTCTCTCTAAACTCCAGGTCTCACCGGCAGAACAGTGTGACCCTAACTAGCCTCACAGAGCCACTGCATAGAGGAGTGATCAAACCAAGACTGGCAAAGCGGCTTTCAAGTTACAAATATTATATTTTAAAATATTATTAACAAGCATTTTGCTTCTTCACATGTACTTTCTCAGAGCTAGAAATCAAGATCAAGAGGCAGCTGGGCAGCCATCTGTCAGGGATGCTTTAAGGTGAATTCCTGCACAGTGCAGGAAGTTGGACTCGACGCCTTAGAGGCCCCTTCCAACTCTACCATTCTGTGCTTGTATGAGCATCTTGCAATTCTTTAGTGCTAAGGATCTGGCACCGCCCAAACCCCACATGAAACCTGTACTTTGCTCAAAGTGTCAAAAGCAGAAAAACCAAGACTAAAGCCTGCCCCCCCTCATGCCAGCACATCCCCCCTCCCCACCGCTCATTACTCAGCATCATCAAGAAGCAGCTGCCCTAAGCAATTCTTCCAAATGCACCAGATGTCCAAGGGTCCATTATTTCAATCTAATCCCAGGCCCTCAATCTCTACCCTGATTAAATTACTCTGACGGGGTAGAGCTGGGATTATCAGCAAGTTGAATAGCCAGCTGCAATGCTTGATCTAGATAAACCAGCACTAACGGAGCACGCAACGCAGGATTCTACTTTGCTACCATGCTCGTGGGCATGCTGGCAAAGTGGAGTCACATTGCAACACATTGCAAGGGACATGGGCTGGCGTTCACATACCCTCTTCACCTAGTAGAAATCTGTCCAGTCTGAATGAGCGAAGGCCACACTCTGCATGAACTGGCTTGCCCAATCCCAAATCCCTCCTACACTTGTCCCTAGGCCTGGGCAGGGGAATCTGTGGGGCAGACTCATCTCAGACGGCGAACCCAGACCCACCAGTGTGCCATGAGAAATAAACCAGCGTGCCTGCTGTAAGCCCAAAGTTCTAGGTTTGCCCACATGGTGAAGATTATTTTCTTTGAGCCATGGCTCGACTCTGGTGTCTGCTGCCCTGTCTCTTGCAGCGGTGGAGTGGGTGGGGAAAGGTGAGATAATTCTTTTAATATTGTATATCTGGATATTTTCAGACACTTTGGGAAGTATGTTGTAGTGGAACGACAGGCTAGATGTCTTCTGAATATATAATGAATAAACATAGCCCCACACAGGGAAAGGGCTACCTACTGTTTGATTCACTGCTCCGGATTTGATTACTCCTATTTATTTATTTATTTATTTATTTAAAACATTTCTATAGCAGGAGCTATAGTGACCAGATACAAAAGAGGGCAGGGCTCCTGCAGCTTTAAATGTTGTGATGAAGAGGAAATTTCTCCAGGTGCTGCCTGCATATAAAGGACACCTGCTGAAATCGCCTTTTCTGCACAACTGTGAAAGATACAGGAGCCCTGTCCTCCTTTCCATATGGTCACCCTAGCATGGAGTGAAGAAGGAAGTGACGAGGCAGATGTTTTCCTCCCTCTTTCATAACACTAGAAGGTAACGGGATCATCCCACGAAGCTGAATGGTGGGAGATTCAGGACAGATAAAAACAAATGCCACAAGAGATGCACAATTACATAAAAATCTAACAACAACCACAAAAACAATAGAATAAAAACAAAAACAAAACATTATTTGAAACAGGCCCAAAGCATTTTAGAAGACAAAGGTGTGGCAAACCAGTACTTGTTTCATGGCCCCTCCAAAACCCAACAGGATGGAGCCAACCCGACCTCCATCGGCAGGGAGTTCCACAGTCAGGGTGCTGCTACAAAAAAGGCCCTGCCTTGTGTCCCCAACCCAGCTAGCTTCTCTTGGTAGTGCGACATACTGGTCTCTAAAGGGCCACTGCATTTCGCCTAGCTCTAATTTCTAAATGTTTTTCCATGGCAATTCCATGTCGAGTACGTTAAAGTAGTCTATGTGAGAGGCAAGCAAGGCATGGATCACTGTGACCAGATTCACCTTCCCTAGGAAGGGGTGCAAATGGACAACGTTGAGCACAGGTGCTCCTGGCCCTCCAAGAGCAAAGCTGGGTCCAAGACTACCCCAAACTGCAATTCCATCTAGAACCAACAGAGTAACTGGCTGAATTCAGATGACACAATAAGCAACTGGGGGGGGGGGGGACAATCGTCAGTTGTATTGACTATCGTGTTGTCCGAATGCTGCCATATATCGGATGTCAGGTGCTTCATAGAAAATTCACTAGGCTGGCCTAGTGAATTGTGAGTTGAAGGCTTGGCAATTGTTGTGAGAAAGTCTGTCTCTGTTCTGTGCTTATCTGTGGCTGCTAGCCGAGGCATTGAGTTTCTTGAGAACGAATGTATGTTTACAAAAGGTGGGGGAGATCTTGCAAGCTGTCTCTCACATAGTGTCGTCATCAAGAGGAGGTTGAACTGTGCCACCTTGTTGGCACTTGAGTTTGGATTACAGGCCTGAAGTCCTGTCTGTCAAAGTGGCTTGGAATTAGCCAGCCTCCATCCTATATAGTGGAATGAGCAAAGGGGAAGCCTTTTGCTAGGAACCATCTGTTTGACTGTTCTACGCTTGCCATGAAACTCGTGTTTGGGATTCTATCTGGTTTGGAGATGTTGCATGCACTCTGTACATGTACTGTTGCTATTTGGACTCGGAATTTTTAAGAACTATGCCATGAAAAGTGCTCTGAGGCTTTTCATAGATTTAGACTTGCAGATTACTGTTCTGGATTTGTGTTCTATAGCCTGTTTTTCCCTGTATGGAGCCAAAGTACGGGCACAGGGAAGCCCCGAGGCTGACCGTTGCTGTTCTGGAATTGTGTGCGTGTGTGACCTGCGAGAGAGCCTCCTCTCAGAGCCTTTTGTTACAGGCAGAGGGGTTCCTAGGTCGAAGAGGTTCGTCCCCTGACATCTTGCTTACGTGATCAGCTCAGTGTTCCTGGCAGGCTGAGTCTGGTTTGGTACAAGATGGATCTGTGTACTGTCAGACTTCATGCACATCTGTGCTGGGGTTTCTCCTTTGAGTTTTGCTTGTGTTCCTGATGAGTCAGTGAGTGTGGCCACTGCTGACTGTTTCGCATGGGACAGGGACTAACTCTAAATGTCTCCCCCTGAGTGATTGCTGTTTGCATTAAGCCGTTGTACTTGAAAGCTATCTGGTCCATCTTCATCTTCAAGTGTGTGTATGCAGAAATGAAACCGTTATGCTTGAATTCTGTGTGATTTCACAATAAAAGAAGTCTCACCATTTTGGAGTGTGTCAGTTTGCCTAAAGTTCGTGAGCAGAAGCCTGGGGGTGGGCTTGCATCACGACACCATAGTCAACTCAGCGCTGATCCTAATCCACACCACAGTTGATTATTTATTACCATGTTGTGTGGGGAGTGTCCCCTAGATGAACAACTGTAAAGTTGATTATTACCCTATCACTGACTATCGTGTTGTCCGAATTCAGCCACTGTCTTGTCTGGATTGAGCCTCAATTTACTGATGGACATCCAATCCATCACTGTATCCAGGCACCAATTCAGGACTTCCACAGCTAGTAGAGTTGGAAGGGGCCTGTAAGGCCATCCAGTCCAACCCCCACCTGCTCAATGCAGGAATACCTGACTGGTGGCTGTCCAGCTGCCTCTTGAATGTCTCTAGTGTGGGAGAGCCCACCACCTCCCTAGGTCATTGGTTCCATTGTTGTACTGCTCTAACAGTCAGGAAGTTTTTCCTGATGTCCAGACGGAATCTGGCTTCCTGGAACTTGAGCCTATTATTCTGAGTCCTGAACTCTGGGATGATCGAGAAGAGATCCTGGCCCTCCTCTGTGTAACAAACTTTCAAGTATTTGAAGAGTGCTATCATGTCTCCCATCCACCTTCTCTTCTCCAGGCTAAACATGCCTAATTCTTTCAATCTCTTCTCATAGGGCATTGTTTCTAGGCCCCTGATCACCCTCGCTGCTTTCCTCTGAACCCCCTCCAGCTTGTCTGCATCCTTCTTGAAGTGTGGTGCTCAAAACTGGACACCTTGGCAGTAGTTCACACACACACACACACACACACACACACACACACGCAGAGAGAGAGAGAGAGAGAGAGAGAGAGAGAGAGAGAGAGAGGTTGATATCATCAGCATAGTGGTGAGACCCAGCCCCAGAACTCCAGATGACGTCACCCAGTGGCTTCGTGTAGATGTGCCCCCAAGTCTCATACCAGCCAGACACCCCAGAAAGATCGCATGGCCAATGGCTGCAAAGATTGCCTGGTTGCCCATGCCACTGAGGGTTCCAGTAGAACCTACAGGGATGTTCTCCCCTGTCCAGTTCCTGCCATAGGACATCCACCAAGGCAATCAAAGCTGTTTGTGTTGCAAAACCCAGCCTGAACCCAGATGGGAATGGATCTAAGCAATCAGCTTTGTCCAGGGTCCACTCCGCTTGATGCCGGTTGTGACAGGTAGGCACAGGGCTGCTATGGCCGCTTCTGCAGGTGCCTGTCAGGCTGCATTGCCACCATTTGCTGCAAGATTGACAACTGGCTGGCAGTTCTGTACAGAGGTTGGGGGCAAAAACGATGCTTTGTAAATTGCAGGGGAACAGATTTCATAGCTTTGCCTGCAGAATTTCCTCGGCTCAGTCCCTGGTGGCTCCAGTTAAAAGGTCTTAGAGAGAAGGAATGGTAAAAGCCAATGAACACCCTACTGCTGCTAGTGGACAATATTGGATATTGGCCTAGAAGAACCAGTCTCAGACAGCTTCACAGGTTCATCTTGACATCTTTTCTGCAAAGGGAAGAGTCTCCTTCATTCCCCAGAGCTCTGACCTCAAATTCAGGAGGAGAGGGATGGGGGAGATCACTGTGATTCTGCTGTGGATGCAATTATTTAAGATTTCAGAGATATTCCATGGCAGGAGCCTGACTAGAGAGGGGGTCTGAGGTAGAGACTCCTGCCTTGGGAGGTGGCTGTGGGGCAGCAGAGTAACAAATACTTGGCATCCATTCACCAGGAGTCTGTGTGTGCCATCATCTCTGAGTATGGAATGACTGGCATGGAGTTTAAAGACAGAGAAGGAAATGCATTGTGTCTCCCACAGCCCCACTTAAGAGCCGATGCACAAGGTTGTGTCTTTATCCTATGAAGCCCTAAACAAGTTGGGAACAGGGTACCTAGCAGACCGCCTTCCCTTATATATTCATTTATTTATTTATTGCATTTCTATACTGCCCAATAGCTGAAGCTCTCTGGGCAGTTTACAAAAATCAAAACCATAAAAACCATTCAAAATATAAAACAAACAACGATGTAAAAATACAATATATGAACACAAGCAGGATAAAACCAAGCAGCAATGCAAAAATTAATACCAATTTAAAATACAGATTTTAAACAGCCAAGTTAAAAATTAAACTGATCAACTGTTAAACTGTTAAACTACTGAGAAAACAAAAAGGTCTTCACCCGCCGTCTAAAGGAGTATAACGTAGGTGCCAGGCGAACCTCTCTAGGGAGCTCATTCCACAGCTGGGGTGCCACAGCAGAGAAGGCCCTCCTCCTGGTAGCCACCTGCCTCACTTCCTTTGGCAGGGGCTCACGGAGAAGGACCCCTGAGGATGAACTTAGGATGCCTCTACAAGAGAGGTTTAATGCTCTTTGAAGTCTCATTAAAAAATTTACCTCTACACCAGCGGAGCACAAATGGGGCGTAGAGGCGCGTTATCTCCCCAATTGTGCGCATTATCGAATGCGCGTTAAATAGCAAGGTTTTTTTGCTCCGTCCATTAAAGCGCATTTTGATGGGAAGCTGCTGCCGCCGCCGCCGCTCCTCACGAGTCACGGCGGGCTCGAGCTGCCGAACTGTCCCTTCCGCTCGCCGGAGCAGCATGAGGAGGGGGCTGCTGCTCCGGCGAGCGGAAGGGACAGTTCGGCAGCTCGAGCCCGCCGCGACTCGCGAGGAGTGGCGGCGGCGGCAGCAGCTTCCCATCCCCTCTTGAGTGGTATTGCCATTTGCATCTCCTCCTCCACTGCCTCAGCCCCCAGTCGCCAGCCAGTTTCCCTCCAGTCATGAAAGCAGCCACATTTCCAAGGCAGCCAAAGGTGCCTGGCAGCGTCCAGTAGCTCTCACGCATCCCTCTCTCTCCACTGTCCTCCGGCTCCTGCTGAGGGGATCAGGCTGTCAAAAGGTGCTTGCGGGGAAGGAGTCGCAGGCGGGCGGGCAGGCGCCCAGAGACGAAGCAGCCGCGCCCGCCCGCCCACCTGCGACTCCTTCCCCGCAAGAGGGGCACCTCCTGCTCGGCACCCGTGGCGGGGGGCCCGGCGGGAGGAGGAGGAGGAAGAAGAGGGGGTAAAAGAAGGCGAGGAGGAGGAGGAGGAGCGTTCGCCTGCTGCCCACAGCCTACCAGCCAGCCAGCTGGGGAGCGGCGGGGAGGGAAGGGGAGGGGAGGGAAGCGCCTTTTGTCGCCGCCTCTCGTGCAGAGGTATTAGGCGTAAAGGCGCTTCAGCGATAGTGTGCATAATCTCCTAACCGGGCGCAAAACAAATCCTTGTGGAGGGGACCTTAGTGTCTAGGCAGGTACATATGGGAGGAGGCATTCCTTCAGATAACCTGGTCACAAGCCGTTTAGGGCTTTGAACATTAATACCAGCACTTTGAATCGGGCCCAAACAATTTTTAAGATCTTCAGAAGAGGTCTTGCTGGCCATTCCGAAATGAATGGAATGTTGCCATGAAGAACCTCAATGGCAGGGCCCTCTCTGTAGCGGCACCCAACATCTGGAAAACGCTCTGTGAAGTTCGGGAGGTGGAAAACGTAACATCCTTTAAATGCCTCCTGAAGACACATCTTTTCACACAAGCTTTCCCTGGCTGTCCTGCTGCTGGGTTTATTTTGTTTTTCTATGGTATATATATATATATATATATATATATATATATATATGCTTTATATGTTTTGATTGCTGTATTTGATGGTTTTAATTGTGAACTGCCCAGATTGCCTTGGCTACTGGGCCGAATAAAGATGTAATAAGCAAACATCCCCAGAAGGCTTCCTCTGTTCCTCCCACTGCCTTAAAAAGAAATGAGTCATCAGAGGTGCTTTGACGGTCGGTTTCCACCCTCTTTCTACCTTGGGTTTTTCTCTCCCCAAATCTGCCAAGAAGCAGAGGTCAGCTCTCCTTGAGCAAAACTGTGCTGCGGGGTGTGTGTGGGGGGGTGATCAGGTTGCCTGCCCTTGCCAGAGCCCTCTGCTGCCTCCCCAGCTCCCTCCCCACACGGGGGGGGGGGGGTTGTCTATCAATAGCTCAAGTTCTCTGTGTCTTGCCCGGAGTGGAGCTGCGAAGAACCCGAGCTGCCTTCAGCCAAGCCAGTGGCGTCCTTCAGAGAAACAAACTAGGCCAAGATTACATGTCGGACAATGGAGCCGCGTGGGCTTCCTGGCTTATCTCTGAAGCGCAAGGGTGAGCTGGACAAAGGGACGGGAAGGGAAAGGCACCAGCGGAGTGATGATAGGTAGCCTGCCCTTCTGCCATCCGTCAATGCCTGCAGCCGGCCAGGAGATGCAAAACAGGAAGAGATAAGTGTTATCCTTCAAATGCATCACTTGAAGGGCATTCATGGATCCAAACAGCCACGCAGGTCCTGAACACACGTACTTGGAAGTAAGAAGGCCCATTGTTTTCAGTGGGCCACAGAGTGCAATGCAGGTGGGTTCAGAGGAGGAAGCTAGAGCACAGGCCTACAAAGGAAAGAAATGAGTGGTCAACCAGGGACCTTCAATGAACGCGCACTAGGGCAGCCCTGCGTCTGGTTGGGGGCTGTCAGGGCTTGCCAGAACAGCTGAAGGTGTGTGTGTGGGGGGGGGGGGCAATAGCCTGCTGCCCTCCCCAAACAATCTGGATTTTCTGCTCAAGATGATTTCTTGGCATGAGTGTTTTGATGATCATGCACCGTAACCCTCGTGAACTCACTTAAAAAAAGAAGTTTAAGACTTGGAGGGGGGAGGTCTCCTGAACATCAGGTCCTTGCCCCTGTCAATAGAGCATGCCCAGGGTGTGGCAGAGAGCTCCACTCTCTCTCTCTCTCACACACACACACACACACTTTTTGAGCTGCTGTTTCTCAGGGGCAGAGCTTGGGGAGAATTCATCCGAGCCAGAGGTGCCGAGGATTTGGGAACGCTCCATCCAGACCATCCGGCGGAGTGCTGATCCTGCAGGAGCCCATTTCCTTCTCCTTCAGCTCCCTCGTGTGTTTTTTCTGGGGGGGGGGGGACAGGGGCAGATGGGAGGTTGGGAGGCTTCCAGCAACCTCCTTCCCAAGTGCAACCAGATGTTAAGCTCTTGCCCTGGCATCTGCCCACCTTCCTCCCTTCTTGACGTTGTCTCTTCCACCCCACCTACCCTTTTAATTACTTATTTATTGCATTTCTCTGCCACCGAATAGCCAAAGCCCCCTGGGTGGTTCACAACAATGAACAGTGTGTAGCTTACAAATGTAAGGTCTTTAAGGGCAGGGACCTGATTAGGTAGCCCAGCTTCCATCCACTTAGTGCCCCCCAGATGTGTTGGACTCCATGGACATGCTGGCTGGGAATGATGGGGGTTGCAGTCCGAACCTCTGGAGGGCACAAGGCTGGGGAAGGCCGATGTAGCCTATGTGCAGCACATGCATTGATGTGGCACAGAACCCCCCCCCCCCTTCTACACTCTTCCAGACTGTCAAGGCCCCACGTGCAGAAGCTGCCTGTGGTGAGGCATGTGAGTTTCCACATGTAGTCTTGGTGAGATGGAGAGAAGTTTGGCTAGCATCACAATTAGCCATGAAGGGCTTTGGAGGGGGCGCACTGTGGCGGGCAGTTCGTGGAAATAAAGAGAAGGGGCGGGGGAGGGGGGGAGAGAAGCCAAAAGGAAGGAAGGGCAACATGTTCCTAAGCACATGTGCCCATTCATGCTTTGCTCCCCAGGTGCAGGTTCCACAACATGCAGAAGTGGCCACAGCAGCCTTGAGCCTGCCTGTCACAACTCGTATCAAGCGCACTGAACCCCGGCTGCCATCCATTCTGGCACATGCGGGGGGGGGGGTTGTTGGGTCAGAGTGGTCACTTCCGTAGTGCAGGCTCTCATCAGCACAGTCTCCATAGCAACGCCCCCAAAGAGTCTGCAGTGTTGATCCCTTATTGGCAAACCACGTCTAGCAGTTTTCTTCTCTGCCCAGGAGCAGAGGCCTTCTGTAAAGCTCGTGGGCCTCAATGGCCCATTCACGGCCAAGACATCCCAAAATACTTCGCATGGCAGCAGGGATAAGCTCACACACACACACACATATAGAGAGAGTTGCTGGGAAAATCCAACCCTTCTCGAGCTACTGTGAGGACTGTAGCTAAGCTCAGAGGCAATAGGGGAACTGAGGGGGGGGGGCAGAGTATCGGATGACGACAGCAGCCCTGCTCAACAAAATGTCCCAGAGCCTGGACCCTGCAGAGCCCCGGTTTCCCTACATCACTGGGCACACCTAGAAAGGCCAGGCAGCCCTCCGCTGCTCCTGGGCCTCCAGGGTCCCCGCTTCAGTAAGAAGCAAGCAGCATCCCTGGCGAAACCTTGGGGCCGATTATGACTAGAGGCTAGGGATGTGCACTGACCCCCCGGATCGGATCGGATAGCGGATCGGAATCAGACCTGGGGGGTCGGATCGGATCGGATTGGAGGATGGTCGGATCGGATCGGACCGGATGTCCGATCCGGATCGGACGCCATTTTGAATGCTTTTTCCCCATAGCCAAGTATTGTTTTACAAAAACGCCTATAACTTTTTCATTTTTAAAGATAGAAGGATGAAACTTGGGCACATTATACACTGGTTAGGGATAGTTATCTGTGAGAAATTTCAGAAAGATTGGTGCATGCGTTTTGTGGCAATTAATTTTTAAATAAATACCCAGGAATGCCTATAACTTTGTCATTTTTAAAGTTACACACATGAAACTTTGCCACATTGTAGGTGGTACCGTGGGACCTACGTGTGTAAAATTTCAGAAACATAGGTGCTTGCCTTGTGTGGCAATTAATTTTAGAAAAATGGGTAGTAGTGGGGTAAATACATTTACGCCTCCCATTTTTTTATTTTTAAAGATACAAACAGGAAACATGGGCACATTACAGGGAACACTTCACTTGATATGTGTGTAAAATTTCAGAATGATAGGTCCAGGCATGTGGTGGCAAGGTGTCTGCACACACCACTTTTAAGACTGTAGAAAATTTCTCCTGTAACGATCCTAGCGAGAGAGAGTGATCCTAGGCTCAGCCTTTCTGCTTGAGTAAAAAGTGAAAGTATCAAAGCAGACACCAGCCAAGTGCTACTTTGTTTCTCCTTTTGTAATGGATACTAGCTCAGTTGCAGCCAAGCGTGCAAGGATCAAAGAGATGAGAGAAAGTGTTTCTTTCTTCTTCCCGGGAGGCGGGAGGGTGCAATTGACAGCCCCAGCCTCTGTGTAAAAAAGGTTAATAACTTTTAATCTAAAAAATTCGTAGCCACCAAATGCCTGGACCCAGCTTTCTGAAATTTTACACACATATCAAGTGAAGTGTTCCCTGTAATGTGCCCATGTTTCCTGTTTGTATCTTTAAAAATAAAAAAATGGGAGGCGTAACTGTATTTACCCCACTACTACCCATTTTTCTAAAATTAATTGCCATACAAGGCAAGCACCTACGTTTCTGAAATTTTACACACATAGGTCCCAAGGTACCACCTACAATGTGGCAAAGTTTCATGTATGTAACTTTAAAAATGACAAAGTTATAGGCATTCCTGGGTATTTATTAAAAAATTAATTGCCACAAAACGCATGCACCAATCTTTCTGAAATTTCTCACAGATAACTATCCCTAACCAGTCTACAATGTGCCCAACTTTCCTGTTTGTATCTTCAAAAATAAAAAAGTAGGAGGCATAACTGTATTTCTCAATGGGAAAGTGCTTTCCAATTATTTCCTATGGGCAAGTGCTTTCCAATGATTTCCTATGGGCAAGTACTGTCCAATGATTCCCTATGGGCAAGTACTGTCCAATGAATCCCTATGGGCAAGTGCTGTCCAATGAATCCCTCATTGTTTCAAAAATTAATTGCCACACAATACAAGCACCTACGTTTCTGAAATTTCACACACATAGGTCCCAAGGTACCGCCTACAATGTGGCAAAGTTTCATGTGTGTACCTTTACAAATGACAAAGTTATAGGCATTCCTGGGTATTTATTAAAAAATTAATTGCCACACAAGGCAAGCACCTATGCTTCTGAAATTTCACACACATAGGTACCAAGGTACCACCTACAATGTGGCAAAGTTTCATGTGTGTAACTTTAAAAATGACAAAGTTATAGGTGTTTCTTTCCTCATTGATTCAAAAATTAATTGCCACACAAGGCAAGCTCCAATGTTTCTGAAATTTCACACACATATCAAGGCAAGTGGTACCTGTAATGTGCCCAAGTTTCCTGTTTGTATCTTCAAAAATAAAAAAATGGGAGGCATAAATGTATTTACCCCACTACTACCCATTTTTCTAAAAATTAATTGCCACACAAGACAAGCACCTACGTTTCTGAAATTTCACACACATAGGTCCCAAGGTACCACCTACAATGTGGCAAAGTTTCATGTACGTAACTTTAAAAATGACAAAGTTATAGGCATTCCTGGGTATTTATTAAAAAATTAATTGCCACAAAATGCATGCACCAATCTTTCTGAAATTTCTCACAGATAACTGTCCCTAACCAGTGTATAATGCGCCCAAGTTTCATCCTTCTATCTTTAAAAATGAAAAAGTTATAGGCGTTTTTGTAAAACAATACTTGGCTATGGGAAAAAGCATTCAAAATGGCGTCCGATCCGGATCGGACCTCGTCGGATCGGATCGGAGGTTGATCGGATCAGATCGGATCAGATTTTCCCGATTTTGGGGCAGATCGGATTCGGATCGTGGATCGGATCCGATCCGATGCACACCCCTACTAGAGGCACAAATGCCTAAGGAGTGTTGTGAGCTTCCACACCCTTCTGGAGCAACATAGGGCCGCTCGCTCCGGTGTCTCGCCTCCCTTCACCTGCAGATCTGGTGTGAAGGGGTGGTTCTGTAGACCACTTCTGATAAGGCTGGCCTGCTCCCTCTGGGCCCCTGAAAGATTTACACCAAGCAGGATAGAACACTTTGAAAATGGTTCGAAAACTGCCTATGGAGCTCTGTGTCCTGGGGGCCCCACCAGTTGTCATCACTGTTATAAACCATTTTAAAGCCGTAGTTTAGAACCTTCTAAAGCGCCTGCCTACACCAACATTCGATCCCAGGGCCAGGAGAGCCTAAGCAATTGACCAGACCAGGGAGGAGAAGGGTCATTGATCAACTGAGGCAGAACAGCATCCAGCTTCTTTGAGAAAGTTTTCCTAACTGGGGAACAGAGCCCAGGTCAAAGAAATAACCAGGGAGAGAGGAGAACCAAGACTGAATTGACACAAAGAGAAGCAACATGCATTGTGATGGGGCCCTTTGGATGGAAAAGTCACTTTTGTGATGCTCACGCCCACACCCACCATGTGGAAGCCACAGCCACTTCAAACACCGCAGGACTGTCAAGTCCCCAGGGAAGGCAGCGTGTCCTCTGTTCTGTACAGCCCCCAGCACATCCTCCTTGGCATCACTGGGTGCCACACAGCAGCTCACTGGCTGTATCGTTTCCGTGGCTGGTTCTAGCTCCCTGTGCTGGACTGAGGTGGTTCGGAACAAAAGAAACAGTAAATGAGTGTGGTTGAAATGGGGGGAAATAGAGGTTCAATCAGAATCTTTCCTTTGTCAGCCGTTGACATGACTCCAATGACGCATCCTCAGGACCTGCTGCTGCTGTGGACGAGGCCAGAGCCCCCACTTGCTCTGTACTCTTTTTTTCGCGTCTCCTTTCCCAACGGTTTTGCCAGGCAGTTTTGCCTCTCTTCTCCTTTCTTCACCGAACGGGAACTCAGGCGGAGGGACCCACAAATGGTCTAAGTTGGAAGCCAGACTGATGGCAGGCCTCCTCCCACATCTCTCTCTAACCACTACACCACCTTGGCTCTCTTGCCTGGCACCCTACAATAGGGCGACCCTATGGAAAGGAGGACAGGGCTCCTGTATCTTTAGCAGTTGTATTGAAAAGGGAATTTCAGCAGATGTCATTTGTATGCATGCAGCACCAGGTGGAATTCCCTCTTCATCACAACAATTAAAACTGTAGGAGCCCTGCCCTACAATGACCAGATACAAAAGAAGGCAGGGCTCCTGCAGCTTTAACTGTTGTGCTGGAATTCCACCAGGTGCTGCATGCATCCAAATGGCACCTGCTGAAATCCCCTTTTCTATGCAACTGTTAAAGATACAGGAGCCGTGTCCTCCTTTCCATAGGGTCACTCTACCCTACAAGCACTCCTGGGGATGTCTTGGCATTGACCAGATTGGGTGGAAAGACAATCCAACACATTTTGATGAAGCCTTGCAACCAAACTGGAAAACATGGACAAGGCTTTTGGGTGTCACTTCCCTGAAAGACAAATGGGGATATTTCTCTTGTGCTGCTTGCTAGCCAGCGCTTCCTCGTCTGGCTCACCATTACCACCATTACCACCACCCCCATACACCCAGACTCAGACCCACACCTTGCTTCTGACAAAAATAAATGCAGCAGGAGCTACTCAGGTCTGCTGGCTTGTAGCTTTGCAGAATAGAAGCCCACTGAAAGAAACAATCAGTGAATTAATCGATTGAACCTGCATCAATTTACGCATGAATAAAGTAGTACCCCCACCCTTTCCCAAAGCCCTTCCTTAAAGCACCCCCTCCCCAGTGAGAGAAGATGGGGGGGCCACCAATGTAGCCACAGCTTTGCATTGAAAGACAAATAAATAGATTTATTCGTTTCATTGAATCTGTATATGACTTAATCCATAAGAAATATCTGCATTGTGAACAAAAACAACTCCAATCAGTGGAGACTGGTGGCTCCAACGTCAGTGGGGTGGTGAATCCAGTCCGGGTTTCAGTCAGAACCAGTTAGAACTCTAATGGAGCTTGTCGAGGTCTTGGAGAGCTCCTTTAGAGTTCTGACTGGTTCTGACTGAAACCTGGAGCAGATTCACCGCCCCTCTGACGTCGGTGCCACCAGTCTCCACTGACTCCAATAAAATAAAATACAAATAAGGCAACAGTACAACCAGCCTTAAAGAATTATGGCTAACCTATATAGCCTGGGGGAGCTTGCATGGCAAGAAATGTCTTGGGCAAAGGACAATAACTCAACCCTGATGGAGCCTGCGAGTTCCATGAGCTTCATGCAGTCTTTAGCAGACACGAGACGAACAGCACATGACATTGTTAGTAAGATTTCCATAGCTGAACGAAGCAGTCAACAGGGATACTTGAGATTAGGTCCTTCACATTTGCTGGTCCAAAGTTATATTCAAGGCTTGAATAGCTTGAATTTGGCCCGGTAGCCTTCGTGCCAGCCTGTGTAGATCCTTCAGCCCAGATGTTACGTGCTGCCGAAAGCCCACTCCCTCAGGAGACAAGCAACGGCATTATTCTGCACCAGCTGCAACTTCCAGGCCAACATCAAGGGAAGTCCTAAGAAGAGTGTTCCTGCAATGACCAAGTCTCAAGGTTACCAAAGCCTAGACCATGGTAGCCAAGCTATGCCAGTCCAGGAACGGCCACATCCGTTGAACCAATAAAGCTCCTAAAAAGCACCCCTGGGCCTCAAGTGACCATGATGAATCCCAGAGCAATCCCAGGCAGTGTCCCTGCTCCGTCAGAGGGAGTACAGCCCCATCTAGAACAGGCCATTGACCTCTCTCCCAGGCACGGACAGAATACTTCACGCCGTGTGCCTCCATCTTCTTGGGATTCAAGCTCAATTTATTGACCCCCATCCAGACACACCCCCCCTCCATGCATCCAGGCGCTGCCCCCAGGGTCTGTCCAACTTCACCTGATTCAGATGTTACAGAAAACTAGAACTGTTATGTCATCAACATAGTGATGACAACTTGTCTCAAATCTCAAAATGACTGTTCCCAATGACTTCATGTAGATGTTAATACGGGGAAAGGATCATGCCCTGGAATTAGTTGGGCGGGGGGGGGGGGGGGGGAGAATACACTAGCCAATGAAGTCAAGAGTTTCTTTGTATTTATTATTGATATGACACCTTTCCATCCCGAGAAAGGAACCTTCAAGGCAATTAACAGCCATCCTAAAAACAATAATAGCAAATGCATATCTAAAACTTTAATACTTTTATCTGATACTTAAAGACACACTAACAGTGCAATCCTATCTTATGCATGTCTATTCAGAAGTACATCCCATTGAATTCAGTGGGACTTGCTTCCAGATAATGTGCAGAGGACTACAACCTAAAAAGAGATCAATTGAACCCCAATAGGGAATTCCAGTATGTGGGCTCTACCACGGAAAAGGCCCTGTTGCATAAGATCATCATTCATACCTGAGACAGTGGTAGAAAACAGCGCAGGGCCTTGATTGAGAACCAAAATGGAAAGTTATGTGCCTATGATCCAAACGGAGAGGTGGGTAAGAAATAAATGATGATGATGATGATGATGATGATGATGATGAGAAGAAGCAGACCTTTAGATGTCCAGCTCCCAAACCATTTAGGTGGTCAAAAAGCATTATCAGTTACACTGCTTAAAGTTGGTTAAGCATATTGCAACCCTGGAACGAAATAAGATGTACCAGCTGCAGGGTTCTCTAACCCAGCTCAAAGTCATTTCAGGGTCTCATCCCAATGGGACCGCAAAGGTTTGGTGAAGGATATATTGCTCATCCACTGAACTGCCTACCCAGCGATTCTGAAGGACGGGTTTGGAGGAGCCAAGGGTCCGTTTCCACTCCTGAAAAAAGGAGCTCAGGACGGGGGGGCCTGTGGATCATGGCAGCCCCGGCAGCTGTGGGCAAATCACAGATGCCGCACGAGGCTCCTCCATTATTCACGCCAACGCGTCCCAACCCACACTTGTTCCCTGGCTTTTGCCCAGTCACCGCCGCGCCCCCACGGCCACATTGTCAAGCGGGGAGCAGCCAGGCGGAAAACAAGCGGCAATGAAGTTGCTCTCCGTGACTTTAATGAAAGATGACAAGGCATTTACCACGTCCCTCTCAGCAATGTTTTATCTGCAATGTGTTGTGCCTGGTGGTGGAGGCATTTGCAGCAGCGCTCTTCCGTTACTAGCTGTTCGTTCCCAGCCGTTGCCTCCATATGGCGGGGGCCAACACAGGAGCAGCCACCCTGAAGCCATCCCTTGCAGGCTTTTGCTAAAGACCAGCAGGGGCTGCCAGTGGGGGTGTCAGTGGGGCTCCCCAGAGAGGGAGATGTCGCTTTGCTTTACGAAGAGATGAAAGGGAAACAACTGAATCATGATGTGAACACTGAACAGTGACGCACCAAGGGAATTCTGCACCCTGATGGTCATTGTTGGCCCTGTTAGATGGTCCCGTGTACTACTTCAGCTGCAAAGTGCACAATTAACATTTCTCTGCCCCTCCCCCATGCCATCATTCCATGTTTTAAAACTGCTTCTACATTCCCAATATGTTAGACTGGGGGGGGGGGGGCTGCCTGAAACCCCAGGGAGCTGCTAACGGTCATTGTACTGAAGAGAAGACTGAGGGGAGACAGGATAGCACTCTTCAAATACTTGAAAGGCTGTCACAGAATAAGGGGCTCAAGTGACAGGAAGCCAGATTCTGGCTGGACAGCAGGGAAAACTTCCTGACTGTTAGAGCAGTATGACAATGGAACCCATAACCTAGGGAGGTTGTGGGCTCTCCCACACTAGAGGCCTTCAAGAGGCAGCTGGACAACCATCTGTCAGGGATGCTTTAAGGTGGATTCCTGCATTGAGCAGGGGGTTGGACTCCATGGCCTTAGAGGCCCCTTCCAGCTCTTACTATTCTATGATTCTATGATCTGGCCCCTTTGATGGGAGATTGAACCTGGGACCTTCTGCCTTCAAAGCATGAGTTCCATGCCAAGCACAAGCCTGGTTGAAATCAGGTTGTTGGGCTCCAGAGGGTGGTGATGTCAGCTTCAGAAGGATGCACAGGGGAACGCATCAGGGTTGCATGGAAGTGGGTGCCCCATAGACTTTGCTATATGGGTTCCAGATCAGATTCGATCATTTCCTTCAGGCATTTTGAGAGTCATGTTTGGCTGCTTTCTAGGACATGTGCACATATCAGCCCTTTAACTCAAAGGGGGTGGGGGATGGGCTGAGTGCTTTGGGAGGGTCTTTGTTTCCCTTCTCCTCCTTTCCTTTGAGCCAAAACAGACATTACTTTAAATTTGTCTCTAGCAGCTACGACATTTCTCCCCCACCCTTCATTTTCACTCTTATTTATTTATTTATTACATCTTTATACTACCCTTCAGCCGAAGCTCTTTGGGCAGTGGACAGTTAAAAACCATAAAAACAACAATATAAACACCAAAAAGTTAAAAAGGCATTATATAGAGAAGGCGTAGGAGGTCTGAGCCAGATCAGGCCCTTAGCGTGAAGGGTGGGGGCTTTTAAGATCCAGACTGGGCTTCCTGTGCATACTCTAGAGTAAAATTGTGAAGAGCGGGGGGAAAGGACATAGGTGATAGATACAGATTTAAAACGACCTGTTTTGGCCCTTTGTAACCTTCAAGCAAGGCTAAACGACACCCCCCCACACGTCCATGTATTGTGCTGGACTGCTCTTGACGGTGCGTCACAACACAGCAGCTCAGCCTCTGAGGCAGGGTCCCACCCTCAGGACTTCCGTTCCACCCCTGCCACTAGCCACGAACAGAAGATGCCCCAATGGGCTCTCCTGTGACAAATTCACGACATTGCAACGTGGAGCCATTTGGACGGGCTGCATCCCACAGAAGCAGGAAACCAAAGCAGGTTTATTAACCCCAAAGCAAGGAGCACATGTCCAGAGACCCTTACGCCAAGGCGCAATCCCTTAAAACCCACGTCATGCAACAGGGCAGTGCCACAGGCAGCGAGGAGGATGGGGTCAAGGAAAGCTGTGTGGCTTTGCTTCTGACGGAGAGGAGCCGGCCAGCAGTTGCTCATCCTGAAAAGAAGTTAAAAGCCAGAGGAGCCACAGCAGTGGCAGAAGATGTCATTAGTGCAAATTAACATTGATAATGGTATGTTCTTTAATAGCATTTAAATAAGGCTTTGAATAATTACACACACACTAAAAACTAACATTCCAGAACCTTAGTCTGCATGGAAGATTGGCAGAAACGGCGTTCTCGGCACTGCACAGAGTCCGGTTCTGAACAATTACATTCAAGAGGTGACCGGGGGCGGGGGCGGGGGCAGGTGGGAAATATCCCCAAATTTGAGAAGTCAGTTGCATCGCCGTTTGCAAAGTCAGCTTGGGTGAGAAAGGCAAAGAGCAAATAGTAGAGGGACCTTGGCCAAAGGGCAGGAAGCAGACCAAAAATTCCTGCCTGGAATTTCTCACACTCACCCCCTTAGAGCGACAGGAAAAAAGCAAAGCAAACTGTATCAACAGAAGAGGAAAGGAGCGAAAAGGACCCACTGCAGGGAATCAGCACAAGACAAGATCCCGACTGCATAAAAGAAGCCTGAAAAATAAGGAGGCCAGGAAGCAAGTGTGCGTGCCTGTGTGTGTGTCTGTGTAGTGTTCAAATTATTTTCTTAAAACTACAGAAATGCACAAACTCAAAAGAGAGGTTGGGAGTAGCAGCAAATGAAATAGTAATAGACGGCACCATCCGGGAGAACTGACTTCTTGTGTGTGTTTTGGTGTTCTCAACAAATCTATTCTAAGCTGGATGTGGTTTAAAAAAAAAAAAAGGCCCCAAAGGGGGGTCGAAGGGAACCATAGGTCTGGTCTGAAGTGGGGCAGGATGGGGGGGGGGGGTGGCTCTCAGAAGAATTTGTCATCGATTCTGAAGTGAGGCCGTGTGACATCGTCTGGGTTAATGAAGACCGAGATGGATTTCCCCGGGTTCTCAGTTACCAGCTGCTGCAGCTTTTTGGCCAGCCGGTCGTCAGGCTGGCTGGCGTCCCCTCCGTCCGACTGAGGGGACGGGATGCTGCTGGCGCTGCCCCTCCGCTGGAGTTCTAGCGTCAGCCGGTTGGCCGCCTTGACGTGTTCGATGGCCGTTTGGAGGTGTTCGGCGGGATCCGAGCGCACCGAGGAGAGCTTCCGCGCGTGGAGCATGACCGTCTCCTCGGAGAGGTGCTCCAACATGTTGCACTGGGGGATGAAGTAATTGGGGCACATCTTGTTCACCAAGCAATGCTGCAGGTCGTCAATGAGGCCCAGCAGGAAGTGCGCAGCGCAGTCCTCTTGCGCCAAGTAGTTGGCCGGCAGCCGGTCGCAGGCCCAGAGCATCATGCTCCGCAAGTGATATGGGCTGATGGCCTTGGGGCGCGAGAGCAGCTTGATGATGATGGCTTTGCACGCCTGGTAGGCCTGCATGAGGCTGCTGGAGATGCACTTCTTCAGCTGAACTTCGCTCCGGGCAAAGGAGAGACGCCACTCGTTGTCCTTCCGGCCTTTGTAGGAACAGGCGGGGACCAAGTAAAAGCCACTGATGACTTCTTCTTCGGTGATCTTCCCATCCCAGAAGTGGTTTTCCATCAGCCAGCTTTGGGCCACCGCCGGCCAGCCCTTGAAGGACACGACGGGCACGATGTCGTAGAGCATGCGGCTGCTGCCCACGCCCAGGATGATGGAGATGAGGGTCCCGTTCTTCTCCACCTTCTCCACCTTGGGCATCCCCCTCTGAGGCTTCTTCTGGATCTCAGACAGGACGATGCTGATGGAGTCGAAGAACCAGTCGGCCACTTTGGTAGGGGAGAAGAAGTAATTGGTAGCCCCGTTGATATGGTCCACGATGGTGCAGCAGTCTTTCCACTTGCTGATAGTCCCCTCGTCAAACAGCCGCAAGCTCAGCCACGAGTGGCACAGGGCCGAGTGGCGCATATCCAGGGTGACGGGCTGGTTCCGGTCGTGGAGCTTCAGGGCCGGCACGAGGAGGGTGAAGTCCATGTCGTAGTCAGTGCCGCGAGCGTAGATGTTCAATTCGTCCAGGTCCAGGTCCACCACGCCTTCCCGGACTCCCCCGGAAAGCAGCAAGTACTCGTTGGCCACCGGGAGTTTTTGGTCGAGTTTTTGTACCATGCCTGCAACGAGAGAAGCGGGGGGAGGAGGAGAAAGTGAGAAGAGCCCGCTCAGACAGGGGAAGCAGCAGGATGTCACAGGCAACTTCAACGCGCTTCACAGCTTGCCACAAAGGAAGGGGTAGAAGGGCAAAGGGCCTGCCCCCCACCCCCCACCCCTCCCGGGGCAGAAACTCAGAGGCCAACTGTTGTGGCTGTTCAAGCTTCTTCACACGCCTGAGCAGCAGCAGCAGCCGCCAGCCTTGTGGAACGCCCCTCGAATGTTCCAAATCAGCTCTTTCCTTAGAAGTGAAAACCAAATGGCCTTTTACAATGCACCCAGCAAGATTTGGACTCAGCCACCGGAACAGACACCAGCTACCAGCTCCGCGGGAAAACCTGGGAAAGGAGGGGTCCTCAGAGCTTGCCAGCAAGTACTGAGGAAGAGGATCAATGCACCCAATGGCCAGGGTGACCATATTTGGGAAACCAAAAATAGAGGACATCCGGTGCGGGGGTGGGAAAGCGGCTTTCCGGGGCCTCTGGAAACTATGTCATTTACCCCCACTACCTTAAAGGCCCCAATTGGAGTGCAGGAGGAGAAAGAGTGTCATTCCCGCCCTCCACGGCTCCAATCGGGGCCTTTTCTATAATGTCCAGGAATGACATGCTTTCCCCTTTAAGGCCCAGATTGGGGCAGTGGGAGGGAAATGACCCACCTCCAGAAAGCACATCATTCCCTCCCACCACGCTAATGCAGCCTTAAAAGGGAAAGCGTGTCTTCCCACGACATTATAGAAAAACTACAAAAAAATCCCCCCCCCCCGACACCCAGGATAGAACCAAAACCAGGATAAATCCAGAGAAATCCGAACAGTTGGTCACCTTACCCAATGCCATTTAAAAAAACAGCCTGAGCACCATATCGGAATTGAGGCTTCCCCTCCAAGGGCATTTCCCACAGGATTACCTGCTATGGCTCCGTTTACTAAACACACGTTTAGCTCTGCCAGGGTACTCTATGTAAGCCAGCCCACTTCATAGGCCCACTCCCCTTTCCCCAACGGCGCCTTGCAAAGGTAGGTCTGCCCAGTGCAGAAACATCCATCTGGGAGAGAAGAAAGGAGGGGGGCGTGTGACCCTGGGGCAGCAGCAGCCTTTCCGAACCAACTTCACCCCAGGTGTGTTGGACAGCAACTCCCATACTTCCCAAGCAGCATAGCTGTTGTGGGAATTGCAGTCCAACACCTCTGGAGGGCCCCCAATTTGGGAAAAGCTGGTCTACAGAACAAGGGGGCTACAGTGGACTCTACCACCTCAAAGTGTGGCTGGGAGCTGCCACTGTGAAATGCTTTCCTCGTTAAAACAAAATGGAACACCATGAACCTGACGGAACGCCTTTCCCGACATGAACTTACCCAAACACTACATTCAACGTCTAAGGCCCTCCTCCGAGGGAAGCTCAGGGGTCGGCAACAAGGGAGAGAGGGCCTTCTCTGTGGTGGCCCCCCCAATTGTGGAACGATCTCCCTGACGAAGCCTGCCTAACACCAATGTTATCTTTTTGGCGCCAGGTCAAGACTTTCCTCTTCTCTCAGGCATTTAGTAATATCTGATGAGCCCGAGTCTGTTTTCTGTTTTTAGGCTTATAGCTTTTAAGTTATTATAGTGATTTTAAATGTATGTGCATATTGTAAGTTTTTGCAGTTTTAATTTTTGTATATTGTTTTTAAGTGTTTTAATCTTATGTAAACCACCCAGAGAGCTTCGGCTGTGGGGCAGTATACAAATGTAATAAATAACATTAATAATAATATTATTATTAATATTAATAACTCTCTCCACTTGCAACCAGTCTTCCAGAGACCAGGGTGTGAATGGTTCTATGGACACCGGGAAGGGGGGGCTACCTGACACAGAGTAAGAATGCAGGCCCATCAGCCCCAGCACGATTTACTTTCTCCAGCTGGCAGGGGCGCCTCGGGTAGAGTCCGATCCCCGCAGGACTCCTAGGGATCCTTGTAGCTCAGGGGTATTCAAGTTCAGGCCTGCAGACCAAATCTAGCCTGCCTGGGGTATCAATCCGGCCCTCTGGGATTCCCTAGAAGCCCCACACACACACACACACACCATTCCCCTGACTGTAAAGTGGTTTCTTGGCCTTGGTGCCATTTCCCCCCCCACACACACACACACACACTCTAAAAGGCTGAAAGGCCCTCTCCTGAGGCTGCGTTACGGGCAGGAGAAGGTTCCAGCTACAATATGCTGGTATTTTAGCCCCACCCCTTTTGCCTTGGCCCCACCCACCCTGGAACATGTCCCCGAAATGATCCAGAATGGAATCTGGCCCTTGGCCTGAAAGAGGTCCGACACCCGTTTTATCTGGGCATGCCAGCCAGACACTGACCCTGCAATCTCCTGATGCCTTGGGACACCATCAAACGTTGATAAAGACATTCCCCCCAACCTCTCCCTAAAAAGGACACTCTTTTACTAGGGTGAAAAAAGGGGACTAAACAGCAACAGTTGGAAGGTATACAGTGCGAACGAGGATACCCCAAACCTACCATGCTCTGAATTTGGTCTTTGAGCTGACCTGCAATGTACAAAGCTGAAGGCATTCTTATCACCAGCAGAAAATGAATTATACAAAATGTGCTTTAATTTGAGATACGTTCATAAACTTGCGCAGGGGGGGGGGGGTTGCCTGTCTCACAGTATAAAAAATGAGGGAAACGTGTGTGTCAAGACCACAGTTCTCGACCGGTGGGTTGAGTCCACGTGAGTGGGGCTGCAACTGGCATGGGGTGGCCCTAGAGTCTTGGGGGCTTTGCCGCTGCCTGTCTGCCGGCAGTTAGGAACGGATGCGCACGTGAGCCATTGCGAGCAAGTTAAGGAAAGGCGGAAGTAATGCTAATAAATAGTGGCTCCGTGGAGGTTCTCTGGCACGCCGAGAGGCTGCCGGCTATAGCGCCTGCCTCACACCCACAAGCGCTTGAAGAGCCTGTAAAGCCAAAGACGGCGCACATGCTCACAGAATCCAAAGGCGGAGAGCCTGAGCAGCCTCTGTCACGGAATCCACACCGATGGCAAATACTGCGATCACCTGGGAAGTTTCCCCCCCCCCCACCCCGGCTCTTTCAATTCACAGGAAATTTAAACATCCAAACAGGAGCGATTTGAGGCTCTGTGCTCCAAGATCAATCAAAAGCATCCGACCCCAGAGGCGAAGGCCTCGCGTCATTTGCATTTAAAATATGCCCACCTCCCCACCCATTAACCTGAACTATTTTCCGCAGGAGATTGCATTACAGGACGATGCCATGGTGTGACCTTGCCCTCTCTGTCCTCTCCAGCAACTCCCAGCCTTTTAACCAGAGTCGCCTTCTGCACATTCCCCGGTGCAATTCCAGCGCAACACAGCAAGCATCCTTTTTCAAAACAAGGGTTAAAAAGGCAAGGAGACAAAGTGTCTCTTCCTGCCACCTAAAAACAAAAAAAACTACCCCGGGGTTTTTCTTCCTTCCCTGCAGCGGCTCCCTTTCACAACCCAGTCTTTTGGTTTCTTAATCAGCCTCTGGAGTTGGTGCAAAATTTGCAAACCTTCCTTGTTCTTAAAGAAATCTACCTGTAGGAGGAAAGGGGGACGGTCCCGGGACTACTCGCTGTAGCCCATATTAAGAAGGGCAACGACCCGTCTTCCTCCTGGGCTGTCCCACATTGCACACGCCATTTTTCGTTTGTTTCTGGATCCGAGAAGAGGTCACTTGCGCTCCAACAAAAAGGTAAGTTCTTTTTTTTTAATGAACCCCGAAATTGCCCATCCCCACCCCCACCCCCTCTGCCATCCTGGGGATGGCAGACTCACTTCCCCCCCCCCCCCCATCCCTTGATGGGCACGGAGCCGCACCGCACAGCTCCGTACCCATTTCTGTTGCTCGCTTACTTGCGAGTAAGCGGGCACCAGCTGAGACAGGCGCCTACACCACCTGCGATCTCAGGACGTTCCCGGAACTGCAGGAAGAATCGGGTTTCCCCAGGGATCCTTTATCCCGGGGAAAACCCATGCCCATCCCCTCCTGCCCCCGGGAGTCCCTGTGCATCATTTGAACTCACAGGGACCACCTGGGGCAATCCCACAACAGTGTAGAAACGGCCAAAGTGGCACAGGAGCTTATTGACTGGGAGGTATTGGGAAGGAATATATTCCAAGCATGAGAGCTTTAGTCCGGGCCTGCAAAGGTTCTTTGGCTACTTTGAGTTCCAGGAGGAGAGCAATGCTGGGGAAGGGGAGCAAAAGAGACTGTCTGGGGAAAGCAGCTTTGCACATGGAGAGGGAAAGGAACTGATGCAGAATTGCCCCGGCCGCCTCCACCGCCCACCAATTAGAACTGCAGCATTCCCAGGCAGAGAAGAGAGGGAAAATAAAAGAGAAAAGCTCTTGCAGATGCCATAGAAAAGAACACTAAGGCTCAATTCGGACAACACAATAATCAATGGTGGGTTGACTAACCCTAACCCTCACGCTAACCCTAGGGGGCACTCTCCACACAACATGGTAATAAATAATCAACTGTGGTGTGGATGAGGATCAACGCTGAGTTGACTATGGCAGCATTCGGATGACACAATAGTCAAAACAACTGACGATTGTTTCCCCCACACCAGTTGTTTATTGTGTCGTCCGAATTGAGCCAGAGTCTCTCCCAAGAGTCTACTCCATGTTTTCCTGGCAGCCCAATTTAAGATGCAATCCTATGCATGTTTAGACAGAAAAAAAGTCCTACAACTCCCAGCATGCCCCAGCCAGCCACAATACACAAAACTAATACTTGAGTATGATACTGCTATACTTCTTTTCATGTTTTTTAAAAGTGCAGCTAGTAAAGCACTTTAGCTTTAAAGGATTCATTGCAATAAATAAATGGGGTTACGAAACGGCATCATCGACAAGTGAAAGTGTGCTCAGCTTCCCATGGCTGCAGCCGTCACAGCTAATATCACTTCCACTGATGTGGGCGGAATGTGCAGACCAAATGTGCAGGATGTGCAGACCAAGAGAGTGGCACGTTCCCAAGAGCGTGGAGAGTCAGTTGCAATCCCGTTCACACCAGCAAAGCAATGGTTGGGGAGTGCTGGGATCCACCTGTCCAGGAGCAGCCCTTGCTTGGAGGGCAGGCAAGAGGGAAGGACCTTGATGTCAGAGAACCATCTGGTAGCTGGAAGGGCAACTTCCTATTCCTTCTGCACTCAATGGTGACCTGCCTGGGGGGAAGTCAGCCTCCAGGGGACCCAAAGAGAAGTTTTTTTAAAAAAAATAACAGCAGCAGCAGCAATAACAAAAGAAGAAGAAGAAAAGAGAGACAAATATACACTACTGGCCATGGGAGTCAAAGAACTATGGTAACAGGAAAAGGTCACAATTATTCCATTAGTCGCCTCAGTCACCGGCATCACATTAAAAATATATACAGAAAACCTCCAGAAAGTGGGCCTACCAGAATACATCCACACCAACATCCAGAAAGCAGTCCTGATTAAAACATGCTTAGGCTGACCATATGAAAAGGAGGACAGGGCTCATGTAACTTTAACAGTTGTAGAGAAAAGGGAATTTCAGCCAGGGTCATTTGTATGCAATTAGTTCCTGGTGAAATTCCCTCTTCATCAAAATAGTTAAAGTTGCAGGCACTATACTAGAGTGACCATATACAAAAAAAGGCAGGGCCCCTTTTAACTGTTGTGATGAAGAGGGAATTTCACCAGGAACTAATTGCATACAAATGACACTGGCTGAAATTCCCTTTTCTCTACAACTGTTAAAGTTACATGAGCCCTGTCCTCCTTTTCAGATGATCAGCCTAAACATGCTCAATCGTCAGGAAATTCCTGAATCAGTAAAAGACAGCATGACTTGGCAAAGCCTGTCATGTCCGTCCAGTAAAAACTGCCACGAGCGAGAAAGAGATACATAATAATAAAAATTAAAGTTGCTTATTTTGGTTCTTTACTTTGCAAATACCTAACACAGGCACCCGTGGACAAGCTGGCCAGTAAACCTGGCTGGGAAATAGTATTTGAGGAATTATTTGCAACATGGATGTACAATTATCGCCCCGCCCCCAACACACTTATCCAGCTTTTTCACTCTTCAGGAAAAGCAATTCACAACCTTCATTGGCAGAAGCCCATTAGCACCTTGAGTTCCCCGTTGCCACTAGAAGGCGCTGGATCTGAGGGGCTGCTTCAAGGGAGGAGTGTGTGTCTGCTCACAGAAGAGTCTCCTCGGACGACCTCCATGCATGAGGGGGCGTGGAGGGGGGAGCATTTCTTCAGAGGAGACCATGCAGATGAGACCAGCCCTTTTTCCTGCTAATGTGCAACATCGGTAGAGGTCTTTTGGGAAGAAAAAAATATTTCCTTGTTCCTTAACACAATCCGTAGTGACAAAGCAGATTTTAACTGGTGTTCTGACAGCACCACACGCTCCATGGGGTAAGAAAGGAAAGCAGGGACCAGATAAAGACATTTGGTCAAGGTGAGAATTTGGCCCAGAGCAGAAGTTCTTGGAGTGAGAGACACCCACTCACTTTGGGGAGAAAGGCTCCATGCCGTGACTTATTCTGACCACCAGGGCAACATGCTAAAATAATCCTAACATGGGAAATGAAGGAAATCAACAACAACTCAACCCTGTCTCTTCAGGGGCACGTCGTCCCTAGCACTGGCTTCACTGAAATCAGGTGTGGAGGAAGGTCAGCTTTGCATCTGAGTCTTCGCAGGGCAAGTTCAATGGTCCTTGTGCCTTTGACATGCAGGACTCTAGACAAGCAGAATGCTGCAGCACACACAGGTGTACTAACAAATAACCTCAGAAGAGAGGCCAAGTTTTTATACCCTCCTTAATGGGAATATAAGAAATTAGTAATTTCTATTCCAAGCGGTCCCCCAAGACCACTCATATGGAGATGGGAGGGTCTGGAAACAGAGCCCTACTAGGAGAGCCTGAAAGAACTGGGCACATTTAGCCTTGAGAAGAGAAGATTGAGGGGAGACATGATAGCACTCTTCAAATACTTGAAAGGTTGTCACACAGAGGAGGGCCAGGATCTCTTCTCAATCATCCCAGAGTGCAGGAGGACACGGAATAATGGGCTCAAGTTACAGGAAGCCAGATTCTGGCTGGACATCAGGAAAAACTTCCTGACTGTTAGAGCAGTACGACGCTGAAACCCGTGACCTAGGGAGGTTGTGGGTTCTCCCACACTAGAGGCCTTCAAGAGGCAGCTGGGCAGCCACCTGTCAGGGATGCTTTTAAGGTGGATTTCTGCATTGAGCAGGGAGTTGGACTCGATGGCCTTACAGGCCCCTTCCAATTCTACTATTCTAGGATTCTAAGATGATTTTATGATTCCTCTGCCTCATCCATTTCAGCCTAGAACACGTAATGCTGAGGCTCCCTCCTTGCACTTTTTCAACCAATCAACGCAACAATACACCAAAAGACAGGGCCAATGCAAACCATTGGCCCCAATTGATTTTTGGCCTTTTATTCTCCAGGATCAGTACATCATACACCATTTGCAGTGAACTCCATTCTGAAAATAACATTTTGAAGAGTTCAATCATGAGCACCACCTGTACTTTTAAGATGAAAACGGGTATTGGAAGTTTCTCAGGAGTGTCAACATTTCAGGTTAAACTCCTTAAAATGCAGCAGACATCCTGCCAAAACAACCACATGAAAAAGCAATGTTTTCTCCCCAGCCCCCCCCCCCCCCAAAAGGACTTTCTGAATTTTCTTCTTCCCGCAAGAGCAGTGCAGAGAAGGGGGGGAAACAACGTGGAAGGCCTTTCTTAGTTCTTAAGCTACTTCCTCCATAGGTTGTCTCTTTTAAAGTGTGTTGTTGGATAAACATGCCTCTGAAAAGAGAGTCCTATGGGATGGATGGAGTTATTTTGGGGAAACTATTTTTAAAATCACATGCCAAGTGAATGTGATGCTGTGCTCCCTTTCGGAGATTTTGAGATGCAATAAAAGGAGCGGTAACATCTTGGAGGAAAGAGGGGAAATCTTACTTACCAGCATCGCTCCCTGACACACACACACCCTACTTCCACTAAATTATTCCATTGAGGGGTAGTCAGCAGTTTTGCGCTGATCTTTTCCGAAAATAGAAAACGCTGTTCAAGGTCTACATTTTTTTAAAAAAAAATCCTTATTATGCCTCATTAAATAGAATGCTCGGTGCAAGGCAAGGCAAGGCAAGGCAAGGCAAGGCAAGGCAAGGCAAGGCAAGGCAAGGCAAGGCAGACCATTCTGGTAAGACATGCATCAGGCCTGACCACTTCCTGCAGCGACTTTAATCTTCCTTTCTCAATTCCTTCCCCCAACCCTGTCCCTGCTGCACTGTCACCAGCATGATGCATCTGGCACCTGCCGATCAGGATATGGATTCAAAACCAGGTTGTGTATGGCCAACTTGCTTACCTGCAACTGTCATCCTCAGAGTCGTCCTCTGTGAACTCACAGGTATGGTTTCTATGCCTGCGCAGAGCAGTTCTTTGGAAGCTCCTAGAGCTAAACAGAGATTTTAGGCAGGAGCCCCGCCCACTCTCCTCTGTGCATGCTCCAGGGCATGGCTCCTGCCTCCCGCTCAGTTCCGGATCTACCTCAGCAGAGGAACAAATCAAGAGTGAGGCATTGAAGAGGGGGGAGGGCAGCTTGTGTGAGTTCACAGTTGACCACTCGAAGAACAACGAATACAGAGGAAAGCAGCCTGTCGTACTTCGCGGTCACTGTGACTCACACGTATTGGGTGACTAATATGCAAACACTCCCAGAGGAAGGACAGGGGTGTTACGTGAAAGCAGAAGAGAGGACTGCCTGCCAAACGTGGGAGAGCACTGACCGCCAGGTGGTGGGGCTTGATGGAAGGTGAAGGCTGAGGGAGCAGGACGTCCTTGAGGAAAGCGGGAGAGAGAGAGAGAAAGTGGTGGTGGGAATGGCTCAGGAGCCCCCGTGCGCTGATTGGCAACGAGTACAGTGGATATGACACATTTGGCAAAGTGCTGTGTGGATACAGGGCATCCCTTCCTTGGGCCAGAATGGCCCATGAACAAACGAGGGATGATTTTAAGTTGATACATTAGAAATAGCGTTAGAAAGTCAGTTTCTCTGGAAGCTTATCTCTGTCAGTGTTTCCCACAGGAGTTGCTTGCTGCGGCCTTGAAGCGGCTAGTTTCTCTGGGAACTTAGGAGTCTTTTGATAAGGAGGGGGCTACTCTTGGAAGCTATCACTCAGATTGTAGCATCATCACTAGAGGCCTTTAAGAGGCAGCTGGACAGCCATGTGTCAGGGATGCTTTAAGGTGGATCCTGCATTGAGCAGGGGGTTGGACTAGATGGCCTTAGAGGCCTCTTCCAGCTCTATGATTCTACGACACATCCCCAGAATCATTAGAGGACTTGGCGAGGGCTCTGCCTCTCCTGCGGCCAGCAAGCGGAAGGAGATCATCCAGCCCACCAGCACCACCTAGCAGATTCCTGACTGAACAACATTCCAATTGGGGGGGAGGAGGGGTCAAGTCTTGTGTTGTAAGATTTGCCCATTTCTCTTCAATATTCATACAGCACAGCAATACAAACAGATAACCTGAAGTTATTGCACTGCGTTTGAGGTCAAGTTAGAAATTTAAATGAATGAACAGAAAATCTCCAGTACGTTATGCACTGAGTCATGGGGACATATCAGCCAGAGACGAAATTCCAGCAATATTTACTTATTCATAATGTGGGACATAACATCTTTCAAGGTGGTCTTCCCCAACCCGGTGCCCTCCAGATGTGTTGGAATGTAATTCCCAATGGGCATGCTGACTCTCCCTGAAGGCCCCGGTCCGTAGCTTCGGGATTCTTCTGGGGTCATCATTGTCACTACAGGCTCAAATGACCTCAGTAGCATGGAATGCCTTCTACCAGCTTCAGCTCTTGACAGAATAACCTGGCTTCAGTAGTCTGTGCTGGTAACCTCTGAGTTAGTAGTTAGTAGTCTAGTAACCTCTGAGTTAGATTGCTGCAATGCGCTCTACGTGGGGCTGCCTTTGAAGACGTTTCCGAAGCTGCAGCTTGTGCAAAATGCAGCGGACAGATAACAGGAACCAGAAGGTTCGAGCATATAAGACCTATTCTGGCCCGCTTGCATTGGCTGCCTGTATGTTTCCTAGCCCGATTCAAGGTGCTGGTCTTAACGTATAAAGCCTTACACGGCTTGGGAACGCCTCTCCCAACACAAACCTACCTGTACACTACGCTCAACGTCTAAGGTTTTCCTCCAGGTGCCTACTATGGAGGGCAGCAACAAGGGAGAGGGCCTTCTCAGTGGTGGCCCCTCAAGTATGGAATGATCTCCCCGACGAGGACTGTGTGGCGCCGACATTGTTGTCTTTTCAGCACCAGGTCAAGACTTCCCTCTTCTCCCAGGCATTTAACAGCATTTGTTGAGTTTTAATCAATCCTAGATCTATCTTTAGGTCTGGCTGAGAGTTCAAAGTTGTTTTTAAATGGATGTTGTCTTTGTATGTTTTTATGGTTTAAAATTTTGTATATCACTTTTAATGTTTCAGGTTTTAATCTTCTGTAAACCGCCCAGACAGCTTCAGCTATGGGGCAGCATAGAAATATAATAAACAAATAAAATAATACCTGATGGAGCACCACTCCAGGTATGAACCTACCCATAGACTGTCCTCTACTGGGGCTATTGGGCAGTATAGAAAATGTAATGGATGGAAGGGAATAATGCATCTGGAGGGCACCAGGTTGGAGAAGGCTGTTTTGAGGCAGAGGCATCCTTTGGAGCTCATCATCTCAGGCCTGAAAATGGACAGGTCCCATCTGAAGCCTCCAGCACACACCTGTGAACCACCGAGTCTCTCTAGGGCACAGGTGTCAAACACAAAGCCACTTGCCAAAAGGCCCCCAGGCAGCTCTCAAAAACGAAATGCAATTAAAATAGAATAATCAAAAGGCAGCAATCTTGCTTTCATCCATAGAGAACTTCTGCACAGATGTTTTCATTTGCTGTTCCATCTTGAGTTTTATTACTTTTAATTGCTGGTCTGATTTGTAATATTTTAAGTGTTTTTTTAAATATCTATTAATCTTTATTGACATTTTGGAAGCTTGTTCTAAACTTTAAAAGTAGGATTTACATTTCTGAACTGGATTATCACTACCAACAACAGGAGATAGCAGTCAGAAAATAACGCTCCTGGAGTAGGAAGGTGAGACTCTGTATGCAGGACATTGCGGCTCTGTCCCTGGAGGAAAATCTCCCTGGTTTCTTCTGGAGAAGCTCATCAGGCCCTGTCCACCTGCTTAAGACATAAAACTGACAAAGACAAAGGGAGGTCAAACGCTGATGCACAGAGCAGGCGTATCACTTGCTTACAAGAGTAACTGCAGGCGTACAGAACGCCACTCCGTCAGCTCCAAGCGTTGCTGCGCCAGCTCACGACAACTGCACTGTGTGAGGCCTTGCACCAGCCTGGCACAGGTTGAGAAATGACCCGTGGAAAGCAGGATAAGGGGGCATCAGCCGTAAGCACAGTCGCCCCAACTGACCAAGAGCCAGGTCTTGCGGTGATGCGGCGCCAAATGTCAAGGAAGAACAAACGTCTCAGAGGAGCAGGCTGGCCCTAAAGCTGGCGTGGGTGTGTAGCTACAGCTCTCTTTGGGTAGCCAGGTGGCCCGGCTAAGGACAGATCTACACCAGGAAGGATAAAGCACTATGAAAGCGGTCTATGCCAATGGGCCCCCAACAGTTGTCAGTGCATGTCAATGCTGCTTATAAAGCAGCAGGGTGGCTCCTGCCTTTTATATACTGCTTTCATACCGCTATACCCTGCTTGGGGTAGTAGATTGGGCCTAAGAGAAATGCCTTTGCACGGGGGATTCAAAACACACTGATACAACCACAGAGGAAACCTCCAGGGATAGGTTCATTTTAAGGACTCGCCTAAGTCGTAACCACCCTCAGACGGACTTTCTGTGGAGAGTCCTGGAATTTATAGGAGCAACTACCTCTCTGCCTCCAGGTAGAAATAATTTGCTGAAGTGGCCTCTTGCCCAGGGAGAGAAGCTGATCCTCCAGATTATAATGGCATTTGGAAAGTTAGACTCTGGCGATCTCGTGTTTTGGGGCTTTGGGGGAAGAAAGTGGTCGGGATGGAGGCAGAAGCGGCAATGAGGAGGGAGGAACTTCTCCCCTTCATCCCTTCCCTGGGGCAGCACAGACCCTGGTGTGTGTAGAAGCCGCCTTAAAACTTCCGAGGGCTCACAAAACCCGGCTTAGGGCCTTTCTACGCCATATGGGTGTAGAGGGAGGGGGGACGATCCCAGAAGTACCTGCTTCCGGGATTGTCACTGTAATCCATATAGGAAGTGCGACGACCCAGCTTCCTCCTGGTCCGTCGCACAGTTGTGCCCACCATTTGGGGGGGGGGGGGGAGGATCCAAGAAGAGTGCACTTGTGCTCCAACGAAAAGGTAAGTCCTTTTTAAATAATAATAATAATAACCCCCGAAATTGCCCACTCCCACCCCCCACCATCCTGGGGATGGCAGACTTACTTCCCCCCTCCCTTAATGGGCACATAGCTGCGCAGCACAGCTCCGTGCCCATTTCTGGTGCCCGCTTACTTGCGAGTAAGCAGGGACCACGTTCCCGGGACTCTGGGAAGAATCAGGTTTTCCCCAGGTTCCCTTATCCAGGTAAAATCCCTGCCCATCCCCCCTGCCCCCAGGAGACCCTGTGCATCATTTGCACGCGCAGGGACCACCCAGGGACAGTCCTGGGTAAAAAGGCCGGTGTAGAAATGGCCTTCGTTTCTATTTCTCCAGATGGCTTTTTTCCTCCTTTAAACAATACCAACATTTGCTACCAATTTCTTGCCTGTCATCCAGTAAGTTGCAAACTGCCTGAGCTTAAGAGCCAATAAAAACTCCAATAAACAAGAACGTTTTTTACAAATAAAAACCTAGAGCTTCGGGAATGAGTTCCCCTGAATTCCCCACTCTTTCTATCGTAGCAATGCGGGATGGCGTTGCTCTTTTGTTACATGAGATGGGCGATGCGGCCATGAATGTGTGAAGCCCCAAAAGTGTGCTTCCCTTTTTGGTCAGGGGGTGGCGCAAGAACCCAGTTTACATCTTTTGCTTGCTCACCAAAGAAAAGCAGGCAGCGATTTGATGCTAACAGACCGAATTCTGGAGGTTTGGAGAGGAGGAACAGGAAAGGACACTGGGGTCCAAAACATAAGAATCCAGCCTGGGTCATCCATGCTTGGAGGAAGGCAGGGAAGAGATCAAAGAAAATACGTCTCAGAGCCAACCAGACAGAAGTATTCATGGGATGGGACACACACAAACCCCTCACTCCCCCTCCTCCCACCCTCTCTGGCATCAATGCCCCGAAGCAGCCTCAGCCCGGGTTAAAGCTCACATACTGGCTTCACTCATAGAACCATAGAATGGTAGAGTTGGAAGGGGCCTCTAAGGCCATCAAGTCCAAGCCCCTGCTGCTCAATGCAGGAATCCACCTTAAATCAATCCTGACAAACAGCTGTCCAGCTGCCTCTTGAAGGCCTCTAGGGTGGGAGAGCCCACCACTTCCCTAGGTCATTGGTTCCATTGCCGTACTGCTCTAACGGCCAGGAAGTTTTTCCTGATGTCCAGCCAGAATCTGGATTCCTGTAACTTGAGCCCATTATTCCACGTTCTGCCCTCTAGGTTGATCGAGAAGAGATCCTGGCCCTCCTCTGTGTGACTCCTACTTGAAGGGTTCGCTCCAGAAGGCGGTGCTTGGGGAATATTGCTCGACCCCATGGATTCTCCAGCTTGGGGTTCCTAAAGGCTTGAGTTTTCTCCCCCATGCTATTAAACATCTACTTGAAACCATTGAGTGTGGTCATCCGGAGATTTTGAGTGCACTGTCACCAGGTTATGCTACTTTGGTGCTTGGCTATGATAATGGACTGGATGAGGGCTAATAAACTGAAACTCAATCCAGGTAAGACCGAGATGCTGTTTGTGGGTGGTTCTTCTAACCGGATGGAGGGTGTTCAACCTGTTCTGGATGGGGTTGCACTCCACCTGAAGGAGCAGGTTAATAGCAAGAGGGTTCTCCCAGAGCCATCACTGTCACTTGAGGCTCAGGTGGCCTCAGTGGCAAGGACTGTCTTCTACCAACTTCAGTTAGAGGCCCAGCTACACCCATATCTGGACACAGATAACCTGGCTCCAGTTGTTCATGCCCTGGTAACCTCGAAGTAAGATTACTACAATGCACCCTACATGGGTCTGCCCTTGAAGACAGGTCAGAAGCTGCAGCTCATGCAAAATGTGGTGTCCAGATTGATAACAGGGACAAAAAGCTCCGAACATACAATACAGACTCTGATCCGCTTGCACTGGTTGCCTGTATGTTTCCGAGCTAGATTCAAAGTGCTTGTTTTGACCTATAAAGCCGTACATGGCTCAGGACCACAATATCTGACAGACCGCCTCTCCTGGCATGAACCTACCTGTATACTACATTCATCCTCCTCCAGGTGCCTCCTTTGAGGGAGAGTTGGAAGGTGATGAAAAGGGAGAGGGCCTTCTCGGTAGCAGCCCCCCAGTTTTTTTCTCTTGCTTTTAAAATTTTAACTGTTGTGATTTTTGTGTTTTATATTGTTGCTGTTCCCCGCCTCGATCCGAAGGGAGAGGCGGGCTACAAATAATAATAATAATAATAATTATTATTATTATTATTATTATTATGGAAAGATCTCCTCAACAAGGGCCACCTGGGGCCAACATTGTCATCTTTTCAACACCAGGTTAAGACCTCCCTCTTCTCTTGGGCATTTGGCAGCATATGATGAGGCTTTAGTCAGGTCCTGGCTTTTTCTTATTGTTCAATGTTTAAAACTGCTTAGAGATATGTGTGTTCTGTCTGTTTATATGTTCGTATGTAAATAGTTTTTATACTGTTATGTATTTTTAAGGATTTTAATCTTCGTAAACTTCCCAGAGAGCTTCATCTATTGGACGTTATAGAAATGTAATAAATGAAATGCAATTACTATTATGTGCTCTTCTCTCCAGTTTTGGCTTCTGTCTGGAAGACGGCTCACTGGGAGACTTGTGGCATTTTGTAGCATTGCTTTATTTACAAATATACAATTAGAGGATGCAGAGAACACGCCTAGCAGGCTGCCCACGTCTGACCCCCAGAGGAAAATGCTTGCACACACGCACAGCTAATTCGCTGCCTGCACACACACACACACACCCTCTGTTTCAAAACATCTGTTTCAACAGCAGCCGTCGCCAATCTGGTTCCCTCCATAGAATCATAGAATAGTAGAGTTGGGAGGGGCCTCTAAGGCCATGGAGTCCAACCCCCTGCTCAATGCAGGAATCTGCCTTAAAGCATCCCTGACAGGTGGTTGTCCAGCTGCCTCTGGAAGGCCTCCAGTGTGGGAGAGCCCACCACCTCCCTAGGTCATTGGTTCCATTGTCATACTGCTCTAACAGTCAGGAAGTTTTTCCTGATGTCCAGCCGGAATCTGACTTCCTGTCACTTGAGCTCATTATTCCATGTCCTGCATTCTGGGATGAGTGGGACTTCAACTCCCATCATCCCCAGCCAGCAAGGCCATTGAGGAAAGAGTCAATGAAATCTCCCTACCAAAGGAAAGTTGCCCAGCCTCTTTAACAATACTTAAGGAGGCCTAAATCAGGCAGCTCCCCCTTTGGAAGGGCTTTGGGTCACAGGCCTGACTGAACTTCAACCCATTTGGTTTTGAGCCCTTCCCTGCCCCACCACGCACACAGCCCTGCCCTAATGACCAGATACAAAAGAGGACAGGGCTCCTGCAACTTTAACTCTTGTAATGAAGTAGGGATTTCACCAGGTTCTTCACATATACAAATTGCACCTGATGAAATTCCCTTTTCTATGCAACTGTTAAAGATACAGGAGCCCTGCCCTCCTTTCCGTATGGTCACCCTAGGCTTACCAACTAATCCCAATGGTAAGTCTACAAAACGTAAACTAGTTCAACTCTCCTGTGTCCCACCAAGGGAGACCAGAGGGCTTACAGTTCTGTGTAGGGATTCACAGTTTCCAACTAAGGATTTCTGGCAGTTTTACTTATGCCACAAAGCCCACAGTTCTTGGACCAACCACTTTCAAACCAGTTTTAAGTCCACCGTGTAAGTGGGCTCTAAAAACAATGTTTAAATGTCAAGGCCCTCAGAAGGGACATGTTGATCTCCTTCGAAGTCTGAGATGCCAGGCGCAACAGAACGGACGGAAACCCTCTGCCCCCAACGGAATCTACGGCATAGTCGCTAGACCTGGGAGAGAAGCACCCCCGGCCTAGAGCAACCATGCTCTGAAAACCTATGAGAGCTGTTCACTCAAACGAAAGTGCTTGGGTTGGGTTTCTTCAGGAAAGCTGCCTGCATTACATCCTTGGCGTTCTTCTCACGCCATCTGCGAGCCACAAAATTGAAAGGTGCCCGTCAGCTGTAGGTTCTGGCCTGCCAGGTGCTTGCCTACGCATCTCTGGCTTTGCAGCTGGAGGCATACCTGACGGACTGGCTGCCTTGAGCTTGATGGGTACCTGAGGAGCAGGAACGCTCAGTAAGGAGATCCTACTGGGAGGCATCCTGGAGAGGGATATCCTCTGGGGACATTCTCATAAGGAGCCAAGTTGGAGGGAGGGGTACGCACCCCAACCCCCTCCTCACTTAAGAAAGCAAGCGGCCAAGGACGTCACGCAGGCTGCTGTGTGCACGGCGCTCCTGACCCTTTAACCACGGCTCAAGGAGGGACCGCGGTGGAGTCTATCTATCTATCTATCTATCTATCTATCTATCTATCTATCTATCCATCCATCCATCCATTCATTTCAGTTCTATACCGCCCAGAAGCCAAAGCTCTCTGGGTGTTTCACAAAAGTTAAAACCATAAGTATAGCATAAAAGACAATATGAAAGCGTAAAACCACAATACAAAAGTACAACTACTTGCATGCTGCTGCTGCTGCTTCCCAGGCCTCCCTCGGTTTCCCATGCAGGTTCTCCTCAACCTTCACCCGCCAAGCTTAACCAGGGGTCACAATGAACCAGGATTTGGAAAAAGGAAAGAAAAAGGGTTTCACCCAGTTTCACAATCCCATTGAACCATAAAGCCCGGCTAGCAGTAACCATGATTAGGGCAGGATCCAAGCTGTGGGTTCGGGCCAGTAGGGAGACTCGGGAAAGAAGAGAGAGCAGGAAGGCTTCTCAGCCTGGGGACAGCACACACGCCCGGCCTTTTAGCGATGATCAAGGAACTGAAACTTCCATACTTTGATCACTAAAAGCAGGGTGTCCATGTCTGAATGAATGAATCCTCCTCCTTCACTGACTACGTTAGGGTGACCAGATAAAATCCAGGTCAGGGCTCATGTCACTTTAACAGCTGTGGAGAAAAGGGAATTTCAGCCAGTGTCATTTGTATGCAATTAGTTCCTGGTGAAATTCCCTCTTCATCACAACAGTTAAAGGTGCAGGGGTCCTGCCTTCTTTTGTATATGGTCACTCTAGTATAGTGCATGAAACTTTTAACTGTTGTGATGAAGAGGGAATTTCACCAGGAACTAATTGCATACAAATGACACTGGCTGAAATTCCCTTTTCTCTACAACTGCTAAAGTTACATGAGCCCTGACCTAGATTTTATCTGGTCAGCCTAGACTACATCCTGAAGGACATCTCTCTCCTCAATGCCAAACGTCTATCAAATTATATCAGAGTGAGACAGGATCAACACTACCGCTTTATAATGGTTTATAACAGTTTTGACAACTGTTCGGACCTCAGGCACATTCCGTATACCGTTTTCAAAGTGTTATATCCTGCTTGGTATAGATCTGGCCTAGAGAATGGGGCAGGACAATCTAATGATTATAGTATTATGCACAAATATCCATGGGAAGTCTTTGCACTAAAGCCTGCGTTAAAAGCTTGCATTTTATAGACTGAACTCCCTAATTCATTAAATACACAGAAGATTTATCAGAAGATTTATCAGAATTCAGGGTCCTTTGTACAAGAGATGCTGCAGAAACAGCCAGATCATACGCAGCGGCTTCAACCAACGACATTTAAAATTAGCATTTCCATTTCTTTAAATCCAATGAAAAGGCTGTCTTGGCGAGAATATAAGATGCACCTTAACCAGAGGGCTCCTCACGAGCCCGCCTACAAGGGCGCCGATGCTCCACAATGACAGCCACTACAAAAGGTGCTGTTCTTGGCTTTCTTGCAAACATGCTCCCTGGGCCCAACCTCACATGGCCATTTCGCCACCACTTCATTCCACACAGGTCACCAGGACACGCCCTCGGCTTTTCAGAGGCCCAGTCAGATGCTCGTGTAGCCCCCCATCACCCCCACCCCCACCCCCACCAAAGGCATGAAGAGGAAGGATGAAGGAATCGAAAACTACAAGTCTCTACTCTCAAAGGTTGTTTAAGGCAACAACTTATCCTACTATGCCTTTTCTAGTTGTGTGTGTGTGTGTGTGTGAGTGTGTGTGTGTGTGTGTGAGAGAGAGAGAGAGAGAGAGGGAAGGCTGATGCTTTGTAGGCAAACAACACAACTGCAGTTTGCTAGGCTGGACGTCTGGAATTCCTTTGTGAGGGGCAAGCCAGAAGCCGGCAAACTGCACACACGCACTCGGCTATGCCCGGGACAGGTCCAAAACCACAATGCTCCAGCTTCCCAGAGGGATGGCAGTCGCCAGGCCTGCCGTCCCTCTGGTCATTCACAGAAAGCCTTGGCCGGCCCCAAGAGACCTTGGATTAAAACGCCAAACAAGCTGGAGAAGAAGCCGGGCCAGTCGCACTCCCCTGCCAAAGCCAGCGGCCAAAGGGGGAGTCCCAAAGCAACAGGGCCTGCAGCCAACGAGGCGAGGAGCAAGACTTCAAGAGCAGGAAGGGTGGGCTCCAGCATCTCCCTGCCCCAACCTCATTAGCCGGCCCATCTTCAAGGCAGCCCCGGTTTGGGCTCTTGGGCACTGGAGGCACGTGGAATTTCTGTCAGAGAAGGAGGAATCCCTTAGTATTAAGGAAAAATCCCAACATGACAGAGCAAAAGGCGCATCCTTTGAAAAGGACAAGCTGGGAACTCCCTCCCCCCACTCTGCCACCCAAACATCTCTAGGCCATCACGCCCGGTTCCCCCCACCCTCCAAATCAGAACCAGAGTGGAACCGGAGCCATGTGTTATGAGTGACTTCCCGAAAGTGAATCCTAACCAACCCCCAAAGAGGCCTAGAGGTGGCTTGATCCCACGCCTTCCACCCAGCCAGCAGCATTCAAAAGCTCTAGCAAGCTGGAATGGAGCCTTCAGAGAGCAACACGTAGCACCAACTGCAACCAACTGCCTCCTGCACAGCTGAAACAGCCCTTCGGACCAGGCATGCGCTGCGCTTCCTCGGGAAGCAGAGAAAGCATCTGTTTTCCTGGTGCTTCATACGCAGACATGCCACCACATGCAGCCTTTGCTTTGCGGCTGAAATTGCCAAAGGGGCTGGGCACAGTTGCCACGTGAAACACGCTGCAGGGCATCATTCTGAAAGACATCCTTGGCTCATTAATAGAGGGACTGGACGGAGCGGGCTGCCACTCCGCCGCCTGGACTCGCTATTGGATATTATTGACAGCCCTTCCACGCAGCCATCGTGTCGCTCAGGCTCGAGGGATGAGCCAGGGTGGGACTTGGCATAACGGCCTTTCAAAACTGGCTGTCGTGGGCCAACGGTTGCCGCCGCTGCTTTGCTTCCGTTTCCTCTGTTGTTGTTATAGTAACATCATTATTTCCATTTTGCAAGAGAAGGGACCGTTCCGGTGTTCAGCGCTGCTCAGCAGCGAGAAGGCAGAGAAGGTTTTGGGCTCTCCCAATCCCTGGAGGAGTGTCTTGAAGCTACCCTAATCATTTAATGGAGGACGGCCTAAAAAGCTTTTCAATAAACACATTAAAATAAAATTAGTTTCCACCTGTGGGAATAACTCCCAAATGCTCATTACCACATGCAGTGGGTCGAACCAGACACGCACAATCGGGATTCTCTTCCAGTGCTGCCAACCCAAGTCTGTCCCCAGCTGCTGCGCTGGAGAGCTGTTTGAAAGTAAAATGACTATGAACTAGTAGAAGAGGGAGGGAAGCACAATATGATGAGCGACCCTCACGGACAGAGGACGATCTGCGTGAGCCAAACAACCAGTTCGATAAAGACGAGGTAGCAGCGTTCTCACAAAGGCTATGAATGGACCTTTTTTAATAAAAGAATCAAGAACTTTCTAGGTGTGAATTGTTGTATACTGCCCAGAGCACTCTGGCTATGGGGTGGTATACATACAACAACAACAACAGATTAGACAAATTCATAGGTCTATCAAAAGTTACAAGTTAGCTAAAAGGAACTCCCATGTCCAGAAGCTCTCTCTTTCTCTCTCTCTCTTTCTCTCCCTGGCCATGCTGGATGGGGTTGATGGGAGTGGTAGTCCAACGCATCTTTAAAGCACCAGGCTAGGGAAGACTGGCTTTTACCTGCACTCCAGTAACATCAAACAAGGCTAGATAGCCAAACAGCTGCAAAGCAAGGTGGCAGTCAATATACATGGAAAGCTCTGCTCAGGTGCTGAGGAAGGCTCATCCTTGGTCCACAGAGACTCATTACACATTCTTTTTTTCAAACCCCTTTCACATCCTCCACTGTTTGGGGGCTTTTTTCCCTTCTTTTTTTGGGAGAAGAAAGACGCAGGAACTGAGCAAGTCGGAGCATGGAAAAGGGACTGTGTGGACGGAGGGGGCAGTCTGTATGAAAACGACCCTTTCAATTTTAAAGGCAAGTCACTTTGCATAAACAGGTAGATGCAGGAAAAGCCCCCCCCCCCCCCGGTCTCAAGACGGACGCATGCGTGTGTGAACACAGGCACATCAATAGATGCCCATGCTGCAACGCCGATTCATGTCATTCTGCTCCTCTGCCATCGTTATTTTGCCCAATGGGCTAGCTGCCAAATCCAAGGGGGCATTTGTGGAGTCCCTCTGGATATACCCAAGACTTTGGGTGCACCAAACACAGCTCTTCAGATCCCAGCAGGCTTCATCTCTGGCTTCACATTTTCCTGACTGCACAATGCTCTCTGCATGTGTGTTTAGGGTGGATGAACAGCGGATTTGAAAAAGAACATGAACAACCCTATATAATTAATACATATTTTCACCTTCGCAAGTGGTGGTGTTTGTTTGCTCCCTCTCTCTGCATGCGCACTCAGACACATGCGCACACACAAGTAAGTCCAATAATCTGCTGAAACCCAACACTGCCTCCACGCACCTGCGGGTCTGACAATGCAACCTTTCAATGCAGACCTTAGAAGTCTCTTGCTCAGTCTGCCTGCTTGATCCATTCCACAAAGCGCGCACGCATCCAGCCACCCTTCACGGAGGAGCAAGGCCTCCATAAACCCATTAGGACAGACCTCACCGTGACTAAGGCAGAGTACAGGATTACGGATGGGGCTGGGAGGGGTGGGCAGCGCGACGGACAGGGTAGCTTTGTACCAGGATTGAGGCAATAAGCCTTGAAACTGCAACAGAGAGCAGGGCACACATCCCTCGCCACAAACCGGTCCAGATGAGGAGCGGCGTCAAGGGGCTGGATGTACACTGGGCCTTTCCTGCCTGGCTCCATGACCAGCAAAAGACTATTTAGACCTCTAGCATAGGGTGTGTGTGTGTGTGATCCACAGAGTACTGCATTTTAGTGGCATTTCGAACACAACTCCAGGTGCACCCACCAGGTGAGGTGGGTGGGTGGCCACTAAGAAGGCCCTTTCGGTGGGGTTGTGGCCACCTGCTCCGAAGGTTGTGGCCTTTTTGGCCCTTGGTGAAAACCTTTGGATTTTTCCAGGCTTATTGAATGTATGCTGTTGAGGGTTTTTTTTAAAAAAAAAACCTTTCCCTCCTGCTGTTTTTCCACTCTGGTTCTGTTCCATTTGAAACTTTTAAAGGTTTTATATTTTGTTTTGTCGTGTATTTTGGGGGGTTTAATGTTTGTGAACTGCCCAGAGACCTTTGACTACTGAGTGGTATAGAAAAACTATAAATAAAACAACAACAACAAAACCCCCTTTCCCCTTACTGGCATGGCACTTGGTATAGGATTTGGGGCCAGTTCCGCTCTTTCTCAGTCTATACCGACTTCTAGGGTTGTTGTGAGGATGAAGTGAGGGAAGGACTCCGTATCGCCCGGTGCTCCTTGAAAGGGGGGGCGGGGCGGATAAAAGTGAAATTAATGTGAAATAGCTTTCATGCCATCTCTCTCTCCCTCTCTCAGGCTGCCTCTACAAGAGGCATTTAAAGCTCTTTCAAGGCGCATTAAAAAATTTACCTCTACAAGAACGGAGCGCAAATCGGGCGTAGAGGCACGTTTTCTCTCCAATTATGCGCATTATCGAATGCGCGTTAAATAGCGAGTTTTATTTTGCTCCGGCCATTAAAGCGCATTTTGACTATGTGAACAAGCGATTCTCCGCATGTCAACAGTTTAAATCGTGTTTCGGTCGTCCAGTAATGCGCTTCGCCGCCTCTCGTACAGAGGTATTAGGCGTAAATGCGCTTCTGCGAATATGCGCATAATCTCCTAACCAGGCGTAAAGGCAAATTCTTGTAGATGAGGCTTCATACACACCCCGAAGCCCAGCAATTTAAACAACACATCTTCCAAAATACTACTCTGGAATTACCTCCCAGCCTGAGAGCACCACCCCAGAAACAGACTAGCATAGGGAAGCCCACACAGCCCACAGCCCAAGGAGCCGGCCATGTCATCATCAGATGGCTAAAACTTGGTCCGTCCCTCGGCGTGTGTTGGCTTGGCAAATGCACCGGAGACTTTTTCTTGCCCAGTGACCATGAATGTACTGGGCTGCATGGAGATCCGTCCTTGGAGAGTTCGCTCTGCGCCTGGGCCTGGCCGGGATGGCTTGACAAGCTGCACCCACTTTGTCACTCAACAACTGGTGATTAACAGCCACTTCACACCAGCCGCCTGCTCTATACACACACACACACAGGTCTCTGGGCAGAGTTTTATTGCCAGCGAAGGCCCTGAGCAGGTCCAAGGGAACAGATGTCCTCATTGTAATCTTTTTTTTGGAGGGGGGGGGAAGAGAAAAGAGTGGAGCATGTCATTGTAGGAGGAGCGAGGGAACTCTTTTTAAGTGGTGGTGATGGAAGTGGTGGGGAAATAACGTTGAATGGCTTACACAATGGGGTTTGGCATTTTGGAAAGAAAAAAAAACCCCGCACTTCTTAATTTGATAATGAACATGTAAGCCATGACCAAGCGCACTCTTAAAACTTATATATCAGAGGCAGGCTGCCTTTGTACACGAATGGGAGGGGGCTGTTGCGCTCGTGTCCCGCCGTGGGCTTCCCCTGGGGGCAGCTGGCTGGCCACGTTGGGCACAGGAGGCTGGTGGCCTGGAGAAGCTCCTCCTAGGTTCCAGCAGGCCTGGGAAAGAGCTCCGCCTGAAACCCAGGTGCACCGCAGCCTCTCTCTCAGTACAGCCCGTCTTGAGATAGATGGAACAACAGCACAAATCACTATAAAGCAGTTTTATACGTTCTTAATTGTTAAAATGGGAATTGTTGATGTTTATTCTTAATGTTCCGGTTCCATTCTGTTTTGTGAGCTGACCCATGAGTACGGCAAAGGCTGAAAGTGGGAGAAGGGGGAACAAAATAAAAATAAAATACGACGTCTGCTGTAAGAAAAAAATATCTGGACAAGTATTATCTGGAACAAAGGGGGATATAAGCAAAATGGAGTGATGGGTTCCGCTCCTGTTTATGTGGAACATTTCAGCCGCCACCCGGAGTTGTGCTTCCGTTTTGCCTTCATTGCAACTGAGTAGGGGGCAGCCTCGCACATGCGCGTGCCACGTGGCTCTGGTGCATCTCTCCACAGGCTCCAGAGAAGACTGCGGATCCCAGAACCCAGAGCAAAGGGTTGCAGGGCAGGAACTCCAGAAGCAAAAATCCGGACGTGAGCCTGGCCAGCCTAGGCAGCCTTCCTGCTGCAGCAAAAGTGCGCTTCTTCTCATTCTCTTCATAAATTGATGGAGCAAGGGAAGTAAAGAGGGGTTCAAAGTGCTTCCTGAAAGTTCCCTGCTTTGTTTTCCACATCCTTCTGAATGCAACCCTCCGAAAACGGGGTGGGGGTGAGGGAGGGCAGCAAGATGGTTCCTTGGCACTAGATGCCAGAGTAAAAAGGTTTTGAAGAGTCATTCGCCTTTTGCCAACACAATGGGGGAGGCAGGAATCAAGGTGTGAGCAGCACTGGTTGAAACTAGGGCTGTGCACTGGTTTGACTCTGGATCCAAGCTCCGAGGCAAGGCGAGCCAATTTGGACCGAATCGGTCCAGAACGGGTTAGCTCCAGGCTAATTCAGGCTGAATAGGGTTGGATCAGGTCCAAAGCGCTTTGGACCGATCTGGACGCATGCTCCTTACTTGGATGTGTCATTAGCAGCTGCAGCCATCTGCACCTCTTCAAGAGAATCACCAGGTTTAAAATGGTGACTCCCTTGAAGAGGCCTGGACAGCAGCAGGCAGTCATAGCGGGTCAAGATAAGGGCCTAGGGCGAACAGCTGTACCAGTTCACCCACCTCCCACCACCACACAAGCCCCCTGCCCCTTACCTGGCCTCGCGGTTAACACCATACGAGCACCTTCAAGGGAGTCACCATTTAAACAATTATTTGGATATCCGAATCCTACTCCAGATTTGGAGCAGGTCGGATCTAGGCTGAGATGGATCCGGGGCCGATTTGGAAGCTCTGAATTAGCCTCCAAAGAAGGTAGTGGGGTCTGTGCACAGCTCTAGCTGATGAAACACACCCTAAGACAGAGGTTCTGGGTACATATAGCAACTCCATCTGCATGCTCTGACCCCCTCAAACTGGCAAGGCTCTGGAAGACTCCCCCCCCCTTTTATGACCAAGAGTGCTATAAAAAGGAATGTAAAGGAGGAGGAACTGCAGCATCCTGCTCTAAGATGGCTCTACAAGAAGCCAAAAACTAAAAAAAAGGTACGCCTTTTAGTCCTATTAAGAAGGCATTTTCTGGCTAAATGATTTACCATTCTCAGCAAGACCCCATGAGGGAGGCCATGATTCTCTCCATTTTACAGAGAAGGATCCGAGGCTGAAAAAGGGACCACTGTTTGCCCAAGGCTGAGGTGACTCCTGAATCCAGGGTGCCCCAGATCCAGCCTCTTGCTGTTCGCTAAGCCAACGTGTCGGTTCATGTTTCTCTCGTCCCCAATTTTCAGAGGCTGCTGATCATTGCGGTGAAAGGAAGACATTCTGCCTGCCCATGTGCAAAGGGCTTCATTTGTGTTCCCGAGGAGCTGCACTCCAGCCCTGGAAATAGGCCCCTGGGCTGTAAATTTCACACTTCCTGCACATGCTCCAGAGCCTCTGTTCTTTCACATCCGCTTCCTTCAGGCTGACGACGGAGAAAGGTTGGCCAGGAATCAGTAAACATTTAACTGCGGTTGGGTCTAAAGTTCCCTCCATTTATAACCACGGCCATGAAATCTGAGAAGAAAGTCCGGCCACAGCCGCCCTCGTGGAGCCTTAGAGACAGACCCCCTCATGTCATAAACTCAGATTCCTTGTGTACAAGGTACGAATTGCTGCCGTGTTCTCATCCGCTCTGGCAAGCGCCTGGGGCTAGGAAAAACTCCTTCCAGCTGTTCTCTGGACGATTTCCAATTGGATTAAAAAGAAAGGGAGTTCTCTGATCGAGGTCTTATTGGCGGAACCTAAAAGACCACACAGCTGGCATGAGAGGGATATGTGTGTGTGTGGAGGGGGGCGTGGAGGGAGAGGGCTGCCAGTTGAACCATATTATGTTGTCATGTCCCCATCAACACCACCTGATGGAGGAATTCAGTCTTTGGAAAGGGATTGAATCCAAAAGGGATGTGTGGGGATGTCAGCAGCGTGTGTTACCAGCAAGTCTACTGTAATGCACTCTGCATGGGGCTGCCCTTGAAGACAGCTGGGAAAATTCAACTGTTTACAAACAAGACGGTTCAGCTGCAGGATTCTTAACATAGACCCGCCAGTTTCAGCATCTCTCACCACAACTGAAAGAGCGGCACAGGCCAGGAGCCCATTTCCAGCCTTCACAATTCAAGGTCCCGTTTTTAACCTGTAAAGCCCTCGAGAGCTTGGGCGTGAGGTACTTTAAAAAGGGCTCATTTATCCCATGTGAGCCTGCCCATCATTTAAGACCTTCTTATGTGACATACTCTGGGTGCCCCTGTCCTGCCTGGTGAGACAAGGCGAGGTGAAGCAGGTGCCTAACAGGGAAAGGGGCCTTTTTGGTGTTGGCACCTGATTCTCTGAAGGATCCTCCCAACAGATCTGGGAGATGTCTTCAGACACTAGGTTAAAACTTTTATTTTCAGTGAGAACTCATCGGGTATAATAGGAGCCACATCTGTTCCAGTGCCATGACCTGCTAAAACATCTTTTCCACAGCAACTGCCCGGGGTGGGGGAGCGGGCGGAAAGGAGAGCGGCGGGCAGCAGCCTCTTGCCTGGAGTGCCCAACGAAATCGGCGTTTATATTCCAGGCAACAAAGAGGGGGAACAATAAATAAACACTGATTTACTTCCTGTAACCCACAGGCTAATTCTGCGGTCGCCGAAACGAGCGAGCAACAGCTTCTCCTGCAGGAACGGGCACCACCGCAAAGGCTCTCGAGAGCTCAACTGCAACATGCGACAGGGATTTAATGATCTGGAGGAGGGGAGGGGCAGCAGAAAAGGCCAGACCTCGGAAGGGCTGCCTTCCTGCCACCCGTCATTCCAAGGCAGCTGAACCCACTTAAGGTCCGTCCTGTGGCCAGTTTTGCCTCCGAGACCAGGTCATTCTAAAACATGCCCATATTTCAATAAACTTGTACAAATGACTAACACTTCAATGTCCCACAGGAAAGGGGGAAAGTTTGCATCCGGCTGCAACGCAACGTGTGAAAACGTTTTGAGGCGACAACACAATCTTTGCTGCCCTGGTTCCACCTCACCTCGACCCTTTAGGGGTTTCACGGCCTCAGACTAGAAGAGCAGCTGTAGCAGAGTGCAGCCTTCCCCACCCGCTGCCCTCTAGATGTGTACGACTACAATTGCCATCATCCTGCCATGTGGGCTGTGAGTGATGGGAATTGTAGTCCAATGCCTCTGGAGGGCACCAGGTTGGATACGGCTGAGGTACTGGCCCATGAAGCACCCAGGGACAGACCTCGTCTCTGCTCGGCCAGGCTTAGCAAAATCACTCCTAGCATCTCGTCTACAGTTTGGAGATAACATCGCCCCACCTCGCAGGGCTGTTTTAAGAAGGATAACTGAGATAACCTATGTGCTTTGAACAATAACGTGCTACACAAATGCTTCCATAAGGCTCAGCAAAACAGCTCTGCTGCCTTAGAGGCGGAGAGCAAGACTGAATGATCAAGTGGTGTAATGTTCAAAGTGTCTTCCCACAGTTGCGAATCCGGATCGGATGGGGGGGGGGAACAAACCAGAGTGGGAAGACCCCTCTCCTGAGTGCATCAGAACTTCCACAACATGAAAACATCCCACTAAGCATAGAATCATAGAATAATAGAGTTGGAAGGGGCCTCTAAGGCCATCGAGTCCAACCCCCTGCTCAGTGCAGGGATCCACCTTAAGGCATCCCTGACAGATGGGTGTCCAACTGCCCCTTGAATACCTCTAGTGTGGGAGAGCCCACACACTCCCATGGTCATTGGTTCCATTGTCATACTGCTCTAAAAGTCAGACGTTTTTCCTGATGTCCAGCAGGAATCTGGCTTCCTGTCACTTGAGACCATTATTCCACGTCCTGGAAGAGATCCTGGCCCTCCTCTGTGTGACAACCTTTCGAGTATTTGAAGAGTGCTATCATGTCTCCCCTCAATATTCTCTTCTCCAGGCTAAACATGCCCAGTTCTTTCAATCTCTCCTCATAGGGCTTTGTTTCCAGACCCCTAATCATCCTCGTTGCCCTCCTCTGAACACTTCCTGATTGTCTGCATCCTTTTTGAAGTGTGATACCCAGAACTGGACACAATACTCAAGATGAGGCCTAACCAGTGCCGAATGGAGGAGAACCAGTACCTTGCACGATTTGGAAGCTATACTTCTATTAATGCAGCCCAAAATAGCATTGGCAGTTTTTGCAGCCACATCACACTGTTGGCTCATATTCAGCTTGTGATCCACAACAATTCCAAGATCCTTCTCGCTTGTAGTATTGCTGAGTCAAATATCCCTCATCTTGTAACTATGCACTTGGTTTCTTTTTCCTAGGTGTAGAACTTGGCATTTATCCCTATTAAATTACATTCTGATGTTTTCAGCCCAGCGCTCCAGTCTATTAAGATAACTTTGAACTTTGTTTCTGTCTTCCAGGGTATTAGCGATCCCACCCAATTTTGTGTCATATGCAAATTTGATAAACATTCCCTGCACCTCCTCATCCAAGTCATTAATAAAAATGTTGAAGAGCACTGGGCCCAGGACTGAGCCCTGCGGTACCCTGCTCGTTACCTCCCCTCAATGTGAAAAGTTACCATTGATAAGCACTCTTTGAGTCTGATTCTGTAGCCAACTGTGGATCCACCTAATAGTTGTTCCATCTAGCCCACTTTTCACTAGTTTGTGAGTCAGAATGTCATGGGGAACTTTGTTAAAAACTTTGCTGAAGTCAAGATATACTATGTCACCAGCATTCCCACAGTCCACAAGGGAGGTTACCCAATCAAAACATGAAATCAAATTAGTCTGGCAGGATTTGTTCTTGACAAATCCATGATGGCTTCTAGTAATCACTGCATTGTTTTCAAGGTGCTTACAGATTGACTTCTTTATAATCTGTTCCAAGATTTTCCCAGGGATGGATGTCAGACTGACTGGTCTGTAGTTCCCAGGTTCCTCCTTTTTGCCCTTTTTTAAAATAGGGACAACATTGGCCCTTCTCCAGTCGTCCGGCACTTCACCCGTCCTCCATGATTTCGCAAAAATAATAGACACTGGTTCTGAGAGTTCTTCTACCAGCTCCTTTATTACTCTAGGATGCAGTTCATCAGGCCCTGGAGATCTGAACTTGTTCAAAGAAATTAGGTGTTCCTTGACCATTTGTTTATCAATCTCAAACTGCAATCCTGCCCTGACAGCTTGTACTTCACTTTTTCCAAGGGGGTCATAGACCCGCTTTTGAGAGAAAACTGAGCCAAAGTAGGAATTGAGCACTTCAACCTTTTCTTTGTCATCTGTTACTAATTTGCCATCCTCATAAAGCAGTTGAACCACCATTTCTTTCCTCTGTCTTTTTCTAGAAAGCCTTTTTATTGCTTTTAGCATCCCTCGCTAGCCTCAGCTCCTTCTCAGCTTTAGCCTTCCTGATACCATTCCGGCACTTCTGTGCTACTTGTTTGTACTCTTCTTTTGTAGCCTGGCCTTCCTTCCACTTCCTATATGTATCCTTTTTTATTTTCAGGTAATCTCTAAGCTTTTTGTGAAGCCACAGCAGTTGCCAACATTGTGTACGTAACTGCCCTATGGAAGGAGGCGAATAATGAAAGACCTATAAATTGCGACCGCAACACCACTACGTCGAGAACCAGTTGATGACACTCCCCAGGAGCACAGTTGCCTTCCTACGAGGTGAAAATTGCCAAACACAACCTAGAAATTGGGGCCGCCACCGCCGCCAAGCACAAGCAGAGTGTAGATCTGCAGAGGGCAGGAATGCTCCAGCCCAGGCTGTCATGAGAGCCCCGCTTCACCTGGTGTGGAGAGCGGCCGCTGTGACCTGACCCATTTTATCCAAGATTACCCAGCAAATCTGTCAAACAAAATCCCCAAAGTTTGAAGTAGAGCTTGCCTCACCACCCAAGGCTGGCCAAAATCCGTAGTGATAATGCAAAGAATAAAGAGGCAGGTGGGAAAAGCAATAATCTTACATTTCCTGTATTGATCCGATTGCACATTGTTGAACTACAATAGCTTCCCTACTGCGGCCACTGAACAGCCACAAACCGCTGCTTGTTGGCAACAAAGGAGACTCTTTCCATGCAACTACAAAACTTCTCAATGGCTACAGCAGCTGCACTGGTTGGGGGATTATGGGAGTTGTAGTCCAAAACATTTTGAGGCCGCTGGACTGGGGAAGGCTGAGTTGCAGTAAGAGGCAACATCGTGGTGCTAAGAAGAGGGACGGGGGTGCAGCCCTGGCTGTTCAGAGTCACCCAGCAAGGTTACAACAGCCTTTTAAGTCAGCACACAAAGCTTTATTTAATAGCCCCATTTTATTTTTCTTTAAAGCAGCTCATCTGTTCACACAAACGTCAGCCATTTTTGGTACACTGGCACTTTGAAAGGCAGTGGAGGGAGATGGAAGGAGGTGGGAGGGAGACTGAGGCCATTTCTACACCAGGCTTTTTGCCTGGAATTGCCCCCGGCTGGTCCCTGTGCCTTCACATGACAGGCATAGGATTTTCCAGGGATAAGGGCTCCCTGGAAAATTCTGATTTTTCCACAGTCCCTGGAAGTTCCCGGGACCGTGCAGCAGCAGAAATGGGCACAGAGCCACGCGGCGCAGCTCCGTGCCCATCAGGGGAGAGGGGGGAGCAAGCCCACCATCCCTAGGATGGCAGGGGGAGGGTGAACCACCCGATTTCAGGCAGAACTTTTTTTAAAAAAAAAACTTACCCGTTTCCGATGGAGCGCAAGTGCGCTCTCCGGATCCCTTCTGAAAAACAAAATGGTGGGCGCGACATCCCTCCTTCCTTCCGGGACATCACACTGCCATGTGTATTAGCAGGCACTTCCAGGATGGTCGCCGTGTGACGTAACCCCTATATCAGGCACATTACATAAACCCTTCTCAGGCCAAGCGCCACCACTTGAAAAACCTGAAGGGAGGGTTAATTCAAACCTTCCCACTAGCTATGAAGGAAAAAGGTTTAATTCAGGATCTTGTAAGATAAACGAAACTGTGGGTATAATCTGGTGTGTGTGTGTGTGTGTGTGTTTGTGTTGAATAACGGTATGGCAGGTAAATAAAGCCAAGCTGACACGTGGTATTTGGTAGCTAACAAAATAATAAGAAGTTTATTTTAGTTAACAAAGTTTTAATCAGAATTTAATATATTCAAACCTGCCTACACTAAACTCTCCACACTCTTCCAAAGTCCCTAACACCACTAATCTCCAACTACCAACTATCTCTCAAAGCCCCTCCCACACACTATTTTTAGCATCCCTAGCCACACCCACTCAGACCCCCTCTAGAAGGATTCGCTTTGGCGCCTGGCTGCCCGATTATGCGCATATTCGCAGAAGTGCATTTACTCCTAATACCTCTGTACGAGAGGTGGCGAAGCGCATTACAGGATGACCGAAACGCGCTTTAAACTTCTGACATGCGGAGAATCGCATGTTTACACGGCGGTAAGGCGCTTTAACTCCCACCGCAAATTAAAAGTTGCAGTTTAACGCGCATTCAATAATGCGCATAATCGAATGTTTAAAGCGCCTCAGCCCCCAATTTGCGCTCCTCTCTCGTAGAGGTAAAAATTTTAATCAGCCTTGAAAGAGCTTTAAACCTCTCTTGTAGAGGCAGCCTCAGTCTAACATTCCGAACTCTCTAAACCTACTCAACCAGACATACCTAAGGGAACAGAAATGTGGGGTAACGCCACACACCCCTCCCTCCCTCTACACCCTTATGGTGTAGAAAGGGTCAAAGAGAGAAGCCAGCTCTCCTGCAGCTTCCAAGAGCTCCCTGCTCAGAGCTACTTCTAAAAGCCACGGTCTCATGTGGCATTCCCCTCCAAAAGCCAGAGGACGGCCCCTTTACCTTCCAAATTGGGCTTCTCAAAAGGCCGAGAAAGCAGAATGGAAAAGAAAACAGACGTGTCCACGGGGAAGAAAAGGGCGCTTGCCAACCGGTCAGCGAGAATCTTGGCAGTGTGGATGCTAGCAAAAACAGCTTGGTGGCACGTTACTTGCTGGTAGATCTTGCCCCTATTGACTCTCTGATGCCCAGCAACAACAAGGCCCAAGAAAGGAGCAAGTTTCACCCTTAAAGGCAACCGATCAATTGATAGCTAGCTGGAATATCACACAATAATGAGTACAACGAGGAAGGGAAGAAACGTGGGCCTCCCCTGCCACTTGCCCTGGGGAGGCCCTGCTTGCACTTGGCTACCATATTTCAAGACCAAATGCCACGTTAGGCTTGCCGTCAATCTGACCGAACACAAAAGCTCTGATATTCTGAAGGCCTAATTGACACTGCCATAATTCTTGGTACAGAAAGACCCTGGATATCCCATTTCTCAAATGCTCTTTCTCCAAAGGTTCTACCTACCTACCTACATTTCGTTTCGTTTTGGCATCAGGACAAATACATACATACATACATACATACATACATTGCAAGTCACTTGGAAAAATGGTGTGGAAGTCATACAAGTTAAAAATGAATCTAGACCAGCCTGGCATCTCAACCTATCTGAAGCCAGGAGTCTATAACTTCCCCACCTCCACCAGGCAGCATTTAGCTTCAGAATTGAGCTGCAGTCTTTGCATAAAGTAGTTAATCAGATGGGAGATTTTTGTACTTTAGTTAGTATTGCAGCTGAGCTTTGTCTTAAAAGGGCATCAGGCATCTCTTTTATCCCCTGTGCTGTTAAACATCTACATGAAACCACTGGGATGTTTGCTGCACGCCCTTTAAAAAGACAGGTTTGTCATTTGATGGCCTGGAGCACCTTTTCCCAGCTTAGGCTGATATACCAACTATGATCCTACCTGGACAGAGATAGGCTGCTCTGGTCGCCGCCTCTGGTTTGGATTACTGTGATGGGGCTGCCTTTAAAAAAGGCCCAGGAACTTCATATAGTCCAAAATAGGCCAGCTAGATTGCTAATTGGAACTGCCTGATGTGATCATACTATGCCAGTACTTTGTCATCTGCACTGGCCGCCAGCCCAATTCCAAGCCCAGGTCAAAGTGCTTGGGGCCAGGTTACCTGAATGCCATCCTCTGAGACCCTCCTCCAGGTGCCCCCGCCAAATGAGGCGAGGCAGGTGGCTACCAGAGAGAAGGGCCTTATCAGTGGTAACACCTTGGATGTGGATGCCACTGCCTGGCACATACGTTATGGTCTTTTGGGGACCAGGTGAAGACATTTTTATTTTCCCAAGCATTTTTAGGGGCTATATTTAGCACTTTTAGATCATTGCACTTTTATTTCCTTGCTGGTTTTCCTTTGGTTTTCCTTGCAGTAGTGTGTTTTTACTATTTGCTGTTGGCTTTATTGTTGTTTTAATACTGATTGCATTTTCTGTTTTTAATGTATTGTTCACTACCCAGAGAATGTGGGTTACTGCTTAGTTTAGAAGTGAAATAACTGTGAATTGCCCAGAGAGCCTCAGCTATTAGGTGGTATAGAAATGAAATAAATAAATTCTAAAAACAAAATAAAGCTCAACGTGGCCCTTAGCCATATGAGCAAATGCCGCACCCCCACCCTTAACTGAATCAGGATAAAGGCTCATGCAGCTTGGCATTGTCTCCTGTGTCTGGCTGCAGCTCCTCCACACCACTCAAGAGCCTTTGCACTGGAGATGCTGCGGGGATTGAACCCGCAACTGTCTGCTTGCCAAGCACATGCTCAACCAAGGAGCTCTGGGGCTGCCTTTCCTCCATGGACTGCATTTCCTGAGCAGCCCGTCACAGGCCTTGGCTGCCTACAGAACGAGAGTATATCTGTGGTCTGCTAAGAGTCCGGCATCCCTGTTTCTCTGCCCACACAGAGGCCAAAAAGGGGGGGGGGCTGTTAGGTGAACAGCGGTTCCCTTTGGGGTGATGCATGTGTGGCGCTGCATGTAAGTGAGACTCAAACTACGAAGGTGGAGAGAAGCAGACAACGCATTCTGCAGGAACCTTCAGCACGGAACACGTCCTGCACACCTCTGCTGGCTGAATTCTAGACCCTTCCCCGTCCCCCAAATGCGCGTCAACAAGACTCTCATCGATCCAGATATCAGAGCCTCAAAAGGCACTTGCGACCCTGCTCACGTCATTCACAAATCTCCCAGGCTGCATTTGCAACGTGCTGGACTTGTGAGCAGATTAGAGATGATTGGGAAAGAACGGCAGGATAAAAAAAAATGAAGCAGGCTTGAAACTCGAATGAGAACCTACATTTCCAGCAGTGACCCGCAAGCGGCCAGATGCAAAGCTGCAAGCGCGCACAGTTAAGACATGCGCAGACACATGCCTACGCACACACTGTATACTCATGTGCACACATGTGGGTGCAGCTCCTTTAAAGACCAGTTACGTAAAACCCCAAAGCTCGCAGAATGACCCTAGAGAGAACATACTTAAATGCTCTCCCTCTCTCTCATAGACACTCTTTCTCTTTGAACATGCACAGCACATATCACCTCCCTATTCAGTCAGGTGACTTTCTCTCCATATATACTACATCCGCCCGATCAATCTAGTACAAAAGTCATCATGGAGCAGACTTCAGGGTACCAGATGCAAAGGTGCTGGAGGCGCTGCTGGACCTTTAACAGGTGTTCAGAAAGGGGAATTGTGACAGATACGGCTTCTTTCTTCCTCCTACAACCCTTCCCCCCCCCTTTGCCACATGACATAAATGCACAAGGCACAGAAGTCCCAATGCGTCCCCCCTTCTCACCCTCCCCTTCTCTAAACCGCACACACTGGGCTGTTGGGAAACTCATCTCTTTCTTATTCTGGTACCAAGTGGCTAATAAATACCAGGCTCTGAACAACTATTCCTATCTGGCACTACATTTTTATTCAGCACAGGTAAAAATGTTTTTATAGATACAGATATATGCATTCGAAATATTAGGCACACATTTTTGCATTCTAAACATTAAAGCATATGCAGTTCGGCAGCAGAGAAAATGTGGCATTTCCAGCCTTTTGAGAACAGCCGCTTCTTGCTCCTCCCTGTGCCCATTTCGCCCATTGTGAAGAGTTCCACAGTTGCCTCATGCGATAGTAGTGTGCCAAGACGATCTCAGCCATTGGGACATGCTAGAGGAGGGTCTTGCTGCTGCCACCCAGCCAGGCACCCCCAAGCCTGTCTCCTGCCCTGTCCCACACTCAAGGCTTTGATTTAGAAGACTGTCAACCCGGAAGAGCCAAGGAAAAGGGAAGGAGCCCAGTGGCAGATACCTGAGCCACTGCAACAGCAAGCAGCCTGTGGAGAAAGCTACCCATTCAGCACAAGCTGAATATTACAATTCTCATACTTACGAAACCAAATATGCATCCATTTCCTAAAATTATATACCATCCAATTGGCAGATGCCATTGGGGAGGTTTACAATCGTTTTTAAAAACTAAACCAATAAAACAATCACCAAAACTACATAAATACAAAAATCAAAATGTTAAAAATGTTAAAGAGCCAACAGTAAAGTTAATAATGAGAGCAGCAGATTAAAAGAAGGTCTTAAGCTGGCATCTATGTATAATACGAAGAAGATGCTGGGCAAATCTCCCTGGGAAGGACTTAAGAACATCAGAAGTGCCCTGATGTTGGATCAGAGCGAGGGTCAATCTAGTCCAGCACTCTGTTCACACAGTGGCCACCCAGCTGTCGACCAGGGACCAACAAAGCAGGACGTGGTACAACACTCTCCTACCCATGTTCCTCAACAACTGGTGCACACAGGCTTACTGCCTTTGATACTGGAGGTGGTACTGAAGCCATCAGGGCTAGTAGCCATTGAGAGCATCCTCCTCCTCCTCCTCGTCCACCAGGAATGTATCCAACCCCTTTTTAAAGCCATCCAAATTAGTGGCCATTGCTACATTTAGTGGTGTGATCTAACTATGCACTCTAAGACTAGTAAGTCAGGATTTCTTGCTGTTTTCAGCTACTAGGAAAGAACTCAATTTTTGGTGATGTCACCCCTTGCCTTGTGCTGAGCTGCACAGGAACCACTTGTCACAGGGATGTGTCAGGTTTGACATCCATCGCTGGATTACTCAGCATCTGATGATTGGCTGCTGGACATTTGAATGGCCTCCACTGCGTTTTGGGTTGATGCTGACTTGAATGAAAAATATCTGTACATGGTATTTGATTGATGGTGGCTCTTTCAGACAGTTTGTCAGTTGACATTCCAGATATCCAGTGCATGTTCGTGTGTGCACTTGTGTGAGAGGGAGATGCACGAGGATTTTGTTGGGGGGGGGGGGGGAATGATGGAAATGCCCCCTAACAACCCCGAACGTGGACATGATTGCAATTTTCAGAAAAAAGCTTGTATGTTCTCTAACTTGCAATCATTTTGCAAAATTCATCTACAATGTAAAATGTCCAAGAATTTGGCAGGGAATTCCAAACTCAGGAATTCTCCCATAGAAGAAGAGCCCTGATAGATCAGACTGAGGGTCCATCTAGTCCAGCACTCTGTTCACACTGTGGCCCACCAGCTGTCGGCCAGGGACCCACAAAGCAGGACATGGTGCAACAGCTCCTACCCATGTTCCCCAACAACTAATTCTCCCCACAAGGTGATGACCAAACTTGGGCAGAGCTGTAGCGTTTCTGACTCCAGGCACGGAGCTCCCAGGATGAACGGTTCATTCACACAAAATCATTCATTGCATACAAAACACCAGGAGAGGCATTCCACGTTAGCTCTCTCTCTCTCTCTCTCTCTCTCTAAATTGTGAATTTCCTGTGTGTGGGGATCACTGATTTCAATTGGGGAGGGGCATCCCATCATGTCAGCCCCCACCTGCGGTCTTAAGGACTGCAGCCCAGACACTGGTTCATGAGGCCTACATGTTTAAAGTTTTCCAGACAGAACCATCTGCATCGGCTCTGGGGCCAAAGTACCTTCCTGTGTGCCAGCAAAACATAGACGCCCAAGAGAATAGGCCCCCTGCAGCAGCCTTGCAATGTTTTATCTCAACACCAAACTGAGAAATGGGAAATGCACAGAAGCACTTTCCTTTCTTGGCCACTGGCAAGGTAGGCTGACCAGATAAAATCCAGGTCAGGGCTCTTGTAACTTTAACAGTTGTAAAGAAAAGGGAATTTCAGCCAGTGTCATTTATTTATTTATTTATTTATTTATTACATTTGTATACCGCCCCATAGCCGAAGCTCTCTGGGCGGTTTACATAGGATTAAAAACAATTAAAAACAATATACAAAAATTAAAACAGCAAAAACATACAACATACACACAATCTGTACATTTAAAAACCACTTCAACACTTCAAAAAAAAAAAAAAAAAAAAAAAAAAAAAAACTACAAAAACAAAACAAAACAGACCCAGGCTCCTCAGATATTGCCAAATGCCTGAGAGAAGAGGAAAGTCTTGACCTGGCGCCGAAAAGATAACAATGTTGGCGCAAGTTGCAGGGGCCCTGCCTTCTTTTGTATATGGTCACTCTAGTATAGTGCATGCACCTTTAACTGTTGTGATGAAGAGGGAATTTCACCAGGAACTAATTGCATATGAATGACACTGGCTGAAATTCCCTTTTCTCTACAACTGTTAAAGTTACAAGAGCCCTGACCTGGATTTTATCTGGTCACCCTAGAATAAGGGCTTATGTAGCAGCAAAATGGCCCAGATTAGCTCCTTTACAGTAAACTGAAAGGACACTAAATATGAGGGAAACAGACAACAAGTCCCCAAGAATCTACAGCCTGGTCATAATCCAACATGGTCACAGTAGTGCGGACACATTACCATCTCCACGAACAAAACATTCACCATGGTCTTCCAATGGAGAACAAAATCAGGGAGGCATCCATTGTGATGATGGGTGAATCCAATTACCCACACATTAACTGGATAATCATAGAATAGTAGAGTTGGAAGGGGCCTATAAGGCCATCCAGTCCAACCCCCTGCTCAATGCAGGAATCCACCTTAAAGCATCCCTGACAGATGGTTGTCCAGCTGCAACTTGAAGGCCTCCAGTGTGGGAGAGCCCACCACTTCCCTAGGGAATCGGTTCCATTGTCGTACTGCTCTAACAGTCAGGAAGTTTTTTTCTGATGTCCAGACGGAATGTGGCTTCCTGTAACTTGTGCCCATTGAGAAGAGATCCTGGCCCTCTTCTGTGTGACAACCTTTCAAGTATTTTAAGAGTGCTATCATGTCTCCCCTCAATCTTCTCTTCTCCAGGCTAAACATGCCTAGTTCTTTAAATCTCTCCTAATAGGGTTTTGTTTCCAGACCCCTAATCATCCTTGTTACCCTCCTCTGAACACGCTCCAGATTGTCTGCATCCTTCTTGAAGTGTGGTGCCCAGAACTGCACACAACACTCAAGATGGGGCCTAACTAGTGCCGAATAGAGGGGAACCAGTACCTCGCGCAATTTGGAAGCTATACTTCTATTAATTAGGGGTGTGCACCAGATCGGGTCAGATCCACGATCCAGACCCGATACGGCCGATCTCGATTATGATCCCCGCATCTGGATTGTCCGATCTCATCCAATCTGAAAGGACCCGATCCGGATCAGAAGAGATCGGAGGATCGGACCTCCTCCCCTCATTTGCGCTCCTTACCTGCCGGGGCCGTCCACTGGTACCTTCTACTGAGAAACAGTCTTCACGGCCTGCTTCTCAGTAGCATGCCAGGTGATGATGTCACCTAGCACGTTACTGAGAGGCAGGCCGCGAAGCCTGTTTCTCAGTAGATGGGACCAGCGGACGCTGGCAAACGGCCCCGGCAGGTAAGGAGCGTGAGTGGGGGGAGGGACAGGGAGGGGGGGAGTTAGACCCCCACTCACCCGCCCCCATGTTTTCCTCATAGGCTTGCATTGGGGAAATGCTTTCTTTCCCCCCATGCAAGCCTATGGTGAAAACACCTAAAATGGCGTCCGATCCGAAAATCGGACTTCCGATTTTCAGATTGGGATCGGGTCCGATCTGATCTGGAAAGCCTCCAATTCGATCTGACACGCCAACCCCATTCCGATCCCAGTTCCAATCCAATTTGAGGGGTCCGTGCACATCCCTACTATTATAGCATTGGCTTTTTTTGAAGCCACATCACACTGTTGGCTCATATTCAGCTTGTGATCTACAACAATTCCAAGATCCTTCTCGCTTGTTATATTGATTAGTTAAGTATCCTTGCAACTGTGCACTTGGTTTCTTTTTCCTAGGTGTAGAACTTGCCATTTATCCCTATTAAATTACATTCTGTTGTTTTCAGCCCAGTGCTCCAGTCTATCAAGATCACTTTGGAGTTTGTTTCTGTCTTCCAGGGTATTAGCGATCCCACCCAATTTTGTGTCGTCTGCAAATTTGATAAGCATTCCCTGCACCTCCTTGTCCAAATCATTAATAAAAATGTTAAAGAGCACTCGGCCCAAGACTGAGCCCTGCGGTACCCCACTTGTTACCTCCCCCCAGTGTGAAAAGGTACCATTGATAAGCACTCTTTGAGTCTGATTCTGTAGCCAACTGTGGATCCACCTAATAGTTGTTCCATCTAGCCCACTTTTCACTAGTTTGTGAATCAGGATGTCATGGGGCACTTTGTCAAAAGCTTTCATGAAGTCAAGATATACTATGTCCACAACATTCTCGAAGTCCACGGGAGGTTACCTAATCAAAACAAGAGATCAGATACGTCTAACAGGATTTGTTCTTGACAAATCCATGCTGGCTTCTAGTCATCACTGCATAGTTTTCAAAGTGCTTTCAGACTGACTTCTTTATAATCTGCTCCAAAATTTCACCAGGGATGGATGTCAGACTGACTGGTCTGTAGTTCCCAGGTTCCTCCTTTTTGCCCTTTTTGAAGGCAGGAACAACATTAACCCTCCTCCAGTCATCCGGCACTACACCCGTCTTCCATGATTTTGCAAAGACAATAGACTGTGGTTCTGAGAGTACTTCTGCCAGCTCCTTTATTACTCTAGGATGCAGTTCATCGGGCCCTGGGGATCTGAACTCATTCAAAGAAATTATGTGTTCCTTGACCTTTTGTTTATCAATCTCAAGCTGCAATCCTGCCCCAACAGCTTGTACTTCACTTTTTCCAGGGGGGTCATAGACTCACTTTTGGGAGAAGACTGAGCCAAAGTATGAATTGAGCAGCCCTAAATCAGGGGTGAGCAGAAGGTATATCTCCTGTTGTTTGGGGCTTCCAACTCTCAGGAGCTCCTGACAACCTTGCCAATGGTCAGGAATGCTGGAAGTTGAAATCCAAAATATCTGGAGATCTACTTTCTGCCCACCTCTGCCCTAAATGACTGTGCCTTAGAACAGCTGATCATGAAACTGACGAGCAGAGAGGCAACCCCAGACATAACCCCAAGTGGTGCAGCCCAGGACCTAGGGGGAGAGGCAAGCCTGTGAAACCAACTGGGAACAGTGACCACAGGGCTGTCGAAGTGGGAAATTGCCAGGAATCCAAATGCAGCCACATTTGACTTCAAAAGAGGAATTGTCTCTCAAATAAGGGAACTGGGAATAAGGAAGTTGAAAGAGAAAGTCAACAGGGTCACGATTCTCTAGAATGCTCGGGATTACTCTAAACCACAATAACAGCAGCTCAGCTAGAATGTATACCACAAGTCAGAAAAGCGAGCCCCAGGTCCAAGAGTTGAGCAGCACAGTTAGCAAACAGTATTAAAGAAGCTGTTAGAGAAATAGGCTTCTTTGAGAAAAGTTCAAAAATGATAAACAGGGCAAGACTGGCACCCAGGGATAATCCATTACAGGGCAGGTGAGAAAATGCCACTTGTTGCCACGTATAGATCCCCACTAAGACCACTCAGATGTATCAGCACAATCTACAATTGACCCTGGACAATGACACTTCCCTCTCACTGGCCTGGCCTTGCTTCCAGATAGCCACCCAACCTAAAAACAATTCTCATCCGCAACAACAGACCTCACCATGGAGATACAGACACAGGAACTAGATGCCATGGTAGACACAGATCTGTTTCCTCTGCCAACGCTATTACAGGGGCTAATAATGTCACCCATACTCTGACAGGGGCTAATAATGTGATCCATACTCTGACTCATCCTCTAACGCCCTACTGCATTCCACACAGGACAAACAGGCAAGTCTCTATGCAAAACGTATTCTTAGAACACAAATCTGACATCAAGAATAGCAATGTTCGGAAGCCATTGGGAAGTTGAACATTTCCACTCCCCAGGACACTTGGTCAATAACCTCAAGGTGGCCATTCTGGACCAAAGGAATTTCAACAGGAAACTGCTGGCACAAAACGTCCTGTGTTTTGAATATGAGCTAAGTTTTATTTTATCACACTGCACATGTTCATTGGCTCACCCTTGCAATGATGCCTGTGTTAAAACCCAGAAATGTTTTGTGTGTGGCAACTGTTAAGGTAATCACCATTGCCTGTACTTTAAAATCTCTTCACTGGTTGTCAATTAGTTTCTGGGAGAAGTATAAAGTGTTGGTTATTACTTTTAAAGCCCTACATGTTTTGGGTCCAGATTACCTGTGGGATTGCCTTCTCCCATACAATCTGCCCCGTGCACTCAGGTTCTCTGGGAAGAATTCACTAGAATCAGTCAAAACTAGACTGGCAACCGTTACCCAGAGGACCTTCTCTTCTGCCACTCCCAGACTGTGGAATGGCCTGCCAGAGGAGATTCATCAACTTAACAGTCTTTCTGAAGACTGATCTCTACCTAGTTGAATTTTAAGAGTTTTATTGATATTTTAATAATGTATTCGTTTTATATGTTTTTAATAATTCATTAGTTTTATACATTTTAATCAGTTTTATGTATTTTATGCTGTTTTGTTTTTAATGTTGTTCCCCGTCTCGATCCAGAGGGAGAGGCGAGTAAGAAATAAATTTATTATTATTATAATTCTGCATTTGAATTCCCTCTGACAACGCAGTTTAAATCTTTACATCCCACCCCCAGCATGTGCATATGGATCTGCCAATTTGAGGCTAACACTGATGAAGAGTCTGATGAAGAGGGCAGTCCCCACAAAAGCTTATGCCAGAACAAAATGGTTAGGTCTTTAAGGCGGCACAAGACTCTCGCTGTCTTCCCCCACTAAGTGTTACAGGGAGATTATGAAAATACATCAGTCCCTTCCTGAAGACTCAGAATTTGATGAACACGATACAAAAGGAGGAGGGGTGAGGAGCAGAGAAGGAAAGAGGTCAGCAAGCCTTGGGGGTAGCCCCTCATTCACTGAGCCACGGATGGGGCCAGGACTGATCCCCTTGCTGCCGTGGCGCTCCTCCTGGGAGACAGCAAGCAACTCCTTGGTCCCCTGGCCAGAGGAAGAGGTCCCTGCCTGCTTCAGCTCTGCAATTCACTATATATCATTATTTAGAAGTGTAACGTGTAAAATGGCCCTGGGATATATTGTGAATCAAGACCTTCAGTGTACAGAACAGTGTCTCTTCAGGACCTTTATTCAGTCCAGATCTACACAACTACTTTATAGCGGTATTGAAGTGAACGGGTAACTGTTGGGACACAGGACGACACATTCCATACACAGCTTTCATAGTGTTATTTCCTGCTGTTTTATTCCGTGTTCATAATGATTTGACACAAGGTGTAGACCTGGACTTATTAAAAAGCATCCAATATCTCTTCATCAAACACTGAAAAAGTATTAAAGCCCCAAAGTAGCAGTTGCCCATTCAAACGAGAAAATTAGCTTCCTTCCACCCCCCCACCCCCGTCACCTAACACTCAAAAGTTAATTGCCATTTATTCTCTTCAAACCTTTGGATTTAGCTGCCGTACCCTTCTTGAAAAATTCAGCTCCACTAGGGGATGTTCCCTCCCCTGACTCCAGCCAGGAAGCAGGAGCACCTCAGCCACATGCTTTCGCCTCCCCTAATATGCCTCCCTTGTGAGTATGCACACCAGATGGCAGAACGCTGCAGGTTGCAAAAACCGAATCAGCCCAAGGAAAGGGGGGGGGGGGGTTGATGGTGGGGGACAGAACTGCCAACCTTCAAATATTAATACCTCCCCTCTTGTTCAATTCATGGGGCAAAGATCAGGGGAGGGGGCAGATCTGCCGCACCATCTTTATCCGTTTCCCACTCCAGCCCATTGAAAAGGCAGCCAGGGTTTTTTTGTGTTTTTTGTGTGTGTTTTTGGCAGGGGGCGGAGGGGGGGGAGGGATGAAAAAGGTTTCAGGAGAAGAGAAGAGAAACTGTCCTCTAGTTCCTCCTTGCTTTTTGCAAGGCTAAGCAGAAGTGCAAGGCCAGTTCATGGGTAGCTTAAATTCTTTTAGAGATTGGAATCCAAAGCGGGTCGCCGATTTAGGCCGTGGGCTTCTTTGAATAAAGGCTCTTTGAATCAGGTTCAGACGTGCTTTCTGGCAGGACGACCATGCGTGTGCACATCTATCCAGGAAATGAAACAGCAGCACAAGCCCACCGTTACAGACATGCGGAGCAAGGAGGTGATTGATAGACGGAACAGGGGAACGAGCGTAGCAGGGAGAATGTTTTCAAAAGAACGAGGTGGAATACTCAAGCACAGCAACGCCCCACCTCCCCACCTGCAGCCTGAGTGGAACCATCCCAACATTAGCTATTTGCATAAGCTGAATTGCTTCTAGAACATGTTTATTTATTAAGAATTCAATAAAGTGACCCAAAGAAGTCCTTGAGGGAAGCTCTGAGGTCGGCAACAAGGGAGAGGGCTTTCTCTGTAGTGGCCCCCCAATTGTGGAACGATCTCCCCAACGAGGCCCTCCTGAAGCCAACATTGTTATCTTTTCAGCACCAGGTCAAGACTTTCCTCTTCTCTCAGGCATTTAGCAATACCTGATGAGCCTGGGTCTGCTTTGTTTTTTTAGGCTTACAGCTGTTTAAGTTATTCTAGTGGTTTTAAATGTATGTGTATATTGTATGTTTTTTGCAGTTTTAATTTTTGTATGTTGTTTTAAAGTGTTTTAATCTTATGTTAACCACCCAGAGAGCTTTGGCTATGGGGTGGTATACAAATGCAATAAATAATAATAACAATAATGATAATAATAATAATAATAATAATAATGGAGGCTTGCAAGCCTACGCCAGCCAGCCAGCAGCCCCGACCCTTCAGTTTTGCAATCCCAGCAGGGAAACTGGCAACTGGAGCCAAGTGGTCTTACTGTCAGGCAGGGGGAAAGCCGGCTCCCTGCAACTGCTCCATCTCTGGCTGAAGGATGGAGCCAGGCTGGTCCCCTCCTGCAGTGGTATATACATTTCCCATGACCCCAGATGTTATTTTTCTTAGCATTATTCAAGTGAAGTTATATTGGTTATGGGGAATACCAAGAATAAAAATGCAAGGGTAGCCATATTAGGACCAGAATAAAAATGCCAGAGTCCATGTTGCTGTAATACCTTTATTTGATCAACCAACAGATAATAACACACAAAAATGTGCAAGCTTTCAAGATTCCCAGATCTCTTCTTTAGGGAAAATTTATAAAAGGCAGAGGGGAGATGAAGTGAATACATGATGAAGTCACATTGTCTGCAAACCCTGAATACATTTCTACTTAGTGACTATAATGACTCAGTTCACACAACCCAGTGGCAAATTGTGGTCCAATCATTTAGGGATGTTTACAGAAATTGCACACATCCCGGCAAATCATAAGTTAATTAACCACAATTTCTCGCAGTGATGAACAAACTGGCCTAATGAGACTGAACTTTTTTGAGGCTCACCTCTGCATTCGCTCACATTGAAGGAAAAAAGAATTTTAGGGGCATATTTCTGAGAACACAAACAACAAATGTGTTATGCAAATAACCAGAGCAGGAAACCAGCCCAGAAGGTAACTGGATTGTTGGACAACAAAGAAACGAAAGAGGGCCCTGCGGAGAAGCTGAATGGATTCTTCGCATCAAACTTCACATTGGATGTTTCTGGACAGCTGCCCAAGCCAGAACCGCTTTTTCGGGACTGCATTTGAAGAATAAAATGCAACAAGGGATGAAGTTATAGGGCTAACTGGCAAATTAAAAATTAACAGGACTCTTGAGCATATGCCACCTAGATCAGTTGTCCTAAAACAGCCCAAATGGGAAAAATCTGGGACTTTCCCAAAGTGAGTGACTGGGAAACAAAATTGCAGGAGGTTCCAAGTGTAAAATGACATGTATTTTGGGGCAAAAATCTTAACTTGCCAGAGGCTCCGGGGGGTCTGAACTAGCAGCAACCATCTAGAATTGAGATCATAGAATCATAGACCCATAGAACAGTAGAGTTGGAAGGAGCCTGTAAGGCATCGAGTCCAACCCCCTGCTCAATGCAGGAATCCACCTTAAAGCATCCCTGACAGATGGTTGTCCAGCTGCCTCTTGAAGGCCTCTAGTGTGGGAGAGCCCACCACCTCCCTAGGTCATTGGTTCCAGCGTCGTACTGCTCTAACCGTCAGAAAGTTTTTCCTGATGTCCAGCCAGAATCTGGCTTCCTGTAACTTGAGCCCATTATTCCGTGTCCTCCTGCACTCTGGGATGATGGAGAAGAGATCCTGGCCCTCCTCTGTGTGACAACCTTTCAAGTACTTGAAGAGTGCTATCATGTCTCCCCTCAATCTTCTCTTCTCCAGGCTAAACACGCCCAGTTCTTTCACAGTCTCTCCTCATAGGGCTTTGTTTCCAGACCCCTCAACATCCTTGTTGCCCTCCTCTGAACACGCTCCAGCCTGTCTGCAAGTTGTGGAGAACACCATAAAACATCACCCCAGTGTGTGGCAACTATGAAAAGGGCAATGTTCATGTTCAGGATTATCAGGAAGGGGATTGAAAATGAAAATAACCAGTGTCCTAATGCTTTTATATAGGTCTTCAGTGTGGCTGCATTTGGACTTCTGTAGATAGTTCTGGCCCACCCCATCTCAAAAAGAGGTGTTGTATGAGAAACCAAAATAATCAGAGGGGTTGAGTTAACTTCCATTCCTGGCAGTGTAGGGGGCTTTTTAGTTTAGAAAATGATGACTAAGAACAAGATGTGGTAAAGATTTATACAATTATTCATGGTATGGAGAAAAGTGGATGAAGAGGACTTTCTCCTCCCCATTCCCTGAGACTAAATAAAGACTTGATTTTACTCTGGGGATTTCCTTTCCTCTAACCACTAGATTACACTACCCAACTTGGCTTTTATTGACTTTTTTGTCTCCAAAAGTAAGGTTTACACACACTACGCACAAACACTATTCATGAAAGAAGAGAAAGCTATCAGTGGTTACTAGTCCTGATGGTCATATGCCTCCTCCTGTATCAGAAGCAGTATACCTATGTACACCAGTTGCTGGGGCGCATGGGCAGGAAGATGCTGTTGCACCATGTCCTGCTTGTGGGTTCCTGGTCGACAGCTGGTTGGCCACTGTGTGAACAGAGTGCTGGGCTAGATGGACTCTTGGTCTGATTCAGCATCAGGGCTCTTCTAACATCCTTCTGTGTTGAAGAGAAATCCGAGCAACCACCAAGTTTTATATTGTCAAAGGTGGGGGAATCAGCCATGACGTGCTGTTTGCCCCAACAGTCCCAGCGTAACCTGAAACCTGTATGGCACCTAGTAGACAAGCATAAGCCATGGAAGTCTGTGATTCATCCTCCATTCCATCTTATGATGCTGACGATGCCCAACTACATGGTCAAGTCAGCCTTTGTCCTCCCTCCTTCTTCTCCACTACCCCAGCCTGATTTTTGTAACTTCTTGGCAAATGAAGAGATCTTGAAAGCTTGTCCACAATTCTGTGCATATCTGGCTGATTCTAATAAAGATATTGCCTCCCCATGGCTGCTGGGTCGGCCCCGCTAGACCCAAAGGGACTACTGGATTCTGCAAGTTCTACAATAGCCGCAATGGATTGAAATGGATGCTTACAAAGTGGCTTGGAGTTTGGCTGAATCTTAACGACATTCACAATGAGAGTCCTTGACATCTTCGTTGATGAAAAAAACATGAGGAAGAGGAAGCATCATATCTAATAAGGTGCTAACAATAGAAACCACAACAGGCTCACGGAGAATGTGGAATCATGACATTACTGCTATGTTTGGAAGGATGTGCTGAAAATATCTGCCGATGCGTCATGTCAAACTGACCTGCGCAAAAATCTGCAGAAAAGCAGGGTCCCAGCAACACTTCCCCCTCGCTACGCCCTGTGTAGGTTCACACAAGGGAAGAAATTGAAGTAAAAGATGGCGGGGGAGGGAGGGAGACTCTGCTCCTGTCTTTTACCGATATAAAAAGATGTCCTGGACACATAAATTAGCTTCTTTTCCTGCTATTCATTCCCCCCCCCCCCCTTCTTATCTGGGATACGCTTGGATATTTTCCATTTTCTTTCCCCTTGGTATGGCTTGATTGGAGACAACTCACTGCACTGACTGGCTCTGACGGGGATGGAAGGATCCATGACCCACTGCGCATTGGATTGGCAGATATAAAGTTTGCTAGTTATAGTGAAATAGTCTAAAACAGCCAGGAAACTCACGAGCGGGAGGGAGGGAGGGAGATGCAGGCCTCGGATTAACATTCCAATCGCTCTGACTGCTTTGTGAATGATATTTCAATACCATTCTTACACCATTTGCATTGCTTTGTTGTTCCATTGATTGCTTCCCTTATGCCATTTTCTGACTATTACCATTTACAATAATACAAACTATGTTCTATAAGAGGAGCATATCACTTTCAGGCACTGTGTATCAAAAGACCAACTGATTTCTTTTTCAGTTGAGATCTTGAGTTGGTGGTCTTGCCTTTGGCCATCGACGCAATGGGTTACAGAGGTGCATGTTAAGAGTTCAGATTAGATACCGAATTAACAGTGGGCTTTGGAATAAGTGAAAGCTGATAGGCGTCCGTAGTTATTAATACATACACACATAGAGACAGAAACAGCACATCTGTGAATTAGATCCCCGGCTATTAGACTTCCCAAAAGTGCTTCCCCCAACAGGAGACGTGAGAGACGTCTGGAGCCAGAGAGCCAGTGAAGGGCAGCTCACTATGGAGCAGGAAGTCGGTGGCAAGGGAATCTTTTGTGCGCACTTCGCTTTCCATGCTTATTTCTAAAATTCGAGTTCATGAAGCATGGTGTGCACAGAATAAAATCACCTGACCTCTGACCTCGCTCCCAGCACTGCGGGTTGATAGATCGAGAAGCAGAAACAGCCTGGGGAATTGGGTGTGATGACAAGGTGCTGCCCCCCAATGCCCCCCCCAGTTCTAAGAACAGGCGCATGGGTGTGAAAGCACATGTACGCACACGCACCATGATGCAGTTAGTGCTGAATCTTGGGGCCAAAGTTACCCCACCCCACCCAAGCGACTACCCAGAAAGCAGCAGGTGATGAGGGGAGCAGAAGCAAATGCCATTTTATTCCTATAGTCCTGATGGAGCTACTAATTAAATCAGTTTAAAATGCAAATCTGCATGCGCTCAAGGTATTCCTTTTAAAATCAGGGTTGGCAAACCATATTGTTACTTTTCTAGCCATATCGGGAATGTAGAAGCAGGTATAAGCACTGAAGGCTGGGGGGGGGGGGGGGGAGGGAGGAAGAGAAATATTAGTCCTTCCACCCCTCCCAGAAGGAAGGAACAACACACACACACACACACACACACACAATCAGCCGTAGAGAAGTGGAAAGCGCTTTGACTATGATGCACACACAGCTGACCCATAACTCTAATTTCAGAGAGATTTCCTTATAGGCATCTCCTTATAGGAACGTGCCATGGGCCAAGCAACAGGGGCACCTCCTATCCAGTGCTTTGATGCTACTGGGGATGACGGGGGGGGGGGGGGGTTTCTCTTAAGAACATCCTTGCCACCACACCCAGCACCCTGTTTCCAACCGTGGCTAGCCAGGTGCATCTGGGAACCCATCAAGCAGCTGCATCAAGGCAGCTCCCCTCCCTCGCAGCTCACCCCTCAGCAACTGGTCTTGAGATGTCCACCGCCTCTGAACATGGAGCTTGTGTCTTGTGATCAAGGCAAACAGCCCTTACTGTCAAGACTGGAAAAGCTTAGATTCTGCAGTCTCTCTTAACTGAAACTTTTATATCTCCCAGTTTAGATCAGAATTTCCAAAGCAACGCTCATCGTTCAGAATTCAATGCTGCGAGATAACGCTGCAACGGACTCTCCACCGCAAGCATGGGCGCGCCGGCAGGATCTCCGCTGGCCTGCAAGGCAAGCGAGAAACTTCAAAGAGCGTGGAGATGTATGGTTCCAAGATTTAAATGACTAAGGATGTAATTGAATAGTTGCACCACCAATTAATTACTGTTTTAATGAAGATGAGTAGGCAGACAGAGAGCTGAAAAGCACTCCGAGCAAAAAGGCAAGCCAGCGGGGGTCTCTCAGAACAGACACACCTGTTCTGTTCTGTGGGGAGGGGGCGAAAGCGGCTTCCTCTACGCAGGCAGCAAAAGGAGGCAATAGAAGAGGTTGTACCACTTCAGACTGCAGGTGGGGGAAATCACATTTTTGAATGCTAAAGCACACAAAACCTCTCTCTGCCAGTAGGAAGCTAAGTGAAGCAAAGCCTCCCTCCCAGCCCGAGATGCATGTCGTTTAATGATTGTCTCGTTTATACCCTACACTGTGGTCCTTAAAAGGGACCCCAAACCAGCAAACAGGGGAGCTGCTTTCCCCACACACTTGCAGGAGTCCATTCCACTTTACAGCCTCTGAACGAGGCCCATTTCATTCTGCTGCATGCACAGACCAGGGCTTGGACAATGACAATTCAATAAGCATCCCAGCCAAACCACAGACAGCGTTGTTGTGTACAAGCTACGGAAGTTCCTCTGTTTGGTCGATACTTATTTTATTTAGAATTATTTATAGGCCACCTTTAAGGCAAAGCCCTCTCACTGCAGCGCTTGCATGACTTTTTAAAAAAAAGACAATAAAACATGATTACAAACCGCAAACTCCACACAGAGAGGAGCCAATGCGCCAATGCGCCAGTGTCCTGGTTAAAGGGTTCGACTGGGAGTCAGGAGAGCCAAAGCGCAGTTCAGAGCTTTCCTGAAGGCCCACCGTGATGCAGCCTTGAGCACACGCATCCCAGAGACGTGGGGCCACTGCTGAGAAGGCTTTCTGACTCGGCCTTGCAGTCCAAACGGCCCTTTGCGGTGAACAAGGCAGAAGGGCCTCTGCTGCTGACCTTCAAAGTAGGTACAAGGGAAGGTGGTCCAAACTCTTTAATTAAAAGCACCCTATGGAAAGGAGGACGGGGGGCTCCTGCATCTTTAACGGTTGCATTGAAAGGGGAGTTTCAGCAGGCGTCATTTGTCTCCATGCAACACCTGGTGAAATTCCCTCTCCATCTCAACAGTTAAAGCTGCAAGAGCCCTGCCCTCTTTTGTATCTGGCCACTCTCGTATCGCTCCTGCCGCTTTAACTGTTGTGCTGAAGAGGGAATTTCACCAGGTACTGCATGCATACGAATGACACCTGCTGAAAATTCCCTTTTCTATACAACTGTTAAAGATACAGGAGCCCTGAACCCCTTTCCATAGGGTCACTCTACTTTAAATTGGGCTTGGAACAGTAGTGGCAATGAGTGCGGCTGGCACAACATAGCTGCCAAATGAACAGACTGCCCAGAAGTACACACACACACACAAACACTAATATCCAGAGGGCTACAATCTGCACCAGCAGAGGTTTCTGAACCATCTTCAAGGGCAGATCCATGTAGAGTATACCACAGCAGTCCAGCCTGGACGTCATGAGCACATGGATATCTGAAGAAAGGCCAGACCTCTCCAGATAGGACTGCAGTTGGCATACCAATGTGAGCTGCTGAAAAGCACTCCTGCCCACTCCTGCCCCCAACCACCACAATCCCCCCCCCAAGCTGGGTTCTTTGTCCTTAAGCAGGAGTGCAACCCACTGAAGACCAGATGTGGTCCTCCATCCAGATGAGTCCACTGCACCTCTGCCTTGCCTGGATTAAATGTGATCTTGCTGATTGTCATTCACCCCAAAACTGCATCCAGGCACTGGTTCAAGGGTTCCACAGCCTCCCTAGCTTCAGCAGATTGTCACAACAGGTAGAGCCAAGTGCCATCTGCCTTCTGCTGACACTCAGCCCAAGCCTCTAAAATTACTTCCCCCACTGGCTTCACGTACATGTTGAAAAGCACAGGGGGCCTTGTAGCACATATCTTGCACATATTTATGTCACCTGCTCTTCTCTAAATATATCCCAACCACCCAGTCTGTATCCATCTAAATGCTTTTCACAACATTCTACGAGTTTTTCAAAGGATGCATATCAAAGGATATATTCGTAGATTGTAGCCTTCCTAGTTTGAATTAAACACATACATTTTAAAAAGTCTAATTATTCTCCAGGGTTTGTTAATCCACCACCAGCTGGAAGGCTGCTCCTGACTTTTATCATGTTTTGCTTTTAAAAGATTAAGGCTGCAATCCCACACCCACTTCCCTGGAAGCAAGTCCCACTGGATCCAGGGGGCTTTACCTCTGAGCGACGTAGAGGCTCGCGCTATTTGTCAAAATGTTTGTTCCCGTATTTCAACACTCGGATAACAGGGTCCATCTACTGCCAGGGGTCAGGAAGCACCAAGTCAAGATGGCCAGCCCCACACGGGGCACAGGGGTCACTGGGGGCGTGCAACTGCGGCCGGCCGCCACGTCCACGGTACTTTCAAAGCCTTTAAAACAAAAAGCAGTTGGAGCAGCAGCTGAAAGGGCCGGAGGCGGAGAGAGCGGGCCTCTCAAGGGGAGCTCCGATGCCGGCTCCTGCTGCTGTAATGGAGCTTTCAGAAGGCAAATAAATCTTTAATTAAATAATGCTGTAAACAGGCACAATGGGCCTTTATTGTGGCTGTCCCAGCCCCCGCAAACGCCCCACGCTTTCCCTAATCTTTGGATTAGATAGGCAGAGACCACATTCCCAAAATACCACGGAGCAGGGGACGGAAGGGGAGAGGGAGGTTCTCTCTCCAGCTCTGTGAAACAAAGGGGGGGGGGGGTCAGTGGGACAGGCCATGGTTGCCACTGAAGAGGAAGAGCCAGCCAGGCCAGTGGGCTCTTGGCCAGTCAAAATGCCCACCACCCAGCAGAGAGGATACTGGGCTTCACACATCAGCTAAACTCCCATAGGACCAGACCATAAGAGGCTGGTGGGGGGAGTATGCCCTTATACACACCGATGGTGCGGCCAAACTTGGAATACCATGTACAGTTCCAGTCACTTCAAAATGAGAATTGTAGAGCTGGCCCAAGACAGGACAGCCAGCTGTCAGGGATGTTTTAAAATGGATTCCAGCACTGAGCAGGGGGTTGGACTAGATGGCCTAAATGGCCCCTGCCCACTCTAGGATCCTATAGCGGTCACCAACATGCATGGCTTTACAAGGGAGTTCATGGGAGGGAAGGCTACCAATTGCTACTAATCATGACAGCTGCATATTAACTCCAGTGATGGCGGCATAATGCACACAACTGGGAGGGGCTCCTGCACTCCTGTCCTACTTGTGGGTTTCTCACAGGCAGCTGGTGCGCCCCTGTGGGGATTGGCCTTTGATCTCATCCAACAGGGCTTTGCTTCTGCTCACAATCCTTACCTATCCACTGGTTAACAGAAGCTACAAAGCTAATAAACCCAATTAAGCCTTCTCAGATCCTCCAAGCCAACCAGCACAGGCAAGCATTGTAAAGGTGAGACCAAAAGACTTCAATTCGGGGGAACCAAGAAACCACAACCAAGAAACACATCCCCACAAACGCCCAAGTAAAGCTTCAGAGGCAGCCAGTTTTCCTTCTTGTCTTGACCTGAAGGAAACTTTGATCCCAAGTGCAGCAAAGCCAACAAACAAGACTCAGTCAACTCAAAGAAGGACCTTGACCTTCACAGAGAGACACCATGTTCCCCTCGTCATTCTAGAGCTTGAAAAAGAGCAGGCGGGGCTAAGCAAACGATGCCCCAGACTGAATCCACCTGCGTGGGTGGTGGGTTGATGACAGTGGATCCATGGGCTTGAAACAGACCAGATCTGCCTCATTCGCATGGAAAGCCATGTGCCCCCCATGCGTATGTGGCAGGAAGTGAGTGAGGGAAAGGGGGAGCTGAATCCTCTACGTGCCAGCCTCTTCCACCTGAGCACTATCACCTTTCCTAGCCACGTCTCTCAGACAGGATCACTTCCAGTACTGGCGCCTGGCTTGGGGGGGTTGGGAAGGGAAATAACAGGGAGCTAAGCTGCAGATGGGGGAGGATTCCTCACCCCCTTTTGCTCACTGAAATGAGCCCTTCTGCCCCAAACGTTCCACTCTCTTCCGTGGCTCAAGCGCCTCCTGATCCAGCCCAGAGATCAGCCACTGCCTCTGTATCATTTCAGCCAAAGACATTTCAGGTGGTGTACAGTTCACGGCCAGGAATACACCAGCCACTCTGATCCCGATCTCTCTCTGTTTCCCCCTTTCATTTAAAGCTTAAGGAGCCCAGTTCCCAGGAGAGTCAATCCACCTCCAGGCGGAATAGGTGGGGGTTAGGGTCACACATTCCCCCACCCCAGAAAAAACATGGAAGTGCAGGACGAAGAAACTGTCAAGGCCTTCGGAGATGGCCATTTCCTCCTGGGTCAAGCTCCTAGGCAATTCGCTTTTCCCCAAGTAACTTTAGGACTGGGAAGGGGAAATTACTGAAATCCGTTATGCTTTTCCATTCGGAAACTTTGCACTTCAGCTCAAGAATGAAGTTCCTCAGATCAGCAGCTTCAGGGAGGTTATCACTTCCACTTGAGCAGAGCAGACAAAGTGAGCACACAATGGAAGATGGGAGGGTGAGAGAGGTGAGCCAAGAGTCTTGGGGGAGAATGTTGCCAACACACACACACACAGGGAGCAAGTTGCACGGATCATTCACCCCATCACTCGGCACACAGGTGTACTTGTATTCACGGAGAGTAAGGCCGTTTCTACACCGGCCTTTTTTTCTGGGGTTGTCCCTGGGAGCTCCCTGTTCGTCCAAATGACACACAGGGTCTCCCGGGGGCAGGGGGAGACTGGCACGGGTTTTCCCCAGGATAAAGAAACCATGGGAAAACCCAATTCTTCCAGAGGTCCTGGGACCGTCCTGAGACCGCGGGAGGTGTGGGTGGCCGTTCTGCCTGGTGCCTGCTCACTCGCAAGAAAGCGGGGCACCAAAAATGGGTACGGAGCAGTGCAGCTCTGTGCCCATCAGGGAGCAGGGCTGCATTTTCGCCATCCTTGGGATGGCGGGGTGTGTGTGTGTAAGGTCCACAATTTCAGGGGAGGTAAAAAACTTATTTTTCGATGAAGTGGGGCCTCTCTCTTGTGTGACTGGTCCTGTTGCTTCCAAAGAAAACCCAAAGCAAAAATGGCGGCCACAACATTCCTGCTTCCTCCTGGGACGTTGTAGAGGCTCTTGCGATCAGGACATCGCGAGAGCCTCCCCCCTCCTTCCCAGAACGCCAGGTGGTGTAGAAAGAGCCTAAGACTTGTACCTACAGCTCAAGGGAAAAGACAAGCGCAAGAGATGGCCAGGCAGCCTGTTTCTTCCCTAAAGGGCCAGAAGGCCTGTGGGTGGAAAGGGAGGGGGGAGAAGGAGGAGGAGGAGGCGTTGCCGCTTTGACCCCCTCAATAACCTAAGGCAAGTCCTTTATTCCAACCGGTTTGGAAACCATTTACCTGAACTCTTCATTACATGCGCCTTGAGGAGGACACAGGTGTGCTTGCGTTTGCAACAACATTTGTTCTCCGCCGATAATCCTGCTGCCGGGTTGCAGTTGCTGCTGGCACCCTGCTTTGCCAGAAAGATTGAGTTTTGTCTGCACACGGCAGACAGAAAGGGAAAGACAAAGTGGAACTCAGCACCGCTGCCCTTTCTGGTTAGAGGCAAACTAATTCCGATTCAGGAAGAGGAGGAGGAGGCAATAGTCAAACGACCGCATGACATACATTTGTATCCGAGCTTCATGCCTGGCCTTCGTCTAGGAAGAGCATTGCCAGCCTTGCATTACGCATTCAATGACTCGAACGATCAGAATCCGTCCACACAGCTGCAGTATTAACTGGAGAGTAGCTCCACCTGGGTTGGCACTCAGAGTCAGGTCTGTCCGGCTTAAAATAATTTTTATTGCTTCTATTCAAATGTACAGGGTTTCTTTTTCAATGCAGTCTACACTGCACTATTTTTGAAGAACCGACTGTAGAAGCCAAAGGGCTGCAAGCAATCAGAAATCCCAGAAGATTTAAGTTTTACTAGGCTGGCAGAGGGCACCTGAAGCACAAAACATTGTGGGAACTTGCTGTGCAGAAGGAAAACCAACAGGGCCACCAGGGAGCAGGTATCGTGCCGAAGGACTGGCCAAGAGGCTCAGAACTATAGGTGCGCAGCCATTCTTTAAAGCAGCCTTCCCCAACCAGGTGCCCTCCACATATGTTGGGACTACAACTCCTAACAGCTCTCAGCCAGCTATGCTGCAGTCGTAGACATCTGGAGGGCACCTGGTTGGGGAAGGCTGCTTTAAACTATGCACAAGCCAGCGTAACAATTGGACAAGCCAACCTGATTTACACTTCTGGGCAACGTCCCTGCAGGACATCCAGCCAAGGCTCTCCCTGTGGCAGCTACCCAACTCTCTCCACCAGAAGCTGAAACCGGACCGCCCACCTGCGCTCCCACTGAGCTGTCGCCGCTCCGGATGGAGCTCAGATGTGTCTGCTCCAGTTCCAGCTTGGCCTCCCTTGTGCCTTTTCCCTGCCAAATGGAGAATCACTGAACTGAACTGGCCTCGTTCACCTCCAAATGCACGATGGAATAAAACTCTGAATGGAAGAGCTGGCCCTGTTTACACTGGGCAACACACAATGGAACTGTAAACCCAGGGACCCTTGAAGCCAAGTGGCTCCACAGCGTCCTGTCTTCTCAAACCCTTGCCAGAGATTAGCGTGCTTCTGTAAACGCGAAATATGCCACGACCGGAGACAAAATCCGGCATATTGAACCAAACCTGAACCCCAGATCAAGGGGATTTCCCACACATACATCTATGCATACAGACACGTGCAACCCAAAATAGAAAAATGCTAATCACCACATAATGGCTTAAATGTTAATAAATATCAAACAAACTGGGGTGAACCAACAGTTTATATAAACATATTATTTGTGCCATATAATAAGAGCATACAATAATAATATACAGTAACACAACAATTTGTTTACAGGCACCATATATGAGGTTTACAATGATTTGCAATAGTCGAACAACGAACAAAAATAGTTTGTAGAGACTAAGCAATACAATATCTACAGGCCTCTGGCTTCTTACACCTGTTTCGCATGCAAATGCTTCCTCAGAATATTGCAATCAGATTATAATGCTTATGAGTGGGCATAGAAGAGGATTCATTAAGATTATTCCTCAAATTCTCAAAGATTTGTTCATCCTCCAAAAAGGATTGACTTGAATCCCCAGTCAAACAACACAATTCTTCAAGGGCAGTGAAATTCACAAACCCTGGTACAAGGGTACACTTGATGCTCCTACCCAGAATGCATCACGAGTACAGGTACATAAAGTCATTATTATTATTGTTGTTGCTGTTGTTGTATCTCTTTCTCACTCGTGGCGGTTTTTCTATATGGATATGATGGGCTTTGCCAAGTCACGCTGCCTTTTACTGATTCAGGAATTTCTTGATGATTGAGCATGTTTTAAGTATGACTGCTTTCTGGATGGATGTTGGTGTGGATGTATTCTGGTAGGCCCAGTTTCTGGAGGTTTTCTGTATAGTTTTTGATATTATTATTATTATTATTATTATTATTAATTATCCCCATTGGCTCAGTCTCTTTGGGCAGTGCACAATTAAAACCATAAAATATAACAAGTATCAAATAATTTTAAAACATTAGAAGTTTTTTTTTAAAAAAGGCAATATAAAACCAGGTAAGTTAAAGTTCAGAGAAAGTCTGCGTGAAAAGCTATGTTTTCAGGAGGTGTTTAAAGGATGTTACAATATCTAAGGTAGAGGGTTTTTTTAAAAAACAAAAAACATTTGGGGTCTGTAATAGGCTTCAGAATTCTATTTTCTTCAGTAGCTATGTGTCTTCCCCAACCTGGTGCCCTGCAGATGAGTTGGGCTGCATGCAACTCCCCCTCCTTCCCATCAAGTGTAGCTGTTGGCCTCAGGCTTAGGAAGGCGACCAACTGCAGGATGTGAGGCAGGGGGGGGGGGGGGGGGGAGAGAGAGAGAGAGAGAGAGACAGCAGGCACAAGGCAACTGTGCCCAGCAGAGTGGAGCTGTAAGCTGCCAACTTGGTTACATGGCCAGTCAACTTAGGAACTCGGGAGCCTCAAAGTGGCGAAGAAATGCATTAATTAATGTGCCGCCGCCACCAAAGCAGGAGTACAAAGCCAGTCTTGGCAAATCTCATCCTTAGCACCCCATAGAGACAGCCAGAACTCCATCACACCAGCGATTGAGCGCACTCTCGCCATGCCTGGTGTGCGGATTTGCAGCACGGTACTCACAGGATGCCGTGCCTGTCCTGCTGACACCCCACCTCTTCCCCAGCCTTTCCTAGAATGCTAAAAGTCTGGATTATTTTCCCTAAGTGCATTTAATGTGCCCTTAGCCTCTGTGTAGTTTTAAAGGAACTGGGGGCTTGGATGGATTGCATCAGGTCCTGGCAGGGAAAAGTGATCTCTCCCAGCAGCCAGATCCAAGCCTCAATATACAACCCAAACCTCGCATCCCAGGCTCCAAAGCCTTTTTGAAAATCATACAACACTCAAATCTCTGCAGAAACAGGATCGTACTCCCTCGATGCCCCCAAAGAGCCGGACTCAAGGGTCGTTCCATTTTTGCCCGGCAGAAAGGCGGTTTGGTTGAAGTGCTCATCTGACAGGACCTGACTGGAGGGAGAAAGGGAAGGGGAGGGGCGGAGAGGAGTGGAAGAGCAAAGGAGCGAAGGAGCGAAAGAGCAGCTGTTCAGGTGAAAGGGATCATAAACGTTTTGACTCAAAGGGAAAAAAGCAGAGGCAAAACGGGGGGAGGGGAATTAGGTGTGATGGAGGAACCAGTCTGTGAGTGACTTGGCATGATGGGGCCTGCAGAGTCTCAGACAACACAGAGTGCCTCAGGATGGATCCTGCAGTTTTAATCTAATTTTTTTAAAAAGTTTCGCATTATATTACAAAGAAATGGTCTATTATGTATTGATCCAAGTAATGAGTTCCTATCCATCACCGCCCACATCACCTATGTTCAAACTTCCAGTTTTTGATGTCAATTTTTCTGTTTTGCATATTTACAATGGAACTTATTTACTTACTTCTAAGTAGACACATGTAGGATTATGTTGTTAGTCACCTTCTATCACGATTAGAATATCATATTCTATTAATGCGTTAGCGCGTACACAAAAAAGTGTTGTGTTTTTAGAAATGCCATTTAAGCTCCCCACCGTGAACCAAAGCTGAATTAGTGACTACTAAACCTCTATTGCCTAGAGCACACCGGAAGCGACACCACCACCACCCCAAAAAAACCCTGGCATTAAATTCACTGCTAAGATTTCCAACCTTAGTTCTCCACGAGACCACTAACATCAAACTACAGCTATACATTCGCTGGGAAAGTTGGGAAACTTTCCTCATCAGTATGAGGTGTAGAAACGGTGCTTTAGAAATAGACCCCTTCCCCTGTGATACAACGAGGAAGCCTTTCGTGCAGCATCTCCATGCCCAACTCATAGAGAAGTCAAGTGCTGGTGCACATTAAGAGCTCTCCTCCAGGTCCGGGGGTGGGGGAGAAAGAGAGAGGGGGAGAGAGAGAGCCATCCCTGTCGGTCAATGAGAAACTGCCAGTTGCATAGTTTTATTTCAGTTATCAAAAATATTTGTAGCCCACCGTTCAAGATAAAAACCTTAAGGCAACAGGATAGGCAATGGACAGACAAAACAAGCCAGTACAGAACATTTGCTAAATGCCCAGGATTGTTTACACTGTCTCAGCGAGTAGCTTCCCTGGCACAAGCCCTGCTGAAATGGACCATCTGACAGAGAATGAACATAACGGAAAAAGTCTCATGGTCATCCCAGACACCTTTGGACAAACGAAAAATGACTACATACCCTTTCTTCCACTATACCTGGACATCAGGAAAAACTTCCTGACTGTTAGAGCTGTACGACAATGGAACCAATGACCTAGGGAGGTGGTGGGCTCCACACACTAGAGGCCTTCAACATGCAGCTGGACAGCCATCTGTCAGGGATGCTTTAAGGTGGATTCCTGCATTGAGCAGGTGGTTGGACTCGATGGCCTTATAGGCCCCTTCCAACTCTACTAGTCTATGACTCTATGGTAAGAGCAAAAGGGGTAATTGGGAAGTCCCGCCCACTTCCCTAAACAGGCCAGCATCAGCTGTTAAGTGCTAAGTCCTGTGCTGTGCAGGCACAATATTTAAGCTGCTAAGAACCACCTTGTCGCAAGGAACCCAGGCGACCTAGCGCTGGGGGATTTTTCCAGCAACGGTTCATGCTGGTGGACTTAACGAAAGAAGGGAGGGAGAACGAATTCCACTACAGGCATGCAGTTATGCTCAACGAAGACATGGAACCCAAGAAACCTCCCCTGCTCTACCATAAAGTTAATCCACTCATGAAAGTCAATTCCTGGTTTGCACAGTTCAGGTTGGGCATCATTTGCCCAACAGCCTATCTAGGTACAGCTTGTCATGTCATCTGAACCCAGGCAGCATGGCTTGTATAAGGGAGAAACAACCCTCAAATAACCCAGGGCCTGTTGCTGGGTTATCTGAGGTTTGTTTCCCACTCAAACAAGCCATGCCACCTGGGTTTGGACGACACGACATGCTGCACCTAGGTGGGTAAGTAGGCAAATGGCGCCTGATTTGTGCCGCGGCTTAAACAAGCCACCGTGGGTGGTTTAAGCCGTGGTGACAGCGTGAACCAGGCCCACGACTCAATTCTCACACAGCTTTACAGCTGAATATTCCCCTCCGATAAGAAGGGTCGCCTTTGAGGATGCATTGTATGGAATCTACTCCAAAATGGCTCTTTCACACGTGCCAATCACCAAGCGATGAACATGGGCAAAGTCACCCAATCCACAGACATGGCAATTGCTCCATTTCAAAACAACATGCTAAAGAACTTCATGTTCCACATGCACGCCTGTGGCAATGCGTATTCCCTAAGCCAAACTGCCTCTCTGGTTGACTGACTGGCGCGCAGCCATCCTCCTGCCTTGGCCTCCTGCTGGAAAGAGTGCCTGGCCTGGCTGCGCACTGGTCGGAGCTACGCAGCTTCGTTCATCGAGGACAACAACAACCGTTCAAATAAGTACCAAGCCATCTAACACTAGGTTCCAGAGTCCAAGGAAACACCCCACGGCCCAGATTCCTGTCACACGGAGCCACGGATGGAGATTAGATTGATGCGCTGCGACACTCAGCAGTAGCACATCGCAGAGGATTAAAATCATGACTTAACCAGCAGGCAGCCCAGACAAGGAACAGAATCTGCCATAACAATTTAGGTAATATACTAAGGGCTTGTTTACACACAGCAAGAATCAGAAATAGTTAAGTTCTTGACATGCTTACGGCTCCTGACAACGTGAAGGAGGACGTCCAGAGCATTTCACTACTGTTCAACTGTGAACTCCGCCATCTCAGAAACAATCAGATGGCCAGTTCCCAGGATACCTTACCCTCCAGTAAAAGAAAGGCAAATTGGAAGCCCGTCATTTTTGTGTGGGCTACCGACCCTTTCTGCTCATGTCAAACTCGGATTCAATCCTGGAATGATCAAGAGCTAAGTGTGTATGGCCTGCTCATACACACTTAGCGAACCTGCGTAGGCCAGGCAGGGGCACCACCTGCTCTACACCCTTTCCATCTCTGCACACATATAGTCAGTCTTCCTGGAAAGGGCTATAATCAGAGGCTGAACCGAGTTCAGAGAGTGTTACTCCAAGGGAACTGGCCGTATGAGCAGATCGAATGAGACCACAAAATATGTAAATACATAGTTCTTCCAACTACAGGCAGCCACTTGTCAAGACATCTTTGTTTTTCCTTTAAGAACTGAAGACACACATGATCCTTACTACACAACTGCAGAAATAACAGCAAGGCCAGATAAAAGGAAGGACTTCTTTACACAGCACATAGTTAAACCATGGAATTCACTACCACAAGAGGTTGTGATGGCCACCAATTTGGGTGGCTTTAAAAGGGGGTTGGATAACTTCCTGGAGGGGAAAGCTATTAATGGCTACTAGTTCTGATGGCTATATACACTATTTGCTGGGGAACGTGGGTAGGAGGGTGCAATTGCCCTTGAGTCCTGCTTGTGGGTTCCTGGTCGACAGCTGGTTGCCCACTGTGTGAACAGAGGGCTGGATAAGATGGACCCTTGGTCTGATCCAGCGTCAGGGCTTTTTTTTGGTTCTTATGACTAGAGGAAGGCATGCTTTATCACCATTTTTGTTCAAAGGGCATAGTGGAAAGGATCTTTAATCACAAAGACATATCTGCAGAAAATCTGCTGCTGGACCACATTATTAAAGACATAGATGGCTCTTGATCAGATACAAGGGATGGGAACATGACCTGGAAATGATGGGATGAAATCCACTTCTTATACTACAGGTGTGCTCTCTTGTGTGCTCTCTCGTTTTCTTTTACACACACACTGAGAGAGGGGGGGAGGGAGATTATCTTCTATAACATAATAACTAGGTCAGTCCCCTAAGCTCTTTTTCCCCAAGCTCAACCATTATGATCCCTGAGGCTGTTAGCCTTTCTGAAGGGAAGGAGCCCAGCACAGAGCAAGGGATCCAGAGGGATGCACTTACACTTCTGAGTCAGCGTGCCACAAACAGAATAGTCTCCGGGGCTGCAAATGAAAAGAGGGAGGGGGGTGGGAATTGCTGAACAGTCACTCAGGATCCCAGAGAGTCATCAGGGCCTCCAAAGAGCCTCACACTGGAAAGGGGTCAAGCTGAGGTGTCACTTAGGCTATTTATCGGAGGGTCTTGCAATGCTAGAAGTAACTGTATGGTGTATACAGCCTGCCTTTGTTAAACTGCCTTTCCTAAACCAAGCACACACACACACACACAGAGAGAGAGAGAGAGAGAGATGATTATGCAAAAGCAGCACAGCTGGTTTCCAAGGAAGAGCTGCTCCCCAGTTCGTTAGCAATGTGCCTACTGTCCATGCAGCTTTCAAGTCTGTGCTCATGCAGAATCATCTCAGGCTTCTTAGTGGCTGGGGAGAAGAGAGGGAGAGCCAGCACCAGCTGTATCCTAGTTACCATTTGTAGCTATATAATTAGATGCCATGGCAAGAGGCACACGCCTGGGCCTTGAAGAAACACATCTTGGTTTTACCAGCAGCAGATTAACAGAGGCACCTGCAACACATGTTTTGGGGGGGGGGGGGCAGGGAGGCTCCTGTTCTGGGTTCCAGCCAAGCATTCTGTGGCCAATGAGCACATTCGGTCCTCGTTGTGCTGCTTAAGGAGGGGGGAGGAGGAATCCTTGGAGGGGGGAGCGGTTTCCACTTCTGCAAATCCCCAAGCGTGCCAATATCTCCCCAGTGACCTCGTTGAGGGACCAATCCTGTCAGCATACAGTGGCTGAGTTTGCTGTCAGAGGGGATTATTATTTTACAGAAGAATGAAAGCTGGAAATGTACAAAACCCCAAATCTTCCCCACTCTGTTCCCAGAGCGAGTCTGATCAGCCGCATGCACACAGCCCAGCCTTTGTGCATGGAACAGCACCTCTCGCAACCCTGGAGTCAGGGCGTGTCAGGAACATCCCACTGCCACGCTTGCTGGAGAATTTACTACGCACCCTCAAGGCACTCAATTCTTAGTCACTCAATGAGAGGCGTGTTTGCCTGAGCCACGTTTATGAATAGAACTACCAAGTAAACTTTCGTCAACCTGCCAAAAACTATGGTTGCACTCTGGAATCACTTCTTGTTCTTTCAGAAAGATTCTGAACCAGATCAAACACTGGTTTCTCCAGGGGCTCCCTGGCTGGGGGGAGGGGGGGGGGAAGCACAGGAAACAGCTTTGCCTCCCTGTCCCCCCAACACCCCTACTCTGCTTCCAGCGCCACCGGACAGCCCCACAGGATGCAACAGTCCAACCGAACCTAACAGAGACAGACTCCAAAGACAGTGTCAGGTCCTAGACTTTATTGGGGAAACAATCACACTGGATTTTACACGGGTGTGCCCCAATTAAGCATTATGCCCATCAGTGGTATCAGCAGTGGGACAGACATAGTGGGTGAGAAGCTCTCATCCTCAAAGACACCTAAAGGAACGAATGAGATGCAGTATCGTCCGCTCCAGTCCAACATAAGAAGTTGTCTTATCCCGAGCCGGAATCTTGGTCCATCTAGCCCAGTACATCAAGCCTGGTTATGACCTATAAAGCCCTAAACGGCCCAGGTCCAGGTTATCTGAAGGGCTGTATTCTCCCTTACGTGCCTGCCCATCCTCTGAGATCTCCAAGGGAGGCCCTTCTCAGTCCTACCACCAGCACAGGCACGCCTGGTGGGAACGTGGGAGAGGGCCTTCTCGGTGGCTGCTCCAGTGCTCTGAACTCCCTTCCTAGGGAAGCTAGACTGGCTCCTTCCTTGGTGTGTTTTCAGAGGCAGGCAAATACTTACTTATTCCGGCAGGCCTTCGGCGAATAATCTGGACCTCCGTCTATGCCTAGGATTCTTAAAAATGTTTTAATATTGAAACGTATTTAATTATATTTTTAACTTTTGTATATTTCTATTTATAGGTTTTAGCTGCATGTTTTAATTTTGTAAAGCCGCCTTGAGGACCAGCATTGGGCAAAAGGCAGGATACAAATACATATAATAAATAATAATAACAACCCTGACTGGCAGCTGCAGCTCTCCAGAGTTTCCACAGGGATTTCCCCAGCCTCGCCTGGAGATGCTGCTGAGGATCGTGCCTGCAACCTTCTACGTGTAAAGCAGGGGGCTCTATTAGACTATGCTACGCCTCTCTGGAAACCGCAGCAAACATAAATGACTGTGGGATTGTTATTAATTATATATATATATATATATATATATATATATAATATTCTCTTAGAAACGTGATGTCATTTTTTAAAAAAAGGAAATTAAGAGTCTTTAAAGCGATGTGAGAAATTTGAAGTGGTCATCAGACGTCTCTAGCTACATCATAGCACTGACAGCTAATTAGGGAAAGAGGAAGCTGCCTTCCACCGAATCAGACCCTTCGTCCATCTAGCCCAGTGCTGTCGACACTGACCGGCAGCAAGGGCCCTCCAGGATCTCAGGCAAGTGGTTTCCCAGCCCTAATCGGAGATGCTACCAGGGACTGAACCTGGGACCTTCTGCATGCACAGCAGGTATTCTACCACTGAGCTATGGCCAATTATAGATCTTTCCTGCAAAATCTGTGTAGCATTTCCAATGGGACCCGGTGTCTTCTGTGTGGATTCTCCACAGAAATAATTCCAAAGTATTGCTCCAAGTCAGAAAGAGCTCTTTGGCTACAGATCAAAACACAGAGCAATAGCATGCTCCCAGCGGCACAAAAATACCTTGAGATTCCAGTTGTAACTATCCAGGATTTATATTTTAAAAAAATCTTTATATATTCTGCCTTTCCATCGAAAGGCTGCTTATATTAAAATAAAAGGCTAAACTGAAACCAACATGAGCCTCCTCTGCGTGGTATTTGCTCACTAGCCTATGTCCACGCAAGCCACTGACAAGCCACTCGTGGAGAGAAACCCTTTGAACAAACTATCTTTGGTCCAAAAACAACAGAAAGTCTTGCGGCATCTTAAAGACGAATACATGAATTCTGCCGTAAGCTTCCACGGACACTATTCTATTCATTGGGCGCATGAAGTGTGTTAGCTTCAATGGGCAGATCTGTATGCGCGTGCTGGGCAGGGATTGGGTTGGTGGGTATAAACTATGTTGTCAGGGGGACCTGGACTGCAAAAGGTACAAGCAGTGGTATCACCTTAACAGTTGCCATCACAAAATGTTGTTGGGTGACAGCACAGATATCACTGCAACGGTGAGCTGATTAATATATACGTAGCATGATTTTAACAAGCCCAAAACACCCAAACCCCTTTCTCACATTCAAGTGTACACGCAGAAACGGATGGATTTTACTTCAGCAATTTTGCATGGATTTCTGTCTTGGGAACTCCTTTGTCCAAGAATGGCCTGGGAGGTTGAAATGCTCCCCCACCAATTTCTGAAAAGGGGCCCATCCTGAAGTCAGATTTGTGTCCAAAGAATACTTCTGTATAGAGACTGACCTGTTTGTCCTACGGAGAGCAAGACAGCTAGCTGGAGAACAGGTGCTGGCCCACCAACCCTCTGCTTGGAAATGAAGGCTTTAGGCTTGACCTTCAGAGCCCCATCCAGGGCACAGCTGTAGGCCCTCCGAGTTGCCCCAAGCGGAGCCTTGTTCATGGGTAATCCTTTACTCATGAGGAGTGTTGATTCCTTAGGCCTGGCACTGCTTTGCCTGGCAGCCAACTGAACCTGCACTCCCTCAGGCTAAGTGGTTGCTCATCTTCCGCCTCTCCTTCAGAGAAGGGGCTCTCTGCCTCTTGAGGGATGCCATCTCCCCTAAGAGAGCCCCAAATCCTGCTCACCTCCCTTAAAACAGGCCGCTCCTCTGAGATACTTGGCTCAGCGAGTTCTAGCCCATCCTCCAAAGAAGAGTCTTCTAGAGGGGCCATGAAACCATGAGGCTAACCCAAGAATCAGGCTCAGCTTGGAACTTCCTTCACGGGCTCTTTCCGAGCATGAGGAAGGGAGGTGTTATCAGAGAGTTGAAAGGACCTCGAAAAGTCAACCAGTCCAACACCATGCAGGGATACGGATGCAGGAGGTCCACTGTTACAGCAGCCCAGCCCTGTGATTGGTCAGCCTCAAAATCAAAGTCAAGCTGAGAGGCAAGTACACTGTTTTCTCCATCAAAAACCCCACACTAAGCAAAAGGGGCAGTTTCTCCCCAAACACAACCAGACAATGACAGGATGAGTGACAGCGGCGGCAGAAGGAAGCTAATCTAGTTCCCAGCACCACCAAGCATAGAAAAATGAGCAGTTGGTTGCATCCAAGGCACAGCGACAGCAGCAACAGCTGTAAACGCCAAAAGGCTGAGAGCCAAAGCACCCAGAACCAAGAGGGAAGAAGGTGGCTCAGCTCCTGTAACACAGGACTGGGTTCGGACGACACAATAAGCAGTGGTTGATTAGTTAGGCAATCATCCATTGCGCTGCTTACCGTGTCCTCTGGTGGGAAGTGGACAACTGACTGTGCGCCATGTTCTCGAATTAAGCAACGGAGAAAAACTACAGGCTGCTCCATTGCTTATCCAGAGACCCGTTTCTTATTGTGTTGTGTGGCAGGCTACGTTAATTAGTTTCACGTGTTGAGTGCGCTATTTTGGGAGTGCTTAGAGTCCTCCAGCAGGAGTGGCCGAAAGTGCCCCGGCCACTCCTCTACAGCTGGCAGAACTTGCAATGGCTGATGGGATAGCCCTGGGAGGAGGGAGGGCAGAGCAACGGCCAGCAGGAAGGACGACAGGAGTTTCAGCCGCTCGGGGCAGGTACAGGCAGCATCACCTACGATGAGTTGCCTATTCTCCCCTCCGTTGCCTATAGTGTCTAAAGCACAGGCCAGAGATCTAGGATGCAGCAGTTTCTACCAGCACCTTCAAAAACTCCCCTTAAGTGTGTCCTGTTTGCAGGATCATGACTGAGATAGTCCACAAAAGCTTCTGCCAGAATTAGCGGTTTTAGTCTTTTAAGATGTCACACCTTAAAGACTAATCTTTAAAGTGTCTTTAACCATCTCAAGCACTCTGAAATCTTCACAAAAACCACACACTAGATCTCCTTAGGCTTCCCATCTGCAAAATGGGTTGCTGAGGTTGAGGGGGGCACCAGCCTACTGCCCCCTATCAAGTCTGATCTAGGGCTGATTCAAGATCTCCTAGCTTGAAGATCCCAGGGGGCCACAGCAGCCCAAAAGGAGAAGACACTCTCCTGGTTCAGATGTAACATTAAACAATGGTTTAGTGTTAGCTCCCTCCCTTCTTCCAGCACATCCACAGAAATGTGTACTTATATTTTTTAATTACCCCCAGTTTAGAATCACCTGCATCTACTAAACTGTGGTTAATTTTAACTATGGTTCATTGAAACAAGTTGACTTCATAAAGCATGGTTTGAATTTGGCTTGTTTCAGTAAACCATGTTTAAGACTAGCCACAGTTTGTCCAGGTTTGGACTTAAAGCTGCAGTTAGTTAAAAATGGAAGCAAGGGCTTCGGGTTTCTTCCTTGTGGCCACAAGCCTGAGGTTTGTTCACTGAACACTAACCCACCGTTTAGCTTTACTTCCGAAATGCAGCCAAGGTACAGATTTAATAAATGTAACAGCCATTCAGGGACCACACCCTACAAATAGAGCTGGGTGGTTTTGCAAAACCCTTCCCTTCTGGGTACGTTGGGGGGGGGGGGGCGGCAGGAGAGAAGTTTCTTACCCATGGAGTTTTGCTCCACTCAGGATTGATCCTTTCAGTTCAGTGCATTAATAGCAGAAAGACAGGAGGGCCTGAGGGCCCTGGGAAAAGTCTAGCTGGAATTGCACGCGGCTCGACTTAACGGGCAGCTCGGTCTGCAACACGCTCCGGCTGTGATTTACGTCCATTCCGATACATCTCAGCCTCCATAATTACAGCAGAAGGCGGGGCTCTTCCCCCTTCCCCCCCCCCCGCCCTCCTCCTCCTCCTCCTCCTCCTCCTCCCCATCCCCATATTAGCCATATAGCTGCCGCGAGGCGCCCCATTTCTCAGGGAGGGGCCAGTTTGCAGTGTAGCAATGGGTCGCATCCTCCCCCCGCGCCACCCTTTGTCTCTGCTCATGAGCCCCACAAAACCGCTGGCCTGGCTGCTGAGCCCAGTGGCTGAGGGGGGGGGGGGGTTCTCAGAAGTAACGGTGCCTGCAGCCAGAGGACGGCTGAGGAGGAGACGCTCCCTTCGCTGCTGCTGCTGCTCTGTCCCCTTCCGCAAGACCCCCCCCCATTTGTCTCCTGAAACCGGGGCTCCGAAGGGAAGGCAGGCTGCGCTCCGGCCACCCACCGACTCGCCCTGCTCCAGAGCTAGGCGATCACCGGGGGGGGGGGGGGCGGCGGCGGCGGCTCAGCCTCCCTCGCCAGGCGGCCCAATGCAGCCGACACACAGGAGGGCATCGCGTGGCTGCCCGGCTCTACCACGGTCCGGCCCTACGGGGACGCCTGCGGGGTCCCAGCCCCCGGGATGCCTGGCCCGGGCACCATCCACAGCCCGTGGGCAACTCCTTCGAGAGGACGGAGCTCCAGGGGGAGAGGGGCTCCGCGAGGGCTGCCCCGCCCCATATTCAACTTTAAGGCAAAGCCTCTCGCTGGAGCCCCGCAGGCATGCAGCAGGTCGCCCGGGGAGGGGGGGACGGGGGAAGGAGCCCACAAGCCGCCGGGCCAGGCCAGGCGAGGCGCCCCACCCGCTCCCAGGTAGCTCCGAGCGCAGCCGTCCGGCGAGCGCCTCGTCGCGGCCGGAGCAGGGCCAGCCGGCTTCCTCGAGGGCTTCGCGAGCGCCAAGCCCCCGCCCCGCCCGGCGGCCTTGCCCTTCGAGGTGGGGGAGAGGCAGGCCCCCGCCCGCCTCCCAGCCACTTCTCCCGCCGCAACGCAGGCGCCGGGCGGAGCCCCGCTTCCTCCAGGGCCACGAGCTGCCCGGGGCTGGCGGGTGCGGGGAAGCCGGGCGGGGTTCCGGAGGGAAATGCCCGCTTGGGCGCGCGGCAGAGCCGGCTGGTTGGCGGGGCTCCCTGGCAGCCTCCCGGGCGCGCCCCCTCCCCCGCCATGGCCCTCCCTCTCTCTCTCTCGCCCCCCCCCCCCCACGCCGCGGCGGTCCGGGCTGCTGCCCCTTACCCAGCATGGAGAAGATGAAGTCCTTGGCGGTGTGGATCTCCAGGGCGCGCTGGTCGTCGTAGTCGCGCTGGTCGTGCCGGGTGAATTCCTGGATGAGTTTGTTCAGCTCCTCGGTCCGGGCCCCGGATCGGAAATCCAGCTCCGGGAAGGCGGCGGACGAGGACGCGGCGCCGCCGCCGCCAGCCACCCGAGCCGGGCCGCCGGGGACGGCGGGGGCGCCTGCCTTGGCAGCCAGAGGCGGAGCGGCCATCTTCGCGCCGAGGAGCCGGCCGGAGAGCCCCGGAGCCGCCTCCAGCTGCCCGGGCCGCCGCCCGCAAAACGCGCCGCTGCTGCTGCTGCTGCTGCTGCTGCTGCTGCTGCTGCTGCCCGGGCCGCCGGGAGGGGGGCGGGCTTGCAATGGCGGCGGCGGCGTGGCTCCCCCCGCCCAGGCCGGGCCTGCCGCGCCTCGCCGGCCCGCCCCGCGGCTCCTCCTCCTCCTCCTCCTCCTGTTCCCCGGCCGGCGGTGAGCAAGTGACCCGCAGGAGCCGCGCGCCTGCAAGCGCCGCCGGAGCCCGGGAATCCACACGCGGCGGCTGCAGGGGGCGGCGGCGGCGGCGGCTCGAGCTCCAGCGGGCGCTTCAAGTGGCCGCGTGGAGCGAGCTCCGCGCCGCGCGCTCCCGGTGCCCAGCCTCAGCACGGGCGCCCGCCTGCCTCGGGGCGGCTCTCAGGAGGCGGCGGCGGCGGCGGCGGCGCCCACAGGTAAAGGCGGCGCTGGCCCTGACCGGCACCTGCGCAGCTGAGCGCCTCCCGCGCCGCTCTGGGCCGGCGAGCCCTCGTCGCCTGGGTCGCGGCCAGCGCGCGCGCTCCGCCCCCAGGCGGGTGGCGGCGGCGGCGGCCCCGTTCGGCTCCTTTGGGCGCCCCCGGCGCGGGTGGGGAGGCGGGCGGCCTTTGGGGACCCGCGCCGCCTCTCTCGGCCTCGCGAGCGCCAGGGAGCTCCTCCTCAGGAGGCTGTGGGCATCCCGCCCGATGGCGCTTGGGGGACCCTCGAGTGGTGGAGCCGGGCGGGCGGGGGGCTCCCAAGGTCGAAGCCCCGGGACTTTGGGGTTGGCAGGGGCGGCGACGACATCAGCCCCTGCCCCACGTTAGATGGCTCAGCTGCAAGTCGGGGGGGGGGGGGCGGGGGGAATGTTCCCCACCGCAAGAGATGGTTCCCTGTTGTAAGGCGGCAGCAGCATCTTTGGGTCGGTCTGGGATGGCGAGGAAGGCCTCGGGACTTTGCACAAGAAGCCCCCCCCCCCTCCTGGGGGAGAGGGAAAGCGCTCGAAGTGGTTTGTTGGAGCGGAGATAAAATGCCCCTCCCTGTTTCTGGGGAAATAAACTCCTGACCTTATGCTGTCTGGGGGGGGGGGGGGGGATACGTGTCTCCCTTTCCTATGCCGCCTTCCTTGACCCAAGCAGGGGTTCTAGCGTCTTTACCTGCCTGCCCCTTTGATGCCCCTTTGGGTTGCCCTTTCTGAAGGTGCCTTTTCTGTCACTGTGTGTGAATCCAAGCGAGGCTCTGCTGGGCTCCTATGTGTGCTGGGTCTGTGCGCTGCCTGCTGCTCAAGAGGAAGCGAGTAAGAGGCGCCTCGGTTTGTTCGCTGCCCTGGATTTTGCTGTAACCTCTATTCATTCATTTACCTGGTGAGAGCTTTCCCTGCGCTTTCCCTGTTCTTGCTCTTTTCATTAAAGGTCTGGTTGTCCTACAAAGTGCTATAAACAGACCAAAATGAGCCTCACCAGCATTGTAGATTTTATTTATTTGTCAACTCACTTTTCCTCTGAGGAGCCCAAGGCAGCTTAGGTCCCCTCTACAAGATTTCGGTTTGGCGCTGGGTTGTCCGATTATGTGCATCTCCTGATAATCACTTTGCCTAATACAAGAGGTGTTGAAGCGCATTACTGGCTGTATGAAAACAACTTTAAAGTTGTTGACATGCATGCAAATGTTGCTGAAAGTAATGCTCTTTGTCCCAGGAAACTACCCAAACAGGTTTTGCACCCTTTATTTTCCCTGCCTACCAGAATCTCCCACCTTTGGCTTCCTAGGTTACCTGTGGAATGATGTGGTTAACCTGTTAGGCTACCTCTCTCCCCTCCAATTTCGCTGCCAGCTGAAGTTTGTCCCCCCTCCCAGAACTGCTCAGGAGTAAATGGGAATGTGCCTCAGAAGTTTCCCCCTCCAGCAGCCTTTTAAAAAGCTTCGGCTATGGGGCGGTATATAAGTGTAATTATTATTATTATTATTATTATTTTCGGCTGCCTCTCTCTGCCCCCCACCATTTGCCAAAGAGAGTGGAAGAGAGCGAGAGACCAAAGAGAAGGAGCGAGCGAGTGAGAGAGAGAGTAGAGATCCACACAAACACACGCCCAAACAGACAGGGGAAGCGGCTTCATTCCTTCCTCCTCCTCCTTATTTTCCCAGTGAGATCAATTGTTTCCCCTTCTCTCCTTCTCAATCATCTGTTGTCGTTTTGGTGATGTAAAACATTCAGACTCGTGCACACCCACACACACACACCCACACACACAGCAAGCAAGCGAGGGGAGCAAGTGTGTGTGTGTGTGTGTGTGTGTGTCTATGGACGGGGGGCAGGCATGCAGGCAGGCATGAAAACACCCTCCCCCTGTCCGCCCCCCCTTCCTGCTTCCCATCTCACTAATAAGTTCTCTTTTTACACACACACACAGAGCTCATCTCAGGAACCCAGCAAGAAACGAGGGGACGAGTTGTCTAAGCGGATCACTAATTATCCACACGTGCGCATGACAACAAGACCATCTGATCGTTAATGCGCCTCCTCACAAAATTGTTTACACGGACATAAGGCGCTCTTACTCCCGCGGTAAATTAAAACTCGCTATTTAACGCGCGTTGGAAAATGTGAATAATCGGAGATTTAAAGCGCCTGGACCCCTGATTTGTACTCCACTCTTGTAGAGGTAAATTTGGTAATGCGCCTTGAAAGAGCTTTAAATCGCTCTTGTAGAGGCACATCCTCCCCCTCCTCATCTCCATTTTATCCTCACAACCAACCTGGGAGGTAGGTTAGGCTGAGAGTCGCTGACCAGCCCAAAGTCACCCACTGAGCTTCATACCCGAATGGAGACTACAGCCTGGATCTCCCGAGACCCAATTCAACACTCTAATCGCTGCATCACTAAGGTAGCCTTCGCATGGTGCTCTCATAGTTCCTCAGTGGCTACTACTAGTCCTGATGGCTCTATGCTCCCTCCAGTATCAGAGATAGTATGCCCATGCACACAAGTTGCTGGGGAACATGGGCGGGAGGGTGCTGTTGCACTCATGTCCTGCTTGTGGCTTTCCTGTGCGCAGCTGGTTGGCCACGTTGTGAACAGATTGCTGGACTAGATGATCCCTTGATCTGATCCAGCAGAGCTCTTCTTATGTTCCTCACATTTGTCTCCTTTAGCATCTCCCTTCCGCCATTGATGATCTCAGAGTGGCATACATGGGTGTGGGTTACCACCACCAAACACGCACACTTTATGCTGCTAATAACCCTGTGAGGCAGGCTAGGATCAGGCAGTGTCTGGCCAAAGATCAGGCAGTAAAGTTAATGGTCGATCATGAATGTGAACCCAGGGCTGCCTCTACAAGAGGCATTTAAAGCTCTTTCAAGGCGCATTAAAAATGTACCTCTACAAGAACATAACCTCTCCGATTATGCGCATTATCGAATGCGCGTTAAATAGCGAGTTTTATTTTGCTCTGGCAGTTAAAGCGCATTTTTACTATGTGAACAAGCGATTCTCCGCATTAACTACTTGTAAAGCGCATTTGAAACAACTGGTAAGGTCACCTGTTGAGTGTTCAATTACCTCCTGCATACAAGCATTTACGATAAAGCGCTTCAGCAATTATGCGCATAATTGACTAACCAGGCGTCAAACGGAATCCATCTAGAGGGGGTCCAGGTCTCCCCAACATGCTTAACCATTAGCCAACTATGTTGCTCTTTGCTGGCTCACTATTCTGTGGCGGTCAGCTCCGCATAATGCCTAATTATGGGGGGGAGGGAGATACATGCACTTATATAGCACTTATATCAGTGCTTTTAAAAGGTACTTTTTGGTAACCAAACGCAGCCAATTTTGCAGTTGGCTATTTGGAAAATGCACATTGGATGTTGAATAGTCTGAGGTTTTCCTTATAAAGGCTGTATATGCCTCCTACGTAAACAGCATGAGCAAGATTTCATATTTTATTGAAGCAGTTTTTGGTGGTAGTGAAGTATAAAAAGCTTCACAGAACTCTTTGTATTAGGCAGTGTGGATGAAAGTGTTTTGTGTAATATAAAAGCTTGCATCCTCCAATGGCAACTGGTTCAGGGCAAAGTATTTATTAACTTATTCTTTTTGGTCTGTCTTGTTCTTTAGGACCAATGGAGGTTTGAGAATGTGCAGGGGGGGGGGGGTAGAGAGATGCTTCAGACCCACCCACCTTCCTTGCTTTCTGGCTATACATATGATTTTAGTACTTTTAAAGGGAAAACATAGAATCCAATAATTGAAAGGGCCCCCAAAGGTCATCTAAGCCAATCCTCTGGCAATGCAGGAAATCTGCTGTTAGAGCAGACCTGCTAGGTGTTTTAATTGTTCCATTGTTGAACAGCTTGTACTATTCAGAAGGCTACCAATGCCTACTAGGCCTGATGGCTAAGTGCAACCTCCAGTATCAGAGGCAGTATGCCTGTATACACTAATTGCTGTGGAACATGGGTGGGAGTGTGCTGTTGCACCGTGTCCTGCTTGTAGGTCCCTGGTGGACGGCTGGCTGGCTACTGTGTGAACAGAGGGCTGGACTACCTGGACCCTTGGTCCGATCCAGCATGGAACTTCTTATGTTCTTGTGAGGGGACATTGCTCGGCTGTAGAGGCCTTGCTTTGCATGCAGAAGGTCCCACGCTCAATCCCAGGCATCGTCTGGTAGGGTTAGGAAAGAAGACGGCCTCAGACCATTGAGGGAAAGCTGCTGCTGCTAGTCAGTGTTGACAATACTGGGCTAGATGGACCCAGGGTCTGACTCAGGAGAAGGCAGCTTCCTAGTTCCCGTGTAAAGTTTTCCTAATGTTTAGGCAAAATCCCTTTCCTTGTGATTTCAAGCCATCCTTCCCTCTGTCGGAAATATCTGACGATGGTTATCGTATCGCCTCTTAATCATCTTTTCTCCAGGCTAAGCATAGCCAACCCCGGCAAGCTTTTCTCACAGCACGTGACTCCAGGTCCCACACTTTGGCGCCTTCCTCTGAGCTTATTCCCATTTGACAGATCCTTTGGAAGCTGTGGTGCCCAGCACTGGACACAGCACCCCAGGTGAAGTCTGACAAAAGCAGAATAGGGTGATGCCACTCCTTCTCCTGATCTAGGTGCTATACTTCTATGGATGTAGTTTAGAGCGCCTCTAAATGTCTACTCTGAAGTAAGCCTCATTCAGTTCAGTGGGAATGACTCTCCTACTGTCTGTAAGTGTGCATAGGATTGCAGCCGTAATAGGAGAACCTGCTGTTAAGAGCCATGGGAGCCTGGCTTCAAGAGAATATAGGGCAGCAGAACATGACTCATCCAAACAAGAGGAAATGTGTGGGGATTTCCACTGAACTCAGCATCAGATCTAAAGCTACAATTTGTGTCTACAGGGATGGGGAGCCCCGCAAGAGAGGCTGCGCCTTCAATCCTGCTGTGGGTTGTCCAGGACCTCATAGTTATTAGTCTTAGAGAGCTAGCATGGGTGTCCCACTGCTGCCCTCTCTTGGTTAGGACTAGGAATGCAAAGCAAGTTGTTTTGCGAACAGCCAGTCTCCCTAAATTTCATGGTAAAGAAAGATGCCCTGTCTCCTATATAACTTGACAGCTGTCCTATTGGGGGCATTAGATTTTTGGATACCCAAATCCAGTGGCGGTACTTTTCTTTTTAAAGGATCAGTGGTTCTTAAAATGCACTTTTAGGGGAAAAGACAAATGCTCCGTGCATGAAAAATTAATCAAGACTCCGTAGCTAAGAGGTGATGAAACACTTTGGAAATGCACAGTCAGCAAAGATGGTGATGCAAAGATTTTAGCCGTTGCCCATCAGGACACCATGGCTGCAGAGGCACATTACCATGCATCCTTCTATAAGAACCACACAAACTATAAAAGAATTGCTGAAGAAAATGCAGAGGGAGAGAAATTCAATCTAATGTTTACTGCAAAGAAGGCTGAAAATAGAATCCTGTTAACGATTTGCTCTAGCGCATCCAACCTGCTCTCTTCCTAGCCAGGGGACTGTTTACATGGCTTCCTTGACAGAAATGCCTGAACCATTCATGAAATTCTAGAGCAGGTCCAAGAAACACCCATCTTCTTAGCAAAGAGGAGCCTGAGCTGGGAAAAGTCCTGATGAGCATCCATCCTCCGGAGTGGTACCAACCAATTACCACCTCACCACGCCTAGCTCATACAAGGTGACTGTAAGATAAACGAATGTGGTGATACTCAAAAGAGCAAGCAAAGTTCATCAGTACAAGACAACTTAAGAACCAGTGCCCTGCGGGAAAACGCCAAAACCATACTTTCTTTACACAGCCCTGGGGTGGAGGTAGCAGCTCCTTGAGAATGGGGGTGCTCCTGGTCCTTCATTAGCCCTTCCCCCCTCCTTAATTAACTGCTGAGACCAATTTCTCTTGCATGGAACTTAAACCAGTTTTTGCATTCCCTGTGTCTGTAGTGTGAATGTAAAACCTGCATTGGCTGGAGCTAATGTGGAGTAATTTATAACATCTTGGTTTGGCCTGCAGAAAATTCCTTCCTCGGTTATCTTGAGAAAGCTTTTGGGAGGGTTCGGAAGACACTTTAGGCAACGGAGGGAGGAATAGCCAACTCGTCAAGCGTTACTTAGCCGGTACTCCCCACATGACATGTTGCCCCTTCGAGCAGCTGAAACTCCTGTCCTTCTTCTGGCAGTCTGTTGCTCCGCCCTTCCTCCTCCCAGGGCAATCCCATCAGCCAGTGCAAGTTCTGCCAGCTGTCGAGAAGCAGCCAGGGTGTGTTCAGCTGCTCCTGCCGGAGGACTCTATGTCCTTCTGAAATAACACACACAACATGGGGAAATCAGCAACGGAGCCCGCCACACGACACAATAAGCAACGGGTCTCCAGATAAGCAACGGAGCAGCCTGTTGTATTTCTCCGTCACTTAATTCCAGAAATTAGTGCACCGTGAGTTGTTTGTCCCTCTCCAGATGACACAATAAGCAACGCAACGGACAGTTGAATCTTTACCACCACCACCCGTTGCTTACCGTGTAGTCCGAACCGTGCCTTTCTCTCATCCTAACTTACCTCACAGGGCTGTTGCATGGATAAAAATGGTGCTGTGAACTTGGAGAAAGGACAGAGTGCAAGTATTGGGGGGGGGGGGGGAATCTAACTGCTGCACTGTACCACTGGGGACAATCCAGCAGGGAAGTTCTCTTACACAAGTCCTGTTGAGATGAACAGAAGCCACGCAAGGGCGATTTTTTGATGTTGTGCTGTGTCCGTTGCAAATCATGCCCTTTGCAGCTACATTTTAAGATCATGGAAGAGGAAGCCAGTCAGAGTTGCCACTGCTGACATTTTCATTTCATTTGCTTTCATTTTTATACGGCTCGATAGCCAAATCTCTCTGGGCTGTGCACAAAAATTAGAAAACAACAACATAATATAAAAACTTTAACGTATATTTTTTTAAAAACACACAATAAAATAGCTAGAAATAGTTACAATAAGATTGTTAGCATTCCATCAGCAGCTGCAAAATATTGCCCTTCAGCTTTTTAAAACAAACAAACATGCAAAGCATCAAATGGTGACTATCCCGAGATCTTCTGTAATTTCAGCACTTGCCACAAGCCACTCTCTGCAAAACATTAGGAGCTCCATGTGGCAGGAATTTGAGTCCCCCAGGGAGGCCTATGACTCCCTCTTATGAGAAAGGGGTCATTTATTGTCACAGATCCCTTATGAGAAAGATCTTTACTCTAATTATTTATAATGCTTTGATACAGTAACTGGCTTAAATGTAGACTAGGGATGAATAACCTTAAGATGGGGAAGGGACCTCCCATAGATCAGTGACTTCCCACCCAATAACTTCAAAGGAGTTATATTCATGCAAGCAATTAAACTCAGTTACAGTGGAGTCCAAAGATACTCACGTATTGGTTTCTTAAAGAATAGGTTTATTGAAGAAGACACATCAGCTGAGGGAGCCAGAGATAGACCTCTGACTGAATTAAGTATATAGGGTATCACTCTTATATAGGAAACTGGAAACATCAGAATTAGCATATCTAGCTTTTTGTACAGAATCACCTTTGTACCAGGGGAAAGTTTACAATAATACAGGGTAGCACAGAAGAATGATGTAATTTGTCTCTAAGTCAAAACAGAGAAAGGCGCCACATATGAATGATGGAGGTCAAGATAAACTAAACAATACAGAATGCATATAGTTGCTAGTGGACCAAAGTTCATTATGATGAGGCTCAACACATCTAGCTAGTACATTGCTGGTTCTGTCTTACAGGAGAACAGATACATGGTTTTATTAGAAGCATGAAATCAATATTAGTTTCTCAATCATTTAAATGTTGTTATCACAAGCTATTGTTATGATCATACCTGAAATATTCCCGCAACACTCCATCAGAGGAGCATTTTATTGCACACACGTTACTGGGCGCTGACGGATTTTCACGGGTCCCTCTCACGACGTCGTCTGCCTCCCGCCCCTTCTAGCCTCCACACAACAAAAAAACACCTCAGTAAGTCTGAATTACTTTTTGAGATGGAACTTGCAGCTCTCTCTTGCTGTGTGCAGGAGAAGCGGCGTAATCAAAATGGCCCACTGAATGGGCCACGAGCAGGTTGTTTCCTCTTTCCTCTCCCTTGAGAATGAGGAAGTAATGAGGGACAAATGCGTGGGCGGAGAAGTGGCGGTAAGGAAACGTGATCCCCCCCCCCCCCGGTGTGGTAGGTTGAGGGCCAAACATGTCAAATGTTTCTTGATTGTCTTAGAGCTATGGGGGATTCTAGGTTTGACTAGAGCAGAGACAGCATGGGGTAGGGGTGAGGGAGGAGTGTAAGTCTTGCCCTGCAGGCCATTTGTCCACTCAAAGTCACACACTCTATTTTTGGGTCCACAAATCTGTTCCCTGTGTGAGTAGAAAAGCACTTGGCGTTTTTTAAGCAGGCAGCTGCCTCTAGGGAAAGGGTAATTCCCCATCTCCCTCTGCTCCAATCAAATTCAGAGTTCCCATGTTTGCAATAAAATGCAAATAAGAGACACTTCACATGACTTCCATGTCACATCATAGAATCCTAGAATAGTAGAGTTGGAAGGGGCCTATGAGGCCATTGAGTCCAACCCCCTGCTCAGTGCAGGAATCCACCTTAAAGCATCCCTGACGGATGGTTGTCCAGCTGCCTCTTGAAGGCCTCTAATGTGGGAGAGCCCACCACCTCCCTAGGTCGTCAGTTCCATTGTTGTACTGCTCTAACAGTCAGGAAGTTTTTCCTGATGTCCAGCTGGAATCTGTTTTCCTGTCACTTGAGCCCATTATTCTGTGTCCTCCATTCTGGGTTAATCGAGAAGAGATCCTAGCCCTCCTCTGCGTGACAACCTTTCAAGTAGTTGAAGAGTGCTATCCTGTCTCCCCTCAATCTTCTCTTCTCCAGGCTAAACATGCCCAGTTCTTTAAGTCTCTCCTCATAGGGCTTTGTTTCCAAACCCCTAATCATCCTCGTTGCCCTCCTCTGAACACACTCCAGATTGTCTGCATCCTTCTTGAAGTGGGGTGACCAGAACTGGACACAGTACTCAAGATAAGGCCCAACCAATGCTGAATAGAGGGGAGCCAGTACCTCGCGCGATTTGGAAGCTATACTTCTATTAATGCAGCCCAAAATAACATTTGCTGTTTTTGCAGACACATCGCACTGTTGGCTCATATTCAGCTTGTGATGTACAACAATTCCAAGATCCTTTTCGCTTGTCGTATTGATTAGCCAAGTATCCCCCATCTTGTAACTGTGCATTTGGTTTCTTTTTCCTAGGTGTAGAACTTGGCATTTATCCCTATTAAATTTCATTCTGTTGTATTCAGCCCTGAGATAGAGAGAGAGAGAGAGAGAGAGAGAGAGAGAAAGAGAGAGAGAGAAGCAGCTTGTCTTAGCTTCTCCCCCCCCCCCCCCTTGAGCTTCATGGCTGAGCAGGAGTGTGAATTTCCCACATTCAGGTTGGTTGAACATATACAGCAGTAATACTAGGCCTGTTGTGGTGTCTGTGCACAACAGGAAGTCCTAATCAATCCCAGCTCCCCGGTGCTTGTTCCTGTGTAAGAGATGTGCTTGCAAGCTGATGTTTGTATCATCCACACTTTTATCTTTGTAGAAGGGTGGGCCTCTTTTCCTCAGTTCGTATCCCTTTCAGCCACCTAATAGAATACATCTCAGCTCTCTGGGCCTTTCCAAAAGACAGCCAGAATTGTTGGACTGCACTGAAATTAGACTGATTTTTCTTTCCTACTAAAGAAATGTGAGCCTCCACCAGGTCAAAGCAACCATTTCTGCACTCGCTCCTTTCCCAGTTAAAGGCCAGCTCTGTTTTCTCTTCTGAAAGGCCCAAATAAAGCTCAAACACAACTTCTCTGCACTGTGTCTGCTTAAATGCAAGTGTATGAAAGTGGTTCTGGGCAGCAAACCATTCCCGTGACAACTTTTTGGGTTCAGGTTGTGACCAAATAGTGAAAAAACAAAACGAGACCTTCATAACGAGCCCGTGCACACAGTTTATTGCATAGGGATGCCTCCACGTTGCATTTCTAGCAGCTGTCATGATGTCGCTTGCCTGTGAGAATCAGGAAAAAAAATTCAAGGAAGGGAGAGCTGGCACACCCTCAAAATAAACTCACCCTCTTCAGTCCTGCCCAGCACAAGCAGCGTTTCTTTGCCAGGATGGCATGTCCCTGCGCAGGACACCACAAAACTCCTCTTGAGAGATGGAAAGCAGAAAAGGACATCAGTGGTGTGTTATGAGCAGATGGGAGTCAGCCTTGAGTTAAAGGGCCCTGTAACAACCAGAGGCATCAGGGAGGAACTGAAACTCGCTGCATTCGGAAGGGTTGTAAAGAAGCCCAATAAACCATCAGGGCCCCCGTCCCAGGCATGGAAAAGCCACAAATCCTTTGCTTCTCAGAACACGGGTGCTGCTGGCAGCCCTGAACTGAGAGGGCCATAAATCAGTTGAATATGGCCCTCGTAGAAAGGGAGGCACCCTTGAAAAGAAGGCTTCAGGGGAAGGGGTGGAAAGCATTTGGGAGTTGTGTGCGCAAAATTCCTGCACCCACAGAAAGAGCCATTGTTGTATCCATCTGTCTCCAGGCCCCAGATTGTCTGGTTGGGAGGTTTGCCTTTGCCCAAGGGAAATCCTCCATGAGGACTATGAAATGAAGAAACCGCAGAGTGACATCCCAGGCACATAAAATATCCCTAAATACTGATACTTCTCACACCAGGTGAAAACTGCGTTGCCCTTAGCTCTGTTGAACTAAATTGAGCCCTAAATTGCAAAACAGAAAAGGCCAGGTCCCGGAGCCACCAAAAACCTGAGGCAATGCTGCTTTTTAATCTTTTGTGATACTGGCTTTTGGCTTTAGTGTTTTAAATTGTAACCCTTCTTGGGTACCCAAGTGGAAAGGTGCCATATGATGATGATGATGATGATGAAGAAGAAGAAGAAGAAGAAGAAGAAGAAGAAGAAGAAGAAGAAGAAGAAGTGAAGATTCACAAAGTATACAGAGGCAGCATTCGGACGACACTTTAGACAATGGAGGGGGGAAGAGGCAACCGTCAGTTGTGATGCTTATTGCGTCGTGTATCGGGCGACACAGAACGCACACACAACTGACGGTACGTTATTAAGCAACGAGGGGAAAACAACGGGCTGCTCTGTTGTTTTTCGGAGCCCCATTGCTTATTATGAGGCCGCGACTTTCAGCTGTGTGACGGGGGAGGGGCAGCGTGTCATGTGTCGGGCGCTCCAAAAATAATGTGCCGCCCGTGGCCTCTTCCCTCCCCCTCCATTGCCTAAAATGTCGTCCAAATGCTGTCATAGATGCTTTGAAGTGGAGTCCATTGTTAGACTTCACTCCAGAGATAAGACACAGGATTCTGAGGTGCACTGAACCTGCCCTGCTCAGGAAGGACACACCACCTATGATGTGCCTGGAGAATCTTACTTGAAAAGCCTGACTTTTTTAGCTGCAAACTGTGACTATTATAACCCTCAACTTTATTGCTAATTCCTGCCAGGCCATAGTCCTTCCTGCCCGTTGCCAACACATTAATTCAGTGATACAAGAACTGTTGCATTTTAATGACAGTTTAAAGGGTGAAAGTTTTGCTTTAGTTCACAGAGTAGTATACATAGGTGTGTGCAGCACATTTCATTAGGTGGTGACCCCAGGGAATTTCATTAGGTGGGCCATTTCCCCAAATGACTGCAAATCTCCATGGCCCAGCCTTTCCCAGCTGGGCGCCCTCCAGATGTGTCGGGCTACTACGCTATGCTAGCAAGGAGAGTTGTAGTCCCCACACATCTGGAGGGCACCAGGTGGCCATGACAGCCAAAGCACCGCTTTACAACTGAAGCTTGGAAATGGGGTGTGTTGGGGGGGTGGAGTCCGCAAAGCAGGACCAGCTTGGGGAGAGCGACTCTGCCCCACTGCAAAATAAGAAGGGGAGCCTATGAAGGGGAGAGGGCAGGGAGTGTCCTATCAAGCTGGCTTCCACGGGGTTGGTCTACGGCCTTTTCTAGGATCCCAGAAAGAGTCACCACCCCGGTGGGGCTGGGGGAGAGGAGGAGGAGGAGAGGGACTTTGCTACCCTGGCCTGCAAACCCACCTGGCTGCTGTAGCATGTGGCGCCCTGGCTCCTTCTGCCCCTTTATTGGAGAGTTGCTGCTGGCGGGCCGCGTGGCTCCAGGGGCCGGGCCTCGCATCCAGCGCCCACCTGCGGCCAAGAAGAAGTGACAGGAGGAGCTGGGCCTGGGAGGGCTCGTTTCTGTGCCTGCTGCTGTCGCCTGACCTCCACCCCGCATGTGGCCTACCTTTCCTCTGTGGCACGTGCCTGATCAGATGGAGGGACTTTGCCCCTCCCAGCTCAGCCTCTCTCCAGTCTCCACCCCACACGGGCCTCAAAGATATTAGGTGGTGCCTGGACACCATGCGCATACAATGTGTACACGCCTATGGTAGTATAACAGATTTCTTTTTTCAAAGATGTGGCTCTTCTATTCAGTTCTTTTGGCATTAGAAAGTTTTGTTTCATGTGCTAACTCTTCCATCCTTGCTCATTCCTTGCTTCAGTTTGAAGTAGAGAGTACAAGATAAGAAGCCTTTATTAACCATGGATCCAGCTATTAAGAATTACATCTTTAAGGCTGCAATCCTATGCCTACTTTCCTGGGAGTAGGCCTCATCATACTCAATGAGACTTACTTCTGAGTTGACATATATGGGATTATGCTGCAAAGGTTTGTAAATTCTATGCATTATCTGGCTTAAATTTAAGAATTTATAGAGGAACTAAACAGACTTCTAGTCCTCACAGTTCCAGTGGCACAATTAAACAATGGCATTGTGCTGGGGAGCAAAATGAAAGTCTACATTACGGGGCATTTTTTATTTACCCCATATTACGTGAACAAGGTCAAGGCAATTTTTTCAAGAGAGTTTTATTTGTATTAATTGTAATTTCACAATGCAAGACAGCATTTGTTGAAGAGCGGTCTATAATGCTTTAAATAAAATAAAACTCATATCTCACATCAGTGTGTAATCAGCTGTGCATTTGACATTCAGAAAACATGGCTGATGTTGAGGGTCCACATCCTTGTTTGGTGTAATTCCTTGTCTGTAAAGGTTCAGTGTTGATGGAAAGGTATTCTGCAGATGCTCAAAAGCACTCAAGTGTCGCTGTTCCTGCATTTGTTCCAGAACCCTGGTATTGAAAATGGGTCTCCAAATGTAAGGGGGTGTTGCGGGAATATTTCAGATATGCTCATACCAATAGCTTGTAATAAGAACATTCAAATAACTTGAGAAACTAATATTGATTTCATGCTTCTAATAAACACATGTATCTGTTCTCCTGTAAGATAGAACCAGCAATGTACTAGCTAGATGTGTTAAGCCTCACCATAATGAACTTTGGTCCACTAGCAACTATATGCATTCTGTATTGTTTTAGTTTATCTTGACCTCCATCATTCATATGTGGCGCCTTTCTCTGTTTTGACCTAGAGACAAGTTACATCATTCCTATGTGCTACCCTGTATTATTGTAAACTTTCCCTTAGTACAAAAGTGATTCTGTACAAAGAGCGAGATATGCTAATTCTGATGTTTCCAGTTTCCTATGTAAGAGTGATACCCAATATACTTAATTCAGTCAGAGGTCTATCTCTGGCTCCCTCAGCTGATGTGTCTTCTTCAATAAACCTACCTTTAAGAAACCATACATGAGTATCTTTGGTCTCCACTGTAAACTGAGTCTAGTTGCTTGCATGAATATAACTCCTTTGAAGTTATTGGGTGGGATGTCACTGCTCTATGGGAGGTCCCATCCCATCTTAGGGTTATTCATCCCTAGTCTACATTTAGGCCAGTTACTGTATCAAAGCATTATAAGAATTAGAGTAAAGATCTTTCTCATAAGAGATCTGTGACAATAAATGACCCCTTTCTCATAAGAGGGAGTCATAGGCCTCCCTGGGGGACTCAAATTCCCGCGACAGGGGGAAGAGCCATAATTAAAGTGGGAACTGTGCTCTGCACATGCTAAGAGGCACACCTTTCATTATGACTGCTTGGCAAGTTCCAGGGCCGAGAGAGCCCTGCTGTTGAGTTGAAAATAACTGCCCCCAATTAAGTCATGGAGGCTCCATGACAACTTTACTCCAAGGCAGTCCATACCCAAGTCGGTTAATAATACTGAGGCAAAAAAGTGTAGAATTCTCCCTCCAAAAAAGCATTGCTATCAGAACTAACAACATCCCTGTCTCTGAAGGCATGACACAAATCCTATAAAATAACAAGGCCGTGTTTTCTCTGAGGGTTTTGCTTCCTATTCTCTTATGCAGTCTTAACTTTTAGGGAGGCGAACAGTGGCCCTGTTCAGAAGACACCTTAAACCATAGCTTTAACCACACTGTTTAAGTCTTTTTGGCTTAAGCACCATGGTTAAAGCCATGGTTTAAGGTATCTTCTGAACAGGGCCAATAATGCGACCCCTGTGGAAATATTCAGAATTATTTGCCTTTTCCATCAGGATGGATTGTGGACCGGGGGGGGGGGGGAGGTTCTTGCAAAATCCTGTCCTATCAGGAATGGCAAATCCAGCCCAAGGATGCCATGTCTGTTGCCTGGCAGAAGGCAGGCAAGCAGAATGCCGGCGGCTGAAAACCTGGGCCTGCCTTTCCTAATGAAAGGCATTAGCAAATGGCATCACATTCTTACTGCTATCCCGTGATAATTGGCTCCTGTGGCCACTGAGCAGAGCACATGGGCAAGGAGGAGGAGGAGAGGAGGAGTTCACCCGGGAGAAGGGTCACTCACGGCTTCTGATTTATCATGATCAGCTCTTGAGCCAAAATGGATCTACAACATTTAGTTTCAAGGCACATGGGAAGCTGTATTTGGACAGTTCACTTGTACAACTTTGAAGAGAGGCGAAGGTCTCTACCTAGAGGTACTTCGTAAACAATATTGGATTGGATCCATACTTAGTCATGCTTAGAGTAAACACACTGAAATTAATAGGACAAGTTTCAATGGGTCTAGTCTAAGCATCTCTAAATTTGGATCCCACCCATTATCTTCTACATTGGCATGTATGAAGATTGTGATCTTGTTAATTATTTCACATGCACATGTCTTGAGAACCCATCACTAATGGTATACAATTTCCAATGTATCTACACATGGTAGAAAAAATGCAAACAGGGTAGATTATCTCCACAAGTGACAATATACACAGTGTTGTTGTTTTTCTTGCACTTGTGTAGGAAAGGAAATATGAATCATAGAATGGTAGAGTTGGAAGGGGCCTCTAAGGCCATTTGAGTCCAACCTCCTGCTCAATGCAGAAATCCACCTTAAAGCATCCCTGACAGATGGTGTGAAACCAAAAAATTATCTGCAGAGGGGCAGAATGGGTGTTTCCAGCTTTTATGGCACCATCCCCTTGCCTCATTCATGGACGCTCGCCCAAGAAGGATGACCCTTCAGCATCTACTCATGACCCTCCTATGTTTTCTTGCCATTTCTTCTGTGTTTTCCCTTCGTGCAGAAACTGCATTATGGAGAAAAAGTCAGAAATGCTGCACAATGCCTTGTGAGTGCTTGCGCTAGGAGCCCTCTGTCCAGATGCACCAAATGCCAGATGAACAGGACTGCAAGGATTAGGTCAGGGCTCTAGTCAACTAAGGTTTTTAATTACAGATTTTAAATGCTTATCAGTTAATGGGCAAGGCACTAGTTTTGTGGAACAGACTTCTTTTGTGCTCCAAATGTTGAACAAAGGAAACTGGAGCTCAAAGACAACTCTGTGCAGATCCCAACCACACCAGTGCCTTGTGAAAGGATACTCAGAATTACTGATCCTGTGAAAGGATACTCAGAATACTGATACTGTGAAAAAGCTATCACATCTTTTGCAGTTGCTGGTGTCAACAAACCAGTGCATTTACAACTGAAGAACACTGGTTTATTGGGAGAACAGAGCCCTCCCTCTGTCAGCTTCTGTTGCCTCCAAAATCACCAATTAAAACATAAGCATAAGCCCTTGTTTTGCAAATTTGTTGAAAAGAAACCATCAACTGTTGCCCTTCCCCTGTACTGGGATTGTAAATATCCATCTAGCCATCCATCTGTCTCATAAAGAATAATTGACAATCATTCATGTACTTCCAGAAAGCAGATTTATTAAGTTATTGCAAACTGTAAATATGTAAATAAAAAACAAACTATATGTAAATAAAAAACAACAACTAGGCTAACTCATAAGATCACAAGAAATGTCCAACCTTTCAAGATCTTAGATCTCTTCCTTCAGGCAAGATGTTTTTTAAAAAAACAGGTTTGGCAGGGGTGATGAGAACAAAAACCCTGACTTGATGGGGCTGAATCCATACTGATGCAAAACTACCATTGGTTAATTAACCTGCCTGGGGCTTAGCAGTTTTGGTGGCCCTTTGGGCTATTTAAGCCATGACCACAGTTTGCTATGTCACACAAACCCAGCAAGGGCAGGTTGTTGCTGTGGTTAACAAACCACCCAGAACCCATGGGCTGTTTAAGAGTTGTGAGTGGTGTTTTTTTAACCATGCCAACAACCCACCATGACTGGGTACACACGAGGAACCTAACCCCAGTTGTGGCTCAAATGAGCAACCTGGCACCCGTGGGCACCATAGCTCATCATGGCTTAAATAAACCATGACAAGGCACAGCAATTGTGCGAACCCGGTCATAGTCTCTGCACGTTTAGAGTCCCAAAGTATCTTCAAACATTCGAATTAGGCTGTGGGTCATGTGATGGTTACAGATTGGACCTGGGGCTGCCCGTCAGGTTGCCAGGAACAAGACAGGGGGAAATGTTGGTCCTAGCTGTTACTTAGATGTGTCTCCTTTGCCTGGGGTGATGACAGGATAGGTTCCCCCACCACACCTGAGGGAATCAAGCTGTTTTAAGGTAGGGCAAGGCAAGCTGCATTGTACATCCAACTCAAACACAAGGAACAGCCGTGGGCTCCGCTGCCACTGCTCTGCCACGCTCCGTGGCATTTGCCTCCTGAGGCGGCTGCCTTACTCTACCTAATAGTAGAGAGGAGTCAGCACAATACTATCTTTTGAGAGGTTGGGGAGTCCCACTCTCCTTCCTCCCTTGGCTGGCAAACGGCCTCCCTGGTTCCACAAGAATCCCTTTCTCTTACCTGGGACAAAAAGGGGGTTGCACTTTGCTCCACTTTGCCACTCGGACATGGTTTTAATCTGTTCACCACTTCGAACATCTGTAAGTGGGAAGGTGGTATAGACGTCTTATTTTTAAACAATAGAAGTCAGAAAGATGGTGCCTCTGCAAGGGATCTGACCACGCCCATGGATCTGTTCTGTAAGAAGCCCCCTCCCCAAGCTGGCCTCATAAGGCTCCACTGAACCACCTGCGACAGAGCCGATGCTTTTTGCCCCTTTGCCCAGTCAGGCAGATCTCTTGAACTGATGAATGTGACACTGAGGAAGGCCCCAGGCTCTGGGACTGGAGAGGTAGCCTGGCAGCCGCCTAAGACGTCGGCTGCTGCCTAAAGGCTGTGGTCTGCATGGAGCTTGGAAGACAGAAAATGTGTTATCCAGGGCAATAGGCTGGTCTCGTAGATGGAAATGTGATTGATCGTGTCATCTATTTCAGTGGTACTACTTTCATTGCTCAGAGTGGGGGAGGCTGGCAGGCCAATGGGAGGCTGGTAGCCCATGGGATTTTCCCACCCTTTGGGGATGTCCAAGCGAGTTCTAGAGTGTGGACCCTGACAGGCAACAGCTCCACAGGAGCTCAGGTAAGGGTCTTTCCCAAGCCAACTTGGAGATGCCATAGACTGAACTCTGTTTTGGGTCCCCTCTACAAGATTTCGGTTTGACACCCGGTTGCCTGATTATGCGCATATACAGAGAAGCGCATTTACTCCTAATACCTATTCACAAGAGGTGGTGAAGCGCATTACGGGCTATATGAAACACGCTTTAAAGTTGTTTACATGCGGAGAATCGCATGTTTACATGGCCATAAAGCACTTTAACTCCCGCGGCAAATTAAAACTCGCTATTGAAAATGCAAATAATTGGAGATAAAACCCCCCGATTTGCGCTCCGCTCTTGTAGAGGTAAAATTTGGTAATGCGCCTTGAAAGAGCTTTAAATTGCTTTTGTAGAGGCACCCTTAGTAGAATTCCCAGAGAGGGAGCCAAAGCAACAAAGAGTTTTGTGGGACCTTGAAGAATTACAAATTTATTTTGGCATAAACATTTGCAGACACTGTCCACTTCATCAGAGGCATGAAACATTAACCTCAAATGGGCAGATTTATATACACATGCTAGGTAGGGGTGAAGGTGGATTGTCATGGGGAATTGACATGTAGAAAGTACGGACAGTGATAATTATTTTAACAGTTGCCATTCACAAAATGTTGGATAATAACACAGAGATTATTGCAATAGTGAGCTGATTAACTTATGTAATAATAATAATAATAATAATAATAATAATATAACCCTTGTCCTTATTCCAACCACGGGAAATAGAGTTGAATCTCTTGTGGACATATAATCACCATTCTATATCAGAAACCTAGAGCCCGCTACACATGAGTGCATGCTTCCAGCTTTCACCCAAAACACACTATTGTCTCCAGCCAAAGCCTAGGATGCAGCCACATCTCCTCAGACTCATCAGACAAAGACTCACAGTTTAAGGATCTAAATCAGGCATTTCTCAGACTACAACACCCACCAAACGACATGAAAAAACAGGTCAAGAGGGCCAAGCTGGTATCCAGGAACAATCTATTCAAGACAGACCCGGAAGAGAAAGCAACAGAACGCACCTTGCGGCCACCAACCCAGTTCCCTGCTAAGACCACTCAAACGTTATCGCCAGTGATCTACAATCCATCCTGGACAATGGCACGTCCCTCTCACAGGCCTTAGGTGGTAGCCCTGTACTTACTTACAGACAGCTGCCCAACCTAAAACAAATGCTCACCAGCTGCAACAAAAGACCTTGTGCAGAGATACAAACACAGGAACCGGACCCTGCGGCAGACCCAGATGCCAGCTCGGTCCCCACATCTATCCTGGCAACTCTTTTACAGGACCCAGTCATGCTACCCACAACATACGGGGCTCATAAACTTCCTCATCTTCCAATGTGATAGATGCCACCATTTGCCTTCTGCATTCCACGTAGGGCAAAGACGCCAATCTCTACGCAAAACAGTAAACGGATACACATTTAACGTCAGGAATAGCAATGTTCAGAAGCCAATGAGGGAACATTTCAACTTCCCAGGACACTCAGTCAATAACCTTTGGGTGCCCATTCTTGAACAAAGGAATTTCCGAGACAGAAGTCAATGCAAACCACTCTATTTCTTGTGATTTGAATAAGAACAAAGGTGTTGTATTTTGTTTGCCTTTGCTCCCACACAACTCCTTTTCCATAAACACCTCTCTCTCTCTCCCCCCCTCACTCACCCAGTCCTGCTGCCACTGATGTAATGCTGGGCACTGAACTGATGAATGGCGCACGCATGCAGCCCATGTGCCCTGCCCCTGCCCTCAGCTCCAGCTCCCCTCCCACATAGTTCTGGATAGTTTTTGTTTTTTTAAAAGAACACAGTTGGTTGTCCTGAGCTAACCCCTTAGCTCACTTCAGTCCCTAATTTATGTACCAACCCAAGAAGTGGATTAGAGATTATTATTTTTCAAAGAAGAAGAAGAAAAGAGTTCCTGGGAAAATACATCAGCTACTGACCCACTTCACTTTCATTCCAGGGTTACATGACCATGTAATAGCAGCAAGGCCACGTAACTCTCTAGTTATGTAGCAGGGATTTGACAACAAGCAAGGAGGTATGTCTGGAACAACCTGGAATTCTTGTCCCTGGGGATGCAGGGTGCAGGGTGTATTCAGGGCGAACATCATACAATCATAGAATCAGAGGATAGTAGAGTTGGAAGGGGCCTGACATATGGCTGTCCAGCTGCCTCTTGAAGGCCTCTAGGGTGGGAGAGCCCACCACCTCCTTAGGTCATCAGTTCCATTGTTGTTGTGCTCTAACAGTCAGGAAGTTTTTCCTGATGTCCAGCCAGAATCGGGCTTCCTGTAACTTGAGCCCAGTATTCCTTGTCCTGCATTCTGGGTTGATCGAGAAGAGATCCTGGCCCTCCTCTGTGTGACAACCTTTCAAGTATTTGAAGAGAGCTATCATGTCTCCCCTCAGTGTTCTCTTCTCCAGGCTAAACATGCCCAGTTCTTTCAGTCTCCCCTCGTAGGGCTTTGTTTCCAGACCCCTCAACATCCGCGTTGCTCTCCACCCTGACCACACAATTGCACACGCCAAGCTGCTGCAGCCCACTTTGCTTGCGACCACAGGGATATGGCTGTGACCAGTAACCCAAGCCATACATGTGCCTTGCCCCTGTGGTAGCCATTGGTGTAAAGTGGGAGGTGGGCCTGAAGCTGCTGTCAGAGGACTTGCTCAGGATGAACAAGGAATCACAGGATATTTCAGCCAGCAACTGATTTCTGTGATCTCATGGTGGAGGAGAGGTTGGTCAAGAGAGCCATTGACCCCTTTGCGGTGTGGCTGATTCTCTTGCAGCAGTCTGCAAGGTATGATCCATCCGCATGTAAATGATCCTAGGGCAACAGATTATTAGTGTTATAAATGTAGGGACTGTTCAGAACATGCAGGAAGGTCGATCACTCCCAAGTAAGCTTATCTAACATAAATTATGAAGAAAAGTAATTAAAAATGGGGAGGAGAATGCTGGATTTAAAACTGAAACAGCTGGGTGACAAATTAAACATGACAAATTACATGCATAGTATGTCTCCTGGCTTTAAAAAACAACAAAACTTTACTGTATCTTTGCAGGTCTTAAAATTTGATTACAGTGGTGAGGTCCTTGAGCTTTTCTCTCCGGTCTGCTTGCCCCATCGATATTAGCAAGAAATCACTATTTGATCATTGCCTCCAGTGTGTTTACTTCTGTGTCAGTCAAAACGAGAGTCGGCCCTTGTCATTTGGCTGGGAGTCAGAGATGCCCACGAACACCCCCTCCCTTCATAGCCCAGCAGAACAAAAGGCCACGCATGGCGGAGCATTACCCCAAGCGACCGATTCCTCAGGCACAGAAATGAGCAGAGAATAGCCTGTCATACTTCAATTGTCCTCAAGATTATTCAATTATCTTCTTCCCAACCCTGGATTGAGACTGAGGTGACTTGACAGGTGGGAGATGGAGGGAGGGTCAAAAACTGTATTTTGTACAGGATCTTGACTGGCTAATTGCTCTGGGAACAATGTGTTACAAGACGAGAGCAGTTTAGATGCATGCCACACACACACACACACACACACACAACACACACAACACATACACAAATACTGCTTTTGTTTGTTTCTCCCTTCCCCAGAGTTGTCAGCTGGGTTTATTTTTTCAACCAGCAGCCAAATCTTTCTATCCTGTGGACCTTGTTAAACTAGCGCTGACAATGGACATTTTTCATTTGACCTCGTGCAAATCATAAACTAGAATAGCCTGCCTTTGCAGGATAGGGATCCCCCTGGCTCTTCTTTCCTAGTTAGGGTATGCTGTAAATCTAAATAAACAAACAAAGAAGTGCCATTAAAATGAAATGAATCTCAAAAAAAAAGAAAAAAAGAACCCAGGCTCATCAGATATTGCTAAATGCCTGGGAGAAGAGGAAAGTCTTAACCTGGTGCCGAAAAGATAATAATGTTGGCTCCAGGCGGGCCTTGTCGCGGAGATTGTTCCACAATTGGGGGGGCCATCACAGGGAAGGCCCTCTTCCTTGTTGCCAACCTCCAAGCTTCCCTCGGAGTAGGCAGCCAGAGGTGGACCTTAGATGTTGAACGTAGTGTTTGGGTAGATTCATGTCGGGAGAGGCGTTCCATCAGGTAGTGTGGTCCCAAGCCGTGTAAGGCTTTATAGGTTAAAACCAGCACTTTGTGTGTTTTTATATATGTCTGCAATTCTCTCTCTAGCCCTCAAGCATGCCAACAACAACAAAAATCATGTTGTATATTTGCAGTCTACACATTCTCAGAGGCCCTCTCACTGCTTCATATCATTCTGTGAGGTTGTAGCACAGCCTTTTTCACACATTTTTTTTATAAGTGTGTGAATGTATGAATGTGTGTGTATGTGTCTGTGTGAGGCTACAGCCTGGTCTTTCACACACACATCCCTGGGTATGCCTGAGCAGCCCAGCCCAGCAACCACGTCGCCATCCGTTTGCCCACCTGTGGCGGCCTTGTCCACCTCAAGCATAGTGGCACCTCAGTCCAGCGTATGGTGCCGGAATAATAACAATAACAATAATAATAATAATAATAATAATTTATTTCTTACCCGCCTCTCCATTTGGATCAAGGCGGGGAACAACAGTATGATAAAATACATAAAACTGATTAAAACATGACACACATTATTAAAACATCCTAAAAACATCCTAAAAACATCCTAAAACAACTGCACCTTCTGCAGAAGATGCCGCAGAAGGTGCAGTTGTTCCTGGGGTGATGTGGCTGCATGCACCAGCTCCTGATAGGAGACCATGTGCAATGGCTGCCCCAGTGCCACCAGCAAGTTGTCCCGGGAGCCAGTGAGGCTTGGGAAAGGGTAAAAGTCGGATCCATGAAATCAAAAAAGGATCCCCTTGATTTCATAGGATTTTTAAAGGGGACACACGCATCCAAACTGCAGTCATCTCACAGAGCGTATCTCCTCCATGGACTGAACCATAAAAATCAGGGTGTCCCCCTTGCTGCCCAACCCACTGAGGCATCTCCAGGACTGGCTGATCGGATGGTGGTTCCGATGTCAGTGAGGTGGTGAATCCATTCTGGGTTTCCTAACAGAGCTAGCCAAGGTACTGTGGATTGGGCCCAACATCTTGGATAGGTCCTTTAGACTTCTGGTTGGTTCTGAGTGAAGCCCAGAGTAAGTGCAGCCCATGACACCGGAGCCACCAGCCTCCACAGTGGGACTCACAGCAGGACTAAGGTTTACAGAATTAGCATCATAGAGTTGGAAGGGATCTCGGTGGTCATTTGAGATGCTGCCTGGGGTATTCTGTGTATAGGCGGGATATAAATTGAATAGATAAATAATAAAAGACCAAATTGCGCTTTCCTTCTGAACTGTATCAAACAGAAGACATAAGCAACAACAAGGGAAGTTGTTCAAATTTGGTAAGTAAGTGCACCAAATCTGTCTGTCTGTCTGTCTGTCTATCTATCTATCAATCAATCAATCAATCAATCAATCAATCATATATGTGCATGTGTATATGACCAAGCTGGTATCAACACCAAAGAGCAAAACGGTGTATCACTTACCAAGGCAAAATTAAAATTACAAATTGGATTCAAACACGCGACTGGAATCGCTCATTTATAGGGTCCAATTTGCCAAAAAAGAAAAAAAAACCTTCACTCAAATGAGTCATTTCCCAGTTCCAGTTCTTCCGTTTATACGCTAGGTCTATCCCTTTCCTTTCCTTTCCTTACCTAAACCCTAACCTTCCCTCAGCTGGCACGCAAACAGAGAGCTTTGCTGTTATGAAAAAGAATAGGCTTAGTGAGGAATATCTCTAATCTTTATTATCTACTTTATCATGCTGTGAAGTTAAGTTTAAAAAATCTCTATCTTAGAGTGTTAGAAGAAACATCTGATCAGATATCAACTGCAGACAGATTGATCCAAGCCTCTGGTGTCTGCCAAAAATCTTTGTGGATAACATTTCAATCCATTATAGTACACGAGAGCTAAGATGTCTTCCAATTTCCCTTCAACCTTCTCCCCACCAATTTTTCTTCATTATCTTTCATCTAGCAAATTGTCCTAGTGATGTCATCACTCAGTTTTATTGGGAAGCAGTGGATGCTTTCAACTACCTCAAGAAGTGTTTGCTTTACTTCCCACTATTTAGAAAGTTGAGCTAGTTATGCGTTCAGGAATATGTGTTCTATTTAAAAAGCAATTGTGCATCAACCGTTACTCATTCCCATCAAGGAACCATTGATGGGGCCATCAGAGTTCACCTCAGTGGGCTCTGTCCATCTTTTGATAATCCAAATAGAACACTGTTTACCCGTTGTCTGAGAATCCTCTTGTACTGTTCCCAATCCTAATGGGAACAGGGAGGAAATAGATACATAACACCTGAGAAACGTTAACATAATTAGGAACAAGTCATTCTTCAGACCTTTCATCTCAAAGGCACATTTGGAGATAACAATTCTTTCCAAGGCTCAGACAACCAGGTGCTGTACTGTCCAATATTTGACAAAAGCAGGCACTGTTAGTTGTTCTGCAAGGGAAAGCACAATATACATGCATCCACTATACATCCTGTATACATCCTGTACCAATATACATGCATCCGCTACATATGTCCACACATCACTTCTGAAATCATACAGGAAAAAGTTACCTACATGCATAATTTGACACATACACACAGAGACCTATACATAAAAATGAAATAGATAATAATCTAGGCAATAAATATTGTGACATCATTAAGTGTGAAACTGGAAGGAAGTGTCCATAAAATGCAATACACCACATCTGTATATATTCAACATATATTCAAGAACAGGAACGTAGAAGCTTGCAATGGAGAGAATCCACCAGGATAAGGGTTTGCCCACACATAAACATTTTTTTTTTCAGGAGAAATGTGAGCATATCTATAAAATCATAGGACATGAAGGACCCACTGATATAGCCTCATTATTGTTTCAAAATGGAAAGTAGGAGCAGGAAACATTCCATCCACAGAGGATTGATCATCAGCTCCTGATAGCAAGCAAGACGCCACAGCCCAAAATTGCAAACCTGCGCTGGCTCCATCCATGTAACAGTGGTGGACAAAGAAAGCTTTGGAATAGTGCAGTTATATCCAGCTGCTTTTAAATTTAAAATAGTCAAGTCAGTTCACAGTTATCCTGCATCGGATGTGTTCCAGCCTTGAGTCATGTATGTGTAGGTCATACTGAAAATTATAAATAAGGCTGAGACAAATGAGAGAAATTCAAGGGTTTTTTTTAAAAAAAAATGCTCTGAAGTTGAAAGAAAATGAAGGTGACAACTCTGTAGCTCATACATTTGGTAAGTTTTGTTGAACATTGTAGATTCAGGAGGGGCTGATGGCTCAAACAAAAACAAATATGGTCATGTTTTGGTATCCAGTAGGGTAGGGAAGACCTCCATTTCTAGAAAAAGAAGAGTGTTTTTTCAAGGAATGATGGGAAAGGAACCGATTGGCAATCGGGAAATAGTTTGGCTGTGGGTGTGTTTAAACTTTGAGTGACATGGCTGAAAGATCAAGCTTTAGAACTCCTCTTTTTATTCATTGGGCTTTTGGACCTGTGCTCTATGTTGATTGTAGGGAAAGCTGAGTGGTAAGAAGGCAGCATCTTCCGTGGAAACCGGCAGCTGCCTTCCCCGCTTACTCACACCCAGCACGGACATTTTTATAGCTGCCTGTGAGTCCTCCGTGCCATTTTCACTTCTCTCCTGACTTGCAAAGGCAATGGATTAATATTATGCTGATGACATCAGAAAAAGATATTTCACTTACCCACAAAGCATGGGGGCCCTGTGGTATCTCCAGCATGGGATGCTTTTCTTGGGTCTCTTGGTGACGAATATCAAAGAGTAAGCAACATCCTTATCGCTGCTGCGCTTAATGTAGAAGTCCGTGTCATCGTTGTGTCTTGTGTCATGTTCAGGATTAGGACTAATTTTGTTTGAAGGAGGGCTTGCAACCCCTCCCAAACCATGAACCATTTTGGGAAAAGATGATGCGGGCTTTGCGTACGTCTAGTCCCAAACTATCCTTGCCTCCTATGACAGTGGATTTCTTCTTATCTGTCCACCTTTCCTTCAGTTGGTTATATATCACCAAGGGATATAAGACTTACGTTGTTTACTGGGTATGGTGTATATTCTGAAAGGGTGATAGCTGAATGGATTTGTAGTCTTGAGTTTATTTCAGCTGTTCTCTGTTTCACGTTTTGCGGTGGGTTTTACTGGGTCATGTTGCCAGGACTCCAGGGGTTCTATGTCACAGATGAGAGGGCGTCTCGTGGCTTCTGTGTGTGAGCCCCACTATTCCGTTAGCTGTGGAACGTGGCGCTACACGTTGCCACATGGATTGCAAACCTAGTTCATGTCTGGGGAGGAGGGAGAGGGGACTTTGATCCCTAACGTTTCCAAGGTGTTTATCAGAAATGAAATTCTGAGCGGGGTAGGGAGTGGAGAGTTTCACGGCTACCACGCTGCGGAGCCCTGCCTTGCAGATGCTTGGGACACAAACTATTGTTTTGAATTTATTATTTTGCCATGAGCAGCTGCTGTGGGAGATTCTGAGGAGGATTGTTTTCTGCGGGAGAGCGGGAGATTTGATAGACGAGAGGGCTGCAGAGGCCACAAGAAAGCTCCAGCTAGAGATGACAGTGGAGGAGAGAGCTGGAGCCGAGCACCCTCAGCTACGCAGCATTAGTCCAGCAACAGCTGTGAGACCAGAGAGTGGCTGGCCGAGCCCCACAGGTGCATTCCAGCCCAGGGCTGCGTAGCATCAGATCGCCTCCGCCCCTGCATTGTTTTATTTTGCTTTGTTTAGAAACTTCATCTTAAATTGTATATTTATCTGGATTGTTCCTACTGCTTCTTCCATTCTTTCCCCTTTCTTATTAATTAAATTATTGTCAGCAAATATTTTGGACTGCCAGAGCATATTTAATTTTCAAAGTTCCACAGTAGTGTTTTTGTGGGTAAATACAAAGAGAGAGAGAGAGAGAGAGATGGATTACTTATATTTATAATGGTTATTTAGATAGAATGAGTAATGTTTTGAGAGAGCTCAATCCTATGTAAGCCCCTCTAAACATAGTATGATTTATTTCAGTGTAGATCACACCAGTACTTTTAGGAGCAATTGCTTGAATGAAAAAATAACCTTTTTCTTCAAGAGCCAATAATTCTTTAGCCCTCTACTGTTTTTAGTCAAGAAGATTGAATGCAGCAGTAATGCAAGGGTGACAGGATTCTACCACATGTTCATCTAGGTGGGCAGAATGGGCAAAAGTATACTGCGCTATCATCCAGAAACCAACCTCTGCAGGGACACATTTACACTCCATGACATGCTACCAACAACTGCACCTACATACAGATTTGCCATCCATGTATGATGTGTGTAGATTGTACACATGCTGAATGTTATGTGTGAATAACTATGTCTACAGGTCAACAATTTGTGTCCATGTGTATGCAGAATGCACACATGTTAAACGAAACATGTGAATCCCCAGTTCAATCAGCCTTTCCTACCCAGCCTTTCCTGGGTAGTTATGGGTGGGGGAGGGAACAGGATGAGAACCACGTAAGCCACCTTGAGGAGTTCTCTCAAGAAAGAAAAGTGAGATCAATAGGTGATTTTTAGAAAGAGCTTCATGTATGGATTCTTGACACATTTGTTTTGGAGCCCTATGTGCGGTTACTTGTTCATGGTTATCTAAGTCACACATGCCCAGTGGTGGGACATGGAGATGATAGGAATAGAATGTGTGTACATAGCAAGGCAGGTAGAAAACTGCACATCTTGACTTGCTAGCTTCTGGTTTTGGTACGTCAAACAAACCATCATGATAGTTACACTGGCTTTGGAGTTTTCCCATCACAAATCTTCAGTCTTAAAGTCAGAAGCTGACACGGTTGGACAAATTGGGTTTTGTGAACAACCTGTGGGGTATTTTTGCTGGATCGTGTCTTGACGGTGGCACGGGGGCAGTGCAAGTCCTCACACTCCCACATAGGTGCTCCTTCCGGCTGTCTACATGGGAAGGAGCGCAATTGTGGGCTTTCGGGAAGGAGCCACAGCCGCCACCACACCCGTCCACCCGAGCCCACGCGCATCAGTGCAATCACCCTTATTCAAGGTTGGGTTATTTTATTCATTGCCTTTTTTGTGTGTGTGCTCTTAAATGAAGGGAGAGGAACGGGGGGAGAAATTGGGTGCTCTGGCTCTGAATATCCACCCCTTTAAATTATTATTATTATTATTATTATTATTATTATTATTATTATTGTAAACAATGGTCCGCAGAGGCACGGAGGTGGTCCAGCGACCTTTCAGCTCGCTGGTCCACCCCTTTCCCTGCCCAGCCTATGGCGACCAATCAGTGGTCGCCATCAGCTGTGGCACGCCTCCACAGAAGCTCCGGAGCAGGAGCAACAGACAGCAGATGCTGTCATCACCTCTCTCCAAGCTAAAAAATGTTGGGGTAAGTGCTTGACTTTTTTAAAGCGGAGCTTTGGGGGGGGGTTGCCCCTGGATGGCTCTGCGATGGCGTCTGTGTCATGTAGATCACCTGCCGCCACGCCAAAGCCCCCGCAGGGCAAACCGCTCATCCAGATGTGTCCCCCGTCCCAGGCACTCCAACCTTCTCATCTGGATTTGGGCCTGACAGACCCAGGAAAAGTGTGGGCGCATGGAGGGAAAGTTGTACGTTAGCGCAATTTGTGACATTGCACAACTTCATTATTGATCACAGGCCAGGTCTGTTCAGCCTCAGCCTCAGTTTTCAGTTTCCTGGCTGTGTGGAGCTTGAGCCGACATGAGAGAGCCCTACACTCCACAACAAGGAAAACCTTGTGTAGTAGCCACATCCCATCTGGGAAGGCCCCCCTTTTCCAGAAATCAAAACTTAACCTGAAAATTCAGGGAAAAAAGTAAACTGGGAAATAAACTAACAAAATATAACACCTAGTCCATATATTGTTGGAATAAAATGTGATTAGCAGCAGCGGTGGTGGTGGTGATGATGATGATAATTGTAATATTGCTGAAAAGCCATCTAATCTGCTTGTATCGTCTTTTTCAGGGTTGAGCAAAGAGACTTGCTGGGTGGTTCAGAACAGAGGACAGGTAGGCGCCTCTCCATAGAGCAACCCGTTTCTATCCCATTGTCCCTCTGTGCTTCTTCAGATTCTCTTTCCAGGCATGAGTTCGAGACTAGGCAAGCCCTGTGACTCTAACCAAGAGACCTAAACATGGACCAATGGTGCCACTTTCTCATTTCTAGGAACAGGTTCACGTGCAAATGCAGAGAAGGGATACTCAGCTTGGAAGCAGCCAGAGGCAGCTTGGATCCTGTCCAGCTCCTCCGTCGGCCGGTATCCCGAGGTGTTATGGCGCACGAGGCGCTCAACTGCGAGCCCGAGGAAACCCAAGCAGCAAAGTATCAGAGTCCTGGCAAGAAAAGGTCGAGAAAAAGGTAAGGAGGGTTCGTGCAGGAAAGTCCCGTCTTGAGTTCAGGAGGGGGCCAGGCGGGCGGAGCAGTAAAGCCAATGGAGGCTGGTGGCTCCGTTGCCAGTTGGGCAGTGACTCTGCTCCAGGTTTCAGTCAGAGCTCTAACGATGCTCTCCCAGGTCCCCACTGACCTCGGAGCCACCAGCCTCCCCACTGGGCAAAGTCTCTTCCCCCACTACAGCCAGCATAAAAACCAACGTCACCCCCTTCCATGAAAGCTGAGCTTTTCAAACAAAGAAATCCTTAATAACAAAACTAGTTTTTATTTTTATTTTATATTTATTTAAAGTGCAACCCTATGCGTGTCTACTGAGAAATGACATACAGAGTCCAGCAAGGTGGGAATATAGCAGAACAGAGGCAGGAAACAAAGTCGGCCAGTGTCACCCCGCAGGGCCATGCGGAGGGGGCGGCCAGTTGGCCCGGGGCCCACGATTTTGAGGGGGCACTCTGACGAGGAGGTCCCCCCCCCAGCTTACGCTACTGCTTCTGTAGCGTAAGCAGCCTGTCAAGAAGCGAGGAGCCCCTGCCTTGCGGAAACAGCACAGGAGCCGTCCGTTGTGAAATTCTGAATATGAAGAAGGGATGTCTTACATCTTGAATAAAAGTGCTTCCCATTACCTTTTTTATAAATCCTTCTACTTCATAGATGTACTATTTAGCATTGAATCAGTGCCACTGATTAAAAATACTTAATGAGCAGTTTGAAATGGGGGGGGGGGGACACAGACTTCCCATCTGGCCTGGGCATATGACCAGCTCTGCCCGGCCCTAGTCACCCGCTGATTAAACTATCCAGCAATGTTAGTCCAAAAGGATCCACATATTAATCTTTCTATTTCCAGGCCAAATTCAAAGTCCTGATTTTGACCCTACAGGCCCTTAGGTCCTACCTACCTGAAGGAACCACCTCCTATTATAATGCTCATAGATCTTTCCCCACTTCCTCGAAATTGTCTAAGGACTGGAGTCTCTTTTGTGAGAGCCCCCCGCCCACTGAAGTGCAGTAGAGTATTTTTGGATGGCTCCAGCAGTGGGACACCCTGTCCAGGAAGGTTTGCTTAGCATCCCCCTTCTGATCTTCAGGTGGCAGATGGAAGTCTCCTTATTTCAAAGAATATTTGACTGAATTGGGTGTTTATAGCTGGAGCTTTTTCTGCTTCTTATTTCTTGTCCTTGATATTTCCTGCATTGCATTTTACTGCATTTTATTATACACCAGTCAGAGTGGAGTGGTATATAAATAAACTAGGGTGACCATATGAAAAGGAGGACAGGACTTTTGCGTCTCTAACAATTGTAGAGTAGGGTGACCGGATAAAACCCAGGTCAGGGCTCATGTAACTTTAACAGTTGTAGAGAAAAGGGGATTTCAGCCAGGGTCATTTGTATGCAATTAGTTCCTGGTGCAATTCCCTCTTCATCGCGACAGTTAAAGTTGCAGGGGCCCTGCCTTCTTTTGTATATGGTCACTCTAGTATAGTGCATGCACCTTTAACTGTTGTGATGAGGAGGGAATTTCACCAGGAACTAATTGCATACAAACGACACTGGCTGAAATTCCCTTTTCTCTACAACTGTTAAAGTTACATGAGCCTTGACCTGGATTTTATCTGGTCACCCTATTGTAGAGAAAAGGGTCTTTCAGCAGGTGTGATTTGTATGCATGCAGCACCTGGTGAAATTCGCTCTTCATAATAATAATAATAATAATAATTTATTTATTTATTTATTTATTTATTACCCGCCTCTCCCACTGGATCAAGGCAAGGAACAACATCAAATATAAAATACACAAAACTGATTAAAAGCACATAAAACCAATACATTATTCAAATACCAATAAATACCAATAAAACACTTAAAATTCATCTGGGTAGGCCACAACAGTTAAAGAGGCAGGCGCCCTGCCCTCATGACCAGATATAAAAGAGGGCAGGGCTCCTGCAGCTTTAACTGTTGTGAGGAAGAGGGGATTTCACCAGATGCTACATGCATACAAATGACACCTGCTAAAAGACCCTTTTCTCTTCAACTGTTAAAGATACAGGAGCCCTGTCCTCCTTTTCATAGGGTCACCCTAAATAAACAGCTGTGGTTGGAATCAGCCTAGTCTTTCCTGAGATCTAATGGGGATCTACTTGCTTCCTGCAGGAGTTTCCTGTGCACCCAACAGCACCTACAGTTCATGTGCTTCTGCCTGCCCGGCTTCCTGTTTGGACCCTACTGCTCCCACTACCTGCAGTTTTCCCTGTGTGAAGAGGTGTGTCTGTATCAGTGGGTTCCTCCTCCACAATGGAACATGTGTTCCCAGTGACCAATGTCAATGCTGGCATGATGGGACACATTACCCAGTAGGCTCTGGGTTCTGGACTGGGAACTCCTGCTCTTCCCACTGCAAATGCCCCAGCCAAGGTAGCAAACTGGTTTGCTCCAGAGCTTCCTGCCCCAAAGAGTCTCACTGTGGCGTTAGGGATGGCGTTCTTGGATGCTACCGCCATGAGCATGGGATCTGCCGAGTCCATGGAGACCCTCATTATAACACCTTTGACAAAGAAGTTCACCATTTTATGGGCAACTGCACCTACACCCTGGCAAAGGTGTGTACCAAGTTGACCAAGGTGCCCCAGTTCAACATTGAAGCAAAGAATGAATACCTTGAGAACCCCTCCCGCAGTTTTGTACACAAGGTCTTCATGGACATTTACGGTAACCGAATAGAAATTCACAAGGGCCATCGACATCAAGTTTTGGTGAGTGGCATTCTTTGAGTCAGGGGTTTCTGGTTAAATTTTGGCATTCTCTGTTCAGTGATATAATTTACTAAATTAACTGAATTGACCGCAATACCATCCGACTTTTCTCTCTTCATCTTGTCCAGAAAACTTGATTTGGTTAAAAGGAAAGAAGTCCATTCAAATTCAAGAATGCCTTTTTGTGCAGACTTGAAATGTCATGTCTAACATGTCTTTCCTGCAAAAATCTCATGGATTTTCCAATTTCCTGTTATGCCTTACAAGTAGACTTCTTTTGCACAGTAGCAATCAATCCCTTTGCATCTTACAGCTGTGGCTTTCAAATTTCCTACATTCAGGAAACTTTTCAACATGGCCACAACTGCCATGGGACCATTGTTTATTGAGGAAGATTCTGGGGAACGTTCTAGGGGCTCAGTATTGGGTCTCATCATTACACCATGTAGATTGAGAGTGGGCTCTAGAACACACACACACACACACACACACACTCCTAAACTCCCCAACATCTACACATTGCAGGAGAAGATCAGCAGCGGTGAGAAAGCCATCTTTCAAAGATATTCATCTCCCATTATGGATTTTCTCATACAGGAACCCTAGGATGCCCTGAACATGGTTTGAAAACTGACACCCTACTCTGAAGGTGCAATTCTATGTGTGTTTACTTTCACTTTGTTCAGTTGGCCTTACTTGCAGATAAGTGTCTATAGAATTAAACAGCCTGAGTATTTCCCATGAAAGAGAGAGAGTGAGTAGTAAACTTTAGCAGAACGGCTCATGGTACCAGAGAAAAATATACATTTGGGTTGAGAGTCAGGGAGAAAATGATTGCTCACCAGGACTACATATCCTGCTCATTGGTCTTTCCTGAAACATCCAGGTTTTTAATTCCAGTGCAACGTTTTCCATGTGTTGGAACCCTCTTGGTCTGCACTGCAGAGGCCCCTCTCCCCAGATCTTGCTAAACTTTTTAAAAAAGGGGTGGGGATGTTTAAAATATGTCTATAATTACAACATCCAAATACCGTCTTAACCATAAATGAAATGAAAATGATAGGCCATGTCTTAGTCTTCTGCAATTATTACAGGCCAACATTCCAGATGCTGAGTTCTTAACTCCATGATATATGTCCACATGGTGGCTCTTTTTGGAAGCGTGAGTTTTATCTCACAAAATTCTTACTCTTCTCCAAATTTCTATATCTTTGCCCTTCCTCCCTTTTATGCGGTTCTTAGGTCAGAGATTGCAGTTCAGTTGTTTTCATTGCTTGGTGTTGGGAGTGGTACATAACAAATTAACAAAACCTTATAATAATCCGCCCATGTAAGAGCTCAAGTCCTTGAACTTTCTTTAGGTTGATCAAATATGGAGGACCCTTCCAGTGAAAAATGCTAACGGCTCAGTAACTGTGAGCAGGAGCGGGCGATATATTTCCATAGAGACGGATTTCCAGTTGATCGTCAACTATGATGCTGATCACTTGGTAGAAATCAGGATGCCCACCAGCTTTTTCAACATGACCTGTGGCATGTGTGGGAACTTCAACAGCCTCAAAGAGGATGACAGCATGATGCCCAATGGACAGCAGGCAAATAATGCCACTGAGCTGGGTAACAGCTGGCGAGTTCCAGATGCTACATATGACCGACCCTTTTGTGGTGCTCCAGACATAAAGCCCCCGTGCACCAATGAGGAGGAAGATGTTTACAAGGAAAAGGGATTATGTGGGTTGCTAACCAACAGCAAAGGGCCCTTCCAGGTCTGCCACTCTGTGATCAACCCAGAGAGCTTCTTCAATGCCTGTGTCAGGGATATGTGCGCCTTCAAGGGAAAGCAGCAACTCTTGTGTAACACGCTAGCAGCTTATGGGGATGCTTGCCAAAGAGGTGGTGTAGCGCTTGCCAACTGGAGGACTGACACTTACTGCCGTGAGTAACTAGTAGGGGTGTGCATCGGATCGGATCCGATCCACGATCCGAATCCGATCCGACCCAAAATCGGGAAAATCCGATCCGATCCGATCCGATCCGGACAACCTCCGATCCAATCCGATCCGATCCGATGAGGTCCGATCCGGATCGGACGCCATTTTGAATGCTTTTTCCCATAGCCAAGTATTGTTTTACAAAAACGCCTATAACTTTTTCATTTTTAAAGATAGAAGGATGAAACTTGGGCACATTGTAGACTGGTTAGGGGTAGTTATCTGTGAGAAATTTCAGAAAGATTGGTGCATGCATTTTGTGGCAATTAATTTTTTAATAAATACCCAGGAATGCCTATAACTTTGTCATTTTTAAAGTTACACACATGAAACTTTGCCACATTGTAGGGGGTACCTTGGGACCTATGTGTGTGAAATTTCAGAAACGTAGGTGCTTGTCTTGTGTGGCAATTAATTTTTAGAAAAATGGGTAGTAGTGGGGTAAATACAGTTACGCCTCCCATTTTTTTATTTTTGAAGATACAAACAGGAAACTTGGGCACATTACAGGTACCACTTGCCTTGATATGTGTGTGAAATTTCAGAAACATTGGAGCTTTCCTTGTGTGGCAATTAATTTTTGAAACAATGAGGAAAGAAACACCTATAACTTTGTCATTTTTAAAGTTACACACATGAAACTTTGCCACATTGTAGGTGGTACCTTGGGACCCATGTGTGTGAAATTTCGGAAACGTAGGTGCTTGCCTTGTGTGGCAATTAATTTTTTAATAAATACCCAGGAATGCCTATAACTTTGTCATTTTTAAAGTTACACACATGAAACTTTGCCACATTGTAGGCGGTACCTTGGGACCTATGTGTGTGAAATTTCGGAAACGTAGGTGCTTGCCTTGTGTGGCAATTAATTTTAGAAAAATGGGTAGTGGTGGGGTAAATACAGTTACGCCTCCCACTTTTTTATTTTTGAAGATACAAACAGGAAACATGGGCACATTACAGGTACCACTTGGCTTGATATGTGTGTAAAATTTCAGACAGCTGGGTCCAGGCATGTGGTGGCAAGGTATTTTTGAAACAATGAGGAAAGAAACGCCTATAACTTTTTTATTTTAAAAGTTAGAAGTCTGAACATTGCTCACTTTGTAGATGGGTTAGGGGTAGATATGTGTCAGAAATTTCAGAATTATAGGTCCAGGCATTTGATGGCTATGGAATTTTTAAATTACATGTTTCAAAAAAATTTCTACAGAGGCCAGGTCTTCCCCTCCCGCTTCCCGCGAAGAAAAGGAAACACTCTCTCATCTCGATCCCTTTTGATCCTTGCTAGTAGTATCCATTACAGGGCTCGTGTTTCCTTTCCTACTTTCACTTTTCACTTTGTACTCAAGCAGACACGAGCCCTGTAATGGATACTACCAAGGATCAAAGGGATCGAGACCAGAGTGATCCTTCCTTGCACGCATGGCTGCAAAACTCAGCTAGGCTCAGCTAGGCTCAGCCGTTCTGCTTGATAAGTGAAAGTAGGAAAGGAAACACGAGCCCTGTTATAGGCGTTTCTTTCCTCATTGTTTCAAAAATACCTTGCCACCACATGCCTGGACCCAGCTGTCTGAAATTTTACACACATATCAAGCCAAGTGGTACCTGTAATGTGCCCAAGTTTCCTGTTTGTATCTTCAAAAATAAAAAAATGGGAGGCGTAACTGTATTTACCCCACTACTACCCATTTTTCTAAAAATTAATTGCCACACAAGAAAAGCACCTACGTTTCTGAAATTTCACACACATAGGTCCCAAGGTACCCCCTACAATGTGGCAAAGTTTCATGTGTGTAACTTTAAAAATGACAAAGTTATAGGCATTCCTGGGTATTTATTAAAAAATTAATTGCCACAAAATGCATGCACCAATCTTTCTGAAATTTCTCACAGATAACTACCCCTAACCAGTCTACAATGTGCCCAAGTTTCATCCTTCTATCTTTAAAAATGAAAAAGTTATAGGCGTTTTTGTAAAACAATACTTGGCTATGGGAAAAAGCATTCAAAATGGCGTCCGATCCGGATCGGACATCTGGTCCGATCCGATCCGACCAGCCTCCGATCCGATCCGATCCGATCCGACCCCCCAGGTCCGATTCCGATCCGCTATCCGATCCGATCCGGGGGGTCAGTGCACATCCCTAGTAACTAGGTCAGACTGAAAAGGAACAATGTCTTCCGAAGTGATCTAAAAATGCAAAACCCATCTTCTATTCACTCTTAATATTTCCAGGGGGTCGATCTCTTTTGAAAGGTGCTTACTAGGTAGCCAGCAATAGGGGAGGGAGACTTCTGTCTGGAAATGTAGTATAAGTTGAACACCTGTGATATATATATATTTTTAAGTAATGAAAAGGAGCTTAGCTACCTTCTTGCAGCAAAGCACTTCCTATCGATGATTTGGGCCTGTGATATCGGACCACTTGCTGTGCAGGAGGGAAGTATGAGCCCAAAAGGGAAAATCGGTGCTCATCAACCAGATTTTCAGTTTCTTAAAAGAGAAGCCCCCAAGATGGGATTTGCCCAAGTATGACCGTGTGTTCTGCTTTGCTTTCCAGTCTTCCTTTGCCCTTCCAATAGTGAACATAAGATGTGTACCAGCGCTTGTCCGGACACGTGTGCTGACCCACTGGCCATGAAGAACTGCCGCAAGCCTTGCGTGGAAGGCTGCCAGTGCAGTGAGGGGTTTCTTCTGAGTGGAGGGCAGTGTGTGGTGGCGGAGGACTGCGGCTGCCTGGAGGAAGACCAATACTACGAGGTTTGTTCCCATGTGCCGTTAAATAGATGCTTCTGCCAATGGAAGAGTCATGCCGCTGACTGCAGAGCTGAGGTCCACTCCTAATGCATCCTCTTTGCTCCAACAGAAAGGGAAAACGTTCTGGAAAGCTGACTGTGTGAGCCACTGCCGCTGTGTGAAAAACGGCACCTTAATTTGCAAGGCAGAGACATGCCCAAAGGGTCAGGTTTGCAAAGTGCAGGACGGGTCCCTGGGCTGCTACGTTCCAGACATGGTCACCTGCCACATTTTCGGAGGTCCTCACTGCATCACCTTTGATGGTAAACTCTACCACGTCCAGGGCGGGTGCAATTACACAGCTGCGGAGAGATTGAACCACTTCTCGGTGACAATTTGGAATGAGCGTCACGGACATCAGGCATTGACAGTTCTCAACTCGGTGGCTGTCTCACTGAAAAACCTGCATATTCTTCTGCAAAACAACAAAGAAGTCTCTGTATGTATTTATTGGAGTTTATAAAGCTACAAATGGTGTCAAGAGTGGGTAGACAAAGAATATCTGCCTCACAAAATTGGAGTTACCCAACTAAAGGCGCAACCTTAGGCATGCTTAGACAGAAAAAAACCCCCTACAGCTCCCAGCTTTTCCCAGCCAGTATTGCATAGCTGGCTGGGGAATGCTGGGAGCTATAAGGCTTTTTTCTGCCTCAACATGCATAAGGTTGTGCCCTAACTTGGTTACATTGACTGCTTGGGTCCAAGAGGTAAACTACCCCTCCTTGGGAGAGGGGGCAGTTTCAGCCACCTTGGAAGAGGCGATGCTGCAGCCGTTCTTTAAGAAGGTCTCTTTGGACTCAGAGGGCTGTAACAACAACTATCAATCAACTGCAAACATTCCCTTTTCGACAAGGTGTCTGAGCGGGTGATAGCTGATCTACTCCAGGCTCTTTTGGATGAGGTGGGTTATCTAGACACATTTCAATTTGGTTTCGGGTCTGTTTTGCACAGAGACAACTTTGCTCACCATGATGACCTCTGTCACAGAAAGTCAGGACTGTGTGTGACCCTGTTGTTTTTTCTTGATGTCTCACAGCTTTTGATACCACTGACCAAGGTATCCATCCGGATGCATGCAGTGAGTTGGAAGCATCTAAATCTAAAATTCTAAATCTAAAATTATTTCTACACTATCTTTAAGGGTAGAATGCTCCCAAGGCATGCTGATATGATCAAGGTGTACAAAATTATGCCAGGTGTGGAGAAGGTGGGTAGGAAGACATTTTTCTCCCTCTCTCATCATGCTAGAACCAATGGGGTCACCCCATGAAGCTGATAGGAAGGAGATTCAGGACAGATAAAAGGAAGGATTTCTTCACACAGCACACAGTTAAATTATGGAATTCACTCCCACAAGATGTGGGGGTGGCCACCAATTTGGATGGCTTTGAAAGGGAGTTTGATAAATTCCTGGAGGAGAAGGCTATCTATGGCTACTAGTCCTGATGGCTATGTGCTTCCTCCAGTATCAGAGGCAGTAAGCTGAGGAACATGGGAGAAAGGGTGATGTTGCACCTATGTCCTGGGTTAAGGAAAATCCTGTTGAAGAAAAACTCCTCAAGGCGGATTCAGTTTCAAAGGCTCCATTCCAGAAGCTGTGCGCACAGGACAGAGACAGCAGCCAGCAAGCTGGGTCACTGAGCTCTCTGCCAGGCCAAAAGTCAAGCACTGTTTTATACTTTTCTACAAACAATTACAAAACCTTCCTCAACCCACCCCCAATTTCTTTTACAATCACAATAGTACTGGAACATGAGTTGTTTACTGGGATCATCTTAGCATCAGTCAATTGCCATCATTTATTGCTGCAATCAGAACACTTTATAAGCTGATCTTTCCTGTGTTGACCCTTCCTGAGTCCTTGACAAGATATGCTGTTCAGTATGTTACTCTCTTTTGTCGAGGTGGTCAGTTGCATAAACTAGGCAAACTGACTTTTTTGCTTACGTGCCAGTTTGCACCAGTTTCGCAGGCAAATGGTGTAAAGGGTCAAGCACTGTGTACTCATCCTTTATCCACAAAGTATCAACAATGCAACATATAACATGTAACCAACTAATTTCAGTAATACAGAGCTTTCTTTTTATTCTTTAACACCTGCTGGTGGGTTCCTGATCAACAGCTGGTTGGCCACTCTGTGAACAGAATGCTAGACTAGATGGACCCTTAGTTAGGCTGACCCTATGGAAAGGAGGACAGGGCTCCTGTATCTTTAACAGCTGTATAGAAAAGGGAATTTCAGCAGGTGTCATTTGGATGCATGTAGCACCTGGTGAAATCCCCTCTTCATCACAATAGTTCAAGCTGCAGAAGCCTTGCCCTCTTTTGCATCTGATCACTCTAGTATAGCTCCTGTAGTAATGAAGGCGGAGTTTCACCAGGTGCTGCATGCATACAACTGACACCTACTGAAATTCGCTTTTCATTACAACTTTAAAGGTACAGGAGCTCTGTCCTCTTTTCCATAGGGTCACCCTATGCCTTAGTACTTTTCCACACCAGTCTCAACAAGGTGGAGGTGTAATGCTCAGATGGTCTGAGAGTTGATGTAGATGGTATGTAACCAGTTATGGATGGAGTTGCATTCAGCCTGAAGGAGCAGGTTTGCGGGGGGGGGGGGGTTTCTCCTGATCTATCTTTGTTACCAGATGCTCAAGTTGCCTCACCGGCACGGAGTGCCTTTCAGCAGCTTTGGCTGGTGAGCTTGCTGCAATTTCTCCTGGACAGGGATCATTTGGCCACAGTTATCTATGCTCTGGTCGCTTCCCATTTGCACTACTGTAATGAGTTATACGTAGGGCTGCCTTTGAAGATGGTTTGGAATATAGGTACGTGGATTCTAACTCGGACAGTTCACGGGTTGTCTGTCCATTCCTGAGAGTAGGCCAAACTGCTCATGCCTACATATAAAGCCCTGGACAGCCTGGGACCTAGAATCCTGAAGGACCCAGTCTGGCCCTACCTCCGTGGCTGTTCCCTCTGTTGGAGAACCGAGCGGTGTATGCCCCACAACCTGTTCTGTGCCCTCCAAAACAAGCCTGTGGCCTCAGGCGTGGTAGAGGACACAATCCCATCACCGGTGTTGCAGTAAGACTGAGCTACCAGTCCAGCTAGTTTCCGTACATGGAATGGGGCAGGAGGTGCCATCCTGTCCTTTGCCTCAGGCAGCAAAATGTCCTTGGCTGGCCCTGTGAAGGACTACCTGCTCCTCAGCCCTGCTGCCGGTGCTCCACGGGCATCTGCCAGGGCCCTCCTGGCCAAGTGGGAAGTAACAACATAGAGGGCTTTTGGAGATGGCTCCCCAGATGGCATGCTGTCCCCTGGGAGGCTCACTTGGCATCCAGGTGGAGTTCTGAAGGTGAGGCCTTGCTTACCATACCACAGCCAACTGATATTCACTTGGCCGTGGGCTGGAGAAGGGATTTCTCCATTGCAACACCCAGCATGAGGAATGATCTCCTCCATCGAGACCAGGCAGTCTCCTAGTGTGGAGTGTTTCCACCAGCAGCTGGAGTCAGATCTGCTTGCCCAGACATTTTCCAGACTGCTAGGACTGTCAGCTACCCTTGGTTATTTTATTGAGATATTTTATTGTTTTATTACTAATTCTTTGTTTTATTGGTTGCTTTTATTGTAGTATGTCATGATTTTACTTTGTGAACTACTTTGCACTTCAAAAAAAGTCTGACAGAGTTGCTAACATGTCTTTAAAATAGCAATGAAACTATAATCACTTTAAAAATAAGTCATAAAACAGGAGCACACAGAACAATTAAAGCCATCTGAAAACAATGTGGGAAATACAAAGATGAAAGGCCTGGGAAAATACAAACATCTTTACCTGGCATCAGAAAGACATTTTGGGATGGATCCCAGACCCAAGGCCCCTCAATGGCTTACCACCTGCTTGACTTCTGCAAGCAGAGTAGCCCAAAGGATGTGAAGGCCATATCCTGAAATGGCTGTGTCCTTCGATGCTACAAGTCGATGTCTCATGATTTCCTTCTACTTTTTTGTGGAGTGGGGACTGGCTTTGCCCATGGCTTACATCTGTCTCCACACAAGGCAGAATCTGCCCTGGGGAAGTTGCAGGAACCTCCTATTAGTGCAGTGTGTTTTATCTACCATGGGACAGAACACAGCAGACATGGGGCAGATCTACAACAAGCAGGATATAGCACTATGAAAGTGGTATGAAAGCGGTATGCAAAAGGCAGGAGCCACACTACTGCTTTTTAGCGTTATTGAAGTGCACTGACAACTGTTGGGGCCCATAAGACACAGACCATATACTGCTTTCAAACTACTATATCCTGCTTGGTGTGGCTCCTGCCTTTTATATACCACTTTCATACCGCTTTCATCGTGCTATATCCTGCTTGGTGTAGATCTGGTCTTACATACTGTGCTCCCTTCAGCCTGGAGCGTTAGACTTAGAAACTAGACAGCAGGGAATAATAGAGAATCACAGAATAGTAGAGTTGGAAGGGGCCTATAAGACCATTGAGTCCAACCCTCTGCTCAATGCAGAAATCCACCTTAAAGCTTCCCTGACGGATGGTTGTCCAGCTGCCTCTTGAAGGCCTCTAATGTGGGAGAGCCCACCACCTCCCTAGGGAATTGGTTAGGGTTAGGGTTAGATCCTGGCCCTCTTCTGTGTGACAACCTTTCAAGTATTTGAAGAGTACTATTGTGTCTCCCCTTAGTCTTCTCTTCTCCAGGCTAAACATGCCCAGTTCTTTCAGCCTTTCCTCATAGGGCTTTGTTTCCAGACCCCTAATCATTCCTTGTAGTCCCCAACTCTTTTTGTACATCTTCTGTAGTTAAAACAAACAAACCAAAACAACTCTGAAGTTAGGAATTTTTTAAAAAAAACCTTCTAAGAGAACCATCTCCCTAAAGGGGGAAAAGATTTTAAAACTATCTTCAGAAGTAAAAGCTCCTTGCTAAGGGCATAGAGATATTTCACAAAGAGCCAGCCGGGCGTTGACTCTATCATAATGCAATGTCAAGCAACTGCCTCAGGCAGCAGATTTTGGCCAGGCAGCAAATAATCACCTCCTTAATTTATTGTTATATCTTCCCAGTCTGAGGAAGGCGGCACCTTTTGGATTTTCTGTCTCAGCTGCTAAAATATCTCAGTGCTGTCCTGGGCTGTCTTTAAGCAATCTGGTAGACCTTATAAATATCTTGGGAAATAATTTTTACTTGGTCCACACAGGAGAGGGACACGAAGAGAGGGAAACGGGAGAAGTTGATCCCTGTGGGTGGATTGGCCTTTAAGTTGCACCCTATCCATTGATTTGTCCACTTCCTTCATTCTTCAGGTGAATGGCATGAGAGTTGATCTCCCCGCAAAGTTAGACCATGGGATTGTAGTGGAAGAAAAGCTGCCCTATGTGTCCGTCAGCAGCACGTTTGGTCTCCGGGTGGAACTTGGTGACCAAAACCTTTTTATCGAGGTGGATGAACGGCAGAAGAGGCATGTGCGTGGGCTGTGCGGCATATACTCTGGCGACAAGCGTAATGAATACACACAGCCCAAAGGAGTCGTGGGGGCTGACCCAAATAGGCTTGCCAGAAACGGGTGAGTGGAGGATGAAGGCTGGAAGTAAGTGCTCAGGAACACCTTTTGAAGGTGGCCCATTCCTAAGGATGTACATCGGATCTGGACAAATTTCAAGGGAAATTGGGCCGCTTCGGAGAGATTTCTTGATTCAGAGAGATTCACTCCAAAACAGCCAGGACTGAATCTGGACTTTGCCAAAGCCTTGTGGGCGGATTGGTGCTTTGAAGGGCTGCAGAAAGGCAGGCAACATGTCTACAAAAAAATGCTAATTTACTTTTGCTTATCTATATATGGAGAATGCCAGGGGAGGGTGGGGGGAGTTGAGTGATTGACAGGTCTGCCTTCTAATCACAGGCAATGGTTTACCAGTGCTTTGGAGGACGAATGTTGAGTCTTATATAAAGCCTTGCTCAAGTCTGCTCTGCTCTTTCCTGAGCAGAAAGGTTCTGAAGAGCTTGGAGAGAGAGAGAGAAAGAGAGAGAGAGCAGTTCTGTTTTTGTATACTAAATCCTTCCCAACTCCAGTCCTTATCCAAAGCAATCCTTATTCTGATTCCAACTTCTAAGTGTTTCCATTCCAATCCAAACATTAAGGAAGCCAGATTCCGACTGCACATCAGGAAAAACTTCCTGACTGTTAGAGCAGTATGACAATGGAACCAATGACCTAGAGAGGTCATGGGCTCTACTACACTAGAGGCATCCAATAGGCAGCTGGACAACCACCCTGCATGGGCCAGTTGCAGCCCAGATGGACGGGATTATTACTCTTGATGGGGTTGCCATCTTTAACAAGCCACCCAGAACCCATGAGCTGTTGTAGGGTTCTGGGGAGTTTTGTTAACCATGGCAACAAGCCACCCTGGCCGGGTTCGCACAACATGGGATATCACGCTGACAAGTGGGGTTATGCTAATCCCCCTGGCATATGGGGCAGGAGAAATAAGCCACCCTGGCTTATTTCCCCAGCTGTGATCATGCAAACTAGGTCATAGTCTCCCTGGCAAATATTCATTCTCTTAAATTTGGTCAGGAAAAGCAATGTGAGGACTTACCAGGATGTGAAGAATACACCAAGGAAGCACCCTGAGAAGTATTGGGAAGTTTCTGCTGCTTCTAGACCTGAAGAAGAAGCATTCTTTCTTGCCTCCAGGTGGCAGCACACAATGGATCCATCGCTTCTGCCTCTTCCATGCCTCTTTTTCCAAAAAGGACCCATCAGTTCCGAGGGTTTTCAACAGTGGAAATTTCAAACAGAGTCCAAATGAGCCATGCTGCAGTCCCAAGCAGAGAACCGGGGCTAAGTTCCTTTTTGACCCCTCCCCCCTTTGAACGGCACGATAAGAAATATGCTTCAGGTCGTCAGAACATTTCTCCTTTTTATTGCTTTAACGTTTCTTCTATTACACTTTTCTGGAACCAACCAAAGCAGTCTACAAAACTTCAGAAGACAAAAACCCTAAACAAATGAAGACATAGTGAAACACTCCAAGCAAGCATTGGCACCACGGGTCCAAGGCGTCCTGAGGCCAATACCGAGACTGACCCTATCTCCATGGCTGCCTGTGTTCATGACACCCGCATTGCAGCGGCCTCAGCCAGCTCTAGCCTCAGTATGTGGGCAGCTTCCAGGACAAAGAGCCTTAGTACTAGCAAAGTCCACCCCGGACCTGGATCCCTCATGGCCTTTGTGCATCACACATAGCTTCTGGTACATTCTAGGGCTGAGAGAGCTTTGGGTGGGAAGGCTGATGCTCGGGGGGGGGGGGGTGGCAGCTCCCACCCTTCCTACGCGTAAAAGTGGCATAGAGAGCATTTGCCGTCTCTTCATTTCAAGGAGATTGAGCCAAGTCAGGTTTCCTCTTTCTACTCACTTTTCATTTCAGTTTTATCCTTCCATCTCTTTCTAGCATTGTCTTCCTCTGTTGGTTCTTCTCACATTTATTTCATCTTTCGGTGATCCCTCCTTGTTTCAGGGCATATGGCCTTGAAGTCCAAGTTTTAGGAAGCGCACTTACTGGGAAAGCAAATGACTCCCACCCCAGGCAGACATTCCTTTTGCTTGTTGTTGTCTCAGTGAGGGACACTTGCAGCTGGACAACCATCAGTCAGGGATGCTTTAAGGTGGGTTCCTGCATTGAGCAGGGGGTTGGACTTGATGGCCTTATAGGCCCCTTCCAACTCTACTATTCTATGGTTCTATGCATCATGATGATACTGATTATCTGGACCTATTTCAATTAAGCTTTAGACTAGGATATGATGCTGAGACTGTTTTGGTCACCTTGGCGGATGACCTACAATGGGGACCTGATGTGGTGAGTTCTTCCAAACTCTCAGCATGGATATGGTTGATTATGGGATCTTTCTGGACTGCCATGGAGGAACTGGGCCTTGGGGGTGTGGTTTTGCAATGGCTCCAATCCTTTCTGTCAGGCCATGTCCAAAAGGTTGTGCTGGGGGATTACTGTTCAATGAATCATTCCTATATATGGATGTTGTACGCAATACATGGGGGGAAATGGACTTAAGAACAACATTCTTTAACCACAAGTCTGAAATTCTGCTGACCCCCCCCCCCAAAAAAACCCCACCCTAGAGCAGCCTGTTGCAAAACATTTCAACTCACCTGCACACAGTCTCTCAGGTTTACAGTTGTTTCCAATTGAACAAATAATAAGGACACTGATATGCTTGACAAAAAGGGGAAACCTCTGGTTCTACAGACTCAGAACTCCTAGTCCAAATGGCCTTAATCTGGAAGACAATTCAGAAGCATGACACCAGTCATACCGCTGTTTTTTTGAGGTAGGGAGGTTGTTTACTCTTTATGCCTTTTTATCTGCTGACATGCCAGACTGCCATTCCTGGTATCCATTTCACGTTACAGAAACTAATGAGGGCTGAAGATGAAACTTCCCTCCCTCCCTCCCTCCCTCCCTGTTGCTAGTCTATCTATCTTCCATATACAGTATATTTAGTGATTTTAAAAATGTGACATTGCAAACATGATTGATCATGAGGCGCATCAGCTAGGGCATCATGGGCGAGTTCCCCATTTCCTGGCTTTGTGGAGCTTGAACCAACCAGCAGGTTCTTTGATCAGTGCGTGTGTCCGTGTGCCTGTGCATGATTTATTTATTTATTTATTTATTTATTTATTTATTTATTACATTTGTATACTGCCCCACAGCCGAAGCTCTCTGGGCGGTTTACATAGGATTAAAAACAATTAAAAACAATATACAAAAATTAAAACACAAAAACATACAACATACACACAATTTATGTTGCGTTTAAATGGCCTGCTGTCGCAGCTGATGGTTGCTAAATAGTTCTCTTTCTGGCATTGCAGGTGTGAACCTGTGGCCACAATTCCACCAGCCTGCAGTCCCGATTTGAAGAGTCGTTATAAAGTGGTCTGCAATGTGATTTCAGCTAAGGAGGGGCCTTTTGAATCCTGCCACTGGAAAGTTCAGCCCTTCAAGTACGTTGCAAGCTGCATCTATGACCAATGTGCCTCTGCAGGGAACTCAAAATCCTGCCGCAAATCCCTGGAAGCTTATGTTGCCGCCTGCACACGTGCCGGTGTAGACTTTGGAAACTGGTGGACAGAGAATCTGTGTGGTGAGTGGAGGTTCTATGGTAGAACATCGTTGCGGTGAGAGGGAGGAGTTTGAAGGTTTTTCCAGTAATGCAAAGTAAATGAGATCTTAGCAATAAGATCACATAACTCTCAGTCTACTGGGAAATGATGGACAAGTCCTACTTAGCTCCTCCTTTTGCGCAAACCCTGTTCATTTCGCTTGGTTTGGCACAGGAGTTGTACCCGTAGTGTGGGAGACACCCTCCGTAGTTTCAGTGAGTGTGTGTGTGTAGTGCTGTGGTTTGTGGGTAGTCTTCTTTCAGGAACTGTTGTAAAGCTGGGTGGCATCTTAAAAATCAGAAGCAATCTTTCCTCCTATCTTTATTTCCTCTGACCTGATAAAAAAGCTTCATATCTCCAGCATGACTCACAAAAGCAGCAATTAGAGGGCAGGGACCATGAAGCTGGGTCAGACTTCCCATTGTGACATTTAGGGCTTTCAAACTGCATCTGTATTTGATTTGATGATGTCAGGTATGTGTAATGCATACAGATGAATAATCACACACTGTTTTTACAACCTTGCCTTGAAATTGGGGTGAGCCATTGGGGAGGTATGACCGCTCTGATGCTTTGAGTATTTTGAGACAGAAAAGCAAAATGCTGGAATAATGTTCACTCCGATCAAAGTGGCTTTTTAAAAGGTGTTGGGGTTCTGCCACACAGGCTAGTAATGCCTGACATGTAGGCTCACAACAACTGAGTGGGCATTATTTTGGGATATGTCTAAGTTGGCCGGTACAATTTCCACCTAGCCCTGCAAAAGAGCACTCAGGAAGGGATGCATTTATCTTACCGTGTTTCTGAAAACAGTGCAGTAATTAAGGGGTGGGAGGAAGGTACGGAGGCCCTTAATGAAATTCACAAATGTCACCCTCTGACTCCACTCCCAATTTTAGCCGAATCACACCACTCCTGTAGCCTTCTCAAAACAGCCGCTAGTCATGCCATCCCAAAAGGTAGGGGACGGCTCCCTGGTCCTCTCTGATTCTAGCACTGTCTGAAAACCTCCACAGCAAGGGTAGGCAAGGTGGCATCCATGCGCAGCAATGCACCCCTGGACACCTTCCCTGGAGCCCACCAAGGTGCCCCCCAGCCCTCCTGCCTTTCACAAAATGTTCTTACCAGCAGCTGGGATGGCTGTGAAATGGGTGTCTGTTGATATTGAAAACTGCAGGTTCAAAGGAATTGTTTAGTGTGTTGGGGCTCAGACCCCACCTCTGTCATGTCCTGGGTCCTTCGGGCAGGTAACTTTTCCTTGGCCCTGCCTCCCATGGCAGCCATGTTGTGGTGGTGCCCAGGAGAGTTTCTCAAATTGCCAAGTGCACCCACAGTCCTGAAAGGTTGCTCACCCCTGCTGTACGGTTAGAGCCCCCGTGGCCCAACCTGTGGCCTCGCTAAGCACTCGGAGTGAAGCCTCACAGCCGCATATGCCAGCGTCATGTCTGTTGCCTTGCCAGAGACCTCAACCCAGTGTGACTTCTCCTGTTCTTTCGACAAGGACCTCTGCCTCTGGTCACAGTCGGCCTCCGACAACTTTGACTGGACACGCTACAAAGGTTCAACGCCCTCACAGATGACGGGACCAACCCAGGACCACACCACCGGAGGTGAGGGAGCAGAACAGCCACGGGCATGTGACAGCCCCAGTGGAGTGAGGATTGGCTGCGCTCCTGCGCCATTTTAGTACTTCGTTTCCCCCCCTTTAGCTTTACCCACATCAGGTGGCGTTTCCTTCAATCTGGTTTGGCTGGACATTGTCATGCAGGTAGATCTCACTGAGTACATGGTGTCAGGAGGAAGTCAAATCTGCAGTGCTTCCTGCCCTCAGGCTGGTGAACTTGTGGTTATTTATTTTAAATGGGGCCTAGCAGCATGTCGGGGTGGGGGACAGCTGTCACTACCAGAACCACGAACAGGCAGCCAAAAAGGTGGCCAGGCAACCAGGCCCCCACCGCCAGAGCCCTCCTGTTAGAACTTTCAGCTCAGCACTAATCTTAACTGATTCACAGAAATTTGGGACACATCATAGTAAGTGGTGAAACATACAGTCATAGGACAGTAGAGCTGGAAGGGGCCCCTAAGGCCATCGAGTCCAACCCCCTGTTCAATGCAGGAATCCACCTTCAAGCATCCCTGACAGATGGTTATCCACCTGCCTCTTGAAGGCCTCTCGGGTGGGATAAAGTTTTTTGAAAGGGAAAAAAAGTTAAATCTAGTACTAAGGTTGTACATTGAGATCTGCTGCTGTAGGGCCTCAGAAGACAGCTGTGGCCTCTGCAGGCCCTACAGAATGTCCTTCACTTTGTATTTCTGTTCCCTCTCTGCCCTTTTAGAGAGTTACTACCTCTATGTGGAAGGGGATCATGTCACGGAAGGAAATGTGGCCCACCTGGTCAGCCCCACCTGCAAGCCCTTGGAGCCGCTCTGCTTCAGCTTCTGGTATCATTTGTTTGGTGCAGCAAGTTTAATGTCCCTGCGAGTTTACGTGGCCCCTGGAGGTGAAAAAGCCACCATGCTCTGGATTGCAACTGGCCGAAAGCGGAACCAGTGGTTGCAAGCCAATGTCACCGTGCCCAACGCAGGAAAGGTGCAGGTAACAGAAGCAACTTCAGAATCTTTCTCTCAGGCCCAAATCTCCTGCGTTGGTGGCAGGTCCTCTGGCTAAACGTGGCTCTGCCTCATTCACCTATAAATGCTAACACCTCCCCCTGCAGTCCCTCTGCCCAGCCAGCCCTGGTGCAAGCTCTTCCACTGCCTGAGGCAAGAGAGCCCCCGTACCACTGCATCATGACCCCCCCTAACCCTTTACTATGTCACACACCTCACCCCCTTTCCTCTTACTTTTACCACTGATCCGTACAATCAGAGGAAGCAGCCAGCGTGACTCTTCAAAGAACCCACCAGGTCAAAATGCCTGGCTCTGAGAAGTCCTTCTTCAGAGCCAGGCATGGGAGAGGGCCTCCCGCCCCTCCAGGAAATCACTTGCGAGTGGCTGTTCCGGAGAGCCCCGCCGGCTGCTTCTTCCCTGCAGAAAATGCCACAGTGGGAGACTGCCTGGCAAGGCTCTCCAGAGCCCCCCAGAGGCGGCAGAGGGAGCGGTCCAATCTGCAGCTCCTCCTGCTCTGCCGCCTGAGACAGGGCCTTCAACCTGACTCATGGGAAGGCTGGCCCTAACCCCTGCCCAGCCCCTTTTCTTCCAGCTGGGACCACTTCCAGTGGAGGAGGGGCCTGAGAAAATGCACCTAGAGAGATGGACTACTTTACAGGTGAACGGGCACAGATGCATGCTTGCTCCCAGCCCTCAGGAACGGTTTCTAGGGTGGAGCTGGTTGCACCTTTGAACTCATGCTAGGAGTTATCTTTTCCTCAGATCATTGTGGAAGGAATGCGTGGGGAAGATTTCCTCAGTGACGTAGCTGTGGATGATATCTCCATGACAAATGGAAATTGCACAAGTAAGAGTCCCAGGACACGAGGAACATTTTACTGACAGTGCATTTTACATATAAATTCAGACAGGTTATTTTGTGTGGAGGCATCACATCACCTGCCCCAGAACTTCTGTTTAGCAAGTGGAATGCTTCTAGATGTTAAGGGCATCTTATCCAAACAATCAGGAAACACACCGAGCTGGTTTTATGCCACTAATATAATATGCTCTCCATGGGCCTGCCTTTGTAGTCTGCAAAGACATTATAAAAGCAACAATATTGCTTTTATAACAACATCTTTACAGTCTACGAACATAAGGTGTGCCATGCTGGGTCAGACCAAGGGCCCATCTAGTCCAGCACTCTGTTCATGCAGTGGCCTACCAGCTGTCGACCATGGGCCAACAAAGTAGGACATGGTGCCCTAGCAACTGGTGCACACAGGCTTACTGTCTCAGATACTGGAGGTAGCACATAGCCAACAGGACTAGTAGCCATGGATAGCCTTCTCCTCCAGGAATTTATCCAACCCCCTTTTAAAGCCGTCCAAATTGGTGGCCATTACTACATCTTGTGGTAGTGAATTCTATAATTTAACTATGCACTGTGTGAAGAAGTAATGCGCTGTGTGAAGAATGTGCTTTTGTAACAACAATAAAGTTGCAGAAAATGCAGAAAACAGAAAAGAACAGCAGAATAGCCATGTCACTACAACACATGAAGAGCTGTGGTAGATCTGCCCCCCTCTTCCCAGCTTACAGAGACCAATTATTAGTTGCCATCCACCCCAGAACATGCCCAGATCAACGCTAGAGTGAATTTTTGAAAAAATGATCAAGACACGCCTATACCGTCTTTATTTTTCAAGATACACACATGAAAGTTGGGCACATTGCAAATAGCATGTAGGTACTCATGTGTGCCAAATTACAGAAACATAGGTGCAAGCGTATAGTGGCTATGAATTTTTTACTTTAAAAGTTCAAAAACGGTGGGGGGAGAAGGGGGTTGTGATTGACAGCTGTCAAAACTGTAGCCTGTTACACAAGCATTCAATGCTGTGAGAGAGCAAAGTAGCACATACATTACAGATCATCTAAGTCCCTAATCACCAAAATGATACAAGGCACTGCTCCTCTGTGTCTGTAATTTGGCACTCATGAGTACCTACATTCCATCTGCAATGTGCCCAAGTTTCATGTGTGTATCTTGAAAATAAAGAAGTTATAGGCGTTTCTTGATCCATTTTTCAAAAATTCATAGCCACTACACGCTTGCACCTATGTTTCTGTAATGTGGCACACTTGAGTACCTACAGCCCATCTGCAATGTGCCCAAGGTTCATTTTTATATCTTTAAAAATAGAGAAGTTATAGCCCTTTCTTTCCCCCAATGCAAGTCTATGGGGAAAATGAGGCGACTGGATCTTGATTCGGAGATCCGGATCTCACTCTGGATCCGAATCGGATTGGGGGAGGTCCAGATTGATCTGAAGTGGATCGGGTCCGATTCAGACCTGGCAGATCTGGATCGGATCGGGGGCGTGCAGAGCCCTAGATAAAACCAATCGCAGTGACAGTTCATTAAAGAGGATATTACATTGAGCTGTAGCTGTAGAGGCCTCGGCATAAAATTGCAGAAATTCAGGGAAAATGGTGCAATCTTGATGGATGGCTCAGAATTGAGGCTGCAATCCATGCGCATACTTGGGTGTCAGCTCAAGTGAACTTTATAGGGGTTGTGTCTAAGGAATACGATCCAGCTCTCAAGGCAATGCAGCTCCATCTAACCACTTTGCCTATTGACAACAGACATGCAGAATGTTCCCAGCAGGCAGTATGCAACCCTGTTTTTATGTCCAAGAGTTCCACTCATAAGACACTTACTTTATTTTTTAAATGTATATTTCTATGCTGGTTCTAGCTTGCAGACCCCTGGTTTTTCTTCCTTAGGTAAGCGTAGCTCCGTTTCCATAGGTTAATAGAGTACGGATTATTCTTCCAGTGAACTGGAAGTATGGATTATTCTTCCAGTGAGCTGGGCTAACATCTTGGTAACCATGAGCAGGAATCGATGATCTGCTTTCCTGGAGTTGGATTTCAGACTCACCATCTCCTATGGCAACACTGCCCTGTTGGAAACATGAGAGACTGCTGACTCCTTTTCGGTGTGATCTGCTAGAACATATGGATAAAAGATAAAACCGGCTATTTCTGGGCTTTCTGCCATGCTGCCGGTAACCTTGAGCCTGTAACTGCCTTTCAGGCTAAACTACCAAAAAAGGGTTGTTGTGAAGATAAAGTTGGAGAGCCCACCTGAATTCCTTGGTGGGATACAAATGTGAGTAACAAACAGTAATACCTCTCCTCCCTCCTTCAGTTCCTTTCCTCAACATGGCACAGTGGCCGGGAGGATCACTGGATCCCAAAGGCGGCCCACTCCTCTGAGTAGGATCATACGTGGCCTTTTCCTTGAGCAAATAATATCATTGTTCTCTTTAACCTCATTTCTCCTGACAACACCCTGTGAGAGCCATCAGAGGTCTGGAAACAAAGCCCTATGAGGAGAGACTGAAAGAACTGGGCATATTTAGCCTGGAGAAGAGACGACTGAGGGGAGACATGATAGTGATAGACACTGAAGGAATTTCAACTTGGAAAAAGTAATGTCCCCTTAAGGTGTCTGTGTGTCTGCATTTGCCTCTGTGTAATGGAAGGGGTTAAATCTACCACCTGTCAGGATTAATTAATGGCTATGCCGTGAAGAGGACAAAGAGAAGAGCTTTGAGGCCAATGAAACGTCGAGTGTGGTCCGCGTGACTGGCACATAGCCAATTAGATGAAGTGGATTCTATAACTTACTCATATATGCATATCTTATCTATGCACTTGAAATATAATCCCTTGAGCACAAACCTATAATGGTCAGTGTTGTTAGACTGTAGAGGTGTCTGTGATCAAAGTTTATATAAGCGTGTGAAATCCTTTGTTCGCCGGACTCTTGATTTGCAAAGAGCCGGGGTCCCCTCACTGCAGTAGAGCCATTAAAAGGTTAAATTGAATTCTCCAGTCTCTGGGTCTTTATTGGGTAAGAGATCCCAGAGGCCATAAACCTCCCTCCCGTTGAGGGACAACAAAATTGGCGAGCGTCAGCCAGGAGGCGAAGTGCAGCCTGGCCCTGATCCATACTCGCGCGGTGCCCTTTCCAGGAGCGACAATCGTGGCCTGCGCGCCCTGGAACTTTTTATCCGGGGGCCACATTCTCTCTCTGGTTCGGGCGACGCGGTGGAGTGGAACGGGAACACGCTGGGAGAATTAATTTAACCAGAAGAGGGAAGAGGGAAGCCTTCGAAACTGGTGAGTGTCTCATTCATTTTGGAGTAAGACAAGCAACTGTAAAAGATTTCACTGTGTTGATGCTACAGGGAAAAAGTGGGTGTTTGAGTCCCCCCTTCTTCGCCTTTAACCGGGCTGTGGGAAAAAGCCGGAGCAGAGCAGGAAACCACGTAGACGCTGGAGGCGGGGGGAGGGCCCACCGGTTCGAGTCCGTGGTTGCCCCCCATTAGTAGAGGGAAAGATAAAGTCTCCAGCCGAGCGGCGGTTGCAATTGGGAAAGGAAGCAAACAATGGGAACTTCTCAATCAAAGGCTCCCCTCACGTCACCCCTCGGTTGTGTGTTAAAGAATTGGGCTATATTTGGGAGCGCTCCTATGACAAAAAAGCAGATGAATTTTTTGTGTACAAAGGTCTGGCCGAAATACCATTTGCCAGAGGGGAAGGTTTGGCCAGCCCATGGCAGTTTGAATTATGATGTCATTTTGCAATTGAGTCTGTATTGTGAGAGGGAGGAAAAATGGTGTGAGCTCCCATACGTTTTGGCCTTTATCTCTTTGTTCCAAAATGAATCAGCCCAGAAATCAAGTGGGCTGAAAGGAGGGTCTGGAATAATGACTTTGCAAAATGCGGGGAGGGCAGAGAAGGAGAAACAGCATTTGGTCATGCCGCAAGAAGAAGAAGATGTAACTTTTTAAATGCCTCCGCCCACCGCCCCCGCTCCTCTCCCTCCCCCTCCCCTCTCTCGTCCAGCTTCCCCTCCCCCTTATGGTAATCATGTGAACCCTGCGTCATGGAAGTTGGAGGAGGTGAGAGACGCGCAGCTTTCTGAGCCGGCTGCGGGCTCTCTATCTTCTCCAACTTCAGGATTAACGGATGAGTTATTGATGAATTTGGAAGGGTTGCAAAGAATTGCACGTGAGCTAGGGGAGGCTCTGACTCCCAAGAAAGAGGCTTGGGATAGGATGACTCAAAGATTGGGAGATGCACGCCCTGTTTCAGCCGGTGTTAGGAGTAAAGACACTGAGAAAAATATAGTGCTGGCTCCTTTAAGACAGGCCGTAGGTCCAACAGGAGAAGCACTTTTTCTTCATGTTTCGTTCTCCACAAATGACTTTCTTAATTAGAAAATGTCTGTTGGCCCCTTTCGCCAAAATCCCCATGGGATGGAACAGCTGTTTAGCACGATATTTCTCACGCATGAGCCAAATTGGCCAGACGTGCAGGCTTTGTTATCAGCGCTACTTGCACCAGAGGAGAAGAGGCTAGTTTTGGAGAAAGCACGTGCTATAAGTTTGGTCCGCCACCTACAGGGAAATCAAAATGATTTGTGCCCAAGGGAGAATCCAAACTGGGACCCCAATGACCAAGTCGGTCAAGAGAGGCTCAATAATTGTAGAGGACTGATATTGGCTGCACTTAAAGAGGCAATCCCAAAGCAGAAAAACCTGTCCAAGCTATATGAAGTACGCCAGGGGCCAGAAGAGGATCCATCTGCCTTTTATGAGAGATTGTGTGACACAGCCAGACGGTGGACTGACTTAGACCCAGAACAACAGGAGAACCATAGGCTTTTTGTAACGCTTTTTGTGGGTCAGGCCAGTCAGGACATTAGGCGAAAACTGCAAAAACTGGAGGGCGTGGCAGGCATGAACATAAGTCAAGTCATAGAAGTGGCTTATAAGGTCTTTTACAATAGAGAGCAGGCGAAAAGTGAGAAGGAAGATAAGCGGGTGAAAATGCAAGCATCGCTTTTAGCGGTTGCCCTTGTTGAACAGAGAGGAAGAGGAAGAGGCAGAGGGGCATCTCGTGCGCGGAGAGGAAAAGGACGGAATGTCAGATTAGGGCGCGACGAGTGTGCTCTGTGTGGCCTAAGGGGGCACTGGCAGAGGGAATGCCCCCAGAGAAAAGAACGAAAGGAAGAGAATGTCATGGCTTTGAATGAGTCTGATCAGGAATGACTGGAAAAGAAAGAGAATGAGAATCGAATATTTGCCTCCGCCCGTGAGCCCTTGGTCAGAATGCAAGTGGGCCAAGAGCTTATAGATTTCTTATTGGACTGTGGTGCTACACATTCTGTGCTGACTATCAGCTAGCACTAAGGAGCAGTGCCACTTACTGACCATAAGCCTATTGAACTTCCTGGGGCAAGCTGGCTACCGAGTGTCCAAAAGGAAGGCACAAATTGAAAAGCAACAAGTCAGATACCTGGGATTTGATATTTCGCAGGGCCAAAGGGCTTTGGGGCCCGAAAGGAAGGAGGCTATCTGTCGGATAGCAGTACCCAAGACTAAGAGACAGTTAAGGGGTTTCCTGGGAATGGCCGGATTCTGTAGAGTGTGGATCCCTAATTATGCCCTGAAGACGAAACCTCTGTATGAGGCCACTGCAGGCAGAGAAGGAGTACTAGAATGGACAGCAGAATGTCGAAAGGGCTTTGATGACCTCAAGGAGGCCCTGATGACGGCTCCTGCTCTTGGCCTGCCAGATCTGGAGAAGCCATTCCAACTTTATGTGCACGAACGCCAAGGGGTTGCGTCTGGAGTTTTGACTCAGCTGCTGGGAAGCTGGAAGAGACCGGTGGCTTACTTCTCCAAGCAATTGGATGCACCCAGTCGAGGATGGCCAGCATGCTTGAAGGCCGTGGCCGCAACGGCAATGTTGGTGAGAGAAGCTCAGAAGCTCACCTTGGGACAGACAATGGTTGTGTACACTCCCCATGCAGTGATGGCCGTGATGGATGCCAAAGGAGGAAATTGGCTCTCACCAAGTCGCATGGCCAGATACCAGGTCATCCTTCTGGATCAAGGGGATGTTAACCTGCAGGTCTCCAATAGCTTGAACCCAGCTACATTGTTGCCCTTGGAACAAGAAGAGGGAACGCAGCATGATTGTATCCAAACTATAGAGAGCGTGTATGCCAGTCGGCCGGACCTCAAAGACACCCCGCTACCCAACGCGGAATTGGAATATTATACTGATGGAAGTAGTTTTATGGAAGATGGAATCAGAAAATCAGGGTATGCGGTGGTTACGTTGTGGGACACCGTGGAAGCAAGAGCCTTGCCCGCCAACACATCAGCGCAAAAGGCAGAGCTAATAGCTCTGACAAGAGCTCTTCAACTAGCAGAAGGGAAGACAGCTTCAATATTCACAGACTCCAAATTCGCCTTTGCAACGTTGCATGCCCATGGAGCGATATGGAAGGAGAGAGGATTGCTGACCGCCAACAACAGTCCCGTAAAGCATGGGACCGAGATTCTGAATTTGCTTGAGGCCGTCAACAGACCAACGCAAGTGGCAGTGGTGCATTGTAGAGCCCATCAGAAAGGTGACGGTGAAGTCATCAGAGGGAATCGAAGAGCCGATGCAGCAGCCAAGAAAGCAGCTCGAGAAGGAATCATAGACACCGCAGTGCTGGCTCTCGTACCTCAGTTGAAGTTGCCAAGAGAACCTCCAAAGTATAGCGCCAAAGAGAATCAACTGGCAGAGAAACTAGGAGCAAGAGAGAAGAAGGATGGATGGTGGATACTGCCAGAAGGACAAGTGTTGGTGCCACAATGGACCCTCAGCCACGTAATCCAGGGATATCACCAGAGTACTCATTTGGGGGCGGACGCCATGACCCAAGGACTTCAAAGAGTCATAGTGGGACCCAAGATGCGAAAGATGGCCGAACAGATAGTTCGGAGATGTTCTGTTTGTTGTGCCAACAACCCCAAGATTGCTCCAAAGCCCCCTCCAGGGACAGGGAAGCATGGACTTTTAGCAGGAGAATCTTGGCAAGTGGATTTCTCAGAGGTCCCCAGACAAGGACATTTCAAATACCTGTTGGTATTGGTGGACACTTTGACGGCTTGGACTGAAGCATTTCCTTGTCGAACGAACCAGGCCAAAGAAGCGGTTCGCGTAATGCTCAAGGAGGTGGTCCCACGGTTCGGGATACCAGAGGGTTTGGCCTCAGACAGGGGACCCCATTTTGTTTCAGCAGTGACTCAGGGGGTTGCTAAGGCGTTGGGAATACAATGGGACCTCCACACGGCTTGGAGGCCACAATCTAGTGGACAAGTTGAAAGAATGAATCAGACTCTAAAAAGGCAATTAGCGAAAATTTGCCAAGAGACTCATTTGAAATGGCCAGAAGCTTTGCCTCTTGCCCTACTCAGAGTTCGCATTGCCCCTAGAGCCAAATTGGGAGTGAGCCCATTTGAATTGATGTATGGGAAGCCCTATCCTAAAAATCCAGTGGTGACGCATGGGAGTCAAATGCATGTAAGGGGGGAGGCATGGATAAAGGGTTATTTGCAGTCTCTTTCTGGTGTTTTGTCTTCTCTCCACAGATATATCCACGAACGGCTTCCTTTGCCATTGGACACGCCGGTTCATAAGTTTCGGGTCGGAGACCAGGTCCTAATCCGATCGTGGAAGGATGAGCCGTTAGAGCCAAAGTGGAAGGGGCCGCATAGTGTCATCCTCACTACCCATTCAGCCGTGAAGGTTGAAGACGTGAAACCGTGGATCCACTATACTCGAGTAAAGGCAGCCCCGGAGGAAACAAAGGAGAAAGAAGTTGCTGTGAGAGTCACACCGGAAGCTGACTCAAACGGACAACGTTGGGCAGCTCAACCTATAGAAGGACTAAGGTTTCTGTTTAAAAGGCAAAAGAATGTGGAAAGTAATTGTTCTCCTGGGCCTAATAGGAGGAGGGCCGTGGGTTCAGAAGTCTGTAATAGGTCAAAATGAATTGATTAAGAAGTTTGAAGCAAATGATAATGTGTGGGTACATATAGCCAAACATATAGTGAACACGACATACTTTTGTTTGAAAGGGGGGAACTCAGCACAAGATGTCCTTGCCTCATGTATGATAGGAGTTCCCACACCTGTGAAACGTTCTAAGCTATTTCTTCAGTATAAAACCAACCTCAACAAACCTGCTACGTTTGGAGATTTCGCACATTGGAAACCAGGGGTGACCCAGCTTAATAGAGAGATGTTTCACATCCAAGTTTTAAAGGTGACGTCACTCGGTAACACGGAGTGCGTTCGATTTGTGGGTTGTGCCAAAGATTGTGCAGAGGTTGCCAAAAAGGGAGATCCGCCACTGTGGTGCTTTGAAGTTACTGATTACCCATCTTGCCATGTTTACAGAGTCTTACCTCCAGGATGGTTTTTACTTTGTGGGAGGCAAGCCTATTCATACATTCCTGCAAATTCCACTGGGGGGTCTTGTACAATAGGTAGGCTGGCAGTGTGGTTGCCTAAGAAACCCCAATCTAGTCTCCAGATGGTGACATCGTCTCCTCGCCAAAAGAGAGGAGTTGTTTTGGATGAGACATGCAATAGTAACGTGGATTTGTTGAGCAAAGCTGAAACTGTATCTTTGGCTGTATCCCTAGTGGGTGTTCCAGGTTTAGCTGTGGCTGACAGTGTGGAAGTGAATCAGGTGGCTTGTGCTCTAGCCAAGGGTCTGAATTGTACATCACAAGCCATGGCAGCTCTTAACAGTGAAATCCAAGAGTTGCGAACAGCTACTTTGCAAAATCGAGCGGCCATCGATTATCTCTTACTAAGACACAACCATGGATGCGAAGAATTTGAAGGGATGTGTTGTTTTAACTTGTCTGATAAGTCAGAATTGGTTGAATCAAGGGTGAGAAAATTGCATGACATTGTTGCCAATATAACACAAGATCAAGGACTGGATTTCTCAGGGCTAACCTCATGGTTGACTTCGTGGCTTCCTAACTTTTCATGGTTAAAGCAGGCATTTCTTTTTCTCATAATTTTAGTGTGCATCTTTCTTGTAGTTTGTTGCGGAATACAATGTGTGCCTTTATGTTGTAATGTTTTCAAGAATGTGTTGCCAACTTCATCTAATTGTGTAATGCTTGTGAAGTCAACGGACCCGGATCCGATCCAGAGGAGCCGAGAGGAGGTGAAGAAATTCCTTGAGATGCGCTGTATGGTCGAGGGACATAAGTCTGTTTTGTAGCCAGACATATTCTCGACAGGGGGGATTTGATAGACACTGAAGGAATTTCAACTTGGAAAAAGTAATGTCCCCTTAAGGTGTCTGTGTGTCTGCATTTGCCTCTGTGTAATGGAAGGGGTTAAATCTACCACCTGTCAGGATTAATTAATGGCTATGCCGTGAAGAGGACAAAGAGAAGAGTTTTGAGGCCAATGAAACGTCGAGTGTGGTCCGCGTGACTGGCACATAGCCAATTAGATGAAGTGGATTCTATAACTTACTCATATATGCATATCTTATCTATGCACTTGAAATATAATCCCTTGAGCACAAACCTATAATGGTCAGTGTTGTTAGACTGTAGAGGTGTCTGACCAATGAAAATGTTTTTTACTTCTGTGATCAAAGTTTATATAAGCGTGTGAAATCCTTTGTTCGTCGGACTGTTGATTTGCAAAGAGCCGGGGTCCCCTCACTGCAGTAGAGCCATTAAAAGGTTAAATTGAATTCTCCAGTCTCTGGGTCTTTATTGGGTAAGAGATCCCAGAGGCCATAAACCTCCCTCCCGTTGAGGGACAACAATAGCACTCTTCAAATACTGGAAAGATTGTCACACCAAGGAGGGCCAGAATCTCTTCTCGATCATCCCAGAATGCAGGACGCGGAATAATGAGCTCAAGTTTCAGGAAGCCAAATTCCGGCTGGATATCAGGAAAAACTTCCTCACTGTTAGAGCAGTACGACAATGGAACCCATGACCTAGGGAGGTGGTGGGCTCTCCCACGCTAGAGGCCTTCAAGAGGCAGCTGGACAGCCATCTGTCAGGGATGCTTTAAGGTGGATTCCTGCATTGAGCAGGGGTTTGGACTTAATGGCCTTATAGGCTCCTTCCAACTCTACAATTCCATAATTCTATGATTTCTATGAGGCTGAGTGTTAGTAACCTTGTCCTAATCCATGCAATAGTTTTTTGGGGGATAAATGAGGATCCTAAACAAACTCACTGAACACTCCACTTCTCACTCCACAAAGCCTTTGGTTGTTTGAATCTAAAGGCGAGAAAACCTATTTCCTGTGTAACAGTTTCCACAGGACAGTTGAGTGAGACTCCTGTAGCAAAAAGAGTAAGGGGGTCTTGTGGCACTTCTCCACCCAGGCTTTCCCTGGAGGGTAGCAGAGTCTTTTATTGTGCTGTTTTACTATCATATTTTATTCTTGTTTTAATGACATTACCTTTTATGTTTACTGCTTTGATATCTAAGTGGAAAGCGGTATATAAATTCAAGAAATAAATAAATAAAGGAAGGAAGGAAGGAAGGGACAATTAATAAATTCATTCACAAAAGCTCATGCCAGAATAAATTCACTAGCCTTTAAGGTGTCACAAGACTTTGTTGTTTCTTATTTCCTGTGTGTGACAATTTTACACATTTTACCAATAATTCAATTCCATTTCAGCATTAATCTGCAATTTTTCAAAAATCCACTCAGAATACATATTTAAATGCATATTTCTGATCCACACCTGAGTCTGGGTGGTGCAGGTGAGACAGTTTCATATCAGACTTGCAAAGACTGGGGGTCCCCGAAGAATCCCTGTTTGAATCTGGTGGCTAAGGGAAGGAGGGCAGGGCTGCTGCTGAATCAAGAGAAAAGGTATGACTTGAGAAGAGATCTTAGGACATGGAGGAGCATTTATTTATTTAATATGTATATTTTTATTAGACACCTCATAAAATAAATTCCTGTAGGTATAGGGTGACCAGATAAAATCCAGGTCAGGGCTCATGTAACTTTAACAGTTGGAGAGAAAAGGGAATTTCAGCCAGCGTCATTTGTATGCAATTAGTTCCTGGTGAAATTCCCTCTTCATCACAACAGTTAAAGGTGCAGGCACTATACTAGAGTGACCATATACAAAAGAAGCCAGGGCCCCTGCACCTTTAACTGTTGTGATGAAGAGGGAATTTCACCAGGAACTAATTGCATACAAATGACACTGACTGAAATTCCCTTTTCTCTACAACTGTTAAAGTTACATGAGCCCTGACCTGAATTTTATCTGGGCAGGATCTACACTGCTGTTTTAAAGTGCTTTAAAGCGGTTTAAAACAGAAGTGACAACTGTTGGGGCCCAAGACACACTCCAAAACAGTTGTCACTACTGTTATAAAGTGCTTTAAAGCACTTTAAAACAGCAGTGTAGATCTGCCCTGGTCAGCCTACTACTGTAGGCATTTTATAATAATAAAAATATAATAAAATCACTATAAAATCAACAAATATAAACCTAATAAACATGCCAGTACATATCCTTGCAGGAATACGATAACACTGCAGGGCAATGTTAAGATAATATAACAAAGATGACTAAAATGTTTTAAAATGCTTTAAAAGACTTTGAATACTTTTTAAAAGCCTGGGAGAACAGGGAAGTCTTAGACTGCCTCTACATGAGACGTTTAAAGCTCTTTGAAGTCTCATTAAAATTTTTACCTCTACAAGAGCGGAGCATAAATCGGGAGTTGAGGCGCGTTATCTATTCGATTATGCGCATTATCGAATGCACGTTAAATAGCGACTTTTATTTTCCTCCGGCCGTTAAAGCGCATTTTGCCTATGTGATCAAGCGATTCTCCACATTAACTACTTGTAAAGCGCATTTCAAACAACCGGTAAGGCTATCAGTTGTGCGCTCAATTGCAAGCATTTACGATAAAGTGCTTCTGTGATTATGCACATAATCAGCTAACCAGGCGTCAAACGGAACCCATCTAGAGGGGGTCTTAGCCTGGCACTGGAAAGATAGCAGCATGAAGGCCTGGTGGGTTTCCCTTGGGAGAGCATTCCAGAGCTGGGGAGACCAATACCGAAAAAGCCCCACTGAGTGTGGGAGGGAGGGAGAGAGCAAGAGCAACTACTTGGGGTTAAAGAACCACTTGGGGTGGACAGAGGAGAGAACAGTCCAACGATCACCCGTTTGGAGGCAGCTCTATGCATGGTAGTTCTATGCTAGGCTGACCAGATAAAATCCAGGTCAGGGCTCATGTAACTTTAACAGTTGTAGAGGAAAGGGAATTTCAGCCAGTGTCATTTGTATGCAATTAGTTCTGGTGAAATTCCCTCTTCATTGCAACAGTTAAAGTTGCAGGCACTATACTAGAGTGACCATATACAAAAGAAGGCAGGGCCCCTGCAACTTTAACTGTTGTGATGAAGAGGGAATATCACCAGGAACTAATTGCATACAAAGGACACTGGCTGAAATTTCCTTTTCTCTACAACTGTTAAAGTTATATGAGCCCTGACCTGGATTTTATCTGGTCACCCTATTCTATGCAACTGCTTGAGGCAGAACAGCACTGGCTGTCAATCCCTCGGGTGCAACAACAGCAGGAGAGGACTGCTGAGCCTGTGCTCTGCTTGTGGGCATCCCAGGGGCATCTGGTTGGCAACTGGGAGGAACTGGGTGCTGGACAAGGTGGGCCCTTCTTTCTTGAGCTGATTCAGCAGGGCTTTCCTTATGCTCTGGGAGGTTTCTTCTCTCCCTCTTTTTGATGGGCACTTAGCAAATGGGAAAGCAATAATAGGGAGTTCGTTGATTCTTTGGCCCAGGGAAATGTTTCTCCCCAGAGCGACAGACGGGACCAGGAGGTAAATTGATGCCCTAAGTCCTATCTGGTCTTCTGTTGCCTTTGGGCGCTTTGAAGTCAGCCTGACACGACATTCCAGGAACTGCGCCTACAATCAGTTAATAGGCACCTTCTTCTTCTTCTTCTTCTTCTTCTTCTTCTTCTTCTTCTTCTTCTTCTTCTTCTTCTTTGCCTCCATGAAGCTGAACAATGTCAAGCATCGCCCTGCCAGGGACAACAGCCTTTACGGCGTAAAGGACCAAGGCCAGATCAACACCAAGCAGGATATGACACTTTGAAAACGGTTCGGAAACTGTATCTGGAGTGTGTCCTGGGTCCCAACAGTTGTCACTACTCTTATAAACCGTTTTAAAGCAGCAGTAGTGTGGATCCTGCCCAGGAGTGGGGGGGGGGGTATTAGTTTGAGTCAGCTGAGGATATTGCCTTATGCCATCTATGTGTTGGCAGCGGAGGCAGCCACTGATATAACACCAGTGATCTTGCCAGTACAAGCAAAGGGAGTGGTGAGGCCCAAGCTGGGCCAGGTTTCCCTACTGCCTTTGCTTCACGTCCCCGTTGCCTTCAGCTTCTGTTGCCAACCACAAGCCCCCCCCTTTCCCACTCTCTCTCTCTCCCCCCATAGCTGTTCATCTGTGAATCAGTTGAATTTTAAGATGCCTTTTAATAACGTATTCGTTTTATATGTTTTTAATCAGTTTTATGTATTTTATGCTGTTTTGTATTTAGTGTTGTTCCCCACCTCGATCCAGAAGGAGAGGTGGGTAAGAAATAAATAAAATTATTATTATTATTATTATTATTATTATTATTAAGCCCACACTTCCTTTGCTTTGCTTTGCTTTGCAGCAAACCAGCTCCTTTCCCAACACTCCTGTCACGTGCTCCGAGATGCCTTTGCTTAGGAATGACAGAATGAGGCAAATGAGCTGGATGTTTTGATCTCTGCATCTCCTGCTGAGCTCACTTATAGCTAATCTAATTAGCAGAAATTTAAGCACCTGCCCTGACTTTGAGCTTCTAGGCAATTCAGACGGGAGACTTAGAAAGTCCGCCTACAAGACAGTAGATACCAGCCATCAGCTGGGGTCTGGCTGCCAAAGCGCTGAGCTCTTTCGCCAACCTGACCCAAGAGAGTGTGAAAACGAGCGGCATGGTGGCCAGCCTTGGACAGGGGTGGGCGCGGCCCGTGCGGCCATCAGTCAGAGGATACCCGCTAGGCCCATCATGGCTGAGAGTGGGGCCATCAAAGCCATGGAAGCCGGTGCTCCCCCGAGGCAGCTGTCTTTGTCCGTGTCTTGGCACAGAAGTCAAGACGGCGGGATTGTTACAGTAAATAATCGGAGTCCAATCCAAAGTTCAAGTTTCAAACAGATAACCTTTATTGCTAGCAAGACAGCAGCCTGGAATCGTTCCACAGACTGCAGCCCCCCCAATGGGTGACCCAGTCTCTTATACATTTCAAGCAAACAGGAAATATGCGTGTCATACAGCAGGATAATGCATGCGCAACATAACGTTATGGTAGCCTAGGTGTTGCCTTATATGGTCTGTAACTGTTTCTTTAGGTCAGGTCACATGGTCTGCTGTCTGCATACAACTGCATCGAAGCTATTTTATGAGAAAAACAAAGAGAACACAGAATGGGGGGGCATTACTCAAAATGGAGTCACTTTGGTTAAGCTGCCTGGGGCCAGTTCCCTCACAGGATCAGCAGGGGATGTGCTTGGGAGTCTTCAGTGGCACCCGCTGGCAGCCCTGCAGCAAGGCATCGTCTGGCCTTAGGCTCAGTGGGGCAACTTTGTGGACCCCATGGCACAACTAGCGGGCCCCTTTGTACACCTTGCGGGACTACTTGAAACTTGCCAGGCTGGGGCTCTAGGGAGATGTGGTGGAGCAGATCTGCTGCTGTGCTCAGTGGTATTTGCAGTGACCTAGTGGGGCAGCAATGCATGGCTCACACCTACGGAGGCTTTTGAGAAGGCAAAGGGACCACAACAGGGGGACGAGGCCAAGGGGAAAAGCCAGCATATTGGGAGGGAGAGGAAGGGCAAAAATTAAAGCTTTCCTTGACTTTGGAGTGGTGCTGTCTACACCTGGACCAGACCTGATTGTGGAGCGGTCAGAATCCAGTCACCAGACCCAGAGCCAGGGGCCAGTCAGTATAGTATCCCAATCCAACACGGCAGGTGGCTGGGTTATTCCTCACAGGTACAGGCTTCAGAAACTGCCCAGAGCTTTGCGGTTTGAGGCAGGAAGAGCCCAGTACCAGCCTAAGTTGTTCCACGGCAGGCGAGGGATTTCACACAGTCAGGGTCATAGAATCATAGAATGGTAGAGTTGGAAGGGGCCTATAAGGCCATCGAGTCCAACCCCCGGCTCAATGCAGGAATCTACCTTGAATCATCCCTGACAGATGGTTGTCCAGCTGCCTCTTGAATGCCTGTAGTAGTGTAGGAGAGCCCACGACCTCCCTAGGGAGTTGGTTCCATTGTCGTACTGCTCTAACAGTCAGGAAGTTCTTCCTGATGTCCAGCTGGAACCTGGCTTCCTGTAACTTGAGCCCATTATTCTGTGTCCTGCATTCTGGGTTGATCGAGAAGAGATCCTGGCCCTCCTCTGTGTGACAACCTTTCAATGACTTGAAGAGTGCTCTCATGTCTCCCCTCTATCTTTTTTTTCTCCAGGCTAAACATGCCCAGTTCTTTCAGTCTCTCCTCATGGGGCTTTGTTTCCAGACCCCTGATCATCCATGTTGCCCTCCTCTGAACACGCTCCAGCTTGTCTGCACTCTTCTTCATGTGTGGTGCCCATCACTGGATGAAATACTCAAGATGGGGCCTAACCAGTGCCGAATAGAGGGAAACCAGTTCCTCACGCAATTTGGAAGCTATACTTCTATTAATGCAGCCCACAATAGCATTTGCTGTTTTTGCAGCCAATCACACTGTTGGCTCATATTCTGCTTGTGATCTACAACAATTCCAAGATCCTTCTTGCTTGTAGTATTGCTGAGCCAAGTATCCTTGTAACTGTGCATTTGGTTTCTTTTTCCTAGGTGTAGAACTTGCCATTTATCCCTATGAAATTTCATTCTGTTGTTTTCAGCCCAGCGCTCCAGTCTATCAAGATCACTTTGGAGTTTGTTTCCGTCTTCCAGGGTATTAGCAATCCCACCCAGTTTTGTGTCATCTGCAATCTTCTAAGGCCTAGGCGTGTCTGGGAAACCAGGACCGCATCATTGGCGTAGAGAAGAAGATTCACTCTAAAGTGACCTAATTTGGGGGGGTGAGATTGAACTGGGCTAGCCAAGTGGGGAGATCCGCCAGATAGAGATTAAAGAGAGAAGGGGCCAGCACACAGCCCTGTCTAACTCCTTGTGAGAGGATAAATTCGTTAGTGACCTGACCCTGAGTGCCACAGCGGACTTGGGCTGAGGAATCGAAGTACAATGATTTTATCAAAATAGTAGCCTGCGCTCAATTTCAAATTTCTCCAGCTTCGACCATAGGTGTGCCCATGGTATCGAGTCAAATCCAGCCTTTAGGTCGATAAAGGTGCAGAAGAGTTTGCCTCCTTTAGTGTTGGTATATTTGAGTGCCAGATGCAGCCAGATGCAGCAGAGTAAGACAGTGGTCATTAGTAGAACTCCCCGGTTGAAAGCCAATCTGTTCTTGCCCCAAGATGTTTCTATCGGTGATCCATTCTTGCAATTTCATGTTTAAGTGGCTAGTGTAGATCTTGCCTACAACTGATAGTAAGCTGATTGGTCTGTAATTGCTTGGGTCTTTTCTGGGGCCTTTTTTGTAGATTGGTATTATCACTGCTTTCCGCCAGAGTGGGGGTATTTGTCCCGAGTTATTTATCTTTGTGAAAGGAGGGGCTAAACATGATGCCCACCACCTTGGATTGCTCTTTAGCAGATCAGTACTGAGTCCGTCTGGGCCAGGAGCCTTGCTGGCCTTTAATTTGAGAATCAGTTTCTCAATTAAGGAGAGATCTACTTCCGGCCATGTCGGTACATTAGGCTCGATAGAAGGGCGGGATTTTTGCTCGGGGACTTTGTTAAACACAGATTTGAAATGGTCTTCCCAGGTTAGTGCTGCTATTTGATTGGGCGTCATCCCGCACTGCATATTTTTCAAGGTGTTTACAGATAGACTTCTTTATAATCTGTTCCAAAATTTTCCCAGGGATGGATGTCAGACTGACTGGTCTGTAGTTCCCAGGTTCCTCCTTGTTGCCCTTTTTGAAAATAGGGACAACATTGGCCCTTCTCCAGTCGTCCGGCACTTCACTTGTCTTCCATGATTTCGCAAAAATAATAGACAGTGGTTCCGAGAGTACTTCTGCCAGCTCCTTTATTACTCTAGGATGCAGTTCATCGGGCCCTGGAGATTTGAATTCATTCAAAGAATAAGCTGTTCCTTGACCATTTGTTTTATCAATCTCAAACTGCAATCCTGCCGCTTCAGCTTGTACTTCACTTTTTCCAGGGGGGTCATAGACCCACTTTTGGGAGAAGGCTGAGCCATAGTAGGAATTGAGCACTTCGGCCGTTTCTTTGTCCTCTGTTACCAATTTGCCATCCTCATGAAGCAGTTGAACCACCATTTCTTTCCTCTGTCTTTTACTATTACTATTCACGTATCTGAAGAAAGCCTTTTTATTGCTTTTAGCATCCCTCACTAGCCTCAGCTCCTTCTCAGCTTTAGACTTCCTGATACCGTTCTGGCATTTCTGTGCTATTTGTTTGTACTCTCCTTTTGTAGCCTGACCTTCCTTCCACTTCCTATATGTATCCTTTTTTATTTTCATCTCTAAGCTTTTTGTGGAGCCACGTTGGTTTCTTCTGTTGTCCTCTATCTTTTTTCCTTGTTGGAATTGTTTGTCATTGTGCCTTTAAAATTTCCTTTTATAAAAACTCCCACCCATCTTGGACTCCTTTTCTCATTAGGGCCACTTGCTATGGGACCTGACGGCCAAATACTCAACTGCGTTACCAATACTAGCTGGTGACTTCAATGCCAGAACCAGTAATCTCTCAGCACCTCCATCAAAGGGCTCTCAGGGGCACGATGCATCTAAAACATCACCGATAGATGTAACCCGCCATTCTAAAGACAGGTATATTAATACTGTGGGCCACTGCCTGCTACAGATGATAGACAGAAACAATCTAATCATTTTAAATGGCCGCTTTGATAAAGACCAGCAGGGAGAATTCACCTGTACCCATTCTAGGGGTTCCAGTGTGATTGATTATTTCATCCTCCATAACCAGCTACAAAATACTGTCGAACATTTCTGTGTGGCCAATCGACTGGATAGCGACCACCGCCCGCTGGAGTTGGCACTGGCTCTGACAGGGCCCTTTCGTCTGAAAATATGCAGTCCATTACCAGCTAACAGCCAAACCTCCACAACCACAATAAAGGTTAGATGGACGCAGGAGGCAGCCGATATTTTTGCCCAAAAATTGAAAGCCGAATGTTATCTTAAGTACACTAGCATAATAGTGGCATCACAATCCCCTGAACAGTCTATAGAAGCTTATGAGACAATGATCCAACAAATAACCGATGCTTTACAGTGTAAAGCCCACAAGTTAGGGCCCAAGCGGTCAAGCAAAAACTGGTTTGACAGAGAGTGCATTGAAACAAGAAAGAAGCTTCAGACTGTGTATGCTGCTTATCGCCAGAACAATGAACAACAACTCCCAGATATCTACTATGACCTAAAAAAGACATACAAAAAGCTTCTTAGAAGGAAGAAGTATGAAGCGGATCAGGAGTCATGGCAATTGCTAATAGCGGCCTCAATTACCAAAAATAACAAAGCCTTCTGGCAAATAGTGGCGAGTGCAACAAGAAATGGGTGCGGGATGACGCCCAATCAAATAGCAGCACTAACCTGGGAAGACCATTTCAAATCTGTGTTTAACAAAGTCCCCGAGCAAAAATCCCGCCCTTCTATCGAGCCTAATGTACCGACATGGCCGGAAGTAGATCTCTCCTTAATTGAGAAACTGATTCTCAAATTAAAGGCCAGCAAGGCTCCTGGCCCAGACGGACTCAGTACTGATCTGCTAAAGAGCAATCCAAGGTGGTGGGCATCATGTTTAGCCCCTCCTTTCACAAAGATAAATAACTCGGGACAAATACCCCCACTCTGGCGGAAAGCAGTGATAATACCAATCTACAAAAAAGGCCCCAGAAAAGACCCAAGCAATTACAGACCAATCAGCTTACTATCAGTTGTAGGCAAGATCTACACTAGCCACTTAAACATGAAATTGCAAGAATGGATCACCGATAGAAACATCTTGGGGCAAGAACAGATTGGCTTTCAACCGGGGAGTTCTACTAATGACCACTGTCTTACTCTGCTGCATCTGGCTGCATCTGGCACTCAAATATACCAACACTAAAGGAGGCAAACTCTTCTGCACCTTTATCGACCTAAAGGCTGGATTTGACTCGATACCATGGGCACGCCTATGGTCGAAGCTGGAGAAATTTGAAATTGAGCGCAGGCTACTATTTTGATAAAATCATTGTACTTCGATTCCTCAGCCCAAGTCCGCTGTGGCACTCAGGGTCAGGTCACTAACGAATTTATCCTCTCACAAGGAGTTAGACAGGGCTGTGTGCTGGCCCCTTCTCTCTTTAATCTCTATCTGGCGGATCTCCCCACTTGGCTAGCCCAGTTCAATCTCACCCCCCCAAATTAGGTCACTTTAGAGTGAATCTTCTTCTCTACGCCAATGATGCGGTCCTGGTTTCCCAGACACGCCTAGGCCTTAGAAGATTGCAGATGACACAAAACTGGGTGGGATCGCTACCTCGAACTTAATGTTAGGAAGGTTCAAGAATATACCTATCGAAGAGAGAGTTTGCCCCTGTAACAAGGTAGAAGTTGAGGCTGTCGAACATATGATGTTGGAGTGTATCTTCTATAGAGATGACAGGATCTCAATAATTGGCCCAATAATTAAAGATATTGCAGGGAAAAAGCCGCATGAAATAGTAACTTTTTTACTACAGGGCAAGGACAAATACATCACAACTCAGGTAGCTAAATTCATTCACAATATACTACCCAGCAGAGCTCAACTACTAGCATAAGCTGAATCTAGACCTAATGCACCTTTCCCCTTAAATTATTTTATACTTGAAATATATTATTACTTGTACTGATGTGTTATATGTTTTTCTGGCCACTTGGCCACAATAAAGAAATTGAATTGAAAAGCTGGTGGCAGGGGTCAAAGCCGGTTCCTCAGGGTGGCCGCTGGAGCTCAGGGATAGCAACCCGCTTTGCTGGTCCCAGACAAACCAGCAAGGTGGAGAAATGACTGTGTCATGGTCTTCTGCTGCAAACAAATAATTGTGGCCTGTTAGAGACCAGGGGAGTCAACCTGGACCTCTGTTCTCTCACCAGGAGGGTGAGTGCCGGTTTGGGGACAGTGATGAAGTCACATCAGCCCCTGGGTTTGGAGCTTTTCATTTGGACTGGGCGACATCCATGGCAGCCCAGCGAGGGTTTTGGAACAGACTAATTCATGCTCATGGTGTTTGGGGCATTCAGGAGATACATCAGGCCATTTCCAGGCTGGAGTTAAGGTTGTCAGAAGAGTAGAGTGTTGTGGTACAATACTGTTTCCCTTCAAGTTCTTGATGGTCCTATTTCTTAGCAGGCATGTGGATTCAAACGGAGCAAGTGAGGGTGCTCATATGAATGGTATTCTGGTTGAGCCGCGGAGCCTTCGGTGCCCAAGTTGGATCCCAGCTGGGGCTCAGCCAGATTGCCAGCCTCCATGGGATGGGCAGGCAGGGTGGGCAGAGGTGCCACTTGCTCCCGACCCTCTTCCAGAGCGACCCACAGATTCAGCTTCCACAAGTTTTGGCTCTACACCTGGGAGGGAATGACTTGGGCATGTTGAAAGGCCCGGCACTTCTTTTGCAGGCCTTGGAGGATTTCAGTATCATACGGAAACACTGGCTGGAAGTTCATATAATCTGGTAAGAGCTGCTGCCCAGAGGGGCTTGGAATGGAGAGTGGGATCTAAGGTGCCTTGACAGAATCTGGAGAAGAGGAAATAGAGAAATGCCTATCGCAATGGCTTGGGGAGGGGTGGGGGCTATTTGCCTCACCCTGGGACACGTTATTCATTGGGTTACTTGCATAGGGCTGATGGGGAATTATATATTTTAACCAATCTGCAACACGGCCTGCAGGACTACATCCTGGACAGGTGGGTCAAGTCTCTTCTGACTAGGGAAAGTAATTCTCTCACTGTGGCTTCCCAAATGCCTAAAAGCTGGCCCAAGATGAAAAGAGATTAGGTTCTTTTTTGGACTGGAAAGTTGCAACCAATTCAGTTTTTTTCATGGGAAACAAACACTGAGACATGGAATCACCCACCCTCTTTAAGAGATGTCATGAGCTCTAAAACAGCTATAGCAAGTCATTTAGAAAACCTTGCCCTGTGTTAATAGTAACTATTATTTATAGGTACCTCTGCTAGAATTATATTGTTATAGAAGTTTTGTGGGCTCAAAGTGAGCAATTATACATACCTTTGCCCATCTATAAACCTCGATGTAATCTACAGAATGATTGATGTTGCATAAGGATGAACCTGAGTGGAACACAGGAGATAAACGAGAGGTACAATTTCTAATTGACAGAGGAGGAAATTGGGTATCAAATCTGCTAACACACAATTATATATTGTTAAAATAATATACAGATTTTAGTATATTTGCAGTCTAGAAAAAGACAAAGATATTTGTAGCCCTCGTTGGGCAGTATCCAATGCTGCCCCTGCACTAGCGGGATATAGTACAGTGCAATGAGACTCTAGTGCTTCCTAAAGTAACTGGAAATGAGACAAAATGCTTGTTTCTGGAATGGAACAGATCAATGACACTAGCAGAAGGGAGCTCTGATAACTTGCCCATTTTGGAAACTAGCATTTCAGCTTCTTCCCAGGACTGCTTCAGGAATAGGAAGTGCTGCACCACCACAGTGGAGCTGTAACAGCAATATTGGGCACTGCCCGTTGAGCTGGAATTCTTGACTTAGAGTCACATTGTCTGGTAGTACAACCCCTTTGGACTGTTATCTTAAATTTGAGCTACATCACACCTAGTTTTCCCCTGGTTTGCCTCCACGTTTTTTACCTCTGATGCATAAGTGTGTCAAGCTTATGGTCCCTTTCACCTGAATATGCTGTGCTTTTGCTCGTTTGCTCGTTTGCTCTTCCACTCCACCCTGCCCCTTCTCTTTCTCCCACAAGTTCATTGGTTGCTCCCCCCCCCCCTTTAACAAGACATATTCAAGCAGGTCCTATCAGATGAGCACTTCAACCAGACTGTCTCTCTGCCAGGCAAAAATGGAAAGACCCTTTAGTCTGGCTCTTTGGGGGCATTGAGGAAGGACAATCCTGTCTCTGCAGAGATTCGGGCGTTGTACTATTTTAAAAAAATGCTTTGGAGCCTGGGATGCAAGGTTTGGGTTTTATTTTGAGGCTTGGAGCTGGCAAATAGGGAGAGATCACTTTTCTCTGCCAGGACCTGATGCAACCCATTCAAGCCAACAGTAAGATTCCTGTCACAGCACATGCCCCCAACAAAGGAAAACGTGAGAGTACAGCACTAAACGGAGGCTTAAGGGTGCATTAAACATGCTTAGAGAAAATAAACCAGACTTTAGGCATTCTAGGAAAAGATGGAAAAGGCTGGGGAAGAGGCGGGGTGTCAGCAGGACAGGCACAGTGTCATGTGAGTACCGGGCTGCAAATCCGCACACCAGGCAAGGCGAGAGCGCTAAATCGCTGGTGTGATAGAGCCCTTTGATTAATGAAATGTTTGGCTGTTTAATATGACAAAATCCAAAAATAGCATTCCCTTAGAGGCATAAGGTGCTTGCAAGAGGAGGGCTTCTAGCACTACTAAACGGAAGACATTGTGCCTCAATCCTGTCCTTTACTTTTTCATGGAAAAAGACAGAAGAAGCCGTGGGAAGGCACAAGAGGGTTAAAAGTGGACAATGACATCTGGACCCCCTGTAATATTATGTGAATGAGGCAGGGCAATAGCACAATAAAAGCCTTGTTTAGAAGCGCCCTCGGTTCAAGGTATTCTCATTGACGCTATTGTAAATCCCCTTACAGCTGCAAAGGCTTTCCCTGAAGTGTGTTCAGAGGAGGGCAACGAGGATGATTAGGGGTCTGGAAACAAAACCCTATGAGGAGAGACTGAAAGAACTGGGCATGTTTAGCCTGGAGAAGAGAAGACTGAGGGGAGACATGAGAGCACTCTTCAAGTCATTGAAAGGTTGCCACACAGAGGAGGGTCAGGATCTCTTCTCGATCAACCCAGAATGCAGGACGCAGAAGAATGGGCTTAAGTTACAGGAAGCCTGATTATGGCTGGACATCAGGAAAATGGAGCCAATGACCTAGGGAGGTGGTGGGCTCTCCCACACTAGAGGCCTTCAAGAGGCAGCTGGACAGCCATCTGTCAGATATGCTTTGAGGTGGATTCCTGCATTGAGCAGGAGGTTGGACTCGATGGCCTTATAGGCCCCTTCCAACTCTACAATTCTATGATTCTATGACCCAGCCAGCTATGGCCTGCAACACATGGCAGAGCGGGCAATTTTACTACAGACTAACATTGTTATTATTAGGGATGTGCAACAGATCAGACCCAATCCACGATCCGGGCCCGATCTGGCCAAAATCGGAACATTAATTAATGATTCCGATTTCAAAAAATGGAGGTCCAATTTTTTCTGATCCAATTTTTTCCCCCCGATTTTGAAAAAAATCAGACCTCCATTTTTTGTGTTTTTACCATAGGCTTGCATTTTGCCATAGGCTTTCTTTCCCCAAATGTAAGCCTATGGCAAAAACACCTAAAATGGCATCTGATCCGAAAATCGGATGTCCGATTTTCGGATCATTATCGGATCCGATCCAGATGACATCTGATCCGATGCCACAGTGCCAGTCCCAATCCGATTTTTTGGGACTGTGCACATCCCTAGTTATTATTGTGTTGTTATATTGTTACATTTTAGTGTTGTTTTGATGATATTACATTTTGTTGCCTTTGAGGAAAGCATTATACACATTGGAGTAATAAGTAAAATAAAATGTTTATAGCAGCAGGTAATAACAGAAGAAGACCGATGATTTCAGTGAGTATGGAACATTGCACTTTAATCAAAGGCGCTGATTTACTGCTAAGGAAGACTGACTCATGGGCAGCAGACAAATATGTTCATTGAGATTAAAAGTAGCTACAATGTTTTGGAACAGAAAACACCAGGACAGGATTTGACCATATATTTCATTTGCCTTATAGTACTGTGTTTTCCTCAATTTCTCTCTCCCCCTCCCCACATGGGGTACTTATGTGTTTGTGAGTTCCTCACCCCACCCCCATATAAACTTAATAGTCATGGGTAAGAGGAGAGGTTCTCTTATGGATCAGGAATAGGTTAAAGTACAGGAAGCAGTGAGTAGGACAGTTCCCACAATGGAGAGGTGTAAGCAGTGGGATCCCACAAGGACCTGAATTGGGACCAATGCTTTTTAATGTGTCTATAAAAGATCTGAGGTGCTTCTTGACAGATGGCCTTGATCATTACTCTTCTGCTGTAAGCTCCAAGCGAAATGGCAATTGGTTTTCTGCACCGCCATGGGGTACGTGGTGCATTTTCTGTTTCTACATGCAGCAGGGGAGGAGAGGGCTAAAATACCCCTCACCACCTGCTGTGATTCTGAAAATTATCACACACATGCACACACACACCTATGGCTGGTGGCTTTTTTTTTTTTTTTTTAAGTCCATGCTAAATGTAAACATGCATTTCACTCACATCTAACGTGGTCTTCACTTGCATGACTCAGCAGCAGTAATGAGAGAGATGTGTTGCCTCTGAGCCTGCCCAGCAACCAGGCTGCTATGTGTGAAGGACTGCCAGCCATCCAGGAGGCACCTGGTGGGGCACGAGGGGCAGCCCGCAAAGCCTCTGGGCCCGGGGCCTCTGGGGCGTCTTTGTATTGCACCACAGGGAGAGAGATTTGGGAGGAAGCTCCAAAGAAGCAGCGATGGCAGGAAGGTAGGCTGACCAGATTTTAAAAGTCAAAATCCCGGTCCCCCCCGCCCCCCCACCCAAAACAACCCCCCCGCCCCCCCACCCAAAACAACCCCCCTGCCCCCCCACCCAAAACAACCCCCCCACCAAGCCACCCCCCCAAAAAAAACCCAGCCTGGACCTACCGCCGGGTTCCTCCGCCGCCCGCGCGGGGTCCTCCGTCGCCGCCCGCGCGGCCGCGCCGGGTCCTCCGTCGCCGCCCGCGCGGCCGTGCCGGGTCCTCCGTCGCCCGCACGGGGTCCTCCGTCGCCGCCCGCGCGGAAGAGGCGGGAGAGGGCCAGATCCGGAAGTGACGTAACCGGCCCTCTCCCATCTCTTCCGCTTGGCCTTTGGCCTGTCTGGGGCTCGTTGCAATGGTGATGAGCTTTGAGGAGCCCGGACGCCCGCGCGGAAGAGGCGGGCGCGGGCGTCCGGGCTCCTCAGGGCTCATCGCCATCGCGATTGAGCCCCAAGGAGGCCAGAGGCCGCGCGGAAGAGGCAGGAGAGGGCCGGTTACGTCACTTCCAGATCCGGCCCTCTCCCGCCTCTTCCGCGCGGCCTCTGGCCTTACGAGCCCGGCAGCGGCGGCGAAGGCGGCGGAGGAGCCCGGGAAGCGGCCGCCCCAGCAGGTAAGTGCCCCCCTTCGTGCTTACCTGCAGGGGCGTCCGCTTCCCGGGCTCCTCCACCGCCACCGGGTCTCGCTGCCACCGCCGCGTGACCCCCCGCCACCCCGGTTTTCCCCCGCCTCCCCCGGTTGGCCCGGTTGGCCCCTGGATTCCCGGTTAGGACCGGGAAATCCTGAACCACCTGGTCAGCCTACAGGAAGGGACAGGTATGGACCTGGAGGGGCAAAAGGCAGCACCTGTCTCAAGTTGCCTCCCGGTGGTCCCCACCTTGGCTATCAGGTGAAGTAGGGCAGGGCCCACCAGGGAACGAAGGCAGGGACCGGATGCAGGCAGCAGGTCACCCGAGGGCTCCTGCCAACTGACAGGGCGGGTTCTTTTCAGGGTCACTTCATCTCCAGTCACCTTGAGCTGCTTTAAGCCTCTCTCCCTCCTTCAGTGACAGGGCTCTCCGAAAGTGACTGCATGCAGAGTGTTATTAACATTGTTTCTTATGAAACAAAAGGCACTTCAGTAGTTTACTTCAAGGTGTTTGCAATTCATTTTCTATGCCATTTGACTTCCATATTGCCTGTGCATAATCGTTTCATCTGTACAGATGTGTGTCCGTTTAAGGAAGGCATCTATTTTAATGCTTCTGAACTTAAAAAATAAATGAATAAGTATTGGCATTCAACTTATACATTTCTGATCCTTACAATTCAGAGCTCCATCACACCAGCAATTTAGAGCACTCTTGCCATGCTGATGTGCAGATTTGCAGCACAGTACTCACATGATGCCGTGCCTGTCTTGCTGACACCCCACCTCTTCCCCAGCCTTTCCTAGAATGCTAAAAGTCTGGATTATTTTCCCTAAGTGCATTTAATGCACCCTAAGATTCCGTGTAGTTTTAAAGGAACAGGAGCTTGAATGGATTGCATCAGGTCCTGGCAGGAAAAAGCAATCTCTCCCAGCAGCCGGCTCCAAGCCTCCATAGAAAACCCAAACCTTGCATCCCAGGCTCGAAAGTGTTTTTTAAAATCATAGAATGCCCAAATCTCTGCAGAGACAGGATTGTACTCCCTCCATGCCCCCAAAGAGCCAGACTAAAGGGTCCTTCCATTTTTGTCTGGCGGAAAGGCGGTCTGGTTGAAGTGCTCATCTGACAGGACCTAACTGGTGGGAGAAAGAAAAAGGGAGAGGGGTGGAGTGGAGTGGAGTGGAGTGGAGTGGAAGAGGTGATGAAAGCCAAGGAGCGAAAGAGCAGCTCTTCAGGGGAAAGGGATCCTAAGCTTGATGAGCCAGTAAAAACAAAAGGTGGGGGGATTAGGTGTGATTGAGGGTCTCAGAGGGCTTGACAAACCTTTCAGTTTCACTTGGTCCTACATTTGAACTTCTATACTCTCAAATTATTTCCATCTTGTTTCGGAAGAAATTGGTGGATTTTGTTACGTTCTTCTTATCTAATATGAACTGAATGAAATTCTCGACCATCCGGACTGGTCAAATCCTACAGGGTAACATCCATTCCCAGCACAAAGAGGGTTCTGTTGTTCTTGCCTGCCATGTAACTGTTAAAGACGAGGAGCTGTCGGGAAAAAAAGAGGTGGCAACCCTAGGCTGACCATATGAAAAGGAGGACAGGGTTCATATAACTTTAACAGTTGTAGAGAAAAGGGAATTTCAGCCAGGGTTATTTGTATGCAATTTGTACCTGGTGAAATTCCCTCTTCATTACAACACTTAAAGTTGCAGGGGCCCTGCCTTCTTTTGTATCTGGTCACTCTAGTATAGTGCCTGCAACTTTAATTGCTTTGATGAAGAGGGAATTTCACCAGGAACTAATTGCATACAAATGACCCTGGCTGAAATTCCCTTTTCTCTGCAACTGTTAAAGTTACATGAGCCCTGTCCTCCTTTTCATATGGTCAGCCTAGGCAACCCTCATTTAGCAGCACAACCATGACTGAACACACAGGGATTCAAACCCAGACTTCTGAGTGCTCAGCACTCAAAACTGTCTGCCTGGATAGATGCATCTGTCAGTTTTACTTTCTCCCACATTCCAATTATTTTAATCTCAAATTCTTTCTCTCTCATTTATGTAGAAATTTGCAGATTTTGTTAAGTTCTTTTTTTAAAAAAATGAACCAAATGAAATTCTCAGCCATCTCTAAAAAGTATGAAACACTGCAATTCACATAGATACTTGGGGCTTAGCAACAGGGATACAGATATTTCTGCTGACTATGAGGAAGTAAATTATTTTCCATTCATTTCTTTGAGGCCCTGCCTTGCAAAGAATGCTAGTTATGGTCATGTGTGCGGTGTGTGTGAAAGATTACCTCACCCCCTCACACCCAATGTAAACAGTTTCCAAATCCAAATCTCATCCATGATATGTGCACATAGATTTGGTTGTCTTGGGCATATCTGCACCACAAATATATATTTCTTTTATTCTATTTTAATTGCTGTGTCTTCCCCCAAAAAATAAGAACCAAAGAAGATCCCTGCTGGATCAGACCCAGGGTCCATCTAGTCCAAAACACTGTTCACACAGTGACTATAACTACAACCAGGGACCCACAAGCAGAAGACAGTGCAACAGCACCCTCCCACCCATGTTCCCCAGCAACTGGCATTTATAGCTTTACTGCCTCTGATACTGGAGGTAACACAGAGCCATCAGGACTAGTAGCCATTGATAGACTTCTCCTCCAGGAATGTATCCATCCCCCTTTTAAAGCCAACCAAATTGCTGGCCATCACTACATCTTGTGCTAATGAAGTTCTAATATTATGGGAGAGGCAGACAAATGTCTCCCTCTCCACATTCTCCACACCAAACATGATTTTTTTATACCTCTATCAAGTCTCCCCTCAGCCTCCTTTTTTCTAAGCTGAACAAACCCATCTGTTATAACCTTCTATCGTAGGGGAGGTGTTCCAGCCCCTTGATCATTTTAGTTGCCCTTTTCTGCACTTTATAAAGGCAGTAAGCTACCAGCAGTTTTATTCTCAATTCCTTTTCTAATCATGCCTAACACAGAGGCTCAATTCGGACGACACATTAACCAACTGAGAGGACTTAACCCACTGACGGTGTGTTAAAAAGGCGGCCTCAATTCGGACGACACGTTAGGTTAACCCACTGACGGTTGTTTAACTTAACAACCGTTGGTTAACGTGTCGTCCGAATTGAGCCAGAGTTTGCCTTCTGTACAGTGGAAGCACACTGGTTGACATTTTCATCGAGCTGTCCACCACAACCCCAAGATCTCTTTCTTGGTTGGTCACCACCAGCTCAGATCCCATCAGCTTATACGTGAAGTTGGGTGTTGCCCCTCCCCCAACATGCATCACCTTACACTTGCTTACGTTGAACTGCATCTGCCATTTGGATGCCCACTTTCTCCCAGCTTGGAGAGATCCCTTTGGAGCTCCTCGCAACCCCTTTTTGTTTTAACTAGGGATGTGCACTGACCCCCCGGATCGGATCGGATAGCGGATCGGAATCAAACCTGGGGGGTCGGATCGGATCGGATCGGATCGGAGGCTGGTCAGATCGGATCGGACCAGATGTCCGATCCGGATCGGACGCCATTTTGAATGCTTTTTCTCATAGCCAAGTATTGTTTTACAAAAACGCCTATAACTTTTTCATTTTTAAAGATAGAAGGATGAAACTTGGGCACGTTATACACTGGTTAGGGATAGTTATCTGTGAGAAATTTCAGAAAGATTGGTGCATGCGTTTTGTGGCAATTAATTTTTTAATAAATACCCAGGAATGCTTATAACTTTGTCATTTTTAAAGTTACAAACATGAAACTTTGCCACATTGTAGGAGGTACCTTGGGACCTATGTGTGTGAAATTTCAGAAACATAGGTGCTTGCCTTGTGTGGCAATTAATTTTAGAAAAATGGGTAGTAGTGGGGTAAATACAGTTACGCCTCCCATTTTTTTATTTTTAAAGATACAAACAGGAAACCTGGGCACATTACAGGTACCACTTGCCTTGATATGTGAGTGAAATTTCAGAAACATTGGAGCTTGCCTTGTGTGGCAATTAAGTTTTGAAACAATGAGGAAAGAAACACCTATAACTTTGTCATTTTTAAAGTTACACACATGAAACTTTGCCACATTGTAGGTGGTACCTTGGGACCTATGTGTGTGAAATTTCAGAAACATAGGTGCTTGCCTTGTGTGGCAATTAATTTTAGAAAAATGGGTAGTAGTGGGGTAAATACAGTTATGCCTCCCATTTTTTTAGTTTTGAAGATACAAACAGGAAACTTGGGCACATTACAGGGAACACTTCACTTGATATGTGTGTAAAATTTCAGAAACATTGGTGCTTGCCTGGTGTGGCAATTAATTTTTGAAACAATGAGGGATTCATTGGACAGCACTTGCCCATAGGGATTCATATGAGAGTACTTGTCCATAGGGAATCATTGGAAAGCACTTTCCCATAGGGAATCATTGCATTGCACTTTCCCACTGAGAAATGCAGTTATGCCTCCCACATTTTTATTTTTGAAGATACAACAGGAAACTTGGGCACATTGTAGACTGGTTAGGGATAGTTATCTGTGAGAAATTTCAGAAAGATTGGTGCACGCATTTTGTGGCAATTAATTTTTTAATAAATACGCAGGAATGCCTATAACTTTGTCATTTTTAAAGTTACACACATGAAACTTTGCCACATTGTAGGTGGTACCTTGGGACCTATGTGTGTGAAATTTCAAAAACGTAGGTGCTTGCCTTGTATGGCAATTAATTTTAGAAAAATGGGTAGTAGTGGGGTAAATACAGTTACGCCTCCCATTTTTTTATTTTTTAAGATACAAACAGGAAACATGGGCACATTACAGGGAACACTTCACTTGATATGTGTGTAAAATTTCAGAAACATTGGAGCTTGCCTTGTGTGGCAATTAATTTTTGAAACAATGAGGAAAGAAACGCCTATAACCTTTTTATTTTAAAAGTTAGAAGTCTGAACATTGCTCACTTTGTAGATGGGTTAGGGGTAGATATGTGTCAGAAATTTCAGAATGGTAGGTCCAGGCATTTGATGGCTATGGAATTTTTAGATAAAATGTTTCAAAAAAATTTCCACAGAGGCCCGGTCTTCCCCTCTTCCCCCTCCCGCTTCCCACGAAGAAAAGGAAACACTCTCTCGTCTCGATCCCTTTGATCCTGTTGCTAGTATCCATTACAGGGCTCGTGTCTGCTTTCACTTTTTACTCAAGCAGAACGGCTGAGCCTAGCTGAGTTTTGCAGCCATGCGTGCAAGGAAGGATCTCTCTCATCTCGATCCCTTTGATCCTGTTGCTAGTATCCATTACAGGGCTCGTGTCTGCTTTCACTTTTTACTCAAGCAGAATGGCTGAACCTAGCTCAGTTTTGCAGCCATGCGTGCAAGGAAGGATCACTCTCTCTCGATCTCTTTGATCCTTTGTTCCTCCCCTTCTCCTCCCCCTCGCCGGCGTTGTGTGTGCGCCCCGCCGGTGCCCTCGCGTGCGGGCCGGTTCCTGGGCAGCAGAGGCTCTGCCTGGCTGCTGTGAGGCTCCTGAAGGGCTTGCCTAATGCGGGCTGTTGTGCTCCGCTGGGCCGCGGGGGTAGGTTGATGATGAAGAGGATGATGGGGAGGGCGTTCAATGGCCCCTCCGCTCACCAACTGACAGCGCGTGCTCCGCTCCAGACACCCGGCCTCGGCAGCCAGGAGGATACGCTGCCAAGCCCGCCGCCGCCGCCCGCGCGCGCACACACACCACCCGTCCATTATCATTTGGGCAGCCCTAATTAAGGAGCGCTCAAAAAATGGCAAAACCCCCTCTCCTTTTTTCTTAATTCCTTGCAGCTCCCACGATTTAACCCTTTCCTATCAGCTACAATTAATTAATAGTAGGATGACCAGTACCAGGAGACTGGTGTGTACAAATGTGTTTTTATTTTTAGGCTTGAGATCATAAAGAGGCAAATATTCTACCTACAGTATTGGAAGCAGTATGTTGGGAAACAAGGGTGACCATATGACAGTTAAAGCTGCAGGAGCTATACTAGAGTGACCAGATACAAAAGAGAGCAGAGCTCCTGCAATTTTAACTTTTGTGATGAAGAGGGAATTTCACCAGGTGCCGCATGGATACAAATGACACCTGCTGAAATTCCCTTTTCTATTCCACTGTTAAAGCCCTGTATTCCTTTTCATATGGTCATCCTACTAATTACATTTTTTAAAAAAGTAATAATACATACTGCTTCCAATACGGTAGGTAGAATATTTGCCTCTTTATGATCTCAAGCCTAAAAAAAAAAAACATTTGTACACACCAGTCTCCTGGTACTGGTCATCCTACTATTAATTAATTGTAGCTGATAGGAAAGGGTTAAATCGTGGGAGCTGCAAGGAATTAAGAAAAAAGGAGAGGGGGTTTTGCCATTTTTTGAGCGCTCCTTAATTAGGGCTGCCCAAATGATAATGGACGGGTGGTGTGTGTGCGCGCGCGGGCGGCGGCGGCGGGCTTGGCAGCGTATCCTCCTGGCTGCCGAGGCCGGGTGTCTGGAGCGGAGCACGCGCTGTCAGTTGGTGAGCGGAGGGGCCATTGAACGCCCTCCCCATCATCCTCTTCATCATCAACCTACCCCCGCGGCCCAGCGGAGCACAACAGCCCGCATTAGGCAAGCCCTTCAGGAGCCTCACAGCAGCCAGGCAGAGCCTCTGCTGCCCAGGAACCGGCCCGCACGCGAGGGCACCGGCGGGGCGCACACACAACGCCGGCGAGGGGGAGGAGAAGGGGAGGAACAAAGGATCAAAGAGATCGAGAGAGAGTGATCCTTCCTTGCACGCATGGCTGCAAAACTGAGCTAGGTTCAGCCGTTCTGCTTGAGTAAAAAGTGAAAGCAGACACGAGCCCTGTAATGGATACTAGCAACAGGATCAAAGGGATCGAGACAAGAGAGTGTTTCCTTTTCTTCGTGGGAAGCGGGAGGGGGAAGAGGGGAAGACCGGGCCTCTGTGGAAATTTTTTTGAAACATTTTATCTAAAAATTCCATAGCCATCAAATGCCTGGACCTATCATTCTGAAATTTCTGACACATATCTACCCCTAACCCATCTACAAAGTGAGCAATGTTCAGACTTCTAACTTTTAAAATAAAAAGGTTATAGGCGTTTCTTTCCTCATTGTTTCAAAAATTAATTGCCACACAAGGCAAGCACCAATGTTTCTGAAATTTTACACACATATCAAGTGAAGTGTTCCCTGTAATGTGCCCAAGTTTCCTGTTTGTATCTTCAAAACTAAAAAAATGGGAGGCATAACTGTATTTACCCCCTACTACCCATTTTTCTAAAATTAATTGCCACACAAGGCAAGCACCTATGTTTCTGAAGTTTCACACACATAGGTCCCAAGGTACCACCTACAATGTGGCAAAGTTTCATGTTTGTAACTTTAAAAATGACAAAGTTATAAGCATTCCTGCATATTTATTAAAAAATTAATTGCCACAAAACGCATGCACCAAACTTTCTGAAATTTCTCACATATAACTATCCCTAACCAGTCTACAATGTGCCCAAGTTTCATCCTTTTATCTTTAAAAATGAAAAAGTTATAGGCGTTTTTGTAAAACAATACTTGGCTATGGGAAAAAGCATTCAAAATGGCGTCCGATCCAGATCGGACCTCGTCGGATCGGATCGGATCGGATCGGAGGTTGGTCGGATCGGATCGGATCGGATTTTCCCGATTTTGGGTCGGATCGGATTCGGATCGTGGATCGGATCCGATCCGATGCACACCCCTAGTTTTAACCACCTTAAAGAATTTGATGTCATCTGCAAACTTGGCCACTTCACTGCTCACTCCTAATTCCAGATCATTTTTGAACAAGTTGAAAAGCATTGGTCCCAATACAGATCCCTGTGGGACCCCACTATTTACTTCCCTCCATTGGGAGAATTTTCCATTTATTGCTATTCTCTGTTTTCTGTTCTTTAACCAGTTACTGATCCAGAAGAGGAATTCTTCTCTTATTCCATGACTAGTAAGTTTGTTCAGGAGTCTTTGGGACTTTATCAAAAGCTTTTTGGAAGTCCAAGTAAACAATGTCCACTGCATCTCCCCTGTTTGTTAACACTCTCAAAGAATTCTAGAAGATTACTGAGCCAGGATTTACCTTTGTGGAAGCCATGTTGATTCTTTTTCAGAAGGACTTGTCCTTCTGTAGGCTTATTAATGTTGTCTTTAATAATGCTTCCAACCAATTTACCTGGAGGAGATGTTAAACTAACCAGCTTGTAATTTCCCAGATCCCCCCGGATCCCTTTTTAGAATTTGGTGTTATATTGGCCATCTTCCAGTCCTCTGGTACAGAGGCTGAGCTTAGGGACATGTTGCATATTTTGGTTAGAAGGTCCGCAATTTCATATTTGAATTCTTTGAGAACTCTAGGATGGATACCATCTGGGCCTGGACATTTATTTGCTTTCAATTTGTCAAGAAGGTTGAGAACTTCATCTTTTGTCACCACTATTTGCCTCAGTTCCTCCGACTCCCTTCCTGAAAACATTAGTTCAAGCACAGGCATCTGTCCTGTATCTTCTGCAGTGAACACCGATGTGAAGAATTCATTCAGCTTCTCTGCAATCTCCCTGTCCTCCTTTAGTACTCCCTTAACTCCGTTGTCATCCAACGGTCCAGCTGCTTCCCTAGCTGGTTTCCTTCTTCTGATATGTGTAAAGAATTCTTTATTGTTGGCCTTGATGTTTCAGGGATCCCTAACCCTCCTAGCAGAAGAACTGTATGTCCATCCTGAGATTCCCTGAGGAGGAGGAGGAGGAGGAGGAGGAGGAGCCAAAGCTGCGCTATTGAAAAACTATACACTGTATAGACCAGACTTCCTCTATCTGGTGCCCTCCAGATGTATTAGACTACAATTCCCAATTATCCCCAGCCAGCATGATCACTGGGCATGTCGGTGATGACAGGAGTTGTAGGTCAAAACATCTGGAGGGCACAAGGTTAGGGAAGGCTGGTCTAGCCAATCACATCCAAGCAATCTTTCTTTCTTTCTTTCTGTCTTTCTTTCTTTCTTTCTTTCTTTCTTTCTTTCAACAGGTATATTCTGCTTTTCCACATATCTGCATTGGGCATTATTTAATTATGTAGAATTCCGAGATTCTACTTGTGCTCTGATTTGCATACATTACTTTGTACAGGTACAGGACTGTAGAAATAGTAATTAAAAAAAATGTTGAATGCATGCATGCCCTCAAAGACTGTAGCCTTTAACACACCTACCCGTATTGCTGATGCGGGTTCCCCCTCCGTTTCCTATGCGAGCGGAGCCTTTTGGATCACACGTGGTCGGTCTTGCTGCGATACCTCAGTTCAGCTTGTGGAGGAGGAGGAGGGGAAACAGACCGTTCAGGGATATTTCGAAAGAGGAAGGGGAAAAGGAGCCCTCGGGGCGCGAGAGCAGTGTGAGGGGGACAATGTCATGTCAAAGAATTGGACCAAAGTCGCGGTGGGTGTGGATCAAACCGCCCATGTGATAAAGGCCTCTATGTAATCCCCCAGCCATTGTTTTCTCTTAGAACTCAGCTATTCCATTCAGGCAGCAGCAGTTCATATAAACATTTGCCAACTCTCTGGATGTCTCTGTGCCCATAGTTTCAGCCACTCCGGCTGCTTCCACGCTAGAGCCCATTTACGGCAGCTAAGTCATTTCCTTTTCCATAATCAGCTGGAAGAGGAATTACAGTGCCGTATTTTCTGGCAAAGCCCACCCCCAAGGGTCAAACTCCTATTGATAGACACTGAAGGAATTTCAACTTGGAAAAAGTAATGTCCCCTTAAGGTGTCTGTGTGTCTGCATTTGCCTCTGTGTAATGGAAGGGGTTCAATCTACCACCTGTCAGGATTAATTAATGGCTATGCCGTGAAGAGGACAAAGAGAAGAGTTTTGAAGCCAATGAAACATCGAGTGTGGTCCGCGTGACTGGCATGTAGCCAATTAGATGGAGTAGATTCTATAACTTACTCATATATGCATATCTTACCTATGCACTTGAAATATAATCCCTTGAGCACAAACCTATAATGGTCAGTGTTGTTAGACTGTAGAGGTGTCTGACCAATGAAAATGTTTTTTACTTCTGTGTTCAAAGTTTATATAAGCGTGTGAGATCCTTTGTTCCCTGGGACTCTTGATTTGCTAAAGCCGGAGCCCCCTTCACTGCAGTGGAGCCATTAAACGGTTAAATTGAATTCTCCAGTCTCTGGGTCTTTATTGGGTAAGAGATCCCAGAGGCCATAAACCTCCCTCCCTTTGAGGGACAACAAAATTGGCGAGCCAGCCAGGAGGCGAAGTGCAGCCTGGCCCTGATCCATACTCGCGCAGTTCCCTTTCCAGGAGCGACAATCGTAGCCTGCGCGCCCTGGAACTTTTTATCCGGGGGCCACATTCTCTCTCTGGTTCGGGCGACGCGGTGGAGAGGAGCGGGAACACGCTGGGAGAATTAATTTAACCAGAAGAGGGAAGAGGGAAGCCTTCGAAACTGGTGAGTGTCTCATTCATTTTGGAGTAAGACAAGCAACTATAAAAGATTTCACTGTGTTGATGCTATAGGGAAAAAGTGGGTGTTTGAGTCCCCCCTTTTTTCGCCTTTAACCGGGCTGTGGGAAAAAGCCAGAGCAGAGCAGGAAACCGCGTAGACGCTGGAGGCGGGGGAGGGCCCACCGGTTCGAGTCCGTGGTTGCCCCCCATTAGTAGAGGGAAAGATAAAGTCTCCAGCCGAGCAGCGGTTGCAATTGGGAAAGGAAGCAAACAATGGGAACTTCTCAATCAAAGGCTCCCCTCACGTCACCCCTCGGTTGTGTGTTAAAGAATTGGGCTATACGTGGGAGCGCTCCTATGACAAAAAAGCAGATGATTTTTTTGTGTACAAAGGTCTGGCCGAAATACCATTTGCCAGAGGGGAAGGTTTGGCCAGTCCATGGCAGTTTGAATTAAGATGTGATTTTGCAATTGAGTCTGTATTGTGAGAGGGAGGAAAAATGGTGTGAGCTCCTATACGTTTCGGCCTTTATCTCTTTGTTCCAAAATGAATCAGCCCAGAAATCAAGTGGGCTGAAAGGGGGGTCTGGAATAATGACTTTGCAAAATGCGGGGAGGGCAGAGAAGGAGAAACAGCATTTGGTCGTGCCACAAGAAGAAGAAGATGTAACTTTTTTAATGCCTCCGCCCACCGCCCCCGCTCCTCTCCCTCCCCCTCCCCTCTCTCGTCCAGCTTCCCCTCCCCCTTATGGTAATCATGTGAACCCTGCGTCACGGAAGTTGGAGCAGATGAGACACGCGCAGCTCTCTGAGCCGGCTGCGGGCTCCCCATCTTTTCCAACTTCAGGATTAACGGATGAGTTGTTGATAAATCTGGAAGGGTTGCAAAGAATTGCACGTGAGCTAGGGGAGGCTCTGACCCCCAAGAAAGAGGCTTGGGATAGGATGACCCAAAGACTGGGAGATGCACGCCCTGTTTCAGCTGGTGTTAGGAGTAAAGACACTGAGAAAAATGTAGTGCTGGCTCCTTTAAGACAGGCCGTAGGTCCAACAGGAGAAGCACTTTTCCTTCATGTTCCGTTCTCCACAAATGACTTTCTCAATTGGAAAATGTCTGTTGGCCCCTTTCGCCAAAATCCCCATGGGATGGAACAGCTGTTTAGCACGATATTTCTCACGCATGAGCCAAATTGGCCAGACGTGCAGGCTTTGTTATCAGCGCTACTTGCACCAGAGGAGAAGAGGCTGGTTTTGGAGAAAGCGCGCGCTATAAGTTTGGTCCGCCACCCACAGGGAAATCAAAATGATTTGTGCCCAAGGGAGAATCCAAACTGGGACCCCAATGACCAAGTCGGTCAAGAGAGGCTCAATAATTATAGAGGACTGATATTGGCTGCACTTAAAGAGGCAATCCCAAAGCAGAAAAACCTGTCCAAGCTATATGAAGTACGCCAGGGGCCAGAAGAGGATCCATCTGCCTTTTATGAGAGATTGTGTGACACAGCCAGACGGTGGACTGACATAGACCCAGAACAACAGGAGAATCATAGGCTTTTTGTAACGCTTTTTGTGGGTCAGGCCAGTCAGGACATTAGACGAAAACTGCAAAAACTGGAAGGCGTGGCAGGCATGAACATAAGTCAAGTCATAGAAGTGGCTTATAAGGTCTTTTACAATAGAGAGCAGGCGAAAAGTGAGAAGGAAGATAAGCGGGTGAAAATGCAAGCATCGCTTTTAGCAGTTGCCCTTGTTGAACAGAGAGGAAGAGGAAGAGGCAGAGGGGCGTCTCGTGCGCGGAGAGGAAAAGGACGGAATGTCAGATTAGGGCGCGACGAGTGTGTTCTGTTTGGCCTAAGGGGGCACTGGCAGAGGGAATGCCCCCAGAGAAAAGAACAAAAGGAAGAGAATGTCATGGCTTTGAATGAGTCTGATCAGGAATGACTGGAAAAGAAAGAGAATGAGAAACGAATATTTGCCTCCGCCCGTGAGCCCTTGGTCAGAATGCAAGTGGGCCAAGAGCTTATAGATTTCTTATTGGACTGTGGTGCTACACATTCTGTGCTGACTAACTTTCAAGGACCTTTGTCTAAAGTAAAAGTTCCCATTATAGGAGCTACTGGAAGGCGAATGCTTCGCCCATTTGCAGCCCCAATGGAGTGTAAAATTGGAGGGACCACGCTCTCCCATTCATTTCTGTATGTGCCTGAATGCCCCCTACCGCTGTTTGGGAGAGACTTGCTGTGTAAACTGCAGGCTCAACTGAGTTTCTCAGGGGACAGGATCACCATGAGACTGCCCCCAGAGGAAGCCTGGAAGGCTCAGCTGCATTTGTTGATGGAGCCAGCAGTGGGAGAAAATGCTTGGCAATGCACTCAGATGAGTCCTTCATCAAAGCAAGCGGAAAGTGATCCTATTCCTTCAGATGTCCTCGATGCAGTCATGCCGTGGGTTTGGGAAGCTGGAAGAGACCGGTGGCTTACTTCTCCAAGCAATTGGATGCACCCAGTCGAGGATGGCCAGCATGCTTGAAGGCCGTGGCCGCAACGGCAATGTTGGTGAGAGAAGCTCAGAAGCTCACCTTGGGACAGACAATGGTTGTGTACACTCCCCATGCAGTGATGGCTGTGATGGATGCCAAAGGAGGAAATTGGCTCTCACCAAGTTGCATGGCCAGATACCAGGTCATCCTTCTGGACCAAGGGGATGTTAACCTGCAGGTCTCCAATAGCTTGAACCCAGCTACATTGTTGCCCTTGGAACAAGAAGAGGGAACGCAGCATGATTGTATCCAAACTATAGAGAGCGTGTATGCCAGTCGGCCGGACCTCAAAGACACCCCGCTGCCCAACGCGGAATTGGAATTTTATACTGATGGAAGTAGTTTTATGGAAGATGGAATCAGAAAATCAGGGTATGCAGTGGTTACGTTGTGGGACACCATGGAAGCAAGAGCCTTGCCCGCCAACACATCGGCGCAAAAGGCAGAACTAATAGCTCTGACCAGAGCTCTTCAACTAGCAGAAGGGAAGACAGCTTCAATATTCACAGACTCCAAATTCGCCTTTGCAACGTTGCATGCCCATGGAGCGATATGGAAGGAAAGAGGATTGCTGACTGCCAACAACAGTCCCGTAAAGCATGGGACCGAGATTCTGAATTTGCTTGAGGCCGTCAATAGACCAACGCAAGTGGCAGTGGTGCATTGTAGAGCCCATCAGAGAGGTGATGGTGAAGTCATCAGAGGGAATCGAAGAGCCGATGCAGCAGCCAAGAAAGCAGCTCGAGAAGGAATCATAGACACTGCAGTGCTGGCTCTCGTACCTCAGTTGAAGTTGCCAAGAGAACCTCCAAAGTATAGTGCCAAAGAGAATCAACTGGCAGAGAAACTAGGAGCAAGAGAGAAGAAGGATGGATGGTGGATACTGCCAGAAGGACAAGTGTTGGTGCCACAATGGACCCTCAGCCACGTAATCCAGGGATATCACCAGAGTACTCATTTGGGGGCGGACGCCATGACCCAAGGACTTCAAAGAGTCATAGTGGGACCCAAGATGCGAAAGATGGCCGAACAGATAGTTCGGAGATGTTCTGTTTGTTGTGCCAACAACCCCAAGATTGCTCCAAAGCCCCCTCCAGGGACAGGGAAGCATGGACTTTTAGCAGGAGAATCTTGGCAAGTGGATTTCTCAGAGGTCCCCAGACAAGGACATTTCAAATACCTGTTGGTATTGGTGGACACTTTGACGGCTTGGACTGAAGCATTTCCTTGTCGAACGAACCAGGCCAAAGAAGCGGTTCGCGTAATGCTCAAGGAGGTGGTCCCACGGTTCGGGATACCAGAGGGTTTGGCCTCAGACAGGGGACCCCATTTTGTTTCAGCAGTGACTCAGGGGGTTGCTAAGGCGTTGGGAATACAATGGGACCTCCACACGGCTTGGAGGCCACAATCTAGTGGACAAGTTGAAAGAATGAATCAGACTCTAAAAAGGCAATTAGCGAAAATTTGCCAAGAGACTCATTTGAAATGGCCAGAAGCTTTGCCTCTTGCCCTACTCAGAGTTCGCATTGCCCCTAGAGCCAAATTGGGAGTGAGCCCATTTGAATTGATGTATGGGAAGCCCTATCCTAAGAATCCAGTGGTGACGCATGGGAGTCAAATGCATGTAAGGGGGGAGGCATGGATAAAGGGTTATTTGCAGTCTCTTTCTGGTGTTTTGTCTTCTCTCCACAGATATATCCACGAACGGCTTCCTTTGCCATTGGACACGCCGGTTCATAAGTTTCGGGTCGGAGACCAGGTCCTAATCCGATCGTGGAAGGATGAGCCGTTAGAGCCAAAGTGGAAGGGGCCGCATAGTGTCATCCTCACTACCCATTCAGCCGTGAAGGTTGAAGACGTGAAACCGTGGATCCACTATACTCGAGTAAAGGCAGCCCCGGAGGAAACAAAGGAGAAAGAAGTTGCTGTGAGAGTCACACCGGAAGCTGACTCAAACGGACAACGTTGGGCAGCTCAACCTATAGAAGGACTAAGGTTTCTGTTTAAAAGGCAAAAGAATGTGGAAAGTAATTGTTCTCCTGGGCCTAATAGGAGGAGGGCCGTGGGTTCAGAAGTCTGTAATAGGTCAAAATGAATTGATTAAGAAGTTTGAAGCAAATGATAATGTGTGGGTACATATAGCCAAACATATAGTTAACACGACATACTTTTGTTTGAAAGGGGGGAACTCAGCACAAGATGTCCTTGCCTCATGTATGATAGGAGTTCCCACACCTGTGAAACGTTCTAAGCTATTTCTTCAGTATAAGACCAATCTCAACAAACCTGCTACGTTTGGAGATTTTGCACATTGGAAACCAGGGGTGACCCAGCTTAATAGAGAGATGTTTCACATCCAAGTTTTAAAGGTGATGTCACTCGGTAACACGGAGTGAGTTCGATTTGTGGGTTGTACCAAAGATTGTGCAGAGGTTGCCAAAAAGAGAGATCCGCCACTGTGGTGCTTTGAAGTTACTGATTACCCATCTTGCCATGTTTACAGAGTCTTACCTCCAGGATGGTTTTTACTTTGTGGGAGGCAAGCCTATTCATACATTCCTGCAAATTCCACTGGGGGGTCTTGTACAATAGGTAGGCTGGCAGTGTGGTTGCCCAAGAAACCCCAATCTAGTCTCCAGATGGTGACATCGTCTCCTCGCCAAAAGAGAGGAGTTGTTTTGGATGAGACATGCAATAGTAACGTGGATTTGTTGAGCAAAGCTGAAATTGTATCTTTGGCTGTATCCTTAGTGGGTGTTCCAGGTTTAGCAGTGGCTGACAGTGTGGAAGTGAATCAAGTGGCTTGTGCTCTAGCCAAGGGTTTGAATTATACATCACAAGCCATGGCAGCTCTTAACAGTGAAATCCAAGAGTTGCGAACAGCTACTTTGCAAAATCGAGCAGCCATCGATTATCTCTTACTAAGACACAACCATGGGTGCGAAGAATTTGAAGGGATGTGTTGTTTTAACTTGTCTGACAAGTCAGAATTGGTAGAATCAAGAGTGAGAAAATTGCATGACATTGTTGCCAATATAACACAAGATCAAGGACTGGATTTCTCAGGGCTAACCTCATGGTTGACTTCGTGGCTTCCTAACTTTTCATGGTTAAAGCAGGCATTTCTTTTTCTCATAATTTTAGTGTGCATCTTTCTTGTAGTTTGTTGCGGAATACAATGTGTGCCTTTATGTTGTAATGCTTTCAAGGATGTGTTGCCAACTTCATCTAATCGTGTAATGCTTGTGAAGTCAACGGACCCGGATCCGATCCAGAGGAGCCGAGAGGAGGTGAAGAAATTCCTTGAGATGCACTGTATGGTCGAGGGACATAAGTCTGTTTTGTAGCCAGACATATTCTCGACAGGGGGGATTTGATAGACACTGAAGGAATTTCAACTTGGAAAAAGTAATGTCCCCTTAAGGTGTCTGTGTGTCTGCATTTGCCTCTGTGTAATGGAAGGGGTTCAATCTACCACCTGTCAGGATTAATTAATGGCTATGCCGTGAAGAGGACAAAGAGAAGAGTTTTGAAGCCAATGAAACATCGAGTGTGGTCCGCGTGACTGGCACGTAGCCAATTAGATGGAGTAGATTCTATAACTTACTCATATATGCATATCTTACCTATGCACTTGAAATATAATCCCTTGAGCACAAACCTATAATGGTCAGTGTTGTTAGACTGTAGAGGTGTCTGACCAATGAAAATGTTTTTTACTTCTGTGTTCAAAGTTTATATAAGCGTGTGAGATCCTTTGTTCCCTGGGTCTCTTGATTTGCTAAAGCCGGAGCCCCCTTCACTGCAGTGGAGCCGTTAAACGGTTAAATTGAATTCTCCAGTCTCTGGGTCTTTATTGGGTAAGAGATCCCAGAGGCCATAAACCTCCCTCCCATTGAGGGACAACACTATAATAATTTACATACGAGTAAGTCCTATTCAGCAAATGCTCCCTTTAATCTGAAACTCCTGGCTTGCACCATCTGCCTTTAATTCATTCTTTGCAGCACAACACTGGCATTATTGATGATTCCATTGCAAAATGAAAAACCAATTTATTGCCTTGAAAACCAAATACAAGTGAGAGGAAACCTGTAATGGAGAGCCAGTGTGATGTAATGGCTAAAGTGTTGGACTGGGAGTCGGGAGATCCAGGTTCTATTAGTATTTATTTATTTATTGCATTTGTATACCGCCCCATAGCCGAAGCTCTCTGGGCGGTTTACATAAGATTAAACATTTAAAAACAATATACAAAAATTAAAACTGCAAAAACATACGATATACACATACATTTAAAACCACTATAATAATTTTTAAAGCTATAAGCCTAAAAAACAAAACAGACATAGGGTTCTAGTCCCCATTCAGCCATGGAAACCCACTGGGTGACTTTGGGCCAGTCACAGACTCTCAGCCCAGCCTACCTCACAGGGTTGTTATTGGAGATGGAGGATTATGTACACTGCTTTGGATTCCTTGGAGGAAAAAGGTGGGATATAAATGCAATTATAAATGCTATCATAAATAATTAAAGCCCCCCCCTTTTCTGTGGGAAACAGGGACTGACTAATGAAGGAGCAACTCATCAATGCTGCTACTACAGCTGCCCTGAACAAGAAAAACATTCAGAAGCAAAAGCCATATGGAAGAAACCACTATAGCCGGTGCTCCAATTCCCACACATCACGTCCCCCAAAGAAGCAGGGGGGTGCATGCAGAAATGTAATCACTGGAATGCTATGGGCAGATAACAGTGTCGCCTGGATTCATCTTAAAAAGTCAGCAAATGACGGGTGGCAATTTCAGACGCAATGGCTGGTGTAGAAGCAATGTCTGAGAGGTCCCCTGCATCGCAAATGGACTCACGTTGCTCAATAGATTTGAACGCCGTGCACAATGGCAGTAAGGCAAGGAGTTGACACACTATGTCTGCTGTGAAAATGCAAGAAGGAAGTAAATTGGTGCAGAGAACCTGCAGCGAAGGGTGAAGTCTCTTTGCTGCTCCCTAGCAGCAAAGTACATGGTGAAGAAGGAACTCCTCTGCCACTTTTCGCGGATGGGACTTTCCCCCTTTATCCTCCAAGTCTTGTGATTAAAATCTTACAGGTGAATAAAACATCAGTGACCTGGAGATATGCTTATGTAACCTCATTAAACTATTATCAATTTATCTCTTTAATCTCTTTTTAAGCTAATGCAATTATTGTCTTTAATAACGCTTTCCATCAACTGGCATTAAGCTAGCTGATCCATAATTGCCCAGACACCCCACCACCATGGATCCCTTTCTCAAAATTGGTGCTACATTTGCTATTCTCCAGTCACCTTCTTGAGTGAGAGTGAGCAGAGTTGTGCAGGTCAACTGGGGTAAGGAACATAAGTTGCCAAGGTTTTCTTAAAAACCAGAGCAGTTCCTTTTCTTAAAACAAGCTCTCAGCGCAGCATGCACCGGCGGGGCAGGGTTGTCAGGGAATCTCCCACCTTTCACTTTACAATAACCCTTGGAATTAGGGCAAAGGGCATCGGTTTGCCCAAAGTCTCCTGTTGAGTTGCATATTTGAATGAGGACTTGAATCTAGGGTTCTCCATTCCCAGTACCTGAATGCTGTCCATTATACCATACTGGGCCTGTTCAGACAGCCTACTAAGCCATGGTTAGGATGCTAACCCTTTTGCAGCAAATGGTTAGGTGAGCGTGTTTAAACTGTGGTTATGTAGCCACCATGGGTAAGAATGGTTCACATGACATGCTAAACCATAATGTTTCGCTCAAAATGCTTAACCACCATGGCTTAACGTGTTGTCTGAACAGGGTCACCGTCTCTTTGTTGCGTTGTGAATAATCTATGTGGTGTGAGGAAGCAATCCCCTTAACAAAGGTCAAAACTGGGTAGCTGGGAAGAGCAGTTCCTAAGGGAACACTAAGGTGGAAGCCCAAGAAAGCCTTTTACCCATTTCAGACTGGGAACGCTCTTATTTATGTGGAGCTGAAGAGGTTTCTTGCCTAGCAAAAATATTTCATGCTCTCTCATAACGGGACCATAAAGTGTTATTGCCTACCAATGTTCTCATCGACAATAAAGCAAAGGTGGGAAGGCAGAAGGGGTGGAATCTATATCTAACCTCGTTGTGAACTTGGAGCAATTTGATAGATTTTATTGCCTACTTCCTCTTACTCTCACCAGAAGGTGTAACATTTCATCGCCCTTTACTCCTCTGTGTTCTGCTTTTATCTGGATGTCAAAACTACAGGCAGGCTGTGCCGTGTGCCTTTTATTCACCTACAGAGCCTGGTATGTTTTAGGTGCTTCAATCAATGAATATGATGATCACTAGACTCCTGCACATGGATAACTTGTGAACATTGTGTTATCGCCCTTTCTATCCCTCTGCGAAGTTTCAAAAGAACCTGCAAATCATTATCCATAGTGCAAGGGGGAGATGTGTACCATGGCCTTTGCCACTGGTGACAATCAGGGGAGCAAAGATAAGGAAGTGATTCTCGGCAGCCAACCTACACATGACACAACAGGAGATCTGTGATCAGATCTCTTGAAACCTTTGTATCTATTTATTAACATGTATATCACCCTTTCAGTGAATAAGTCACCAAGGAGTGTTTTAAAGCAGCCATTGGAAGGGTGGGAGGATATTTAACCTTTCCCCCACACCATTTATTCCTATCTAAATCAGCACACACACACACACACACACACTGCTATTCACTCTGCAGTGATTGGGCTCCATCACACCAGCGATTTATGCCTGGGATGTGGTTTTGCAACGCGGTACTCACATGATGCCGTCCCTGTCCTGCACTCGTCTCGCCTCTTCCCCTTCTTTTTCCATCTTATTTTGGAGTGGGGAAAGTCTGGTTTTTCCCTTCATGCACAATAAAGCCGCTCCTCCCTCCTGTGTATTGCTGTCCTTGTGCTATATCGGACCATCACGCTTTTTGTTGGATGTGTGTGTGTCGAAGGGTGGTCTCACTGACAAAAGAGGAGGCCAGGGCTGTTCTCCACTCAACTGCTCAATCGTGAAGTGGGAGGAAGAGAATGCGTCCAAACAACCCACAGAGAAGGCGAACAATGCCACCACCGCCTGTGCCCAGGACTCAGTTGCATTCAATTCTATGGTCCTTACTCCTGAGTACGCATGTCTAGGTTTCCTGCCCAGAACAATGTCGGCTTCCCCTTGCCATACCAACATTGATCACAAACTTCTTCAAAAACGAATCATAATACTTTCTCTTCACTTAACTTGTTTAATATGATCTTAGGGGATCCTGACAAATCCTGTCAGACTAATCTGATCTCATTTTTTGATCAGGTAACCTCCCTTGTGGACTGTGGGAATGCTGTGGATATAGTATATCTTTACTTCAGCAAAGCTTTTGACAAAGTGCCCCATGACACTCTGATTCACAAACTAGTGTAAAGTGGGCTAGATGGAACAACTATTAGGCAGATCCATGGTTGGCTACAGAATCAGACTCAAAGAGTGCTTATCAATGGTACCTTTTCACACTGGAGGGAGGTAACATGCGGGGTACCGCAGGGCTCAGTCCTGGACCCAGTGCTCTTCAACATTTTTATTAATGGTTTGGACGAGAAGGTGCAGGGAATGCTTATCAAATTTACAGACGACACAAAATTGGGTGGGATCGCTAATACCCTGCAAGACAGAAACACAGTTCAAAGTGATCTTGATAGACTGGAGCGCTGGGCTGAAAACAACAGAATGAAATTTCATAGGGATAAATGGCAAGTTCTACACCTAGGAAAAAGAAACCAAATGCACAGTTACAAGATGGGGGATACTTGGCTCAGCAATACGGCAAGAGAGAAGGATCATGGAATTGTTGTAGATCACAAGCTGAATATGAGCCAACAGTGTGATGTGGCTGCAAAAACAGCAAATGCTATTTTGGGATGCATTAATAGAAATATAGCTTCCAAATCATATGAGGTACTGGTTCCCCTCTATTCGACACTGGTTAGGCCCCATCTTCAGCATTGCATCCAGTTCAAGAAGGATGCAGACAAGCTGGAGGGTGTTCAGACGAGGGCAACGAGGATGCTCAGAGGTCTGTAAGCAAAGCCCTATGAGTAGGCTGACCATATGAAAAGGAGGACAGGGCTCCTGTAACTTTCACAGTTGTAGAGGAAAAGGGAATTTCTGCCAGTGTCATTTGTATGCAATTAGTTCCTGGTGAAATTCCCTCTTCATCACAACAGTTAAAGTTGCAGGCACTGTACTAGAGTGACCATATACAAAAGAAGGCAGGGCCCCTGCAACTTTAACTGTTGTGATGAAGAGGGAATTTCACCAGGAACTAATTGCATACAAATGACACTGGCAGAAATTCCCTTTTCTCCACAACTCTTAAAGTTACAGGAGCCCTGTCCTCCTTTTCATATGGTCAGCCTACCTATGAGGAGAGACTGAAAGAACTGGGCATGTTTAGCCTGGAGGAGACTGAGGGGAGACATGATAGCACTCTTCAGGGACTTGAAAGGTTGTCACACAGAGGAGGGCCAGGATCTCTTCTCGATCATCCCAGAATGCAGGATGCGGAATAATGGGCTCAAGTGACAGGAAGTCAGATTCCGGCTGGACATCAGGAAAAACTTCCTGACTGTTAGAGCAGGATGACAATGGAACCAATTACCTAGGGAGGTGGTGGAATCTCCCACACTAGAGGCCTTCAAGAGGCAGCTGGACAGCCATCTGTCAGGGATGCTTTAAGGTGGATTCCTGCATGGAACAGGAGGTTGGACGTGATGGCCGTGTAGGTCCCTTCCAACTCTACTATTCTATGATTCTATTGATAGACACTGAAGGAATTTCAACTTGGAAAAAGTAATGTCCCCTTAAGGTGTCTGTGTGTCTGCATTTGCCTCTGTGTAATGGAAGGGGTTCAATCTACCACCTGTCAGGATTAATTAATGGCTATGCCGTGAAGAGGACAAAGAGAAGAGTTTTGAAGCCAATGAAACATCGAGTGTGGTTCGCATGACTGGCACGTAGCCAATTAGATGGAGTAGATTCTATAACTTACTCATATATGCATATCTTACCTATGCACTTGAAATATAATCCCTTGAGCACAAACCTATAATGGTCAGTGTTGTTAGACTGTAGAGGTGTCTGACCAATGAAAATGTTTTTTACTTCTGTGTTCAAAGTTTATATAAGCGTGTGAGATCCTTTGTTCCCTGGGACTCTTGATTTGCTAAAGCCGGAGCCCCCTTCACTGCAGTGGAGCCATTAAACGGTTAAATTGAATTCTCCAGTCTCTGGGTCTTTATTGGGTAAGCGATCCCAGAGGCCATAAACCTCCCTCCCGTTGAGGGACAACACTATGATAATGTGTTGTTTTACCATAATTACTCAGTTTCAGGCTGCCCTACTATTGTATTTGCGCAGAAATAAATATTAAAAATTAACTGCAGGGGGAAGGAGAATGTAGGGGGCAGGGTGGGAGATTTCGCTGGCTTAGTAGCGATACAGGTGGAAAGAAACATGAGCACAATAATGCACAGGCGTGAAAATGCCCCCAGTGGCTCACTTGGGATCCTGTTGCTTGCTGGTAGAACGGACTCTGTGAAATGGCCCTCAACAGAGACTGACTTAAAACTCCATAGGACAAGCGTTTTATTTCATGTGACAAAAAAACACCCCAGTAAGTGCGTCTTACTTTTAAAGACAGAAGTTGCCGCTATCTCCTGCTGTGTGCAGGACAAGCAGCAGGATCAAAACGGCCCACTGAATGGGCCACATGCAAGTAGTTTACTTCCTCTTTCAAAAGAGGAAGGAATGAGGGACAAACATACAGGCGGAGAAGCAACGGTAAGCAAGTGCGATTTTCCCCTATGTGATGACGCTTTTAGAAAGCAGAATCTCTCTCTCTCTCTCTCTCTCTCTCTCTCTCTCTCTCTCTGTGGACTTTTCTACACCTACAGGTGTAGAGGGGGGGATGATCCCGGACTTACCAGCTTCCAGGATCATCACTCTCTGTGCAAACAGGAAGTGTGAGGTCCCGGCGGGAACAGGGGCCCTTTCCACACCAGGCAAAATGCCTGGTATAGCTCCCGGCTGCTCCCTGGGAGTCCAAATGATGCACAGGGAGTCCCGGGGGTGGGGGGGGGGGTGGGAGGGCACAGGATTTTCCTGGGTTAAAGGATACCACAAAAGTCCCAAATGTTCCGCGGTCCTGGGAACTTCCCTGGGAACCGCCCCAGTGCTGCTGTGCTTACTCGGGAGTAAGCGCAGGAGCACCGCTGGCCACGGAGCTGCTCCGCTCAGCTCCATGGCCATCAGGAGAGAGGGGAACAGCAAATTCGCCATCCCCAGGATGGCGGGGGGAGGGGCCCTGTTCGCACACTGTTTTTTTAAAAAAACTTACCTTTGCGGAGGAGAGCTCATGCGCTCTCCATTGAAGGAAGGGGGGGAAATGGCGGCCATGATGCCTGACAGCCCAGGAGAAGCCTGGGCCATCGCATTTCTTATGTGTATGGGGCGTGCTGATCCCGGATGTAGAAAAAGCCAGGGACGTCACGCCCACCATTTTTTAAAAAAACAAAAACTGAAGCAGGGAGCGTAATTGTGCTCTAGCAAAAAACTTAAGTAAAAAAAAAATCCCCCCTGAAATTGGGCCCAAACCCGCTCCCTGCCATCCCAGGGGTGGTGAAATTGCTGCCACTCCCTCCCCTGATGGGCACGGAGCCATGCAGTGCAGCTCCATACCCGTTCTTGGTGCTGCACTTACTCATGAGTAAACAGGCACTAGGCGGGACAGGTGCCCACACCTCCTGCAGTCTAGTGATGGCCCCAGGACCACTGGAGGAATTGGGTTTTCCCAGGGTTTCTTTATCCCTGGGAAAACCCGTGCTGGTCTCCCCCTGCCCCCGTGAGTCCCTGTGCGTCATTTGGATGCACAAGGAGCACCCAGGGACGGTCCCGGGGAAAATCCCCGGTGTGGAAAGGGCCTTTGTTTGTGTGTGCTCTGAGGGCCAGCAAAGCAGCTCTGAAGGAAGGAGAGACATGGCTGTTTTGCCTGAAGAAGGGTTCTGCACTCCCTGGGAACTTACTGTACACCTGACCGGGGGGAGGGGCTGATCTCACCTATTTTGGACCCCGTCTGGACCGGCATTGGCATTTTGATCAAAACCCAGGGAACATAGACATATTGCTATCTTCATCGATGGGGGACCAGATCACAGTGCAATTTTGCGTGCACTGAAGACAGCATGAATTGGCTTGTGCATGGCGGGGATCTTGTGGAGGCATCAGCAGCATACATGAAGATCGCAACTCGTCACGTTGTGCTCCAACACCCACGGTTTGAAGGACGTGGTGGTGGTGGAACAGCCACCATCTGTACAGACCAAAGCTTTCTGGTGAACATGCGTGGATCTAGTGAGACCAACAAATGCTGGGGACTTCTGACTGATTCCTCTTCAGGTTTGAAAAACACATCAAGACAAAGGCCGTTTCTTCTAGGGACGTGAATCGAATCGTTTCCGATACACGATCCAGCGATGATACAGGGGATATCAGACATCAGATAGCTGATAACAACAGCAAACAGTAGAGCTCCAATATCAAACAATACAATATTTTTCGATCCAATATTATCAGACAGTATTGGCAAATCGTTTGTTTTTCCGCCATAGGCTAGCATTGTACACAAGAGAAGCCTGTAACTGCTGTATTTTTAAACGTACAGACATGAAACTGTGCCACAGTGAACAGGCATTGAAGGGAAGCATGCTCCCTCCCAAAATCCCAGAAAAAACAGATCAAGTGTTTACTCGTAAGAAGGTTGGGAACATTTCTAAAGACAAGCCTCTAGGCTGTAATGGTTTTAAAAAAAAAAATTCATAACGGAGGGCAGGAAAAGGTGGTGTGTATATGATTGGCAGCTTCATTCACCAACTGTGCTGTTCAAGGATTCAAGCAGGCTCCAATTGCAATGGTGGAGGAGGGCTGAGGATAACCCACCATAAACCCCCCACCTTTGCGTTTTGACTCTCTGTGGGGAGTAGTAGTTTGAGAAGGGTGGTTTTGGTGGGAGCTCTGTGAGGTTGCATTTCGATGGAGATTGTTTGTGGGTGATTCTTTCTTCTATTTTCCTTCCCCACACCCTCTCTTTTGGCTTATCATCTCTGCTAGTTGTTGTAAGTTTGTTTGTGTGTTTGCTAGTATCTTCAAAAATATCTGTGAGTGAGTGCGTGTGTTTGGACTTTGTCCTCTCTCTCTGTGTCTCTCTCTTGCATTTACTTTCTGCTACTTGTTGTAAAAGTAGCAGAAAGCCCATCTGTTAGATCCCCATCTGTAATGGACGAATCTTGAAAAATGACCACATTATAGCCACCTTAGAAAGTGCATTTTGAAAGCTTACTTATGAGTAACACATGCACCGATTTGGAACACATGACTAGCAACACTCAGTCTGCACTGTGGGCAAGTTTCAAGTCTCTAACTTTTAAAATACAGAAGTTCTAGGCATTTATGTCTCAAAAAGCAACTATATAGGACAAAACAGGGATCTGATATCAGAATCGGGACTTCCGATATTTATCGGATATCGGATCAGATATGATACTTGGGAGCTCCGATATGATCTGATACGATACTCTTGATATCGGAAGTTCCGATTCCGATACCAATATTTCTGGCCGTGCACATCCCTAGTTTCTACACTGGCCTTTTGATGTGGGATTGCCCCTGGGTGGTCCCTGCACATCCAAATGACACACAGGACTTCAGGGCAGGGGGGACAGGGATGGGTTTTCCCGGGGATAAAGAATCCCTGGGAAAACCCGATTCTTCCCATGGTCCCAGGAACATCCTGAGACCGTGGGAGGTGTGGGTGCCCATGCCTCCTAGAAATGGGCATGGAGCCACACTGCATGGCTCCATGCCAATCAGGGGAGGGGGTGGCAGCAATTTTGCCTCCCCTGGGATGGCAGCTAGGAGGTTGGAGGCCAATTTCAGTTTTGTTTTGCCTGTTGTTGTTGTTTTTAAAAATCTTACCTTTTGCACCTTACCTCCTCCGGCTCTGAAAAAAATATTGGTGGGCGCAACATCCCCGGGATGTCGCGCACCGTATGTGCATGCTGGAGGAGGATCTCGCGATTGGGATATTGCAAGAACCTCCCCCTCTCCCACCCATAATGCTGGGAGGTGTAGAAAAGGCCTTACTATCACTGCCAAGCAAAAACAGAAGGGGGAAATCCAAGTGCTAGAAATAAGATTTCTTCCAGGACTGAAGAGTTGGGGGCGAGGAGGGGATCTTTCCCTGGCCTCGTGTTTCTAGCAGCCATGTCCAAATGCAAGGGATGCCAGTGTCCCCCTTGCATTTGAGAACTTTTGGATAAAAATGTGCTCCCAATGAAGTTTCCCTCCCTAAAGGCTCAGACCTGAAATACAGCTTCTTTCTAGCACCTGAAGGTATTTTCTCCTCTTTTTAAAGACCTGGACACAACCCCTGATTTAGAACTCCACTCCGTACGCACCTGCATTCACTGTAGAGACTCTTGCTAGTAAGAAGACATCTCTTCTCCAATGAAAGCTGGCTGCCAAGGGTTTGTTTTTTATCATATTTTCTTTTTGCTTATTCACATCTGGGTGCACAGATTATTATGGCTTCCTCTGCTCCACCCCACCCCACCCCATCCCTCTTATAGTCTCTGAGTCACCTGTACCAATCTCACTCCACTCCTAGCTAGCAAAGGCGATGGAGTAGGATCATGCTGCCGGCAGCAGGAAAAACCTTTAGTGCATCCAGGCAGCATGGGGGCCATGTGGCATCTCCAGCCTATTTGGGTTTTCTTATGTCTCTCAGTGACCAGCATCAAAGGGTAAGCACTGTCTCCACCTTTCTTAGTGAACTCTCCTGGCTAAGGATAAGCACAGGTTCTGCCCTTCTTCTGAGAATTGAATGTCGTATTGCGTTATGGACTGGGGAGTCATCCCGTCGCCACGAGGGCTTTTTGGTGGGTCCTTTCCTTCTCCCCGGTTCTCTGAACCAGTCTTGGGCTGCCTCTACAAGAGTGATTTAAAGCTCTTTCAAGGCGCATTAAAAAATTTACCTCTACAAGAATGGAGTGCAAATCGGGCGTAGAGGCGCGTTTTCTCTCCGATTATGCGCATTATCGAATGCGCATTAAATAGCGAGTTTTATTTTGCTCCGGCCGTTAAAGCGCATTTTGACTATGCGAACAAGCGATTCTCCGCATTAACTTCTTGTAAAGCACAAAAGCACATTTGAAACAACCAGTAAGGTCACCAGCTGAGTGCTCAATTACCTCCTGCATACAAGCATTTACGATAAAGCGCTTCCGAGAAGATGCGCATAATTGGCTAACCAGGGCGCAAAACCAATTCTTGTAGATGAGGCCTTGGGAAGGGATGGAGAGGTTAAAGCCCTTGAGCTGGATGACACCCGCAAGGTTTTCTTCTTGTTGCTCCTGTGTCTGATGCACTCACTGGTGCACTTTGTAAATGTTGAGTTGTTGATAAATCTGGAAGGGTTGCAAAGAATTGCACGTGAGCTAGGGGAGGCTCTGACCCCAAGAAAGAGGCTTGGGATAGGATGACCCAAAGACTGGGAGATGCACGCCCTGTTTCAGCTGGTGTTAGGAGTAAAGACACTGAGAAAAATGTAGTGCTGGCTCCTTAAGACAGGCCGTAGGTCCAACAGGAGAAGCACTTTTCCTTCATGTTCCGTTCTCCACAAATGACTTTCTCAATTGGAAAATGTCTGTTGGCCCTTTTGCCAAAATCCCCGTGGGATGGAACAGCTGTTTAGCACGATATTTCTCACGCATGAGCCAAATTGGCCAGACGTGCAGGCTTTGTTATCAGCGCTACTTGCACCAGAGGAGAAGAGGCTGGTTTTGGAGAAAGCGCGCGCTATAAGTTTGGTCCGCCACCCACAGGGAAATCAAAATGATTTGTGCCCAAGGGAGAATCCAAACTGGGACCCCAATGACCAAGTCGGTCAAGAGAGGCTCAATAATTATAGAGGACTGATATTGCTGCACTTAAAGAGGCAATCCCAAAGCAGAAAAACCTGTCCAAGCTATATGAAGTACGCCAGGGGCCAGAAGAGGATCCATCTGCCTTTTATGAGAGATTGTGTGACACAGCCAGACGGTGGACTGACTTAGACCCAGAACAACAGGAGAATCATAGGCTTTTGTAACGCTTTTTGTGGGTCAGGCCAGTCAGGACATTAGACGAAAACTGCAAAAACTGGAAGGCGTGGCAGGCATGAACATAAGTCAAGTCATAGAAGTGGCTTATAAGGTCTTTGTACAATAGAGAGCAGGCGAAAAGTGAGAAGGAAGATAAGCGGGTGAAAATGCAAGCATCGCTTTTAGCGGTTGCCTTGTTGAACAGAGAGGAAGAGGAAGAGGCAGAGGGGCGTCTCGTGCGCGGAGAGGAAAAGGATGGAATGTCAGATTAGGGCGCGACGAGTGTGCTCTGTGTGGCCTACAGGGGGCACTGGCAGAGGAATGCCCCCAGAGAAAAGAACGAAAGAAGAGAATGTCATGGCTTTGAATGAGTCTGATCAGGAATGACTGGAAAAGAAAGAGAATGAGAAACGAATATTTGCCTCCGCCCGTGAGCCCTTGGTCAGAATGCAAGTGGGCCAAGAGCTTATAGATTTCTTATTGGACTGTGGTGCTACACATTCTGTGCTGACTAACTTCAAAGGACCTTTGTCTAAAGTAAAAGTTCCCATCATAGGAGCTACTGGAAGGCGAATGCTTCGCCCATATGCAGCCCCAATGGAGTGTAAAATTGGAGGGACCACGCTCTCCCATTCATTTCTGTATGTGCCTGAATGCCCCCTACCGTTGTTTGGGAGAGACTTGCTGTGTAAACTGCAGGCTCAACTGAGTTTCTCAGGGACAGGATCATCATGAGACTGCCCCCAGAGGAAGCCTGGAAGGCTCAGCTGCATTCGTTGATGGAGCCAGCAGAGGGAGAAAATGCTTGGCAATGCCACTCAGATGAGTCCTTCATCAAAGCAAGCGGAAAGTGATCCTATTCCTTCAGAGTCCTTGATGCAGTCATGCCGTGGGTTCACGTACAGACATGAAACTGTGCCACAGTGAACAGGCATTGAAGGGAAGCATGCTCCCTCCCAAAATCCCAGAAAAAACAGATCAAGTGTTTACTCGTAAGAAGGTTGGGAACATTTCTAAAGACAAGCCTCTAGGCTGTAATGGTTTTAAAAAAAAAAAATTCATAACGGAGGGCAGGAAAAGGTGGTGTGTATATGATTGGCAGCTTCATTCACCAACTGTGCTGTTCAAGGATTCAAGCAGGCTCCAATTGCAATGGTGGAGGAGGGCTGAGGATAACCCACCATAAACCCCCCACCTTTGCGTTTTGACTCTCTGTGGGGAGTAGTAGTTTGAGAAGGGTGGTTTTGGTGGGAGCTCTGTGAGGTTGCATTTCGTGGAGATTGTTTGTGGGTGATTCTTTCTTCTATTTTCCTTCCCCACACCCTCTCTTTTGGCTTATCATCTCTGCTAGTTGTTGTAAGTTTGTTTGTGTGTTTGCTAGTATCTTCAAAAATATCTGTGAGTGAGTGCGTGTGTTTGGACTTTGTCCTCTCTCTCTGTGTCTCTCTCTTGCATTTACTTTCTGCTACTTGTTGTAAAAGTAGCAGAAAGCCCATCGGTTAGATCCCCATCTGTAATGGACGAATCTTGAAAAATGACCACATTATAGCCACCTTAGAAAGTGCATTTTGAAAGCTTACTTATGAGTAACACATGCACCGATTTGGAACACATGACTAGCAACACTCAGTCTGCACTGTGGGCAAGTTTCAAGTCTCTAACTTTTAAAATACAGAAGTTCTAGGCATTTATGTCTCAAAAAGCAACTATATAGGACAAAACAGGGATCTGATATCAGAATCGGGACTTCCGATATTTATCGGATATCGGATCAGATATGATACTTGGGAGCTCCGATATGATCTGATACGATACTCTTGATATCGGAAGTTCCGATTCCGATTCCGATACCAATATTTCTGGCCGTGCACATCCCTAGTTTCTACACTGGCCTTTTGATGTGGGATTGCCCCTGGGTGGTCCCTGCACATCCAAATGACACACAGGACTTCAGGGCAGGGGGGACAGGGATGGGTTTTCCCGGGGATAAAGAATCCCTGGGAAAACCCGATTCTTCCCATGGTCCCAGGAACATCCTGAGACCGTGGGAGGTGTGGGTGCCCATGCCTCCTAGAAATGGGCATGGAGCCACACTGCATGGCTCCATGCCAATCAGGGGAGGGGGTGGCAGCAATTTTGCCTCCCCTGGGATGGCAGCTAGGAGGTTGGAGGCCAATTTCAGTTTTGTTTTGCCTGTTGTTGTTGTTTTTAAAAATCTTACCTTTTGCACCTTACCTCCTCCGGCTCTGAAAAAAATATTGGTGGGCGCAACATCCCCGGGATGTCGCGCACCGTATGTGCATGCTGGAGGAGGATCTCGCGATTGGGATATTGCAAGAACCTCCCCCTCTCCCACCCATAATGCTGGGAGGTGTAGAAAAGGCCTTACTATCACTGCCAAGCAAAAACAGAAGGGGGAAATCCAAGTGCTAGAAATAAGATTTCTTCCAGGACTGAAGAGTTGGGGGCGAGGAGGGGATCTTTCCCTGGCCTCGTGTTTCTAGCAGCCATGTCCAAATGCAAGGGATGCCAGTGTCCCCCTTGCATTTGAGAACTTTTGGATAAAAATGTGCTCCCAATGAAGTTTCCCTCCCTAAAGGCTCAGACCTGAAATACAGCTTCTTTCTAGCACCTGAAGGTATTTTCTCCTCTTTTTAAAGACCTGGACACAACCCCTGATTTAGAACTCCACTCCGTACGCACCTGCATTCACTGTAGAGACTCTTGCTAGTAAGAAGACATCTCTTCTCCAATGAAAGCTGGCTGCCAAGGGTTTGTTTTTTATCATATTTTCTTTTTGCTTATTCACATCTGGGTGCACAGATTATTATGGCTTCCTCTGCTCCACCCCACCCCACCCCATCCCTCTTATAGTCTCTGAGTCACCTGTACCAATCTCACTCCACTCCTAGCTAGCAAAGGCGATGGAGTAGGATCATGCTGCCGGCAGCAGGAAAAACCTTTAGTGCATCCAGGCAGCATGGGGGCCATGTGGCATCTCCAGCCTATTTGGGTTTTCTTATGTCTCTCAGTGACCAGCATCAAAGGGTAAGCACTGTCTCCACCTTTCTTAGTGAACTCTCCTGGCTAAGGATAAGCACAGGTTCTGCCCTTCTTCTGAGAATTGAATGTCGTATTGCGTTATGGACTGGGGAGTCATCCCGTCGCCACGAGGGCTTTTTGGTGGGTCCTTTCCTTCTCCCCGGTTCTCTGAACCAGTCTTGGGCTGCCTCTACAAGAGTGATTTAAAGCTCTTTCAAGGCGCATTAAAAAATTTACCTCTACAAGAATGGAGTGCAAATCGGGCGTAGAGGCGCGTTTTCTCTCCGATTATGCGCATTATCGAATGCGCATTAAATAGCGAGTTTTATTTTGCTCCGGCCGTTAAAGCGCATTTTGACTATGCGAACAAGCGATTCTCCGCATTAACTTCTTGTAAAGCACATTTGAAACAACCAGTAAGGTCACCAGCTGAGTGCTCAATTACCTCCTGCATACAAGCATTTACGATAAAGCGCTTCCGAGAAGATGCGCATAATTGGCTAACCAGGCGCAAAACCAAATTCTTGTAGATGAGGCCTTGGGAAGGGATGGAGAGGTTAAAGCCTTTGAGCTGGATGACACCCGCAAGGTTTTCTTCTTGTTGCTCCTGTGTCTGATGCACTCACTGGGTGCACTTTGTAAATGTTGAGTTGTTGATAAATCTGGAAGGGTTGCAAAGAATTGCACGTGAGCTAGGGGAGGCTCTGACCCCCAAGAAAGAGGCTTGGGATAGGATGACCCAAAGACTGGGAGATGCACGCCCTGTTTCAGCTGGTGTTAGGAGTAAAGACACTGAGAAAAATGTAGTGCTGGCTCCTTTAAGACAGGCCGTAGGTCCAACAGGAGAAGCACTTTTCCTTCATGTTCCGTTCTCCACAAATGACTTTCTCAATTGGAAAATGTCTGTTGGCCCCTTTTGCCAAAATCCCCGTGGGATGGAACAGCTGTTTAGCACGATATTTCTCACGCATGAGCCAAATTGGCCAGACGTGCAGGCTTTGTTATCAGCGCTACTTGCACCAGAGGAGAAGAGGCTGGTTTTGGAGAAAGCGCGCGCTATAAGTTTGGTCCGCCACCCACAGGGAAATCAAAATGATTTGTGCCCAAGGGAGAATCCAAACTGGGACCCCAATGACCAAGTCGGTCAAGAGAGGCTCAATAATTATAGAGGACTGATATTGGCTGCACTTAAAGAGGCAATCCCAAAGCAGAAAAACCTGTCCAAGCTATATGAAGTACGCCAGGGGCCAGAAGAGGATCCATCTGCCTTTTATGAGAGATTGTGTGACACAGCCAGACGGTGGACTGACTTAGACCCAGAACAACAGGAGAATCATAGGCTTTTTGTAACGCTTTTTGTGGGTCAGGCCAGTCAGGACATTAGACGAAAACTGCAAAAACTGGAAGGCGTGGCAGGCATGAACATAAGTCAAGTCATAGAAGTGGCTTATAAGGTCTTTTACAATAGAGAGCAGGCGAAAAGTGAGAAGGAAGATAAGCGGGTGAAAATGCAAGCATCGCTTTTAGCGGTTGCCCTTGTTGAACAGAGAGGAAGAGGAAGAGGCAGAGGGGCGTCTCGTGCGCGGAGAGGAAAAGGATGGAATGTCAGATTAGGGCGCGACGAGTGTGCTCTGTGTGGCCTAAGGGGGCACTGGCAGAGGGAATGCCCCCAGAGAAAAGAACGAAAGGAAGAGAATGTCATGGCTTTGAATGAGTCTGATCAGGAATGACTGGAAAAGAAAGAGAATGAGAAACGAATATTTGCCTCCGCCCGTGAGCCCTTGGTCAGAATGCAAGTGGGCCAAGAGCTTATAGATTTCTTATTGGACTGTGGTGCTACACATTCTGTGCTGACTAACTTCAAAGGACCTTTGTCTAAAGTAAAAGTTCCCATCATAGGAGCTACTGGAAGGCGAATGCTTCGCCCATATGCAGCCCCAATGGAGTGTAAAATTGGAGGGACCACGCTCTCCCATTCATTTCTGTATGTGCCTGAATGCCCCCTACCGTTGTTTGGGAGAGACTTGCTGTGTAAACTGCAGGCTCAACTGAGTTTCTCAGGGGACAGGATCATCATGAGACTGCCCCCAGAGGAAGCCTGGAAGGCTCAGCTGCATTCGTTGATGGAGCCAGCAGAGGGAGAAAATGCTTGGCAATGCACTCAGATGAGTCCTTCATCAAAGCAAGCGGAAAGTGATCCTATTCCTTCAGATGTCCTTGATGCAGTCATGCCGTGGGTTCACGTACAGACATGAAACTGTGCCACAGTGAACAGGCATTGAAGGGAAGCATGCTCCCTCCCAAAATCCCAGAAAAAACAGATCAAGTGTTTACTCGTAAGAAGGTTGGGAACATTTCTAAAGACAAGCCTCTAGGCTGTAATGGTTTTAAAAAAAAAAATTCATAACGGAGGGCAGGAAAAGGTGGTGTGTATATGATTGGCAGCTTCATTCACCAACTGTGCTGTTCAAGGATTCAAGCAGGCTCCAATTGCAATGGTGGAGGAGGGCTGAGGATAACCCACCATAAACCCCCCACCTTTGCGTTTTGACTCTCTGTGGGGAGTAGTAGTTTGAGAAGGGTGGTTTTGGTGGGAGCTCTGTGAGGTTGCATTTCGGTGGAGATTGTTTGTGGGTGATTCTTTCTTCTATTTTCCTTCCCCACACCCTCTCTTTTGGCTTATCATCTCTGCTAGTTGTTGTAAGTTTGTTTGTGTGTTTGCTAGTATCTTCAAAAATATCTGTGAGTGAGTGCGTGTGTTTGGACTTTGTCCTCTCTCTCTGTGTCTCTCTCTTGCATTTACTTTCTGCTACTTGTTGTAAAAGTAGCAGAAAGCCCATCGGTTAGATCCCCATCTGTAATGGACGAATCTTGAAAAATGACCACATTATAGCCACCTTAGAAAGTGCATTTTGAAAGCTTACTTATGAGTAACACATGCACCGATTTGGAACACATGACTAGCAACACTCAGTCTGCACTGTGGGCAAGTTTCAAGTCTCTAACTTTTAAAATACAGAAGTTCTAGGCATTTATGTCTCAAAAAGCAACTATATAGGACAAAACAGGGATCTGATATCAGAATCGGGACTTCCGATATTTATCGGATATCGGATCAGATATGATACTTGGGAGCTCCGATATGATCTGATACGATACTCTTGATATCGGAAGTTCCGATTCCGATTCCGATACCAATATTTCTGGCCGTGCACATCCCTAGTTTCTACACTGGCCTTTTGATGTGGGATTGCCCCTGGGTGGTCCCTGCACATCCAAATGACACACAGGACTTCAGGGCAGGGGGGACAGGGATGGGTTTTCCCGGGGATAAAGAATCCCTGGGAAAACCCGATTCTTCCCATGGTCCCAGGAACATCCTGAGACCGTGGGAGGTGTGGGTGCCCATGCCTCCTAGAAATGGGCATGGAGCCACACTGCATGGCTCCATGCCAATCAGGGGAGGGGGTGGCAGCAATTTTGCCTCCCCTGGGATGGCAGCTAGGAGGTTGGAGGCCAATTTCAGTTTTGTTTTGCCTGTTGTTGTTGTTTTTAAAAATCTTACCTTTTGCACCTTACCTCCTCCGGCTCTGAAAAAAATATTGGTGGGCGCAACATCCCCGGGATGTCGCGCACCGTATGTGCATGCTGGAGGAGGATCTCGCGATTGGGATATTGCAAGAACCTCCCCCTCTCCCACCCATAATGCTGGGAGGTGTAGAAAAGGCCTTACTATCACTGCCAAGCAAAAACAGAAGGGGGAAATCCAAGTGCTAGAAATAAGATTTCTTCCAGGACTGAAGAGTTGGGGGGGAGGAGGGGATCTTTCCCTGGCCTCGTGTTTCTAGCAGCCATGTCCAAATGCAAGGGATGCCAGTGTCCCCCTTGCATTTGAGAACTTTTGGATAAAAATGTGCTCCCAATGAAGTTTCCCTCCCTAAAGGCTCAGACCTGAAATACAGCTTCTTTCTAGCACCTGAAGGTATTTTCTCCTCTTTTTAAAGACCTGGACACAACCCCTGATTTAGAACTCCACTCCGTACGCACCTGCATTCACTGTAGAGACTCTTGCTAGTAAGAAGACATCTCTTCTCCAATGAAAGCTGGCTGCCAAGGGTTTGTTTTTTATCATATTTTCTTTTTGCTTATTCACATCTGGGTGCACAGATTATTATGGCTTCCTCTGCTCCACCCCACCCCACCCCATCCCTCTTATAGTCTCTGAGTCACCTGTACCAATCTCACTCCACTCCTAGCTAGCAAAGGCGATGGAGTAGGATCATGCTGCCGGCAGCAGGAAAAACCTTTAGTGCATCCAGGCAGCATGGGGGCCATGTGGCATCTCCAGCCTATTTGGGTTTTCTTATGTCTCTCAGTGACCAGCATCAAAGGGTAAGCACTGTCTCCACCTTTCTTAGTGAACTCTCCTGGCTAAGGATAAGCACAGGTTCTGCCCTTCTTCTGAGAATTGAATGTCGTATTGCGTTATGGACTGGGGAGTCATCCCGTCGCCACGAGGGCTTTTTGGTGGGTCCTTTCCTTCTCCCCGGTTCTCTGAACCAGTCTTGGGCTGCCTCTACAAGAGTGATTTAAAGCTCTTTCAAGGCGCATTAAAAAATTTACCTCTACAAGAATGGAGTGCAAATCGGGCGTAGAGGCGCGTTTTCTCTCCGATTATGCGCATTATCGAATGCGCATTAAATAGCGAGTTTTATTTTGCTCCGGCCGTTAAAGCGCATTTTGACTATGCGAACAAGCGATTCTCCGCATTAACTTCTTGTAAAGCACATTTGAAACAACCAGTAAGGTCACCAGCTGAGTGCTCAATTACCTCCTGCATACAAGCATTTACGATAAAGCGCTTCCGAGAAGATGCGCATAATTGGCTAACCAGGCGCAAAACCAAATTCTTGTAGATGAGGCCTTGGGAAGGGATGGAGAGGTTAAAGCCCTTGAGCTGGATGACACCCGCAAGGTTTTCTTCTTGTTGCTCCTGTGTCTGATGCACTCACTGGGTGCACTTTGTAAATGTTGAGTTGTTGATAAATCTGGAAGGGTTGCAAAGAATTGCACGTGAGCTAGGGGAGGCTCTGACCCCCAAGAAAGAGGCTTGGGATAGGATGACCCAAAGACTGGGAGATGCACGCCCTGTTTCAGCTGGTGTTAGGAGTAAAGACACTGAGAAAAATGTAGTGCTGGCTCCTTTAAGACAGGCCGTAGGTCCAACAGGAGAAGCACTTTTCCTTCATGTTCCGTTCTCCACAAATGACTTTCTCAATTGGAAAATGTCTGTTGGCCCCTTTTGCCAAAATCCCCGTGGGATGGAACAGCTGTTTAGCACGATATTTCTCACGCATGAGCCAAATTGGCCAGACGTGCAGGCTTTGTTATCAGCGCTACTTGCACCAGAGGAGAAGAGGCTGGTTTTGGAGAAAGCGCGCGCTATAAGTTTGGTCCGCCACCCACAGGGAAATCAAAATGATTTGTGCCCAAGGGAGAATCCAAACTGGGACCCCAATGACCAAGTCGGTCAAGAGAGGCTCAATAATTATAGAGGACTGATATTGGCTGCACTTAAAGAGGCAATCCCAAAGCAGAAAAACCTGTCCAAGCTATATGAAGTACGCCAGGGGCCAGAAGAGGATCCATCTGCCTTTTATGAGAGATTGTGTGACACAGCCAGACGGTGGACTGACTTAGACCCAGAACAACAGGAGAATCATAGGCTTTTTGTAACGCTTTTTGTGGGTCAGGCCAGTCAGGACATTAGACGAAAACTGCAAAAACTGGAAGGCGTGGCAGGCATGAACATAAGTCAAGTCATAGAAGTGGCTTATAAGGTCTTTTACAATAGAGAGCAGGCGAAAAGTGAGAAGGAAGATAAGCGGGTGAAAATGCAAGCATCGCTTTTAGCGGTTGCCCTTGTTGAACAGAGAGGAAGAGGAAGAGGCAGAGGGGCGTCTCGTGCGCGGAGAGGAAAAGGATGGAATGTCAGATTAGGGCGCGACGAGTGTGCTCTGTGTGGCCTAAGGGGGCACTGGCAGAGGGAATGCCCCCAGAGAAAAGAACGAAAGGAAGAGAATGTCATGGCTTTGAATGAGTCTGATCAGGAATGACTGGAAAAGAAAGAGAATGAGAAACGAATATTTGCCTCCGCCCGTGAGCCCTTGGTCAGAATGCAAGTGGGCCAAGAGCTTATAGATTTCTTATTGGACTGTGGTGCTACACATTCTGTGCTGACTAACTTCAAAGGACCTTTGTCTAAAGTAAAAGTTCCCATCATAGGAGCTACTGGAAGGCGAATGCTTCGCCCATATGCAGCCCCAATGGAGTGTAAAATTGGAGGGACCACGCTCTCCCATTCATTTCTGTATGTGCCTGAATGCCCCCTACCGTTGTTTGGGAGAGACTTGCTGTGTAAACTGCAGGCTCAACTGAGTTTCTCAGGGGACAGGATCATCATGAGACTGCCCCCAGAGGAAGCCTGGAAGGCTCAGCTGCATTCGTTGATGGAGCCAGCAGAGGGAGAAAATGCTTGGCAATGCACTCAGATGAGTCCTTCATCAAAGCAAGCGGAAAGTGATCCTATTCCTTCAGATGTCCTTGATGCAGTCATGCCGTGGGTTCACGTACAGACATGAAACTGTGCCACAGTGAACAGGCATTGAAGGGAAGCATGCTCCCTCCCAAAATCCCAGAAAAAACAGATCAAGTGTTTACTCGTAAGAAGGTTGGGAACATTTCTAAAGACAAGCCTCTAGGCTGTAATGGTTTTAAAAAAAAAAATTCATAACGGAGGGCAGGAAAAGGTGGTGTGTATATGATTGGCAGCTTCATTCACCAACTGTGCTGTTCAAGGATTCAAGCAGGCTCCAATTGCAATGGTGGAGGAGGGCTGAGGATAACCCACCATAAACCCCCCACCTTTGCGTTTTGACTCTCTGTGGGGAGTAGTAGTTTGAGAAGGGTGGTTTTGGTGGGAGCTCTGTGAGGTTGCATTTCGGTGGAGATTGTTTGTGGGTGATTCTTTCTTCTATTTTCCTTCCCCACACCCTCTCTTTTGGCTTATCATCTCTGCTAGTTGTTGTAAGTTTGTTTGTGTGTTTGCTAGTATCTTCAAAAATATCTGTGAGTGAGTGCGTGTGTTTGGACTTTGTCCTCTCTCTCTGTGTCTCTCTCTTGCATTTACTTTCTGCTACTTGTTGTAAAAGTAGCAGAAAGCCCATCGGTTAGATCCCCATCTGTAATGGACGAATCTTGAAAAATGACCACATTATAGCCACCTTAGAAAGTGCATTTTGAAAGCTTACTTATGAGTAACACATGCACCGATTTGGAACACATGACTAGCAACACTCAGTCTGCACTGTGGGCAAGTTTCAAGTCTCTAACTTTTAAAATACAGAAGTTCTAGGCATTTATGTCTCAAAAAGCAACTATATAGGACAAAACAGGGATCTGATATCAGAATCGGGACTTCCGATATTTATCGGATATCGGATCAGATATGATACTTGGGAGCTCCGATATGATCTGATACGATACTCTTGATATCGGAAGTTCCGATTCCGATTCCGATACCAATATTTCTGGCCGTGCACATCCCTAGTTTCTACACTGGCCTTTTGATGTGGGATTGCCCCTGGGTGGTCCCTGCACATCCAAATGACACACAGGACTTCAGGGCAGGGGGGACAGGGATGGGTTTTCCCGGGGATAAAGAATCCCTGGGAAAACCCGATTCTTCCCATGGTCCCAGGAACATCCTGAGACCGTGGGAGGTGTGGGTGCCCATGCCTCCTAGAAATGGGCATGGAGCCACACTGCATGGCTCCATGCCAATCAGGGGAGGGGGTGGCAGCAATTTTGCCTCCCCTGGGATGGCAGCTAGGAGGTTGGAGGCCAATTTCAGTTTTGTTTTGCCTGTTGTTGTTGTTTTTAAAAATCTTACCTTTTGCACCTTACCTCCTCCGGCTCTGAAAAAAATATTGGTGGGCGCAACATCCCCGGGATGTCGCGCACCGTATGTGCATGCTGGAGGAGGATCTCGCGATTGGGATATTGCAAGAACCTCCCCCTCTCCCACCCATAATGCTGGGAGGTGTAGAAAAGGCCTTACTATCACTGCCAAGCAAAAACAGAAGGGGGAAATCCAAGTGCTAGAAATAAGATTTCTTCCAGGACTGAAGAGTTGGGGGCGAGGAGGGGATCTTTCCCTGGCCTCGTGTTTCTAGCAGCCATGTCCAAATGCAAGGGATGCCAGTGTCCCCCTTGCATTTGAGAACTTTTGGATAAAAATGTGCTCCCAATGAAGTTTCCCTCCCTAAAGGCTCAGACCTGAAATACAGCTTCTTTCTAGCACCTGAAGGTATTTTCTCCTCTTTTTAAAGACCTGGACACAACCCCTGATTTAGAACTCCACTCCGTACGCACCTGCATTCACTGTAGAGACTCTTGCTAGTAAGAAGACATCTCTTCTCCAATGAAAGCTGGCTGCCAAGGGTTTGTTTTTTATCATATTTTCTTTTTGCTTATTCACATCTGGGTGCACAGATTATTATGGCTTCCTCTGCTCCACCCCACCCCACCCCATCCCTCTTATAGTCTCTGAGTCACCTGTACCAATCTCACTCCACTCCTAGCTAGCAAAGGCGATGGAGTAGGATCATGCTGCCGGCAGCAGGAAAAACCTTTAGTGCATCCAGGCAGCATGGGGGCCATGTGGCATCTCCAGCCTATTTGGGTTTTCTTATGTCTCTCAGTGACCAGCATCAAAGGGTAAGCACTGTCTCCACCTTTCTTAGTGAACTCTCCTGGCTAAGGATAAGCACAGGTTCTGCCCTTCTTCTGAGAATTGAATGTCGTATTGCGTTATGGACTGGGGAGTCATCCCGTCGCCACGAGGGCTTTTTGGTGGGTCCTTTCCTTCTCCCCGGTTCTCTGAACCAGTCTTGGGCTGCCTCTACAAGAGTGATTTAAAGCTCTTTCAAGGCGCATTAAAAAATTTACCTCTACAAGAATGGAGTGCAAATCGGGCGTAGAGGCGCGTTTTCTCTCCGATTATGCGCATTATCGAATGCGCATTAAATAGCGAGTTTTATTTTGCTCCGGCCGTTAAAGCGCATTTTGACTATGCGAACAAGCGATTCTCCGCATTAACTTCTTGTAAAGCACATTTGAAACAACCAGTAAGGTCACCAGCTGAGTGCTCAATTACCTCCTGCATACAAGCATTTACGATAAAGCGCTTCCGAGAAGATGCGCATAATTGGCTAACCAGGCGCAAAACCAAATTCTTGTAGATGAGGCCTTGGGAAGGGATGGAGAGGTTAAAGCCCTTGAGCTGGATGACACCCGCAAGGTTTTCTTCTTGTTGCTCCTGTGTCTGATGCACTCACTGGGTGCACTTTGTAAATGTTGAGTTGTTGATAAATCTGGAAGGGTTGCAAAGAATTGCACGTGAGCTAGGGGAGGCTCTGACCCCCAAGAAAGAGGCTTGGGATAGGATGACCCAAAGACTGGGAGATGCACGCCCTGTTTCAGCTGGTGTTAGGAGTAAAGACACTGAGAAAAATGTAGTGCTGGCTCCTTTAAGACAGGCCGTAGGTCCAACAGGAGAAGCACTTTTCCTTCATGTTCCGTTCTCCACAAATGACTTTCTCAATTGGAAAATGTCTGTTGGCCCCTTTTGCCAAAATCCCCGTGGGATGGAACAGCTGTTTAGCACGATATTTCTCACGCATGAGCCAAATTGGCCAGACGTGCAGGCTTTGTTATCAGCGCTACTTGCACCAGAGGAGAAGAGGCTGGTTTTGGAGAAAGCGCGCGCTATAAGTTTGGTCCGCCACCCACAGGGAAATCAAAATGATTTGTGCCCAAGGGAGAATCCAAACTGGGACCCCAATGACCAAGTCGGTCAAGAGAGGCTCAATAATTATAGAGGACTGATATTGGCTGCACTTAAAGAGGCAATCCCAAAGCAGAAAAACCTGTCCAAGCTATATGAAGTACGCCAGGGGCCAGAAGAGGATCCATCTGCCTTTTATGAGAGATTGTGTGACACAGCCAGACGGTGGACTGACTTAGACCCAGAACAACAGGAGAATCATAGGCTTTTTGTAACGCTTTTTGTGGGTCAGGCCAGTCAGGACATTAGACGAAAACTGCAAAAACTGGAAGGCGTGGCAGGCATGAACATAAGTCAAGTCATAGAAGTGGCTTATAAGGTCTTTTACAATAGAGAGCAGGCGAAAAGTGAGAAGGAAGATAAGCGGGTGAAAATGCAAGCATCGCTTTTAGCGGTTGCCCTTGTTGAACAGAGAGGAAGAGGAAGAGGCAGAGGGGCGTCTCGTGCGCGGAGAGGAAAAGGATGGAATGTCAGATTAGGGCGCGACGAGTGTGCTCTGTGTGGCCTAAGGGGGCACTGGCAGAGGGAATGCCCCCAGAGAAAAGAACGAAAGGAAGAGAATGTCATGGCTTTGAATGAGTCTGATCAGGAATGACTGGAAAAGAAAGAGAATGAGAAACGAATATTTGCCTCCGCCCGTGAGCCCTTGGTCAGAATGCAAGTGGGCCAAGAGCTTATAGATTTCTTATTGGACTGTGGTGCTACACATTCTGTGCTGACTAACTTCAAAGGACCTTTGTCTAAAGTAAAAGTTCCCATCATAGGAGCTACTGGAAGGCGAATGCTTCGCCCATATGCAGCCCCAATGGAGTGTAAAATTGGAGGGACCACGCTCTCCCATTCATTTCTGTATGTGCCTGAATGCCCCCTACCGTTGTTTGGGAGAGACTTGCTGTGTAAACTGCAGGCTCAACTGAGTTTCTCAGGGGACAGGATCATCATGAGACTGCCCCCAGAGGAAGCCTGGAAGGCTCAGCTGCATTCGTTGATGGAGCCAGCAGAGGGAGAAAATGCTTGGCAATGCACTCAGATGAGTCCTTCATCAAAGCAAGCGGAAAGTGATCCTATTCCTTCAGATGTCCTTGATGCAGTCATGCCGTGGGTTCACGTACAGACATGAAACTGTGCCACAGTGAACAGGCATTGAAGGGAAGCATGCTCCCTCCCAAAATCCCAGAAAAAACAGATCAAGTGTTTACTCGTAAGAAGGTTGGGAACATTTCTAAAGACAAGCCTCTAGGCTGTAATGGTTTTAAAAAAAAAAATTCATAACGGAGGGCAGGAAAAGGTGGTGTGTATATGATTGGCAGCTTCATTCACCAACTGTGCTGTTCAAGGATTCAAGCAGGCTCCAATTGCAATGGTGGAGGAGGGCTGAGGATAACCCACCATAAACCCCCCACCTTTGCGTTTTGACTCTCTGTGGGGAGTAGTAGTTTGAGAAGGGTGGTTTTGGTGGGAGCTCTGTGAGGTTGCATTTCGGTGGAGATTGTTTGTGGGTGATTCTTTCTTCTATTTTCCTTCCCCACACCCTCTCTTTTGGCTTATCATCTCTGCTAGTTGTTGTAAGTTTGTTTGTGTGTTTGCTAGTATCTTCAAAAATATCTGTGAGTGAGTGCGTGTGTTTGGACTTTGTCCTCTCTCTCTGTGTCTCTCTCTTGCATTTACTTTCTGCTACTTGTTGTAAAAGTAGCAGAAAGCCCATCGGTTAGATCCCCATCTGTAATGGACGAATCTTGAAAAATGACCACATTATAGCCACCTTAGAAAGTGCATTTTGAAAGCTTACTTATGAGTAACACATGCACCGATTTGGAACACATGACTAGCAACACTCAGTCTGCACTGTGGGCAAGTTTCAAGTCTCTAACTTTTAAAATACAGAAGTTCTAGGCATTTATGTCTCAAAAAGCAACTATATAGGACAAAACAGGGATCTGATATCAGAATCGGGACTTCCGATATTTATCGGATATCGGATCAGATATGATACTTGGGAGCTCCGATATGATCTGATACGATACTCTTGATATCGGAAGTTCCGATTCCGATTCCGATACCAATATTTCTGGCCGTGCACATCCCTAGTTTCTACACTGGCCTTTTGATGTGGGATTGCCCCTGGGTGGTCCCTGCACATCCAAATGACACACAGGACTTCAGGGCAGGGGGGACAGGGATGGGTTTTCCCGGGGATAAAGAATCCCTGGGAAAACCCGATTCTTCCCATGGTCCCAGGAACATCCTGAGACCGTGGGAGGTGTGGGTGCCCATGCCTCCTAGAAATGGGCATGGAGCCACACTGCATGGCTCCATGCCAATCAGGGGAGGGGGTGGCAGCAATTTTGCCTCCCCTGGGATGGCAGCTAGGAGGTTGGAGGCCAATTTCAGTTTTGTTTTGCCTGTTGTTGTTGTTTTTAAAAATCTTACCTTTTGCACCTTACCTCCTCCGGCTCTGAAAAAAATATTGGTGGGCGCAACATCCCCGGGATGTCGCGCACCGTATGTGCATGCTGGAGGAGGATCTCGCGATTGGGATATTGCAAGAACCTCCCCCTCTCCCACCCATAATGCTGGGAGGTGTAGAAAAGGCCTTACTATCACTGCCAAGCAAAAACAGAAGGGGGAAATCCAAGTGCTAGAAATAAGATTTCTTCCAGGACTGAAGAGTTGGGGGGGAGGAGGGGATCTTTCCCTGGCCTCGTGTTTCTAGCAGCCATGTCCAAATGCAAGGGATGCCAGTGTCCCCCTTGCATTTGAGAACTTTTGGATAAAAATGTGCTCCCAATGAAGTTTCCCTCCCTAAAGGCTCAGACCTGAAATACAGCTTCTTTCTAGCACCTGAAGGTATTTTCTCCTCTTTTTAAAGACCTGGACACAACCCCTGATTTAGAACTCCACTCCGTACGCACCTGCATTCACTGTAGAGACTCTTGCTAGTAAGAAGACATCTCTTCTCCAATGAAAGCTGGCTGCCAAGGGTTTGTTTTTTATCATATTTTCTTTTTGCTTATTCACATCTGGGTGCACAGATTATTATGGCTTCCTCTGCTCCACCCCACCCCACCCCATCCCTCTTATAGTCTCTGAGTCACCTGTACCAATCTCACTCCACTCCTAGCTAGCAAAGGCGATGGAGTAGGATCATGCTGCCGGCAGCAGGAAAAACCTTTAGTGCATCCAGGCAGCATGGGGGCCATGTGGCATCTCCAGCCTATTTGGGTTTTCTTATGTCTCTCAGTGACCAGCATCAAAGGGTAAGCACTGTCTCCACCTTTCTTAGTGAACTCTCCTGGCTAAGGATAAGCACAGGTTCTGCCCTTCTTCTGAGAATTGAATGTCGTATTGCGTTATGGACTGGGGAGTCATCCCGTCGCCACGAGGGCTTTTTGGTGGGTCCTTTCCTTCTCCCCGGTTCTCTGAACCAGTCTTGGGCTGCCTCTACAAGAGTGATTTAAAGCTCTTTCAAGGCGCATTAAAAAATTTACCTCTACAAGAATGGAGTGCAAATCGGGCGTAGAGGCGCGTTTTCTCTCCGATTATGCGCATTATCGAATGCGCATTAAATAGCGAGTTTTATTTTGCTCCGGCCGTTAAAGCGCATTTTGACTATGCGAACAAGCGATTCTCCGCATTAACTTCTTGTAAAGCACATTTGAAACAACCAGTAAGGTCACCAGCTGAGTGCTCAATTACCTCCTGCATACAAGCATTTACGATAAAGCGCTTCCGAGAAGATGCGCATAATTGGCTAACCAGGCGCAAAACCAAATTCTTGTAGATGAGGCCTTGGGAAGGGATGGAGAGGTTAAAGCCCTTGAGCTGGATGACACCCGCAAGGTTTTCTTCTTGTTGCTCCTGTGTCTGATGCACTCACTGGGTGCACTTTGTAAATGTTGAGTTGTTGATAAATCTGGAAGGGTTGCAAAGAATTGCACGTGAGCTAGGGGAGGCTCTGACCCCCAAGAAAGAGGCTTGGGATAGGATGACCCAAAGACTGGGAGATGCACGCCCTGTTTCAGCTGGTGTTAGGAGTAAAGACACTGAGAAAAATGTAGTGCTGGCTCCTTTAAGACAGGCCGTAGGTCCAACAGGAGAAGCACTTTTCCTTCATGTTCCGTTCTCCACAAATGACTTTCTCAATTGGAAAATGTCTGTTGGCCCCTTTTGCCAAAATCCCCGTGGGATGGAACAGCTGTTTAGCACGATATTTCTCACGCATGAGCCAAATTGGCCAGACGTGCAGGCTTTGTTATCAGCGCTACTTGCACCAGAGGAGAAGAGGCTGGTTTTGGAGAAAGCGCGCGCTATAAGTTTGGTCCGCCACCCACAGGGAAATCAAAATGATTTGTGCCCAAGGGAGAATCCAAACTGGGACCCCAATGACCAAGTCGGTCAAGAGAGGCTCAATAATTATAGAGGACTGATATTGGCTGCACTTAAAGAGGCAATCCCAAAGCAGAAAAACCTGTCCAAGCTATATGAAGTACGCCAGGGGCCAGAAGAGGATCCATCTGCCTTTTATGAGAGATTGTGTGACACAGCCAGACGGTGGACTGACTTAGACCCAGAACAACAGGAGAATCATAGGCTTTTTGTAACGCTTTTTGTGGGTCAGGCCAGTCAGGACATTAGACGAAAACTGCAAAAACTGGAAGGCGTGGCAGGCATGAACATAAGTCAAGTCATAGAAGTGGCTTATAAGGTCTTTTACAATAGAGAGCAGGCGAAAAGTGAGAAGGAAGATAAGCGGGTGAAAATGCAAGCATCGCTTTTAGCGGTTGCCCTTGTTGAACAGAGAGGAAGAGGAAGAGGCAGAGGGGCGTCTCGTGCGCGGAGAGGAAAAGGATGGAATGTCAGATTAGGGCGCGACGAGTGTGCTCTGTGTGGCCTAAGGGGGCACTGGCAGAGGGAATGCCCCCAGAGAAAAGAACGAAAGGAAGAGAATGTCATGGCTTTGAATGAGTCTGATCAGGAATGACTGGAAAAGAAAGAGAATGAGAAACGAATATTTGCCTCCGCCCGTGAGCCCTTGGTCAGAATGCAAGTGGGCCAAGAGCTTATAGATTTCTTATTGGACTGTGGTGCTACACATTCTGTGCTGACTAACTTCAAAGGACCTTTGTCTAAAGTAAAAGTTCCCATCATAGGAGCTACTGGAAGGCGAATGCTTCGCCCATATGCAGCCCCAATGGAGTGTAAAATTGGAGGGACCACGCTCTCCCATTCATTTCTGTATGTGCCTGAATGCCCCCTACCGTTGTTTGGGAGAGACTTGCTGTGTAAACTGCAGGCTCAACTGAGTTTCTCAGGGGACAGGATCATCATGAGACTGCCCCCAGAGGAAGCCTGGAAGGCTCAGCTGCATTCGTTGATGGAGCCAGCAGAGGGAGAAAATGCTTGGCAATGCACTCAGATGAGTCCTTCATCAAAGCAAGCGGAAAGTGATCCTATTCCTTCAGATGTCCTTGATGCAGTCATGCCGTGGGTTCACGTACAGACATGAAACTGTGCCACAGTGAACAGGCATTGAAGGGAAGCATGCTCCCTCCCAAAATCCCAGAAAAAACAGATCAAGTGTTTACTCGTAAGAAGGTTGGGAACATTTCTAAAGACAAGCCTCTAGGCTGTAATGGTTTTAAAAAAAAAAATTCATAACGGAGGGCAGGAAAAGGTGGTGTGTATATGATTGGCAGCTTCATTCACCAACTGTGCTGTTCAAGGATTCAAGCAGGCTCCAATTGCAATGGTGGAGGAGGGCTGAGGATAACCCACCATAAACCCCCCACCTTTGCGTTTTGACTCTCTGTGGGGAGTAGTAGTTTGAGAAGGGTGGTTTTGGTGGGAGCTCTGTGAGGTTGCATTTCGGTGGAGATTGTTTGTGGGTGATTCTTTCTTCTATTTTCCTTCCCCACACCCTCTCTTTTGGCTTATCATCTCTGCTAGTTGTTGTAAGTTTGTTTGTGTGTTTGCTAGTATCTTCAAAAATATCTGTGAGTGAGTGCGTGTGTTTGGACTTTGTCCTCTCTCTCTGTGTCTCTCTCTTGCATTTACTTTCTGCTACTTGTTGTAAAAGTAGCAGAAAGCCCATCGGTTAGATCCCCATCTGTAATGGACGAATCTTGAAAAATGACCACATTATAGCCACCTTAGAAAGTGCATTTTGAAAGCTTACTTATGAGTAACACATGCACCGATTTGGAACACATGACTAGCAACACTCAGTCTGCACTGTGGGCAAGTTTCAAGTCTCTAACTTTTAAAATACAGAAGTTCTAGGCATTTATGTCTCAAAAAGCAACTATATAGGACAAAACAGGGATCTGATATCAGAATCGGGACTTCCGATATTTATCGGATATCGGATCAGATATGATACTTGGGAGCTCCGATATGATCTGATACGATACTCTTGATATCGGAAGTTCCGATTCCGATTCCGATACCAATATTTCTGGCCGTGCACATCCCTAGTTTCTACACTGGCCTTTTGATGTGGGATTGCCCCTGGGTGGTCCCTGCACATCCAAATGACACACAGGACTTCAGGGCAGGGGGGACAGGGATGGGTTTTCCCGGGGATAAAGAATCCCTGGGAAAACCCGATTCTTCCCATGGTCCCAGGAACATCCTGAGACCGTGGGAGGTGTGGGTGCCCATGCCTCCTAGAAATGGGCATGGAGCCACACTGCATGGCTCCATGCCAATCAGGGGAGGGGGTGGCAGCAATTTTGCCTCCCCTGGGATGGCAGCTAGGAGGTTGGAGGCCAATTTCAGTTTTGTTTTGCCTGTTGTTGTTGTTTTTAAAAATCTTACCTTTTGCACCTTACCTCCTCCGGCTCTGAAAAAAATATTGGTGGGCGCAACATCCCCGGGATGTCGCGCACCGTATGTGCATGCTGGAGGAGGATCTCGCGATTGGGATATTGCAAGAACCTCCCCCTCTCCCACCCATAATGCTGGGAGGTGTAGAAAAGGCCTTACTATCACTGCCAAGCAAAAACAGAAGGGGGAAATCCAAGTGCTAGAAATAAGATTTCTTCCAGGACTGAAGAGTTGGGGGCGAGGAGGGGATCTTTCCCTGGCCTCGTGTTTCTAGCAGCCATGTCCAAATGCAAGGGATGCCAGTGTCCCCCTTGCATTTGAGAACTTTTGGATAAAAATGTGCTCCCAATGAAGTTTCCCTCCCTAAAGGCTCAGACCTGAAATACAGCTTCTTTCTAGCACCTGAAGGTATTTTCTCCTCTTTTTAAAGACCTGGACACAACCCCTGATTTAGAACTCCACTCCGTACGCACCTGCATTCACTGTAGAGACTCTTGCTAGTAAGAAGACATCTCTTCTCCAATGAAAGCTGGCTGCCAAGGGTTTGTTTTTTATCATATTTTCTTTTTGCTTATTCACATCTGGGTGCACAGATTATTATGGCTTCCTCTGCTCCACCCCACCCCACCCCATCCCTCTTATAGTCTCTGAGTCACCTGTACCAATCTCACTCCACTCCTAGCTAGCAAAGGCGATGGAGTAGGATCATGCTGCCGGCAGCAGGAAAAACCTTTAGTGCATCCAGGCAGCATGGGGGCCATGTGGCATCTCCAGCCTATTTGGGTTTTCTTATGTCTCTCAGTGACCAGCATCAAAGGGTAAGCACTGTCTCCACCTTTCTTAGTGAACTCTCCTGGCTAAGGATAAGCACAGGTTCTGCCCTTCTTCTGAGAATTGAATGTCGTATTGCGTTATGGACTGGGGAGTCATCCCGTCGCCACGAGGGCTTTTTGGTGGGTCCTTTCCTTCTCCCCGGTTCTCTGAACCAGTCTTGGGCTGCCTCTACAAGAGTGATTTAAAGCTCTTTCAAGGCGCATTAAAAAATTTACCTCTACAAGAATGGAGTGCAAATCGGGCGTAGAGGCGCGTTTTCTCTCCGATTATGCGCATTATCGAATGCGCATTAAATAGCGAGTTTTATTTTGCTCCGGCCGTTAAAGCGCATTTTGACTATGCGAACAAGCGATTCTCCGCATTAACTTCTTGTAAAGCACATTTGAAACAACCAGTAAGGTCACCAGCTGAGTGCTCAATTACCTCCTGCATACAAGCATTTACGATAAAGCGCTTCCGAGAAGATGCGCATAATTGGCTAACCAGGCGCAAAACCAAATTCTTGTAGATGAGGCCTTGGGAAGGGATGGAGAGGTTAAAGCCCTTGAGCTGGATGACACCCGCAAGGTTTTCTTCTTGTTGCTCCTGTGTCTGATGCACTCACTGGGTGCACTTTGTAAATGTTGAGTTGTTGATAAATCTGGAAGGGTTGCAAAGAATTGCACGTGAGCTAGGGGAGGCTCTGACCCCCAAGAAAGAGGCTTGGGATAGGATGACCCAAAGACTGGGAGATGCACGCCCTGTTTCAGCTGGTGTTAGGAGTAAAGACACTGAGAAAAATGTAGTGCTGGCTCCTTTAAGACAGGCCGTAGGTCCAACAGGAGAAGCACTTTTCCTTCATGTTCCGTTCTCCACAAATGACTTTCTCAATTGGAAAATGTCTGTTGGCCCCTTTTGCCAAAATCCCCGTGGGATGGAACAGCTGTTTAGCACGATATTTCTCACGCATGAGCCAAATTGGCCAGACGTGCAGGCTTTGTTATCAGCGCTACTTGCACCAGAGGAGAAGAGGCTGGTTTTGGAGAAAGCGCGCGCTATAAGTTTGGTCCGCCACCCACAGGGAAATCAAAATGATTTGTGCCCAAGGGAGAATCCAAACTGGGACCCCAATGACCAAGTCGGTCAAGAGAGGCTCAATAATTATAGAGGACTGATATTGGCTGCACTTAAAGAGGCAATCCCAAAGCAGAAAAACCTGTCCAAGCTATATGAAGTACGCCAGGGGCCAGAAGAGGATCCATCTGCCTTTTATGAGAGATTGTGTGACACAGCCAGACGGTGGACTGACTTAGACCCAGAACAACAGGAGAATCATAGGCTTTTTGTAACGCTTTTTGTGGGTCAGGCCAGTCAGGACATTAGACGAAAACTGCAAAAACTGGAAGGCGTGGCAGGCATGAACATAAGTCAAGTCATAGAAGTGGCTTATAAGGTCTTTTACAATAGAGAGCAGGCGAAAAGTGAGAAGGAAGATAAGCGGGTGAAAATGCAAGCATCGCTTTTAGCGGTTGCCCTTGTTGAACAGAGAGGAAGAGGAAGAGGCAGAGGGGCGTCTCGTGCGCGGAGAGGAAAAGGATGGAATGTCAGATTAGGGCGCGACGAGTGTGCTCTGTGTGGCCTAAGGGGGCACTGGCAGAGGGAATGCCCCCAGAGAAAAGAACGAAAGGAAGAGAATGTCATGGCTTTGAATGAGTCTGATCAGGAATGACTGGAAAAGAAAGAGAATGAGAAACGAATATTTGCCTCCGCCCGTGAGCCCTTGGTCAGAATGCAAGTGGGCCAAGAGCTTATAGATTTCTTATTGGACTGTGGTGCTACACATTCTGTGCTGACTAACTTCAAAGGACCTTTGTCTAAAGTAAAAGTTCCCATCATAGGAGCTACTGGAAGGCGAATGCTTCGCCCATATGCAGCCCCAATGGAGTGTAAAATTGGAGGGACCACGCTCTCCCATTCATTTCTGTATGTGCCTGAATGCCCCCTACCGTTGTTTGGGAGAGACTTGCTGTGTAAACTGCAGGCTCAACTGAGTTTCTCAGGGGACAGGATCATCATGAGACTGCCCCCAGAGGAAGCCTGGAAGGCTCAGCTGCATTCGTTGATGGAGCCAGCAGAGGGAGAAAATGCTTGGCAATGCACTCAGATGAGTCCTTCATCAAAGCAAGCGGAAAGTGATCCTATTCCTTCAGATGTCCTTGATGCAGTCATGCCGTGGGTTCACGTACAGACATGAAACTGTGCCACAGTGAACAGGCATTGAAGGGAAGCATGCTCCCTCCCAAAATCCCAGAAAAAACAGATCAAGTGTTTACTCGTAAGAAGGTTGGGAACATTTCTAAAGACAAGCCTCTAGGCTGTAATGGTTTTAAAAAAAAAAATTCATAACGGAGGGCAGGAAAAGGTGGTGTGTATATGATTGGCAGCTTCATTCACCAACTGTGCTGTTCAAGGATTCAAGCAGGCTCCAATTGCAATGGTGGAGGAGGGCTGAGGATAACCCACCATAAACCCCCCACCTTTGCGTTTTGACTCTCTGTGGGGAGTAGTAGTTTGAGAAGGGTGGTTTTGGTGGGAGCTCTGTGAGGTTGCATTTCGGTGGAGATTGTTTGTGGGTGATTCTTTCTTCTATTTTCCTTCCCCACACCCTCTCTTTTGGCTTATCATCTCTGCTAGTTGTTGTAAGTTTGTTTGTGTGTTTGCTAGTATCTTCAAAAATATCTGTGAGTGAGTGCGTGTGTTTGGACTTTGTCCTCTCTCTCTGTGTCTCTCTCTTGCATTTACTTTCTGCTACTTGTTGTAAAAGTAGCAGAAAGCCCATCGGTTAGATCCCCATCTGTAATGGACGAATCTTGAAAAATGACCACATTATAGCCACCTTAGAAAGTGCATTTTGAAAGCTTACTTATGAGTAACACATGCACCGATTTGGAACACATGACTAGCAACACTCAGTCTGCACTGTGGGCAAGTTTCAAGTCTCTAACTTTTAAAATACAGAAGTTCTAGGCATTTATGTCTCAAAAAGCAACTATATAGGACAAAACAGGGATCTGATATCAGAATCGGGACTTCCGATATTTATCGGATATCGGATCAGATATGATACTTGGGAGCTCCGATATGATCTGATACGATACTCTTGATATCGGAAGTTCCGATTCCGATTCCGATACCAATATTTCTGGCCGTGCACATCCCTAGTTTCTACACTGGCCTTTTGATGTGGGATTGCCCCTGGGTGGTCCCTGCACATCCAAATGACACACAGGACTTCAGGGCAGGGGGGACAGGGATGGGTTTTCCCGGGGATAAAGAATCCCTGGGAAAACCCGATTCTTCCCATGGTCCCAGGAACATCCTGAGACCGTGGGAGGTGTGGGTGCCCATGCCTCCTAGAAATGGGCATGGAGCCACACTGCATGGCTCCATGCCAATCAGGGGAGGGGGTGGCAGCAATTTTGCCTCCCCTGGGATGGCAGCTAGGAGGTTGGAGGCCAATTTCAGTTTTGTTTTGCCTGTTGTTGTTGTTTTTAAAAATCTTACCTTTTGCACCTTACCTCCTCCGGCTCTGAAAAAAATATTGGTGGGCGCAACATCCCCGGGATGTCGCGCACCGTATGTGCATGCTGGAGGAGGATCTCGCGATTGGGATATTGCAAGAACCTCCCCCTCTCCCACCCATAATGCTGGGAGGTGTAGAAAAGGCCTTACTATCACTGCCAAGCAAAAACAGAAGGGGGAAATCCAAGTGCTAGAAATAAGATTTCTTCCAGGACTGAAGAGTTGGGGGGGAGGAGGGGATCTTTCCCTGGCCTCGTGTTTCTAGCAGCCATGTCCAAATGCAAGGGATGCCAGTGTCCCCCTTGCATTTGAGAACTTTTGGATAAAAATGTGCTCCCAATGAAGTTTCCCTCCCTAAAGGCTCAGACCTGAAATACAGCTTCTTTCTAGCACCTGAAGGTATTTTCTCCTCTTTTTAAAGACCTGGACACAACCCCTGATTTAGAACTCCACTCCGTACGCACCTGCATTCACTGTAGAGACTCTTGCTAGTAAGAAGACATCTCTTCTCCAATGAAAGCTGGCTGCCAAGGGTTTGTTTTTTATCATATTTTCTTTTTGCTTATTCACATCTGGGTGCACAGATTATTATGGCTTCCTCTGCTCCACCCCACCCCACCCCATCCCTCTTATAGTCTCTGAGTCACCTGTACCAATCTCACTCCACTCCTAGCTAGCAAAGGCGATGGAGTAGGATCATGCTGCCGGCAGCAGGAAAAACCTTTAGTGCATCCAGGCAGCATGGGGGCCATGTGGCATCTCCAGCCTATTTGGGTTTTCTTATGTCTCTCAGTGACCAGCATCAAAGGGTAAGCACTGTCTCCACCTTTCTTAGTGAACTCTCCTGGCTAAGGATAAGCACAGGTTCTGCCCTTCTTCTGAGAATTGAATGTCGTATTGCGTTATGGACTGGGGAGTCATCCCGTCGCCACGAGGGCTTTTTGGTGGGTCCTTTCCTTCTCCCCGGTTCTCTGAACCAGTCTTGGGCTGCCTCTACAAGAGTGATTTAAAGCTCTTTCAAGGCGCATTAAAAAATTTACCTCTACAAGAATGGAGTGCAAATCGGGCGTAGAGGCGCGTTTTCTCTCCGATTATGCGCATTATCGAATGCGCATTAAATAGCGAGTTTTATTTTGCTCCGGCCGTTAAAGCGCATTTTGACTATGCGAACAAGCGATTCTCCGCATTAACTTCTTGTAAAGCACATTTGAAACAACCAGTAAGGTCACCAGCTGAGTGCTCAATTACCTCCTGCATACAAGCATTTACGATAAAGCGCTTCCGAGAAGATGCGCATAATTGGCTAACCAGGCGCAAAACCAAATTCTTGTAGATGAGGCCTTGGGAAGGGATGGAGAGGTTAAAGCCCTTGAGCTGGATGACACCCGCAAGGTTTTCTTCTTGTTGCTCCTGTGTCTGATGCACTCACTGGGTGCACTTTGTAAATGTTGAGTTGTTGATAAATCTGGAAGGGTTGCAAAGAATTGCACGTGAGCTAGGGGAGGCTCTGACCCCCAAGAAAGAGGCTTGGGATAGGATGACCCAAAGACTGGGAGATGCACGCCCTGTTTCAGCTGGTGTTAGGAGTAAAGACACTGAGAAAAATGTAGTGCTGGCTCCTTTAAGACAGGCCGTAGGTCCAACAGGAGAAGCACTTTTCCTTCATGTTCCGTTCTCCACAAATGACTTTCTCAATTGGAAAATGTCTGTTGGCCCCTTTTGCCAAAATCCCCGTGGGATGGAACAGCTGTTTAGCACGATATTTCTCACGCATGAGCCAAATTGGCCAGACGTGCAGGCTTTGTTATCAGCGCTACTTGCACCAGAGGAGAAGAGGCTGGTTTTGGAGAAAGCGCGCGCTATAAGTTTGGTCCGCCACCCACAGGGAAATCAAAATGATTTGTGCCCAAGGGAGAATCCAAACTGGGACCCCAATGACCAAGTCGGTCAAGAGAGGCTCAATAATTATAGAGGACTGATATTGGCTGCACTTAAAGAGGCAATCCCAAAGCAGAAAAACCTGTCCAAGCTATATGAAGTACGCCAGGGGCCAGAAGAGGATCCATCTGCCTTTTATGAGAGATTGTGTGACACAGCCAGACGGTGGACTGACTTAGACCCAGAACAACAGGAGAATCATAGGCTTTTTGTAACGCTTTTTGTGGGTCAGGCCAGTCAGGACATTAGACGAAAACTGCAAAAACTGGAAGGCGTGGCAGGCATGAACATAAGTCAAGTCATAGAAGTGGCTTATAAGGTCTTTTACAATAGAGAGCAGGCGAAAAGTGAGAAGGAAGATAAGCGGGTGAAAATGCAAGCATCGCTTTTAGCGGTTGCCCTTGTTGAACAGAGAGGAAGAGGAAGAGGCAGAGGGGCGTCTCGTGCGCGGAGAGGAAAAGGATGGAATGTCAGATTAGGGCGCGACGAGTGTGCTCTGTGTGGCCTAAGGGGGCACTGGCAGAGGGAATGCCCCCAGAGAAAAGAACGAAAGGAAGAGAATGTCATGGCTTTGAATGAGTCTGATCAGGAATGACTGGAAAAGAAAGAGAATGAGAAACGAATATTTGCCTCCGCCCGTGAGCCCTTGGTCAGAATGCAAGTGGGCCAAGAGCTTATAGATTTCTTATTGGACTGTGGTGCTACACATTCTGTGCTGACTAACTTCAAAGGACCTTTGTCTAAAGTAAAAGTTCCCATCATAGGAGCTACTGGAAGGCGAATGCTTCGCCCATATGCAGCCCCAATGGAGTGTAAAATTGGAGGGACCACGCTCTCCCATTCATTTCTGTATGTGCCTGAATGCCCCCTACCGTTGTTTGGGAGAGACTTGCTGTGTAAACTGCAGGCTCAACTGAGTTTCTCAGGGGACAGGATCATCATGAGACTGCCCCCAGAGGAAGCCTGGAAGGCTCAGCTGCATTCGTTGATGGAGCCAGCAGAGGGAGAAAATGCTTGGCAATGCACTCAGATGAGTCCTTCATCAAAGCAAGCGGAAAGTGATCCTATTCCTTCAGATGTCCTTGATGCAGTCATGCCGTGGGTTCACGTACAGACATGAAACTGTGCCACAGTGAACAGGCATTGAAGGGAAGCATGCTCCCTCCCAAAATCCCAGAAAAAACAGATCAAGTGTTTACTCGTAAGAAGGTTGGGAACATTTCTAAAGACAAGCCTCTAGGCTGTAATGGTTTTAAAAAAAAAAATTCATAACGGAGGGCAGGAAAAGGTGGTGTGTATATGATTGGCAGCTTCATTCACCAACTGTGCTGTTCAAGGATTCAAGCAGGCTCCAATTGCAATGGTGGAGGAGGGCTGAGGATAACCCACCATAAACCCCCCACCTTTGCGTTTTGACTCTCTGTGGGGAGTAGTAGTTTGAGAAGGGTGGTTTTGGTGGGAGCTCTGTGAGGTTGCATTTCGGTGGAGATTGTTTGTGGGTGATTCTTTCTTCTATTTTCCTTCCCCACACCCTCTCTTTTGGCTTATCATCTCTGCTAGTTGTTGTAAGTTTGTTTGTGTGTTTGCTAGTATCTTCAACAATATCTGTGAGTGAGTGCGTGTGTTTGGACTTTGTCCTCTCTCTCTGTGTCTCTCTCTTGCATTTACTTTCTGCTACTTGTTGTAAAAGTAGCAGAAAGCCCATCGGTTAGATCCCCATCTGTAATGGACGAATCTTGAAAAATGACCACATTATAGCCACCTTAGAAAGTGCATTTTGAAAGCTTACTTATGAGTAACACATGCACCGATTTGGAACACATGACTAGCAACACTCAGTCTGCACTGTGGGCAAGTTTCAAGTCTCTAACTTTTAAAATACAGAAGTTCTAGGCATTTATGTCTCAAAAAGCAACTATATAGGACAAAACAGGGATCTGATATCAGAATCGGGACTTCCGATATTTATCGGATATCGGATCAGATATGATACTTGGGAGCTCCGATATGATCTGATACGATACTCTTGATATCGGAAGTTCCGATTCCGATTCCGATACCAATATTTCTGGCCGTGCACATCCCTAGTTTCTACACTGGCCTTTTGATGTGGGATTGCCCCTGGGTGGTCCCTGCACATCCAAATGACACACAGGACTTCAGGGCAGGGGGGACAGGGATGGGTTTTCCCGGGGATAAAGAATCCCTGGGAAAACCCGATTCTTCCCATGGTCCCAGGAACATCCTGAGACCGTGGGAGGTGTGGGTGCCCATGCCTCCTAGAAATGGGCATGGAGCCACACTGCATGGCTCCATGCCAATCAGGGGAGGGGGTGGCAGCAATTTTGCCTCCCCTGGGATGGCAGCTAGGAGGTTGGAGGCCAATTTCAGTTTTGTTTTGCCTGTTGTTGTTGTTTTTAAAAATCTTACCTTTTGCACCTTACCTCCTCCGGCTCTGAAAAAAATATTGGTGGGCGCAACATCCCCGGGATGTCGCGCACCGTATGTGCATGCTGGAGGAGGATCTCGCGATTGGGATATTGCAAGAACCTCCCCCTCTCCCACCCATAATGCTGGGAGGTGTAGAAAAGGCCTTACTATCACTGCCAAGCAAAAACAGAAGGGGGAAATCCAAGTGCTAGAAATAAGATTTCTTCCAGGACTGAAGAGTTGGGGGGGAGGAGGGGATCTTTCCCTGGCCTCGTGTTTCTAGCAGCCATGTCCAAATGCAAGGGATGCCAGTGTCCCCCTTGCATTTGAGAACTTTTGGATAAAAATGTGCTCCCAATGAAGTTTCCCTCCCTAAAGGCTCAGACCTGAAATACAGCTTCTTTCTAGCACCTGAAGGTATTTTCTCCTCTTTTTAAAGACCTGGACACAACCCCTGATTTAGAACTCCACTCCGTACGCACCTGCATTCACTGTAGAGACTCTTGCTAGTAAGAAGACATCTCTTCTCCAATGAAAGCTGGCTGCCAAGGGTTTGTTTTTTATCATATTTTCTTTTTGCTTATTCACATCTGGGTGCACAGATTATTATGGCTTCCTCTGCTCCACCCCACCCCACCCCATCCCTCTTATAGTCTCTGAGTCACCTGTACCAATCTCACTCCACTCCTAGCTAGCAAAGGCGATGGAGTAGGATCATGCTGCCGGCAGCAGGAAAAACCTTTAGTGCATCCAGGCAGCATGGGGGCCATGTGGCATCTCCAGCCTATTTGGGTTTTCTTATGTCTCTCAGTGACCAGCATCAAAGGGTAAGCACTGTCTCCACCTTTCTTAGTGAACTCTCCTGGCTAAGGATAAGCACAGGTTCTGCCCTTCTTCTGAGAATTGAATGTCGTATTGCGTTATGGACTGGGGAGTCATCCCGTCGCCACGAGGGCTTTTTGGTGGGTCCTTTCCTTCTCCCCGGTTCTCTGAACCAGTCTTGGGCTGCCTCTACAAGAGTGATTTAAAGCTCTTTCAAGGCGCATTAAAAAATTTACCTCTACAAGAATGGAGTGCAAATCGGGCGTAGAGGCGCGTTTTCTCTCCGATTATGCGCATTATCGAATGCGCATTAAATAGCGAGTTTTATTTTGCTCCGGCCGTTAAAGCGCATTTTGACTATGCGAACAAGCGATTCTCCGCATTAACTTCTTGTAAAGCACATTTGAAACAACCAGTAAGGTCACCAGCTGAGTGCTCAATTACCTCCTGCATACAAGCATTTACGATAAAGCGCTTCCGAGAAGATGCGCATAATTGGCTAACCAGGCGCAAAACCAAATTCTTGTAGATGAGGCCTTGGGAAGGGATGGAGAGGTTAAAGCCCTTGAGCTGGATGACACCCGCAAGGTTTTCTTCTTGTTGCTCCTGTGTCTGATGCACTCACTGGGTGCACTTTGTAAATGTTGAGTTGTTGATAAATCTGGAAGGGTTGCAAAGAATTGCACGTGAGCTAGGGGAGGCTCTGACCCCCAAGAAAGAGGCTTGGGATAGGATGACCCAAAGACTGGGAGATGCACGCCCTGTTTCAGCTGGTGTTAGGAGTAAAGACACTGAGAAAAATGTAGTGCTGGCTCCTTTAAGACAGGCCGTAGGTCCAACAGGAGAAGCACTTTTCCTTCATGTTCCGTTCTCCACAAATGACTTTCTCAATTGGAAAATGTCTGTTGGCCCCTTTTGCCAAAATCCCCGTGGGATGGAACAGCTGTTTAGCACGATATTTCTCACGCATGAGCCAAATTGGCCAGACGTGCAGGCTTTGTTATCAGCGCTACTTGCACCAGAGGAGAAGAGGCTGGTTTTGGAGAAAGCGCGCGCTATAAGTTTGGTCCGCCACCCACAGGGAAATCAAAATGATTTGTGCCCAAGGGAGAATCCAAACTGGGACCCCAATGACCAAGTCGGTCAAGAGAGGCTCAATAATTATAGAGGACTGATATTGGCTGCACTTAAAGAGGCAATCCCAAAGCAGAAAAACCTGTCCAAGCTATATGAAGTACGCCAGGGGCCAGAAGAGGATCCATCTGCCTTTTATGAGAGATTGTGTGACACAGCCAGACGGTGGACTGACTTAGACCCAGAACAACAGGAGAATCATAGGCTTTTTGTAACGCTTTTTGTGGGTCAGGCCAGTCAGGACATTAGACGAAAACTGCAAAAACTGGAAGGCGTGGCAGGCATGAACATAAGTCAAGTCATAGAAGTGGCTTATAAGGTCTTTTACAATAGAGAGCAGGCGAAAAGTGAGAAGGAAGATAAGCGGGTGAAAATGCAAGCATCGCTTTTAGCGGTTGCCCTTGTTGAACAGAGAGGAAGAGGAAGAGGCAGAGGGGCGTCTCGTGCGTGGAGAGGAAAAGGATGGAATGTCAGATTAGGGCGCGACGAGTGTGCTCTGTGTGGCCTAAGGGGGCACTGGCAGAGGGAATGCCCCCAGAGAAAAGAACGAAAGGAAGAGAATGTCATGGCTTTGAATGAGTCTGATCAGGAATGACTGGAAAAGAAAGAGAATGAGAAACGAATATTTGCCTCCGCCCGTGAGCCCTTGGTCAGAATGCAAGTGGGCCAAGAGCTTATAGATTTCTTATTGGACTGTGGTGCTACACATTCTGTGCTGACTAACTTCAAAGGACCTTTGTCTAAAGTAAAAGTTCCCATCATAGGAGCTACTGGAAGGCGAATGCTTCGCCCATATGCAGCCCCAATGGAGTGTAAAATTGGAGGGACCACGCTCTCCCATTCATTTCTGTATGTGCCTGAATGCCCCCTACCGTTGTTTGGGAGAGACTTGCTGTGTAAACTGCAGGCTCAACTGAGTTTCTCAGGGGACAGGATCATCATGAGACTGCCCCCAGAGGAAGCCTGGAAGGCTCAGCTGCATTCGTTGATGGAGCCAGCAGAGGGAGAAAATGCTTGGCAATGCACTCAGATGAGTCCTTCATCAAAGCAAGCGGAAAGTGATCCTATTCCTTCAGATGTCCTTGATGCAGTCATGCCGTGGGTTCACGTACAGACATGAAACTGTGCCACAGTGAACAGGCATTGAAGGGAAGCATGCTCCCTCCCAAAATCCCAGAAAAAACAGATCAAGTGTTTACTCGTAAGAAGGTTGGGAACATTTCTAAAGACAAGCCTCTAGGCTGTAATGGTTTTAAAAAAAAAAATTCATAACGGAGGGCAGGAAAAGGTGGTGTGTATATGATTGGCAGCTTCATTCACCAACTGTGCTGTTCAAGGATTCAAGCAGGCTCCAATTGCAATGGTGGAGGAGGGCTGAGGATAACCCACCATAAACCCCCCACCTTTGCGTTTTGACTCTCTGTGGGGAGTAGTAGTTTGAGAAGGGTGGTTTTGGTGGGAGCTCTGTGAGGTTGCATTTCGGTGGAGATTGTTTGTGGGTGATTCTTTCTTCTATTTTCCTTCCCCACACCCTCTCTTTTGGCTTATCATCTCTGCTAGTTGTTGTAAGTTTGTTTGTGTGTTTGCTAGTATCTTCAACAATATCTGTGAGTGAGTGCGTGTGTTTGGACTTTGTCCTCTCTCTCTGTGTCTCTCTCTTGCATTTACTTTCTGCTACTTGTTGTAAAAGTAGCAGAAAGCCCATCTGTTAGATCCCCATCTGTAATGGACGAATCTTGAAAAATGACCACATTATAGCCACCTTAAAAAGTGCATTTTGAAAGCTTACTTATGAGTAACACATGCACCGATTTGGAACACATGACTAGCAACTAGGGGTGTGCATCGGATCGGATCCGATCCACGATCCGAATCCGATCCGACCCAAAATCGGGAAAATCCGATCCGATCCGATCCGATCCGGACAACCTCCGATCCGATCCGATCCGATCCGATGAGGTCCGATCCGGATCGGACGCCATTTTGAATGCTTTTTCCCATAGCCAAGTATTGTTTTACAAAAACGCCTATAACTTTTTCATTTTTAAAGATAGAAGGATGAAACTTGGGCACATTGTAGACTGGTTAGGGGTAGTTATCTGTGATAAATTTCAGAAAGATTGGTGCATGCATTTTGTGGCAATTAATTTTTTAATAAATACCCAGGAATGCCTATAACTTTGTCATTTTTAAAGTTACACACATGAAACTTTGCCACATTGTAGGGGGTACCTTGGGACCTATGTGTGTGAAATTTCAGAAACGTAGGTGCTTGTCTTGTGTGGCAATTAATTTTTAGAAAAATGGGTAGTAGTGGGGTAAATACAGTTACGCCTCCCATTTTTTTATTTTTGAAGATACAAACAGGAAACTTGGGCACATTACAGGTACCACTTCCCTTGATATGTGTGTGAAATTTCAGAAACATTGGAGCTTTCCTTGTGTGGCAATTAATTTTTGAAACAATGAGGAAAGAAACACCTATAACTTTGTCATTTTTAAAGTTACACACATGAAACTTTGCCACATTGTAGGTGGTACCTTGGGACCCATGTGTGTGAAATTTCGGAAACGTAGGTGCTTGCCTTGTGTGGCAATTAATTTTTTAATAAATACCCAGGAATGCCTATAACTTTGTCATTTTTAAAGTTACACACATGAAACTTTGCCACATTGTAGGCGGTACCTTGGGACCTATGTGTGTGAAATTTCGGAAACGTAGGTGCTTGCCTTGTGTGGCAATTAATTTTAGAAAAATGGGTAGTGGTGGGGTAAATACAGTTACGCCTCCCACTTTTTTATTTTTGAAGATACAAACAGGAAACATGGGCACATTACAGGTACCACTTGGCTTGATATGTGTGTAAAATTTCAGACAGCTGGGTCCAGGCATGTGGTGGCAAGGTATTTTTGAAACAATGAGGAAAGAAACGCCTATAACTTTTTTATTTTAAAAGTTAGAAGTCTGAACATTGCTCACTTTGTAGATGGGTTAGGGGTAGATATGTGTCAGAAATTTCAGAATTATAGGTCCAGGCATTTGATGGCTATGGAATTTTTAAATTACATGTTTCAAAAAAATTTCTACAGAGGCCAGGTCTTCCCCTCCCGCTTCCCGCGAAGAAAAGGAAACACTCTCTCGTCTCGATCCCTTTGATCCTTGCTAGTAGTATCCATTACAGGGCTCGTGTTTCCTTTCCTACTTTCACTTATCAAGCAGAACGGCTGAGCCTAGCTGAGTTTTGCAGCCATGCGTGCAAGGAAGGATCACTCTGGTCTCGATCCCTTTGATCCTTGGTAGTATCCATTACAGGGCTCGTGTCTGCTTGAGTACAAAGTGAAAAGTGAAAGTAGGAAAGGAAAATTTCTCACAGATAACTACCCCTAACCAGTCTACAATGTGCCAAGTTTCATCCGACCAGCCTCCGATCCGATCCGATCCGATCCGACCCCCCAGGTCCGATTCCGATCCGCTATCCGATCCGATCCGGGGGGTCAGTGCACATCCCTACTAGCAACACTCAGTCTGCACTTTGGGCAAGTTTCAAGTCTCTAACTTTTAAAATTCAGAAGTTCTAGGCATTTATGTCTCAAAAAGCAACTATATAGGACAAAACAGGGATCTGATATCAGAATCGGGACTTCCGATATTTATCGGATATCGGATCAGATATGATACTTGGGAGCTCCGATATGATCTGATACGATACTCTTGATATCGGAAGTTCCGATTCCGATTCCGATACCAATATTTCTGGCCGTGCACATCCCTAGTTTCTACACTGGCCTTTTGATGTGGGATTGCCCCTGGGTGGTCCCTGCACATCCAAATGACACACAGGACTTCAGGGCAGGGGGGACAGGGATGGGTTTTCCCGGGGATAAAGAATCCCTGGGAAAACCCGATTCTTCCCATGGTCCCAGGAACATCCTGAGACCGTGGGAGGTGTGGGTGCCCATGCCTCCTAGAAATGGGCATGGAGCCACACTGCATGGCTCCATGCCAATCAGGGGAGGGGGTGGCAGCAATTTTGCCTCCCCTGGGATGGCAGCTAGGAGGTTGGAGGCCAATTTCAGTTTTGTTTTGCCTGTTGTTGTTGTTTTTAAAAATCTTACCTTTTGCACCTTACCTCCTCCGGCTCTGAAAAAAATATTGGTGGGCGCAACATCCCCGGGATGTCGCGCACCGTATGTGCATGCTGGAGGAGGATCTCGCGATTGGGATATTGCAAGAACCTCCCCCTCTCCCACCCATAATGCTGGGAGGTGTAGAAAAGGCCTTACTATCACTGCCAAGCAAAAACAGAAGGGGGAAATCCAAGTGCTAGAAATAAGATTTCTTCCAGGACTGAAGAGTTGGGGGGGGAGGAGGGGATCTTTCCCTGGCCTCGTGTTTCTAGCAGCCATGTCCAAATGCAAGGGATGCCAGTGTCCCCCTTGCATTTGAGAACTTTTGGATAAAAATGTGCTCCCAATGAAGTTTCCCGTCCGAATCCGATCCGACCCAAAATCGGGAAAATCCGATCCTATCCGATCCGATCCGACCAACCTCCAATCCGATCCGATCCGATCCGATGAGGTCCGATCCGGATCGGACGCCATTTTGAATGCTTTTTCCCATAGCCAAGTATTGTTTTACAAAAACGCCTATAACTTTTTCATTTTTAAAGATAGAAGGATGAAACTTGGGGACATTGTAGACTGGTTAGGGATAGTTATCTGTGAGAAATTTCAGAAAGATTGGTGCATGCGTTTTGTGGCAATTAATTTTTTAATAAATACCCAGGAATGCTTATAACTTTGTCATTTTTAAAGTTACAAACATGAAGCTTTGCCACTTTGTAGGAGGTACCTTGCGACCTATGTGTGTGAAATTTCAGAAACATAGGTGCTTGCCTTGTGTGGCAATTAATTTTAGAAAAATGGGTAGTAGTGGGGTAAATACAGTTACGCCTCCCATTTTTTTATTTTTAAAGATACAAACAGGAAACTTGGGCACATTACAGGGAACACTTCACTTGATATGTGTGTAAAATTTCAGAAACATTGGTGCTTGCCTGGTGTGGCAATTAATTTTTGAAACAATGAGGGATTCATTGGACAGCACTTGCCCATAGGGATTCATTGGACAGTACTTTCCCATAGGGAATCATTGCATTGCACTTTCCCATAGGGAATCATTGCATTGCACTTTCCCATAGGGAATCATTGCATTGCACTTTCCCACTGAGAAATACAGTTATGCCTCCCACATTTTTATTTTTGAAGATACAAACAGGAAACTTGGGCATATTGTAGAATGGTTAGGGATAGTTATCTGTGAGAAATTTCAGAAAGATTGGTGCATGCGTTTTGTGGCAATTAATTTTTTAATAAATACCCAGGAATGCCTATAACTTTGTCATTTTTAAAGTTACACACATGAAACTTTGCCACATTGTAGGTGGTACCTTGGGACCTATGTGTGTGAAATTTCAAAAACGTAGGTGCTTGCCTTGTATGGCAATTAATTTTAGAAAAATGGGTAGTAGTGGGGTAAATACAGTTATGCCTCCCATTTTTTTAGTTTTGAAGATACAAACAGGAAACATGGGCACATTACAGGGAACACTTCACTTGATAGGTGTGTAAAATTTCCGAAAGCTGGGTCCAGGCATGTGGTGGCAATTGATTTTTGAAACAATGAGGAAAGAAACGCCTATACCTTTTTTATTTTAAAAGTTAGAAGTCTGAACATTGCTCACTTTGTAGATGGGTTAGGGGTAGATATGTGTCAGAAATTTCAGAATGATAGGTCCAGGCATTTGATGGCTATGGAATTTTTAGATTAAATGTTTCAAAAAATGTTCCACAGAGGCCAGGTCTTCCTTTCCTCCCCCTCCCGCTTCCCGCAAAGAAAAGGAAACACTGTCTCGGCTCGATCCCTTTGATCCTTGCTAGTATCCATTACAGGGCTCGTGTCTGCTTGAGTAAAAAGTGAAAGTAGGAAAGCAGAGGTACCTCCTACAATGTGGCAAAGTTTCATGTGTGTAACTTTAAAAAGACAAGAGAGTGTTTCCTTTTCTTCGCGGGAAGCGGGAGGGGGAAGAGGGGAAGACCGGGCCTCTGTGGAAATTTTTTTGAAACATTTTATCTAAAAATTCCATAGCCATCAAATGCCTGGACCTATCATTCTGAAATTTCTGACACATATCTACCCCTAACCCATCTACAAAGTGAGCAATGTTCAGACTTCTAACTTTTAAAATAAAAAGGTTATAGGCGTTTCTTTCCTCATTGTTTCAAAAATTAATTGCCACACAAGGCAAGCACCAATGTTTCTGAAATTTTACACACATATCAAGTGAAGTGTTCCCTGTAATGTGCCCAAGTTTCCTGTTTGTATCTTCAAAACTAAAAAAATGGGAGGCATAACTGTATTTACCCCACTACTACCCATTTTTCTAAAATTAATTGCCACACAAGGCAAGCACCTATGTTTCTGAAATTTCACACACATAGGTCCCAAGGTACCTCCTACAATGTGGCAAAGTTTCATGTTTGTAACTTTAAAAATGACAAAGTTATAAGCATTCCTGGGTATTTATTAAAAAATTAATTGCCACAAAACGAATGCACCAATCTTTCTGAAATTTCTCACAGATAACTATCCCTAACCATTCTACAATGTCCCCAAGGTTCATCCTTCTATCTTTAAAAATGAAAAAGTTATAGGCGTTTTTGTAAAACAATACTTGGCTATGGGAAAAAGCATTCAAAATGGCGTCCGATCCGGATCGGACATCTGGTCCGATCCGATCCGATCTGATCCAACCCCCCAGGTCCGATTCCGATCCGCTATCCGATCCGATCCGGGGGGTCAGTGCACATCCCTACTTAGGACTGTAGCTACAGCTTCTCGGGTAGTAGTATCATATAGACCTCCATCACACCTAATTTCCCCCCCTGGTTTGCCTCCGTGTTGTTGTTTTTTACCTTTCACTTGAATATCTGCTCTTTCGCTCCTTCGCTCTTCCACTCCCTCCAGTCAGGTCCTGTCAGATGAGCACTTCAACCAGCCCGCTTTTGTGCTGGGCAAAAATGGAACGACCCTTTAGTCTGGCACTTTGGGGGCATCGAGAGAGTACAATTCTGTCTCTGCAGAGATTCAGCTGTTGTATGGTTTTTAAAACCACTTTGGAGCCTGGGATGCAAGGTTTGGGTTGAATATTGAGGCTTGGAGCCAGCTGCTGGGAGAGATCGCTTTTCCCTGCCAGGACCTGATGCAATCCATTCAAGCCCCCAGTTCCTTTAAAACTGCACGGAGGCTTAGGGCACATTGAATGTGCTTAGGAAAAATAATCCAGACTTTTGGCATTCTAGGAAAGGCTGGGGAAGAGGTGGGGTGTCAGCAGGACAGGCACGGCGTCATGTGAGTACCATGCTGCAAATCTGCACACCAGGCATGGCGAGAGTGCGCTCAATCGCTGGTGTGACGGAGCTCGTAGATCCCTGGACCGCAATTATTTGATTCATCTCTGTGGTACAAGGGGCTGGGGGCCTAAGCAAGCAACTCTGCCTGAGCCTCACCCCCCCCACACACACACACACACCTCACTGGGGGAAGTGGAGGTAATGCCATTGGCGTGACATGCAGTGCGGTCATAAGGATCACTGATAGAAAGTATGTGACGTGCTATTATTAACTCCTCAAAGTGTTAGATCAATGGTAGGGGCAAACTACATAGCTTCGAACTATTGCGGTTAATAATGACTCGACACCTTCTTCTCAAAAACAGGAAAGCTGCTTTGCATATGGGCAGGGGGAATTTGAAGTACGGAAATGGGCAGGAGGGGTGCTTCACCCTTACCCTGGCCCCTGTTTCCCTGTTCTCGATTGCCCCCTCCCAGAGCTTCCCCCTGTAAATGTTTGCTAGGGCAGGTTGCGGGGGGGGGGGGGAATGTTTTACTTTAAGCTAGACTGGGATCTCCCACGTGATACCTGTGGGCATCCATTTGCCCATGGCCACCTCTCTCGACACCCACCTGCTCCTCCTGATTTTAATATTGTTTTTTAAGATTTAAAAGAATAATAATAATAATAATTGGGAGGTTGACATGTTACCAAGGGGTTGTCTATATGCTCTGGAAGCCCGGAGGTGGCTTCGTGGTGGTGCTGCATCAACACAGCAGCCACCTCAAAGCCATCGTGGGGCTTTCCAGGGAAGCCCCACATTTTAAAAGTTGGGGATTTACCCCGGCTTTTCAGGATGGAGCGAAGCAAACACACCTCGCTCCATCCTCTATGCAGAGGTGCAGCTGGGCAGATGGCAACCCCTGAGTGGTTGCCGCCCACCCAGGCAGAGGACAGCAGGTGGGCTGGTGAGCCAAATGGCCACCGGAATGCCCATGTGTTGGCTTCGGTGTGGGGAGAAGAGCCAGATGTTTCCTTTTTGCAGAGGAGCATGTAAATGTTGGCTTCTCAGTTGTCTGCACAATTGCTACATAAGGGGGTAACGGGGGGGGAGCCAGGGGGGATGGGGGGCTGTAAACCCTGCACTCATTCCTTGGTGTGGGGATTACCCAGCGCAGCCCCAGAGGAGGGAAAACGTGGGGTTTTGGAGGGATGCGGCACCAATGCGATACTGTCAAGACACCCCCCCCCCCAAGTGTTTTGTGGAGCGTTTTAAGTTTTAGAGCTCTGCCTTGTACTTAGGTTCTTGAACAAATTACTTTTTTTTTTTTTAGTCTCACCAGTTTGCCTTCTGGGAAATGAGTTTTCACAGCCATTGTATGAATGGACAAGCCCCACCCAATGGCAACCATTTTGTGAGAGCACCCACAACACTCTCCCTCCAGGAAGAAGGGGATATGCTCCTTGAAGATGTTCACCAGAATTCCCTTCCCCCCACCCCTGCGACAGCTGCTTTCTTTAAAAAGGAGGTGTTGGTGTTCTTGCAACAGAATGGGGACAGCAAGGAGTATACGGCCTCTATCAATGTTACAATGAAAGTTTCTGAAATGGCACACAGGCGTGGGGGGTATAGGGGTTCAGGCTGGCCAAGCATTGAAGCTGAGCGCTTCAGGGAATCTCTTTCGATCCCAATTCAACAACTTGCTAGCAACTGTGAATTTCTAGTGAAATAAACTTTATTTATTTAATTAATTAAAAATATTTCCTGGCCACCTTCCAGGATCCCCAGCAAGGCTGTGTAAAACAGTAACATTCATATAATAAAACAACAATGGCCTAAAACAAAACCTACAACACACAACTGCAGCTAAAGCCCAGTCCAATAATCAGGGGACAGCCAAAGCAAAGTAGTCAGTTTTCAGGGCTTTCCTAAAAGCCTGCAATGATGGGGCTTGGTGGACTGCCAATGGCAACTCATTCCAGAGGTGTGGGGCCACTGCAGAAAAGGCCCTGAAAAGACCTCAAGTCTCTGCACTTTTCTGAGCATCAGCCACCCCTGTCCCTGCCTTGTTCCAACTAGGGATGTGCACGGACACCCGGATCGGATCGGGACCCGGATCGGGACCTCCAATTTTGTCATGGATCAGTTCGGACAAAATCGGAGGCCCCCCGGACCGGATTGAGTCCGATCCCGATCCAAAAATCGTAAATTTTTGGATCGGCCGCCATTTTTTTCCCCATAGACTTGCATTGCAATGCAAGTCTATGAGGAAAAAATGGTGGCGGGTGGGTGAGGGAGGGCCTAACTCCCTCCCCCCCGGGGCTGTCTGCTGTGGACGGCCCCGGCAGGTAAGCCCCCTCCCCCACGCTCCCTACCCCCCCTGGGGCCGTCTGCTTCCATCCGCGGGCGCCTGCGGGCGCCCGCGGATAGAAGCGGACGGCTCCGGGGGGGTAAGCCCCCTTCCCCGCCACTGCTTACCTGTTAGGGCCGTTCGCTCCCGTCTGGCGCCGGCGGCTACTGCCAGCCAGCTTTGCGGCTTGCTCTAGAGTAGCGCGCCGGGTGATCACCCGGCGCGCCTCCCTGGAGCAGGCCGCGGAGCCCGCTGGTAGTAGCCGCCGGCGCCGGATGGGAGCGGACGGGCCGGGAAGGTAAGGGCCCCCCTCCTCCCCTCCGCGCGCCCCCTGCTTACCTTCCCGGCCTGTCCGCTCCCGTCCGGCGCCGGCAGCTACTACCAGCGGGCTCCGCGGCCTGCTCTAGAGTAGCGCGCCGGGTGATGACATCACCCGGCGCGCCACCCTGGAGCAGGCCGCGGAGCCCGCTGGTAGTAGCCTCCGGCGCTGGATGGGAGCGGACGGGCCGGAAAGGTAAGGGCCCCCCTCCTCCCGCCCCCTCCTCCCCCCCGCTGTCCACTTTCATCGGCGGGCGCCCGCTGGCACCCAGCAATGGAAGCGGCGGTGGGCGCCAGTGGGCGCCCGCCGATCCGCCGATCCGCCGAACCGGTTCGGAGCCTTTTCAGACCGGTTCGGATTGGATCGGCCGATCCAGCTGTCGAATCGGAAATCAGATAATTTATCTGATTTCCCACTGGACCGGACTCGGATCATGGATCGGGTCCGATCCAGTGCACATCCCTAGTTCCAACCTTCCACTGACCTCCTAGTTTTTACTATCTTCTTCCAGTCTTCCAAATTTCCTTCATCTTCCATATGAACACTGTTTCTATCACTCCTCCTACTCCTCCATGTCCTGCTTGTGAGCTTTTCCGAAGCACCTGTTTCGCTGTTGCTGAATGACAGCCAGAGCTTGACTAGATGGACCAGGGTTGCCACCCAAGAAGGCAAGTCTTAGGGCAATGTTCCGATCTCACGCTGCTCATCCAGGTGCCTGCCTCACCACAAGGCCTCCTGAACCTCACAAAGCTCATGTCGTCTGCACTTCCATGGCTGCCCCTCACCTATGCTGTGTGGCAACTTTGGCACACTCTCCCTAGGGCAGATCAATGGGCACCAGCTTCACAGCCCTTTCCGTGCCAGGTGGAGGCATTTTTATTGGCCCAGGCATTTCAAATTGGATGGTTGTTTCTGCCTTCCTTATAGTTTTATGGTTCTGTTGCCTCTCAGTTAATTGCTATATGAAATGTGCTGTGTTGTTTTTATTATGTTGAGTTGTTTTTATGATATCGTGTTTTTATTTGTCTATTTTAATCATTTCATTACTGTTCGCCACCCTGAAACTCAAGGTGATGGATGGTCTAGAAACTCCTGAAGTGTGTTTGTGTGTGTGTGTCCTATATCACAGTGAAAATAGCATTGATAGAAAAACCACCTAATCCACTTATGTCTCCCTCAGCAGGGTAGACAGCAGAGAACCAGCGACCGATTTGGGGATCTGGGCTCCTGGTACAGGTAGGCATCTATCCCGTGGTGAATGGCTCTTGCGCCTGCCCTGGTGCCCATAGGGCAGCACACCTCCATATCTCATGATGTCTCCTTGTTTCAGACTACCTGGCCAGGTGTGACTTCAACAACAACTCCCAACCCTTTTGCGACTGGACACAAACCTGTGGATCCCACCAAGGATCCTGGATTCGGACTAAACATGCCACACCTACGCCTGGGACGGGGCCAGATGGCGATTACCCAGATGGAAGTAAGTGCTGGCTTCTGTTGCAGCTCATAAAATGCACATCAAATTGGGAGGGGGAGGAATAGGGATGGAAACTTCCGGTTTTTATTTGATCACCTTTCCACTGTTTGCAGCATTTACACAGAGGCTCAATTCGGACGACACGATAGTCAATGGAGGGGTAATAATAAACTTTACAGTTGTTCATCTAGGGGGTACTCCCCACACAACATGGTAATAAATAATCAACTGTGGTGTGGATGAGGATCAGCGCTGAGTTGACTATGGCAGCATTTGGACAACACAATAGTCAAAACAACTGACGATTGTTTCCCCCACATCAGTTGTTTATTGTGTCATCCGAATTGAGCCAGAATCTCTCTGTGCTTCTTTGTGGCCCCCTCTGTTGTTGTTTTTTAACTGCCCCCCCTGGATGGTTTAAATAATATGTAGTTTGTTTTTAGGCTTTTACGGTTTTAAGTTTTGTATATTGGTTTTTAAATGTTAAATGCTTTTAATTTTTGTAAACCGCCCAGAGAGCTTTGGCTATGTAATAATAATAATGGACTATACAGAAAGACACAATACAGCTGCAAAAATAATTCACCAACAACTGGCCATCAAATTCAACCTTATCAAACAACCTTCTATACATATTCACCTGAAACAATCTTGGAAAATGCAGATCATAAAATATACTGGGACAGAACAATTGATATGGACAAGACAATACCATGCAACTGACCAGACCTAACAGTCATAGACAAAAAAGAAAAACACACATACCTCATCAAGGTAGCAATACAGAAAGGCAAAAATGTTGTTGAAAAGGAAGAGGAAAAGAGAGACAAATATACACCACTGGCCATGGAAGTCAAAGAACTATGGCAACAGGAAAAGGTCACAATTATTTCGTTAATCACATCAGTCACAGGCATCACATCAAAACATAATTTTAAAAAACCTCCAGAAACTGGGCCTACCAAAACACATCCACACCAACATCCAGAAAGCAGTCATGGCCCCTGTCGTGACAGTGGTGCGTTGGCGCCGGGATGCCTTGGGCGCTCGGCCTCCTTCCTGGCATCTGCATGGGAAGGAGCGCAAGTGCGGAGTTGACGCCATACCGAGCACCGGGGAGGGGAGAGGAACGAGGCAGCCAGGGGGGAGGAAGGGAGGGACGTGAACCGGCTCACATCCCTCTGGCTGCCTCGTTCCTCTCCCCTCCCCGGTGCTCAGTGCGACACAGCAGCAACTCCGCACTCGGGAGAAACGGGGCAGCGAGAGGGAGGTCAGAGGGAGGTGAGCTGGTTTGGGTGCCATGCGCCCCTCTCTTCCTCCCCCTCCGGCTGCTCCGTTCCTTCCCTCTTTTACATAAAAAATGGGGGAAAGGAACGGGGCAGCCGGAGGGGGAGGAAGAGTGGGACGCACACGGCGCTCAAACTGGCCCTCCTCCAGCTGATGACGACCAATCAGCTGTCGCCATTGGCTGTGCAAGCTCCGCAGGAAAAAAAAAGTCGGGGTAAGTGCCCGACTTTTTTACAGCGAGGTTTAGGGGTTTTGGCCCTGGATGGCTTCGGAGTGGCGGCTGCGTCATGTGCATCACCTGCCGCCACTCCGAAGCCACCGCGGGGAAAAGCTCCCATCTAGAGGTACCCATACTTAAAACATGCTCAATTGTCAGGAAATTCCTGAATCTGTAAAAGGCAGCATGATTTGGCAAAGCCCGTCCTGTCCGTCTAGAAAAACCGCCACGAGCGAGAAAGAGATGAAAGAAGAAGAAGAAGAAGAAGAAGAAGAAGAAGAAGAAGAAGAAGAAGTAAGCGATGTCAGACTCACACAGTGCCTATGGTTCGCCTAAGCTATTTTCTGTGGTCTTCTAGGCATCCCTTCCCTCCCTCCCCCTCTCAAGTGCCACATGGCAAGAACTTCCTTGATGGCTGCAGAAACAGTGCCCACCAGGCAGCGTTACACAGTGTGACATCCGGTTCCATGTCTTTTGGTTCTCCCCCAGGTGTGGGCGGCCTCAGGTTGAGCAGAAGACTAGTTGGAGATGTAGGCAGTGGGGAGGGGAGGAAGAGCCCCGTTAGTCCTTCCTTCCCAGCCATTGGCCCACTCAGGATCCCCCCCCCCCACACACACACACCCAGTTGTTGCCTTCAGAGACAAAAGGTGCAAATCACCGCATCTTTTACTTCTCAGATAGAAAAGCAGCCGGCCGGCTCCCTTTTCCCCCCATCTCTCCCCCTGGTCCTCTGTTCTGCTCAACCTGAACCCAACTGCAGGCATCTAGTGCAGGTCAGCTGTTTGCAAGGCCACCTTTGTAATAGTGGCACAGAATGCCCTGCACCCACCAGACACCTAGAGCGAAAGTTTTATAACCATGCACATAGGTGTGGGAACAAGGAGATCATTGATCCTGGCTGCTGATGCAGAGATTTCAAAGAGTCTGTTTCCACGCACAATTCAAAAGGCTGATTATGACCTCTAAAGCCCCATATAGCTGGGGACCAGGCTACTGGAAAGACCAAATTTTCCCATACAAATCTTCCTAGGTTTTCATAACTTCTGAGGAGGCCCTTCTCTTGGTCCTGCTGCCATCAGAGGCATGTTTAGTGCAGGGCCTTCTCGGTGGCTGCTCCCAGGCTCTGATACACCCTGCCAAGAGAAACTCAGTTGCCCCCCATCTCTGCTCTCCTTTTGCTGGCAGGCAAAGATGTAAGATTAAAACATTAAAAACAATATACAAAATATAAAAACATAAAACAGATAGTATATACAAAGGCAATATAAGTCTAAAAACAGCCATTAAGCTGTCAACCAAACCTAAAACATATCTACACTATCCTGCCCATCCAACTGTGTCTGGGACCAAACCATAGCAGCCCATCTATATGCATTTTCAGCATCTAAGGGATTAAGCACCTTTGCCAAAGCCAGTTTCTCTGTCTCTGTAAGAAGCCTAGAAATGGTCTCCATGACTTTCCTCCTCCTGGGGGCTGGAGGGACCTGCACTACAGTTGGAATAATGGACTCAAGCTACAGGACGCCAGATTCCAGCTAGACATCAGGAAAAACGTCCTGACTGTTAGAGCAGTATGACAATGGAACCAATGACCTAGGGAGGTGGTAGGCTCTCCCACACTAGAGGCCTTCAAGAGGCAGCTGGACTGGCATCTGTCAGGGATGCTTTAAGGTGGATTCCTGCATTGAACAGGGGGTTGGACTGGATGGCCTTATAGGCCCCTTCCAGTTCTACCATTCTATGATTCTATGAACTTCTTCCTAAACAGTTTCTTCCACCGCAGTCTCCCCCTCATCTGTTATCTCTTAAGGTGCTAGAGTTCTCCTACATTTTATCTGCTTTTTAAAAGGTGTGTCAGGCTCTGTAGTAATGGTCGAGGTTTCTGCTCGTAGGCTCTTCCACATACTTACAGCGTCATCAGACGAGCATTTTATCGCACGCTCGTTACTCCCCACTTACAGGTGTTTGCAGGTCCTTTGGACGACGACATCCGCCTCCCATGTGTCTCTCGCTCCATCTTGCCTTCTTTAGGTCTCAAAATAGCTCAAGGGTGCCAGGTGCTGTTCCCAAGAACTATCAGCCAGATGTTTCCAGAGAGCCGGCTAGCAGCACATGGAGGACCGAACCCTCACCCATTCGGTGCCTCCCAGCAGCTGTATTCAGAGCCAATTGACACGTTGTACTAATAGTTTGTGTAGCATGTAGCTGAGGCTTGACTTACTTTCTACTCTACACGTGGCTCCAATTTGGATCAGGACCACAGCGCTCCAGGAGCATTAAACCTTCCCCCCACCCATTCCCCCCCAAAAAAATTCCATCCCCTGTGGGGGTTGGACAAAAAGATTCCACTGGATTCGATGGAGGATTTTTCCTTTTTTTTTTAAACTCCTCCACAGGGGGTGAAGAGTGAGGGTGGAAGTTTAACCCTCCTCTCTCAAAGCATCATGTTCCTGATCCGAATCAGGGCTGCTTATGCTAATACCAGAGTAAAAGGTAGGTCAAGCCTCAGCTACACACAATACAATGAGCGTAATTAGTTTGGCCCTCAGAGGTAGACTTCCTCTGAACATGGAGGTTCCATTATCTGGCCAATGACCATTGATAGACTCTATCCAGCAGCAGCACTTTACATAATCCTCTTTTGCATAAGAACATAAAACAAGTCCTGTGTAATTGGATCAAAGTGGTCCCATTCCATCCAGGCTGCTGCTTCCAAAATTGGCCAGCCAGAGACTCTGGGGGAGTCCACAAGCAGAGCAAGAAGGCAATAGGTCCCGCTGTTAGGAAGTATAGACATGATCATCATCATCATCATCATCATCATCATCATCATCATCCCCTTTGCCACCAGCAACTGGTACTCTGCAGAATACTGACTCTGAATCTGGAAGTCCCATTAAATGTTGAAAGGTCTGTTTTATTACCTGGTTCATTTTGGACATTATGGTTAGATGTTAATATTTCATTTGGGTTTATAACTTCTACACAAGGGTATATCTATACCGCAGACAATTCTGCCCATAAGCAAGCCAGAGAGAAATGTAGTTATGTAATGGGGGCTCTTCTATACCCTCACTGTACAACATTTCCCACAATTCTTTGGGAGAAGCCACAGCATTAAACTGATAAAGCACCAATATACTTACACAGCATAAATAAGTAAATGAATTTCAGCCTTCCCTTTAATAATACGTTGGGGAGCCCCTATTATCCTTATTCATATATTGGGGGCTCCAATTGAACATTGGCCTCATAAGTTAGAACTGGCCCTCTCAATACAATATGATTACATTCACTTTGTTAGGATCAATATTGTTGCTATTCATAGCATTCCTCTGTGGAATTTCCCCATTTTTGGCTCCATTGTCGTATTTTACCTTGCTTGCTATGATGTTACTTTTCACTGTTCCACCCCAGAACTGGCCTAGTTCAGTTCCAAGCCAGCACTCCAGACTAAGTCCATACAGGGTTAGGGTTCACGGCCTTTTGTGGCTTCTTTCCTCGTGCAGGAGGCTATTTTATCTACCAAGAAGCTAGTAACCTGATTCCATCCGACACCATCCGACTCGAGAGCCCAGAGCTTGTGGTCTCCGGAGAAATATGTGTAGATTTCTGGTATCACATGTTTGGCTCAGAAGATCTGAACGAGCTGAATATCATCATCTTGGCTGGGGCTGAGGAATCCGTGGCGTGGCTCCGAAGGGGAAGCCAGAGCTCAGCGTGGCTGCATGGATTCACGTCGGTGTATTTTGCGTCAGAGAGCCGCATCAAGGTAACGTATGTAAAAGCACTCTGTACACATACAAGACTGGGCTGGGCAGCCAATACTGAGAAGCCCAGAAGGATGGCAGAGGGTGGCATTATTTAGTTACGAGATATCTTGATTGCCCTTTTCTGTAGCGATGTAGAAAATCAGGTGGGGTGGCAGGAGGAATCTCAGACCATAAGAAGAGCCCTGCCAAATGGACTAGTCCAAATGCCTTCCCAGCCAGGTGCCCTATTTCCTGCAGCAGCAAACCAAATGTGCCCCAGTGGGAAGTCCAGAAGCAGAATATGGGGTAAAAGTATTCTCCGGCTGTTGTTCCCCAGCAAATGATCCTGGAAGAATCAGGACTAGTAACCATCAGGACTAGTAGCTACTGATAGCTTTAACCTCCACGAATTTATCGAATATCCTTTTAAACCCAACCAGGTTAGAAGCCATCACTATATCTCAAATAGTTCAACTCCATAGTCAAATTCCAGAGTTTAGCTATGCGCTGTGTGAAGAAGTCCATCCTTTTATCTGTCCTGAATCTCCCACCGGTCACCTTCATAGGACTCGATCCTGAGTTTTAGCATTATATGAGAGAGAGAGAGAGAGAGAGAGAGAGAGGGAGGGAGGGAGGGAGGGAGGGGAGGGGAGAGAGAGAGAGAGAGAGAGAGAGAGAGAGGCTAGCCTTTTGTTAGACCATACATCTAAAAACAAAACAATAAAAACTCAACAGAAGCAGCAACACCACTATTAATCATACCTGTGCCACCTGCAACTGCCTGAGAAGACAGAAAGTGACATGGCGGGAGCCCTTGAGGTTCCATAGCCGTGGCACCATTCTCTGGGCACAACCGTATCACATGTTCCACTGAAGCAAAGGCTCATTCTCTCCTTGTCTAGTGTCAGGGCCAGCTGGTCAGAGTGAGGCAGCCCCTTCGGGCAGCAGATGCCGAGGGGTGGGGTGCGTACAGACCTGTGTGGGCCCACAGCTTGCCCTGCCCCCTTCCCAAGCTAGCCTTGCAGTCTCAGGTGCAAAGCAGGAGCCGCACCAAGCAGGATATAGCAGTAAATGGTCTGTGTCAATGGGCCCCAACAGTCGTCAGTGCACTTCAATACCGCTATAAAGCAGCAGTGTGGCTCCTGCCTTTTACAGCTGTCAAAGCCAAAATCACTATCTTTCAAAACTTCATAGCCATGACACACTTGCACAGATTTTTCTGGAATTTGGCACACTTGACTAGCAACATCCCATCTGCAATGTCACCAAGTTTCATGTCTCTAACTTTTAAAACAAAGATGTTATAGCCATTTCTTTCCCCTAATGCAAGCCTTTAGGGGAAAATAGGCATCTGTCCGATTTTCATATCGGAATCAGAATTGAAACGATTCGAGGAACGTCCGATTCGATCCGATATGATACAGGTCAAAATCGGACGTCCTGATTCCGATACGATTTTCCTGGCCATGCACATCCTTAGTTGTAATGCCAACGAGTCCTCTGGCCCATGGAGATTTGACACTCCTAACCCATACCTAATGGAAGGCAAAGCCTCACATGTGACAGTGCCCTATCTGATTATAGGACACTGGAATAATGACTTTAAGACATGGCCGATGCTTGAACTCTGTACTGCAACTCAACACATGAGCAGCTCTCCAGACAAAGCTGGGGAAAACTTCCCCTGTTGATCCAGTGACCACCTTGGTCAGTCCTGGGGTGGGAAACACTCACCTACAGCTGACTCCTTGGGCTGCAGGTCCCAAATGGCATGTTTTAGGTGCACTAAGGCGACTCGAGGGGAAGGAGGGAGTGAGGTTTATACAATTCTGCACAGCATGGAGAAAGTAAATAGTAGGGGTGTGCATCGGATCGGATCCGATCCACGATCCGAATCCGATCCGCCCCAAAAATCGGAAAATACGATCCGATCCGATCCGATCCGACACACCATCTGATCCGATCCGATCCGATCCGACGAGGTCCGATCCGGATCGGATCGGATCGGCGGATCGGACGCCATTTTAAATGCGTTTTTCCAATAGCAAAGTATTGTTGTTTTACAAAAACGCCTATAACTTTTTCATTTTTAACGACAGAAGGATGAAACTTGGGCACATTGTACACTGGTTAGGGATAGGTATCTGTGAGAAATTTCAGAAAGATTGGTGCATGCAGTTTGTGGCAATTAATTTTTTAATAAATAACATGGAATGCCTATAACTCGGTCATTTTTAAAGTTACACACATGAAACTTTGCCACATTGTAGGTGGTACCTTGGGACCCACGTGTGTGAAATCCCAGAACCGTGGGTGCTTGCCTGGTGTGGCAATGAATTTTTGAAAAATGGGTAGTAGTGGGGTAAATGCAGTTATGCCTCCCATGTTTTTATTTTTAAAGATACAAACAGGACACTTCGGCACATTACAGGGAACACTTCCCTTGATATGTGTGTAAAATTTCAGACAGCTAGCTCCAGGCATGTGTTGGCAATGAATTGTTGAAAATTGGGTAGCAGTGGGGTAAAATACAGTTTTGCCTCCCATTTTTTTATTTTCAAAGATACAAACGGGAAACTTTGGCACATTGCAGGGAACACTTCACTTCAAATGTGTGTGAAATTTCCGGAAGCTAGGTGCAATATTTTAGTGGGAAACGAACGTTTATTCATGGCATTTCACATGGGATTTATGGGTTGGTTTGAAGAGCTACCAAGCTCTAACTCGCTCACATGGCAGAGGACCTATGGCCGCTCATAGGCTGAAAATTTCACAAACTTTGGTGCAATGCTTTAGTGGGAAAACAAAGGTTTATTCATGGCATTTCACATGGGATTTATGGGTTGGTTTGAAGAGCTACCAAGCTCTAACTCGCTCACATGGCAGAGGACTTATGCCTGCTCAAACGCTGAAAATTTCACAAACTTTGGTGCAATGCTTTAGTGGGAAAACAAAGGTTAAACTTTATTATTTTAAACCTTCAGGAAAGGGAGGGGGAGGCTGTGTTTGTGTGTGTGTGTTTGACAGTTTGATCCACCAATTGTGCTTTAGAATACATGACTGAATCACCCAATCCTGTGAAGACTTTCTTCAGCCTCCAATCGCAATGCTGGAGGAGGGCACCAGTATATATTCTCTCAGCCCTGCCCTTCTGGCTCTTTGTGGGTTGAACGTGGAGGAGATTAGGGAGTGTTTTGGAGCTGTGTTGGAGAGACTGTATTATTGATTGTATTTGGAGGTGGTTTTGAGGAGTTTTTCTGATCTTTTACTTCAGCTTTTCTTGTTCTCTCTCTTGGCTTTCCTTTCTCTCTTGCCTTTCCTTTCTTAGATAGCACGTTTGTTTGTCTGTGAGTTCAGTTTGTCTTTGCAGTGAGTGTGTTTGTTCTTCTTTCGCTTTCTGAAAAAAACCCAAAAAAATAATAAAAAAATATTTCTATCCTCTCTCTCTCTCTCTCTCTTTCTCTGTGTGTGTGTGTGTGTGTGTGTGTGTGTGCGCTTGTGAGTGAGTGTGTGTTGCTGGGCTGTGTAGCCTGCTGCTACAAACACAAAAAAAGTCAGCAAAGCACACACTTATACAAAAATAAATAATAATAAAAATAAAATGAAGCGTGGCACTCAAAGGGGGGGTGCTCCCAAGGCAGCATTTGGGAGAGGCCGCTCTGGGCATGGCGCTGCTGCTGCTGCTGCTGGGACCAGCAGCAGGCAGCCTACTTCCACACCCCCAGTTAAACTGAGGCGTTCTCCACTGGGGCAGCAGAAGCAGGCAGAGGCAACTCAAAGTAGTGCCTGCAGGGCACTCTTTCAGCAACATGAGGCAGGTGCTGGGAGCAGCAGTGGGCATGAAGAAGGAGCACTATATCCAGCTCCTTCTTTGGTGGGTGAGCCTGTGAACCCGCTGACTGATCTTTTCCCAGATCTTGTGGAAGTCAGCAAGGTTCAGAGTGAGAAGGAGGACTCTGATGTGGGGCAAGAGGAAGAGCAGGCAGCACCAGAGACTTACTCTCCACAATCCGTCCTCTCTTCCACTCATTCCCTTGCTCCTGAGGTGACACCACAGAGCGAAGGCGCCAGCAGGCCGTCTGTGTCACCCCAGAAGCGACAGGCAAGCAAGGTGTGGGACCACTTTGAGGTGGGAGTGGATTCCCGCTTTGCTGTCTGTCGCCACTGCAAGATGTCAGTGAGCAGGGAAAAAATGCCAGGCCACTTCACCACCACGAACCTCAGCCGCCACATGCAGAGGCACCACCAGTCTGTTTTGCTTGGGACCGAGGCGGGCACCTCGCAGCAGACTGGTGCTAGCGGCAAGGGCAAGCAGAAGGCTCCTGCAACTTCTGCCAGCTCTCGACCTCCCATCCCCAAGAGGCTTCGCCAGGCCACCATGGAAGAGATGGGGTGGGGGAAGTATGGAGCCACAAGGTGGCGTTTTCCAGCGCCCAACCAGATCACCAATTGCATCGGTGAGATGGTGGCGTTGGATGACCAGCCATTCAGCCTCGTCGAGAACGCAGGCTTCAAGAGGCTGATGGCTCTTGTGGTTCCATACTACAAGCCGCCGTGTCGCACCACCCTGAGCAGGCGTGTGGTGCCCTCCCTGTACCGGGCATGCAGGGAGTTAGTTCTGGGTCGTCTGTGCCAGGCAGAGGCACGGAAGGTGCACTTCACTTCGGACATCTGGTCCAGCGAAGGAGGAGTGCACGCTTACCTGTCCCTGATGGCTCACTGGTGGGGAGCCTCAGGGCAGGAAGCACCCAGGACTTCTGGGACTGGGAAGGAGGGCTGCTGCTGGGCCCTCCTTCATACCGCAGTCATGGACCAGTCCCACACGGCGGAGGAGATTACGGAGGCCATGAACCGCATGGTGGCAGGGTGGCTGGGCGGGCACCAGCACACCCGCGGTTACATGGTCACGGACGGGGGAGCCAATATGCTGAAGGCGGTGCGTGATGGCGGATTTGAGGGCATCCGCTGCATCGCGCACGTCTTCAACCTGGTCGTCAGGGATGGCCTTGGAGGCAGCAAGGCCCCTCTCCCTCCCCAAATCCGTAATCTCCTAGAGAGCTGCAGGAAGGTGGCTGGGCATTTCCACCACAGCGTGAAGGGCAGTCGGTTGCTGCGGGAGAAGCAGCAGGAGCTGGGACTTCCGCAGCACCGGCTAGTGCAGGACGTGGCAACACGTTGGAACTCCACCTACCACATGCTCGAGCGTATGGTGGAGCAACAGCGTGTTGTCCACGAGATGTTCAGGGTCGGGGACATTGGCATCCAGGCCCCACTGTCCAGGCAGCAGTGGGAGGCCATGTCCCAGCTTCTGGTGGTCCTCAAGCCGTTCCTTGAGGCCACCGAGACCCTGAGCAGCAGCACTGCCCTTCTCAGCCAGGTGCTCCCCGTGGCCAGGCATCTCCAGAATCAGATGGGCGAGTTTCTGGAGGCCGGGGATGCCGTCACCGGCAGGCGCTTCCTGCCAGAGGTGCGGGAAGTGGTGACGAGGCTGAGGGAAAGCCTATCCCGCCGGGTCCAGCCTCTCTACAACGACAGGCAGTACATGTTGGCCACCATGTGCGACCCGCGCATCAAGGATGGGTTATGTGGGCAGACTTCCCGGGCAGGTTGGGTGGAAATGCTGGTGACGGACGTTCGGGCGGCCCGGGATGCCAGGATTGGGCAGGCAGAGGAGGAGCCCACCGAAGCCCAGGCGCCAAGTCCGCTGAGCACCACCAGCAGCGGCGGCAGCAGCACCACCACACCCAGCAGGGGGACAGGCCAGGGGTTTTGGGACAAGGCTTTGCAGGCTGTGGTTGGGCATAGAGGCACTCAACCCAGCCGCCGCCAGGATGACGCTGCAGCAGCAGTGCAGCGTTACCTGGCGGAGCAGATGGAGGACGGCTCCATCGAACCCCTGGCCTACTGGTCATCTCGGCGCCAGATGTGGCCTGATCTGGCGCGGGTGGCCATGGACAGAATCAGCTGCCCACCGTCCAGCGTTCCAAGCGAGCGGGTGTTTTCCATGGCGGGCGACGTGGTCACACCCCACCGCTCTCGCTTGGACGCTGAGATTGTGGAGCAGCTGGTCTTCCTCAAGGTCAATCTGCCCCTGCTGGGATACCCCACCCTCATGCCCGCGGGGGAGTAATTGGCAGGCACCCCCCATCCATCCCACACCTTTGGGCAGGCACCGGCAGGCCCTTGATTTTTTAATTCTTATTTTCGGTTAATTAATTTTCTTTACTTTAATTTACTGGCTGTGTTGTTTACAGCTCAGTAACTCAACTCTGAACGATGGATCCCGAAGGGATCTAGTTCCTTCTCCTAGCCTCTTACATTGAGGGGATGCACAAGCATCTCACACATTCTATGTTGTTTGACTTGAACCAATGTGCTTGCACGTGTGCCTCTGAAATTGGACTCCGATGGCTCCCTCCAGGCCTTCTGTAAGGTCCCACACTTCCATGGGCGTTTCTTCTTGTAAGACCACGTCAGAGGCTCATGAGAACTTTGGATAAGAAGAAGGCTTAATTTTATCGCCAAGGAACGCATGCACCTCTCTGACTATGAACGAAGGACGCGATAGGATTCCTCTTCCAGGCTCCTACATTGAGTGGATGACAAGCAGCATCCCACACTGTTTCTGACTGTGTCTTTTGGACTTATGTGGCAGCCTTGCAGGGCTGTCACTGTGTGTTGTGTTTATTTTGGCTATATGATTTAAAAAACTGCCTGCCCACCTGCCCAGCTGCTAGGTTGCCGCCATTGTGAAGTAGCCGGAATGCGTGGGCTGGTCTCACGGTTCTATTGCTTACTTGTGCAATGCGCAAGCGCCTGGCATCATGCCCGCCTCTGCCTCTGCCTCTGCCTGCCTGCCCGCCTGCTAGGTTGCCGCCATTGTGAAGTAGCCGGAATGCGTGGGCTGGTCTCACGGTTCTATTGCTTACTTGTGCAATGCGCAAGCGCCTGGCATCATGCCCGCCTCTGCCTCTGCCTCTGCCTCTGCCTGCCTGCCCGCCTGCTAGGTTGCCGCCATTGTGAAGTAGCCGGAATGCGTGGGCTGGTCTCACGGTTCTATTGCTTACTTGTGCAATGCGCAAGCGCCTGGCATCATGCCCGCCTCTGCCTCTGCCTGCCTGCCCGCCTGCTAGGTTGCCGCCATTGTGAAGTAGCCGGAATGCGTGGGCTGGTCTCACGGTTCTATTGCTTACTTGTGCAATGCGTAAGCGCCTGGCATCATGCCCGCCTCTGCCTCTGCCTCTGCCTGCCTGCCTGCCTGCCTGCTAGGTTGCCGCCATTGTGAAGTAGCCGGAATGCGTGGGCTGGTCTCACGGTTCTATTGCTTACTTGTGCAATGTGCAAGCGCCTGGCATCATGCCCGCCTCTGCCTCTGCCTCTGCCTCTGCCTGCCTGCCTGCCTGCCCGCCTGCCCACCTGCTAGGTTGCCGCCATTGTGAAGTAGCCGGAATGCGTGGGCTGGTCTCACGGTTCTATTGCTTACTTGTGCAATGCGCAAGCGCCTGGCATCATGCCCGCCTCTGCCTCTGCCTCTGCCTCTGCCTGCCTGCCCGCCTGCTAGGTTGCCGCCATTGTGAAGTAGCCGGAATGCGTGGGCTGGTCTCACGGTTCTATTGCTTACTTGTGCAATGCGCAAGCGCCTGGCATCATGCCCGCCTCTGCCTCTGCCTCTGCCTGCCTGCCTGCCTGCTAGGTTGCCGCCATTGTGAAGTAGCCGGAATGCGTGGGCTGGTCTCACGGTTCTATTGCTTACTTGTGCAATGCGCAAGCGCCTGGCATCATGCCCGCCTCTGCCTCTGCCTCTGCCTCTGCCTGCCTGCCTGCCTGCCCGCCTGCCCACCTGCTAGGTTGCCGCCATTGTGAAGTAGCCGGAATGCGTGGGCTGGTCTCACGGTTCTATTGCTTACTTGTGCAATGCGCAAGCGCCTGGCATCATGCCCGCCTCTGCCTCTGCCTCTGCCTGCCTGCCTGCCTGCTAGGTTGCCGCCATTGTGAAGTAGCCGGAATGCGTGGGCTGGTCTCACGGTTCTATTGCTTACTTGTGCAATGCGCAAGCGCCTGGCATCATGCCCGCCTCTGCCTCTGCCTCTGCCTGCCTGCCTGCCTGCCCGCCTGCCCACCTGCCAGGTTGCCGCCATTGTGAAGTAGCCGGAATGCGTGGGCTGGTCTCATGGTTCTATTGCTTACTTGTGCAATGCGCAAGCGCCTGGCATCATGCCCACCTCTGCCTCTGCCTCTGCCTGCCTGCCTGCCTGCCCGCCTGCCCACCTGCTAGGTTGCCGCCATTGTGAAGTAGCCGGAATGCGTGGGCTGGTCTCACGGTTCTATTGCTTACTTGTGCAATGTGCAAGCGCCTGGCATCATGCCCGCCTCTGCCTCTGCCTCTGCCTGCCTGCCTGCCTGCCCGCCTGCCCACCTGCTAGGTTGCCGCCATTGTGAAGTAGCCGGAATGCGTGGGCTGGTCTCACGGTTCTATTGCTTACTTGTGCAATGTGCAAGCGCCTGGCATCATGCCCGGCCCGCCTCTGCCTGCCTGCCAATGTGACTTTGCCTGGAGGAGCCTATGCCAATGTGACTTTGCCTGGAGGAGCCTATGCCAATGTGACTTTGCCTGGAGGAGCCTATGCCAATGTGACGTTGCCTGGAGGAGCCTATGCCAATGTGACTTTGCCTGGAGGAGCCTATGCCAATGTGACTTTGCCTGGAGGAGCCTATGCCAATGTGACTTTGCCTGGAGGAGCCTATGCCAATGTGACTTTGCCTGGAGGAGCCTATGCCAATGTGACGTTGCCTGGAGGAGCCTATGCCAATGTGACTTTGCCTGGAGGAGCCTATGCCAATGTGACTTTGCCTGGAGGAGCCTATGCCAATGTGACGTTGCCTGGAGGAGCCTATGCCAATGTGACTTTGCCTGGAGGAGCCTATGCCAATGTGACTTTGCCTGGAGGAGCCTATGCCACTGTGACGTTGCCTGGAGGAGCCTATGTGCCACTGGAGTCCTCCGATCCACAGCGGCCGCACGAATAAGGTAAGTGTGTGCAGTCAACGCAGGGACACCTGAGGGTGTCCAGAAGTGGGGCAGTCTGAGATCTTACTTCCGAGTAAGCAAGCAGGCAGCCCCATGTGCCTACTGGGGCGTGGGCACTCAGGACCGGGCAGATGCCAGTCCTGGGTGAGAGGGAGCCAATGGTGGAAAAGTATGATTTATCTCATGTTAATTCTTTTCCCCCCCCCCTCCTTCTTTTGCAGCCTATGGAACTCTTCGCCACTGCGCAAAGCGGACCCGTGATTCCAGACTGCCCATCTGCCCCAGCCACGGCCACATGGAGGTGGCCCATCGATTCACGTCACCCCTACGACTCAGGTAAGAGTGCAGGCAGAGTGGCCATATAGAAAAGAAGGCAGGGCCCCTGCACCTTTAACTGTTGTGATGAAGAGGGAATCTCAGCAGGAACTAATTGCCTATAATGACACTGGCTGAAATTCCCTTTTCTCTACAACTGCTGAAGTTAGGAACCCTGACCTGGATTTGATCTGGTCAGCCTAACGTAGGGTGCTATTAGGAGTGAATAATGAATAACCCAAGGACAAAAGAAATGGTGATTCTCTAATGCTCCGGTAAGCTGTGTCCTGCCAGACACAAAAGGATAGCCAATCACTCTAACAATGGGCTCAGAAGAGTGATTTAGAAAGGGAGGGGTGCAGCAGGAGAAAGAGGATTGCGTCACAAACAAGAGAAGTGTGCCGGTGGGAGACTACTAGGACTTGCATGTATTAATTTAATACAAATCTTTATTTATTTATTTATTTATTTATTACATTTGTATACCGCCCCATAGCCGAAGCTCTCTGGGCGGTTTACATAGGATTAAAAACAATTAAAAACAATATACAAAAATTAAAACAGCAAAAACATACAACATACACACAATCTGTACATTTAAAAACCACTTCAACACTTCAAAAAAAAAAAAAAAAACAGACCCAGGCTCCTCAGATATTGCCAAATGCCTGAGAGAAGAGGAAAGTCTTGACCTGGCGCCGAAAAGATAACAATGTTGGCGCCAGGCGGGCCTCGACAGGGAGATCGTTCCACAATTGGGGAGCCACCACAGAGAAGGCCCTCTCTCTTGTTGCCGACCTCCGAGCTTCCCTCGGAGGAGGCACTCGGAGGAGGGCCTTAGATGTTGAACGTAGTGTTCGGGTAGGTTCATGTCAGGAAAGGCGTTCCATCAGGTATTGTGGTCCCAAGCCGTGTAAGGCTTTATAGGTTAAAACCAGCACCTTGAACCGGGCTCGGAAACATACAGGCAGCCAATGCAAGCGGGCCAGAGTAGGTCTTATATGTTCGAACCTACTGGTTCCAGTTATCAATCTGGCCGCTGCATTTTGCACAAGCTGCAGCTTCCGAACCACCTTCAAAGGCAGCCCCACGTAGAGTGCATTGCAGTAATCTAACTTGGAGGTTACCAGAGCATGGACAACTGAAGCCAGGTTATCCCTGTCCAGATAGGGACGTAGCTGGGCCACCAACCGAAGTTGGTAGAAGGCACTCCGTGCTACTGAGGCCACCTGCGCCTCAAGTGACAGAGATGGTTCTAGGAGAACCCCCAAGCTACGAACCCGCTCCTTCAAGGGGAGTGCAACCCCATCCAGAACAGGTTGAACACCCTCCATCCGGTCAGCGGAACCACCCACCAACAGCGTCTCAGTCTTGTCTGGATTGAGTTTCAGTTTATTAGCCCTCATCCAGTCCATTGTCGCAGCCAGGCACTGGTTCAGCACATCCACAGCCTCGCCTGATGAAGATGAAAAGGAGAAATAGTGCTGCGTGTCATCAGCATACTGATGACAACGCACTCCAAAACTCCGGATGACTGCACTCAACGGTTTCATGTAGATATTGAACAGCATGGGGGACAAAACTGACCCCTGCGGAACCCCATACTGGAGAATCCACGGGGCCGAGCAATGTTCCCCAAGCACCACCTTCTGGAGCCGACCCACCAAGTAGGAGCGGAACCACTGCAATGCAGTGCCTCCCACTCCCAACTCAGCCAGTCGTGCCAGAAGGATACCATGGTCGATGGTATCGAAAGCCGCTGAGAGATCAAGGAGAATCAACAGAGTCACACTCCCCCTGTCTTTCTCCCGACATAGGTCATCATACAGGGCGACCAAGGCTGTTTCCGTACCAAAACCAGGCCTGAAACCCGACTGAAATGGATCCAGATAATCAGTCTCATCCAAGAGTGCCTGGAGCTGGCTTTATTTTCCTTTCTTCTTTTGCAGTATAAAAGTATTCATGTAATATTCATTTTCCCCCTCCTCTTCTTTTGCAGCCTATGGCACTCTCACTGCCACAGTGCCCGGGAAAGGAGAGACTTTGCCCATTACATGCCAGCCTGCCTGCCCGCTGCTGATGCCACCTGCCGCCTTCCAGATCGTTCCTGCGAGGCGGGCCAGCCGCCTTCCTTGCACAAGCCATGGGACTAGGGGTCCTCCAGGAGAATCTCACCGAGTCCTCAACGCCCTCAGGACTATGGTAAGTGTTCTGTGAATGGGGGGGCACCTTCCACCTAACTGAAGGTTGGCTGTCTGCCTGCTAACTTCCGAGTGAGCAGGCAGCCCCGTGTGCCTACTTTGGCGTGGGCACTCAGGAAGGGCAATCCTGGGTGGAAGGGAGCTAGTTGTGTTAAAGTGGTCAACTAATATTCATTCTTTTCCCCCCCCCTCCTTCTTTTGCAGCCTATGGCACTCTCACTGCCACAGTGCCCGGGAAAGGAGAGACTTTGCCCATTACATGCCAGCCTGCCTGCCCGCTGCTGATGCCACCTGCCGCCTTCCAGATCGTTCCTGCGAGGCGGGCCAGCCGCCTTCCTTGCACAAGCCATGGGACTAGGGGTCCTCCAGGAGAATCTCACCGAGTCCTCAACGCCCTCAGGACTATGGTAAGTGTTCTGTGAATGGGGGGGCACCTTCCACCTAACTGAAGGTTGGCTGTCTGCCTGCTAACTTCCGAGTGAGCAGGCAGCCCCGTGTGCCTACTTTGGCGTGGGCACTCAGGAAGGGCAATCCTGGGTGGAAGGGAGCTAGTTGTGTTAAAGTGGTCAACTAATATTCATTCTTTCCCCCCCCCTCCTTCTTTTGCAGCCTATGGCACTCTCACTGCCACAGTGCCCGGGAAAGGAGAGACTTTGCCCATTACATGCCAGCCTGCCTGCCCGCTGCTGATGCCACCTGCCGCCTTCCAGATCGTTCCTGCGAGGTGGGCCAGCCGCCTTCCTTGCACAAGCCATGGGACTAGGGGTCCTCCAGGAGAATCTCACCGAGTCCTCAACGCCCTCAGGACTATGGTAAGTGTTCTGTGAATGGGGGGGGCTGTCTGCCTGCTAACTTCCGAGTGAGCAGGCAGCCCCGTGTGCCTGCTGGGGCGTGGGCACTCAGGAAGGGCAATCCTGGGTGGAAGGGAGCTAGTTGTGTTGAAGTGGTCAACTAATATTCATTCTTTCCCCCCCCCTCCTTCTTTTGCAGCCTATGGAACTCTTCGCCACTGCGCAAAGCACACCCGTGAATCCAGACTGCCCATCTGCCCCAGCCACGGCCACATGGAGGTGGCCCATCGATTCACGTCGCCCGCACGACTCTGGTAAGAGCCTGTCAGAGAGCTTACCCACGAGTAAGCAAGCAGGCAGCCCCGTGTGCCTGCTGGGGCGTGGGCACTCAGGACCGGGCACATGCCAGTCTTGGGTGGGAGGGAGCCAGTGGTGGAAAAGTATCATTTTTCTCATATTCTTCCCCCCCCCTTCTTCTTTTGCAGCCTATGGAACTCTTTGCCACAGTGCCCAGGAGAGACGGTAATGCAGACTGCCCACCTGCCCGTCACTGCCCGCCTGGAAGTGGCATCTTATCAACAACGCCCTCACGACTGTGGTAAGTGTTCTGTGAATGGGGGGGCACCTTCCACCTAACTGAAGGTTGGCTGTCTGCCTGCTAACTTCCGAGTGAGCAGGCAGCCCCGTGTGCCTGCTGGGGCGTGGGCACTCAGGACCGGGCACGTGCCAGTCTTGGGTGGGAGGGAGCCAGTGGTGGAAAAGTATCATTTTTCTCATATTCTTCCCCCCCCCCTTCTTCTTTTGCAGCCTATGGAACTCTTCGCCACTGCGCAAAGCGCACCCGTGATTCCAGACTGCCCATCTGCCCCAGCCACGGCCGCATGGAGGTGGCCCATCAATTCACGTCGCCCGTACGACTCAGGTAAGAGTGCAGGCAGAGTGGGCATATAGAAAAGAAGGCAGGGCCCCTGCACCTTTAACTGTTGTGATGAAGAGGGAATCTCAGCAGGAACTAATTCCATACAAATGACACTGGCAGAAATTCCCTTTTCTCTACAACTGCTGAAGTTAGGAACCCTGACCTGGATTTGATCTGGTCAGCCTAACGTAGGGTGCTATTAGGAGTGAATGAATAACCCCAGGACAAAAGAAATGGTGATTCTCTAATGCTCCGGTAAGCTGTGTCCTGCCAGACACAAAAGGATAGCCAATCTCTCTAACAATGGGCTCAGAAGAGTGATTTAGAAAGGGAGGGGTGCAGCAGGAGAAGGAGGATTGCGTCACAAACAAGAGAAGTGTGCCGGTGGGAGACTACTAGGACTTGCATGTATTAATTTAATACAAATCTTTATTTATTTTCCTTTCTTCTTTTGCAGTATAAAAGTATTCATGTAATATTCATTTTCCCCCTCCTCTTCTTTTGCAGCCTATGAAACTCTCACTGCCACAGTGCCCGGGAAAGGAGAGACTTTGCCCATTAAATGCCAGCCTGCCCGCCCACTGCTGATGCCGCCTGCCGCCTTCCAGATCCTTTCTGTGAGGAGGGCCAGCCGCCTTCCTCGCACAAGCCATGGGACTTGGCATTCGCCCTCAAGGAGAATGTCACCCAGTCCCCAACGCCGCTGTTGGACTTTGCCCTGAATGCCAGCCTGCCTGCCCGCCCGCTGCTGATGCCGCCTGCCGCCTTCCAGATCCTTTCTGTGAGGAGGGCCAGCCGCCTTCCTCGCACAAGCCATGGGACTTGGCATTCGCCCTCAAGGAGAATGTCACCCAGTCCCCAACGCCGCTGTTGGACTTTGCCCTGAATGCCAGCCTGCCTGCCCGCCCGCTGCTGATGCCGCCTGCCGCCTTCCAGATCCTTCCTGTGAGGAGGGCCAGCCGCCCTCCTCGCACAAGCCATGGGACTTGGCATTCGCCCTCAAGGAGAATGTCACCCAGTCCCCAACGCCGCTGTTGGACTTTGCCCTGGATGCCAGCCTGCCTGCCCGCCCGCTGCTGATGCCGCCTGCCGCCTTCCAGATCCTTCCTGTGAGGAGGGCCAGCCGCCCTCCTCGCACAAGCCATTGGACTTGGCATTCGCCCTCAAGGGGAATGTCACCCAGTCCCCAACGCCGCTGTTGGACTTTGCCCTGGATGCCAGCCTGCCCGCCCGCTGCTGATGCCGCCTGCCGCCTTCCAGATCCTTCCTGCGAAGAGAGCAAGCCGCCCTCCTCGCACAAGCCATGGGACTTGGCATTCGCCCTCAAGGAGAATGTCACCCAGTCCCCAACGCCGCTGTTGGACTTTGCCCTGGATGCCAGCCTGCCCGCCCGCTGCTGATGCCGCCTGCCGCCTTCCAGATCCTTCCTGCGAAGAGAGCAAGCCGCCCTCCTCGCACAAGCCATGGGACTTGGCATTCGCCCTCAAGGGGAATGTCACCCAGTCCCCAACGCCGCTGTTGGACTTTGCCCTGGATGCCAGCCTGCCTGCCCGCTGCTGATGCCGCCTGCCGCCTTCCAGATCCTTCCTGTGAGGAGGGCCAGCCGCCCTCCTCGCACAAGCCATGGGACTTGGCATTCGCCCTCAAGGGGAATGTCACCCAGTCCCCAACGCCGCTGTTGGACTTTGCCCTGGATGCCAGCCTGCCTGCCCGCTGCTGATGCCGCCTGCCGCCTTCCAGATCCTTCCTGTGAGGAGGGCCAGCCGCCCTCCTTGCACAAGCCATGGGACTTGGCATTCGCCCTCAAGGGGAATGTCACCCAGTCCCCAACGCCGCTGTTTGGACTTTGCCCATTAAATGCCAGCCTGCCTGCCCGCCTTCCAGATTCTGCTGTGGAAGGAGAAATAAATAATACTAGGTGCTGCAAGAGACCATGTGGATTGGCTCTACATCAAAGCAGCCTTCTGGTTTAGAATTACATACTACACAAGAAAAGAACAATCATTTATCCTGCAAGATCCCTTCCCAGGCTAGGATCTGAATAATAGCTATTAGCTAGGATCTGAATAGCTATTACTAGCTGGGATCTGATTAGCTACTAGTGCATTTCGTAGCATTCCTGCAACCAACACCTGTCTTGTCATGTAAATGTATGGGTCCCTAAAGCAATTTACAATCACTTTACATTTTACAAATGAATAAGTGAAACTTTCTTCCCTCATTACCATTCCACACCAGGCAGGCAATGTCCCCTTCCTGAAGGTTTAAAATAATAAAGTTTAACCTTTGTTTTCCCACTAAAGCATTGCACCAAAGTTTGTGAAATTTTCAGCGTTTGAGCAGGCATAAGTCCTCTGCCATGTGAGCGAGTTAGAGCTTGGTAGCTCTTCAAACCAACCCATAAATCCCATGTGAAATGCCATGAATAAACCTTTGTTTTCCCACTAAAGCATTGCACCAAAGTTTGTGAAATTTTCAGCGTTTGAGCAGGCATAAGTCCTCTGCCATGTGAGCGAGTTAGAGCTTGGTAGCTCTTCAAACCAACCCATAAATCCCATGTGAAATGCCATGAATAAACCTTTGTTTTCCCACTAAAGCATTGCACCAAAGTTTGTGAAATTTTCAGCGTATGAGCGGCCATAGGTCCTCTGCCATGTGAGTGAGTTAGAGCTTGGTAGCTCTTCAAACCAACCCATAAATCCCATGTGAAATGCCATGAATAAACGTTCGTTTCCCACTAAAATATTGCACCTAGCTTCCGGAAATTTCACACACATTTGAAGTGAAGTGTTCCCTGCAATGTGCCAAAGTTTCCCGTTTGTATCTTTGAAAATAAAAAAATGGGAGGCAAAACTGTATTTTACCCCACTGCTACCCAATTTTCAACAATTCATTGCCAACACATGCCTGGAGCTAGCTGTCTGAAATTTTACACACATATCAAGGGAAGTGTTCCCTGTAATGTGCCGAAGTGTCCTGTTTGTATCTTTAAAAATAAAAACATGGGAGGCATAACTGCATTTACCCCACTACTACCCATTTTTCAAAAATTCATTGCCACACCAGGCAAGCACCCACGGTTCTGGGATTTCACACACGTGGGTCCCAAGGTACCACCTACAATGTGGCAAAGTTTCATGTGTGTAACTTTAAAAATGACCGAGTTATAGGCATTCCATGTTATTTATTAAAAAATTAATTGCCACAAACTGCATGCACCAATCTTTCTGAAATTTCTCACAGATACCTATCCCTAACCAGTGTACAATGTGCCCAAGTTTCATCCTTCTGTCTTTAAAAATGAAAAAGTTATAGGCGTTTTTGTAAAACAATAATTTGCTATAGGAAAAAGCATTCAAAATGGCGTCCGATCCGGATCGGAAAATCCGATCCGCGGATCGGAATCGGATCCGATCCGATCCGACACACTATCCGATCCGATCCGATCCGATCCGACCCCCCAGGTCCGATTCCGATCCGCTATCCGATCCGATCCGGGGGGTCAGTGCACATCCCTAGTAAATAGATCACATGTTTTCTCCTTTTCCTGTAACACATCAAGGTCACTCAATGGGACTGATGGGCAGTAGATTCACCACAGACCAAAGAACATTCTTTTCTATATGATGCAGAATCAGTGCATGGAATTGACTACCACAACATGTAGTGATGGCTTGCTTTGGTGGGCTTTAAAAGGAGCTTGCACAAACTCATGGAGGAGGAGAGGCTATGAGCCAGCCCTCCTCAAGCTGGTGCCCTCCGGGTGTGTTGGACTACAAGTCCCATCATTCCCAGCCAGCATGGCCTTTAGGGAAGGGCCGTAGCTCAGTGGTCAAGCACAGGTTTTTAACACAGACAGCCCCAGGTTGAATCCCTGTCGGCATCTCCAGGAATGGCTAGGAGAGAATCCTGCCTGAAGCCTTGGAGAACCCTAGGTGCCAGTCAGTGTTGACAGGACCAGGCTAGGTGGACCAAGGGCCTGACTCAGTATAAGGCAGCTTCCAATGTTGGTCTAACTCTTCCCCAGGTGGCATTTGACGCGATCCGAGGGCTGACGGAATATGGCGATGCGGCGTTGGACAATGTGGCTGTCAGGAGAGGGCCTTGCGGTAAGTGACCCGCTCTCTGCCTCCGCTTTTCAGTAGCAATCAGAATAGGAATTCTCTCCTGGTATTTGCCTTGCATGAAGGAATCAGCCCCACTGACAGAAGTTTTACTGGTCTTAAAACAGGATAACTATCTGATCAGTTGGGGAAAAATACAGAGGCATGTAAGCAAGTTTCAGTGCCCAAAAGGGGCTTCACGGAAGGTTAGTTTAGGGAAAGGGCAAAGGACTCGTACATGGGGTGGGAGAGGGTTACGGAATCTGCCCTGTAGTCATTCATTAGACTGCTTGTTCGTTAATACATGGTAAAAAAAAATGTATAGGCCTCTTTTCAACCAATTGGCCCCTTAAATAGGCATGCAACCTTATTAAAATAAAGGAAGACAACAATTAACATCAATAATGACTGATGAGCACTGCAACAACATAGGTAGTAATACAGATTGTCGAAGAGCCAGATGAAATCCAGCAAATCAATTAGAGGCCCATCTAAACAAGACAGTATTTGCCAGCTTCACAAAAGTTATGAGTGAAGGGGCCAGGCCTCCCGAAACGGGAGTTGCAGAGTTTGGGTGACACAACGGAGAAGGCCCTGCCCCATGTACTCACCAGCCATACTTCAGACAATAGTACAACACAGAGCAGAATCTCCCCCAAAGTCTCCTGATAGGCAGGCAGAATGATGCAAAAGCAGGCAGTCCTTTATAAATTCTAGCCCCCAAAATTGAGGGCACTAAAGATCACCAGCACTTTGCATTGGGCATAGCTGGCTGCGGGAGTTTTAGGGTGCCTCTACAAGAGCGATTTAAAGCTCTTTCAAGTCACAGTAAAAAAATTACCTCTACAAGAGCGGAGCGCAAATTGGGGGTTTTCTCTCTGATTATGTGCGTTAAATAACAAGTTTTAATTCTCCGCGGCCATTAAAGCACATTTTGACCATGTAAACATGCGATTCTCCGCATTTCAGCCACTTTAAAGCACGTTTCATACTGCCGGTTATGCGCTTCACCACAGGTCACAGGATTTAGGCGTAAACGCGATTGTGAGAAGATGCGCATAATCGGACAACCAGGTGCCAAACCAAATTCTTGTAGAGGGGACTTTAGTTTGATACAACTGAGGGAGGGGGGCACCAGGTTGGGGAAGAATGACCAAAAAGGATCTTGTCTTCTTTGGATTAAGTTTCACTTTGTTAGCCCACCTCCGGAGCATCATAGCCTGAAAGCTGGTGGAAAGGAGAGGTAGAGTTGGGTGCCAACACCCTACTGATGGCACCAAACCCCAGATCTTTGTTGGCTCCTGGAAATCCTCTTTTCACTGAATCTGGGGGTCTAGCACTGCATTCCCCCACACCTCCCCACACCTCCCCCATCAGCCATATACACCCCACCTGTTTCCCAGCATTTAAACAGAAAGATGAACAGTTTTGTGCACCCAGAAGAAAAGTCCATCCTGGGGGATAATAAAGCATGTTTTACATACAGATTATTATTATTTTTTAAAATCTCATATGCTGCATTTGGGGAAGGACAATCTGCACAATCACAGTCAAAGTAGCATTTAAATCCTTTCTCTGTGCAGTGGGAGAATATTAAAGTTAATATTAGGTATTTGACGTTGCGTTAGGTGGTCTTTGCACGCCCAGCCCAGTGAAAGCTCTTTTGCCACTGCCTTTCTTGAACCCGAAAGTGAATGTGCAGCCCCAGCCCTCATCAAGATGCCTTTCTATTGGACAGCAGCAATAGATAGATGATAGATAGATAGATAGATAGATAGATTTATAGATAGATGATAGATAGATGATAGATAGATGATAGATAGATAGATGATGATAGATAGTAGGGATGTGCACTGGATCGGACCCGATCCACGATCCGAGTCCGGTCCAGTGGGAAATCGGATAAATTATCCGATTTCCGATCCCGCAGCTGGATCGGCCGATCCAATCCGAACCGGTCCGAAAAAGCTCCGAACCGGTTCGGCGGATCGGTGGATCGGCGGGCGCCCACTGGCGCCCACCGCCGCTTCCATTGGCGGGCGCCAGCGGGCGCCCGCCGATGAAAGTGGACAGCGGGGGGGGGAGGAGGGGGGCGCTTACCTTCTCGGCCCGGTGGCTCCCGTCCGGCGCCGGCGCCTACTACTACTAGCAGGCTCCGCGGCCTGCTCTAGGGTGGCGCGCCGGGTGATGTCATCACCCGGCGCGCTACTCTAGAGCAGGCCGCGGAGCCTGCTGGTAGTAGTAGGCGCCGGCGCCGGCCGGGAGCCGCCGGGCCGGGAAGGTAAGGAGAGGGTGCGTGGAGGGGAGGAGGGGGCGCGCGGAGGGGGGAGGGGGGCCCTTACCTTCCCAGCCCGGCGGCTCCCGTCCGGCGCCGGCGCCTACTACTCCCAGCAGGCTCCGCGGCCTGCTCTAGGGTGGCGCGCCGGGTGATGTCATCACCCGGCGCGCTACTCTAGAGCAGGCCGCGGAGCCTGCTGGAAGTAGTAGGCGCCGGCGCCGGCCGGGAGCCGCCGGGCCGGGAAGGTAAGGAGGGGGTGCGTGGAGGGGAGGAGGGGGCGCGCGGAGGGGGGAGGGGGGCCCTTACCTGCCCGGCCCGGCGGCTCCCGTCCGGCGCCGGCGCCTACTACTCCCAGCAGGCTCCGCGGCCTGCTCTAGGATGGCGCGCCGGGTGATGTCATCACCCGGCGCGCTACTCGAGAGTAGGCCGCGGAGCCCGCTGGTAGTAGCCGCCGGCGCCGGACGGGAGCGGACGGGCCGAGAAGGTAAGCAGTGGCGGGGAAGGGGGCTTACCCCCCCCCCGGAGCCATCCGCTTCTATCCGCTGGCGCCCGCGGGCGCCAGCGGATGGAAGCGGGCGGCCCCAGGGGGGGTAGGGAGCGCGGGGGAGGGGGCTTACCTGCCGGGGCCGTCCACAGCGGACGGCCCCGGGGGGGGGAGGGAGTTAGGCCCCCCCCTTACCCACCCGCCGCCATTTTTTCCTCATAGACTTGCATTGCAATGCAAGTCTATGGGGAAAAAAATGGCGGCCGATCCAAAAATGTACGATTTTTGGGTCGGGATCGGACTCGATCCGGTCCGGGGGGCCTCCGATTTTGTCCGAACCGGTCCGGGACAAAATTGGAGGTCCCGATCCGGGTCCCGATCCGATCCGGGGGGTCCGTGCACACCCCTAATAGATAGATAGATAGATAGATAGATAGATAGATAGATAGATAGGCAGGGCAGTTGCATAGAGTCCTACAGGGACAAATTTGAATATTTTCTTCCCAAAATTTGAGGGGAAGGGGGAGAGCAACATTCTTCCCAACCCATGTGTCTAAAGAGATGTGGGATGGAATTGTGTAAATAACAACAACAAGCAAGCAAGCAAGCAAAGGACTGCATGATGCATTCTGGTGGCAGACCTCGGTTGCTTGGTAATGGGTTGCCTGGTCCACAAAAGGAACAACGCTGCAGCTAAGCCTGGGCTCCTTTTCAGGTCCCAGAGTTTGCTGGCTATGAATCCCACTAATTGCAGGTTTCCTAAATACTTAGGCTGTAAACCTGCAAGCTCTGGATACAAATCCCACTGGCATCAGCAGGACTTAATTGTGCATAACTGAGAGTTGGAGTGAGGATGCCAGGTGCCCACCTGTACTACTGGGAGCGACCCCCATTCATACTTCTAGGTTTGCTAAGCAAGGCCTGTTAAAATGTTCAGGAGTTATGGTTGGTGGATTTCTCCCTGAGGAACCTCTGCACAGTATATATTTGTACTCTTCCCACCCCACCCTACACCAATTGCAAAACTGTCCTGCTGGTGAATAAACTAGTTAATGAGTCTGGGTTATAATAACTTAACACTTAAGCCATAATCAGCATTAATCAGAGACACCAGCTGAATTCTGCCCCCTTGGAGAAAAGCAGGTTGAATAGGAATGATGGATTTCGATGGCTTTAGCTTCTTCCTACCTTGGTTACGAAATTACAGGGAATGCTGTGGGGCAAAGGTTTCAGGGTCCCAAGAGGCATCAAAGAGATGCTAGGTGGTTCCAGGGCCATTTTCTATCAGGAATAATTTCTCAGTTATTGGCCAAAAGTTTTAGAATCACTGAATCAACGTAGAATAGTAGAGTGGGAAGGGGCCTCTAAGGCCATCCAGTCCAACCCCCTGCTCAATGCAGGAATCCACCTTGAAGGATCCCTAACAACTGGCTGTCCAGCTGCCTCTTGAATGCCTCCAATGTGGGAGAGCCCACCACATCCCTAGGTCATTGGTTCCATTGTCGAACTGCTCTAACACTCAGGAAGTTTTTCCTGATTTCCAGCCAGAATCTAACTTGAGTCCACTCTTCCGTGTCCTCCTGCATTCTGGGATGATCGGGAAGAGGCAGAATCTACACAGCTGCTTTGAAATAGTTTATACCAGTACTGACAACTGTTCGGGCCCTGGACATACTCGTTATTCAGTTTTCTAAGTTCCCTCACCTGGTGCTCCCCTTTGGAAACTCCATGGTGCAAAGCACCTTCAGCCTGAGGGCGTGTACTCAGCTGTCACGTGTTATAGGCAACGTGTTCCACTGACCATCGTTTCTGCCCCAATCCCCCTGAGTAGCCTGAGAGGGAAGATCACGTGAAAAATGAACGCCTTTTCTCATCGTAGGCATTGTGCCCACCACCACCACTGCTCCAAGCACCCCGGAACCCCCTCCTACTTTCGGTGAGTCTCCGAGGCATCTGCGTTCCTGCCGTTTCCGTTCCTGCCTTCTCCTGGCCTTTGTTGCGTGAAGCTTCCTGGGTGGCTTTAGAGTGGCTTGGAGTGTGGCAGGTTCAGGGGAGAGCCATGGTGCTGGTCCGGAGAGCTCAGAGGGTGGCCGACAGCTGATCAAGGGGGTCTCCTTGACCTCAGGCTTCCCAGGCCTCTGGGAGCACTCTGTGTTCGGGCCTGCGTTGCTACGCAACCGCAGGCTGGCGGAGGCCGTGGGGCGCCCACCTCACTCGCCAGAACATAGGAGTCTGGCGCCCAGGACTGGGCGAGCGGGAGCTCCTTCGGCCCAGTTTTGGGCCCTCACCTGTCAGTGAGTTGTAGGGGTGTGCATCGGATCGGATCCGATCCACGATCCGAATCCGATCCGACCCAAAATCGGGAAAATCCGATCCGATCCGATCCGATCCGGACAACCTCCGATCCGATCCGATCCGATCCGATGAGGTCCGATCCGGATCGGACGCCATTTTGAATGCTTTTTCCCATAGCCAAGTATTGTTTTACAAAAACGCCTATAACTTTTTCATTTTTAAAGATAGAAGGATGAAACTTGGGCACTTTGTAGACTGTTTAGGGGTAGTTGTCTGTGAGAAATTTCAGAAAGATTGGTGCATGCATTTTGTGGCAATTAATTTTTTAATAAATACCCAGGAATGCCTATAACTTTGTCATTTTTAAAGTTACACACATGAAACTTTGCCACATTGTAGGGGGTACCTTGGGACCTATGTGTGTGAAATTTCAGAAACGTAGGTGCTTGTCTTGTGTGGCAATTAATTTTTAGAAAAATGGGTAGTAGTGGGGTAAATACAGTTGCGCCTCCCATTTTTTTATTTTTGAAGATACAAACAGGAAACTTGGGCACATTACAGGTACCACTTGCCTTGATATGTGTGTGAAATTTCAGAAACATTGGAGCTTTCCTTGTGTGGCAATTAATTTTTGAAACAATGAGGAAAGAAACACCTATAACTTTGTCATTTTTAAAGTTACACACATGAAACTTTGCCACATTGTAGGTGGTACCTTGGGACCCATGTGTGTGAAATTTCGGAAACGTAGGTGCTTGCCTTGTGTGGCAATTAATTTTTTAATAAATACCCAGGAATGCCTATAACTTTGTCATTTTTAAAGTTACACACATGAAACTTTGCCACATTGTAGGCGGTACCTTGGGACCTATGTGTGTGAAATTTCGGAAACGTAGGTGCTTGCCTTGTGTGGCAATTAATTTTAGAAAAATGGGTAGTGGTGGGGTAAATACAGTTACGCCTCCCACTTTTTTATTTTTGAAGATACAAACAGGAAACATGGGCACATTACAGGTACCACTTGGCTTGATATGTGTGTAAAATTTCAGACAGCTGGGTCCAGGCATGTGGTGGCAAGGTATTTTTGAAACAATGAGGAAAGAAACGCCTATAACTTTTTTATTTTAAAAGTTAGAAGTCTGAACATTGCTCACTTTGTAGATGGGTTAGGGGTAGATATGTGTCAGAAATTTCAGAATGATAGGTCCAGGCATTTGATGGCTATGGAATTTTTAAATTACATGTTTCAAAAAAATTTCTACAGAGGCCAGGTCTTCCCCTCCCGCTTCCCGCGAAGAAAAGGAAACACTCTCTCGTCTCGATCCCTTTGATCCTTGGTAGTATCCATTACAGGGCTCGTGTCTGCTTGAGTACAAATTGAAAGCAGACACGAGCCCTGTAATGGATACTACCAAGGATCAAAGGGATCGAGACCAGAGTGATCCTTCCTTGCCCGCATGGCTGCAAAACTCAGCTAGGCTCAGCCGTTCTGCTTGAAAAGTGAAAGGAGGAAAGGAAACACGAGCCCTGTAATGGATACTACTAGCAACTTCAAAGGGATCGAGACGAGAGAGTGTTTCCTTTTCTTCGCGGGAAGCGGGAGGGGAAGACCTGGCCTCTGTAGAAATTTTTTTGAAACATGTAATTTAAAAATTCCATAGCCATCAAATGCCTGGACCTATCATTCTGAAATTTCTGACACATATCTACCCCTAACCCATCTACAAAGTGAGCAATGTTCAGACTTCTAACTTTTAAAATAAAAAAGTTATAGGCGTTTCTTTCCTCATTGTTTCAAAAATACCTTGCCACCACATGCCTGGACCCAGCTGTCTGAAATTTTACACACATATCAAGCCAAGTGGTACCTGTAATGTGCCCATGTTTCCTGTTTGTATCTTCAAAAATAAAAAAGTGGGAGGCGTAACTGTATTTACCCCACCACTACCCATTTTTCTAAAATTAATTGCCACACAAGGCAAGCACCTACGTTTCCGAAATTTCACACACATAGGTCCCAAGGTACCGCCTACAATGTGGCAAAGTTTCATGTGTGTAACTTTAAAAATGACAAAGTTATAGGCATTCCTGGGTATTTATTAAAAAATTAATTGCCACACAAGGCAAGCACCTACGTTTCCGAAATTTCACACACATGGGTCCCAAGGTACCACCTACAATGTGGCAAAGTTTCATGTGTGTAACTTTAAAAATGACAAAGTTATAGGTGTTTCTTTCCTCATTGTTTCAAAAATTAATTGCCACACAAGGAAAGCTCCAATGTTTCTGAAATTTCACACACATATCAAGGCAAGTGGTACCTGTAATGTGCCCAAGTTTCCTGTTTGTATCTTCAAAAATAAAAAAATGGGAGGCGCAACTGTATTTACCCCACTACTACCCATTTTTCTAAAAATTAATTGCCACACAAGACAAGCACCTACGTTTCTGAAATTTCACACACATAGGTCCCAAGGTACCCCCTACAATGTGGCAAAGTTTCATGTGTGTAACTTTAAAAATGACAAAGTTATAGGCATTCCTGGGTATTTATTAAAAAATTAATTGCCACAAAATGCATGCACCAATCTTTCTGAAATTTCTCACAGACAACTACCCCTAAACAGTCTACAAAGTGCCCAAGTTTCATCCTTCTATCTTTAAAAATGAAAAAGTTATAGGCGTTTTTGTAAAACAATACTTGGCTATGGGAAAAAGCATTCAAAATGGCGTCCGATCCGGATCGGACATCTGGTCCGATCCGATCCGACCAGCCTCCGATCCGATCCGATCCGATCCGACCCCCCAGGTCCGATTCCGATCCGCTATCCGATCCGATCCGAGGGGTCAGTGCACATCCCTAGTGAGTTGAGGGATGGAAGCGCAGAGACGCTGGTCTCCGAGTCTTCCCCTTTTCAAACTCTCCCGCGTGAGCCTGCGCCTGACCCCCTTCTCTCCCTCGCAGAGTCCTGTCTGGTGTCGGGTGACCCTCATTACTACACCTTTGACAAGCAAACGCATCACTTCATGGGCAACTGCACCTACACCCTCTCCCAGCTGTGCAACCAAACCAGCCCTCCGCTGCTGCCCTCTTTCAACGTGGAAGCCACCAACGAGCACCGAGGGGGCAACACACAGGTGTCTTACGTCCAAAGCGTGGACGTCGACGTGCTGGGCGTCCGGGTCACCCTGGAGAAGGGGGGAACGGTGAAGGTGAGCGGAGCTGTCCCGGGATGGATCTGCTCCAGGCAGAAGGGACATTCTAATGCCCCTCCAGCACCAGCCGGTCTCTAACGGACGTGCCTGCATCCGTCTCTAGGTCGATGGGGAGAGAGTCGTCGTCCCCTCCACGCCCAAAACGGGTCTGCAAATCTGGCCCAGCGGCTTCTACACGGTGGTGTCGACGGACTTCGGCTTGACAGTCAAGTATGACGGAGACCATCAAGTGGAAGTGACGCTCCCGAGTCCCTACAAGGACCTGGTCTGCGGCATGTGTGGGAACTACAACGGTAACCCCAAGGACGATTTCCTGAATCCCCACGGGGAACTGGAGCCGGATTCCACCAGCCTGGGGAACAGCTGGCAGGTCTCCAACCTCACCAGGTTCGTAGCTCTCACCCTCCAGCGTTGTGAAGTTTCCACGGAACGTGGAACGCCAGGTCCCAAATCAAGCTGGTGCTTTTGTCTCTCAGTTGCTCCTCAGGGCCCCCACCTGTCTGCACCGAGGCTGAGAGGGAAGCGGCCCAGAGCAGCAGCTTCTGCGGACTCATCACGGATGCGACGGGGCCGTTTAGACATTGCCACGGCACCATCGACCCGACAGGGCACTTCGCCGGCTGCCTTTATGATCAGTGCGCTCTGCACCTGGACCCTGGCTCCCTTTGCAGGAGCCTGCAGTCCTACGCAGATGCCTGTCTGTCCCTGGGGGTTCCTGTAGAGCCCTGGAGGAACGCCACCTTTTGTCGTAAGTTCTTGAGGAGCAGCAGGACCCGTAGCCTCCCTCCCTTGGGTGCACAAGAATACCTGTGTGAGCGGGGAAGGTTGGGAGGGCCACAAACCGCATGGGGGCAGTTTGCTTCCCCCCCTTGGAGAAAAGCACTCCCTCCCCATGCTGTTTCCAGGGACAGTGCTCATACGGGGCTCCACATGGGTCAATACCATCTCTCTCCATGGGCAGAGCGGAGAGGGCCTAGGGGCCGAATTTGGGTTGTATGTGGTCCCAGGCACTATTCTCAGCACCTTTTGAGCAAGGGCGCTGTCAGAAGTCCCAGAGAGCTGCTGCCATGCCCAGCCCATAGTAGTCCTGAGCTCGATGGAGAAATGGCTTGAGCCAATGTACAAGGGGCTTTCATTAGGCCTTACGGAGACCCGTTTTCTTTCCTCAGCCATTTCCTGCGCTCCCAACAGCCACTACGAGTCTTGCGCCAACGCCTGCCCCGCTACCTGCATGAACCCGTCGGCCACCTGCAGCCTGCCGTGTGCGGAAGCCTGTGTCTGTGACAGCGGCTTCCTCCTCTACAGCGGCACCTGTGTGCCCAGCCACCAGTGCGGATGCTGGCACCAGGGCAAGCACTACCCTGTGGGCTCCCAGTTCTGGACCGACGACACCTGCTCTTCCAGGTGCACGTGCCCCAGTCAAGGCGGCCAGGTGAGGTGCTTCCCCGATTCCTGCCCGAAGGATCAGTACTGCGGGGTCCAGAACGGGGTCCCGGGATGCGACCCTCACACCTACGGGATCTGCCGCGTCCACAACGACCCTCACTACAACACCTTTGACAAAGAGACGCACCACTTCATGGGCAACTGCACCTACACCCTGGCCAGGCTGTGTGACAACACCACCACGGGTCTGCCCTTCTTCGAGATCGCGGCCAAAAACGAGCACCGCGGGAACCCGTCCGTGTCCTACGTCCAACGGGTCCTGGTGGAGGTTTACGGGCGGCAGATTGAGATTCTGAGAAACCACCCGAGCCAAGTGCTGGTAAGTGAAAACAAGCCCGCCCCCTCCCTGCCAGTAGTTGGCAAGAGGGATTCCTTCTTCTGGGAAAGATATGGTGGATTTCCGTGTGACTTCTCCCTCCTTAGGTGAACAAAGAGCTAAGAACCCTGCCAGTGCGGGAGCTGAACGGCTCCGTGACCGTGGGCAGGAACGGCCGATATGTGACCCTGGAGACGGATTTCCGGCTGACCGTCTCCTACGACACGGACTCCTCGGTGGAGATCAGGGTGCCCACCGACTATTTCAACAGGACCTGCGGCATGTGCGGCAACTTCAACAACCTCCGGCACGATGACCGCATGATGCCCAACGGAGAGCAAGCCAAGAACACCATTCAGCTGGGAAACAGCTGGCAAGTTCCAGGCGCGGAATACGACTACCCCTCTTGTGGCGTTCCACCGCCGCCCCCGACGTGCCTCCCTGAGCAGGAGGCTCTTTACAGGGCAGACGCCTTCTGCGGGCTACTGACAAGCAGCCAGGGGCCTTTTGCCGTCTGCCTGTCCGTCATCAACCCCGAGAGCTTCTTCGAGAGCTGCGTCTTCGACCTGTGTGCCCTGCAGGGGAGCCAGCCGGCCTTGTGCAATGCACTGGGGGCCTACGCTGACGCTTGCCAAAGAGCTGGCGTGGACCTGCCCAGCTGGAGGAATGCCACCTTCTGCCGTGAGTAGCACCCTGCAATTGCTCTTCAGGATGAGGAGGTGCATGCAGTAGTTGTGGGAAGGGGCCTTCCGGATCACTTCCTCCGCTGGCTGACACTCTAGCGCGCAGTTACCGTGGAGAGTAGCTGTCGCCTGACATCTTCCTGCCGCTTTAGGGGCGGGGGCGTGCTCCTCGAGCGTAGGCAGTGAGCCCCAACTGTCCAGCGCAGCCTGGCCTGGCATGGAAGCCCTGACGCTTCTTGCTTTCCTTCGCAGCAATCCCTTGCCCTGCCAACAGTCACTACAACCTGTGCACCAGCTCCTGTCCGGCCACCTGTTCCAGCCCTCTGGCCCCTGGGAACTGCAGCAAGCCTTGCGTGGAGGGCTGCGAGTGCAACGGAGGGTTTGTTCTTAGCGGGGGACGCTGCGTGTCGCTGGCGGACTGCGGCTGCCTAGCGGGAGACAAATACTACGAGGTGGGTTCCTGGGCGCAGTCCGAACCGTTTGGCCCACCAGAGTCTGCTGCAGCTCACAGCAATGAGGCACGGGTCTAACGCTTCTTCTTTGCTCCTCTCCAACAGAAAGGAGAGACGTTCTGGCAACCGGACTGCGTCGGCCGGTGTCGCTGCGTGGGCAACGGCACCTTAGTTTGCAGCACAGAGACCTGCCCAGCGGGCCAAATCTGCATGGTGCAGCATGGGATCCTGGGCTGCCAAATTCCAGACAAGGCCACCTGCCACATCTTCGGGGACCCACACTACATCACCTTTGACGGGAGACTGTACCACTTCCAGGGCGGGTGCAACTACACAGCAGTGGAGGTCTGCAGCAATTCCTCCGAGCGGTTCTCTGTGACGACGAGGAACGAACATCGCGGAAGCCAGGCCTGGACGGCTCTCAATTCAGTGGCTGTCTCGTTCAGAAACCTGCACATCGCCCTGAGGAAAAGCAAAGAGGTCTACGTGAGTATGACGCCCCCAAGCCAGAGCCTGGCAGCAGCTCCGGGAGGTTCCGGCAGAGTCTCCGGGGGCCGTGTTCGCACTACAAAGCCTCGGCCGGCTCTGCTAGCTCTCAGCGTGTGCAGTCCACAACTAACGCCGTGTAGCGTCTCGATTGGGAACTGCACCAGTTGGGTGCAGATCTTATTCAGATGCCCCCTCAGGGCTACCCAAGGAAAGGGGGGAGCTTACCTGGGAACGTCCGGCAAAGTGTTAGAAAGTACAGAAAGTTGTAGGACAGAAGTCCGTGAAGCCGAAGGAGCTTGAACTAGGGATGTGTATGGACCGAAAAAACCTGATCGGAATTGGAATCGGAATAGGAACCGGAATTGATGCCTCGGATTGGATTGGATTGGATTGGATTGGATCGCAGACTTTCCGGTTCGGATCGGATCCGATTTCGATCTGAAAATCGGTCGTCCGATTTTCGGATCGGACGCCATTTAAGGTGTTTTCACCATAGGCTTGCGTTGGGGGAAAGAAAGCTTTCCCCCAATGTAAGCCTATGCGGAAAACATGGGGTCGGTTGAGTGGGGACCTAACTCCCCCCTGTCCCTCCCCCCCACTCACGCTCCTTACCTGCCGAGCCGTCCGCTGCCGCCCACTGCCGCCCGCTGGTCCCTTCTACTGAGAAACAGGTTTCGCGACCTGCCTCTCAGTAGCGCACTGAGTGACCCAGTGAGAGCCCAGCGCGCTACTGAGAGGCGGGCCGCGAAGCCTGTTTCTCAGTAGTAGGGACCAGTGGGAGGTAGCGGATGGCCCCAGCAGGTAAGTGGGGACTTCCCACTCCCTCTCCATCCCACTCCCCCCCACTCGCGCTCTTTACCTGCTAGGCCATCCACTTCCGCCCGCTGGTCCCGTCTACTGAGAAACAGGCTTCGCGGCCTGCCTCTCAGTAGCGCACCGGGTGATGACGTCACCCAGCGCGCTACTGAGAGGCAGGCCCCGAAGCCTGTTTCTCAGTAGAAGGGACCAGTGGGCGGCCGCGGATGGCCCCAGCAGGTAAGTGGGGACCTCCCTCTCTCTCCTCCTCCCCCCCACTCACACTCCTTACCTGCCGGCGTCCCGCGCTGCCGTCCGCTGCTTCCGTACTACTGAAAAGCAGGCCTTGCGGCCTGTTTATCAGTAGTACGGAAGCAGCGGACGGCAGCGCGGGACAGCGGCAGGTAACAGGGGACCTCCACCTCCCTTCCCCCTCCCCCACTCGCACTCCTTACCTGCTGCCTGCTCGTTGCCGTCCACTGCCGCCCACTGCTTCAGTACTACTGCAAAACAGGCCTTGCGGCCTGTTCCACAGTAGAGCGAGGGCTCGCCAAGTGATGATGTCACCCGGCGCGCTGGCACTCTATTGTGGAACAGTCCGCAAGACCTGTTTCTCAGTAGAAGGGACCAGCGGGCGGCAGTGGACGGCAGCGAGGAGACAGCAGGAAAGGAGCGCGAGTGGGGTGAGGAGTTCCGAGGTCCGATCCTCTGGTTTTTTTGATCCACATCGGGTCCTTTCGGATTGGATTGGATTAGATAGGACGATCCAGATGATAGGGATTGGAATCGGATAATTTTATCCAATTTTTCCTGGATCGGGTCCGGATCGTGGATTGGACCCGATCCGATGCACATCCCCAGCTGGAATGACTTCCTTGCAGCAGAAGAGGCCGGAAAGACACCCACCCCTCTGACTCATTGATTTCCGGGTGGGTACCGGAACCACTCTTTCGAACACGGACAGCAAAGGGGGAGGTTTCCGAGTTCAGGGACAAAAGGATGCAGGAATCCACTTTAAAGAATACCTGACAGATGGCTGTCCAGCTGCCTCCTGAAGGCCTCTAGTGTGGGAGAGTCCACCACCTCCCCAGTGTCGTACTGCTCTAACAGTCAGGAAGTTTTCCTGATGTCCAGCCGGCATCTGGCTTCCTGTAACTTGAGCCCGTTGCTCTGTGTCCTGGGATGATCAAGAATTGATCCTGGCCCTTCCCGGTGTGAGAACCTTTCAAGTCTTTGGTGATAACCACTCGCGTGGATTACAGACGTCATCTCTCGATGGCGACTGGGTGCAGCTGAGTTACTGGAAAGAGAGTGTCCCTGTCCAAGAGCAGTATACCTTTGACTTCTGGAGGCTTGGGGATGACCAGGGGATACTGAGCTTTCCGAGGGAGAAGGGGTGTCTGGCTGAAAAGAGGGATCGTTGGCCTCTTCTACAAGTCATGACTGAAGCCTGGGTCAGCTCCAGGGGTCATTGGATGAGTTGGCTCCCTTTGTCCTTTCTCCAGGTGAACGGAGCAAAGGTGACCCTTCCTGCAAGTCTGCACCTGGGGATCACCGTGAAGGAAAGCCCTCCGTATGTGGTCGTCGACAGCCCCTTTGGCTTGCGGGCCATGTTTGACGGGGACCAGGGGCTGTTTGTCCAAGTGGACGAGAGATACAAGGGGCACCTGTGCGGGCTGTGTGGCACGTACTCCGGCAGCCAGCTGGACGATTTCCGGCGGCCGGATGGAATCCTGGAACTCGATGCCAATGAGTTCGGCAAGAGCTGGAGAGTGACGGATGACAGCTGGCCGTAAGTGTTGGAGTAGTGGCCCTCACCGGCGTCCCCTTGCCAAATACCCTCTGCGCCCCTCCGCCAAAGCATCCCTGCCCCTTAAAAGGGATATTCTACAGTGTCCTTCTGTAGAACTCGAACAGGTGCCGATGAGGGCGATCCAAACCTATCAAGGAGCTAGAACGGCCCCCTTGCAAAGGAAGGTCGCAGCATTGGGGGCTATTGAAGATACATACACGGAAGGCAAGGATGTGGGGACATGACAGAGGTGTCTGAAACGATGCACGGTCTACCTGGAGACAGCGGGATGGGGAGAGGGATTCCGCTCGCTCTCCCAACGCTAGAACCGGGGGTGGCCCCATGAAACGAGGTGGGGGCGCATTCAGGAGCGATTAGCAGAAGTCCATCTTGACACAGCCCTCTCAAAATCAGTGGATGGGGAACGAAACGGGGAGGGGGCTGTTGCCCTCTGACCCTCCTTCTTTTGGGCTTCCGGGGGGTAGCTGGCTGGCCACGGCAGGCAACAGGAAGCTGGACTGCTAGATGGGCCTTTGGTCTGAACCAGCAGGGCTCTTCTTACGGTCCAAGGGTAGAAGCCAAAGACAGGGCCAGAGTGAAGCACGATGTCCGCATCAAAGCAAACTGGCCACGAGCCCAATAAGTCACGTCTTTATGCCTTCAACGTTTCAGCCCCCCGAATTCCACGGCTAACCAGGCCCGTGTAACGGAGAATGTAGGTGGCCGGGGTCTCCGTGCCTTGCTAAGCAGATGATGGTGTCTTCTCGTTCATTCTTGTCGGATCTCTAGGTGTGACCCCTCACCCCCCATTCTTCCTGCCTGCGACCCTGCTAAGGAAGTGGGCTTCGAAGACCTCTGCCGAGTGATTCTGGCCAGCCAGGGGCCTTTTGCAGCCTGCCACTGGAGCATCCCACCTCAGCTGCACTTTGAAAGCTGCGTGTATGACCAGTGCGCCACCGACGGAGACGCGGGGCAGTTCTGCCAAAGCTTGGAAGCGTACGCTGCCGCATGCCACCTGGCCGGCGTGTTGCTTGGGGACTGGAGGAAGGAGACCGGCTGTGGTGAGTGGAGCTGAGGTCAGGCTCCCGAGGGAGAGACCTTCGAAGGGGTCGGCGTTCCTTCTGCCCCCAGTCCTGCCTTGCGGATCTGGTGCCTGCTTGTCTCAGGGCTTTCCTCACCGTGAGGTTGATTCCACGGGAGGGTGATGGAGAAAGGAATGGGAGGGGGGCTGTATCCTGCCAGAAACCCCGGGGCGCAGCCACTTGCCATGCTGAGTGTTGGGAAATGGAACACTCCGTTGGGGAGGCATGGCCGGCTGTTTCCTGGATGGTTCTCGCTGGGATACAGCTATAGCTCTTCTGTGCCGGTTACCCTAGGAGTCGAATGCAGTAACTGGAAGGATGCGGAAGGATAGGGGGGTGCATGCCAGTGGGAGGGGAGAGAGAAGCACAGTATGATGAGCGTGAGGAACCACACCGCCCTCTGCACTTGGGCTTCTTTCCGGGATATGGCTGTCAGTGCACCTCCAGCAACAGAGCTCCGGGGTGGGCCAGCAGTGGCCTTCAGCCTCGGGAGGGTGATGAACGTAACAAATGTGGCCCGCTGCAGTTGGAGCCCCACCCCCACGGCCCTGGCGGTGCTCACAAAAGGGCTCTCCCAGGGTCAGGATGGGACTGAGCGGTCGAGAACACATCTCAGTCTCTTTTGTGTGCCGTTGTCAGATGCGACACCTCCGTGCAACTTCTCCTGCTCCTTTGACGTGGACTTCTGCTCCTGGACGCAGTCGGCTGCCGACAGCTTGGACTGGACCCGGCACAAAGGCCCGACGCCCTCGCCGACCACGGGACCGTCGTACGACCACACCACGGGAGGTGAGGGAGATGACCTTGGCTAGCGGGGAAGGGCAAGAGGCTCTCCCCGCCAGAGGGCCCGGGGAACATGAACAGTGCCGGCCTGTCTCCCCACATGCTCCAGGAGGTCCGTCGCTTTGACACGTGCTTCTCTATTTCAGACGGTTATTTCATCTACCTGGAAGGCAATGATGCCAACGCTGGGGACGTAGCGCACCTGCTCAGCCCCGTGTGCACTTTGGATGGGCCCAACTGCTTGCGCTTCTGGTATCACATGTACGGCGTGGCCCGCACGATGGCGCTGCGTGTTTATGTGATCTATGACGGTGCACCATCCACGTTGATCTGGTCTGAAACCGGGAACAAGGGCGACCGTTGGCAGATGGCAGAAGCCAACGTGGATCACCGAGGAAGGGTGGTGCAGGTACGGGATTGAGCGCCGCCAGCTCTGCAACTGCAAGTCTGGCACCGAGGGTGGAGTCTTGTCCACACATGATACTGACTAGAGATGCTCCCTCTTTGCAGATACGCCTCGAAGGAGTGCGAGGCGAAGACTTCCGCAGCGACGTGGCTCTGGATGACATCTCCGTCTCGGAGGGAACTTGCCCAGGTAAGACTGTCCAGTCTCCAGTTCCTCAGGGCTTATCAGTGGGGCTAGATGCAGTGGGGACAAAGTCGTGGCAACCTCGAACAGCAGGCTTCCTAGAGTGGTTATTTTTCTGAGTGTGTGGCGGTGGAGGGAGGAGGAGGAAAGAAAAACCCTGACAGATTATGTCAATAGCTCAGAGGCTGCGTTGGGCGGTGGGGCTGTGTGGGTGGGTTTCATGTCCCAGATATGCCTCCTCTTTCTCTGTGCCCGGTCGAGGTCTTTGGGTCACCCAAGTGCGTCTAGTTCACAAGACCGGCTTTGCACCAACACTGGAGATCAGGGGGACGTGAAGAGTCTTAGGGAGCAGCTTCTCCTGGGGGACTGCCACGTCCCTCGCCCGATGCTCCCTCACCACAAACTCCGTGGTGCAAAGCACCTTCAGCCTGAGGACGTGTATTCAGCTGTCACGTGTTATAGGCAACGTGTTCCACTGACCATCGTTTCTGCCCCAATCCCCCTGAGTAGCCTGAGAGGGAAGATCACGTGAAAAATGAACGCCTTTTCTCATCGTAGGCATTGTGCCCACCACCACCACTGCTCCAAGCACCCCGGAACCCCCTCCTACTTTCGGTGAGTCTCCGAGGCATCTGCGTTCCTGCCGTTTCCGTTCCTGCCTTCTCCTGGCCTTTGTTGCGTGAAGCTTCCTGGGTGGCTTTAGAGTGGCTTGGAGTGTGGCAGGTTCAGGGGAGAGCCATGGTGCTGGTCCGGAGAGCTCAGAGGGTGGCCGACAGCTGATCAAGGGGGTCTCCTTGACCTCAGGCTTCCCAGGCCTCTGGGAGCACTCTGTGTTCGGGCCTGCGTTGCTACGCAACCGCAGGCTGGCGGAGGCCGTGGGGCGCCCACCTCACTCGCCAGAACATAGGAGCCTGGCGCCCAGGACCGGGCGAGCGGGAGCTCCTTCGGCCCAGTTTTGGGCCCTCACCTGTCAGTGAGTTGAGGGATGGAAGCGCAGAGACGCTGGTCTCCGAGTCTTCCCCTTTTCAAACTCTCCCGCGTGAGCCTGCGCCTGACCCCCTTCTCTCCCTCGCAGAGTCCTGTCTGGTGTCGGGTGACCCTCATTACTACACCTTTGACAAGCAAACGCATCACTTCATGGGCAACTGCACCTACACCCTCTCCCAGCTGTGCAACCAAACCAGCCCTCCGCTGCTGCCCTCTTTCAACGTGGAAGCCACCAACGAGCACCGAGGGGGCAACACACAGGTGTCTTACGTCCAAAGCGTGGACGTCGACGTGCTGGGCGTCCGGGTCACCCTGGAGAAGGGGGGAACGGTGAAGGTGAGCGGAGCTGTCCCGGGATGGATCTGCTCCAGGCAGAAGGGACATTCTAATGCCCCTCCAGCACCAGCCGGTCTCTAACGGACGTGCCTGCATCCGTCTCTAGGTCGATGGGGAGAGAGTCGTCGTCCCCTCCACGCCCAAAACGGGTCTGCAAATCTGGCCCAGCGGCTTCTACACGGTGGTGTCGACGGACTTCGGCTTGACAGTCAAGTATGACGGAGACCATCAAGTGGAAGTGACGCTCCCGAGTCCCTACAAGGACCTGGTCTGCGGCATGTGTGGGAACTACAACGGTAACCCCAAGGACGATTTCCTGAATCCCCACGGGGAACTGGAGCCGGATTCCACCAGCCTGGGGAACAGCTGGCAGGTCTCCAACCTCACCAGGTTCGTAGCTCTCACCCTCCAGCGTTGTGAAGTTTCCACGGAACGTGGAACGCCAGGTCCCAAATCAAGCTGGTGCTTTTGTCTCTCAGTTGCTCCTCAGGGCCCCCACCTGTCTGCACCGAGGCTGAGAGGGAAGCGGCCCAGAGCAGCAGCTTCTGCGGACTCATCACGGATGCGACGGGGCCGTTTAGACATTGCCACGGCACCATCGACCCGACAGGGCACTTCGCCGGCTGCCTTTATGATCAGTGCGCTCTGCACCTGGACCCTGGCTCCCTTTGCAGGAGCCTGCAGTCCTACGCAGATGCCTGTCTGTCCCTGGGGGTTCCTGTAGAGCCCTGGAGGAACGCCACCTTTTGTCGTAAGTTCTTGAGGAGCAGCAGGACCCGTAGCCTCCCTCCCTTGGGTGCACAAGAATACCTGTGTGAGCGGGGAAGGTTGGGAGGGCCACAAACCGCATGGGGGCAGTTTGCTTCCCCCCCTTGGAGAAAAGCACTCCCTCCCCATGCTGTTTCCAGGGACAGTGCTCATACGGGGCTCCACATGGGTCAATACCATCTCTCTCCATGGGCAGAGCGGAGAGGGCCTAGGGGCCGAATTTGGGTTGTATGTGGTCCCAGGCACTATTCTCAGCACCTTTTGAGCAAGGGCGCTGTCAGAAGTCCCAGAGAGCTGCTGCCATGCCCAGCCCATAGTAGTCCTGAGCTCGATGGAGAAATGGCTTGAGCCAATGTACAAGGGGCTTTCATTAGGCCTTACGGAGACCCGTTTTCTTTCCTCAGCCATTTCCTGCGCTCCCAACAGCCACTACGAGTCTTGCGCCAACGCCTGCCCCGCTACCTGCATGAACCCGTCGGCCACCTGCAGCCTGCCGTGTGCGGAAGCCTGTGTCTGTGACAGCGGCTTCCTCCTCTACAGCGGCACCTGTGTGCCCAGCCACCAGTGCGGATGCTGGCACCAGGGCAAGCACTACCCTGTGGGCTCCCAGTTCTGGACCGACGACACCTGCTCTTCCAGGTGCACGTGCCCCAGTCAAGGCGGCCAGGTGAGGTGCTTCCCCGATTCCTGCCCGAAGGATCAGTACTGCGGGGTCCAGAACGGGATCCCGGGATGCGACCCTCACACCTACGGGATCTGCCGCGTCCACAACGACCCTCACTACAACACCTTTGACAAAGAGACGCACCACTTCATGGGCAACTGCACCTACACCCTGGCCAGGCTGTGTGACAACACCACCACGGGTCTGCCCTTCTTCGAGATCGCGGCCAAAAACGAGCACCGCGGGAACCCGTCCGTGTCCTACGTCCAACGGGTCCTGGTGGAGGTTTACGGGCGGCAGATTGAGATTCTGAGAAACCACCCGAGCCAAGTGCTGGTAAGTGAAAACAAGCCCGCCCCCTCCCTGCCAGTAGTTGGCAAGAGGGATTCCTTCTTCTGGGAAAGATATGGTGGATTTCCGTGTGACTTCTCCCTCCTTAGGTGAACAAAGAGCTAAGAACCCTGCCAGTGCGGGAGCTGAACGGCTCCGTGACCGTGGGCAGGAACGGCCGATATGTGACCCTGGAGACGGATTTCCGGCTGACCGTCTCCTACGACACGGACTCCTCGGTGGAGATCAGGGTGCTCACCGACTATTTCAACAGGACCTGCGGCATGTGCGGCAACTTCAACAACCTCCGGCACGATGACCGCATGATGCCCAACGGAGAGCAAGCCAAGAACACCATTCAGCTGGGAAACAGCTGGCAAGTTCCAGGCGCGGAATACGACTACCCCTCTTGTGGCGTTCCACCGCCGCCCCCGACGTGCCTCCCTGAGCAGGAGGCTCTTTACAGGGCAGACGCCTTCTGCGGGCTACTGACAAGCAGCCAGGGGCCTTTTGCCGTCTGCCTGTCCGTCATCAACCCCGAGAGCTTCTTCGAGAGCTGCGTCTTCGACCTGTGTGCCCTGCAGGGGAGCCAGCCGGCCTTGTGCAATGCACTGGGGGCCTACGCTGACGCTTGCCAAAGAGCTGGCGTGGACCTGCCCAGCTGGAGGAATGCCACCTTCTGCCGTGAGTAGCACCCTGCAATTGCTCTTCAGGATGAGGAGGTGCATGCAGTAGTTGTGGGAAGGGGCCTTCCGGATCACTTCCTCCGCTGGCTGACACTCTAGCGCGCAGTTACCGTGGAGAGTAGCTGTCGCCTGACATCTTCCTGCCGCTTTAGGGGCGGGGGCGTGCTCCTCGAGCGTAGGCAGTGAGCCCCAACTGTCCAGCGCAGCCTGGCCTGGCATGGAAGCCCTGACGCTTCTTGCTTTCCTTCGCAGCAATCCCTTGCCCTGCCAACAGTCACTACAACCTGTGCACCAGCTCCTGTCCGGCCACCTGTTCCAGCCCTCTGGCCCCTGGGAACTGCAGCAAGCCTTGCGTGGAGGGCTGCGAGTGCAACGGAGGGTTTGTTCTTAGCGGGGGACGCTGCGTGTCGCTGGCGGACTGCGGCTGCCTAGCGGGAGACAAATACTACGAGGTGGGTTCCTGGGCGCAGTCCGAACCGTTTGGCCCACCAGAGTCTGCTGCAGCTCACAGCAATGAGGCACGGGTCTAACGCTTCTTCTTTGCTCCTCTCCAACAGAAAGGAGAGACGTTCTGGCAACCGGACTGCGTCGGCCGGTGTCGCTGCGTGGGCAACGGCACCTTAGTTTGCAGCACAGAGACCTGCCCAGCGGGCCAAATCTGCATGGTGCAGCATGGGATCCTGGGCTGCCAAATTCCAGACAAGGCCACCTGCCACATCTTCGGGGACCCACACTACATCACCTTTGACGGGAGACTGTACCACTTCCAGGGCGGGTGCAACTACACAGCAGTGGAGGTCTGCAGCAATTCCTCCGAGCGGTTCTCTGTGACGACGAGGAACGAACATCGCGGAAGCCAGGCCTGGACGGCTCTCAATTCAGTGGCTGTCTCGTTCAGAAACCTGCACATCGCCCTGAGGAAAAGCAAAGAGGTCTACGTGAGTATGACGCCCCCAAGCCAGAGCCTGGCAGCAGCTCCGGGAGGTTCCGGCAGAGTCTCCGGGGGCCGTGTTCGCACTACAAAGCCTCGGCCGGCTCTGCTAGCTCTCAGCGTGTGCAGTCCACAACTAACGCCGTGTAGCGTCTCGATTGGGAACTGCACCAGTTGGGTGCAGATCTCATTCAGATGCCCCCTCAGGGCTACCCAAGGAAAGGGGGGAGCTTACCTGGGAACGTCCGGCAAAGTGTTAGAAAGTACAGAAAGTTGTAGGACACAAGTCCGTGAAGCCGAAGGAGCTTGAACTAGGGATGTGTATGGACCGAAAAAACCTGATCGGAATTGGAATCGGAATAGGAACCGGAATTGATGCCTCGGATTGGATTGGATTGGATTGGATTGGATCGCAGACTTTCCGGTTCGGATCGGATCCGATTTCGATCTGAAAATCGGTCGTCCGATTTTCGGATCGGACGCCATTTAAGGTGTTTTCACCATAGGCTTGCGTTGGGGGAAAGAAAGCTTTCCCCCAATGTAAGCCTATGCGGAAAACATGGGGTCGGTTGAGTGGGGACCTAACTCCCCCCTGTCCCTCCCCCCCACTCACGCTCCTTACCTGCCGAGCCGTCCGCTGCCGCCCACTGCCGCCCGCTGGTCCCTTCTACTGAGAAACAGGTTTCGCGACCTGCCTCTCAGTAGCGCACTGAGTGACCCAGTGAGAGCCCAGCGCGCTACTGAGAGGCGGGCCGCGAAGCCTGTTTCTCAGTAGTAGGGACCAGTGGGAGGTAGCGGATGGCCCCAGCAGGTAAGTGGGGACTTCCCACTCCCTCTCCATCCCACTCCCCCCCACTCGCGCTCTTTACCTGCTAGGCCATCCACTTCCGCCCGCTGGTCCCGTCTACTGAGAAACAGGCTTCGCGGCCTGCCTCTCAGTAGCGCACCGGGTGATGACGTCACCCAGCGCGCTACTGAGAGGCAGGCCCCGAAGCCTGTTTCTCAGTAGAAGGGACCAGTGGGCGGCCGCGGATGGCCCCAGCAGGTAAGTGGGGACCTCCCTCTCTCTCCTCCTCCCCCCCACTCACACTCCTTACCTGCCGGCGTCCCGCGCTGCCGTCCGCTGCTTCCGTACTACTGAAAAGCAGGCCTTGCGGCCTGTTTATCAGTAGTACGGAAGCAGCGGACGGCAGCGCGGGACAGCGGCAGGTAACAGGGGACCTCCACCTCCCTTCCCCCTCCCCCACTCGCACTCCTTACCTGCTGCCTGCTCGTTGCCGTCCACTGCCGCCCACTGCTTCAGTACTACTGCAAAACAGGCCTTGCGGCCTGTTCCACAGTAGAGCGAGGGCTCGCCAAGTGATGATGTCACCCGGCGCGCTGGCACTCTATTGTGGAACAGTCCGCAAGACCTGTTTCTCAGTAGAAGGGACCAGCGGGCGGCAGTGGACGGCAGCGAGGAGACAGCAGGAAAGGAGCGCGAGTGGGGTGAGGAGTTCCGAGGTCCGATCCTCTGGTTTTTTTGATCCACATCGGGTCCTTTCGGATTGGATTGGATTAGATAGGACGATCCAGATGATAGGGATTGGAATCGGATAATTTTATCCAATTTTTCCTGGATCGGGTCCGGATCGTGGATTGGACCCGATCCGATGCACATCCCCAGCTGGAATGACTTCCTTGCAGCAGAAGAGGCCGGAAAGACACCCACCCCTCTGACTCATTGATTTCCGGGTGGGTACCGGAACCACTCTTTCGAACACGGACAGCAAAGGGGGAGGTTTCCGAGTTCAGGGACAAAAGGATGCAGGAATCCACTTTAAAGAATACCTGACAGATGGCTGTCCAGCTGCCTCCTGAAGGCCTCTAGTGTGGGAGAGTCCACCACCTCCCCAGTGTCGTACTGCTCTAACAGTCAGGAAGTTTTCCTGATGTCCAGCCGGCATCTGGCTTCCTGTAACTTGAGCCCGTTGCTCTGTGTCCTGGGATGATCAAGAATTGATCCTGGCCCTTCCCGGTGTGAGAACCTTTCAAGTCTTTGGTGATAACCACTCGCGTGGATTACAGACGTCATCTCTCGATGGCGACTGGGTGCAGCTGAGTTACTGGAAAGAGAGTGTCCCTGTCCAAGAGCAGTATACCTTTGACTTCTGGAGGCTTGGGGATGACCAGGGGATACTGAGCTTTCCGAGGGAGAAGGGGTGTCTGGCTGAAAAGAGGGATCGTTGGCCTCTTCTACAAGTCATGACTGAAGCCTGGGTCAGCTCCAGGGGTCATTGGATGAGTTGGCTCCCTTTGTCCTTTCTCCAGGTGAACGGAGCAAAGGTGACCCTTCCTGCAAGTCTGCACCTGGGGATCACCGTGAAGGAAAGCCCTCCGTATGTGGTCGTCGACAGCCCCTTTGGCTTGCGGGCCATGTTTGACGGGGACCAGGGGCTGTTTGTCCAAGTGGACGAGAGATACAAGGGGCACCTGTGCGGGCTGTGTGGCACGTACTCCGGCAGCCAGCTGGACGATTTCCGGCGGCCGGATGGAATCCTGGAACTCGATGCCAATGAGTTCGGCAAGAGCTGGAGAGTGACGGATGACAGCTGGCCGTAAGTGTTGGAGTAGTGGCCCTCACCGGCGTCCCCTTGCCTAATACCCTCTGCGCCCCTCCGCCAAAGCATCCCTGCCCCTTAAAAGGGATATTCTACAGTGTCCTTCTGTAGAACTCGAACAGGTGCCGATGAGGGCGATCCAAACCTATCAAGGAGCTAGAACGGCCCCCTTGCAAAGGAAGGTCGCAGCATTGGGGGCTATTGAAGATACATACACGGAAGGCAAGGATGTGGGGACATGACAGAGGTGTCTGAAACGATGCACGGTCTACCTGGAGACAGCGGGATGGGGAGAGGGATTCCGCTCGCTCTCCCAACGCTAGAACCGGGGGTGGCCCCATGAAACGAGGTGGGGGCGCATTCAGGAGCGATTAGCAGAAGTCCATCTTGACACAGCCCTCTCAAAATCAGTGGATGGGGAACGAAACGGGGAGGGGGCTGTTGCCCTCTGACCCTCCTTCTTTTGGGCTTCCGGGGGGTAGCTGGCTGGCCACGGCAGGCAACAGGAAGCTGGACTGCTAGATGGGCCTTTGGTCTGAACCAGCAGGGCTCTTCTTACGGTCCAAGGGTAGAAGCCAAAGACAGGGCCAGAGTGAAGCACGATGTCCGCATCAAAGCAAACTGGCCACGAGCCCAATAAGTCACGTCTTTATGCCTTCAACGTTTCAGCCCCCCGAATTCCACGGCTAACCAGGCCCGTGTAACGGAGAATGTAGGTGGCCGGGGTCTCCGTGCCTTGCTAAGCAGATGATGGTGTCTTCTCGTTCATTCTTGTCGGATCTCTAGGTGTGACCCCTCACCCCCCATTCTTCCTGCCTGCGACCCTGCTAAGGAAGTGGGCTTCGAAGACCTCTGCCGAGTGATTCTGGCCAGCCAGGGGCCTTTTGCAGCCTGCCACTGGAGCATCCCACCTCAGCTGCACTTTGAAAGCTGCGTGTATGACCAGTGCGCCACCGACGGAGACGCGGGGCAGTTCTGCCAAAGCTTGGAAGCGTACGCTGCCGCATGCCACCTGGCCGGCGTGTTGCTTGGGGACTGGAGGAAGGAGACCGGCTGTGGTGAGTGGAGCTGAGGTCAGGCTCCCGAGGGAGAGACCTTCGAAGGGGTCGGCGTTCCTTCTGCCCCCAGTCCTGCCTTGCGGATCTGGTGCCTGCTTGTCTCAGGGCTTTCCTCACCGTGAGGTTGATTCCACGGGAGGGTGATGGAGAAAGGAATGGGAGGGGGGCTGTATCCTGCCAGAAACCCCGGGGCGCAGCCACTTGCCATGCTGAGTGTTGGGAAATGGAACACTCCGTTGGGGAGGCATGGCCGGCTGTTTCCTGGATGGTTCTCGCTGGGATACAGCTATAGCTCTTCTGTGCCGGTTACCCTAGGAGTCGAATGCAGTAACTGGAAGGATGCGGAAGGATAGGGGGGTGCATGCCAGTGGGAGGGGAGAGAGAAGCACAGTATGATGAGCGTGAGGAACCACACCGCCCTCTGCACTTGGGCTTCTTTCCGGGATATGGCTGTCAGTGCACCTCCAGCAACAGAGCTCCGGGGTGGGCCAGCAGTGGCCTTCAGCCTCGGGAGGGTGATGAACGTAACAAATGTGGCCCGCTGCAGTTGGAGCCCCACCCCCACGGCCCTGGCGGTGCTCACAAAAGGGCTCTCCCAGGGTCAGGATGGGACTGAGCGGTCGAGAACACATCTCAGTCTCTTTTGTGTGCCGTTGTCAGATGCGACACCTCCGTGCAACTTCTCCTGCTCCTTTGACGTGGACTTCTGCTCCTGGACGCAGTCGGCTGCCGACAGCTTGGACTGGACCCGGCACAAAGGCCCGACGCCCTCGCCGACCACGGGACCGTCGTACGACCACACCACGGGAGGTGAGGGAGATGACCTTGGCTAGAGGGGGAAGGGCAAGAGGCTCTCCCCGCCAGAGGGCCCGGGGAACATGAACAGTGCCGGCCTGTCTCCCCACATGCTCCAGGAGGTCCGTCGCTTTGACACGTGCTTCTCTATTTCAGACGGTTATTTCATCTACCTGGAAGGCAATGATGCCAACGCTGGGGACGTAGCGCACCTGCTCAGCCCCGTGTGCACTTTGGATGGGCCCAACTGCTTGCGCTTCTGGTATCACATGTACGGCGTGGCCCGCACGATGGCGCTGCGTGTTTATGTGATCTATGACGGTGCACCATCCACGTTGATCTGGTCTGAAACCGGGAACAAGGGCGACCGTTGGCAGATGGCAGAAGCCAACGTGGATCACCGAGGAAGGGTGGTGCAGGTACGGGATTGAGCGCCGCCAGCTCTGCAACTGCAAGTCTGGCACCGAGGGTGGAGTCTTGTCCACACATGATACTGACTAGAGATGCTCCCTCTTTGCAGATACGCCTCGAAGGAGTGCGAGGCGAAGACTTCCGCAGCGACGTGGCTCTGGATGACATCTCCGTCTCGGAGGGAACTTGCCCAGGTAAGACTGTCCAGTCTCCAGTTCCTCAGGGCTTATCAGTGGGGCTAGATGCAGTGGGGACAAAGTCGTGGCAACCTCGAACAGCAGGCTTCCTAGAGTGGTTATTTTTCTGAGTGTGTGGCGGTGGAGGGAGGAGGAGGAAAGAAAAACCCTGACAGATTATGTCAATAGCTCAGAGGCTGCGTTGGGCGGTGGGGCTGTGTGGGTGGGTTTCATGTCCCAGATATGCCTCCTCTTTCTCTGTGCCCGGTCGAGGTCTTTGGGTCACCCAAGTGCGTCTAGTTCACAAGACCGGCTTTGCACCAACACTGGAGATCAGGGGGACGTGAAGAGTCTTAGGGAGCAGCTTCTCCTGGGGGACTGCCACGTCCCTCGCCCGATGCTCCCTCACCACAAACTCCGTGGTGCAAAGCACCTTCAGCCTGAGGACGTGTATTCAGCTGTCACGTGTTATAGGCAACGTGTTCCACTGACCATCGTTTCTGCCCCAATCCCCCTGAGTAGCCTGAGAGGGAAGATCACGTGAAAAATGAACGCCTTTTCTCATCGTAGGCATTGTGCCCACCACCACCACTGCTCCAAGCACCCCGGAACCCCCTCCTACTTTCGGTGAGTCTCCGAGGCATCTGCGTTCCTGCCGTTTCCGTTCCTGCCTTCTCCTGGCCTTTGTTGCGTGAAGCTTCCTGGGTGGCTTTAGAGTGGCTTGGAGTGTGGCAGGTTCAGGGGAGAGCCATGGTGCTGGTCCGGAGAGCTCAGAGGGTGGCCGACAGCTGATCAAGGGGGTCTCCTTGACCTCAGGCTTCCCAGGCCTCTGGGAGCACTCTGTGTTCGGGCCTGCGTTGCTACGCAACCGCAGGCTGGCGGAGGCCGTGGGGCGCCCACCTCACTCGCCAGAACATAGGAGCCTGGCGCCCAGGACCGGGCGAGCGGGAGCTCCTTCGGCCCAGTTTTGGGCCCTCACCTGTCAGTGAGTTGAGGGATGGAAGCGCAGAGACGCTGGTCTCCGAGTCTTCCCCTTTTCAAACTCTCCCGCGTGAGCCTGCGCCTGACCCCCTTCTCTCCCTCGCAGAGTCCTGTCTGGTGTCGGGTGACCCTCATTACTACACCTTTGACAAGCAAACGCATCACTTCATGGGCAACTGCACCTACACCCTCTCCCAGCTGTGCAACCAAACCAGCCCTCCGCTGCTGCCCTCTTTCAACGTGGAAGCCACCAACGAGCACCGAGGGGGCAACACACAGGTGTCTTACGTCCAAAGCGTGGACGTCGACGTGCTGGGCGTCCGGGTCACCCTGGAGAAGGGGGGAACGGTGAAGGTGAGCGGAGCTGTCCCGGGATGGATCTGCTCCAGGCAGAAGGGACATTCTAATGCCCCTCCAGCACCAGCCGGTCTCTAACGGACGTGCCTGCATCCGTCTCTAGGTCGATGGGGAGAGAGTCGTCGTCCCCTCCACGCCCAAAACGGGTCTGCAAATCTGGCCCAGCGGCTTCTACACGGTGGTGTCGACGGACTTCGGCTTGACAGTCAAGTATGACGGAGACCATCAAGTGGAAGTGACGCTCCCGAGTCCCTACAAGGACCTGGTCTGCGGCATGTGTGGGAACTACAACGGTAACCCCAAGGACGATTTCCTGAATCCCCACGGGGAACTGGAGCCGGATTCCACCAGCCTGGGGAACAGCTGGCAGGTCTCCAACCTCACCAGGTTCGTAGCTCTCACCCTCCAGCGTTGTGAAGTTTCCACGGAACGTGGAACGCCAGGTCCCAAATCAAGCTGGTGCTTTTGTCTCTCAGTTGCTCCTCAGGGCCCCCACCTGTCTGCACCGAGGCTGAGAGGGAAGCGGCCCAGAGCAGCAGCTTCTGCGGACTCATCACGGATGCGACGGGGCCGTTTAGACATTGCCACGGCACCATCGACCCGACAGGGCACTTCGCCGGCTGCCTTTATGATCAGTGCGCTCTGCACCTGGACCCTGGCTCCCTTTGCAGGAGCCTGCAGTCCTACGCAGATGCCTGTCTGTCCCTGGGGGTTCCTGTAGAGCCCTGGAGGAACGCCACCTTTTGTCGTAAGTTCTTGAGGAGCAGCAGGACCCGTAGCCTCCCTCCCTTGGGTGCACAAGAATACCTGTGTGAGCGGGGAAGGTTGGGAGGGCCACAAACCGCATGGGGGCAGTTTGCTTCCCCCCCTTGGAGAAAAGCACTCCCTCCCCATGCTGTTTCCAGGGACAGTGCTCATACGGGGCTCCACATGGGTCAATACCATCTCTCTCCATGGGCAGAGCGGAGAGGGCCTAGGGGCCGAATTTGGGTTGTATGTGGTCCCAGGCACTATTCTCAGCACCTTTTGAGCAAGGGCGCTGTCAGAAGTCCCAGAGAGCTGCTGCCATGCCCAGCCCATAGTAGTCCTGAGCTCGATGGAGAAATGGCTTGAGCCAATGTACAAGGGGCTTTCATTAGGCCTTACGGAGACCCGTTTTCTTTCCTCAGCCATTTCCTGCGCTCCCAACAGCCACTACGAGTCTTGCGCCAACGCCTGCCCCGCTACCTGCATGAACCCGTCGGCCACCTGCAGCCTGCCGTGTGCGGAAGCCTGTGTCTGTGACAGCGGCTTCCTCCTCTACAGCGGCACCTGTGTGCCCAGCCACCAGTGCGGATGCTGGCACCAGGGCAAGCACTACCCTGTGGGCTCCCAGTTCTGGACCGACGACACCTGCTCTTCCAGGTGCACGTGCCCCAGTCAAGGCGGCCAGGTGAGGTGCTTCCCCGATTCCTGCCCGAAGGATCAGTACTGCGGGGTCCAGAACGGGGTCCCGGGATGCGACCCTCACACCTACGGGATCTGCCGCGTCCACAACGACCCTCACTACAACACCTTTGACAAAGAGACGCACCACTTCATGGGCAACTGCACCTACACCCTGGCCAGGCTGTGTGACAACACCACCACGGGTCTGCCCTTCTTCGAGATCGCGGCCAAAAACGAGCACCGCGGGAACCCGTCCGTGTCCTACGTCCAACGGGTCCTGGTGGAGGTTTACGGGCGGCAGATTGAGATTCTGAGAAACCACCCGAGCCAAGTGCTGGTAAGTGAAAACAAGCCCGCCCCCTCCCTGCCAGTAGTTGGCAAGAGGGATTCCTTCTTCTGGGAAAGATATGGTGGATTTCCGTGTGACTTCTCCCTCCTTAGGTGAACAAAGAGCTAAGAACCCTGCCAGTGCGGGAGCTGAACGGCTCCGTGACCGTGGGCAGGAACGGCCGATATGTGACCCTGGAGACGGATTTCCGGCTGACCGTCTCCTACGACACGGACTCCTCGGTGGAGATCAGGGTGCCCACCGACTATTTCAACAGGACCTGCGGCATGTGCGGCAACTTCAACAACCTCCGGCACGATGACCGCATGATGCCCAACGGAGAGCAAGCCAAGAACACCATTCAGCTGGGAAACAGCTGGCAAGTTCCAGGCGCGGAATACGACTACCCCTCTTGTGGCGTTCCACCGCCGCCCCCGACGTGCCTCCCTGAGCAGGAGGCTCTTTACAGGGCAGACGCCTTCTGCGGGCTACTGACAAGCAGCCAGGGGCCTTTTGCCGTCTGCCTGTCCGTCATCAACCCCGAGAGCTTCTTCGAGAGCTGCGTCTTCGACCTGTGTGCCCTGCAGGGGAGCCAGCCGGCCTTGTGCAATGCACTGGGGGCCTACGCTGACGCTTGCCAAAGAGCTGGCGTGGACCTGCCCAGCTGGAGGAATGCCACCTTCTGCCGTGAGTAGCACCCTGCAATTGCTCTTCAGGATGAGGAGGTGCATGCAGTAGTTGTGGGAAGGGGCCTTCCGGATCACTTCCTCCGCTGGCTGACACTCTAGCGCGCAGTTACCGTGGAGAGTAGCTGTCGCCTGACATCTTCCTGCCGCTTTAGGGGCGGGGGCGTGCTCCTCGAGCGTAGGCAGTGAGCCCCAACTGTCCAGCGCAGCCTGGCCTGGCATGGAAGCCCTGACGCTTCTTGCTTTCCTTCGCAGCAATCCCTTGCCCTGCCAACAGTCACTACAACCTGTGCACCAGCTCCTGTCCGGCCACCTGTTCCAGCCCTCTGGCCCCTGGGAACTGCAGCAAGCCTTGCGTGGAGGGCTGCGAGTGCAACGGAGGGTTTGTTCTTAGCGGGGGACGCTGCGTGTCGCTGGCGGACTGCGGCTGCCTAGCGGGAGACAAATACTACGAGGTGGGTTCCTGGGCGCAGTCCGAACCGTTTGGCCCACCAGAGTCTGCTGCAGCTCACAGCAATGAGGCACGGGTCTAACGCTTCTTCTTTGCTCCTCTCCAACAGAAAGGAGAGACGTTCTGGCAACCGGACTGCGTCGGCCGGTGTCGCTGCGTGGGCAACGGCACCTTAGTTTGCAGCACAGAGACCTGCCCAGCGGGCCAAATCTGCATGGTGCAGCATGGGATCCTGGGCTGCCAAATTCCAGACAAGGCCACCTGCCACATCTTCGGGGACCCACACTACATCACCTTTGACGGGAGACTGTACCACTTCCAGGGCGGGTGCAACTACACAGCAGTGGAGGTCTGCAGCAATTCCTCCGAGCGGTTCTCTGTGACGACGAGGAACGAACATCGCGGAAGCCAGGCCTGGACGGCTCTCAATTCAGTGGCTGTCTCGTTCAGAAACCTGCACATCACCCTGAGGAAAAGCAAAGAGGTCTACGTGAGTATGACGCCCCCAAGCCAGAGCCTGGCAGCAGCTCCGGGAGGTTCCGGCAGAGTCTCCGGGGGCCGTGTTCGCACTACAAAGCCTCGGCCGGCTCTGCTAGCTCTCAGCGTGTGCAGTCCACAACTAACGCCGTGTAGCGTCTCGATTGGGAACTGCACCAGTTGGGTGCAGATCTTATTCAGATGCCCCCTCAGGGCTACCCAAGGAAAGGGGGGAGCTTACCTGGGAACGTCCGGCAAAGTGTTAGAAAGTACAGAAAGTTGTAGGACAGAAGTCCGTGAAGCCGAAGGAGCTTGAACTAGGGATGTGTATGGACCGAAAAAACCTGATCGGAATTGGAATCGGAATAGGAACCGGAATTGATGCCTCGGATTGGATTGGATTGGATTGGATTGGATCGCAGACTTTCCGGTTCGGATCGGATCCGATTTCGATCTGAAAATCGGTCGTCCGATTTTCGGATCGGACGCCATTTAAGGTGTTTTCACCATAGGCTTGCGTTGGGGGAAAGAAAGCTTTCCCCCAATGTAAGCCTATGCGGAAAACATGGGGTCGGTTGAGTGGGGACCTAACTCCCCCCTGTCCCTCCCCCCCACTCACGCTCCTTACCTGCCGAGCCGTCCGCTGCCGCCCACTGCCGCCCGCTGGTCCCTTCTACTGAGAAACAGGTTTCGCGACCTGCCTCTCAGTAGCGCACTGAGTGACCCAGTGAGAGCCCAGCGCGCTACTGAGAGGCAGGCCGCGAAGCCTGTTTCTCAGTAGTAGGGACCAGTGGGAGGTAGCGGATGGCCCCAGCAGGTAAGTGGGGACTTCCCACTCCCTCTCCATCCCACTCCCCCCCACTCGCGCTCTTTACCTGCTAGGCCATCCACTTCCGCCCGCTGGTCCCGTCTACTGAGAAACAGGCTTCGCGGCCTGCCTCTCAGTAGCGCACCGGGTGATGACGTCACCCAGCGCGCTACTGAGAGGCAGGCCCCGAAGCCTGTTTCTCAGTAGAAGGGACCAGTGGGCGGCCGCGGATGGCCCCAGCAGGTAAGTGGGGACCTCCCTCTCTCTCCTCCTCCCCCCCACTCACACTCCTTACCTGCCGGCGTCCCGCGCTGCCGTCCGCTGCTTCCGTACTACTGAAAAGCAGGCCTTGCGGCCTGTTTATCAGTAGTACGGAAGCAGCGGACGGCAGCGCGGGACAGCGGCAGGTAACAGGGGACCTCCACCTCCCTTCCCCCTCCCCCACTCGCACTCCTTACCTGCTGCCTGCTCGTTGCCGTCCACTGCCGCCCACTGCTTCAGTACTACTGCAAAACAGGCCTTGCGGCCTGTTCCACAGTAGAGCGAGGGCTCGCCAAGTGATGATGTCACCCGGCGCGCTGGCACTCTATTGTGGAACAGTCCGCAAGACCTGTTTCTCAGTAGAAGGGACCAGCGGGCGGCAGTGGACGGCAGCGAGGAGACAGCAGGAAAGGAGCGCGAGTGGGGTGAGGAGTTCCGAGGTCCGATCCTCTGGTTTTTTTGATCCACATCGGGTCCTTTCGGATTGGATTGGATTAGATAGGACGATCCAGATGATAGGGATTGGAATCGGATAATTTTATCCAATTTTTCCTGGATCGGGTCCGGATCGTGGATTGGACCCGATCCGATGCACATCCCCAGCTGGAATGACTTCCTTGCAGCAGAAGAGGCCGGAAAGACACCCACCCCTCTGACTCATTGATTTCCGGGTGGGTACCGGAACCACTCTTTCGAACACGGACAGCAAAGGGGGAGGTTTCCGAGTTCAGGGACAAAAGGATGCAGGAATCCACTTTAAAGAATACCTGACAGATGGCTGTCCAGCTGCCTCCTGAAGGCCTCTAGTGTGGGAGAGTCCACCACCTCCCCAGTGTCGTACTGCTCTAACAGTCAGGAAGTTTTCCTGATGTCCAGCCGGCATCTGGCTTCCTGTAACTTGAGCCCGTTGCTCTGTGTCCTGGGATGATCAAGAATTGATCCTGGCCCTTCCCGGTGTGAGAACCTTTCAAGTCTTTGGTGATAACCACTCGCGTGGATTACAGACGTCATCTCTCGATGGCGACTGGGTGCAGCTGAGTTACTGGAAAGAGAGTGTCCCTGTCCAAGAGCAGTATACCTTTGACTTCTGGAGGCTTGGGGATGACCAGGGGATACTGAGCTTTCCGAGGGAGAAGGGGTGTCTGGCTGAAAAGAGGGATCGTTGGCCTCTTCTACAAGTCATGACTGAAGCCTGGGTCAGCTCCAGGGGTCATTGGATGAGTTGGCTCCCTTTGTCCTTTCTCCAGGTGAACGGAGCAAAGGTGACCCTTCCTGCAAGTCTGCACCTGGGGATCACCGTGAAGGAAAGCCCTCCGTATGTGGTCGTCGACAGCCCCTTTGGCTTGCGGGCCATGTTTGACGGGGACCAGGGGCTGTTTGTCCAAGTGGACGAGAGATACAAGGGGCACCTGTGCGGGCTGTGTGGCACGTACTCCGGCAGCCAGCTGGACGATTTCCGGCGGCCGGATGGAATCCTGGAACTCGATGCCAATGAGTTCGGCAAGAGCTGGAGAGTGACGGATGACAGCTGGCCGTAAGTGTTGGAGTAGTGGCCCTCACCGGCGTCCCCTTGCCAAATACCCTCTGCGCCCCTCCGCCAAAGCATCCCTGCCCCTTAAAAGGGATATTCTACAGTGTCCTTCTGTAGAACTCGAACAGGTGCCGATGAGGGCGATCCAAACCTATCAAGGAGCTAGAACGGCCCCCTTGCAAAGGAAGGTCGCAGCATTGGGGGCTATTGAAGATACATACACGGAAGGCAAGGATGTGGGGACATGACAGAGGTGTCTGAAACGATGCACGGTCTACCTGGAGACAGCGGGATGGGGAGAGGGATTCCGCTCGCTCTCCCAACGCTAGAACCGGGGGTGGCCCCATGAAACGAGGTGGGGGCGCATTCAGGAGCGATTAGCAGAAGTCCATCTTGACACAGCCCTCTCAAAATCAGTGGATGGGGAACGAAACGGGGAGGGGGCTGTTGCCCTCTGACCCTCCTTCTTTTGGGCTTCCGGGGGGTAGCTGGCTGGCCACGGCAGGCAACAGGAAGCTGGACTGCTAGATGGGCCTTTGGTCTGAACCAGCAGGGCTCTTCTTACGGTCCAAGGGTAGAAGCCAAAGACAGGGCCAGAGTGAAGCACGATGTCCGCATCAAAGCAAACTGGCCACGAGCCCAATCAGTCACGTCTTTATGCCTTCAACGTTTCAGCCCCCCGAATTCCACGGCTAACCAGGCCCGTGTAACGGAGAATGTAGGTGGCCGGGGTCTCCGTGCCTTGCTAAGCAGATGATGGTGTCTTCTCGTTCATTCTTGTCGGATCTCTAGGTGTGACCCCTCACCCCCCATTCTTCCTGCCTGCGACCCTGCTAAGGAAGTGGGCTTCGAAGACCTCTGCCGAGTGATTCTGGCCAGCCAGGGGCCTTTTGCAGCCT